>CM073000.1:160767629-162017629 GCA_037038555.1 Rhynchonycteris naso | reverse complement strand
AGAAAGCCTCTTCAACAAATGGTGCTGGAAAAACTGGAAAGCCACATGCAAAAGAATGAAACTCGACTACAGTTTGTCCCCTTGTACTAAAATTAATTCAAAATGGATCAAAGACCTAAATGTAAGACCTGAAACAATAAATTACATAGAAGAAAACATAGGTACTAAACTCATGGACCTTGGTTACAAAGAGCACTTTATGAATTTGACTCCAAAGGCAAGGGAAGTGAAGACAAAGATAAATGAATGGGACCACATCAGACTAAGAAGCTTTTTCACAGCAAGAGAAACTGACAACAAAACAAACAGCCAACTAAATGGGAGATGATATTTTCAAACAACAGCTCAGATAAGGGCCTAATATCTAAAATATACATAGATCTCATAAAACTCAACAACAAACAAACAAACAATCCAATAAAAAATGGGAAGAGGACATGAACAGATATTTCTCCCAGGAAGAAATACAAATGGCCAACAGATATATGAAAAGATGCTCATCTTTCTTAGCTATTTGAGAAATGCAAATCAGAACTACAATGAGATACCACCTCACGCCTGTTAGATTAGCTATTATCAACAAGACAGGTAATAACAAATGCTGGAGAGGCTGTGGAAAAAAAGGAACCCTCATCCACTGTTGGTGAAAATGTAAAGTAGTACAGCCATTATGGAAGAAAGTATGGTGGATCCTCAAAAAATTAAAAATAGAGCTACCATATGACCCAGCAATCCCTCTCCTGGGTACATACCCCCAAAACTCAAACATACTGGTACGTAAAGACACATGCAGCCCCTTGTTCATTGCAGCATTGTTCACAGTAGCCAAGTTATGGGAAAACCAAAAATCTCTTCAATAGAAGATTGGATAAAGAAGATGTGGTACATATATACTATGGAATACTACTCAGCCATAAGAAATGGTGACATCGGATCATTTACAACAACATGGATGAACCTTGATAACATTATACTGAGTTGAAATTAGTAAATCAGAAAAAACTAAGAACTATATGATTCCATACATAAGTGGGACATAAAAATGAGACTCAGAGACATGGACAAGAGTGTGATCATTACAGGTGGTGGGGTGGGAAGGAAGAGGGGTGGGCAGGCACAAAGAAAACCAGATAGAAGGTGACAGAAGACAATTTGTCTTTGGGTGATGGGTATGCAACATAATCAAATGTCAAAATAACCTGGAGATGTTTCCTCTGAACATATGTACCCTGATTTATCAATGTCACCCCATTAAAATTAATTTAAAATAAAAGAAATTACAAAGTGATCTACAGTGAAAGAAAGTAGATCAGTGTTTGCCAGGGGAGGGTTGAGCAATGAGGACTAGGAAGGAAAAATTACAAGGAATGGGAGGAAACACTGGTAAGAGATCCATATGTTCACTCTTTTTGTTTTTAAATAAATTTCTCTTCTCTTTATTTTTTTAAATTTATTATTGATGGATTTTAGACAGAAAAGAAGGGAAAGAGGGAGAGAGAAGGGAAGCATTCATTTGTTGTCCACTTAGTTGTGCATTCATTGGTCACTTCCCACATTTGCCCGGGCCAGGGATCAAAACTGTCAACTGACTATTTCTGGAGGACAACCTAACTCACGAAGTAACAAGCCTGGGCCATATGTTCTTAACTGTGGTGAAAGTTTCACAGGTATAGACATACTTCAAACATATCAAATTATACACCTTAAATAAGTGCAGTTCTTTTGGTGTCAATTATTCCTCAAATCTGTTAACAAAAAGCAAAAGTATAAGATTTTATTGTGTACCTTAAAAAAATTAACAGTAGATATTTTTAGTTCAGAACCTAATGATCTTGTTTTCCCACTATCAAATATAATGTTGAAATGAATGTCAAATGCATTCAAAATTTTTCATACCAAGTTTTCTGCTTTAAATAAAGTGTTCGTTTTCAGTATGTTAACAGTCATCATCCTGCCACTTAGAAGCGCATGTCAATTATTTATTGAAGTATTGTTATATGAGAATAAAATATTTAGGTGTTTAGCTGAACTGTGCCTGGCATAAATCCCCATCCTGTTCTGCTCCTTACTCACCTTTCTCAACATTTGTGGACACAACTGGGTTATGTGCAGAAACACCAACACCTCCAACAGTAGCATGGAGCCTTCATTACAGATACAAAACAGTATGTTCTATTACTGGATCCTACAGTTCTATTACTGGATGGCAACGTGGTGGCACTACCTTGGACAGGTTCAGGGAGTTTGGGAAGAGTAATGACAGCTGATGTTTTCTGTTTCTGCCATCTCTTTAGGTCACCAACCAGGCTTGTGAGCCCTGAAGCAACCAGCTTGGGACTATGGCTACCCCAAACTAACTAGCAGTTGTGAGAACTTAGTGATCCTCAACCAGTCCTTGTGTCAACCACTCACAATGTAATAGGATCCCCTGCCAAGTGTGAAGCTCTGTTCAAAGACTCTGGCCCAAGACGACTTCAGCAAAAGAAATATATTCCTGACTCTTGGTACACTGGCTGTTACTAGGCTTGATTTTGTATAATTCTGCATGAAATAATTTCATTATACTTAACTGAAGGAAGCTATGAGAAACTGAAAACTCCCTTTTCAATGTGTGCTAGTCTGTACTGTAGGTAATCTCTCAAGAATTTGTGTGATTTGGTAGTACAGCACTGGCTGGGGACTCCGAATAGAATTGGGTTGAAATACCAGTTCTGCTACTTACAAGTTGTGTGACCTTAAGCATTTCATTTAACTTCGCTGTGCCTCAACTTCCCCTATTCAAAATAAGAAAAACTCCCAATATTCTATGAAGAATGATTGGAATGATAGAAGCAAAGATCTGAATTAAATGTGATTAATACTATTATTATTTATGGGCCCTCTTGGAAAATTTTATTTATGGTATTACTATCAGCAGTTTTTCCAAAAGATGTGTTTTTTTTACTTTATGGACCTTATGAATCTTTTAATTTACACTATTTCCTACTTCATATTGGTTGCTAATATGGCCCATTTTAAACAAATGTGCTTATTTTATTGCTTTTACATATTTTTTATCACTTTTTCTGGCTCCTATTCTTCTAATATGATCACTTTTCCTCATTTTCTTCCTTTTAACCTGTTTTATTATACTGTATTTTCTCTATCTCTGCAAGCTATCTTAAGTGTGTTTTGCTGCTTTGGTATAGGTTGTGGTAAATGCAAACCAACTAAAATACATAAAGTAGTGGTTTTCATAATCAAATGTAAGAATATCAATTTAACCATTGTTTTTAAAATATTTTCTCATCATTAAAACTGAAATATCACTTACACCATATGACAACTACAAGGATTAAATAATGCACATGAAGCACTTTGTTGCCTGCTATCTAATTAGCAGTTAATAAATGCCAACTCTTATTACCCCAAAGTAGATGCTTTGGTTTTCTGCATCCACTACTTACTTGTTCCCATTGAGTTGTCTGAGTCACGCCCCTATTAAATAGTATAAAAATCTTCATTAATGTTGTGAAATATCTAAATTCATGACACCCTTCTTTTTACTCTCATGTCAGTATCTATAAATTATATATTTCATTTCAAACAAGTGAATAACAGATTTATTGCACATATAAATTCATCAGGGTCAAAAATCAATATATTCCAGAGTGGAAACCACTAACCTCTCACACATCCCAGAAATACTTTGAATTATTTTGAATTTGGGAAGTAGAACACAATAATGATTAGTATAGATTTGTCCCCCTGGTCAATATAGACAGATTGTGTTCAAAGGTCCAGTATAAGGGATATTTGGGTATGAGTAGACAGGCTATTTTCATGATGAGCTAAAAATAGACCATAGAAAAACTCAAATTATACCTCTTTTTATCTTAACATAACTTTGTGAATTTAACTAAGGTATTTAACCTCCCTCAATACTTGGTGTTCCAGTAGAGCCCAAACTCTATATTGATCAGGTGGCCCCGATTCGACTTCCCTGCACAGTGGGACACTCCTGCTTAACTTGAACAAGACCAGAATAAAGTTGTATTCACTGTCCTGGTTACATTTTTTTTTTTTTTTAAGAAACAAAATAAATCAGGCCAGCGTGTTCCCTGGCTAGCAGGGCTGACGGCATCTTTAAGACTACTCTTAAGGTGACTATGAGGATTCTACTTATCGGTACCGAGACCAACTGCCACCGGAGGAAAGACACACCAATACACAAGTTAGTTGCAAGAATCACACAGGCAGTTTATTACTCACAGATCCTATGGTGAGCCTGGGTACAGCTTAATGGGGCACAATTGGTGTGTTCTTCTCAGTTGTCCTTGGTCAGAGTGGTATGGAGACAATCCACATTCAACATAGGAGTCTGGAGAACGGACTGCAGCTGGGGCCCCTCGGCTTAAATACCCTTTCTGGCATACACCTTCTAACAGGTGTTAATCTGCAGGATTATCACATTAAACCACTTTGGGGGAGTTCCTCGCAGGGAGCTCTTTTTATCTACATATCATTTCATACACACACTGGCTGGGGCTCTTCACGGAGGGCACAGCCTTGCCTATCATATCTCTACACATTAGATTAGCTCTTGCCCAGAAGGTATAGCCTTATTCGCTTGCCTTAATGGCTTTTAATATTATATTCTAACTTATTTCTATATATTTTCTATATTTCTATATATTTAATTATTATATCATTATAGTGCTGCAACACTTGGTTTTCTTTACATGAAAATGAAGAGGGTGGCCTACATCTAAGGTTGCTTTAGCAACTTCAAAATTTTCTGGATCTCCTTGAGCAGCTTCTAAACCATTAGTGTGCTGAAGAATACACAAAGGGCATCTTCAGACAGATTCCCAGGCACCAGTCCCAGACATTCCCATTCAGCAGGTGTGAAACTAGTCCTGAATCTGCATTTCTATCAAGTGCTCAGGTGATGCCAAGGCTACCTGTATAAGAACAACACTTTGAGTTGCTCTGTCCTACAACAGACCTCTCCTGCTGTATACTCTTCCTATTGGCCTCTTTCTTCTCTCTGTAGTGGTTTTCAGAGAGATATCACAAACAGAATTCTCCCTTAATTATCTTCTTATCCATGTAATAACACAAACTATGAAGAGAAATTTTTTAAGACCTCATATTGTCAGTTCTATCAAATTTAAAGGAAATGTCTATGTTTTGTTTCTCACTAGTGTGTAACAGGCCAACTTCACTTTAGGATGGATATGTCAGGAGTAAGGTGTCTGTAGTTCTTAGCCTGTCTACAGTCCTGGTTTATGCCTGGTGTCCCAATATAATCATGAGTAGTTTCTGCCTTTACTCTCAAAACCTTCCTGGCTCAGATAATAAAAAAGTACCTGTCCACCCTAATTAGAAAAGACCACTGAAAGTGGTTTTAATAAATAGCTCACAATTTCTTATGCATTTAGAAACTGGATAAAAAGCATTCCTGTTCATAACCAGAATCTAGTCTAGTTCTCTACTGCTTTTATTGTCCCTTTTGCCTTCTGTGCCTTCACTCATTCCAAACCATTACTGAGTGTCTGTTATATGCCAGGTAGCTTTGTAAAGCACTTAACAGTATATAAAACCTTTTCACTGTGCTCACTGTGGCAGCACATATACTAAAATTGGAACGACAAAGAGAAGATTAGCATGGCCCATGAGCAAGGATGACATGCAAATTCATGAAGAGTTCCATGTTATTTCTCACTTAAAAAAAAAAAAAACAAAAACCCTTTACATTAACATTGTCGTTACTACTGAAATTTACTGAGTTCTAACTCAGAGAAACCTACCCTTTACAATAGAGAAATCTGGCGTAATTTTGAACGTGGAAAAGCCTGTTTCCAACTTACTTCAAAAACACCAATATTGCCCTTAATATAATGTAAGCTAAGACAATAGATTGCCCAATATCACCAAGTTTTAAGTGTTTCCGATCAGAAGTGTTGTGGGAAAGAACTATGTTCCTTACTGCAGGACAAGACAAATGACACCGAAAGAGAAAATGACTTGGCCAGCATGAATTTAGATTCTAGGTAAAAAGTCATTTATGTGAAAATCCTTCTGCTAACATTGATTTTTTTTAAACACCTAGCTATTTTTTTAAATTGAAAGTTGTAACAGAAAATGGTATCTGATTTACATTTCAAATTTCCACGTAACCATAAACTTTTATAGTGGTGAACAGATGTTGATGTGAATTTTACAACGCTGAAAAATACTTTTCAAATTCATATCAGAGAAATACCAAATTAAAACCAGGAAAAGGAATACCAAAAGACCAGCAAAATTGCAATATCTACTAAGATTTGCTTAATCTGACAATGTCTTTATCCAACTAAATCCTAAGTGACAGTTAATTCAAAGAAGTCTTCATCAATGTGAATCCAAGTTTATAGACGCAAGCTTGAAACCAACTTATAATTATACAATTAGTAAACACTCACACAAATACAGTATGACTACAGGCCCTTATGCACACATGTTATTTTTTATTTCAGAAAATGTTGAGATATTAACTGCAAAATTGTCATGGGTTGAGCTTTTATAAATCTTACCATCCACGACTAATCATTTCACAAACAAACAAATAAACAAACACAAAAATCTAGCAGTAACTAGTAACAGTCTCAGACAAACAGGGGCTGGAACTTGCCTTTGATAAATTGTATTTTAAAAAAAAAGAAAAAATGTGAACAAGATAGAGCTGGTGTGAATTCAGAATTGACCTCCTACTTTCCAGCCCCAGTCCTGCATTAATTTGGAATAATACTAAATTCATTAGGAACAATTCCTAAGAAGATAGAAGCCAGGTAAAGAGATGAATGTGTTGATCTGAAGAACATCCTCTGAACAGGAAAAACAGTTTCTGTTGAACATGCAAAATAGTTAAAGTCATCTCAGAGACATGTTTAAAGCACCAAGAGGAAACCTGAACAAAAGCAGCATCCAGTTTTCTGAACTTCCTTTAGGATTATGAATATATTAGCCGTTGGCCTCGTAAGTCTGAGAACTTTTGTTAAATACAGACCAAATTCAGGATTTTCTTACTTCACTGTGTTTCTTCCAAAGCTCAAATTTATTTTGGTATATTATGAAAGAGTATGTTTCTCATATTTAAAGAAACAGATAAGGGGACCGGATATTGCATGAGAATATCATCTGTTAATTCATAGATCAGTACGATCTAGTAACAGGCTAGACTCTGTTAATTATGTTTGTCACAGTCTGATAAAACATGTTTTGCACCAAACAATACTCTATAGCTGAGCACAAACATTCATAGGGGTCCTTTTTGGGGTTTTGATCCTGTACCTAAAAACTCCACATAAAACTTCTAACAAACAAAATAATTAAGTGAGTCTTGAACAAACTTCATGCTTTAATACCATTTTATTGGGTGTTCTATTTTACTTCCACTTGTGGTTTAATAATTTCCTGTTTTCTCTGCTCACATCCAAGGACTCATCTCATGGTATTTAGCAGGCATTCATTGGTCCTGAAGGGTTACCATAGTCCTGACATACAAGTCATAAAGCATCTATGCAGAAACAAATGGTACTCCAACTGCTGCTATTTTACATACAGCAAGAATCACCCAAGGGACTTAGAACAAACATAGCATTGTGCAAAACAGGGCAGCTGGTTGGCTAAATGTGGCCCCCAGCTGTCAATGAGACAACTGATGATAATGAATTACCAGATTCAGAAAGATTCTGCCTGTGTTTAAGTCCCTGGTCATACGACAGGCTCTCTAGGAAGGTCTGTTTTCTTTTTTTTTGTCAACTAGGGAAAGTTTCAAGCATGAAGGCAGAATAACAGATGCAACAGCAAAACAGATTTACCTCAAATCTGGTGTGGCAAATGTATGGAGTGTGAATTTCAGATTTCTTTACATTTAAAAGTTTTTAAGTGCAGACCTGAGTGAACTTGTTTTACTGGAATTTATGTTTAACTATATTCATTTTCCATGCATATAGTTAAAATGTTTTATAAAAGTTTTAAATACATAAAGGCACCAATGGAATGTGGGGGAAATCTTTGGTTAGTTTTTAAAGCAGTTGCATAATAAAATAAAATGCGGAAAAATTCCTGGAAAGAAATTTAGAAAGTCTTCAACGCTAGGTAAAAATTGATTCCACACTCAGCAGAAGCCTATACTAGTGTTGCTTAAGAATGGCTTAGCCAGTGTAAGAGGGAGTTCCGCCTGTACTGACTGTGAGACTCTCCATACACTTTTCAATCTTGTATCCAAGGTTGTTGTTCTCCTGCCTCTTTGGTCCAGCAATGTAGGACACCTCTGGGCACTTTCAGATGTGGCTGCAAGACCACTGAGACTGTGATCGGAATTTTGAGTCACCACTTGTAAATGTCTAATGCAAAAAAGTATTCTTTTCAGTGACCTTTTTTTTTTTTTTTACAGGGACAGAGAGAGAATCAGAAAGAGGGATAGATAGGGAGAGAGGGATAGATAGAGACAGACAGACAGGAACGGAGAGAAGTGAGAAGCATCAATCATTAGTTTTTCGTTGCTGTTGCAACACCTTAGTTGTTCAATGATTGCTTTCTCACATGTGCCTTGACTGCAGGCCTTCAGCAGACCGAGCCACCCCTTGCTGGAGCCAGCGACCTTGGGTCCAAACTGATGAGCTTTTGCTCAAGCCAGATGGGCCCGCGCTCAAGCTGGTGAGCTCAGGGTCTCGAACCTGGGTCTTCCGCATCCCAGTCTGACGCTCTATCCACTGCGCCACCGCCTGATCAGGCTTCAGTGACCTCCTGATTTGACTTGTCTAAGTGTTCTAGACAACATTTATATTTGCATTACTCCTCGTCTCAGCACAGAAAAAGCACATAACTTTTTCAGTTCATAGGAAACAAGCTTATTCCTATTGTTTTCACATATATGGTTATTTATCATCTGACAGGCCACATATTATTGATTGTATATATCTTTTCATCACTAGTCTTAATGGTGAAAAAAAAAGATGTTTGCAAATAGCTGAGCAGTAATTAAAATAAAACAGTATTAAGAAAAAATATAAAGTTACAAAATGTTCATTTTTTTCAACCAAAAAACCAAAATGGAAGAAAGTTTTGTTCCATTATTTTGCTTTTTATTTTTTCGAGAGAGGATTTTGTCAAGTCAGAGCATAAATCAATAAATAAAAAAAAACCTTTATAGTTATTCCCACAAGACAATAAGCTTTCTTGAACAAGTGTTACATCTTTTTATTCTCCTCTTTACCATGATGCCCTGCACAGATTTTACTCTCAGGTATATTAGGGTATCAGAGACTAAATACAGGAAAATCTCCTTATGAAGTATACCATAACACCAGGAAAGGTTAAGTAAGTATCCTGTACACAAAATAAATTGTTCTCAGTTCATCACCAAATGCATTACCACAGATATCGCCACATCCTAACCTATTTGGTTCAAGTTCTACTTCCCTTTCGCTAATGTAGAAGAGTAGGAAAATTTTTATATTTGTGGTTTGTTCTGAAGCTTACCTTGCCTGATAAAATACACTTACTTTGTTTGTTTTTCCTTTAACATACCATTATCAAACCTTTGCAGAGAGGCACATTAATGTGGAACAATTTTGGAATAAAAAGCCAATTGGTGTTTGTTGGCAACTAAGATGTTATTTACAGATGAAACAGTTTTCTCATTTCTCTATATACAATAATCATTTGTTAAATGACTTTAAATAAGAAAAAAAAATGGGCCAAGTCCTGATCAAGAAAGAGTGTTGGGATGGATATTTATCATATTAGGAAACATTTGAAGGGAGAAGAAAGAAAGCCACTTAATTTTATTTAGATTTGTCATAATACTAGGAAGTTTAATTTTTCAGTCCAATTTTATTTTGGTATAAATATATAAAAAATTCATACTTGCCTGACCAGGTGGTAATGCAGTGAATAGAGAGACTGGGATGCAGAGGTCCCAGGTTTGAAACCCCGAGGTCACCGGCTTGAGCATGGGCTCATCAGCTTGAGTGCACGGTCACTGGTTTGAGCGTGGAATCACAGACATGGCCCCATGCTTGCTGACTTGAGCTCCAAAGGTCACTGGCTTGAAGCCCAAGGTCTCTGGCTTGGGTCCAAGGTTGCTGGCTTGAGCAAGGGGTCACTTGCTCTGCTGAAGCCCCCTGGTCAAGGCACAGATGAGAAAGCAACCAATGAACAACTAAGGAGCTAGAATGAAGAACTGATGCTTCTCATCTCTCTCCCTTCCTGTCTGTCCCTGTCTGTCCTTCTCTCTGTCTCTCTGTCACACACAAAAAAGAATTCCTTAATTCTCTAAGATTTAGACTGAAATCCATTACATTTTAGAATTATCTGGGGAAATTTCATAAGGAAGGATATTCCCCCCACAATATAAAAAATACTACCCTGGAAAGTATCCTGTTGGAAAATTTGTTTTTCATATTTACTATGAGATAGAGAACCATCAAGTAGGTGTTCTTGAGAATTTTTACACTGGCTTGTTTATTTTGTTTAGATTCTGTTTTTAGAATGAGTCTTAATACCAATTTTCTACTCAGGGTGATCACAATAATCCTGGTCAATGAAAGTATAGAGATTTCAATAATTTTTCATGCCCATTAATCTCAAATGAGCTTTTTAAAAACTTTGTGTTCCATTCCTCCAAAGATTCTAAAGGCAGTTTTTAATAAAAAGAAAAAAATCTTAACATTTAGATGGTACACAAAAGACCCTGAATAGCCAAGCAGTCCTGAGAAAGAAGAACAAAGAGAAGACATTCGACTTCCTGATTTCAAGCTACACAATACTATAAAGCTATGTAATCAAACCAGCATGCTACTGGCACAAAAACAGACACATAGATCAATGGACCAAAAATGAGAGCCCAGAAATAAACCCATTCATATGCAGTCAACTAATATTTGACAAGAGAGCCAAAATACTCAATGGAAAACAGTCTCTTCAATAAATGGTGCTGGGATGATTGAATATTCACATATAAAAGAATGAAACTAAACCTCTATCTTTTTTTAAAATTTATTTTTATTTTATTCATTTTAGAGAGGAGATGAGAGAGAGAGAGAGAGAGAGAGAGAGAGAGAGAGAGAGAAAGAGAGAAAGGGGGAAGGAGCTGGAAGCATCAACTCCCATATGTGCCTTGACCAGACCAGTGCAGGGTTTTGAACTGGCGACCTCAGTGTTCCCAGGTCGACGCTGTATCCACTGCACCACCACAGGTCAGGCTAAACCTCTGTCTTATACCACTCACAAAAATTAACTCAAAATGGATTAAAAACTTAAACGTAAGATCTGAAACCATGAAACCCCTAGAAGAAAACAAGAAAAAAGCTCCTTGACATGGGTCTTGGCAATGATTTTTTGATTATGACACCCTAAGCACAAGCAACAAAATAAAAAATAAACAAGTTGGAACTAAATCAAACAAAAAGCTTCTGCACAGCCTAGAAATAAAGTGAAAGATAACCTATGGAATGAGAAAAAAAATATGTGCCAATCATATATCTGATTTGGGAGAAGAGGAATTAGGGGAGGGGGAATTTGGGGAGGGACATTGGAGAAAGTGATAAAAGGTACAGACTTCCAGCTACAAGGCAAATAAGTACTAGAGGTGTAACATACAGCATGCTGACTAGACTTAATACTGTTATTTTATAGACACACACACACACACAATATTTTTTAAAACAGCAAATCCTAAGGGTTATCCTCACAAGGGATTTTTGTCCTTTTTTGTACCTATATCAGATGATGGGTGCTAAGTGAACTACAATGCTAATCATTTCACTTTAAACCTTAAACTTTTATATAATAATGCATGTCAATTATATCTCAATAAAATCGGAAAGAAACAAAAGCACATGTATTAAAGTTGTTTATGGAAGTGTTACTTACAGGATACACTGAGTAGAGAATATTTGTTCAAGGAATAGAAGTGATATCTCTTCTATACTGACTGTAGAGAAATATATAAAAGCACATATAGTAAAAATGTTCATGAATACAGAAAAATCACTGTGTGGCCCAGTAGAATTTAATTATAATATTAATTAACTCAAGAAATAAAATAGAATGCTACAAAGGTAGTAGAGTGATCAGATGGTGGCATAGTGGATAGTGTGTCGACCTGGGACACTGAGGATCCAGGTTCAACCCCAAATTCTCTGCCTTGAGCACAGGCTCATAGACATAACCCCACTGTTACTGGCTCGAGCAAGGGGTCACTGGCTCCGCGCAAGCCCCCCGGTGAAGGTACATATGAAAAAGCAATCAATGAACAACTAAGGGTCTGCAACTATGAGTTATTGCTTCTCATCTCTCTCCCTGCCTGTCTGTCTGTCCCTCTCTCTCTTTCTCTCAAAAAAAGTAAAACAAAAAGGGACAGAGGAAAAAGAAAGGACATGATAATGCATGGAAGAAAGAGGAGGAAAGGAGACAAGTCACAAGAAGTTGGAACAAAGTTCAAACTTGTGGAGTTGTACTTCATCCATCAATTAAGGAGATAAAACATACCAAGGTATGGCCCAAAATATCTTTAGCCAACCACAGCATGCATACATACATACATAAATGCAGAAATATCTTCACTGACTCAGGATGGGAACATGCAGGTTCAGAAGAATGTGGTGTGATGGGGGGGCAGCTGTACTACATCTTCCCAAAGGGAACCAATATTCATGTCTTTCTAATGTGCATAAAATATTTCCTTCCACTATTATCACAAAAAGTGTGACTAAATGACTTCCTCAAATTCAGCCTTTCTCTTTTATTGGGTGTTCTGGTGGAAAGGGAAGGATACCACTTGTCTATAGATTTCTATCCTCAGGGTTCTGTTAATGAATATATATGACAAAACAACTAGACAGACACACACAAACCACATATATACACACATATAAAACAACCTAAGAGATTTAGCAACATATACTTCAGGAAAATGAGCAGATGTCTCAATATTTCCAGAATGCAAAGTAGAGATAGGGAAAGCTTCTAAGCGAAGATCTCTGAAATGACTGGTGTCATGGAATAGCCAGTGCACAGGAAACAGCACGTAAGAATGTACAAATAAGAAAACCTTTCATAATAATATCTGCAATGCTGACTAGAGCAGAAGGCCCAAGTAGGATAATAATGTGAAATTGATAGTGGACATCTGTTGTTCGTGACTGTCCAGGATTCCATTTCTCTTCTCTAATAGCATCTTGATTTTAATGTGGACAAGTACGTTTGTATTTCTAATTGACATGGTTTAAATAAGACTAAAGCTCAAAAAGTAAGCATGTGACTCAGACCTGGCCAATAAAAGCAATGCAACTTCATAATCCCAGAGATTAATCCAGGGATGAGCATTGTTATTGAAACCAACTAATCAGAATACCAACAAGTATTAGAAAAGTTTGGGGAAAAACTCATCTTTCATCTAGTCCTAAGCTAGTACCAAATAACCCTGTAGCTTCCAGTGTTGGCCTCTGCCACTGCATGGAGACAGCCTAACTCAGAAAGAGGCCAGTACATCTGAAAGCATTGACCCCCAGATCTTTCAATTATGTAAACCAATGAACTGCCTTTTCTACCTAATCCAATTTGGACTGTTTGTTCCTAGCAACCAAAAGAATCTTAACTGATAGAACGAAATACATAAAATGGAGAAACCAGATGATAGACTTTAAACTCTAATCTGAGGCATTCAACCATAAAACCCAGAAATGTAGGTGAGGCTCACGTGCTGGTAGAAACAGAATTAGTTTAGAAAATTTCCAACCTTTGGGGACTCAGTGTTCACAACTATAAGTATGAATAGTACATACCTTAAAGAATATATACTTGTGACTTTAAAATGAGATTATATATTTATGTAAAAATATAGTAGGTGCTCAGTAAATACCATTTCCCTTTCTCATCCCTACAGGAATGCCATCACCAATAGCCTGTGGAAATTTTCTGAATGTCCCGGTATAAGCCCATCTTCCTACACTCATGCTCTAAAGTATGTTCTCTCCCATTAAAATCTTTCCTATCCCTTCTCAATATAAAGTTTTATTCATGACAACATGTTACAGTAACAAAAAGTTTATATTTTAAGGCAGGTCACTTAAAATAGGAAAATTTAAACCTACCAGAAGGATCCCTAAAGTTGACATGTCAAGTATGGGGCAAGTTTGTTGAAACAAAGGATTAAGTTCACCTACATGTTAGGTCAGCATGTAGAAAAATAAAAATGGGTCACAAATCAAGCCATACATATATAAAATAATTTTAGGTTTAGAGAAAAAATAATTAGGAAGAAACAATTCAACTGCATGAAATAAAGCTACATACGTGTCCTGTAATCAACTATGTTGTACATTCAGACATGAAAACAAGTCCAATAGTAAAACACTGAGATAGATATTAAAAACAACTAAGTCATTTCAAAATTATTTCTCCTGTCTCACCTTTCCCTTACTCTTTCAATGGCAAACTGACCACCTTTAACTGACATAACTATATTAAACAAGTTTTGGAAAGGTATCAGTACTTTCTTAATGCCCAGATGGAATGGATGCTTTGCTGATCCAATATGCCTGACTCTGGAACTTTCACACTGCTCACTACCCCCATCCTGCAAATCTGTCTATGTTAAGTTTCCCTATTTTACTCTTTTCTGAATCTGTTCCTTCCTCTCATCTTTACTGCTCATTCTTCTTCCACATCTTCTCCTCCGTATCAGCTAGTTGAACTAATACATTCAGTTGCTACTTAACAGCAATTACGCTCTTAAGTCATAAATCTGTATGTCCAGTTTAAGATCCTTAAATTAAATCAAAGGCAGCTCTATCTGCATTTCCCATTGATTCAAATATGGATTCCCCTGCTCCTGCCCTTTCTGCTGTTTTCTTTTCTTTGTGACTAGCATTTCTATCCACCGGATGTCCTAGCCAGACACTTGAGTCATTTCAAACTCCCATCTCTCTCTCAGGCTAACACCCAAGCAGTCAGAGAACAAATTTTATAAATTCTACCTTCTTATTTTTTTCATATCTGACTTCACATTTCCATTTCTGTGCATGCCTTTTATTTTCATATAGGCCATTCTCTCTCACCAAGAAATTGACTCTAATATGATCTGCTGTCTCTCATCTCATACTCCTCTAATTCACATTCTCCATAGTACTGCCATTGCATTTTGTTTTTCTAAAATGAAAAGCTGTTCATGTTTCCTATGTCCATCTGTTTCAAGTCACCATGACTTTCTTCCCCCTATCTCAAACACTTTATGGAATAAGTCTCATTTACTTCCAAGTTCCATCTTCTGTCATCTACTCTTAGTACACTATTAACCTTCTGAGAACTACTCCCATCCATTTCTGTATCTACCTACCTTAAAATGACTTCTTTGTAACCCTAACACTCAAATATGTTTTCTCAGATATGTTTTTCCTACCTCATTTGTTAAATTATAAACATTCTGTATATGCAATATGCATTTTTGTAGACACAAGGACTACATACATAGTAGCTGCTTAATAAGTATTTAGTGAAAGATGTATTTCATTTATACAACTTATATAAATAAAAGAAATGTGAGCACAAACAATACAATTTCAGAATAAATAGCTGGTGCTGAGTTCTTTTTGTAGCCATAATATGGCTAGATAATAGGGGAGGCATTTTATCAGAAAGCAGGGAAGAAATTCCTAAGAGAAAACACAGGTGCCATACTATGACATATAGCATTTTTCAAAAATATCACCACACTATTTTTGGGCCATCCCACATGACTTTCTACATTGTGACCTTTCCACTTGCCCAGCAAGAATTAGAGTCCTCTTTACCCCTTTAAATCTGAGTGGGCCCTGTCATTACCTTGACTGAAATAATATGGTAGATGCAATGCGCTGCCAATTGTGGTACAGCCCTTACCTGGCCTGGCAACTTCTGCTTCTTGCTTCTTAGATGTTAGTTATCATGTATAAAATACAACCATCAGGAAACTGTTCTTTAAGAAGCCCAATCCACATGAAGAGGAAATGAATGATACGAGAGCAAGAAGCACTGAGGTACCTGACATGTGAATGAAGAAGTCACTTTAGATACCAGCCCAGTCGAGCTTTTGGGTGACTGCAACCCAGGCACCTACCTGTGCCTACACATTATTAAAATCTCATGTAAACAACACATCAGGGCCCAGTCAAACCACATAACCAGAGAAGAAATAATATTTTAAAGCTTCTATATTTTGGGATGGTATGCTATACCACAATAAATAACTGAAACACATAATTAGATTTTTAATTTTCTCTAACACTGTTAGACTTTCTAAATTAATAAGTAAAAACAGAGGTTATCATTCAAGTATAAAGTCATCCACCAACTTCATCAAAACAAAACAAGAATGCAAAGGCAATACCAACAAATTAAACAATGTCTGAAAATAATTTTAATTAAAAATATGCATTGTCTTTAAATAACAAAAAAATATAGGAAAAAATCAATATTAATTTATGTTGAGCTGATTAAAATAACTAAGATATATCCCCCAATGGAACATTATACACTATACAGGAATGTTTTAGCCCTATATGAATGAATATAAAATAATGCAAATGTAATACATTAAATTGTAAACAGTATTCACAATATGGACCTCATTTTTAAAAGGAATATATAAGTTCAGAGGAAAAAAATCTAAACATGTATGCATAAGAACATCATTATATCTGAGAAACTGATTGAAAATAACTGAATTTTATACTATTTATGTCATATTGATCAAATACTTTTATAATAAATTTGTATGCTAACTTTTGTAAGAAAAAGAATCTGGAAAAAAATAGATGTTTATTAAATGCCTGATTTTATCCTTTCTCATCCCCTCCCCTCAAAATAGCCTTACCTTGCCCTATCTTTGAGGAATTTATATACACTTTTGTACATCTTTTGCTTATCAATACCACAGAATTCCAGGCTGTACATTATGTTGTTGTTATTAGGAATTAAGTTATTTGACAAATTCAAAACCAGATCCTTAACCTGGAGATCAAAACATCCATAATTTTGGTCTACATTATCAACACATTTTTCCACTTTTTTATGTTTGATTTCAAAACTACATCTGTTCATGAAACTGTAGCATGTTTTTCAGCATCTGGATAGCTCATGCTGTTCCCTTCATAGAATGCATTTCCTCCAACGTTACTCCCACTTCCACACATACCACCATCCTTCAAAGCCAAAGCCGCTGGCATCTTTTCCTCTACCAAAAGTCATATAACTCTTTATTCCCTTTTCCTTTGCATTTGTCACTTTCTACTTACTATTTTATGAAAGTACTATTTTAATTTTTAACTAATATTTCAAATAGATAATTCACACAGTTCAATTGAAATGTATTTCAAAACAGTCAATGAGCAATCTCTCCAGTGACCCTGTTTCTCATTCCCCTAACAACCAGTGATTTGTTTTCTTGTGATCCTCTCCAGAGATGTTTTATGCACTACAAGTACACACATGCAAATTATTTTCCCCGCTTTTCACACAAACCATGGTGTACTTTACATAGTGCTCTAAATTTTGCATTTTTCATGTAATTTACTTACCCATTCAACCATAAATTTTAATAGAGCATCTACTATTATATACCAGGAACTGTTCTAGGAAGTAGAGAAAGAGAAATAAAAAAAGTTCCACCCTCATGGAGCTAACATTCCTACAAAGGAGAGACAATGAACAAAATAAAGACAATATATATTCTGTCAGCTGATAAGTATGAAATAATTGTACTGATAAAGCAGAAAGGAGAGGATAAATATTATAAGGTAATATTTTAGATAGGATGACCAATAGAGGCCTCATTGAAAAGGTACTTTTGAAATTATATCCCAAAGGCAGTTAAAATATTAACCATGTGGCTCTCCGAGGAAACAGAATTTAAGATAGAGGGGATAGTGCAAAGGCCTGAAGTAGGACTGTGTTCCAGAAATAGTGAAGAGCCTGTGTGGTTGCAACACAGCAAAAAAAAAAAAAAAAAAAAAAAATCTACTAGTATTTTAAATAGTTTTATTCATGTTTTGCTTATTTTCAAGACTAAAAGTTCATATAATTTAGAAAAAATTAGTATGCATGGTTCACCTTAGTTTCTTCTAGCACTAAACTCAAAGATTTATAAATAGTAAGTGCTCAAGAGTTGCTAAATGATAAGTGGATGAATGAGCAAACAAATGAACAAACAAAAATGAATGAACAAATAATGCATGGTCTAAAGTCAATGATATTTACTACATTCAGGGCCTTTGCACTTGCCACTTGCTCAGTGTGGAATGCGGTTCTCCTACAGATCCATGTGATCACTACCTCAGTTCTATAAGATTCTTATTCATACATTAATTCCTAGTGAGGCCTCATTGAATATCTTATCAACAATTAACCAATCAATACAAGTTAGCAAAGAAAGACCAAATGGTTAATTAATATACTGCTCACAAAAATTAGAAGCTATTTCAAAATGAATATGATATAAAATATCCCCTAATTTTTGTGAGCAGTGTAAATCTACTTTTACTTCTGAACCTTGGCATTGCTGCACAATTTCCTAAGGAGCTGATCTGAAGGAAAAGGGTACAGGTGAAAATTGACACAAACAATTTTCCATCTTTCTACCAATAAGGTCATGTAGATGTGTTTCATCAGCTATCAGGCACAACAGATTATCTATTAGGTGGTGGGTTTACGTCTGTAATATATTGACAGGCATGACTCAATTCTCTCAAATACAGACCTGTTATCTCATGACAAATAAATGAGGTTGGAGGTATTTCTCCATGTGACTGAAAGACATCTAAATATAAAATTTTCTATTTGTCTCTTACATGCCATACGCATACATTTTCAACCTTTCTATTGAGACTTGTACCTACTAAACTGAGATAAACTAGGTCCCACTCTAGATGAAATTTCAGGAAAAAAATTTAAAAAAACAAAAGGGTGAGAGGCAGAGAAGGTAAAATTCTTAGTGAAACCTCACTTCCAGTGTTCTCGCTCCGGGTCCCTACTGAAAGCAGAGTCAGCTCTAATTTGCTGAATCACTGCCAAATCTGACTCTGTTTATATCTTATTGAAATGAATGTTTCATGAAATAAAGATCTACATTCTGAAAATGGTTTTCCATGCCGCGTGCATTAAGGAAACTTGTTCCATGAGCACATCTGGTCCTGTCTCAGCACACTGTGCGAAGAATCTAGACACTGTCTCAATGCCTCAACATTAAAACTTTTAAGATCTTGCTTCACTAAACACATCAAAGATAGCTCATGTGAATATTTTCAAACCTTTTAAAGCCATCATGTTATCCTAGCATGCATATTATATTGTTGCTCCTATTGTTTCTCATCAAGGCAAAGAAGAGTGCTGAAATCACTGCTCCAGTTCTTCAATATGTCTCAAGTACAGTGCACTAGTTTTCAACAGATGCTACAAAAGCACTCACTGATCTCCAAGGCATTTAATGCATAGAAGAAAGTAAAAATTGTGCCTGTAGTCTTTCATTTTTAAATCACTAGTTTACATAGCTCTTTACAGGCTCTTTCATTTTATTGCCTTGAAAAACATATCTCTCAAATGTGAAATCTACTACAAGAAAAATTATGGGTTAGAAACTTCAGTGGAATAGTTCTCTGTATTTTTTACTTTGTCAGGAAAAGTTGTTTCCAATATCTTCTTTATTTACATTTAAGATAGAGGGCATGTGCTAAAATTACATATCATTAATTGATTTTTATTGCAAGTACTTAGTCCTGAAAGACTAAAATGTTGTGAATGTGAAAGAAATATTTGCAAGTGACTTTACAGGTGTACAAGTTACTTAAAACTGGAAAATTATTTCATTTGAAAAGATTACTGAAATGATCAGGCATACAAGGAAATGAGATCTAGTAAAATTTCAAAGAGAGAAATAGACTTTTAGGTTCAAAGGATAAATAATTAAAATGTACATATAATGGCAAGAAACGCAGACTTTCAGATTTTTTAAAAAATATTTGGACATATTTTCTCCTTATACTTTAAACTTCAAAAAGTTTTAAGAACAAAATTAATTTTGTCAAATATTAATTATGTAATTGCCTAATATTCATCCAGAAAATCACTGAATCATGTGGAAGTCCTCATAAAATTTCTTCTAATATATCCAGTTATAGAATGTGGTTTTCAAACGGGCTGGCCAAAATCGTGTATACAGAAACATATATACAGACAACAGGGTAGCAATAGTCAGAGGGAAAGAGGAATGGAGGTAGGGGAGCAAAGGTAGAAAATGTGGGTAGAAAGAAACTTTGCATGGGACATGTGGGGGGGGGAGGATGTAGAGGGTAACAATGTGGGGGACAGAGGATGCAGAGGGTCTTATATTGAGTGGGACACTTGAAACCATACAACACAATAAATTAAATATTAAAATTTAAAATAAAGAACGTGGTTTTCCAATATATTTTATGTATTCATCGAAATATTATTAAAATGTAAGTTACTAAATTAAATAGAACTACATAAACTGGGAATATTTTATGTTCAATTTCTTCAAAATAAGATAAGCATATTTATCCAATGCCAGAAATAAGAGTACACCCTCAGAAAGATTCAGGTTGAGATAACCTACTCACATATTTAAAACCAAAAACTACTTCAGATGAGCTGTTTCCATCAGCCGGTGTAAATTCTAGACATCTAGTTAATCCAGGGCTTAAGAACCTTAGCAATTCTTCTCTCACTCATTCAATCTATATTCTTTAAACAAATCAGTGGCAGTCGTTGTGGTAGCTCCCAAAGTATAGTGGTAAACAAGACTGAGGAGGTCACAGCTTTCAAGGAGTTTGTGTTCTAGTGAGGAAGGGAAGATAACGAACAAGCATACAAATAAACAAGATAATTGATGGTTACAATGAAGGCTATGAAGAAAAACAATATGGACTGAAAAAGAGACTTACTAGAGGGGCTCATACTAAATTAGATCCAGACATCACAGGTGACATTGGAACTGAGATAGAAATGCTGATAATGAGCCAGCCAAGGAAAGATACAAAGGTAAGAACATTCTAGAAGTGAAATTTAGCACATTTGAAAAGTGTGCATAAGCAACTTCCAACTTTGATTATAATGTTTAATGGGTATGAGACTTAAAACTTTCATTGCCAATAGTTATAAAACTGGATGAACATTATGTAAAATGGCTGTTTTACTGACATTGCACAGTGGATGGCACCTGACTGTGATCCTTGAGAACAAGAAGATGTATGAGCTGAGTTCCATATCCATCCTGGTTTCTATCTGAAGACATTCTCCAATATTTAAAAAAAAAAAAAAATTTAACCTTATTTATTTTAGAGAGGAGAGAGAGAGAGAGAGAGAGAGAGAAAGGGGGGAGGAGCAGGAAGCATCAACTCCCATGTGCCTTGACCAGGCAAGTGCAGGGTTTCACCCGGCAACCTCGCTTTATCCACTGCACCACCACAGGTCAGGCCTGCACTCTCCTAATTTTAACACAGAAAGTTGTGTGGTCTGGCTAGGGAGAGGGCGTACAGTTTGGAGTTTCAGGCTACTAAGAAGGCGAAATTTGTGAAACAGGAAATTGAAGAGAAAGAAACTACCATATTTCCTCATATATAAAACACATCTTTTATCAAAAAAATTGGGGTCTAAAAACTGGGTGCATCTTATACAGTGGTTGTAGATTTTTTTACTTGTATTTCCTGCTTTTTCTCACTTGTTTTTGCGCTGATTGTTGAAGACAGTGATTCGCCACCAAACAAATGAGAACAAGCTAATGGATGCAAGTTTTGACAGTGATAAAGAGCTGTATGAATTTTCTGATGAATAAAACTTGAGTTCAATAACTTTATGTAATACATTTTTTTTTCATATTTCGAGCCACAAAATTAAGGTGTGTCTTTTACATGGGGATATATGGCACACAAAAATCTGCGTAAGAGTCCCCTTGAGTCTTGGCCTAAACTTTAAGCTACGCATGCACACACAGCATTGCACAAACCAGTTATGGCGGTTAAGAATATTAGAAGAGATTATAGAGGTTTCAAAGTGCTGTATGATGTGGGAGTTCTGAAAAGCCAGAGTGGAAAAACCTTGAACATTCAAATGAGATCCCAACAAGGATATACTTTATAAATAGAGCTACTCTCATCCTAAAAGTAAATGCTACTCCAGAACTGCCATTAAAAAAGCCAAAATCAGTCCTTCACAAGTTTATGATGAGTCTCCATTAAATTCACTGTCGTGAGGAATAAGACGCAACCTCTATTAAATGGAATCAAGATTCTCACTGTAGCATCCTCAGCAAACAGCACAACATAATAATAAATGAAATTATTCGACCAACAAATTGGCAGAAAATGTGACCTAAAACTGGGGAAACAATATCAGTCGACAAAAAGAATTCTACAGATGACACGGGTGTTGAAATTAGCACATTATGTTATGAGCCTGGCGACCGTTGTTCACGTGCAGCCGCTGTCATACCACCCCCTGTGCTGCTCCCACCTTGGGCCTGGGTCTACTCACGCCGGCCTGAGCCAACGAACGCGGAGGCCACCACCACCACCCTAGACCCCACTGCGGGCCCAAGACACATGTTTTTTACCTTCGCCTCACCCACGCAGGTCTTCAACGGCCCCACCATCCGGCTGATGGACTGGCCCATGCAGAAGGGAGCCTTCGGTATACTGTATGTACTTGCAGCCCACCTGCCCCCTGCAGGGCCTGTGGCCCGAGCTGGTCATGGTCCACGCACAGGATGGCACCACCCCCAAACACTTTGGCAAGACTGGCAGGACAACAAACAGGAATAGGGCTGCACAGGCCATGTGCTGCACCGGGAACGGTGCTCAGGCACAGTGCATGCTAACTCAACCGTTCAGTTCCCGGCCACTGAAACCGTGACGCTGGGCATGCTGGGCCTGAGGGCGTCCGGGCACCGCCGCAGAGACCGTGACGCTGGGCATGCTGGTCCTGGGGCGTCCAGGCACCGCCGCAGAGACCGTGACGCTGGGCATGCTGGGCCTGAGGGCGTCCAGGCACCGCCGCAGAGACCGTGACGCTGGGCATGCTGGGCCTGGGGCATCTAGGCACGGCCGTAGAGACCGTGACGCTGGGCATGCTGGGCCTGAGGGCGTCCGGGCACGGCCGTAGAGACCGTGACGCTGGGCATGCTGCGCCTGCAGGCGTCCAGGCACGGCCGCAGAGACCATGACGCTGGGCATGCTGGTCCTGGAGCGCCCAGGCATGGCTACCGCAGGGAGGGGCTATGTCCACTGAAAAGACTGAGGTCCACATCTGCATCGAAGCCCGATGATGCCAGGTGGTGGCCCTGGCGCAGGCGAGACCTCTGCCCTCTGCGGCCTCCTCCTGACATCCTGCACCACCCACACCCCAGAAAAGACCAGGGATCCCCCAAAAGAGGACTCTGTTATGAATATATTCAAGGATTTAAGGGAAAAGATAGGTATGCTACGGGAACAGTTGAAATATCTCAAAAGAGAACTAGAAATATTTTTTTAATGCAAATACAAAACCGAAAAATAAGTGAATTTTCCCCTTTGGATATTTTAAGTGCAAATAGAAGACAGCAGAAGGAAAGATCAGTAAACTTGAAGGCAGATCAATAAAAATTATTCAAACTTAACTGCAGAAAGAAAAAAACTGTGGAGAATAAAAGTGAATGGAACTTCAGCGGCATGAAGAATAATGTCAAGTAGTCTCACAAACATGCAGTTGGAATCCAGAAGGAGAGAAAGAAAAAGCGGAAAAAAATTAAAGAAATAGTAAAAATATTCTCAAATATAATTTTTGAAAATATCAATGCAGAAATACAAGCTGCTCATAAACCCAAAGCAATACGCACAAAGAAAACCAAATGTTTAATTGGATGTTGTGTAATTTCAATTTTATATTTTTGATTTCTTGATCTTACTGAATAGTGTTGAAATTTTTCTGGCCTGCAGTTAACTTATTTGAAATAAGTTTAATCTTTTCTCAGCTTTCTTTTATCTTTTTTTTTTTTTCTTTTGAGACTGTCTGGAACAGTTTTTAGTCTAGAACTAATATACTCCACTTCTTAGAATTACTCTCTGGCACACACTTAAATTATAAATGTGAACCATTTTAACATTACTTATTCTTTTAAATTATAATAATCTGTTCCTCAGATATTACCTATTCAAATTCAAATAAACTTCATTATCAACCCTGACACACTAATAAATAGTCTATACAGTTACCTATATTTTTGAGATAGGAAAATGGTTGAAGTCCTAGACAGAAGATAAGAGAAGACGTTAAAAGCACCTTTTGACTTTAGCTGAAAATTTTAAACCTGTCTTTAGATCAAATGTCTTTCAAGTGTTATGCTTGCATTTTGTAAAGTATTGATAGTTAAGTTGTTTATAACTTAACCCTGCAATTAATTCCAAAAATGTGTACCTACTCACTGTTTCCAAAAGTATAATAAACAGGACAATAAAAACAAAACTATATAAATAAAATCTGTAGCCTGACTGATGGTGGCACAGTGGATGGAGTGTCAACCCAGAATGCTGGGTCACGGATTTGAAACCCCCAAGATCGCAGGCTTGAGCACGGGCTCACCAGTTTGAATGTGCGATCATGTGCAAGATCCCAAGGTTGCCAGCTTGAGCAAGGGGTGGCTTGCTCAACTTGAGCCCGAGGTTGTGGGTTTGATACCCAGTCAAGGCACAAACGAGGAGCAATCAAGCATAACTAAAGTAACTAAATCAACTATGAGTTGATGCTTTTCTCTCTCTCTCTCTCTCTTCCCCCTTTCAAATAAATAAATAGTAAATAAGATTTGCAGACTTTAATAAAAGTCACATAAGACATATTGATTGGGGTTTGGTATATATTTTGGTAGTTAGAAAATAAATCTTTATTGTATTGAAAATAATGAGCTGATGGATTCTGAGAATTCAGGAAAGAATGTTGAAATGTATCCAAGTATTTTTCCTCTGCCTCTGTCTCTCCCTCTTCATGTTCCTCCCACATTCTTTTTTTCTATGTATGTACATAGTTTCCAAAATAAAGTAAGATTATATTGTAGAGTATAATTTTTTTTCTTTTAGTTGAGTGAAGGGGAGATAGTGAGGCCAACTCCCTCCTGCATGTGTCTCAACCAGGATCTCTACCCAGCAACCTTGTCTGGGTCCAACGCTTAAGTACTGAGCTGTTTTTAGCACCTGCAGCTACCACGCCAGGACCGACTGAGCTATTCTCAGCATCTGGGGCTACACTCAAACCAGTCAGTTATTGGCTGCAGGAGGGGTAGAGGGAGAGAAGAAGAAGAAAGATGGGGAGAGAATCAGAGGGTCGTTTCTCCTGTGTGCCCTGACAGGGAATCAAGCCCATGGTGTCCACATGCTGGGCCAACACTAGCCACTAAGCCACTGGCCAGGGCCTATAAATATTTTTTTAAGTCATGCTATATGGAATTAATAAAACCTCCATAATAAAACTCTGCCATAAGTACACAAATGGTTAAAATAAGGGATATAAATAAAACAAAATATTATTCATATATGAAAAGGAATGAGCTACTGATACATGCTGCAACTTGGAGGACCCTCAAAACATTACACTGAATAAAAGAAGTCATAGAAAAATGTCATGTATTCTATGATTCCTTTTATATGAAATGTCCAGAATAGGCAAATCCATACTGGCCAAATGCAGGTATATGTTGCCAGGGGTTGGGGCAGGGGGACATGAAGATTAATTAATTAAAGGATGCAGAGTGTCCTTCTGGGGTGATTTAAAAGGTTTTGAAACCAGAGATACGTGGTGATTACACAACACTATGAATGTACAAACTACTACACTCTAATTTTATTTTTTACAGGGACAGAGAGAGAGTCAGAGAGAGGGATAGACAGGGACAGACAGACAGGAATGGAGAGAGATGAGAAGCATCAATCATCAGTTTTTCGTTGCGACACCTTAGTTGCTCATTGATTGCTTTCTCATGTACCTTGACCATGGGCCTTCAGCAGACAGAGCAACCCCTTGCTGGAGCTAGCGACCTTGGGTTCAAGCTGGTGAGCCTTGCTCAAGCCAGATGAGCCCGCGCTCAAGCTGGCAACCTAGGGGTCTCGAACCTGGGTCCTCCGTGTCCCATTCCAACGCTCTATCCACTGCGCCACCGCTTGGTCAGGCCTAACTACTACACGTTAAAATGGTTAATTATATGTTATGTGAATTTCACCTCTATTGGGAAAAAAAATCAGTCTATCCCAGCTATGGCTCTTATCTTCTTTACCAGGACACCACACTAATATACATTAAAAAAATATAATAATAGAGCCATTCATTCTGAGTCACTGAGGATTAAACCCATCACTCTGAGTCATCTCACTGGGCAAAGACTTTGCTGGTGATTAAGAACATCCTGCATGATCAATCTTCCGCAGCCTCTTCTGAATGGCAGATCCACCAAAAAGGAATGTCATTGCTCAAGAGGTCTGCAGACCAGGCTGAAGTTTTTAACATAAGCAAATGTCTAAAATGTTTATCTCCCAATATTTACTATTAATAGTGGGGGTGGTTGTTTCTATTGTCAGGATTTATTTGAAAATCACTTTTGATGTGACTTTTCCTTACTGCTATTTGACTTTTGACAAACTTGAACTCAGTCCAGTAGAGACAGCTCTTTTTCACATCATCAGTATTCCAGTCCCAGACCTCCCAGAGTGGTCAATTCCTGTGACATACCTGTGATTCTTATTGCTTCATGTCACATATATTATTGTGGGTATTTTGGTTTATTAAATCTGAAACAATTTTAATGGTAGGCCTGTCCATGGAATCACAGTCTATATGTTTTGGTTTAACTTTTTTATTATTCTCACATATTCTGATTCATTCTTGAAGATTTGTGGAGCATGGCTTGCACAATGCTAGGCAAGTAATTGTTTCTTAATAAAAATAAATAACTAATTATTAACAGATTTGCTTCCATAAGCAGTAATAATTTCATGTGACTTATCTAAATTCTAATTCCTTCCAATTCCTAAGTGTGATTTCACAAGCCTTTCTCAGAGAAAATGCTTAGAGATGAATAAAAAATGTGATGAGTTTTACACTACAAATATAGGTATCTTGGATTTAACATCTTTGTGGCAATTTTTATCTAGATGTAAAATGAGACCCTAATTTTGAAAGGAGTCAGATAATTTCCCTTGAGAAACGTTTAAATTGTGTTCAAGTTTGAACACAGAGAAACCCAATTGAATTTCTTTTAGATGTATGCAAGAACTAATTTCCAGAGTTATAGCTGATTATTTCTTAAAAAGGAAAAGTTCATGTTAGAGACCACTGCTTCCTCCTTCAATTTTAATAGGATTATATCTGGGACACATGGCTGGACCACATTTCCCAGACTCTCTTAAGTTAGATGGGTCATTTGACTTAGTTTTCTCTGAAGGAATTAAAGGGCAAATGATGTATACCACTTCTAGGCAGGGCTGTAGAGTTTTATTCCTTTGTTTTTGGTTGGGTACAATGAACTTTACTGATGGTACATGACAAGGCAGGGCTTCTTCACCCTCTCTTCTTCTTCAGGTGGTCTGGGATGGAAACCGTGGAAGTCAGCAGGAGATAATGTGTTTGAGGAATCTATTTGGGGAAAGGAATCCCCAGTGGCCAAGGACCTCTTTTCTTCTCACTGTGGCTGGTGGTCCAGGGGGCTCTTACTTCTTGGAAGCTACATGGACTATAAGGTCCATCATCCTGTTGCTGTAGCCAAATTCATTGTCATACCAGAAAATGAGCTTGACAAAGTGGTTATTGAGGGCAATGCCAGTCCCAACATCAAAGGTGGAGGAGTAGGTGTCACTGTTAAAGTCACAGGGACAATCTGGTCCTCAGTGTAGCCCAGAAGGCCCTTGAGGGGGCCCTGTAATACCTGCTTCATTAACTGCTTGATGTCATCATATTTGGCAGTTTTCTCCAGGTGGCAGTTCAGATCCACAACCAACACAACAGGGGTGAGGAAAAAGAAGGCCGTGCCATTTAGCTTGGGGATGACCTTGCTCACAGCCTTGGCAGCACCAGTAGAACCAGGGATGATGTTCTTGGCAGCCCCTTGGCCATAATGCTCACCAGAGGGGACATCCATGGTCTCCTAGGTAGCAGTAATGACATGGACTGAGGTCATGAGTTCCTCCACATAGCCAAAGTTGTTATGGATGACCTTGGCCAGGGGGGCCAAGCAGGTTGTGGTACAGGAGGCATTGCTGACAATCTTGAGGGAGCTGTCATATTTGTCAGTTTTCACACCCATCACAAACATGAGGGCATCTGCAGAAGGGGCAGAGAGATGACCTTCTTGGCTACACCCTTCACATGAGCCCTAGCCTTTTTCAAGGCAGTGAAGACACCCATGGACTACAAAACATATTTAACACCAGCATCTTCCCATTTGATTTTGATCAGATCTCGCTCCTGGAAGATGAAGATGGATCTTCCATTGATGACAAGCTTCCTGTTCTCAGCCTGCCTTTGAATTTGCCATGAGTAGAATCAGATTGGAACATGTAGACCATGTAGTTGAGGTAAATGAATGGGTCATCAATGGTGACAATACCCACTTAGTGAGAGTGAAAAAGCCACCTTGGTGACCAGGCACCCAACATGGAAAATCTACTCATTCCAACCTTCACTATCACATCTTAGGATTGTGGCTGGCACTGTGCAGGAAGATGCCTGTCTGTTTAACAGGTGGAGCAGAAAACCTAGTCCCAAGTGTTAATCAGCAGACAGCAATGGCAAAAGTTGAAAGGAACCTAGATTGTATAGAAAAAGCCATCTGCTAACCACCAACACCAGCCTTGGCTGTGAGCAAGATTAAACTTCTCTTGTGTGTTAGCTCTTATACATATGGAGATTTATTTGTTAGGGTTGCTTGCTTATATATTTTTTATTTATTGATTTAGCCAGAGAGAAAGGGAGAGTGAGAGACAGGAATATTGATCCATTCCTGTATGTGCCCTGATCAGGGATGAAACCAAAAACCTCTGCACTTTGGGCCAATGCTCTAACCAACTGAGCTATCCGGCCAGGGTTTAGCTTATGTTTTTTAAAAGAGCTAAGAAATAGTAAGAGCAGAGATGAAAGCATTACAGCAAATGGGACAGACCTAAAACCTTGGGCCTGCAAGCCATTAAAAAATACCACCAAATAAGAAAAAATTACAACTCTATGGTTTCCTCAAGCACTAACAATAAACTATCAGTTCAGGAGTCATCCTGTTAGCAACCATTTGGAGGACCAGGCTTCTTCAGGTTTAGCTTACTTGTCAGGCCAAAGCAAATGTAGCTAGTGTTTCATTGCAGAGAGCTGAAGCCTTTTCGACTTTGACTAAGTAAACATTGTAAAACAGAGCATGTTGTTCTTGTTACCTTCAAAGTGGCGATTTTCTTTCTAAGCATCATTCCAAAGCACCTACGTATTATTTTATGTCAACCTGACAGGAATAGATATGCAAAACAAATCCATTTTCAGCAAGTACCCATTCAGAGGCAAAGTTATTCTTCTTGATGAAATCTACATTTATCTGAAGTAATCTTCATGAGAAGAGAAAATCTAGCAAGAGTTTTCTGAGGAGTCAAAGCTTCCTCTCAACTAGCGCCACTTGAGCTAAGAGAAGTGCCATGACAATTCAGCAGTCACAACTTCCTTTTCTGTCCATTCCTTCTCGGATCTTTTCTTGTAGCTATCAGGTCTTCCTTTTTCTTTTCTCTTCCTTGTGTCTGCTTGCTGAGCGCTTAATTGGGTGCAGATGTTAAGTACCAAAAGACAGAAAAATACTCAGACCTCCCATATCTTCCAGAGAAAAGGAATAAAGACACTAAAACTGTAGACTGCCAAAACATGGCAAAGGCACAGAGAAAGCACTGCTTCTATAATAGTCTATGCCATTTGTCAAGGCTGTTGTATGTTGAGTTAGTGAACTTGGGGGGTGGATATTAGGCAGGAATCCCATTGAGGCACTCCCAATTCTAGATTCCTGCCTCTGTAATAAACTAAAAATAAAACAGAACTACTCTGTTAATATTTAAAAAAATAATAATTTAAGAAATAAATTTTCTGAATTTATTTGAAGAAACGACACGGAGTTAGACACCTTGGAATTGTGAAGAAAACATGTATTTTTAAATGTTCTGGCACAGATCTTGCTTTGCAGACACCAAAAATAGAATGTGCAAGAGTAAGAGAATTAGTAGGTATGAAAGAGCAGGCTAATTAGAATAAGGGCCACTATCACCAGAAGAGGTATCCTGGCTTCTCTGTGCAGATACCGATATTTATATGCAGATATATAGCAGAAAAGACAGAAATGGTTGTTGAAAGGGGAATGAAAAGTCTTGAAGGAAAGGGTGGGGTAGAAGGATGTCATTCAGGGGTTCAGTTATCTTCAGAGAAAAGCTAAATTAGCAACCCAGAAATTTTAAAACTACCATATTTACGGCAATCACCACACTGTTGTCTGTTGTGGGGGTGAGAGTGGGGGTAAAGGGGTAAAAATGGTGATGGACTGAGACTTGAGCTGGGGATAAAGGGTGAACACAATACAGTGTACAGAAAAATGTGTTATAGAATTGTGCACCTGAAACCTGTACAATTTTGTGAACCAGTGTCACTCCAATAAATTTAATTTTAAAAACTATGCAACTATGACTTAGGTGAAAGGAGGGAGATAGTGAGGCCGACGCCCACATGTGCCCCAACCAGTTCCACCTGGCAAATTCATCTGAGACCGGATGCTTGAGTACTGAGCTATCCTCAGTGCCTGCAGCTAATGTGCTCCAACTGAGCTATCCTCAGCACCTTTTGAGCAAATGAGTTTGTAAAATTTGTATTAAGTTTTCTCACTTTTAGTGTTAAAAAATGGCACTGGGCAGCGCCAGGTATGTGATTTGTGAAATTGCAGATTACCTTCCTGCTTGGGAAGGGCTTTTGTTTTGCTAATGTTTGCTGGAGGAGAGGTTTTTGTTTTCATGCCAGAAAGTTTTAAAGAGAGAGAAGGAGAAGAGAGAGGAGCCAGTTTTGCAGAGGAGAGAAGCCATGCAGAGTGAGAACAGAGAGAATGAAAGTGTGCAGATGGAGAACCAGAGGTGAGGGGCTTTTGCAAGCTCCACTGAGACTAATGGGGTCTTTGATTCTCAGAGGAACCAGAGAAGATTCTTCTGGATGTGGAACCAAAGAATGTGTCAGGGCTTTGTGAGCTCTGAATGAATGAAGTGGGAAGTGTATTCCGTGTGTATGCTTGTCTACCAGTGCGAGACTTTAATAAAGGAATGGCCCACCATTTTTTGGCTCCACTATTTCTTTATTGTCTGCCCGAATCTAATGAGAACCTGCATGTAAATGATGATGATGGCCATGACTACTGGCCCTACATCTAGTATCGTTTGTGGCAGGATTCGGATCAGATCGGTATGGAGCCACCACCACCCTTGAGGGGTGGAGTAGAGGACTGGTTGTTGTTATGGTTGCCCATGGCTGTCCTTTTGAGGACTGTGGGCTGACTGATTTTTACAACCCTGCGGGAGGAAACCGAGAATGTAATGGAAGAGGCTGCCCGAAGCCTGCAAACTGAGGAGTGGAATGAGTTAGAATAGCCATGAGAGAAAGAGATGCAGATCCTAGAACAGGAGCAAGCACTGGAGGAGGAGGCCATGTGGGTTCTTGAGTTGCAGTTTACCTTGGAATTTGAACGTTGGCAGAAGCAGTTGTTGGAGGAACAACTGTGGGTACAGCTTCATGAAAACTGGCAGGGAAGCCACAGGAGCCTAAGAAGGGGCCATGCTGGTGGAGGGAGTGCCTCTGAGTCAGCAGGGATAGATGTTTCCAAAGTTGCCGTCTGCAGACTCCAGAAAGTAAAAGACCAGCAGCAAAGAGTACCTACTAAGCCCCTGGTAGGTTTGCTGTGATTGTGGGACAAAGGGGTGGTGGCAGCATGCCCTCTGGAGCAGAGGTGGAAATATTGGCTGCAGTTGCCACATGCTCCTCCTTGGGAAGCATCTTCAGATCAGCCAAGATGGAAGGGATGAGGGGGTAGGCCAGAATCCCCATGTGTGTGGACTGACTCTTGGATTGCGACTAGAGGGGGCACCAGCTCCCTTGTTAGATGGATATGCGGTTTGGGGATAATATGAGAGACATTGTGAAGGACACCTTTGTAATTGTTGAAATTGTATGACTTGTACTGTTACTGTAATTTATTTATATAATGTACCTCCTTCCTTGCACAGGAATGCCTGTGGTGTGGATTGCAAAATGAGCAAACGGGGTGGAATGTTGGGCAAATGAGTTTGTAAAATTTGTATTATTTGAGTATGCTCACTTTTAGTGTTAAAAAATGGCACTGGGCAGTGCCAGGTATGTGATCTGTGAAATTGCAAATTACTTTACTGCTTGAGAAGGGTCATTGTTTTTCTAATGTTTGCTGGATGAGAGGTTTTCATACCAGAATGTTTTAAAGAGAGAAGGAGAAGAAGGGAGAGAAGCCAGTTTTGCAGAGAAGAGAAGCCATGTTTGCATAGTGAGAACAGAGAGAATGAAGGTATGCAGATGGGGAACCAGAGGTGAGGGTTTTTTGCAAGTTCTGCTGAGACTGGTGGGGCCTTTGATTCTCAGAGGAACCAGAGAAGATTCTCCTGCTTGTGGAACCAAAGAATGTTTTAGGGCTTTGTGAGCTCTGAATGAATGAAGTGGGAAGTGTTTTCCCTGTGTGTGGATGCTTGTCAGCCGGTGCAAGACTTTAATAAAGGAATGGCTCGCCATTCTTTGGCTCCACTGTTTCTTTACCATCTGCCTGAATCTAATGAGAACCTGCATGTGAATGGCCACAATAGCTGTGACTACTGGCCCTACATACAGCACCCAATCACTTGAACCAATCAAAACACTGGTTGTAGAAGGGGAGGAGGGAGAGAAGGGAGAGAGGGCAGAAGAGGAGAAGCGTATGCTTCTCCTGGTTGCCCTGATCAGAAATCAAACCCAGGGCTTCCATATGCCAGGCTGACACTATCCACTGAGTCAATGGGCCAGGGCCAAGAAAAGTTTTTAATTATTGTATTTCTATTTCAGGTCTTATAAGAATATATAAATAATTGATCTCAGAATAATCTAAAATACAAAATTCACATAATGATGCCCTCATCTACCATCAGCGAAGAGAAAAGCCAGCCAGGGAAACCACATCAGAAAGCCCAGAAAAGAAACTAGAAGGAAGTCAGAACAGAAACACTTGTAGCCACCCTGAATGACTAGAAGTGTGTGTCAAAGACTGTAATGTTGTCGTCAAGGGGCATTTTTAGCTTCCATATGCCATAATCTGACTTAAAGCTACATATATTTTTTATGTTAATTTTTTTCATTTAATCTTCTGGTAAGAGATCTAAAAAGAATAGTGCATAGACTTTGTCTTCACTGTGTGTCAGATTGCCCCAAAATTATTAGGTGTAGCAAACAACGAGTAAGAATTTAATGATTATGAAAAACTATCTCAACAAAAATAATGCCTGGTGCATATCACTATTACTTTAGGCTATTAGGTTGTTGTAACTGGATTTTGCTCTGCTTTTAGTGTTTTAAGTATCTTGTTCTCCTGCTAAACTGTGAGCTCCATGAGACTTGGACTACATCTTATTTACCATAGTATTCTCTTGCTTAGCCTGGTACCTGGTACAGCCTTGGAACTCAATGCTTGCTTGATAATTGGGTAAATGAAGAACTCAAGCTAACTACTCACAGACCTTATAGAAAGTTGATCCTACATTTTTGTTAAAGATGCATGATGACTTTCACTTCCAGGAAAAAGGAGTATTTGTATTTTTCCCTATGCCTCCCACAACGTACAGATAAAGGACCTATAACTTATAGACAAACTCAGAAGAGTAGAGAGAAGACAAATTGCTTAGAGATCTCAGGGCCCACGGGAAGTCCTAGTGGTAATTTCCTCGGTTTTTGTTTTGTTTTGTTTTCTCATATATCCCAGACATGGAACTGAAGAAGCCAAATAGATACCTGGTTATGCCAATAGCACAGATTTTTTTTAAAAAATCAACAAAAGCTTGCTCTTTGGATCTAAAAGATCAGGAAGGGCCAGCCTAGCAACATAGAAATCTTTTAAACACTAAAAGATTTACTCTACTCTAGTTAAACACTACAGAAAACTTGTGTCCCAATCCACACCCATGCCAGAAAAGGCCAAGGAAGGTGCTGAGATTCTCTCACCATGCCATAATGAAGCGTGCCATTGTTCCCACCAGGGTGCTATTAAATAAGGTTGGACTGCCACCCCATTCAGCAGTAATAAGGTGCCCATCTCCCTGCTTGGGCAGCATTAGAGGAAGCCTAATGAGAAGGATAGGACTTCCATCACTGCCTAGTGGTAATGAGGGCACCCCATCCCATGCTTCTTATGGTTTGTGAAGGCCATGTGGGGAACAATAACAAGGCACCTACCACTACCAGCAATGGAGGTAATAGCGGACTAGTGAGGAGCCTGCACTCCTAAACCCACCTGGAAATAAAGAGAAGTTATCTAAGGATCAGTTATCTAAGGCTGGTGAGAATATAGAATGATGCAGACATTTTTAAAAAGTTTGATGGTTTTTAAAAAAATAACTAAACACACAACTACTCTACAACAAAGCAATTGTACTCCTGATCATTTCGCCCATAGAAATAAATAGTTATGCTCATGCAAGAACCTGTATACGAATGTTTTAACAGCTTTCTTTATAGTGGCTAAAGAACTGGACACAATCCAGATGCCCAACAATGGGTGAATTCAACATTCTGATTTACATTCATACCATGGAATACTACTCAATAATAAAAGGGAATGAACTAATGATACAAAATATGCTTAGTAAAATAATTCCATTCCAAAAGGTTATATACAACACGACTCCATTTATATAGTGTTTTTGAAATGACAAAATTATAGAAATGGAGAAGAGATTAGTAATTCCCAGTGGTTAAAGAGGGGAGGGAGGGCAAGAGGGAAATTGATGGGTCCATAAAAGGGCTCTATGAGGGATCCTGGTAGTGATGGAAAAGCTTTCTATCCTGAATGCATCAATGTCAGTATCTGGTCATGATATCATACTATAGTTTTACAAGATGTTACCATATTTCCCCATGTATAAGATGCAGCTTTTTTTGAAAAATTGGGAGTCTAAAAACTGGGTGCATCTTATTACAGTGGCTATAGATTTTGTTTACTTGCATTTCCTATTGTTTTTTATTTATGCTTATTTTTGCACTCATTGTTGAAGATAGTGATTTGTCATAAGACACAGATGAGGACAAGTTAATGAATGGGCGTTCTGACAGTGATGAGGAGTTATATGAATTTTATGATGAATACAACTTGAGTTCAATAACTTTATGTAATACATTATTTTTCAAAATTTGGGTCTGCAAAATAAGGTGCGTCTTATACATGGGATCATTGTATACATGGGGAACTATGGTACATTGTAGGAAGCTGGGGAAAGAGTACCCTTTACCCTAGGATTTGTATCGTTTCATAGATCTGCATGTGAATCTAAATATCTCAAAATTAAAATTTGAATGAATAAAATTGTATTTTCTTACATAGAAAAATATATATAAACCTATATTAACTAGAAATGTAATGGTCAATTCTGTATGGACACATATATTCTTTTATATTCAGTGTGCCTTCTACAAATCTAGATTTTTTAAATATTGTTTTGTCCTTCACCACACATAGGATATGTCATTATGATTCCTTTTGATGTTTTTGCTTTAGAAAAACTTTAGTTTTAATATGTTCTCATTTAAAAAAAAAAAGAGAGAGAGAGATAGATCACATGTAGAAAGTCTATACTAACTGGAATTGGAGCTATAATCAAGATTCATAGCTGTGTCATCATAGAAGAGTGACAAACAGTAGGATATAAAATGCCAAAAACCTTTTGCTAGGAGCATTAAAATCTACTGTAAATCAATTTATCAGTCCAAGATACAACAATTTTCAACTATTAAAATCTCTAGTCTCTGCCTCTATTAAATGGCCTTCTGAATGAGAACTCGAGTTTCTATTGAATTCTTTCATTGAGTTCATAGGGTCATGTGAATCTTTTGACAGCTACAGTTCTGGTCTGGGAAGCAAAAGTTCTTAAAGTTTGGGAGCAAGATGGCGACAGAATAGGCAGATGTACCAACTTCCAACTCCCAGAACCAAAGTGGATTATAACTCAATTTTAAGAACCATCATCTGGATAAACCAACTTTGAACTAAACTAAGTGGACTCTTCAACCAAGAAACACAGAAGAAGCCACATTGAGACTAGTAGGAATAGCAAAAATGTGAAGAGGGCTGCCCAGCTCCCCGGAGCGAACAGCAGCCTAGAGAGACCCGCGTGGCGGGACGAGAGTTTGGCGGAGAAAAAGGGACCTGGGTCCCAGGAACAAAGCCCAAGCCTGCAGTCACAGAGCCTAGAAGAGGCATTTGGACAGTATTGAGCTGTGAAATAAGTGAGAATACTGTTTGTGAAAAAGAGACAGTTTTCTCAGACCCAAGTTTCTTTTTAAAGGGACAGCGCAGAAAACCTCTCTCACAACCACACACCCGGGACTCCGGGGAATGGGGAGAGAGGAGAGGACCAGAGCAGCGGGAAGAGAGTGTGGACTGAAGTCACAGGGACAAACACTCTGAGGGACAGCCACCCTAACCCCTGGGCTAAGTCACTTCCCTAATTGAAAACAAATACTTCCCCTGGAACTAGCAATACCAGCAAAGGGAGACAGGACACCAGCCAAACAAGCTCTCCCGTGGCAATTAGAGCAGAGCTGCTTAGAGGGAAGGAGCTCCCAGGTCTACAGTATGGAGTGTGAAGAGCTGATCTGTGGGACACCTTCCTACTCTGCTGAGGGATGCTGGAGGGATGATGGCAGCAGGACGCTGAAATGCGGTTCGGTCGGCGGGGACAGAGGCCCACCCGGTGTGAGCTTGGTCTAGCCCAGCAGGGGCGGAGGGGACGCGCAAAAGCGGTTCGGTAGCTATGGGCCCACCTGGAACCTCACCTGCGGGGGGGGAAAAAGCGGGAGGCCAGGAAGGGGCAGAGATCTGCTCTGCGACCCTGCCCGCCCTGACCACAGGAACGGGTCAAGAACCAGGGATTGGCGGGGGCTCGGGGCTGAGCTCATGCCAGCAGCCCCGCCTGGCTGGAGAAACCGAGGTTTGCCATCCAGCATGTGCAAGTTGGCTCTGAAAACGGGGGCAGGGTAGAGCCCATGAAGAGCGGAAGCTCGCAGCTGAGCACATGACAGCAGCCACGCCCGGTCTAATAAACCTTGGTTTGCTACCCTGCGCAGGACAGCCCTGGCCTCGAGAGCAGGGCTCAAGCTCTGGACGTGCAAAAGCTCACAGCTGAGAGTACGTCAGAAGTCCCGTCCAACAGGCGAAACTGTGGCGAACAGGCTCTAAACCGCGGGTGCTGGGTAGAAGCCCGGAAGAGGAAACAGGCTGGGTCCGCAGCTGAGCAAAGGTGCTCACCTCTACCCTTGGTGCTGAGGATTGTGGCTTGAGTGACAGACCCTCGCGGGGAGGAGAGGCGGAAATAACAGGAACATCCGCAGTGGGCCAGCGCTGGCAATGCCCATACCCAAACGCCCTAGGCAGCGGCAGAGGGTGGGGGGACCTGCAGACAGACCACACCTGGAGAACACAAAGGCAACACCTACTGGATTCCAGTGGCCACAACTTGCTTATTTACAGACAAAATGGGCAGGGAGAGAAATGCAAACCAAATGAATCAAGAGAAATCCCCAGAGAAGGACCTGAATGAACCAGATATAAACAAATTACCAGAAGCAGAATTTAGAATAATGATAGTTAGGATGTTCAAAGAAATTAGAGCAACAATGGATAGTCACTATGATCACCTAAATAGAGAGATAACAAGTATAAAAAATGAAATTGAAATAATAAAAAAGAATCAAACAGAAATGACAAATACAGTATCAGAATTGAGACCACAATGGAAGTAATTAAAAGCAGGATGGATGACGCTGAGGATCGAATAAGCAAGTTAGAGGACACAATAAACAAAGGCACAGAAGCAGAGAAGAAAAAGGAAAAGAATCTCAAAAAATCTGAGGAAACTCTAAGGGAGCTCTGTGAGAACATGAACAGAAATAACATTCGCATCATAGGGGTCCCTGAAGAAGAGGAGAGAAAACAGGAAATAGAAACTTTGTTCAATCAAATCATAGCAGAAAACTTTCCTAAATTAAGGCTGGGACATTCCACATGTTCAAGAAGCACACAGAACTCCATTAAAGAGAAACCCAAAGAAATCTACACCAAGACATATCATAGATAAAATACCAAAGCTAAGGGATAAAGAGAAAATTTTTAAATCTGCTAGAGAAAAAAAGGCTATCACCTACAAAGGAGCCCCCATAAAGATGACATCCGACTTCTCAAAAGAAACTCTTGAGGCCAGAAGGGAATGGCAAGATATATTCAAAGTAATGCAGAATAAGAACCTACAACCAAGACTACTTTATCCAGCAAGGCTAACGTTTAAAATTGAAGGAGAAATAAAGAGCTTTACAGACAAAGAAAACCTTAGGGAATTCATTAAAGCCAAACCAATTCTGCAAGAGATACTAAGGGGCCTGTTGTGAACAGTTCAAAGGGAGGAAAGATTATAGCAAAAGAAGAATACAGCTTTAAAGAATAAAATAGCAATAAACAACTACATATCAATAATAACCTTAAATGTAAATGGATTAAATGATCCAATCAAAAGACATAGGGTAGCTGCATGGATAAAGAACCAGGACCAATACATATGCTGTCTACAAGAGACACACCTTAAAACAAAAGTTGCACATAGACTGAAGGTAAAAGGTTGGAAAAAATATTTCATGCAAAAGGAAATGAAAAAAAAAGCCAGGGTAGCAGTACTTATATCTGACAAAATGGACTTTAAAACAAAGGCTGTAGTAAGAGATAAAGAAGGACACTACCTAAGAAAAAAGGGAACAATTCAACAGGAAGATATAACTATTATAAATATCTACGCACCAAATATAGAAGCCCCGACATACATAAAGCAGACTTTGATGGATATAAAGGGCGAGATTAACAGCAAAACCATAATAGTAGGGGATTTCAATACCCTACTAACAACACTGGATATATCCTCAAGAAAAAAAATTAACAAAGAAACAGCAGACTTAAAGGATACACAGGATCAACTTGAATTAATAGATATCTTCAGAACTTTTAACCCTAAAGCAGTAGAATATAAATTCGTCTCAAACGCTCATGGTATGTTTTCTATGATAGACCACATGTTAGGACACAAAAATGGTCTCAATAAAATTAAGAAGACTGAAATAATATCAAGCATTTTCTCTGATCACAATGTCATAAAACTAGAAATTAACCACAAAAGAAAAACTGAAAAATACACAAACACTTGGAAACTAAAAAGTATAATATTAAATAATGAATGGATTAACAATGTGATCAAAGAAGAAATAAAAATGTTTCTAGAAATGAATGATAATGAGCATACATCAACACGAAATTTATGGGACAAAGCAAAAGCAGTACTGAGAGGAAAGTTCACTGCACTACAGGCATATCATAAGAAGCTAGAAAAAACTCAAATAAGGAACCTGACCCTGCATCTAAAAGAACTAGATAAACAACAGCAAATAAAACTCAGGACAAGTAGAAGGAAGGAAATAATAAAGATCAGAGCAGAAATAAATGACATAGAGACTAAGAAAACAATACAGAAGATCAATGAAACCAGGAGCTGGTTCATTGAAAAAGTAAACAAGATTGATGAACCTTTAAATAGACTCACCAAGAAAAAAGGAGAGAGGACTCAAATAAATAAAATTAGAAATGACAGTGGAGAAATAACAACTGACACAACAGAAATACAAAGCATTCTAAGAAAATACTATGCAGAATTCTATGCCAAAACATTAGACAACCTAAGTGAAATGGACAAATTTCTTGAATCATATAATCTTTCAAAAATCAATCTGGAAGAATCAGAACTCCTAAACAGACCAATTACAACAAATGAGATCAAAACAGTTATCAAAAAATTCCCAGAAAAGAAAAGTCCTGGGCCTGATGGCTTCACAAATGAATTCTACCAAAAATACAAAGAAGAACTAACTCCTATCCTCCTCAAGCTATTTCAAAAAATTCAAGGAGAAGGAAGACTTCCAAACTCCTTTTATGAGGCGAGCATAATTCTGATCCCAAAACCGGGCAAAGACAACACAAAGAAAGAAAATTATAGGCCTATATTACTGATGAATTTAGATGCTAAAATTCTCAACAAAATATTAGCCAACTGAATCCAGCAATATATGAAGAAAATCATACATCATGATCAAGTGGGATTTATTCCGGAGAGGCAAGGCTGGTTCAATATTCGCAAATCAATCAATGTGATTCATCACATAAACAAAAGGAAGGACAAAAATCACATGATAATTTCGTTAGATGCAGAAAAGGCATTTGAAAAAACCAGCACCCATTCATAATCAAAACTCTCAGAAAAGTGGGAATACAGGGAACATTCCTTAACATGATAAAGGCCATCTACGAAAAACCCAGAACAAACATCATACTAAATGGACAAAAATTAAAAGCAATCCCCTTAAGATCAGGAACCAGGAAAGTGTGCCCCCTTTCACCACTCTTATTCAACATAGGTCTGGAAGTCCTAGCTACAGCAATCAGACAAGAAGAAGAAATAAAAGGTATCCAAATTGGAAAAGAAGAAGTAAAGCTGTCATTATTTGCAGATGATATGATATTGTATATAGAAAACCCTAAAGTCTCTGCAAAAACTACTGGACCTTATAAATGAATTCAGCAAGGTGGCAGGATATAAAATTAATACTCAGAAATCAGAGGCATTTCTATATACCAACGATGAACTGTCAGCAAAAGAAATTAAGGAAACAATCTTCTTCAATATTGCAGCCAAAAAAATAAAGTACCTAGGAGTAAATTTAACGAAGTAGGTTAAGGATTTGTACTTGGAAAATTATAAAACATTGATAAAAAAAATCAAGGAAGATACAAACAAGTGGAAGCATATACCATGCTCATGGCTAGGAAGAATAAACATCATTAAAATGTCTATATTACCCAAAGCAATTCATAAATTCAATGCAATACCAATTAAAATACCAATGACATACTTCAAAGATATAGAAAACATATTCCAAAAATTTATATGGAACCAAAAAAGAACACGAATAGCCTCAGCAATCTTAAAATGAAAAAATAAAGCAGGAGGTATCACTCTTCCGGATATTAAGGTTTACTACAAGGCCATTATACTCAAGACAGCCTGGTACTGGCATAAGAACAGGCACATTGATCAATGGAACAGAGCAGAGAACCCAGAAATAAACCCACAGCTTTATGGACAACTGATATTTGACAAAGGAGGAAAGAACATACAATGGAGTAAAGACAGCCTCTTTAACAAATGGTGCTGGGAAAATTGGACATCTACCTGCAAAAAAATGAAACTAGACCATCAACTTACACCATTCACAAAAAAAACTCAAAATGGATAAAAGACTTAAATGTAAGCCGTGAAACCATAAGCATCTTAGAAGAAAACATAGGCAGCAAGCTCTCAGACATCTATTGCAGCAATATATTTGTCGATTTATCTCCACCTCAAATGAAATAAAAGACAAGATAAAGCAGTGGGACTATATCAAACTAAAAAGTTTTTGCACAGCTAAAGACTACAAGAACAGAATAAAAAAACAAACCACACAATGGGAGTACATATTCGACAGCACGTCTGATAAGGGGTTAATAACCAAAATTTATAAAGAACTTATAAAACTCAACACCAGGAAGACAAACAATCCAATCAAAAAATGGGTAAAAGAAATGAATAGAAATTTCTCCAAAGAGGACATACAGATGGCCAAGAGGCATATGAAAAAATGCTCAACATCACTATTCATTAGAGAAATGCAAATTAAAACCACAATGAGATATCACCTCACACCAGTCAGAATGGCACTCATCAGCAAAACAACACAGAGCAAGTGCTGGGGAAGATGTGGAGAAAAGGGAACCCTTCTGCATTGCTGGTGGGAATGCAGACTGGTGCAGCCACTGTGGAAAACAGTTTGGAGATTCCTCAAAAAATTAAAAATCAAACTGCCTTTTGACCCAGCCATTCTACTTATAGGAATATACCCTAAGAACACCATAGCACTGTTCGAAAAGAAGAAATTCGCCCCCGTGTTAGTAGCAGCATTGTTCACAATAGCGAAGATCTGGAAATAGCCCAAGTGTCCGCCAGAGGACGAGTGGATTAAAAAGCTATGGTACATATATACTATGGAATACTACTCAGCCATAAGAAATGTTGACATCGGATCATTTACAACAGAATGGATGGACCTTGATAACATTATACGGAGTGAAATAAGTAAATCAGAAAAAAACTGAAAACAGCATGATTTCATACATAGGGGGGACATAAAAGTGAGACTATGAGACATGGACAAGAAAGTGGTGGTTACGGGGTGGGGGGAGAGAAGAGAGGGTGGGATGGGAAGGAGGGGAAAGGTACAGGGAAAACCAGACAGAAGGTGACTGAGGACAATTTGACTTTGGGTGACGGTATGCAACATAATTGAATGATAAGATAACCTGGAGATGTCTTTGTTGTACATATGTACCCTGATTTATTGGTGTCACCCCATTAAAATTAATAATAATAAAAAAAGTTCTGAAAGTTTTTACTCTGAGATCTGACATAGACTTGATGGGTAATTTTGAGCAAGATTCAGCACACCTTAGAATTTGCTTTTTCTGTCAAATTTATATGAATCACATGTGCAATATGTTTCCTTATGTTTTTTGTCTTTCTTTAAAAAAAACTTTTTGTCCCCCTCTTGGCCATGCTTATGAACAAATTAGAGGACACACACCAGACTCACGGCTTTGGCTGATGTGGAAACAGCACAACACACATCTAATGGGACGGTCGAGCCACTGTCATCATTAAAATGGGAGAGACACGTCTCCCTTCCCTAAAATCAATTTCAATTTCAATTTCTGCTCTCTCCTCTTCCTTCAGCTTCCATCCTTTGACACAAGGTCTTGAGGACTACAAGGTGCCTTACAACTAGCTTACAGGAAGGGAGATATACTCAGCACTTTGTTTCGTCAGAGGTTTTAGAAAAAAATTATGAGACATCCTTGGACTAACTTCATCTGTTCACTTTTTTTCCTGCAGGAGAAAAAGTGGGAGGCAGAAGAAGGATGGGTCTGTTCAATATTTTACTGTATTTAAACCACTGTTAGCTCTGTGATGAAAACATCTCTGAGATCATCAAAACAGGAATTGTTTATTCAGTGAAGAAATGCTTTGGCTTAGAAATACTCTGAGAAGTTTCAGACAATTGTCTCCTGGTATCATTAAGAAATAGCTTAGGCTTGCCCTGTGCTGGCGGCGCAGGGGATAAAGCGTCAACCTGGAACACTGAGGTCGCCGGTTCAAAACCCTGGGCTTGCCCAGTTAAGGGACATATGGGAGTTGATGCTTCCTGATCCTCCCCTACCCCACCTCTTTCTCTTTTCCTCCCATCTCTAAAATAAAAGAAAAAAAAAAGAAAGGAAAAAAAAAAAAAAAGAAACACCTAAGCAGCTCCCTGGAATCTACATATAAGAATTTAGGAATTTCCATGTGCACACCACACTTGTCTGAAGAAGGTTTCAGAATATGACTGACCGTGACACTTGGGCTGTTTCTAGATCTTTGCTATTGTGAATTATCTGAGCCTACAGTGATCATGGACTCTGTTCCACTTCCCTTTTGCAATAAAAATAAGCCAAATTTTCAAAACTCTTCAAGATACTATTAGATGTTGACTCAGAGAATCTTTTTTTTTTTCTTTTTCTGTAGCAGAGACAGAGAGAGTCAGAGAGAGGAACAAATAGGGACAGACAGACAGAAAGAGAGGGTCTTGAGAAACATCAATTCTTCGTTGCGGCTCCTTAGTTGTTCATTGAGTGCTTTCTCATATGTGCCTTGACCAGGGGCCTACAGCAGACCTAGTGACCCCTTGCTCAAGCCAGCAACCTTGGGCTCAAGCTGGTAAACCTTGTTCAAGTCAGATGAACCCGTGCTCAATCTGGCAACCTCAGGGTCTCGAACCTGGGTCATCCACATCCCAGTCCAACACTCTATCAACTGTGCCACGGCCAGGTCAGGCGAGAATCAGTTTGAAAACTAGGAAACATTTTTTTTTTACTAATTTTAATGAGGTGACATTAATAAATCAGGGTACATATAATAAAAGAAAACATCTCCAGGTTATCTTACCATTCAATTATGTTGCATACCCATCACCCAAAGTCAAATTGTCCTCTGTCACCTTCTATCAGGTTTTCTTTGGGCTCCTCCCCTCCCCCTCTCCAGTCCTCTCCTCCCTCCCTCCACCCCGTAACCACCACACTCTTGTCCATGTCTCACAGTACCGTTTTACTGTCCCACTAATGTATGAAATCATGCAGTTCTCAGTTTTTTTCCGTTTTACTTTTTTCACTCCGTATAATGTTATCAAGGTACATCCATTTTGTTGTAAATGATCCGATGTCATCATTTCTTATGGCTGAGTAGTATTCTATAGTATATATGTACCACTGCTTTTTAATCCACTTGTCCTCTGACAGACACTTGGGCTGTTTCTAGATCTTTGCTATTGTGAAAAATGCTGCCACAAACATGGGGGTGCATTTTTTCTTTTCAAACAGTACTATGGTGTTCTTAGGGTATATTCCTAAAAGTGGGATAGCTGGGTCAAAAGGCAGTTCGATTTTTAATTTTTTGAGGAATCTCCATAGTGTTTTCCACAGTGGCTGCACCAGTCTGCATTCCCACCAGCAGTGCAGGAGGGTTCCCTTTTCTCCACATCCTTGCCAGCACTTATTCTGTTGTTGATTTGTTGATGAGAGCTATTCTGACTGGTGTGAGGTGATATCTCATTGTGGTTTTAATTTGCATTTCTCTAATGATTAGTGATGTTGAGCATTTTTTCATATGCCTCTTGGCCATCTGTATGTCCTCTTTGGAGAAATTTCTATTCATTTCTTTTACCCATTTTTTGATTGGATTGTTTGTCTTCCTGGTGTTGAGTTTTATAAGTTCTTTATAAATTTTGGTTATTAACCCCTTATCAGACGTGTTGTCGAATATGTTCTCCCACTGTGTGGTTTGTCTTTTTATTCCGTTCTTGTAGTCTTTAGCTGTGCAAAACTTTTTAGTTTGATATAGTCCCATTTGTTTATCTTGTCTTTTATTTCATTTGAGGTGGAGATAAATAGGCAAATATATTGCTGCTACAGATGTCAGAAAACTTGCTGCCTATGTTTTCTTCTAAGATGCTTATAGTCTCACGGCTTATGTTTAAGTCTTTTATCCATTTTGAGTTTGTTTTTGTGAATGGTGTAAGGTGATGGTCTAGTTTTATTTTTTTGCAGGTAGATGTCCAATTTTCCCAGCACCGTTTGTTAAAGAGGCTGTCTTTACTCCATTGTATGTTCTTTCCTCCTTTGTCAAATATCAGTTGTCCATAAAGATGTGGGTTTATTTCTGGGTTCTCTGTTCTGTTCCATTGATCAATGTGCCTGTTCTTACGCCATTACCAGGCTGTCTTGAGTATAATGTCCTTGTAGTAAACCTTGATATCTGGAAGAGTGATACCTCCTGCTTTATTTTTTCGTTTTAAGATTGCTGAGGCTATTCGTGTTCTTTTTTGGTTCCATATAAATTTTTGGAATATGTTTTCTATATCTTTGAAGTATGTCATTGGTATTTTAATTGGTATTGCATTGAATTTATAAATTGCTTTGGGTAATATAGACATTTTAATGATGTTTATTCTTCCTAGCCATGAGCACGGTATATGCTTCCACTTGTTTGTATCCTCCTTGATTTCTTTTGTCAATGTTTTATGATTTTCTGAGTACAAGTCCTTAACCTCCTTGGTTAAATTAACTCCTAGGTACTTTATTTTTTTGGCTGCAATATTGAAGAAGATTGTTTCCTTAATTTCTTTTGCTGACAGTTCATTGTTGGTATATAGAAATGCCTCTGATTTCTGAGTATTGATTTTATATCCTGCCACCTTGCTGAATTCATTTATCAGGTCCATTAGTTTTTTGACTGAGACTTTAGGGTTTTCTATATACAATATCATATCATCTGCAAATAATAACAGTTTTATTTCTTCTTTTCCAATTTGGATGCCTTTTATTTCTTCTTCTTGTCTGATTGCTGTAGCTAAGACTTCCAGAACTATGTTGAATAGGAGTGGTGAAAGGGGGCACCCTTGCCTGGTTCCTTATCTTAAAGGGATTGCTTTTAATTTTTGCACATTTAGTATGATATTTGCTGTGGGTTTGTCGTAGATGGCCTTTATCATGTTAAGGAATGTTCCCTGTATTTCCACTTCACTGAGAGTTTTGAGCATGAATGGGTGCTGGATTTTATCAAATGCTTTTTTTGCTTCTATTGAAATTATCATGTAATTTTTATCCTTCCTTTTGTTTATGTGATGAATCACATTGATTGATTTGCAAATATTGAACCAGCCTTACCTCTCCGGAATAAATCCCACTTGATCATGGTGGGATTTTTCATATATTGCTGGATTCGGTTGGCTAATATTTTGTTGAGAATTTTAGCATCTAAATTCATCAGGGATATAGGCCTATAATTTTCTTTCTTTGTGTTGTCTTTGCCTGGTATCAGGATCAGAATTATGCTCACCTCATAAAAGAAGTTTGGAAGTCTTCCTTCCTCTTAAATTTTTTGAAATAGCTTGAGGAGGATAGGAGTTAGTTCTCCTTTGAATTTTTGGTAGAATTCACTTGTGAAGCCATCAGGCCCAGGACTTTTCTGTTTTGGGAGTTTTTTGATGACTGTATCTATTTCATTTGTTGTAATTGGTCTGTCTAGGTGTTCTGATTCTTCCAGATTGATTTTGGAAGATTATATGATTCAAGAAATTTTTCCATTTTACCTAGGTTGCCTAATTTTTTTGGCCTAGAGTTCTTCATAGTATTTTCTTAGAATACTTTGTATTTATTTCTGTTGTGTCGGTTGATATTTCTCCACTGTCATTTCTAATTTTATTTATTTGAGTCTTCTCTCTTTTTTTCTTGGTGAGTCTATTTAATGGTTCATAGATCTTGTTTACCTTTTCAAAGAACCAGCTCCTGGTTTTATTGATCCTATGTATTGTTTCCTTTGCCTCTATGTCATTTATTTCTGCTCTGTTCTTTATTATTTCCTTCCTTCTACTAGCCCTAGGTTTATTTGTTGTTGTTTTTCTAGTTCTTTCAGATGCAGGGTCAAGTTGCTTTTTTGAGCTTTTTCTAGCTTCTCAAGGTATGCCTGTAGTGCTATGAACTTCCCACTCAGTACTGCTTTTGCTGTGTCCCATAAATTTTGAGTTGATGTATGCTCATTATCATTGGTTTCTAGAAACTTTTTTATTTCTTCTTTGATCACTTGTTAATCCATTCGTTGTTTAATAACATGCTATTTAGTTTCCAAGTGTTTGAGTATTTTTCAGTTTTTCTTTTGTGATTAATTTCTAGTTTCATGCCATTGGGATCAGAAAAAATGCTTGATATAATTTCAATCTTCTTATATTTATTGAGACCACTTTTGTTGTCCTAATATGTGGTCTATCCTAGAGAATGTACCATGAGCGCTTGAAAAGAATGTATATTTTACTGCTTTAGGGTGAAAACATCTTAAGATACCTATTAAATAAAGTTGATCTAGTGTATCCTTTAAGTCTGCTGTTTCTTTGTTAATTTTCTTTCTTAAAGATCTATCCAGTGATGTTAGTGGGGTATTGAAATCCCCTACTATTATAGTATTGCTGCTAATCTCGCCCTTTATATCCATCAAATTCTGCTTTATGTATGTTGGGGCTCCTATGTTCGGTGCGTAGATATTTATAATGGTTATATCTTCCAGTTGAATTGTTCCCTTTATCATTAGGTAGTGTCCTTCTTTATCTCTTACTACATCCTTTGTTTTAAAGTCCATTTTGTCAGCTATAAGTACTGCTACCCTGGCTTTTTTTTCATTTCCATTTGCATGAAATATTTTTTCCATAATTTTACCATCAGTCTATGTGCATCTTTTGTTTTATGGTGTGTCTCTTGTAGACAGCATATGTATGGGTCCTGTTTCTTTATCCACGCAGCTACCCGATGTCTTTTGATTGGATCATTTAATCCATTTACATTTAAGATTATTGATATGTAGTTGTTTATTGCCATTTTATTCTTTAAAGCTGTATTCTTCTTTTGATATATTCTTTTCCCCTTTTCAACTGTTCACAACAGGTCTCTTAGCATTTCTGCAGAATTGGCTTGGTTTTAATGAATTCCCTGAGGTTTTCTTTGTCTGTAAAGCTCTTTATTTCTCCTTCAATTTTAAATGTTAGCCTTGCTGGATAGAGCAATCTTGGTTGTAGGTTCTTACTCAGCATTACTTTGAATATATCTTGCCATTCCCTTTTGGCCTCAAGTGTTTCTTTTGAGAAGTCGGATGTCATCCTTATGAGGGCTCTTTTGTAGGTGATAGTCTTTTTTTCTCTAGCAGCTTTTAAAATTTTCTCTTTATCACTTAGCTTTGGTATTTTAACTATGATGTGTCGGTGTAGATTTCTTTGGGTTTCTCTTTAATGGAGTTATCTGTGCTTCTTGAACATGTGAAACATTTTCCACTCTTAATTTAGGGAAGTTTTCAGCTATGATTTGATTGAACAAAGTTTCTATCCCTTGATCTTTCTCCTCTTCTTCAGGAACCCCTATGATGCAGATGTTATTTCTCTTCATGTTGTCACAGAGCTCCCTTAGAGTTTCCTCAGATTTTTTGAGTCTCTTTTCTTTTTTCTGCTCTGCTTCTGTGCCTTTGTTTATTTTGTCCTCAAACTCGCTGGTTCGATTCTCAGCTTCATCCATCCTCCTTTTAATTCCTTTCATTGTGGTCTTCAATTCTGATACTGCATTTGTCATTTCTGTTTGATTCTTTTTTATTATTTCCATTTCCTTTTTATACTTACTATCTCTTAATTTAGGTGTTCGTAATGACTATCCATTGTTGCTCTACGCTCTTTGAACATCCTATCATTATTTTAAACTCTGCATCAGGTAGTTTGGTTATGTCTGATTCAATCAGGTCCTTATCTGGGGATTTCTCTTATTCATTTGGGTTGCATTTCTCTGCCTGCCTATTTTGTCTGTTGTAAGAAGAGTTTGGCTACTGGAGTCCAATGGGTGTTGCCTCTATATTCCCTAGGTGTGGTCTGTCTGCAGTCCTGTCACCCCCTCTGCCACTGCCTAGGGCGGATGGGTGTGGGTTTTTGCTGGCGACGGCCTTGGCTGCTGAGGTCTCTGCCTCGCCTCTGCAGGAGGGGCTGTGTTCTTGTGCCTGGCTATATAAGCCTCAGCCAGTCTCAGTCTTCGCCCTTCTCCTACGGGTGGGAATGTGCACCACACTTGGGCCACAAGCCTGGGCATCAAGGGCAAAGGTGAGCACTTCTGCTTAGCTGCGGGTCCCTGTCAGCCTGTTCCTCCAGCCAGGCGGGGCTTTTAAGGCACTCTCAGCTGCTAGTCCTGACTGGAAGCCCCACCCCCGCCAATCTCCGCTCCTCAGCTGGGTCAGGCTGTTGCTATGCGTTCAGCAGTGCTCTGGACTTCTGCCCCACCTCTGCGGGCAAAGCCAGTTCTGGCACGGCTTCAAGCCCCAGAGGCCAGGTATGGCTGCGCACCTTCTTGCCCCTGCCCAGTGGTGGATCTCCGTCCGTTTTGGGCTCCCGATTTTCCCCCACAGGTGGGGTCACAGGTGGGCCCGCAGCCGCTGGACCACTTTTGCGCCTCCCCTTTGCCCTGGCTGGGCTAGAACTAGCTCACACCAATCGGCATGGCCTCTGCCCCTGCTGGCCGAACTGCACTTCCGCGTCCCGTTGTCCGCCCTCCAGCAAGCCCTCAGCAGAGTGGGTAGGGGCACTGCAGCTCAGACCCTAACACTCCATACTGTAGTCCTGGAAGCTCCTTCCTTCTAAGCGACTGTGCTCTAATTGCCACAGGAGAGCCTGTTTGGCTGGTGTCCTGCTTCCCTTTGCTGGTTCCAGGGCAAATATTGTTTCAGATTTGTGAAGTGACTCAGCCCAGGGTTTAGGGTGCCTGTCCCTCAAAGCTTTTCTCCCTGTGCCTTCCATACCGCACTCTCTACCCGCTGCTCCAGTCCTGTCCTCTCTCCCTGTCTCCCGGAATCCCGGGTGAGTGGTTTTCTTCGCCGTCCCTTTAAGAAGAATCCTGGGTCTGAGACAACTGTCTCTTTCTCACAAACAGTATCCTAACCTGTTTCCCAGCTAAATACTGTCTATATGCCTCTTCTAGGCTCTGGGGCTGCAGGCTGAGGCTTTGTTCCTGGGACCCAGGTCCCACCCTCTCTGCTAAACTCTTTTCCTGCCATGCGGGTCTCTCCGGGCTGCCTTTCATTCCAGGAATCTGGGCAGTCCTTTCCACGTTTTCGCTTTTTCTACCAATCTCAATGTGGCTTCTTCAGTGTTCCCTGGTTGAAGTGTCCTCTCAGTCCAGTTCAACGTTGGTTTATCCAGATGATGGTTCTCAAAATCAAGTTATAATCCACTTTGGTTCTGGGAGTTGGAAGTTGGAACGTCCGCTTACTCCATCGCCATCTTGCCCCCTCCTAAAACTAGGAGACTTTAATTAGAATAATTATTTCACAGACCCATACTACATTCTGGTGAGAAATAAGACTTGTGAAGAAATATATCCATTGTTTACCAAGGTTTATCTATTCCAAAAAATAACTATGCATCATCATTTAGGGGTAGAAAGAGGTTGCTTCACCTCATGTGTTCTGTTCTAGGGCTAGAGACCAGAAGTACCTTATAAAAGCTGTAAAAGAGGCTAAACTTCTCTCTTTAATGTCTACATTGTTACATATATGTGTTATATATATTATATATATTATGTACATATGATAGAAACATATATACATATTTATGAGAGGAGGAATGAAAGAGCCTGATAATGTGTATACACCATATTGAATCAGGAAAATCCCAGTAAAAATATCATTATCTTAGAGCGGTGTTTCCAACAAGCAGTGTAGGAATCACCTCATCAGAATCATCTGATGCACTAATTAGGAATTCAAGTTCCTGGGCCCTAGTCCAGATCACTGAACAAGAACCTCTGAATCAGAGCCCAGGAACCTGCCCTTTTTAGGTAAGAACATGCTATAGACATTTTTATGGTACTAAAGCAATTAACAATGTCTTTGAGGATTTACCTGTTTTATTGATTACACACAAGCCTCTCCTGTCAGTCTTTGAAGGTAAATATAGTCTTTGCATCCTGGAGAGACAGAACTCTTGATTGGTATTTCTCTAATACCAATCTCAAAATAATTTAAAATAAGAACTATATTGAAATATATAAATTATGGCATTTACACTTCAATTTTCCATAATCCTGATTATTCAGTGACCTTTAATAAAAATCTAGCAGAAAATTAGATTTTTTTAGTGAGACATTTATCTATAAATATTCTTTACAGAAATCTTGGTTTTCCCTTAGCCTTTGCTTTGTGACTTGACTAGTTGAAGTTGAAAAGTGGTGTAAAAATTTCTTTCCTTCAACTACAACAGCCTGACCATGTGTAGCTAGCAAAAGTCTTCCCAGATGGAATAAGAAGATTCATTTGCATCAGGACATATATCTTTTGAGCACTCAGGTTTTTTTAAAAAAATCAATAGTTTTATGAACATCATGCTGTCCCTTCTATAGCTTATAGTAAAACAGGTGTGAATGCTTTAGAAACACGACTTCCAGGTTCAAGTTCCTTTTAAATAAATGGGATTTCAAATTAGAGAAATGGCAATGTGGCTGTTACTGAACATTGAGTGCCCTATACAACCTGCAAGAGTGTAAGCTGTTTGGATCTTATGTTCTAAATTGCATTGGCACACAAAATTAGAATAGTTAAGAATTCAGTCTGAATCCATCAACTTTAAACAGTTTATTTGGGAGAAAGGAGAGACACTTGAAAATTTTTCACCAGTGAAAAGGTTTGAGAAAAGGTACCCCTACTAACATTTTAGATGAGAACATTTTCAAAATAACACTATTATTTAAACCATCTGTGAAGCCTTAAGTATTTGATTCAAAATAATTTGAATCAAAAGATTTGTATCTCTGAAAATTTCTGATCTAAAGTATCCGTGGGGGTGTGGTGGGTTCCTATAAAACAATAATTATATAAAATTCAAAACTAAATACAAATCATAAGTAAGCACAGGTGAGAAAACAGTTAAGTGATTACGGTGGCACTTTGACAACTGAAGCTTCTCTCTCTGCTTCTGGAATACAAAGGTACATCGGTATTTGTCACACTTCTGATAAACAATACAGAATTCAATCTTCCTCTGGACGACTTCAGTCTCTGAGTCATAAAAGTACAAAACCGAATTTTTAAAATGAGTTGAGCTTATAGTCTAGCCGGGTTGTCTTTACGAGTTTGAGAAAGCTTTCAGGTTTGAGAAATTAATAATAGACTGAAATGTAGGTTCTGTAAGCACTAAACATTGGCTTTTTGATGGGTGACATTGAAAATGAGGTTGGCTGTATTTATATCAGGCGGTCTGATTTATTATTATTTATTATTCTACGAAAGAGTTTTGTAGATTTTTGCTTTTAGGCTTAGTCAGTTAGGAACAGAGCAACCAAAGCTCAGTTACTAGGTCCTAAGTAAGAATTTCTCCCATGAACACTAAAAATTATTTTAATAATTATATTCGAGAAAAAAATCACATGACCATAAAATCCACAAATATAAAGTAATTACCATATTAACCACATCTAAACAAATAAAGCTGTCAATCCTTGCATATAATTTCTTTTATCTCATCACTTAAAAGGGTGAACATAAAATTTTGTTTTTATAAACAGTGGTAACATCATGGAAAGGATCTATGTCATTCCAGAGCCCTAGATAGCAATAAAGCCTTCCATGGATGAGTGTTTTAAAGCTGGCCAGTGCCTGAATTCAGTCTGACCCACTTAGAAGGCTAGTTTCAATGTTATTGTCCAACATTCAGCAAGAAAGTGATTATGGTAACACCAGTGCCCAAGTGCATTTCAGTCAGGTTTTAACTTTGAGAATTTGTTATGTATTTCAATATGCCAAAACTTACTCTCACTGGTTTTGAATTTCGCTTTTCCCCAGGGGGCAGAGAAGCTTATAAAAGCCATATTTATGCAGAAGAATTCAGGAGTGAAGCTTTCAGGGAATGAAATATGTATGCTGGCCAGTGAAAAGGAAACTGTTTGTCTTCCCAAGACTCATGAATAATCCTTGTTTACCCCATAATTGCTATGTATTTATCAAATGTGCAATCGCTCATTCTCTCTCTCTTTCTCACGTACACATTTGTAGGGATCATGATTGAGAAACCCAGGGCTGCCATCTTGCTGGAAAAAGTAATATGATTTGTGTTTCAAAATACTGTTTGATAGCCTAGAATTATCAAAATTAAGGAAGGTAATAATCTGGTAATTAACAGCAATTTTTTTATCACCACAGAAATGGCATGGCATAAACAGCAGTGACCTATAATTACTCTCACATGAGATTTGCATATATTATCACTATATTTGTAATTACCCCAGCAGTCACCCAAAATATTGCTTATCGTTTGCTCAGAAGATGTCAGGGATGTTAAAGTAGACCGATCGCCTTATTTTCCAGAGCTCCTGAACGAAAGGTCACAGCAAAAGGGAAAGCCAAACACCATATGACAGGTACAGCAAAAAGGTAATCTGCCATTATCTCTTTCTTGCTAACTCTTTGGTATAAAAAAATGTGTATGTACATATAATTTGCGAAAGCTAATTTATTGTGCTTTTTGTTGTTTCTACTGTAATTAAAACTGGAATTAAATAGCACAGGGTTAAGAAGTCAAACAAAATAAACAGTGCCTGAATCCTAATAGAATTTCATTTCTCTCTGGATCTATGCCTGGATCGTCCATTGGTATGGAGGTGATTTGTGAATGAGCATCTTGCTACCAGGGAATCTGAGCCTCTAACAGTCAGATTTCTAACTTCTCCAAGGACACTACACTCCCTGGTTTCTTATTAAATAGCCACTTGGTCTCTCTTCCAGTGGAATAACAGAGTACAAGACTGCCATGTCTTGAGGCACTACCTAAAGCCTGAATTTACACATTGACATTCTATGCACATCACCACAGATCCACCCTACAGTCTTTAAAAAGAATATCAGTACCACCTATGTACACTGAAATTGAACATCACAATTTGTAAAGCCCCTTGATATATTTTCTATATGGTTGACAACCAGCACACATAAATCTGCAAAACAGCATGAGAGCTACATGTCCACATTACAGGCCAGGAAGGCTGAAAGTCAACCCACATGATTTACATAAGATAACAAAGCCAGCAAGAGGTAAACCTTGGGTGCAAGCGACCTCCCTGTTTCTCTATGAACAGCCACTTCTACCAGTTTAGGATTTTTATTTCTCCACATATTTCTTTTATCAGACAATAGAACTTAATTATTTTGGGGTTTTTTTAATTTATTTATTCATTTTAGAGAGGAGAAAGAGAAAGAGAGAGAGAGAGAGAGAGAGAGAGAGAGAGAAAGGGGGAGGAGCAGGAAGCATCAACTCCCATATGTGCCTTGACCAGACAAGTGCAGGGTTTTGAACAGGCGACCTCAGTGTTCCAGGTCGACGCTTTATCCCCCTGCGCCACCACAGGTCAGTATCAGACAATTGAATTTAAACAGAAAGAATGCAACTGGGTAAGAATCTTTGTTATGCCTGACCAGGCGGTGGTGCAGTGGAAAGAGCATCGGACTGGGATGCCGAAGACCTAGGTTTGAGACTCCGACGTCACCAGCTTGAGCGCAGGCCCATCTGACTTGAGCAAAAGCTCGCCAGCTTGGACTCAAGGTCGCTGGCTCCAGCAAGGGGTTGCTCAGTCTGCTGAAGGCTCGCAGTCAAGGCACATGTGAGAAAGCAATCAATGAACAACTAAGGTGTCGCAAAGGCAATGAAAAACTAATGATTGATGCTTCTCACCTCTCCGTTCCTTTCTGTCTGTCCCTGTCTATCCCTCTCTCTGACTCTCTCTCTGTCCCTGTAAAAAAAAAAGAAAGATTCTTTGTTATGATGAACATAACATGACTTCCTACACAATAAATCATAGATATCACCATTTATAGAAAATTAGTGAAAGATTTCAAACATTGAGATATGTTTCCCTTAATTATGTTTGCTCATATGGCTAAGGGGACAAGTGCAGAGCAAAGTATGTTTATCTCTTTGACTGGCTTCTTGTTAGTTGGCTTACTGTTTGAAGAAAGAAATATTTCTCATGACAAAACAAGTAAAATAAAAATAGAAAATAAAGAAAAATAAACCTCTCTTCCATCCTCGTTCCCACTCTCATCAGAGCAATGTCTATTCTCAGTCCCTTATGTATTCCTACAGAAGAAGACAGGATAGAGCAAGCGCAAGAGAGAACCTGTATGTATGGATGGCATCATTTTATTTTAAATAAAAGGTAGCAGACTACACACTGTTTTTTTCATCTTACTTTTTTCCCAAAGTAATAGAGCCTAGATATTTTTCATATAAGTACATATCCCTGCTTCATTCTTTGAAGTTCTGCAAGGTTTCCATTATATGGCTATACCATGCTTTATTAAACCTGTGACCAACAAAGGGACATTTGTGATATTTCTGGAATTGTGCTATTACAGATGCATCAATAAATATCCTTATATAGACATATGTGGTGAGACTTCTTGAAATAGATAGAAAATGTAGTGCAAAAAAAAAATTCAAACTCATCAAAACAAAGATGAATGATGATTGCCAGGGCCTATGGGGTAGGGAAATATGGAGATGCTGGTCCAAGGGTATAAGCTTTCAGTTGAAAGATGGATAAATTTGGGTATCTAATATACAGCATTGCGACTATAGTTAATAACACTGTATGGTACACTTGAAATTTGCTAAGAGTTGACCTTAAGTGTTCTTGCCACACTCATCAAAAAAATGATAACCCTGTGAGGTGAAGGATGTGTTAATTAACCTGATTATGGTAGTCATTTCACAATGTGCATGTATATTAAATCATCATGTTGTATACTTGAAATATATCAAGGTTGCCAATTTTACCTTAATAGAGCTGAAGAGAAGAATGCTCAATGAAAAACAAGATTCTTATTTAATTTTTAGTTTTAATTTATTGTGTTGACATGATTTCAAGTGTCCCACTCAAATAACACCCTCTACCCCCCACATAGATTTTAATGGTTTAACATATCTAAATGCAACCTGTCATTTTCTGATTTCACTTATCACTTTCCTTCTATTCCATTTAATTTTGAAAATGATGTTGGAGGAAAAGGTTTTATTTGTTCTTTCATATACACATATATATAATTTCTAATTGTGTTTGTTAAATATTAAAAAATACAAACAAGAAATAGAAATTGCCCAAAACTTTATTAGAACAAAGAAATTAGTATGTGTATATTGTTAGTAAAATTGTTTAAAAAAAAAAGTAAAACCTTCCTCTCCCACAGACATCACCTCATAGGACCTTCTCCGTAAATATAATCTTTATTAGTTTCTTATAATTTCTCTGAAGCATAAGGGGTGGGGATATACATAAATACTCTATATAGATGTGTTTATGTATATTCACATGTCTTTAATAAATATTTCTATATATTATTCATAATTTTCTGTCCCTCACACTTACATATAATAATGTAGTTTGAAGATGTGTACATACCAGCACCTGGTGCATCTTTACCTAAATAGTAAAGCATAATTCATTCATTCAGTTCTCTCTATGGGACACTTTACTTGTCTTAGTCTTGTTAATACTCTAAATAATTCTTCAATGAGCATTGTTCTCTGGGGAATTTTTGCAAATATTAAAAAATTTACCATAGGGTGAATTCCTAACAATTGTATCAATATGTACATTTTTATTTTTAATAAAAACAAACAAAAATGTTCTCTGCTGATTTATACTCCCAACAATAAAATATGAACATACACATTTCTCCAAATACTCACTGGTACCTGGCATCATTGAATTATGCATTTTTTGGAAAGGAAAATAAATGACATTTCATTCATGTGTTCATTTGTAATTAATCATGAGTGAGTTTGGGACTGGCCTGTTTCATTTTTGCAAATTCCAAGTTCAAACCTCTCCCCTCCATTTTCTATGTAGTCATTCATATTTTTACTTATGAATTTGATGTCCTGCTTAGAAAGTTTTTTGCCCAAGATTAAGATTTGTTGCTTCTTCCTTCCAGAAATTCACTTCCTTTTCAATCTTTGCTTTCCATTTGGAATTTATTTTGGTATGGGAGTATGAAGGGAATGTAACTTGATTCTCCTCCTCCCCTACAAGCACCTAATGCTTCTGAACCAAAATATCTAGTAACATCATTTTTTCCTGTAGAGCTGAAGTGGAATCTATATTGCAAACTACATTCCTACATGTATTTGGAAATATTTCTGACCTCATCATCATAGACATTGAGTATTTCCTGGGTGCAGAGTAGCCAGTGCTGCTTCGCCCCCTTACAGTTAGGCAAGGCCACGCCCCATGCAAATGCTCCATTTCCAGGCTGAGAAGGGGGAATAACTATGTGTCATTCTCTAGGCTCTCTTACTCTGCTGGGAAGACCGAAGAAAAGCTCTATGTTACAGTTGATGCTGCTAGAATCTATGCGAGCCAACACAAGATTGAGTCCCTAAGAGACACCTAGCACTGAGTATTGTACCATCAACCCACAATCACTTGAAGCATGAGCAAGAAAGAAACCTCATAGTGACCCGACTGTTCTAGAATTAATGTATTACCCAGCCTATTCCAATTAATATACTCTGGGTTTTATTTTTTGATTTATTGCTTCCATAATATCAGTTATAGTTGTCATCATTTTTTAAAATGTCTTTTAAGGTTATTCTCCTCTATTTTTTTTCTCAAAATTTTTGTAACTGAGCTTTGCATATTATACTTTATAAGATTAATTTTTGCATTGTTTTAGATACTGGAAAAAATAAACTAGATATTTTCATAAAGATTAAATGAATATACAGATTAATTTAGACCAGTGGTTCTTAACCTTTTTTGAGGTACCGAACCCACCAGTTTCATATGCGCATTCACCGAACCCTTCTTTAGTGATAAATAAAATATGATTTTTTTTCCAAATTCAAGACATAGGTATATATTTTTTTACTGGTGCACAAAATGAGCCGTGCATAAACATCACCTTGCTCAAAGAACAAAACCAACAAAGTGCATGAACTCACAGCAAATTACGGTATTACTTTTTTCTGGCCTCCATGGCAGAGGCTTCTCCAAACCCCTGAGACTGACTCATCGAACCCCTAGGGTTCGATAGAACCCAGGTTAAGAACCACTGATTTAGACTTTAAAGCAGTTTTCCATTTGAATTCTCACAATATAAGTATATATCTAACTATTTTAACCTTTTGGTTATATTTAGAAACTACATCTTTCCGTTATATTTTCTAACTAATTACATTTGTATATAAAAATATTGGGTTTTACAGATTGATTTTTAGAATCTGCTACTTTACTAAATTCTTTTCATCTCTTAAATAGTGTTACCTACTCAGTAATTTAGAGTGTTCTGTGTAGACAATATTTTCTCTGCAAATAATTCTTTCTTTTCTCATTATTTCAAATATTTTTATATCCTGTTTCTTTTTCTATTTAGCAATATTGGCTGTTATTGTCCAGAACAATGGTGAAAAACAGTGGCACTGGAACCAAACTGAAAGAAAGGCATATAAAATTGAAAAACAGGGGGAAGGAAGGGGCAAAGGAAACCCATATATGGGGAAAATAAAAGTGTTATTGTGGGAATATGTAGAAAAGACAAGGACTTAATTTAAAACTAAAGGAAACACTTTCAGGATCACAAATTCTTCAGGTAACAGACTATTTACATTTGATGCACACTGTGAAAGAAAATGTAAAAAGGTGCCAAAAACTAGAGTCAATATAAAACCAAAGGATAAAATTGGTGCTGCTGCTGCTAATTCATTTTAATACCACCACATTTTTTTTTGGGGGGGGGTGTTCTATTTTTTTAAATTCATTTTAGAGAGGAGACACAGAGAGAGAGAGAGAGAGAGAGAGAGAGAGAGAGAGAGAGAGAGGAGGAGGAGCTTGAAGCATCAACTCCCATATGTGCCTTGACCAGACCAGTGCAGGGTTTCAAACTGGCGACCTCAGTGTTCCCAGGTCGACGCTTTATCCACTGTGCCACCACAGGTCAGGCAATACCACCACATTTTTAAAAATTCTGTTTAACTCATGTGATCCAAATTACCTAATAATGTTTGTGACTCCTTAGCTCTTGAATCTGTCCCCCTCCTTCTTTGTCCATTTTCCTGTCCATTTTCTTTCTTTATGAATTTTTACTTGCCTATAATTGAATGCTATTTCTTTAATATTATGCCTTTTGGGGGCAAGAAGAGTCCCTGATTTTATTTTTTTCTAATGCTTCCATTTTGAAAGTTTGAATAATATGGTTTTAGGCGGATGATATTTCCAGATTTGCCCTTGCATCATGATAGAGAGCATTTCAGCCCTAGCCAGTGGTGTGCCCATGGAAACTGGGAGTTATTGTATCCTAGGAAACTATGGCAACCAACAGAGACAAACTGAAAACAGGCCCATTGTCATCATTTTTAAGGAGTAAGAGATGTGAGTATCCTCTACAATGAATCCAACTGCTATTTGCCAAGAAGAAGATGCAATTCAAGTCAGCCCCAATAATAAGAACAAATAAGTATTTGAAAGCATACATATATGATCTATTTTATCCTTACTGCTTTAGAACAATAAACTTATTAAGTTGGTTCCTAAAATAACCAAGAAAATGAACAGATATAATCAGCTGTTATAAGCAACTTCCAACATATTATTAAATATATTGCACCCTCCAATGTTTTAGCAATTTGTCCAAGTACACAGATAAGTATTTGTTATCATAGTACAAAGATGTCCAGAGATATTCTGGTTTTTTCTGTGGCTCCATGCATCTGCAATTATTTTAGTAATGAATTTATATTCTCACCCACTCAGTCCTGATCTCTCCGCACACATACAACACTTAGCCTCAATTGTATTTGCAATCTTCCTCAGACTCTTCTAAATAGTTTAGCTGTCTGATCAAACTAAGTTAATGAGAGGCCATATAGGTCATCCATGTCAACATGGCATCTGTTATTTTGACAAATGAGCTACAGCATGAAAGCAGAACTCCCACTGCATTGCAGTTTGTTTTTCATTTATTTTGCACATCACGTAAAGTTTGCCTCCAAGAGTTTTCTCCCCAAGAAAATCTGGGTTATACCTTGCAATTTACCTTACAAAAATGGAACTGATAAAAACAATGCTTTTGAAAAGTTGTCCTCAAGAGTAAGTGTGTGTGCATGTGCACATGTGTATTTACCATTTTCACCTCACCTTTTCTCTTTATATGACGCATGACATTTATTAAGGTCTAGCAACTCCCAAAAAACAAAGCGCAAACAATTGAGTGGCATTAAGTGTCAGTGCCTTACAATCTTAAGGGCATCCCTCCACAAATAAAGTGCCACATAAATGGAAAAAACAAACTTAGTAGGAGCCAATGATAGGAAACCATTATGTGCAGAAGCTCATGCATTTGATAAAATTTGGTTTACTTCTTGGTTAAAGCAAAAAACCAGAAAAGTGAAACCTGCAAGCATTTTAACTTTAAAAATAAAGTAATTCATAACTATTGATATGGGACCAAGGCCTTTTCTTTGATTATGAAGTCCACTGCTTAGAGCTCTGTATCTTCTCTCTTGGAATAATTATTTTACCTCTAATCTCAAATTTTAGTTCTTTAAGGGACATTTAAAAACTCATTATCTTTGCAAATCAATGTTGGCATAAAATCTAAAGATTTTTACATGTTCTGATTTTTTATAGTTTTCTTGTCAATATCTATTATGATAGCATTTATTAGCAATTTACCTTCCCAAACATAGATCTCATAGAAAATGTTTTCCTTATTTTCAAGCATCTTTGTTAGTTTATATAATATTCAATTGCATTATATAATTTTAATCCCAAACAACTGAAATAAACAGGTTTGGGAATAAGCACCACTAATTATTAGTAACTATAATCACCAGGTGGGAGCAGAATTACACAGACAAATTAGGGAGTAGACTGTTATCCATAAATACTCAGAGCAATGTGTGTACATGGAGTAAAAAGATCACTACATATTTGGGAAAAGTATGCTAATAAATATTGTTTTTGCCCTTTCCCACCTTATTCTACTCCATTTATAAGTCTAGGCTTTGTTCATACCTATAGCTTTCCTGTGAAAACTTTTCAAAAAAATTTTCCAAAACTCACTACAGCCAGACTAAATTCTCACCTATTAAATTTTTAAATCTTTTCCTTAGCATTAGGGAATATATATATATATTTTTTGACAGAGAAAGAGAGAGGAACAGATAGGGACAGACAGACAGGAAGGTAAAGAGAAAAGAAGCATCAATTCTTCATTATGGCACCTTAGTTGTTCCTTGATTGCTTTCTCATATGTGCCTTGACCAGGGGAGCTACAGCAGACTGAATGACCCCTTGCTCAAGCCAGCGACCTTGGGCTCAAACCAGTGATGTTGAGCTTCAAGCCAGCCACCTTTGGGGTCAAGCCAGCGACCATGCGATTATGTCTAGGATCCCACCATGCTCAAGCCAGTGACCCAGTGCTCAAGCTGGTGAACCCACACTCAAGCCAGATGAACCCGTGCTCAAGCCAGCAACCTCTGGGTTTGAAACCTGGGTCCTCTGTGTCTCATTCCATTGCAGTATCCACAACGCCACTGCCAGGTCTTGTAAAAATTTAGTTTTATAATTAATTATTTTTATTATCAGTATATATATTTGGTACCACTCAAACAGAGAATAGAGAGTTTCATTTCCACTTGGAATATAGATAACTGTAAGTGATCATCACTCCAACCTAACAATAAGAAAAAGATAACATACAAAATCAACTTTTCTGAAACTGAACACACTAGGCAGCCAAGTAAACAAAATTCCAAAGACAGGCAAACTCTTCCTGGAGGGACAGAACTGTTCCACCTTTGAAAGAACATGGGAGAAAAAATATATATAGGCAAGTAAGAAGAAATGAGCTTTTAAAAAAAAAAATTCTTAGAGCCAAGTATGGGCTAAAGGATCAGTATGGAATAGCTGGGAACTTAAGGTTCCTGGGAAGTATGCATTCCCTGTCTAGACCCTTTGCCACAAGAAAGCCTGGATGGAGGGCAGGGGAGACAGAAGAACTCCTACCATCACCGTCGCCACCAGCACCACCACCAGGATGAGACTAGTCTGCAGAAGGTGGGCAACAAACAGATGCTGAAGGAGAGACACAATACACTGTCCACTTTCCAGACTCTTCATCTCCTATTAAGCAAATGTGGGCAGAAAGTTCAAACCCTCCTGCTCTACCCGGGTCCAGGCATTCATCCACTGCTTTCCAGAAGGGGTAGAAGTAAACAAGAGAAGGAGTAGAAAGCCCTCCTTCTCACAGGATACAGGCAAAAATCTGCTGCTGCCAGGCAAAAAAGAGAAGCAAAAATCTTTTGTCCTAGGAAGCACAGAAAACTCAACTCTCTCTCTCTACCATTCTCACATGTACCCACCTCAGCCTTCCTGTTACTCAAATACAGAAAGCTGGTACTCACCTTAGCATATACTTTTTATTGAGGTGATGTTTACGTAACATAAAGTTAAACATTTTGATGTATACAATTCAGTGGCATTGCATACACTTACCATCTTCTGCAACAGTCACTCTTCTGCAGTTCCAAAATGTTTTTATCACTCCAGAGCCTCTGACAACCATTAATCTGCCTTCTCTCTATGAATTTATTTATTCTGGATATTTCATATAATTGGGTTCATACAATATGTACCCTTTTGTAACTAGATTCTTTCACCTAATGTTTTCAAGGTAGCATGTTTAATACTTTATTCTTTTTTAAGGCTGAATAATATTCCATTATGTGGATATACCACATTTTGTTTATCCATGCACTAGCTGGTGGACCATTGAGTTGTTCCTGCCTTTTGGCTATTGTGCACGGTGCTACTATGAACACTGACAGGGGCATTGTGCACAGGTTCTTTGTTCCACCTGGCCGCTCTTCTCCAGCATTGCCACAAGGCCGTCTCCTTGTCATTCAGGACTCAGCGTAAATGTTCTCTCTTCAAACTCATCTTTCACGACCCTCTTTCCAGGGCAGTTTCCCAGTCACTTGCTGTCCCAGTTCCAACACAGCACTCTCCCTATTTAAAGTAAGTTTTTGTTATAATTGTAAAAACAAATGTAAATAAATAGAAATGATTTCAGGTACATAATTTAGTTCTTGTCTTGAAAACATGAAGCAGAAATAATGCACTGAGGTGGGCATGTATATAATTAAGTAAATAAATTGTGTGTAAATTTTCTGAATTTCAGAATATTTAGAGTCTCTGTATTAACTCTATTATTAGCATGCTAAGTATAACCAATAATTGTTTTTCTTAAATTTCCAATGCTAATAATCACATACAATAGCAGATTTTTCCAGATTATACACAGTTGCCTTATTGACAAAGACCTTTGATTGCTGTAAAGTATGCTAATGACTTTATACCTCAGGGACCCTTCTGGATTCTGTCACTAAGTTATATATACACAGGGCATTTTCCAGGCATTCTGTCTTTCCTGTCTCTAGGCCAAACTGAATTTAAAACTTTCTTTTTTTTTTAAGATTTTTTTAAAATTTGTTTTAGAGAGAAGAGAGAGAGAGCAAGAGAGAGAGAGAGAAGGTGAGTAGCAGAAAGCCTTGACCGAGCAAGCCCAGGATTTCAAACTGGCAACCTCAGCATTCCAGGTCGACACTTTACCCATTGCGCCACCACAGGTCAGGCTTTAAAACTTCCTTAGAAAGATAACAGTCTTGCCTTCTGCTAAAAACTATTCAGGTGGAAAGTACCTCAATACCCTTGAAAAACAAAACTCTAGAAGCCTAAAACAATTAAGCAGCTTACAAAGACATGTACCAGGCATCATAGGATGCAGCTTCAAAGGAAGCAGAGCAGCTCAAGACCTGGTGTTCAGCTTGGCCAGGTTTAGGCAGGTCTTGATGTTTACAGTGTTAAAGCAAGTTTACAAGGTTAAATGTGCATGGGAGTATGGCAACCGGTTAAGGTAGGTAAGGAGCGTAGTGATTCTGGGCCACCAGGTGATTTATTAGGGCACTAGAAATGAAAACAGACAGAAGTCCAGGTACAAAGTACAAATCAACATTCCGAGATTGGTGAGGTCTGCGACCTGGAGGTGATGGCGTGGCAGAGGACAGTCCCAGGCACACCATCTGCCCAACATAGGACCCTATAATTTGCAGTCCTGACTCAGGTAGGCCCACATCTGCTGCCTGGCTCAAGATTAGCAAGGGAGTGTGTAGGAGTGGAGGGGGGGTGGGGGGCTTAATCACTGGTCAGCAGATAGAGGAAGGCATGAGGGATTTCTCTTGGAAGAGTAAAGGCAGACAAAAATTGATACTACAAGTAATATAAAGGTAGATAAAATAGGTCCTTGATGACAAGGTGTTTACAATATAATGGTGGGGGGAGGGGCACATAGCAGAAGTAAAAAAACCTTACATGTAGTGAAAATGGGGTGAGATGCATTTTGAAAGCAAGATTAGCTGGGGCAAGTTTTAAAGGTATGAATGCAATCTTCAGACTTTACCCTATAAATATGCAGAAATCACTGCAGTTTTTAGCAAGGGACTTTCTAAAGGTAATGGTTTAAAGCAATCATCTTATTATGGTGGGTATAAAGAGACAGGCATGTTTTCTCAGGTATGTTTTTCAAGTATAATTTCTCTTCTCACTGGGGTTTTTCCCTCGGTGCCTTCCTAGGATGCCAGGCTCTGCCCTGTCATATGCACAGGCATTTAAGCAATCCAGGACCTTGATGTTCCAGAAAGCAATACAGTGACAATGACAGTAGGTTGGCCTGTTAAAGCAGTAAGCATAAATATTTTGTAGCCAAATAGAGCCATGTTTTAAAACAAACTTTTCCCAGTTGAGCTCAAGCTCTACATCGATTAGGCATCCCTGATTCGACTTCCCCGTGCAGTGGGACTCTCCTGCTTATCAGCAGGGCTGGCAGCCTCTTCGAGATTACTCTTGAGGCGGCTATGAGAATGCTACTGTTAAATGCCACTGGAGGAAAAACACAAATTAGTTGCAATAATCACACAGGCAATTTATTACTCACAAATCCATTTGGCGTGCCTGGGTAAAGCTTAAGGGGGCCACGTCAGCATGCTCCTCTTGGCTGTCTTTGGTCAGACCTCAGAGCAGTGTGGAGACAGTCCACATCAACGTTGGGGTCTGAGCAACTACTGCAGCAGGGGGCCTCTCAGCTTTAGTACCTTTTCTGGCCAATGCCTTCTAACTGATGTCAATCTACAAGATTATCACCTCAAACCACCTTTTTGGGAGTTCCTCACAGGGAATTGCCTCTATGTCAATCTACTGAAATGTTTACATTAAACCACTTTTTAAGATGTTCTTATTAACATTAATTTACCAAGTTAATGTAAATAACATCAAGCCACTTCTTAACTATGTATAACTTCACACACATACTAACTTGTAGTCAGAGTCTGTTTATCACATTACAGAGTTATGGCACTAAGCCACTATATTAATTCCTATCCAAATGGCATAATTTTATTTAATTTTAATAATTATTTTTAATGTCATTTTAATTACTTTTATATATCTTCCATATTTTTATATTACTACAACAAAACTTCAAACTTATATAGGGATTTTGCTAAAGGTAGACAGAATCTGTTATTCTTCACATCTCATTTTCAAAGTTCAAGGACCCTACTCATTAATGAGCAAATGCCCAGAAAACAGAAAGATAGATGATAGATAGATAGACAAATAAATAAAGTAATACCTGACTATGTAGTTGTGGGCAAAAATAAGAAAAATCAGCATAACAATAACCATCCAGTGTGAATTCCCTGTCTTAAACCATAAATATATAGCTCATATAATAGAGTTGTATCTTATTGGTCATGTTGCATAATAAGTTTGCATCTCATTGGTTAATTCTGGGTCCCAGAAATCTTTATATACAAGTATAGATACCTGATGTTTTTAAAAGTCACTCTGGAGCAAAACCGGGAGGTAATCACGAGTATTTTCTTTTCTTTTTTCTTTTCTGTAAATCAGTCAAAATTATACTTTTTTGGTCAGATCAGGAAACAATTTAACATTTTTTGGTGCAGTGTAGAATTTTAGTAATTAGTTTATATGTGCCATGAGATGAAATGGTTGAAAATCACTGTAGATAGTAACAATGTTGTTAGGATGACAACAGAAATAGTCATCAGTAATAACAACATTTTACACACATTTTACCTCTACCTCACTAATTGCAGCATGACCAAAGGCTCTGGGGCCTGAAGGAGAAAACACACAATGAGGTCATCCAGAGCATTAGTCAGTCTCTAATTGCTAACATGCAGTTCCAAGGTTTCCAGTAGAAACACATTTTCAGGATTTTATAACTTGGGATTTGTGGTCCACTGTCAACTTAAACCTAACATGAAAGGCACAGGCACAGGAACATAGCTCATTCTGAGTTATATTAAAAGGACTGAGGGGCAAGAGGGGGGCAACAAATATACACTCCAATCATTCACAAACAGCTCTGTTTAAAAATGACATTTCACAAGTAGCCATTCCTCAGGTGACCATTCTGCCACCAGTGCCATGGCCGTCCCCATCCATCACTCTCTGAGAATTCTGGAGGGCAGGAGTCATACAGTCAAGTAACTTCCTCGACTTTTGAGGAGAATATGTTATTTTAGGCCAAATGTCTATATCTATTATTTCATGCACATGAAAGTGGTCTGCATTATTACTATTTGATTTTTTTAAAATGTGTATTCTACCAAAATGTGTATTTGTACCAAAATGTGATTTAAAATGCATTTTGCAGTGGTTTCAGCACTTTCCTTTCCTCATCGGCACTGGTCTCCTGGCAGTGACTGGAGGCCACAATTAACCAGCCAGCTGCCTGTGGCTATTCTCTGCTCAGGGTGTTCAAAACCCATTAGACGACTCTCAACATGTCATTATTATTGCTAAGCAACAACTGGCAATAACTGACCCTGACTGAGTGAAGCAAATGGTGTTTCTAAAATTCAACGGAAAAGAATCATTGTGCAAAGACCTAGCCAACCACCTGGGGAAAAATATAATAATAAAGCAATGCTGATGAAAATAATAATGACAGTGGTGTTTCTTTCACAACATACATAGGAATAAGGAAGACCTCAGTTCCCCACTACCATTTTCCAACCAACCTGAAATGGGACGATTTTCTCAACCTACAGGTATTTATTAGTCATTTTATGCACATTCAGAATTGTGAAAAGTCAGATATAATACCCAACCCAAGGGGTTTAGGTCCTAGTTAGAGAGATACTGATATACATGAAAAGCTGTGAAAACACATTATTAAGTGTTGATTTGTGAGAGCTGAGGATGGAGCAGAGAAATGAGACTGAAACGGGAAAGGAGGCCTTGCTGAATAGTGGGATTCTGACCCACAAAGAAAAGAGAAACACATCAAAATGACAGCCTCCATGTTAGAAAGGGCTAGAGATGGAAAACATGTAAGCTGAGGAGTGAAACGTCATGTCTACATAGCACCTACATGAAGCGTTTGGAAGTCATATTCTCATATTTGAGAGCCAGTTAGAAATGGATTTTTGAGTCCTGCCCCACAGCTATTGGATCCGAGTCTGTATTTTCACAAAATTGTCAGGGGATTCTTATATGCTTTAAAGTAAGTACCACTACAGACAATTAAGGAAAGACTGGAGGGGGGGGGGCATGGGAGAACTAGGTTCACCACCCAGTTCAGTCACTTTTTGCAGAAAGAAGTTGGCAAATCATTGAACATAAAAGAGCCTTAGTTTTCTCATCTATAAAGATATACTAGAAATGTTCATCAAAATTCTGTGAAAGAAAAATGCTTTAATAAATTAAAATCTTCCATGAAATCTGAGTATGTAAGACAGATACAAGTAAAGTGCCCATTCATTCACATTAGATGCATTTTAAGGCTGAAATGAGAGGCTATGTGTGATTTTGAAGGGTCCTCTTAGAATATTTTGCTAACCAGTGAGAAGCAGATATACAAGCAACAGTAGGGGAAAAGCCGGGCTTATTCCTCTTCTCTTTGTGTCAGGGTCCCTTCAACCACGTTTTTCACCTGCTAGTGGACACTGACTTCATTATCCCTTCAGATCAACTAATATTTCAGTTTTGATTTTTCCTAGAGTATAATCCACATCCTAGAGGGGAGTTAACATAATATTAAAGTACATACATGTACACATACATAAATGTTTTAGAATATGGCTGGCCTAAACACGTTTGGTGATTAATACGTTTCATGAGTTAGTATCTCATTTAGCTTACTGGCTACCCTACAGGGAAGTGCTCCTGTCATCATTTTAAAATTAGGACACCAAAACACAGAGGTGAACAACTTTCCTCAGAGTCACACAGACAGGAAGTGATGAGGACAGCTGTGTTTCCCAAATCTCTTTTTCTTTATAGGCCTTTGGCTTAGTCCTAAATTCATGCTGGTGTTGATAAACCTAACCATCAAAAGGGAGCTGACAAATTTCCCCATCAATAGAAAGTGATGACTGCCTCCAAGAATTCTTTCTGAATCAGTGGTTCTGAAACTTGGTTGTACATTAGAACCATTTCGAATGCCTTTTAAAATCCTGATGGTGAGACTAAACACCAGACCAATTAAATGGGACTCTCTCCTACCTCTCTCATTTGAACAAAGCCCAGGATTAATAATATGAAAGCTCCAGGTCAGGTGGTATGGAGGCTCTAAAAGATTAGTTAACTGAATGGCAATGGGGTGTCAAAAGTCATAACCCTGTGGGATAAGTGGCTCTGGCCTCCTGAATCTGGCCCTGCAGCTGGTAGGGGGCCTCTGCAATCATGAAAAGTGGCCATAGGATAGCCCACAGTACCCAGGGCATAGCAGCCAGAAGACATCAGCAAGCAGCTGGGCAGTAGCCACAAGACCTCCCAGCATGACAAGGTAGCTTCAGGCCCAGGCCCTTTATGGTCAGGGTCACCCAGGTTGAGCCCAGGAGCACCAGTACTCAAAGCAGTGGTGGGATTCAGAAGGTTCACACTGGTTCGGCAGAACTGATACCTAATTTTTTGTTGAGTTCAGCAAGCCGGTTGTTAAAATGGCACTTGTAATCAGGGTTCTCTCTAAGGTGGGTGCCTGGGCAGACGCCCAATGTGGAAATTACAAATTTACATTCCTTACTCTTTTTTAACGTTCATCTGCAACAGCATATTCTAAGCACCCATAGTAATGTGCATTCTGTCCATCAGAGGAAGATTAAGGTCGGTTGAGGCCCCAGGCACAGCAGAAAATATTGGAACCCTTACATTAGAAAAAAGTGTAAAGTTGGGGTTTTGCGGGGCCCTTCAGAGGTCAGGGCCCAGAGCACATGACTAGTGCACCTACCGTTAAATTTGCCTCTGCCATCCATAGGTGAAAAAATTGCAAGGGAGGATGCCAATCAAGAAGCAATATGGAAATATCTTAAATAGTAGTTTTATTTGTTTTGTCAGGTATTATCTCATTTTTTTCATTAATATTTTAAAACTCTTATAACAATCTAGTTTTGTGTACCTTTTATTATTCTTATTTAAATGTTAAACACATGAAATAATAAACTATTTTTCAGTATATCATTTTTTAATACTTAAAATGGCTATTAGGGCAGAGAACTGGTTGTTAAATTATTTGAATCCCATTATATATAGAGAGAGTGCTTTCTTCTTTTAGTTCTTTATTTTTCTAATTAAATTTTATTGGGGTAACATTGGTTAATAAAATTATATAGGTTTCAGTGTATAATTTTATAACATATCATCTATATATTGTATTGTATGTTCACCACCCCAAGTCAGGTCTCCATCTATCACTATTTATTCCCTCTCTGTCTTCTTCTAGCTCTCCCACCCCTTTTCTCTCTTGTAATCAACATACTGTTGCCTGTATCTATGATGTTTTTATTTTCATTTGCTTAATTTCTTCACTTTTCTTACCCATGCCCAAACCCCCTTTCCCTCTGACAGCTGCAAGTCTGTTCTATGTGTATAATAGTCTATTTCTATTTAGTTTTTTTATTTTATTCATTAGATTCCACATATAAGAGAAATCTTATGGTAGTTCTCTTTCTCTGTCTTTTTTCACTTAGCATAATGTTCTCTAAGTCCAGTTTATGCTGTTGCAAAAGGTAAGATTTCCTTCTTTTTTATGGCTGGGTAGTATTCCATTGTATAAAAGTACCACAATTTTTTTATCCACTCCTCTACTAATGAGCACTTGGTCTGCTTCCAAATCGTGACTATTATAAATAATGCTGCAATGAAGACAAGGTGCATATATTCTTCTGAATTAGTGTTTCAGGTTTCTTTGGATATATCCTCAGAGTGGAATTGCTGGGTTATAAGGCAGTTCCATTTTTAATTTTTTTAGCATGGTGCTGCCATAAAAACAGACATATAGGACAATGCCACAGAATAGAGAGTCCAGAATTGAACCCATGCCTTTATGGTCAATTAATATTTGACAGAGGAGGCAAGAGCATACAATGGGGTAAAGATAGTCTATTCAATAAATCATGTTGAAAAAATTGGACATGAAAGAAAATTAAACTAGACCATCTTCCTATACTATACACAAGAATAAACTCAAAATGAATTAAAGACTTAAATGGTAAACTCAAAACCATAAAAGACCTAGAAAAAAACATAGGCAATAAAATCACAGACATTTCTTATAGCAATACTTTTTTTCATGTATCACCTCAGACAAGGGAAACAAAACATAAACAAATGTGACCATCAAACTAAAAATGTTTTGCATAAACAAATGTGACCATCACACTAAATATGTTTTTGCACAGCAAAGGAAGCCATCAACAAAATGAAAAGACAACCCACTGAATGGGAAAATACATTCACCAATACATCTGATAATGGCTTAATATCCAAAATATACAAGGAACTTCGAAAAATCATCACCAAAAAAACAATCCGATTAAGAAATGGGCAAAGAATCTGAATAGGCCCTTCTCCAAAGAGGACATACAGTTGGCCAACAGACATATGAAAAGATGTTTAACTTCACTAATAATCAGGAAAGTACAAATTAAAACCACAACGAGATATCACCTCATACCTGTCAGAATAAATCAACAAGCTGTCATCAATAAATCAACAAACAAGAACTGTTGAGGAGCATGTAGAGAAAAGGGAACTCTCATGCACTTGTGGTAGGAATGCAGATTGATACAGTCACTGTAGAGAGCAGTATAGAGTTACAAATATGTATATTTTTAAAACTAGTATTCTTAAAAATAGGCATTTATCTTATTGCCGTGCATTCTGTTAGGATCACTAGCCACAGAGAGGCACAATGTTGTCAGTTCAGCCTTTGGGTTCTCCTGACCTGCTCTGATAACACCACTCACTAAGGAACCTATCCCTTTTTTCCCCCCAAGTTCAAGTTACAGTAATTTAATTTAAGGTTATATATCAGAGGTTCTTAACCTTTTTTGAGGTACCAAACCCACCAGATTCATATGAGCATTCACCGAACCCTTCTTTAGTGATAAATAAAATACGATTTTATTTTCCAAATTCAAGACACAGGTATATGTTTTTTTACTGGTGCACAAAATGAGCCGTGCATGAACATCACCTTGCTCAAAGAACAAAACCAACAAAGTGCATGAACTCACAACAAATTACGGTATTACTTTATTCTGGCCTCCGCGGCAGAGGCTTCTCCGAACCCCTGAGACCGACTCATTGAACCCCTAAGGTTTGATAGAACCCAGGTTAAGAACCACTGTTATAGATCTAACTTATTTTATTTTCTATCACTTGGACCACTTTTTTAAAAAACAATAGTTATAGGATTTCTCATTGAATTTTTTTTTTTTTTTTGGCCTATTCAACATTACTTTTTATTATTATTAATTTTAATTTATTGTGTTTACATGGATCCAAGTGTCCCATCGAATACAACTCCCTCACCCTCCCACCCTTGTGTCCCCACACACTCCCTTTGCCCCCCTCCTTTCAATACCTGCCCCCCTTCCCTTTAGGATTTGCCGTCTTGCTATCTATATCTTTGTATTATGTATATATAATTTCACGAATCCCTTTACCTTCTTAGATCCCATCCCCTCACCCCCTCTCCCTCTGACTGCTGCCCGTCTGGTCCCTGTGATCTCTCCTTTGCCTCTGTTTCTTTCCTCAGTTCACTTTGTTCATTAGATTTCACATATAAGTGAGATTATATGATATTTGTTTTTCTCTGCCTGGCTTATTTCACTTAGCATAACAGTCTACAGGTCCATCCATGCTGTCACAAAAGGTAAGATTTCCTTCTTTTTCACAGCCACATAGTATTCCATTGTGTATATGTACCACTGCTTTTTAATCTACCCATTCACTGACAGACACTTGGGCTGTTTCCAGATCTTGGCTATTGTAAAGAATGCTGCAATAAACATGGGGGTGCATATCTTCTTTTGAAATCAATGACTTGCTATTCTTAGGTATATTCCTAAGGTGGAATAGCTGGGTCAAAAGGTAATTCCATTTTTAATTTTTTGAGGAAACCCCATACACTTTGCCACAGTAGTTGCACAAGTCTGCATTCCCACCAGCAGTGCAGGAGGGTTCCCTTTTCTCCATATCCTCGCCAGCATTTATTGTGTGTTGTTTTGTTAATGAGCACCATTCTGACAGGTGTGAGGTGGTATCTCATTGTGGTTTTAATTTGCATTTCTCCAACGATTAGTGATGTTGAACATTTTTTTTTATTAACTTTAATGGGGTGACACCAATAAATCAGGGTACATATGTACAATGAAAACATCTCCAGATTATCCCATCATTCAATTGTGCTGCATACCCATTACCCAAAGTCAAATTGTCCTCTGTCACCTTCTATCTGTTTTTCCCTGTGTCCCTCCCCTTCTCCCTATCCCACCCTCCCCTCCCTTTCCCCATCCCGTAACCACCACACTCTTGTACGTGTCTCGTAGTCTCATTTTAATGTCCCACCTATGTTTGAAATCATGCTGTTCTCAGTTTTTCTTTTTTTCTGATTTACTTATTTCACTCCGTATAATGTTATCAAGGTACATCCATTTTGTAATAAATGATCCGATGTCATCATTTCTTATGGCTGAATATTGTTCCATAGTATATATATACCAAAGCTTTTTAATCCACTCGTCTTCTGACGGACACTTGGGCTGTTTCCAGCTCTTCGCTATTGTGAACAATGCTGCCACAAACATGGGGGCGCATTTCTTCTTTTCGAACAGTGTTATGGTGTTCTTAGGGTATATTCCTAAAAGTGGGATAGCTGGGTCAAAAGGCAGTTCGACTTTTAATTTTTTGAGGAATCTCCAAACTGTTTTCCACAGTGGCTGCACCAGTCTGCATTCCCACCAGCAGTGCAGAAGGGTTCCCTTTTCTCCACATCCTCGCCAGCACTTGTTCTGTGTTGTTTTGCTGATGAGCGCCATTCTGACTGGTGTGAGGTGATATCTCATTGTGGTTTTAATTTGCATTTCTCTAATAATTAGTGATGTTGAGCATTTTTTCATATGTCTTTTGGCCATCTGTATGTCTTCTTTGGTAAAATTTCTATTCATTTCTTTTGCCCATTTTTTGATTGGATTGTTTGTCTTCCTGGTGTTGAGTTTTATAAGTTCTTTATAAATTTTGGTTATTAACCCCTTATCAGACGTGCTGTCGAATATGTTCTCCCATTGTGTAGTTTGTCTTTTTATTCTGTTCTTATTGTCTTTAGCTGTGCAAAAGCTTTTTAGTTTGATGTAGTCCCATTTGTTTATCTTGCCTTTTATTTCATTTGCTCGTGGAGATAAATCGGCAAATAAATTGCTGCTACAGATGTCGGAGAGCTTGCTGCCTATGTTTTCTTCTACGATGCTTATAGTTTCACGGCTTATGTTTAAGTCCTTTATCCATTTTGAATTTGTTTTTGTGCATGGAGTAAGTTGATGGTCTAGTTTCATTTTTTTGCAGGTAGATGTCCAATTTTCCCAGCACCATTTGTTAAAGAGGCTGTCTTTACTCCATTGTATGTTCTTTCCTCCTTTGTCAAATATCAGTTGTCCATAAAGCTGTGGGTTTATTTCTGGGTTTTCTGTTCTGTTCCATTGATCACTGTGCCTGTTCTTATGCCAGTACCAGGCAGTCTTGAGTATAATGGCCTTGTAGTAAACCTTGATATCCGGAAGAGTGATGCCTCCTGCTTTATTTTTTCTTTTTAAGATTGCTGAGGCTATTCGTGTTCTTTTTTGGTTCCATATAAATTTTTGGAGTATGTTTTCTATATCTTTGAAGTATGTCATTGGTATTTTAATTGGTATTGCATTGAATTTATAAATTGCTTTGGGTAATATAGACATTTTAATGATGTTTATTCTTCCTAGCCATGAGCACGGTATATGCTTCCACTTGTTTGTATCTTCCTTGATTTCTTTTATCAATGTTTTATAATTTTCCGAGTACAAGTCCTTAACCTCCTTGGTTAAATTTACTCCTAGGTATTTTATTTTTTTGGCTGCAATAGTGAAGAGGATTGATTCCTTAATTTCTTTTGCTGACAGTTCATTGTTTGTATATAGAAATGCCTCTGATTTCTGGGTATTAATTTTATATCCTGCCACCTTGCTGAATTCATTTATAAGGTCCAGTAGTTTTTTAACTGAGACTTTAGGGTTTTCTATGTACAATATCATATCATCTGCAAATAGTGACAGTTTTACTTCTTCTTTTCCAATTTGGATGCCTTTTATTTCTTCTTTTTGTCTGATTGCTGTAGCTAGGACTTCCAGAACTATGTTGAATAAAAGTGGTGAAAGTGGGCAACCCTGCCTGGTTCCTGATCTTAAGGGGATTGCTTTTAATTTTTGTCCATTAAGTATGATGTTTGCTGTGGGTTTGTCGTAGATGGCCTTTATCATGTTAAGGAATGTTCCTTGTATTCCCACTTTATTGAGAGTTTTAAGCATGAATGGGTGCTGGATTTTATCAAATGCCTTTTCTGCATCTATTGAAATTATCATGTGATTTTTGTCCTTCCTTTTGTTTATGTGATGAATCACATTGATTGATTTGCGAATATTGTACCAGCCTTGCCTCTCCAGAATAAATCCCACTTGGTCATGGTGTATGATTTTTTTCATATATTGCTGAATCCGGTTGGCTAATATTTTGTTGAGAATTTTAGCGTCTAAATTCATCAGGGATATAGGCCTATAATTTTCTTTCTTTGTGTTGTCTTTGCCCAGTTTGGGGATCAGAATTATGCTCGCCTCATAAAAGGAGTTTGGAAGTCTGCCTTCCTCTTGAATTTTTTGAAATAGCTTGAGGAGGATAGGAGTTAATTCTTCTTTGAATTTTTGATAGAATTCACTTGTGAAGCCATCAGGCCCAGGACTTTTCTTTTTTGGGAGTTTTTTGATAACTGTTTCAATCTCCTCTGTTGTAATTGGTCTGTTCAGGTGCTCTGATTCTTCCAGATTGATTTTTGGAAGTTTATATGATTCAAGAAATTTGTCCATTTCATCTAGATTGTCAAATTTTTTGGCATAGAGTTCTTCATAGTATTTTCTTACAATGCTTTGTATCTCTGTTGAATTAGTTGTAATTTCTCCAGTGTCCTTTCTAATTTTATCTATTTGAGACCTCTCTCTTTTTTTCTTGATGAGTCTAGTTAAGGGTTCATCAATCTTGTTTACCTTTTCGAAGAACCAGCTTCTGGTTTCATTGATCCTCTGTATTGTTTCCTTAGCCTCTATGTCATTTATTTCTGCTCTGATCTTTATTATTTCCTTCCTTCTACTTGTCCTGCATTTTATTTGTTGTTGTTTTTCAAGTTCTTTTAGCTGCAGGGTTAAGTTGCTTATATGTTCTTTTTCTAGCTTCTTATGATATGCCTGTAGTGCAATAAACTTCCCTCTCAGGACTGCTTTTGCTGTGTCCCATAGATTTTGAGTTGACGTATGCTCGTTATCATTTGTTTCTAGAAACTTTTTTATTTCTTCTTTGATCTCAATGTTAATCCATTCATTATTTAATAACATGCTATTTAGTTTCCAAGTGTTTGAGTATTTTTCAGTTTTTCTTTTGTGGTTGATTTCTAGTTTCATGGCATTGTGATCAGAGAAAATGCTTGATATAATTTCAATCTTCTTAAATGTGTTGAGGCCTTTTTTGTGTCCTAACATGTGGTCTATCCTAGAAAACGTACCATGAGCGCTTGAGAAGAATGTATATTCTACTGCTTTAGGGTGAAAAGTTCTGAATATATCTATTAAATCAAGTTGATCTAGTGTATCCTTTAAGTCTGCTGTTTCTTTATTGATTTTCTTTCTTGTGGATCTATCCAGTGTTGTTAGTGGGGTATTGAAATCCCCTACTATGATAGTATTACTGTTAATCTCGCCCTTAATGTCCATCAAAGTCTGCTTTATGAATGTCGGGGCTCCTATATTTGGTGCGTAGATATTTATAATAGTTATATCTTCCTGTTGAATTGTTCCCTTTATAATTATGTAGTGTCCTTCTTTATCTCTTACTACAGTCTTTGTTTTAAAGTCCATTTTGTCAGATATAAGTACTGCTACCCCGGCTTTTTTTTCATTTCCATTTGCATGAAATATTTTTTTCCATCCTTTTACCTTCAGTCTATGAGCATCTTTTGTTTTAAGGTGTGTCTCTTGTATACAGCATATGTATGGGTCCTGTTTCTTTATCCAAGCTGCTACCCTATGTCTTTTGATTGGATCATTTAGTCCATTTACATTTAAGGTTATTATTGATATGTAGTTGTTTATTGACATTTTATTCTTTAAAGCTGTATTTTTCTTTTTTTTGCTATATTCTTTTCTCCCTTTGAACTGTTCACACTAGGCCCCTTAAAATCTCTTGCAGGATTGGTTTGGTTTTAATGAATTCCTTGAGGTTTTCTTTGTCTGGAAAGCTCTTTATTTCTCCCTCAATTTTAAACGTTAGCCTTGCTGGATAAAGTAGTCTTGGTTGTAGGTTCTTGTTCTGCATTACTTTGATTATATCTTGCCATTCCCTTCTGGCCTCAAGTGTTTCTGTTGAGAAGTCCGATATCATCCTAATGGGGGCTCCTTTGTAGGTGAGAGTCTTTTTTTCTCTAGCAGCTTTTAAGATTTTTTCTTTATCTATTAGCTTTGGTATTTTAACTATGATGTGTCTTGGTGTAGATCTTTTTGGGTTTCTCTTTAATGGGGTTCTGTGCGCCTCTTGGACATGTAGAATGTTTCCCAGCCTTAATTTAGGGAAGTTTTCTGCTATGATTTGATTGAACAAAGTTTCCATTTCCTGTCCTCTTTCCTCTTCTTCAGGTACCCCTATGATGCGAATGTTGTTTCTCTTCAGGTTGTCACAGAGCTCCCTTAGAGTTTCCTCACATTTTTTGAATCTCTTTTCCTTTTTTTTCTCTGCTTCTGTAACTATGTTTATTGTGTCCTCTAACTCACTGATTCGATCCTCAGCGTCATCTATCCTGCTTTTAATTCCTTCCATTGTGGTCTTCAGTTCTGATACTGTATTTGTCATTTCTGTCTGGTTCTTTTTTATTATTTCAATTTCATTTTTTATACTTGTTATCTCTTTATTTAGGTGCTCATAGTGACTATCCATTGTTGCTCTAATTTCTTTGAACATCCTAACTATCATTATTCTAAATTCTGCTTCTGGTAGTTTGGTTATATCTGGTTCATTCAGGACCTTCTCTGGGGATTTCTCTTGGTTGATTTGGTTTGCATTCCTCTGCCTGCCCATTTTATCTGAGTGTAAGCAAGTTGTGGCCACTGGAGTCCAGTATGTGTTGCCTTTGTGTTCTCCAGGTGTGGTCTGTCTGCAGGCTTGCCACCCTCTCTGTCGCTGCCTAGGGCGGTTTGGTGTGGGCGTTGCCAGCGCCGGCTCACTGCAGCTCTTGCTGTGGTTTCTGCCTCTCCTTTGCGGGAGGGGCTGTCACTCAAGCCACTAGCGTTAGCGCGCAGGGCAGAGGTGAGCACCTTTGCTCAGCTGCGGACCCGGACTTTTTCTGGAAGGCTTACGCCCAGCCCCCTCAGTCCGAGCCTGCTCGCCACCGTTTTGTGGGTTGGGCGGGGCTTTTGACGTGCTCTCAGCTGTGAGCCTTTGCCCGTCCAGAATTTAGCCCCGCCCTCGAGGCCAGGGCCCTCCTGCTCAGGGACTGAAACCGAAAACCGGGGATTATTGGGCCGGGCGTGTTTGCTGGCGTGCGCACAGCAGCTAGCTTCCGGTCGTTCCGGCTCCTACCCCGCCCCCACGCTCGGAGAAAGCTCGCGCACGTAGGGCGGTACTCCGCGGTTTCTCCGGCCGGGCAGGGAGAGCAGCGTGATCTCCGCAGGGAACTTCCCCTGGTCTCAGTGTCTCCCTCGCCCCCGACTTAGGAGCCCGCTCGCACCCACAGATGGCACGCCGGGGTTTCTCCTTCTGGGCGGGGTTGGCAGCGTGAGCCTCGGGCCCCTCGCCCGTCCCTGGTCTTAGCCCGGTGCCCGCGGTCAGGGCCGGCTAGCGCAGGGTCGCAGGGCTGATCTCTGCCCGTATTTTTCCCCACAAGTGGGGTCACAGGCGGCCCGCAGCTGCCGGACAGCTTTAGCGCGTCACCTCTGCCCCTGCTAGGCTAGCCCGAGCTCTCACTGTTCGCCCACACCGACAGGACTGTGTTTCGGCGTCCTGTCCCGACCATAGGCTTCAGCAACCTCAGGGGCTAGAAGTGCCCTAAGTCTCCACACTGTAGGCTTGGGAGCTCCCTCCCTCTAGGCAGGTCTGCTCTAATTGCCGCGGGAGAGCTTGTTTGGCTAGTGTCCTGTCTCCCTTTGCTGGTATTGCTAGCTCCAGGGGAAATATTCGTTTTCGATTAGGGAAGTGACTTAGCCCATGGGTCGGGGTGGCTGTCCCTCAGAGTGTCCTCGTGCCTTCAGTCCACTCTTTGTTCCCGCTGCTCTGTTCCTCTCCTCTGTCCCAGTTCCCCGGAGCCCCGGGTGCGTGGTTGTGAGAGAGGCTTTCTGAGCTGTCCCTTTAAAAAGATTTTTGGGTCTGAGAAGACTCTCTCTTTTTCCCAAATAGTATCCTCATTTACTTCACAGCTCGATACTGTCCAATCGGCTCTTCTAGGGTCTGGGACTGCAGTCTGGGGCTTGGTTCCTGGGACCCAGGTCCCTCCCTCTCCGCCAAACTCTCCTCCCGCCACGCGGATCTCTCCGGGCTGCCGTTTGCTCCGGGGAGCTGGGCAGCTCTCTTCGCGTTTTCGCTATTCCTACCAGTCTCAATGTGGCTTCTGCAGTGTTCCTTGGTTGAAGAGTCCACTTAGTTTTGCTCCAAGTTGGTTTATCCAGATGATGGTTCTTAAAATTGAGTTATAATCCACTTTGGTTCTGGGAGTTGGAAGTTGGTACGTCTGCCTACTCCATCGCCATCTTCTCCTCTCCCTCTCATTGAATTTTATGATTATATTTTAAATAATTTATTTCTCTAGATTTTATACTGATTTTGATGAAACTTGCCAGTATTTTTACCCTTGATGTTGAGTTCCAGTGTTTTCTTTTTCTTTCGGTCAGCTAGATCCACTTCCAAGTACCCTTCTGGGAAAGAATCCCCAGTGCTACACCCTTCAACTCTGCCTGGCAGAGTTCTTGGCACAGGCGTACCATCTATGCACATTTTAAGTAGCCTACTATTTGTTTTTCTAGTACGTGGAAGATTTATTCAAATTTCACCAGTGACTTTGAAAAGAATTGCAGTTTTCAAAAAGCCTCCAAAGGGGGAGGTAAAAACGCACTTAAGGTGAACTATGAGTAGGGCATTGCCAAATTCAAGGAAACTTTTCAAACAGCAAACAAGAAAACAGGCATACTGACCTAACTCTAATGAGCACTTTGTCCTTAGAGAGTCTCAAGTTATTTTTCTCAGAATTCCACTAGTTCAAATCCTGGCCTAAAAATTAACCAATTATGTGGCCCTTGCAAGTTACCAATGATCTCTAAATATTGTTTCATTTTAAAACAGGGCTGTAATAGTTCCTACCTCGTAGGCTTGCTTTAAAGAATAAATGAGATAGTGTTTAGAACAAGGCCTGAGATGTACTATATTCACAATAAGTGTCAGCTATTACTATTACTACTACTACTATTATTATTACTACTATTGCATATTCCAAACAATTCATCTTTGGGTCTAGTCTATGTAAAGATGAGAACAGATGGTCTTCCTTCTCCCAACTGTCCTTGGAAGCTAGTGAGGCAGTGATTTTCTGAGGAAAATAGCACTAGATTAAATATAGCTTTGTTGGAGGAAAAAGAAAATCAAAACAAAAGAAACAAACCAGACAGAAAGTCCATCCTGTGTGTGGACGTCTGAGACAGCCTCTAATGTGCATAACTACACAAGCAAAAGCAATTTTGAGTTCTGCTCATTCTTGCCACAGTGTATGCTCTCCCCTCACTCCCATTCTTCTCACTGTAAGCTGATTTTGCGGCCAAATTGGCCAAATTGATGGATATGTTCAAACAAAGGCAGCAAGGAAAGTTTAAAACCATGACCCAGCCATGCTTTCAACCAGCAGCATTCATGTATTTTATGAGCCTTCAGAGCTTACTCAAATATTTTGGGGTTTTTACGGAAGTGTTTGATGAAAAAATGGATACTATGATGGGACAGATACTGAGTTACTGGCTCCAGGGGTGAAGCAAAGTTCTGATTCTATTTTTCGTATCAAAGAATTCATAGCAATAAAAGTCAGTTTAGTCCTGCATTAAAGTATGAAATAGAAGTGATGTAAAATCAAACAACAGCCTAATTGATAAATGCTTTGACCAAATAGTCCTGTTATTGTTTTACAAGAGCATCCATTGGTAATATATACAAAGGAAGCAAAAGTGGATCAGCAACTTATCATTAAAAAGTAATCTTTTATAAAACACATTCCGATAAATCCCATAGTGTAGAGAGAGTCAGTGGGTTAGTAGTTAGTTGTGGCAACCTGGGTTGAAATCCCAGCTCTGCCACCTCTTGCTGCTATTTGACCTTAGGCAAGTTAATGAATCTCTCTGTGGCCTCTCTCTAAAATGAGGATGATTATACTGTTACTACATGTAATTGTTTAGAAATTAAGCAGATTACTTTTTTTGGATGTGTTAGTATTTTCAAAGCATTTAAAATATATAAAAAATCATAGTCCCCTTTGGGTTGAAGATCATAATCATGATTTCTTCTCTCAACTCCTAGAGCATTTGGAAGGTATATTTTTCTATCTATCATTTGCTACTCTGTATGCTTTTATTTTTTCAACATTCAGATATCAAAGATACCCCAAGCTTTAGAAGAAAAAGAAGCATAATTTGGGGGTTTTCTAATTTTTTTAACATCTACTAGCTAGTAAGTGCTCAATAAATATTTGGATAACTGAAAGAATGAGCCTTATTCATTGCTAATTTATGTATCTGTATACAATTTGGATGAGCCAATGGGTTCATATTTGTCCAATTAATTGAAGACCTAAGACTGCTATCTTCTTGAGAACAATTTAGATCACTTAGGGAACACAGGTCCTCAGCAGATACATAGGAATATCCATTATCAATCAACTTTCTACTCTCTAGTCTTTTTTATTGCTATTTTAATCTTAGTAAAACTAAATTGCATATATTTTCTTAACTATATCATGCTGTTTACACCTCTGTACTTTTAACCTTATGGTTTTCTTTGACTTTTATGAATAACTCAAACTCATCCTCTAGCTCAAAATAAATAACCTTATCTATAAGAAAAAAATCTTATAAAAATGGTCTTCTTATAACTCTAAGAAGCCTTCTCTAAAACACATATGGGTAGCCCAGTTATTTCAGTATAACAAACTCCCTAAAATTTTTAGTGATTTAAAACAAGATGATTTGTATTATTTCTCATGGTTCTATGGGTTGACTGGGCTCACTTGAGTAGTTCTTATATATAAGGTGTACCATAAGACTATAGTTATAATTCAGCTGGAGAAGCAGTCATGGAAAGGCTCAAATGGGCTAGACACCCAAAATGGCTCGTTCTCATGGTTGAAAGCTGACTCTTGCTCTCTGATGGGAGTTCCGCTGTGGCTGTTGATAGGTCTACTACAGAGTGTCAACCAGAAGGTAAATTGAATTATATTAACATAAACTTGAGAAAAAATTATATTTTGGGAGATTAATGATTTTGAAATCTTTAGAGATTAGTATGGACCAAAACCCATTTTAACTTATAATTCTAGAATATAGTATGTTATTTTGATAACAACAGTTTAAGGAAAGTATTGATTGAAGACTTTTGATATACTTACACTTCATAATTATAAGTAAAATATATATAAAATTTATTTACTTGTATCTGTCATGGCAAATGTAATAAATTCTATTTTCCTTCTCAGTCAGATACCACATTTAATTTGTCTAGTGTGTCTCTCCCAAGTTTCCTCTGACCCATATATATGGATACCATTTCCATGCTTACCCTATCCAGCATCCAAGAGCAAGCTTCAGCCCCTCTGAAGAAGGGTGGTACCTCATAACTGCCAAAGGAAACCCTTACCAATGACTGAAAGATGTGGGGGTATAATACCTCAGCTTCTTTGCTCCATGGCAGGATAATTTAAGGGCTTGGGTTTTGCACTACATTTCAGACCTTCTCTATGTAATTAAGCTACCAACTAGGGGAAACAGCTTAATAACTAACCTGTATTTTCTGTCTTCCTTCCCTATGTTAATTCCCCTTTCACTTGCCAGTGTTCTTTAACCTCCGAATAATTTCTTGCACTCAAATCACTGACTCAGGTTGGTCTACTTCAGGGCAACCCAGACTAAGACAATCAATAAATAAATTTTTGAAAAAGTAACACATATTGTCTGTGACTAAAGTTTAAATAAGATGTAAGTCAATCTGACTCAAGCCTGTCCCTGTAACTGATTTAGAAACAAAAGAGTGCTGCATAAACAGGTCACTACTTATTTGTCACCTGGTAAAGTCAGTATTTATATGTAACAGGCAAGATTTTTATGCAGTCACTGATTGCTTATGGGTTCACAGACTAGAAAAATAAACATGGTTTAGTTCATAGTTTAAGTATGTCAAGAAGTCTTCAATTAATACATTTCTTAAACTATTATAATCAGAACAGCACACAATATTCTAGAATTATAAATTAAAATGAGTTTTGGTACATACTAATCTCTAAAGATTAAAAGTGATGAATCTCCCAAATATCTTTATTTTCCCAAGTTTAGGTTTACCTGAATCTAAAAACCAAAGTTTTGGGTTTTTTAAAATAATATTAATATTTAAATATTCTATTAAAGTAATAGAAAATGGTCCCCTAGGGGCTTTCTCATTACTGTCTCTACTACCATGGCTTCATGAGCACCCACATAGGACAATGTTTTTGAAAAAATGATTTGTATGATATGGCCAGGATGTCTTCAAGGAAGGTCAGAGTATGTAAAATGGTATAAAAAGTGATCCGCTTTTTAAGTCGGCTTAAGATGACAGCCCTACTTTTTTTTCTCACATACTTCCAGAAGAAAGACCTGAACCTCTGGTTTGAAGTAAAGGAGAAAAATGAACATGAGGGTCAGGATAGGGACTTTTAAACCTACTGGCTTTCACTACAATAAATGTCCCTGCAGCCAGGCAAATTGCCTCTTTAAAGAACTGTCCTCCATCCCCAGCTTCATCTCCTATATTCAGAATGTTCTGCTGACAAGGTTGAGCTGTGAGGGCCACAGTGGGAGAGATCCATCCTAGCTGTCTCTGCCCCACTCCCGAATAATCTGAATAGCAAAGGGCCTCACCCTAACAGTAGCCTAAAAACTAACCATTATAACTCAACAGCCACCAACTCCCTTGTCTGGTCTTTATATTCTGAGCACCAGATACGTGAGCATCAACACTGACCAAGAGCAGTGTGAACTCAAGGATCAGCTTGCCTCTTCATTTCTGGCAATGTCACCTTGTTCATGTCACTAGTTACTTTGACCCTCAGGTTTTTCTTTATAAGTTTTATAGTTAAATGAATTCATACTTAGCCTAATGGCAGGCAGTGAGTAAGCATTAATAAATGGTAAATATTCCCTTTTCCTGAAATGCTTTGTCAAGATTCAGTTAGGCCTAGTCACACCATTATTAGTTGTATCCTCAGTCCTACATTCCTGTTCTGGCCCCAGGTGATCTGGTAGGATCCTACCTCTTCTTCACTGAGAAACTTCTTAGAAAATATCGATATCCAGTCCACATCATATAACAACTGAAAGTGTCTATCTCCAAATGAGGTAAAATTCTTCAGAGTTCCCCAGGTGCTTCAGGTGCATTAGTAGGAGCAAGAACCACTTGTTTAAAAATGATTCTACTTCGCTGAAACTAAACTGAACATTATGGAGACTAATTTTTGTCTGTTATGAGATTAGTCTGGTCAAACACTGAAAATGTTCTATTGGAAGTAGTTGTAAAAGTAAATGTGTTTGACCTAGGAGACAGGACAGCGATGGGGGATGGGGGTGGTGGGTGGTGGGCGCTGAGGTGGTAGAAGGCTGATGGGGAAATGTGTGAGGGAACAAACTTTCTTCAAATATATGAAGAGGCCTAAAATAAATGCTATGTTATTTGAAATGATTAATCATCATCTTTGCATTGCTCTGAGATGTAGAAATTACAGGTATGCAGATTTAATCTCAAGATAAGAAAGAACGTCTAGTAATTTCTTCAAAGACTCTAAAACATAAGGAGTTTCTAATCATTAGAAATGCTCAAGTGAGGCCAGACAATTATCTTCAGGAAGAGACTGGACTGACAATCTCAAAGGTTGCTTCGTGTCTGAAGATTTTGTAAGTACTTTCAATTTCTTCCCTTTCAGAATAGTACTTTCCCCTCTTGTTTTAACAAGAAAATGAAGAGACATTTTTCTTTTAAGAAAAAGTCAAACTTATCACTTTGCCTACACATTGTTGTAGACTTTATGGAAACACATGGCTACAAAAATCCCGGGGACTTTGCTTTTGTGAGCTAATTCCCATATCACACACTCACCAGATAGCATCTTTCTATTGAGAAGCTTACATAAAGCAGACAAATGGAGGGTCAAAACCCTGAAATCACAAGAAGTTATTTAGAGAGAAGGGATTAGGAAGTCCCTGGCAGATGTCATTCAATCTCAGAAAAACCTTCAATTCTAACTCTTCTTCTGATGGAAATGTTTCAGATGCTTTTTATTATTTCTTGCTGTGCATTAAAAATACTAAATATCCCATATGGTTGCTACCAAATTAAGGTTTCCAACATGGTGTGCTGGATACCACAACAGAGTGTCTTTAATAAGTTCCCTTTGGAGGTCACCTTTCTACTTCTGTGCATTTTGATGTGCTTCTCTGTAGGAAGAAGCAGTTATTCTTGTCATCTGCTGATCAGGATTTATTCCCCTCTATAAGCAGAGAAAATAAAAAATAAACTTCTAAATAAACAACAATCACTTTCAGAGCTTGATGTTAAGATGCAACGCATTTGTTTGTAGTTTCAAGAAAAGACTTCAAAAGCATCAAAAATTAAATACACAGAGTTTCTTCCAATGCATTTGACTTCAAACTTGGAGGAAAAGTTAAACATGAAATGTATTTTCTCTCCTCTTTATGCCTAGCTTTATTATTCATGTGGCTTAATTTTGGTGAATAGATTAAATTTCTCTCTCAGTTATAGCTTGTCTCTTTTCCTTTGCTTGGAGCTTACTTCAGTCAGAGAGTTTAGAAATATAAATTCTGCTTATCCTCAGCACAAGAACAAAGTATATGTGGTACTTATGAACAGTCAGGGAAACACAAAAACAAGCCTTCACAGTTTCTTCATTTACTCTTCTCACATCCACCCTGGTATGAGTGTGCCAGTCTGGTTTTTCCCCTTTTTTGCAGAAATTTTATAAGAAGCCCTACTTATTGTGATAAATATTTATGGAAATATATCTTTATCAGAAAAATAAAACACATCAGACTTCTACTATTAAATAGAACAGATTTAAATATAATTATAAAGAAGACTGGTAAAAACACACCATTTGATTAAAATAATTGCATGGATGTACCTAAAATAAATCCTTACTCTTGAAGAAATAAATCTTTCTCCCAAATTGGAGTCTAAGTTCTTCTTATATATAGTTAGTATTCATGCCTCTCAGAGAGCTGATCACAGGCCTGTCTGAGTGTGTTTAATGAATGAACCACTGAAGATACTCTCTGGGAAAGAAGTTGGTAAACTCCAAAAGAGTCCCATACAGAAAACTTTTTGTTTCCAACGTTTCTTTGTCATCAATCCTAAAGGTGCATTTTATTAGTACAGAAAATAAACAAGAGACTCTTCAAAAATCTATTTAATTATGTCACTACTTTAATATACAAAATTTGTGATAAATGCATATTCAGTTCAAAATGGTTATCAGTTACTGATATCCATTCCAATTTTCTGATATATCAGCTACAAAATTATTGAAAGAAGTAAAACTCTTTAACACTGGGGAAATACTTAAAATTAGAAAAGCTACAAAACCAGTAGAGAGAATTTGGATTAATTCTCAGCGGCTGACACAAACTTTGCTAGCAGAAAGTGTCATGTACTCTTTTATCTGGGTAGGTTTAATTCCTGTATATTAGTCAAAAAAAATTGAAAAGGAAGTTTTTTAAAATAATAAGAAAATGGATTCTTGTTCTATGATTAAAATTTAAGGCAGTACATTTTCTAAAAAAAATTTTAATTAATTTTTAGAGAGAGAAAGAGTACGGGAGAGAAAGGGAGAGAGACCAGTTTGGTGGTCTACTTATTTATGCATTCACTGGTTGATTCTTATATGTGCCCTCACTGGGGATCAAACTTGCAACCTTGGCACATTAGGACAATTCTCTAACCAACTGAGCTACCTGGTCAGGGTAGTACATTCTGGAGATTATATATTTTCACACTCATTGCTGGATCTGACTGTCGAAGAGCTGGCATTAATACAGGAAAGAAAGCTTTTTTACTATGTTTGTTGGCAAATACTGGGTCTGCAAAGATTGTCTCATTCCCAGATGAGTAAGCAAAAAAGCCCAGCAAGAACAAAAAAACAAGATACTAATAAAAATATACTTCAGGACACAGAGAAATATTTTCCTGAAAACTCAAATTATAATGGGTATTTGTTGGGTTTGACATTCTAAGACCTATCCCCTTTCCTAATGCCTCCCCTTTATATTTGAGGAATTAATACTTTCCTAGTAGAGATATATTTAGGGACCCTTGCCAAGACACAGTTATTTGACTCAATTAAGATAAATTAAATATTCTTGCCTGGTATTTCAAGTGGGGGGTGGGGTGGGGTTTCCATCCTGGCTATTAGCCTGTTACTGTGGCTCCTTCCAGTCCAATTCCTTTTGGGAGCCACTTAGAGCATTGCTGTGTTCCCTCTTCCTTAACCTAGCAAGAATCTATTTCTGTTGAATGTACAAAAAGAAACCCATCTGACAAAAAGAACAGCCTAAAAATCATTTCTGAGGGCAACCAGAATCAAATGTCATTAGTCTTTTATCTACAAGCATATAGAGCAACTTTCATGCATCGCTGATGGAAATTTTAAATTGCTGTAACAGCTTTAAAACAATCTTCAGCAGTTTCTTTCTTTCTTTTTTTTTTTTTGACAGAGAGTCAGAGAGAGGGATAGCTAGGGACAGACAGACAGGAAGGGAGAGAGATGAGAAGCATCAATTCTTTGTTGCGGCACTTTAGTTGTTCATTGATTGCTTTCTCATATGTGCCTTGACTGGGGGGCTACAGCAGACCTAGTGACCCCTTGCTCTAGCCAGCAATCTTGGGCTCAAGCTGGTGAGCCTTGCTCAAACCAGATGAGCCCACAATCAAGCTGGCGACCCCGGGGTTTTGAACCTGAGTCCTCCACATCTCAGTCCGATACTCTATCCACTGTGCCAGTGCCTGGTCAGGTTTCAGCAGTTTCTTATAAAGTTAACATTGTTCTGTGACTCATAATTCCCTCTGAGGTATTGACTCAAGAGGAATGAAAACTCATGCCCACAAAAAGACTTGTACAAAAATGTTTACAGCAGCTTTTTTTGTAATAGCTATATATATGAAATAATCCAAACGTCTATCAATAGGAGACTGTATAAGCACTTTGTGGTGCAGCCATATAAATAATTGCCACTCAGCAACAAAAAGAAGCTAATTACTTATACACTGAGCAATATGAATGATTCATTAAAATATTACACTCAGCAAAAGGAGCTATATCAAAATGAACACTGACTGCATGGTTCTACCTATGTGAAGTTCAAAATTAACTAATTTATGAAGATAGAAATAAGTCGTTGACTATGAAAGCAAGAATCAACTAGAAGGGAGAATAAAGAAATTCTCATGTTTGAGGTGTTAGTTACACAGGTGTATACATTTATGAAAACTTGTAAAACAATATAACAGCATGAAAATTCATATTTGGAATACTTTAGGCTCAAACTAAAAGAACAAAGTTAGAGAAAAGAGAGCTATGGAAAGAAAAACAATTGTTATGGATATCGTTAGCAGTTTCCCACTACCTCGTAAGTAATAATAATTTTAAAAAGCTGAATAATGTAATTAATTAATTTTAAGTAACATTAAGTGCAAATAAAGTTTTAAAATAAATATGAATTAGTTTTAAACAATTTTTAAAATAAAGTTAAATAAAAGTAATATCAAAGGCAAATTCTCTGAAAGAAAAAATAAATTGGACTTCATCAAAATGAAAAATTTTTGCTCTGTGAGAGACCCTTTTAAACAAATGAGAAAAAAGACAAGCCATACTTAGGGAAAATACTAGTATATCACGTATCTGGTAAAATACTTGTATCACACTAAAGTACTGTATAAATTCAATAACAAGGGAGAAGAAAGTAAACTAGAAATGGAGTGAATATTTGAATAGACATTTCACCAAAGTATAATATATGAATAGCAAAAAAACACGTGAAAAGACATTCAACACCATTAGCCCTTAGGAATAAGCAAATTAAAGCTGACATACCACTACATACCTATCAGAAAGGCGGCTAAAATTAAAAAATACTAATATTACCAAGTGCTGTCAAAGATGTGGAACAACAGTTCTCTTAAAAAAAAAAAGAAACAAAAAATACTCACTACTTAAAGGGTTAAAGACTTTATTCATTTTGGAGAAGAGAGTGAGAAAGAAAGAGAGAAAGAAGAGGGGAAGGAGCAGGAAGCATCAACCCCCATACGTGCTTTGACCAGGCAAGCCTAGGGTTTTGAACCAGCAACCTCAGTGTTCCAGGTCGACTCCTTATCCACTGCGCCACCACAGGTCAGGCACATCCAGGCTTCTTGTACATTGCTAGTGTGAATGAAAAGTGGTACAGTTACTCTGGAAAACAGTTGAGCAGTTTCTTAGAAGATTAGGCATATAGTTACCCTATGAGATAGCAATGGCTCTCCTGGGTAATTATCCTAGTGAAAACAGGTTCACACACACACACACACACACACACACAAAAAAAAAATTATATATGAAATTTTATAGCAACCTTATTTGTAATAGACAAAAAAAAAAAAACCCACACAAATGTTTTTCAAGGGTAAATGAATAAACAAACTGTAGTGCAGTTTATTCAATGGAATACTACTCAACAATTAAAAAAAACCCTACTAATACACTGAACAACTTGCATGGAACCCAAAGCATATGATCAGTTGGGGGAAAAAAGCCAATCTCAATGGTTACATACTATATGAACCCATTTATGTAACACTCTCAAAGTGGCAGAATTATAGTGATGAAAAACAGATCAGAGGGTGCCAAGGGCTAGGGTTGAGGCAAACATAGCTATTAAGAACAATATAAGGAAATATGTCACAGTGGATGACTGTATTCTGACTGTGATGTTACACAGATCTGCTCATATGTTAAAAATAATCATAGAACAAATTAATAAATAAAATAGTAGATCAGAAAATGACAATGTAGGAGGATTGTAAACACAACTTCTCCCATAAACAAATCGAATCTACAGCTATATATGAAACAGTTTCTTCTGAAAGAACCAAAAAACTAGCTAAGGAACTCTCTACACATCAGGTGAATAAGAAAAATAAAACATTAAAGGAGGTAGGAGAAACTGAGACATATCATGCCACAAACCCCACCACCAGAATAGCTACTGACAATCAGGAGGGAACTCAAATCTCTGAACTCTTCCCTGAAGAGGGGAGTTGAATCCCACATATGGCACCCCAACTTTTGAGATTTGCATGTAAGAGATAGTCACTATTATATCTAGCTTTGAAAGCCGATGGGTCTTATATTCTCAAGACTCACAATTTATAGTAAACTGAGAAACAGGCTTAAACAAACTTACCCAGCTATCCCCCAAGACCTAGCACAAAGGCAACCAACTAAAATGCACCCAGTCTTTCTCTGAAAGAGGTTTGCGTTTCCTAAAGTCTTGGCCTGAGTGGCAAGCATCTAATTTTAATTTAACTTACATCTAGAGCCTTACTGAAATACTTTCCAAAAACTGCACAGACTGACAGGTGCCTCTTTACACTCTTCCTTTGCCCCACTCCAGGTCATGGGTATAGCCTGGCTCTGGTGACCAGCAGGAATGGATGGTAGCTAATGAAGAAACAGTTCTTAAGTATCTATTGCCCTAGGGCTCAGTGCAGAGAGCACAAACAGAAACACCCAGCTCTTAAATGTCTATTGCCCTAGAGCTCAGTACAGAGAGCACAAACAGAAACACCCAGCTCCCAGTCTTTCCATGAGACAGGTACAGTTGCATACTTTAAAAGCTGCTGCCTGAGGATCCAGTAGCCAATCAACCTTAATCTAGATCAGCGGTTCCATAGGTATATGTTTTTTTACTGGTGCACAAAATGAGCCGTGCATGAACATCATCTTGCTCAAAGAACAAAACCAACAAAGTGCATGAAATCACAACAAATTACGGTATTATTTTATTCTGGCCTCCACGGCAGAGGCTTCTCCGAACCCCTGAGACCGACTCATCAAACCCCTAGGGTTCAATAGAACCCAGGTTAAGAACCACTGGTCTAGATGATGACTGAGATTTTTCCCTGTGGAATGCTGACAGGTCCCGGCTCTGCCCAACTTCTAGGAGCCACTAAAATCAAAGTAGGCAATTGGGAAATCGCAAAGTTGGGAGAGACAACCAAATGCTAGGCAAGGCTGAACGACAGGTTCAATTCCTCAACTGTTGAATTCTCAAACTCAAGTACACTTTAGAAAGATCATGCACCATGATCTAGCAGGATTTTTTCCAGAGATGCAAGAATGGTTTAATATCTACAAATCAATCACTGAGATACATCACATTAGCAAAATGAAAGACAAAAAAATCACATGATTTTCTCAAAAGATGCAGAAAAAGCATTTGAGAAAGTCAACATCTGTTTATGATAAAAACTCTTCACAATGAGGGAATACAGGGAATAAAGATCAACATAATAAAGGGTATATACAACAAATCCACAGCTAACATCATATTCAATAGTGAAAAGCTCGAAGTTTATCCTCTAAGATCCAAAATAGGACAAATGTTGTGGCAGCATCTCCCAAAATTCAGGTAGGTATGTGTGTCCGTTGAACACGTAAACCCAAAACATTGACACACTCATGCTTGAAGATAGAGAAAGCTTATTTGATTTGACCAAAGCAAAATAATAGAAAAGCAAGATTTCTCAAATCTATCTCCCCAAAAGCACAAGTAAGTAGTTTATATGGCTAAGCAGTAAAGAGGGAAGGAATTCCAGGGAACTGAGAGAGAAGTCTGCATTTCCTTAGTCATGGATGATGCTTTTTGTATCAGACTCCTGGGCGTCAGCAGATGGTCATAGCTACTTTGAACACATTCTTTTTTCCTACAAAACAAACTCATAAATTCACCTTGTAACCCTGAAGTTACTCCCTCCTGCTTGACAGTACATCAGTAACATAAAATTATTTTGTGAGAACAAGGGAGGCTGGGTTGAAAAACCAAGATTCTGCAAAATATATTCTAATTGTGCATCAGTGATGTTATCTTTAAAACAAGAAACAGATACTAAAAAACTTATGACCATTGCGATTGTTTAAGCTACCATTGTTTCATGCTTAATTGGTTATATTTTTCTATCATGTCAAGCAAAGAATACTTTTAAACATTTCTCCTGGAACTTGCTTTACAGTTTTTCAAAACATGACTAACATAATTTCTTAATCTTTGATTATAAACTATGTAACAACCAAAGCAATTAATACATTTAGTTAAAACCCATACCTATATCCCATTTAAGAATTAAATTATTTAACTTTAGCTAACAAAAAATAGTAGAGAAATTAAAATCTCAAGAGGTTTGGCTACACAATGATGCCCTCTCTTGCCACTTTTACATTACACAGTATTGGAAGTTCTAGCGAGAACAATTAGGCAAGAAAAAGAAATAAAAGGCATCCCAATTGGAAAGAAAGAAGTAAACCTGTATTTCCAGATGACATGATCTTCTATATAGAAAATCCCAAATATTCCACCAAAAGCTATTAGAACAAACAAATTCAGTAAGTTGCAGGACACAAAAATCAACATGCAAAATGTAAAAACTAGTTGCATTTCTGTACATTAACAACAAACTTTACAAAAAATTAAGAAAATCCCATTTACAAAGACATCAAAAAATATTTAGAGTCTGACCAGGCGGTGGCACAGTGAATAGAGCATCGGACTGGGATGCAGAAGACCCAGGTTCTAGTCCCCTAGCTCGCCAGCTTGAGCGCAGGCTCATTTGGCTTGGGCAAAAGCTCGTCAGCTAGGGCCCAAGGCCGCTGGCTCCAGCAAGGGGTTGCTTGGTCTGCTGAAGGCCCGCGGTCAAGCACATGTGAGAAAGCAATCAATGAACAACTAAGGTGTCACAACGGCAACGAAAAACTAATGATTGATGCTTCTCACCTCTCTCTGTTCCTGTCTGTCCCTATCTATTCCTCTCTCTGACTCTTTCTCTGTCCCTGTAAAATAAAAAAAGAAAAATATAGAAATAATCTAATAAAAGAGGTGGAAGATTTATAGACTGAAAATTATAAATCATTGGTGAAAGAAATTAAAGAAGACACAAATAAATGGAAGATATCCAATGTTCATAGATTAAATATTTAACAATAGTTAAATTGTTCATATTACTCAAAGCTATTTTAGCACCTGAGGTGAGGCCATGGAACCATCCTCAGTGACCAGGGCCAAATTTTCTCGAACCATTTGAGTCATGGTTGTGGTAGGGGAAGAGATAAAGAGAGATGGGGGAGAGGGGAAGAAGAGATGGTTGCTTCTACTATGTGTCCTGACCAGGAATCAAACCCAGGACTTCCACATGCCAGGCTGACAATCTACCACGGAGGCCACCGGCCAGGGCCCAGTGCATTTTTCAAATAAAAAAATCATAAAATTTATATGTAACTAAAAAGACCACAGATAGCCAAAGCAATCTTGAACAAAAAGAAAAAATTTGGAGGCATTACATTACCTGCTTTCAAAATCTACTACAAAATTATAGTAATCAAAACAGCATGGTTCTGGCATAGAAATAGACATGTAGGACAATGGAACAGAACAGAGAACCCAGAAATAAACCTATGTATACACAGACAATTACTTTAAAATAACAAATCCAAGAACACACGTTAAAGAAAGGACAGTCTCTCCTGACCACGCAGTGGCACAGTGGGTAGAGCATCGGTCTGGGAAACAAAGGATCCAGGTTTGAAACCCCAAGGTCACCAGCTTGAGTGCGAGCTCATCTGGTTTGAGCAAAGGTACCAGCTTGAGCACAAGGTCACTGGCTTGAGCAAGGGGATCCTCGGTCTGCAGTAGCCCCCCCCAGTCAAGGCACATATGAGAAAGCAATCAATGAGAAACTAAGGTGCTGCAACAAAGAATTGATGCTGCTCATCTCTCTCCCTTTCAATCCGTCTGTCCCTATCTGTTCCTCTCTCTGTCTCTGTCACAAAAAAAAAGAAAAGAAAAGAAAGAACAGTCTCTTCAATAAATGGTGGTGGGAAAACTGAACAGCACATGCAAGAGAGTGAAACTGGACCACTATTTTAAATTATATACAAAAATTAACTTAAAATGGATTAAAGACTAGAACATAAGACCCAAAAATATAAAATATCTAGAAGAAAACTTAGACTGTAAATTCCTTGACATTGATCTTGGCAATAGTTTTGGATTTGACACAAAAAAAACAAAAATCAACAAATAGAACTACATAAACCTAAAAAGCTTTCACACAGCAAGAGAAACCATCAACAAACGGAAAAGGCAACCTATCAAATTGAAAAACATACTTGCAAATTACCTGTCTAATAAAGAATAAATATTCAAAATACATAAAAACTCATAAAACTCAATGGCAAAAACAAAATCTGATTCAATATTGAGCACTGATCTTCAATAGACATTTTTCTTCAAAGAAAACATACAAATGGCTGATACAAGAAAAAGCAATAGTTCAAATATTACAGAGATGTTTACCTGAAACCTATGTAATCTTACTGACCAATGTTACCCATTAAATTTAATTTCTAAACTTAAAAAATTTTCAGAAGAAAGCAATCAATATAATGTCATTATAACATTTAGTCATCACAAAAATGCAAATCAAAACCACAATGAAATGTTACCTCATACCTGTAAGAATGGCTATTATCAGAAAGACAGGAAATAACAAGTAATGACAAGGATGTAGAAAAAAGGGAACCTTGTGTACTATTTTGGAGAATGTAAATTGGTGCAGCCACTATGGAAAACAGTACGGAGATTCCTTATTAAAACTAGACCTACCATATGACCCAGCAATTCCACTTCTGGGCATTTATCTGATGGAAATAAAAACACTAACTTGAAAAGATATCTGCACCCTCAGCATTTTTACAATAGCCAAGACAAAAAAACCCTAAGTATCTCTCAATGGATATATAAAGAAAATGTGATATATGTATATGTGTGTATGTATGTATATATATGTATGTGAGTATACACAACAGAACATTATTCAGCCATGAGAAAGAAGGAAATTCAGCTATTTGCAACAATATGGATGAATTTTGAGGGCATTGTGCTAAATGAAATAAATCAGACAGAGAAAGATAAATACCATGTAATTTCACTTACATATGGAATCTAAAATATCAAACTCACAGAAAGAGAGTAGAAAATTTGTTACCAGGACTGAGGGGTGGAGAAAATGGGGAAATGTTGGTCAAAAGGTACAAACCTTCAGTTATATAATAGATGAAAAGTTTCAGGGCTCCAACATAAAGAATAGTGACTATAGTTAGTAATACTACATTACATAATTGAAAGATGCTAAGAGATTAAAGCTTGTAAGTTCTCATCACATGCACACACACACAAAATAAATTGTAGACCTGACTGGGTAGCTCAGTTAGTAGAGTGTCATCCCAATACACCAAGGTTGCAGGTTCGATCCCTGGTCAGGGCACATACAGGAATCAACCAATGAATGCATAAATAAGTAGAACAACAAAATCAACATTTCCTCTCTCTCTCATCTTTACCCTCTGTAATCTATAAATAAAAAAAAGAAATCTAAATTGTAACCGTATGGTGACAGATGTTAATATAGTAAAATGAATATTTCACAATATATACAAATATTAAATCACACTGTACCCGTGAAACTAAAATAAGGTTATATATATCAATTACATCTCAATAAAGAAAGGGCAGAAAGGAATGAGAAACAAAATTTAGGATATCCATTACTTCTGACAGGGAAGGGAGTACAGGTTGTGATGGGAAGGGGCACATAGGAAATGTCAAAGAAAATATCAATGTTCCCTTTCTTAAATGGAATGGTAGATATTATTATTATTTATACTCCATTTTTATGTGATAAATATTCTTTTGTAACTATTCACTGCTTTATAAACACAATCTTTTTAAAAAGCAAGAAAAGGTGATATTGGTTTCTTTGAGAAATATAAAAATACCAAATGGTGATTCCACACCTGAGATTTTCTAAAAGTCCCAAGTTCAAATATTATCTTTCAGAGACCTTACTAGTCTACTCATAAATTAAATGCATATATCAGTACCCTTATTTATTTGAGAAAATATCCTCACTTCTCTTGCTCTGTGTATGCTTTAAATTTTGCCTGTACAAGTAAATTGACTGATTTTTATCTGGCTAAGTAAAAAATAATCTCTTGAAAAATTAAATTTCACTTGGCATGTTTGACCTATTTGTTGATTTTTTTCAACTATGATTTAAAGTTTATTCTCTGTTAATGGTAAGGAAATCACATATATTATAAAACACTTTTTAACTTTTGTAATAAAGAAATATATTCAAAAACTGATATACCACAACTGGCTGATTGGAAGATTCAAAGCCAAATTGTTCCCAAATGTCTCTACGTAGGTGAGCACTCTTTCTAGTTCTTGCATACAAAATAGTTACATATAAAGTTAAATGAAAAATATGCAGCTGTTGGGACTTCCACTCAAGATCACACTGTAGGTAAATGCAGTACTTGCACCCTTCCACAGCCATATCAAAATTACAATTAAACTACAAAATCTTCATCACTGAGAACCCCTGCAATCCAGCAGAACAGAAGTACTGTAACTAAATATACACAGAAGCCCAAGACAAGTAGAAGGGGCAAAACACAGAACAGGCTGGTGCTATAGCCACATGTGGCAGTTAAAAATTGGGAGGAATATCTTGGCTCTGGAGGTTCCCATTGAGGAGTAAGGGTCCCAGTCTCACACCAGGTATCCAAGGCCAGGGTCCTAGAGTCAAGAAGAAAAGTCCCTATAACATCCAGCTGTAAAAACTAGCAGGGATTGTGGCTGAGTAAGATGAAGGGCTGCTGGAGTCCCATATGTGGACTTACTCAGATTCACTTACTCTGAGCTCCAATGCTGGGTGGCAGCTCAAAAGGCACCAAGGACATACAGGGAGGAACTGAATTATCCAGCATCAGGATGATAGCTGCAAGGGTCGCTTACTCCCAGAGGTGCTGGCAGAGGCATTGAGTAGTATCTGAGGCCTCCTATACCAGAGCCAGCAGGTGAGAGCTATATCTGAAACTATCAACCTGGCTAACACTGTTCACCTCACCCTGGTGACTGCATAAAATCCCATTCCACCCAACTTGCAGGTCTACCCAAGGCATTTCCAGTGGGTTTTTCTTGTTTTGTTTTGTTTTTTTACAGGGACAGAGAGTCAGAGAGAGGGACAGATAGGGATAGACAGACAGAAACAGAAAGAGATGAGAAGCATCAATCATTAGTTTTTCGTTGCCGTCGCAACACCTTAGTTGTTCATTGATTGCTTTCTCACATGTGCCTTGACCATGGGCCTTCAGCAGACTGAGCACCCCCTTGCTGGAGCCAGCGACCATGGGTTTAAGCCGGCAAGCCTTTGCTTAAGCCAGATGGGCCTGAGCTCGGGGTCTCAAACCTGGGTCTTCCGCATCCCAGTCCGACGCTCCATCCATTGCGCCACCGCCTGGTCAGGCTGCAGTGGGTTTTCCTTATAAACAGACTGTCTTGGCTCATGTGCCAACTTTTCTAAAATTTCTCAAATAAGCAGCATGTGGCCTCGGCATGCCTTATACTTCTTGCTAAGTGGCCTGGGCCCAGCACTAGTGACAGCCAACCTCAGTGCAAAGCTTGGCCTCTCCCAGGCACATAGAAGCCAAGCGCAAGCAGCAGCCATCTGCAGATAGCTTTGGAGCTCATGCCAGGTGGTACAGGGAAGGGCACAAGCAGTGTCTGACCTTGGCCAGCACCTCTTAGGAGGTCCCAGGGTCAGCACACCCACTGAACAGCTTCAGACCACCCTGGAGCACCACCCAAACACCTCCATGAACAACACTATTAAGGGGTGGTCTGAGTGGGCATAGCAGCTTTTGCTGTAGTCAAGGCTATATAGCCACGGCCAGTCCTCATAGCCAATTGGCCTAGGTCCCTAGTCAGCAAAGTGCGGCTCACGAGCCACATGCGGCTCTTTGGCCCCTTGAGTGTGGCTCTTCCACAAAATACCACGTGTGGGCACTATCTCAATAAGGAATGTACCTACCTATATAGTTTAAGTTTAAAAAATTTGGCTCTCAAAAGAAATTTCAATCATTGCTCTATTGACTAATGAGTTTGCCGACCACTGGCCTACATTTCAATCCCTCCAATTGATGTGCCAACAGTAATGAAGATTCAACCTAAACATGAGAGTGCAGACAACCCACACCGGAGTGCACCTGAAGTGCCTTGCTCAGGTCTCCAGGGAGGCTGCACCACTAGTTCCCACAGAACATCTACTATATAAGCCACTCTACCAAAACCAAAGAGATAGCAGCTCTACCTAACACATACAAACAGACACAGGGAGGCAGCCAAAATGAGGAGACAAAGAAACATGTCCTAAATGAAATAATGGGCAAAAACTCCAGAAAAAGAACTAAAGAAAATGGAGGCAAGTAATATACCAGATGCAAAATTTAAAACACTGGTTATAAGCATGCTTAATAATCTCAGTGAGAACTTCAACAAAGAGACAGAAAACTAGAGATATAAAATATTAAAAAGGACCAGTCAGAAATGAAGAATACAGTAACTGAAATGAAGACTACATTAGAAGGAATCAACAGTAGAACAGATGAAGCAGAGGATCAGATTAGTGATTTGGAAGATAAGGTAGCAGAAAATAACCAATCAGAAGAGTATGATTTACAACAGCCAAGATATGGAAGCATCCCAAGTACCCATCAATAGCTGAATGCATATTGAAGATGTAGTACATATGTACATACAATGGAATATTAGTCAGCCATAAATTAGATTGAAATCTTGCCAGTCATGACAACATGGTTGGGCCTACAGGGTATTGCTCTGAGTGAAATAAGCAGAAAAAGATAAGTAATATACGATTTCACTTAATGTGGAACCTAAAGAACAACATAAATGAACAAAACAGAAACAGACTCAGATATAGACAACATTTTTACGGTTTGCAAGGGGAGGGGATTTGGGGGAAAAATGGGTAAAAAGGAGAAGAGATTAAGAAGCACAAATTGGTGGTTAAAAAGGACTTATTTCAATATTGATTTGTGCCAAACACATTGTAAAAAATATTGCTTTGTCATATACACATTTATTAATAAAAATTAGTGTATGTGAATAAACAATGCCTCTTAATATTTTTGTTTTGTAGGCTTAATCATCTGCTGGAAAAGTATATCATCAGTTTAAATAAGTCTAAACCAGTGATCTGCAAACTTTCTGTGTAAAGAGCCAGACAGTTTATATTCTAGGCTTTTCAGATTGCAAAGAATCTGCAGAAACTACCCAGTTTAATCTTTGCAGTGCAACATCACCATAGACACATGTAAACCAAAGGATGTGTGGTCATGCTCTAATAAAACATTATTACTTTTGGCCGTGGCCAGTTGGCTCAGTGGTAGAGTATCAGCCTGATGTGTAGATGTCCTGGGTTTGATTCCTGGCCAGGGTACACAAGAGAAGCACCCATCTGCTTCTCCACCCTTCCCCTCTCCTTTCTCTCTCTTTCTTTTCCCCTCCTGCAGCCAAGGCTCCTCGTTGGAGTAAAGTTGGCCTGGACACTGAGGACGACTGTGTGACCTCCGCCTCAGGGGCTAGAATGGGTCCAGTTGCTACGGAGCAACACCCCAGATGAGCAGATTGAGCAGAGCATCGCCCCCTAGTGGGCATGCTGGGTGGATCCCGGTAGGGCGCATGCAGGAGTATGTCTGTCTGCCTCCCACTTCTTACTTAAGAAAAATACAAAAAAAAATATATACATTCTTATTTTTTTTAATGGCTATAAGCCAGACCTGGCCCCAGGGTTCATCATTTGCCAACCCCTGCTCTAAAATACTACATTTTCAGTAGCTAGAGTATATATGTGTGTACATATGGGTATACACATACACGCACATGATGACCTATTCACCATACAGTAGTATGCCTGTACTTTTCCCAGAACCAGTGTTATTAGTATGATTTTAATTTCCCTTGAGGATTCTGCTTAGATGATACCAAAAGTATTTACTTCAATGGACATATACCACATCATGTAATAGTGACATGCCCGCAAGTATAAATGGATAATAATGATGATGAAGATAACTATGGCAGTTGTGAATCAGAAAATACAGTGTGTTTGTAAAGTCATGGTGCACTTTTGACTTTTAACCTGTCAAAAGTGCACCATGACTTTATGGACACACTGTATACCCTAACAATGTAAACAAATGGGATTATACCAAACTAAAAATCTTTTGCACAGCAAAAGACACCATTAACAAAACAAAAAGACAACCCACACTATGGGAGAATATATGCACCAATACATCAGATAAGGGGTTAATAACAAAAATTTATAAAAAACTTATAAATTTGGATTTTTAATTTTTTGAGGAATCTCCATACTGTTTTCCACAGTGGCTGCACCAGTCTGCATTCCCACCAGCTCCGACATCTGTAGCAGCAATATATTTGCCAATTTATCTCCACGGGCAAATGAAATAAAAGGCAAGATAAACAAATGGGACTATATCAAACTAAAATGTTTTTTTGCACAGCTAAAGACAATAAGAACAGAATAAAAAGACAAACCACACAATGGGAGAACATATTCGACAACACATCTGATAAGGGGTTAATAACCAAAATTTATAAAGAACTTATAAAACTCAACACCAGGAAGACAAACAATCCAATCAAAAAATGGGCAAAAGAAATGAATAGAAATTTCTCCAAAGAGGACATACAGATGGCCAATAGGCATATGAAAAAATGCTCAACATCACTAATCATTAGAGAAATGCAAATTAAAACCACAATGAGATATCATCTCACACCAGTCAGAATGGCGCTCATCAGCAAAACAACACAGAATAAGTGCTGGCGAGGATGTGGAGAAAAGGGAACCCTCCTGCCACTCTTAGGAATATATCCTAAGAACACCATAGCACTGCTCGAAAAGAAGAAATGCGCCCCCATGTTCTTGGCAGCATTGTTCACAAGAGCGAAGATCTGGAAACAGCCCAAGTGTCCGTCAGAGGACGAGTGGTTTAAAAAGCTATGGTACATATATACTATGGAATACTACACAGCCATAAGAAATGATGACATCGGATCATTTACAACAAAATGGATGGACCTTGATAACATTATACGGAGTGAAATAAGTAAAACAGAAAAAAACTGAGAACAGCATGATTTCATACATAGGTGGGACATAAAAGTGAGACTATGAGACATGGACAAGAGTGTGGTGGTTACTGGGTGGGGGTAAGGAGGAGAGGGTGGGAGAAGAGGGAGAAGAGGGGCACAAAGAAAACCAGATAGAAGGTGACAGAGGACAATTTGACTTTGGGTGATGGGTATGCAATATAATTGAATGATAAGATAACCAGGAGATGTTTTCTTTGAACATATGTACCCTGATTTATTAATGTCACCCCATTAAAATTAATTTTAAAAAAACTTATAAAGTTCAATACCAGGAAGGTAAACAATCCAACTTAAAAATGGGTAAAGCACCTAAATAGACACTCCTCCAAAGAGGACATACAGATGGCCAAAAGGCATATGAAACAATGCTCAAAGTCACTAATCATCAGTGAATTGCAAATTAAAATCACAATGAGATATCACTTCACACCTGGCAGAATGGCTCTCATTAAAAAATCAACACACAAAAAGTGCTGGCGAGAGTGTGGAGAAAAGGGAACCCTCCTGCACTGCTGGTGGGAATGCAGATGGTGCAGCCACTGTGAATAAAGTATGGAGATTCCTCAAAAAATTAAAAATAGGACTGCTTTATGACCCAGCTATCCTAATTCTAGGAATATATCCTAAGAATCCCAAAACACTGATTCGAAAGAAGATATGTATCCCCATGTTCAGTGCAGCACTGTCTGGAATAGCCAAGATTTGAATATAGTCCAAGGGTCCATCAGCAGACGAGTGGATAAAAAGTTGTGGTACATTTACACAATGGAATACTTTGCGGCTATTAAAAAGAAGGAAATCTTATCTTTTGTGACAGTATGGATGAACCTGGAGAGTATTATGCTAAGTGAAATAAGCATAGTGAATAAGCCCAGCAGAGAAAGACAAATACCATATGATCTCACTTACATGTGGAATCTAATGCACACAATAAACTGAAGAACAAAACAGACACAGAGGCAGGGTCACAGGGAACAGAGGGACAGCTGTCTGAGGGAAGGGGGAAGAGGGAATGGGATCAAAGAAGATAAAGGGATTAGCCAAAATCATACACACATAACACATACATACAAACAATGAGTAGTAATAGCCAGAGGGAAAGAGGGGTGGAGGTCAGGGGAGGGGGGACAGAAGGGGGAAACAGTGGGGGTGGGGGTGGAAAGAGACTTTGCGTGGGGCATGGAGGGGCAGAATGCCATGTGTAGAGAGTGTTATTTTGAGTGGGACACTTGAAACCATGTCTACAATAGAATTAAAAATTAAAATGTAAGAAAAGTAATTCTTTTTAAGAAAAGAAAATATATTTTAAATAAGCAAAAGCCGTATTAGTTTTCCAAAGTGGAAACTACTTCCTCACCTACCTTTTTCCTGAGAACTAAATGTTAAAATCTGGTTTATTCTATCTCTATTTTTCTTTTTTATTATGCTTTCTGGTCTGTGAATATCGTATGCAGACCTGTGAAGCTTGTTTAAGCAGACTAAAATGTTGGTATGATTGTATTTAATAGGAAGCTATTGAAATAGTACTCTAACTGTTCCTAAGATTATTTTTCCAAGATTTTTTCTTTTTAATTACATATTTACATTACAGAAAAACTGTTTTCTGCAAATCCTTTGTTAGCTCTTTTTCTCAGTTTAAGTATAATTACAAAGTTTCTCTCATAAAAATTAAAGCTGAATAGTGCTGCCACATTTTTATTGTGCTGAATTTTTTCTGTGAATTTAAAACCAAGTGAACACCTGATTCAAACACAGAGATAGGGGCCCGCTTCTGGGTCTTCTCAGCAGGGTCCCACATTTGGTTTAGTGCTCGGCCGTTGTTATCTTGAAATACTTAATAATTTTGAACATGGGCTCAAAAACTTTATTTTGCACTGGGCCTTAAGTATTATGGAGCCAGTTCTCAAGGGCATGATGAGAACTCTTAGATAGTCTTTCCCAATAATGCAGTTTAAGAAAGTTCAGATCCTGACATCGCAGTAAGAGATTCATTTATAACTTCAAATGAAGTTTCCTGCTAACATCAACTCTTCAGAAGGTGAAAGCAAGAAAGGCAACATAGAAAAAAAATGGAAAATTCTCTCTTTACTTTTGAAGAAATAGATAATTAAGTTTTGTTTTTGCTAAAATACATCAGAAACAGCCAGCTTGGTTATGTAATCATTCCTCCACTGGAAATGATTTTCCTAATACAGTGAATGGAGGACAAGCAGAGAACACGGTTAACATAAATCCTGCTGTGATGAAGAGGAAAGAAGGCCCTCCTTCCAATTGGCAAGGCTTTGGAGTGGGGATAATGATGCAGGTTGGTTACACATGGAAATAATATTATATTGTCCTTACAACTGAGTATTTATGTGCTAAATATCTGAAATCCTGAGCCTTTAGCTAGCGTTAGCTCAATTTTAATAGACTAAGGTAGGAATCCTAAATCAGAATCATGGCACCATCCATAAAACATTTAGTTGGATTGTAGAGGTGCATCACAGGGCAGACCAAAGGAGATCTTATGTAAGATCAGCAGAGTGGGAATAGGTAAAAAAAGTAATAATAGTAATAACCCACCATATTGAAAACTGCAACCCATTTTCCCAGTTCTTATTTTGCTCTTGTCCTCTTTAACCTGCTTCATAATATAAGCTCCAAAAAAGCAGGGATCTTCATCCACTGATGTGTTCTGAGCTCTAAGCAATGCTTGGCACATAGTTGGTGCTCAATAAAATATTGGTTGAATGAGTGACCAAACCACTAGGAGGATTTTCAAATGTGCTTGGCCTCACAAACCATAAATATGGTCCTGCTGGGAAAAGCAGCTGCAAATCAAAAGTTTAGAGGGGAAAAAAGAAGGGCTATAACTAAGAGAGAGAGTAGTGACTGATCATTAGGCTGTAAAAACCCAACAACTTTGAGCTAGGTTTGAAGATGAGAGGATAATAGGAATTGCAGGAACCTTCTCTGATATTCATTATCTGTGCTGCCAAACTGTTTTTCAAACTGTTGAAACCTAAAACATGTAACCACAAAGCCTGCTTTCCACTGACAGTTACCTGACATAGATCAATGCATTAGAGTAAAACTATCTTCTAAAAGCCAAATACTTCTAAGCTAACAGGTTAGCTAATGGTGCTTAATCCTTGCTGGGTGCCTCAAGCTTATATATGGTTTTGTTGGCTTATTTGTGACTACTCCTCACATCAGGGTCCCAATTACCTCTTAAGTGCTCCCTGTTATCCTTTCCAGGGCTGAGTGCTCTAATAGCTCTCAGCCTGAACCATTCTCTGTCCTCCTCCAACCCCCTCTTTCTCACTCTCTGGCCTGAATTTAGTCACAGAATGCACTTGTTCCATTATTCCTTCTGCTCAGAATCGTCCATGCTGAAAAAGCTGTCATAACTCAGACCTTGCTGGGGTTGATTCGTTTTGCTTTGGGTGTTTGCTTTACACAACAGAATAGTACTAAGCAGAGTGCACTGGGAATCCAGAGCTCCTATCATTCTTTCTCAAGTTCAGTGTTTTCGTGCGTCAAGTATGGGTCAAAACTCCTGCGTGGAGGGCCTCAAAGTTCATTCTCCCACGCAAGGCCGGAGTGAGATAATGCGGTAAAAATACTTCGTAAGGTTCAAAGTGCATCAGAGACCTGGTGTGATGTAACCTCGCTTTTCTAGGTATGACTGGGGAGCCTGTGATTTGGGTCTGCTATCACATCGGGCTCTTTCATGACAATGGCAACCAACTCAATCTTGTGCAAGCAAAGAATGGGAAATTGTTACATTCATGACTAGAAACAAAGAGGCAAACTGTAGGCCTTGGGCTGAACGAGAAAGTGGACAACCTTGGAGCCATGCTTTCTTTTTCTTATCCGCAGATCTACTTTATTCTTTTCTTTCTCTTCAGACATACTTCCTTTGCTCCTCAGTATACTCCATGAAATGTAGCCCTATCCACTTCTAAATTTATGTTACCACTCCATCTGCACATTGCTCTGAGTTCCAAACACCGCCATCTCAAACTGATGGTTAAGTGTGAGTCAGAACTATTCAGTTACCTACTCAGGCAAGGGTAAATGAACATGGCTGCTAGGGACTCACCCCCTGTGCAAACACTTAAAGAGTCTATCACAGGTTCTAGGGAAGTCCTTGAGGAAAAGAACACACACAAAAAAACTTGAACCTAAAGGAATAGACTACTGAGTTACATCGTGTGATTCAAGGTCAAGAGTCAGCATCTGATTGAAGACTGATTCTGAGTCTGTCACAAAGAAGGTCCTGACCCAATCCCCAGGAATTGACAGAGGGATCTTTATATATATATTTTATTATTATTAATTCTAATGGGACAGAGGGATCTTACAACAAGGAAATAGAAATGAAGTCTGAAAAATGCATTTGTATTACTTTTGTAGGGATACCATAACAAATTACTATAAATTTGGTGGTTTAAAACAACAGAAATAGAGTCTGTCAGTTCTGGAGGCAAGGAGTCCAAAATGAAAGTGTCGGCACAGTGGCCCTCCCTCCAAAGGCTCTAATGGAGATTCTTTCCTGACTCTTCAATTCGATGGCTCCAGATATCCCTTGGTTTGTGAATGAAAAATTCTAATTCCTTCTTTTATCTTTACATGACCTTCCTCTCTTTTGCATGATTTGTCATTGAATTTTGGGCCCACTTGGATAGTTCAAATGATCTCATTTCAAGATCTTTCACTTAACAAGATTCTTTTCCAAAATAAGGTCACATTCACAGGTTCTGGGAGTCAGGACATGACCATATCTTTTAGAGGGGCCACCACTCAACTCACCACAGTAGCTGTTGCATTGAAGAGCATGATTCCAAGGCTCAGGATCTACACCCAAATGAGAAGTAAGAGGATGCTGTTACTTAGAGCATTTGACTAGAGCATGCGCAAATGTGGACTGAACACTGTCAATAACAGAAGATAAGGCTGGTGGGCCTCAGAGAGCCTCAGTGGTTCCAGGAAACACACACACAGCATGAGCAGCAGCAGGTCCGATGGCCATGAGGATGGGAACCCCAAATCACTGAAAACAAAGTTGACCAACCCAGAGACTCTCCAAAAGATGCAGTTTTATTATGATTGTTGCCAGTCTATTATTGCCCTCTCTAAGCTGTTGTGTTCTAAGGCCTCTCCATTTCCAATACATATACATGAAATTCATATATGTGAAATTAAAGTTTTCAGTTGCATTTCCTTCTAAATAGCTTGTATCACAAACAAAATCAGTAGCACATAATACTTTTCTTCTACAGGAAGCAACATATTAGTTCCCTAATGCCTTGATGCATGTATATTAGTTTTTATTACTCACATTTTTTCACAGAATAGCCATAAAAGCAAAATCAATAGGCAAGAGATAAGCAGACTTCAATGTGGCCATCATTCATTACTAGCACCCTGCTCTCTAAGACCCTGTGCAAACAAGTGAAGAAGTACAAAGAAACAAATCCATTAATTTTCATCTACAGCATTCCCATCCTACAAGTACAGCTAACAAATATTTGCATCTGCAGGAAAGATGAATCTAAGAGTAGTTAAAGGTAGCGAATGAGATGGCTAAAAAATAGATATTGTCTCTTTCACAATTTTGCTCAGCACCAAGTTTTACGTGATAAAACTAATCAAGATGTAAAATATAACCAACAAGAGACCTAGAATAATTATAGTACCTTCTTCATGGAGGGGGGAAAATTCTTAACAGAAGAGAGTGAAAATTTAAGTTTTCAGTTTAATATTTTATTTTGCATTACCTGTACACACACTATTGTAGATATTTTTAGTGCTTTTATGTAAATTCTTTAAGTGTATGCAAACACCTGGCTATAAACCTCAGACTGAAAACAGTCTTAGCTGTTATTATCTTTTCATCTTTGTCGGGGGAACCAGACTATAGTGAGACAGGCTTTGGGTTTTGCAGATGGGGCAAGGCTCCTTACTTTCATCATAACTCTATCTCTAATAGGCATACTATTAAAAATAAAACCTCACATTTCTCTCACACCTTATCATTTTTAAAGTGCATTCTCTCACAAAATCTCATCTAACATGGGAAGGCAATTTCCAACATTCCTTCTCATTGGAATGCCTGGGTTTATAACTTTGGGAAGTCACAGTTCATTATCTGGGATCTCAGTCTATAATCCCAGTAGAGCAGTTTGAATCCATTCAGCTGCCATGTCTTGTCACAGGGAGGACCAGGAAGGGGACTGTGTAGTGAGTGATGGAGACCGAGAGCAGCTAGGATTTGGAGTGGAAGTGGGGGACGTATCAGAAAAGCTCCATAGGGCATAACAGGGAGTTCAGTCAGGCAAGCAGGCACCCAGAGAAATAATCCAAATAGCCAAAGAGGTTCCCATCAGGCAGTAGTCAGCTGGGACACACAGCAGTCCATGATGTAGGCAGTCCCTGAGCACTGCCTCTGACCAACGTCATCCATTCACAAGACTCCCTCACAATTTTGGTTATAATCATGTACCTACTCTTCTATCTTAAGCCGTTAATATTTACTTGAAATAGATTTCTCCCTTTTTTGAATAAAGTTTTCTTTAACAATAAGTTTATAGCTATGTTTGTAAATGGAAAAACTAGATTGCCTGTCATCAAAGGAAGGTAACCAAGATAATAATTATTAAAACAATTCTATTAAATGCTGGCCAGTATTGTTTTTCCACAGAAGGCCTTTAGCTTGAGGTCTGTTGTTTTTGTTGAAAAGATAAATTAGCAAATGTTAAAGAGTATGAAAGATATGTGTTAGCTAGAAACTTTCTCCTAGATTCATTTGGAAATGTCAAAAGACAATGGAAAGTGACTATACTTTGCATGGACCATCAGTAGTAGTGGCCAATCCACACTTGGGAAAATCAGGCTTAGCATTAAGAAGTGTGCTTACATCTGCCAGAATACTATCATCAAAAAATTAAACAACAAATACAGGCAAGAATGTGGAAAAAAAGAACTCTTGTGCTCTGTTGGTGAAAATGTAGATGGTGCAGTCACTGTGGGGAGCAGTACAGAGTTTCCTCGATAACTTAAAAATGGAAATGCCTTTTGACCCAGTAATCCCACTTCTAGAAATATATCCAAAGATTCCAAAACACTTATTTGAAAGAATATATGCACCCTCGTGTCCACTGCAGCATTATTTACAATTGCTAAGATCTAAAAATAGCCCAAGATCAGTAGATTAAAAAGCTGTCATACATTTATGCAATGAAATACTACACAGCCATAAAAAGGGACCTCTTTCTTACCTTTTGCAATAGCATGGATGCACCTGCAGATTAACAACAATAAGTGAAATAAGCTAGGCAGAGAAAGACAAATACCATGTGATCTCACTTATATGTGGACTATAACAAAATAGAAATGAAGGCATGAACATATGGAACAGACTGACAGCTGTCAGGGGGTGGGGGTGGGAGGACTGAATGAAAGAAAGTAAAGGGATTAGTAAAATACCTACATGCATAACACATAAACACAGTCAACAATGTAGTGATGGCCAGAGGGAAAGCGAGGAAGTAGGCAAAGGTGGGGAAAATGGGGAAAGAAAGACATTGCTAGGGGCAGAGTACACATGATACGGTAAGCAGATGGTAGTGTGTTGAGTTGTGTACTTGAAACCTGTATGATTCTGTGAACCAATTTCATCCCAATAAATTCAATTTAAAAAAAGAAGAAGAAATATGTTAGGATACAGCAAGATTCATGCACTTTAAGTTGATAACAGGACTCCAAGCCTAAAGATAAGAAGGACTCATGAACAAGGGAGGGGCCTGGTTTGCAAGAAAATGGAAAAGGCAGCAAAATGGGAAACAGGGAGGTTTCCAGTGATAAGGTTTTCCTTATATATCATATATATCACATATGATAAGGAAAAATACATTCCAGATCGCTAGTATAATTCACTACGCATTACTATATGTTGCATACATTACTATGCTACAGTACACAGATGGTATAAAGTCATAATTAAGAGTCTGGATACTGAAGCTTGATGACTAGATTGTATCTTACCACCACTACTTCCCACCTCTATGAACTTGAATGACAACCTCTATTAACCAGTTACATTATAAACACTCATCTGAAAACAAAATTCAACTAAAAATGGAGATAATATTAGGATCTATTTCACAGGATTATGAAGATTGAGGAAATATATGTAAGGGGTATTAAAGAGAATCTGCTTGATAGTAAGCACTGTATCAGTGTTTGCTAGTTGTGGTAGGCAGAATAATAGCCACCCAAAGCTATTCATATACTAATACCTGGACCTGTGAATGTGTTACCTTACAGGGGAAAAGGAACATTGATGTTATTAAAGTTATGGATGTGGAGATGGGGAGATTATCCTAGATTATCTAATCATATGGATCCTTAAAATAATCTTTTCTAGCTGTGGTCAGGGTGAGAAGGAGATGTGACAATAAAAGAAGGGTCAGAGATGCAACATTTTTGAATTTGAAGATGGAAGGGGCCACGAGTCAAGGAATATGAGTGGTCCCTAGAAACTGGAAAAAGCAAGGAAACTAGTTTTGCTCTAGAACCCCCACAGAAGAATGCAGCCCTGTGATACCTTACTTTAGTATTCCTGTGAGACCCGTGTTAGACTTCTAACCTACAGAAATGTAAAGTAATAAATTTATGTTGTTTTAAGCCAGTAAATTTATGGTAATTTGTTATAGCAATACAAAAATTAATACATTATGTTTATGACAAAGTGAGGACTTGAACTCACCTGTATGGAAGAAGCCTAATAACTTGAACTGAGACACAGGTCAGAGATAAACTTCAGGCTGAATAATACCATGAGTATAGATTACAACTTCTCCATTCTCCTTGCCTTTTAGGAAATCAGGTCCAAATCCAAAGGCAAGCCCAAGTCTTCACATGGAGGTCAGGTGACTTTGGTAGTGAAATAGAGGCAATGCTTTGTGTCCAAAACACTTTCCTTTTTCTCCTGAGTACAGAAGAAAACTATGTTTCTTTCTGCATTGTAGCTAAATAGGCCATTTTAAACAATGAACAGGGAAAGAAATGAAGTTTGTCACTTCAATGCCTGGCTCCTAAAATATCGCAATGATCTTTCAGGATCCCCTGGTCCAAGATGCTACAATCACAGAGTCAAAGGTAGAGACAACCAGAAGTAAGCACTTAGAGAACAGATGCTTCAGAAGACCTCCCAAACTACTGTGACTTGAGCAAAGAAATAACATTTTTAATTGTATGGGTGGATGTATTCTTCTTTTACAATGGGTAGAATTATTTAGACTTATACAACTATAGAAGCAGAAAAGGGGGAACAGCATTATACTCAAAGCCTTATCAAAAAAATAGCTGGAGAACGAAAGGACAAGGTAAGGACTGTGGTTACATCTGCTGAATGTGAGTTGTCTACCCCTCCTATGAATTATCAGACAATAGCAGCACACCACATCTCAGCAACTCGCTCTGTTAGTGATGAATCTTTAGGGACAGGGTAGCTCCTCTTTATCCCCTCTAAGGACATCACAAACCATTGATTTACATACTGCATAGCAACCAAGAGAAGGATAAATCTCAGGAAACTTATCTAGTTTCCTTCTAGGACAGCATAACAGGCTCCCTAAACATATGAGCTATGATTTTATATCTCATATCTCATATGATACTCTCTATCACAAAATAGATAAAGATGGCCCAACTACAATCTTGTTAGTATAACTGATCTGGGGTTTGTACTAAAAATACCAAGGCAAGGAGATCTGCTGGGTTTCTCCAAGGTACATGAACCATATCAGTGATTCCATCCTCAGGGAACATTTGACATTAAATATACTATGTAAATAATAGTACAGAAGGTATGCATATCTAGCAAAAAGTGTTGAAGTTGTTGTATATGAATGCCTGAAATAGAAATGTGTCCTACATCATCAAAAGATAGTTCAAGAATTTTCTTATAAAATTTTCAGTTAATATTTGATTAACTGGAATAGTTAGAACTCTAGAATCACAAAAAAAATATTTTTTCAAGATTTTATTTATTGATTTTTAGAGAGGGGGGGAGGGGGGGCAAAGAGGGGGAGAAGTAGAAAGCATCAATTTGTAGTTGCTTCTCATATGTACCTTGTTTGGGAAAACCTGGGGTTTCAAACCAGTGACCTCAGCATTCCAGTACAATGCTTTATCCACTGTGCCACCACTGGTCAGGCATGACAGGAAATATTTTAAATGTCAATAACAACTAATAAATTTTAACATGAAGAAGTATAAAGTAATAACTAAGAACAAACATCCACAAAGCAAATAGAAGACGAGGAAATAAAAGCTATACAGAAGTACAGATAGACACGATCAAAGGATCATAGTGGACTTAAATAACAGCAAGAGTGGGAGAAGAATGGATATTCAACTATCCTTTATGAGGGTGGTTGTAAAGTGCATTTTAGACCCCTTTGATCCAGCCTTGTAAAAGAAAATGTTGACGCATATGGCAAGGAATGGAAGTTGAGGACAGAGAATGTAGGTCACTATGGGCCACTGAAGAAAAAGAAGAACTGGAAATGCATGAGTGTCCCTCAGAATAATTTTTCTTACCTTTTTCAAGACGGGTTGGAGGCAGGAGGCAGGAAGAAGGCAGCCTGTGACATGTGGTTGAGGACGCCATTAGGACGTTGGTAGAAGCAGCATAAAAATGGTGGAAAAACCAATTCTAGAGAAGTCCCAGCAGTTGTCACCATGTCCACTGCGTGTATGAAATCAGCAACTGACTAATGTTCAAAAGGTGGGAGCTAAGAATCTACCAGGATTGCTAAGACTCTCCTAAGTGAACAAAGATGAGTCCAAAATTTACCCCAGGGAAGGTGGCTCATTGACATGGTAATGGTGGTGGTAGATAGAGAGCACTAAATGGGGGTAAAGAATTTTCCCTGTGAGTACACAATAAGGGGATAAAGCTAGAAAATGACAGCATCCCCTGCTGGAGGAGTCTAATGGTTCCATCTGAATAAAACGAAGATGCTATTAAGATACAGTCCTTCTTAGGAGGTACAGCTGTTTATAAAAGGAAAAAGTGGGCCTTCCTGCATAATATCCTAACAATGTTTTCCCCATGTAATTTGTGTACTTCGTTATTATTAATGGAATTTTCAGTCAATTAAATACTATATGCAAATGTCATCAAAATATAATTGGCAGTAAATTAAAAGTGGCCATGAAATGGAAGTTGGTATGAGAATAATCTATCCCCTGCTGATTAGGAATAGTCACCATTTCCTGAGTACTTACTATGTACCAGGCAGTGTGCCAAGGATTTAAAGTCATGATTTTATGGCAGTTAGTCCTCACAACAACTGCATAGGTAGATACTAGTTTCCCTCCATTTATAAATAAGGGAGTTGAGGCACAGAGAAATCTAAATAACACGTTCCCAATCAGCCAGCCAGTAAGTGGCAGAGTAGGTCCAGTGCAGAATCCACTGGCTCCAAAGCCAGGCATTTAACACTGGACTGGCTGCTCCTCCCAGTTCGGTTGCCATGGTGTTAGACAGGTAGAGAAGCTTCTTCCTTTTCCCCCAGGGTTCCATTATTCTTGGATGGGCCCTAGAGTATTCCTAGAAAAGGCATATGCTAAATGGGAAAAAAAGTCACACCTTCAGTAAACGAACCCAATAATAACTTCCACAACAGTACATCACAGAAGTTAGAAGTATAGGTCTAGAACAGTGGTTCTTAACCTGGGTTCTATGGAACCCTAGGGGTTCAATGAGTCAGTCTCATGGGTTTGGAGAAGCCTCTGCTGCGGAGGCCAGAATAAAGTAATACTGTAATTTGTTGTGAGTTCATGCACTTTGTTGGTTTTGTTCTTTGAGCAAGGTGATGTTCATGCACGGCTCATTTTGTGCACCAGGAAAAATACATATACCTATGTCTTGAATTTGGAAAAAAAATCATATTTTATTTATCACTAAAGAAGGGTTCGGTGAATGCACATATGAATCTGGTGGGTTCAGTACCTCAAAAAAGGTTAAGAACCACTGGTATAGAAGTGCCATAACCTGAGAAAAAGTAACTTTTTGGTCTACCGCTCTGCATCTGTAAGGTAAGGATAATGAGAAAAGTACTTATCTGATAGGTTGTTGAGATGATTAAATGATTCATTGCATATATAACTTAGGACAGGATCTGTCACAGAGAAAGCACTCAGTAAGTTATTTTCATAACCATCAAACCCATGCTTATAGATACTCCAGGATACAGATTCTGTTCAGCTGACTTGAAATCCCTCGGGCCCCAACCTGAAGACTCTTCAAAAGTGTCTCTCATTCAGTACTAATACCTTCCTCCTTAGTTAGCAGATGGCTAACCATATAATCCTTCGTCTTTGTGTCTCTGAACAGCTCTGCTCAAATATATCCTCACTCTTTTCTAACACTTCCTAGGGCTTCTCCCTGCACTAAGATTTTGATCAAGTACTCTACATCACCGATCTATTGCAGTAGAACTTAACCCTCATTTCCCCATTTTAAATCTCATTGGCTTTCAAGATACCAAACCACATTCAGCAGCTCATCCTCTTTCATCTGCCCCACCTGCTCATTGCTCCCCAGGGCACCAGTTCCCATGAATAAGTCCATCTTATCTACTACACTGGGCATGTCTATGTGCCATTCACCTTTGTTCTTCCCTCAGTACCCTGTCTCCTCACTCAAAAAGACATTCCACAGGCAGTATTTGTTCAACAGATGTTTCTTTTTTTCTTCTTCTTTTTTAAGTTAGTAAGTGGCACTATTTTAGGGCTCCCCAAGAGAACTTGCAGCTTCAGCGATTTGCTACAGGGACTCACAAGATTCAGCACATAGACATCAGTGAAAGGATACAAAGTGAAATCAGCAAGGGGAAAAGGCACGTGGGATAAAGTCCAGGGGAAACCAGATGCAAGCTTCCAAGAGTCCTCTCCCAGTAGAGGCACACAAGACGTGCTTAATTCTTCCAGCCATAAATTATAACACCATCTGTCAAGCGCTGTCTACCAAGTAAACTCAACAGGGTCTCAGCATCCAAGGTGTTGTTGGGGGGTGACCACAAAGGCACCCTCTACCTAGCACATGTCAAAATTCCAGACTCCCAGAGAGAAAACAGATGTTTGGGATAAACCATATTATTTGCACAGTTTAGACATATTGAGCCACCCTCACCATTAGAAAAAGCTTCATGTCATTGTAGGGTACCAAATTCTCAGATGCCAGCCCAGGGCCAACCTTACAAACAGACCTTTTCTAAGAACAGCAGTCCCAGGTCTGGCTCTGTTAACCTTTTTCAGCCAGGCATGATGAAACATGAATGCTTCTTTCAGTTTTGTGGGATTCTCCTTTTCAGTAGTTAGCTAGAACAATGTCAGGAAATCACAAGTGACATAGTACTGATCATTAAAATACCAAAATTCACTTATGTAAATTAATGGGAATTCAAGGCCATCCTATAGTAATGGTACTTCACTTGCTTTCTGCTAAAATGTCTTTTATAGGAGAGAAAGAGGTTTAGGGACAATCAATGCCCTGGACTTGCAATAGGAAAGTCATCACATTTCTCATTTGCTACAGAAATGAAAAGATTTAAAACTCCAATGTAGTTGAGCTTCCCAATTTGAAAACTGAGGCCCAAGAAACACATTTTTCATTCTCAGGAAGCAGCCAGCTAATACGGGGTGATGCTGCCTATGTACCTTAAGGTAGCCTCTGATCTCTAGAGCTTTCCTTATTTTTAGTACAGAGAAAGGCTGCTTTGCTTGTTTTCTTCCCCTAGAACTTTTTTAAGGTCAATTACTACTTGATAAGGGAGCCAAGACTACTCAGTGGAGAAAAGGAGTCTTCAGTAAGTGGTGTTGAGAAAACTGGATAACCACATGCAGAAAAATAAAATTAGAGCCTGGTCTTAAACCACTTGCACACAAAAATTGAGCTCAAAAGGAATTAAAGACTTAAATTTTAGACCTGAAATCATAAAACTCCTAAAAGAAAACATGGAGACATCTTGACGTTAGTCTTGGCAGTGATTTTCTAAATATGACAACAAAAGCAAAAATAAACAAGTGGGACTATATCAAACTGAAAGCTACCTTACAGAAAAATAATTTAAAAACAAAAAAGTGAACAAACTACCAAATGGGAGAAGCCATTTGCAAATAAGAGACTAATATCTGATAAGAGACTAATATCCAAAATATTTACTATTAAAAACAAGACAACAGGCCCCAAAATGGAGTCACTTGTGCAAAGCTACGTGTCACTAAATGAAGACTTAATTTCTCCCCAAAATGCAATCTTACATCAGTCAATCAGGAATCACCCTGATCACCACTAGTTGGGTAATCTGCCTGAGAGACCTCTGCCATCCTGTAAGCAGGGGTGCCCACACTTTTTCAGCTTGCGAGCTACTTATAAGATGACCAAGTCAAAATGATCTACCTATAATAAAAATGCAAAACAGAAATTTATTTCTTCTATATTATCATTATTTAAGTTACTATTATTACTATTTAATATTGTGTATTCTTCTTTCACCTTTTTCCTTCTCAGTTCTCTTTTCGGAGGAAAGTCAATGTCATAGTTTTTATGAACAGTCCGAAAAGCCGCTCCACATTTTCCTTCTTTGGAATAGCAATGGCACACAGACAGATGAGGCAAATGCACTTAGAATATGACATAGTGAAAAAAATCCCCTTCCATTCTGTATGAAAGTGGTAGGTTTTAGGCTTCTTACTTGGACCAGCTATGGCACTCATTTTTACACCCTTTGTTGAATTTAGTTTAAATAAATTGAAGGCTAACTACGCAGCAATGTAACTGAACAAGTTAGCGCAGTTTAACGCGCATGCGTAGGGTGTCAAAAGTTCAGACATCAGATTGGCTACCCTGTATGCCAATCAAAAGACAAATGTTTTTTTAATGTCATGCGATCTACCCACACTTCCTTTGCGATGACCAGTAGATTGCAATCGACATATTGAGCACCCCTGCTAAGGAATCTTGTATATAATATAACTTCCTTGTTCCCACCTCCTTCTTCATATAAGTCATTTGTTTTGTACGGCTCCTCCTCAGGACTCCTTCCTATTTGCTAGATGAGATATTGTGCTATTCAAATCAATTTTTGCTCAACTACATTCTTAAAGAGTTTTGATATGCCTCAGTTTCTCTTTTAACAGTTTCAGAGTCAGAAGAGGAACCTGACAGAGACTCTGGATGGCCCCAGGAGCAACAAGCAACCAGGCCAAGGTGACTGCTGAGGCCCCTGAGCTCGCTGCTTTCTCGCTGCCTCTGGAGGTGGTGGGTAAGTCCCTCTGGGATCCTAGCTCCACAGTTCTGTGTTCGGAGCTTTCAGACTTTAAGCATTCATTTTTCTGGACCAGCACTGGAAACCAGCCAAGGCCAGACCAAGTCCAGGCCCAGCACGACTTAAATTGGATTCGGTCCATTGTGTTGTTTTAAATCTAAGCAGCAGCTTAAGTTTACCAAAGATAATCTTGGATTATAGGTGCTGCAGGGGAGAACTTTTAACCTAGATAAACTTTCCACTTACAAGGTGCTCTGGAAAAATGGTGTCTCAGCAAAGCACTCATATAAAAGTCAGAGGGAAAGATATTTTTCCTCCTCTACAGTTTCTGGAGACCAGAGTGAGACCTGCTAGGACACTTGACTCACTCAAGAGCACGCAGATGGGACCCTGAGAACACTGGCAGAAGCCAGCTGAGGGTGAGTGTTTTCCAAGGCTAGCTCTCCCAGATCTCTGTCTGCAAAGCCTGATGGAGGAGGAAGGTCAAATTTCACACTGTCCCTTCCTTTTCAAACTCAGATCGGCAGGCAAACAACAGTTGTAAGAATATATCTTTCAACTGGGACTTGTGAATTTGCTTTTGTGCACCCATTAGTTGTCTATCCCTTTTCTCCCAGGAAAAGATATTACCTTCTTGTTTTGCTTACTTTGTGTCCAGATCATTTAAATTGGCAGGTCAGGTTGGGGGTCCCCAAAATATGGCCTGACAGAAATGTGGGTTGTACTTCGTGTATGACTAGGATCTTAATAACTGTTGCCAACTCTTAGGGAAGTTGTCTAAGTCTTTGTTTCATTCATTTATCTTTGGGAGTGACTCCGGGTCTTGTGAGGGAGTATCTTTTGCATCTTTATGAGGATGTCTCTTGCATCCGTGAGGCTGTTCAGTACTGCCAGCAATATTTACCGTGGTCCCGCCGAAAACCTGACAAGATATTTAAAAGGATTTTTCTTTTTTAAATGGAACTAGGGTCAGAAGTTAGCCACATTGGAAACTAATATTCAGGGAGGGCCTCTTCAAAATTTAATTGAAAGTGTGTGGAGGGGGAGGGGTTAATTCTTAAGTTTTCAATAAATGAGAAGATAAGAGAAAGATAACCTAGAGAAAGGAAGGGAAGACAGGAAGTGAGTGGGGGTAGAAAAGAGACTCACCTGGTGTTTAAGATCCTCTGGCAAAGAGGATTGCATGCAAAGCTTCATTTTCAAGGGCCAATAGAGAGAACCATATGAACTGCTTGTTTTTTGTTTGTTTGTTTTTGTGACAGAGACAGAGAGAGAGGCAGATATGAACAGACAGGAAGGAAGAGAGATGAGAAGCATCAATTTTTTGTTGCAGCGCCTTAGTTGTTCATTGATTGCTTTCTCATATGTGCCTTGACCAGGGGGCTACAGCAGAGTGAGTGACCCCTTGCTCAAGCCAGTGACCTTGGGCTCAAACCAGATAAGCTGGCAACCTCTGGGTTTCGGCCCTGGGTCTCCACGTTCCAGTCCGACACTCTATTCACCGCACAACTGCCTGGTCAGGCCCAGTTGCTTGTTTTAATGGTAAAGCTGCTGGCCACTCTTTCTTCTGTGGCCCCATAGCACTTTGTCTATTCTCTTTACATGCGGTCACTACAAAAAGGATATAGTATAGGTCTATCTCTCATACATTCACACAAAGAAGGGACTTAGCCCTAGTAATTTTGGGTCGCCCAGGTAATATCACAGAGCCTGCAAAGAGGAAGAAGCAATAAAGGCTTTCAGTAAATAACTGTTAAAAGGAAAAAATGAGTAAATAGATAAACAAGTGGAGATTATGGATGAATGAAAAAACTCAGTGCTACTCTTTAAAAAATGGCCTGGATGGGTTTTCAATCTGACACCAATTCTCCACTCTGAAAGACACAATAACTAAAAACTGCTGCCAACCACTGTGAAGACACTTCTGGAGATTTCTCCCACCTTTACTAGACTCCTTTCTTTTAGCCTCAACTGTTCCTTATTCCCTATGAGAAATAGTTCCACTTGGTTCTTTTTAACTCTAGTTGTGAATCCATATACTACTCTGTGTGTGTATTTGTGTATAAAAACATGAATGAATGTGTGTAGGCGTGAATGTCTGCACATGTGTTTTAAGTCTCATTTTATTTCTGGATTTCCAGTTCTGGTTATGCTAATCAGAAAAACACAGTTGTCTTTAAGCTCAAATCCCAAGAGAAAGCACCTCCAACAGCTAAAAACGCATTCCAACCATCATCCAGAGGTCTACTCTAAATAGCCACGCATCTGTCTGCAAATGACCATAAATCATGAGACAAACCTGTACCTTCTGCCCCTTGTCTGATACAAAGTCATATTTAATATTATTTCTCTCTGAGCTTCAATTACAGATGAATCTGTTTTAATATCAAGTACTAAAAAAATAAGCAAAGCAGCTGGGCTTGCAATAAATCACCCGATAAATGTGCAGAAACTGTGGAGACCAGGCCAGCAGACAAGCACAGCTGCCCTCACTGGTACATTCCATTCTCTGCCACCAGGCTGACCTGAGCCACAGCTCACAGTGAACAGCGAACAGCACTTCTTAGTCCCCTGGATCTTGCAAGGCCCACTGACATGGACTCCAACAATCCCAAATCAGAGGGAACCTGGTATTCTGAAAATAAGATGTCAACAAATGTTTGAAGTTCCTCTGGCTTATTTAACCCATACCTCAATCTTTAGTTAAAATAAAATAAAAAGGAACATAATCTTCCTTGGCTTTTAACAGTCATCAGCATGGTGGAAGCACCAAATCTGAAAAGAAATAAAATAGAAATGACTGAAAGCAGGTTCACTGGGGATTATTTCTACAACTGGCACCGAGAAGAATGTTCTCAGGTACAGACGAAGACCCGTACAAACCTGAGCTCTTCCTACAGTCCACCACTCCCCATAAGCTGGCTTTCCTACAGTGGGAGGTTGCTAAGTCATATAATGGTTTCTCCTGGGCAGTAATCAGAGATAAGGACACCAGCGAAGCGAGAGGGTGGGAAGGCAAGGATGCTGGTCCACATCCCCTCTTCTATTTTTCACCTTCAGCGCTATTGTGAAGTGGCGTTTTCTAACTTGTATTTCCATCAATCTGCTTAAGGCTACATTGTTTTCCAGTAGCAAAAAGAAGTGATGAAGAATTAGAACAAATATGTAAGATAGAAGAGAGAGGTATTTCACTCCAAAGTTACTAAAAAGACACATATTCCACATGTTAATGCCTTTCATGCCATATTCTACCTCATCTGACCTCTGTCTGATTATAAACATAAGGCAGTTTGCAGATAAAACTAGGAAGATTGTCAAAATCCACATATGCTTAGCACAGAGACTATCCTAAAAGTCAAAATATCACTTCAGTGAAATATTAGTTTGAAATATGATGTTTAAATTCTCATGATACACAATGCTTAATAAGATGTGAAGCTTTAATAAATATGATATGGTTAAAGCAGACTAGGTCTGTGTTATCAAGAGGAAATAAGGCATTATTTATTACATTTGATTAACAGTCGATTGAAATAATTAAAACCAGGAGCACACAAACACCCTTTTTCCTCAATAGCTTTAACTCTTTCTGGCTAAGAAACCACAGATGCAGAACTGGAGCTATGTGCCAAATTGGGTCTCTGAGCATCCAGAGCTTAACGCCGCTTCTTAACGCATGCAAGGGAGTGTTTTTAGGCACTGGGAAAAACTGGCTCTTTCAGCAGCTTTTATAAATTATTGGTATGCTGATTTTGAAATCATCCTTCCTTTTCCCTCTCACATGAATGTATTTTCTGCATCTGCCTTCCTGCATGCTGTTAGTTCAAAGCCCTGAGTAGCACACTAGAGCATCTTTAAGACCTCAGAGAGCTATCGGCCACAGTCAGGAGTACTTTTTCCTGGGGTGAGAGCAACTATGCAGAGGAGAAAAAAAGGGTGGATGAGAAATTTCAAATAAGTATGGTAAGTGTTCCTTTAAGAGTGTCATTAGCTGGAAATAAGTCAAGCTCCAAGCAGCATTAAAGAAATATCCAGCTGACAGTCTGAATAAAGGACAGCATCCAGCCATGGGGAGCTGTCTCTTCATATATTCTTAATGGTGTTAATTAATTCTTTTGAAATAAAATTTGGTATTGATAAGCCAAGTTCATCCATATTGCTAACTGTATTTCCTACCCAGTGTACCCCCTTTGTTGCCATGGAGTCTAGAACCATTGCTCTCATGACTCCCCATTTGAGTTGAACTGATTTCTTTTTTTCCTACTGTACTCTCTGGTCCCAAGAACTTTTATTCAAGCATGTGACACAAAATAGCCACAGAAAATCTTTTATGTTATTTCTATTTTCAATTGATCTTGGGTGATTTCTTATTAATACATAAGTTTCACAAGAGCTGTGCTTAGCTTCCTACATGTTTAGTCATGAGGGAGCTCTGACACTTTGTGAAAATTGACATACATGAGCTCAACATTCTAAGAAGAATAAGACATCAAACACATTCACAACTTGAACTGCATCAAGTAGATACAAGGAAAATACTTAACATGCATTTGTGTTCTCCTTTTAAATGAGATTGAAAAGAGATGACTCCATCTAAAATCTAACAAAGAGATGATGGGGAATGAGATGTGTGGGTTCAACTTCTATTTGGGAAAAAGTCAAGCTCAGAGCCTCAGTTTCCTACACTCCGCATAATGTGATGACAAGAAGTTTGGGCCTGGCCTGTGGTGGTGCAGTGGATAAAGCATCAACCTGGAATGCTGAGGTTGCTGGTTTGAAACCCTGGACTTACTTGGTCAAGGCACATATGAGAGTTGATGTTTCCTGCACCTCTCCTCTCTCTCTTCCCCCTACCCTAAAATGAATAAATAAAATCTTTTTTAAAAAGTTAAAAAAAAAAAAAAGCCTGACCTATGGTGACACAGTGGATAAAGCGTTGACCTGGAAAGCTGAGGTTGCTGGTTTGAAACCCTAGGCTTGCCTGGTCAAGGCACATATGGGAGTTGATGCTTCCTGCTTCTCCCCTCTTTTCTCTCTCTCTCTCTCCCCTCCTCCCTTGCCTCTCTAAAATAAATAAATTAAAATAAAAAGTTTGGATAACAAACATTCAGTCTTTCTCCCCTGTGTTGCTTGTATATTAACAATAATTAATAAGGGCTTTAAACCTTGATTTCTGCAATGCAATCTCAAAATCTGATAAATATTGGAAAGTTACGACAAGAGAAAACACTGTCTCTTACCATCCCTCATGCTGAGTGTTTTGAAGTGTAGGAGAAGGTCTTGCAGTCTTTAAATAAGCAAAAGGATTCAGATACCCTGTGTGTTATATTCCATATAATTACGCCTTTGCAAGGATTATACAGGAAACAGAATACCCTGCTGAAGAAATGCTTTATCTTAAAATACTTAGAAGGACAAGTATATAGTAAATCTCAGGGATACATAGAGTTATGATGACATTATGGTTTATGGAAGCTAACACTTAGAATTTGCACTGAAAGACTTATCAAGCCTTTGAAATTAACATGAAAGAGAAAGAAAAATATATGTGTATTTATGTACTATTTATGTAGATGTTTATATTTTATATATACATATACACATGTACATAATACACATATACCTACATCTATATTGTATTCTCTGGAATAGACTTCAGTATCAACTTTCAAGTAACTGTTAGCAATGAACTGAATCTTCCCTTTTGAAAAATCAAATGGCCCTGGCCGGTTGCCTCAGTAGTAGAGCGTCGGCCCAGAGTGTGAATGTCCTGGGTTTGATTCCTGGTCAGGGCACACAGGAGATATGCCCATCTGCTTCTCCACCCCTCCCCCTCTTGCTTCTCTCTCTCTCTTTTCTCCTCCCTTCCTGCAGTCATGGCTCGATTGGAGCAAGTTGGTCCCAGACGCTGAGGATGGCTCCATGGCCTTCGCCTCAGGCGCTAAAAATGGCCCTGGTTGCAATGGAGCAAGTGCCCCAGGTGGGCAGAGCATCACCCCCTAGTGGGCTTGCCAGGGGGATCTTAGTCAGGGCATATGTAGGAGTCTGTCCCTGCCTCCCCTCCTCTCACTAAATAAATAAAAATAGAAAAATCAAATAAAGACTCAGAAAAGAACTAAGAATATACTCAGATTTTTAAAAATTGAAATGTTCTTAAAACACTAATAGATCTGACTTAAAAAATAAAAAGACCAATATTTCTATGGGTTAACTTTAAAAATTAAAATATTTTATATTTATAGTGAGGGACTAAAATAAACAATGGTGAGCTTTCATCAAAACTATGCAAAAGAGAAATTAGATTGAGTTCATATCTATGCCATATACTACTATCACTTTATTGAAGTCATTTAAATTTTGGGGGAAACTTAATCTATATGTTGTGATTAATTTCCACACAAATCATGTAAAAACACTTAGTGTTTGATGCATTTTCAGGACTGTTTTTATTCTTTTACAGTTTTTATACTTCTTCTTTCAACCCCAGGAAGTGGCACCTTATCAAGAGGACAAGAACCTGCATATTGTTCCTTTAATGACTACTCAACTACTCGGGCGGTAGGGACTGTGGGCTACTGGAGAAGTGTGGTTTGAAGACTAATAATGTAACTATGAATACGCTTTGAAGTTTGCAGCATTTTGAGCTCATCAAACTAATGGTGTTGAAATCTAAGGGTATAGCCTGATTTGTGGTGGTGCAGTGGATAAAGCATCGACCTGGAATGCTGAGGTCACTAGTTTAAAACCCTGCACTTGTCTGGTCGAAGGCACATATGAAAGTTGAGGCTTCCTTCTCCTCCCCCCTCTTCTCTTTGTCTCTCTCTCTCCTCTATAAAATGAATGATTGAATAAATAAATAAATAAATAACAAGCCTTTAAAAAATCTAAGGGTATAAATAAAATTATTATGGTTGGTTCCTGTATAATAATGTATATCAAGGTGACCAAAGTATATAAAAGGAAATACTTCACCCATGAGAAGTAACTAACCTCAGCTGTGTAAGTTATTTCTCCACTTGAAATTAATGATGCCTTTGTTCTTGGTCGGTTTTTATTTCAGTCTTAAGTGAAACTTTCATTCATAGAGGGAATATGCTCACCTACCCTCAAAAAAGATCTACCCAAGTTCATTTATCAGTGTGATTAAGAGTGGGAGAGCCATTTGCTCCACAAGCAAGAAGCTTAATAAGAAATATGACGGTCTAGAACCCTTGTAAGAACTTCACTTACCCTCAATAATCTTGTAATTAGAACTAAATTAACCAATTCTACTCTTCTCTCCAGAGGCCACTGGTGACCTGTACTTTCTAGTGACCTGTACTTGCAGAAGTAGCAAAAATGAAAGCAATACTCCCTAATCCCTGAGGTTTACAGATTGGCCTGAATAAATGGTAAGGAGCCTGACCCTCATATTTTGCATTAGAATATCCTCCAACACCTATTTGAAATACTGCTGAGGATGGAGAAAGGAGAAGTCTTTGTGATCAATGACAGAATAGGTGAGGTTGAAATAGATGCACCAAATAAAAACATCCCAATTATACTCATCGCAAATTGGTGTTTGAATTAAACTTCAAGACTGAACCCATCTATTCTGAAAGGATCCAAAATTTAACAGCAAGTAAAACATGGCCCTCTGCTCTCAGTTTTTAAACTGGGTTCAAATTCCCTTTTAAATACTTAGGAAGATCAAGAAAAGACCTCCATGACTCAGTCAGCAAGAAGGCAACAGGAGGAAATGCAACCTGAAGGGGGGTGTTCAGTGTGACATGGAGGAGAAACTCTAGGACTCACGGGAGTCCCTTGCCAGGTAGCATAAGCCTGTCTGGGAGGTTGGGGATCTTATTTCAGTCTGAATCATGTAGTCAGAACTGCAAGTGGCACGGTTGGGAGAGGGGATTTCAAATGAAGGGATTAGCCTATGCTAGCATTTCTCAAACTCCTTGGACTCAGGATGTCTTTGTACATTAAAAAATTATTGAGACTTCTCAAAGAGCATTTTTACATAGGTTATCTCTCTCAATATTTACATTTAAAATTAAAACTAATTTTGAAAATTTTATTTATGTCTTTTAAGCAACAATAAACTAGCATATATAATCACAATTAAGATTTGGTTTGGTTTTGATGAAAAAATAACTATGTATTCCAAAATGAAGAAATTTAGTTAGGTGTGGCACTGTTTTACTGTTCACATTTTTGTAAATTTTCTCAACATTTACCTTAATAGAAGATAGCTATCTTCTATCATGTTCTCATATTTTCTTCTGAATTCAGTCTGTTGCAATATGTTGTTTTGGTTGAAGCATACGAAGAAAATTCAGACTTATAAAAAATATATAGTTGGAAAAAGGAGGAATATGTTAAAGCCTTTCCAATGTATATATTATTTTTTGTATCCCACTAAAACCTGGAAAGTGGTGTGTTTAAAGTTAAGTTACAATTTGGAAAATTGAAACGATGGAAATGAATTTCTCATGCTATGTTGCATGAAAATCCATCGGTCTATCTTGTATTTTGAATGGGTCCTTTACACATGTTTATAGATTCTGGAAGTCATGCATTAGCCATTTGGAAAATATTGTATCCCTAAGTTCAGATGCAGATTTTCCAAATGTTGGCATATTGTATTATACATTATCAGTAAAATCACATTTGCTAATATTACCAGTCTCACAGTAAAGGATTTAAGTATTTGGAAACTGTCAAGCTCATAGTGATAGACTCGAGGTTTGAAAAATTCTAATTTTCACTCGAAAGCTTAAATTTTACCATTTAAATACTGTCAGTTGTTTTCCTTGAAATGACAGGTTTATTTCACTTATTTTCTATAAAATTCCTGCCAAATATGCAGGTATAAATAAGCATAGTTTGTCAGTTGTGTTTTCAAATAAAAATGGCATTTTCAACAACTAAAGAACTAATCTGATGTTTGTTCTCATCTGAACTGTAAGTAGCATAAAGTCATAATAAACATCCTATACTACTAAAGCAGATTTGTATTCCTAGAATAAGCCCTAGGAAATAGATATATTGTATTGACTTGCTAGCCTCCCTTTCTTTGAGGGGCTGCCTCTCTCCATTTCATGTTATTTTATTGGCACACTTGATCGTCGGCAATATGGAAGTGCACAAAGACAAAGCCTAGAAAACAATAAAGTGAGTTGAACCAGACAGAGGTAAGCATGCAACACATGAGCATGCAGAGATCTTTCCTGGGGCAGCTGTAAAAGGGCTGAAAGAAAAATGATCTCTTGTGGCTGGCCTTGCTGAGCTTAGAGACTGAAGCTCAAATTGCTTTCAGCCGTCTTCCTTTCCCCATATAGCAGTGGTTTTTAACCTGGGTTCTGTCGAACCCTAGGGGTTCGATGAGTCGGTCTCAGGGGTTCAGAGAAACCTCTGCCACGGAGGCCAGAATAAAGTAATACTGTAATTTGTTGTGAGTTCATGCACTTTGTTGGTTTTGTTCTTTGAGCAAGGGGATGTTCATGCACGGCTCATTTTGTGCACCAGTTAAAAAACATATACCTATGTCTTGAATTTGAAAAAAAAAATCATCCTATTTTATTTATCACTAAAGAAGGGTTCGGTGAATGCGCATACGAAACTGGTAGGTTCGGTACCTCAAAAAAGGTTAAGAACCACTGCCATAGAGGAAGGTGGAATCAACTATTGACGGATAAGCTATTGAAAATCTTAATGTGCCTCAGTTTCTTTAAGCACACATCTGTTCAAATTGGGCAGCAAATCAAAGCAAAGTTGTTAGGAGCTCTTCACCAACAGGAGCTAGGGGGAGCTTTTACAGAGAAGATGTGGAAGCAAAGCAAGGTAATTATCTGATTGGCTATAGTTTAAGCAGTGCCTTATTTGGGAAAGCCGAGTTGGCTCTTTGTGGTTTTATTTTCTTCTATTCAAGTACACTGACTGTGGTTTAGGTTTTGGTTTGCTTACATAGGTTACCAAGGCATTAGAGCCACCCAGTCTAATAGCCTCCTTGTTTGGTTACTTTAATACAATACAGAGAGAAAAAATGCTAAATAAAAGATAATGACATTGTTTGAGCCTGTGGATACTTTCATGTCTAAAGCCACATTCAAGCCTAGGCGTGCTGAGTCCATGAACCAATATAGACTCTTGAAGGATTTCAGTTGAGTGTTGCACATGCAAATCACAGAAGTTGTAATATACTCTACCGATCAGGGTTACCTTCTTTATTTAACTTCTGTTTGAAATTTCCTCTTTAGAATAGTTTTTATCAATATTTATGTGTAAGAGTAATCTATTTTATGTGTGAGTCAATGGGTAGGTGGGTGGGTTCTCACTTGGTGGGATGTGGTGAGGAGGAAATAGTAAAATGTGAAGGAATCAGACAAAACAGACCAGAACAGTAGAAACAACATAGGGATTATTTGTTGCCTAAAAGTTTGAAATAATTCCTCTGTGAAATCATACTGATTCAAATTTTTAGTTTTGTTTTTTTTTATTTTTAAATTGTCGTATTGTTCATGATTATTGACCTGGTCAAATTTAACCTTTCTTCAATTAATTTTGGTAATTTATATTTTTCTAGGAAATGAGTTTTGCATCCAAGTTGTCTTACTAATTAGCCTACTCTTATATATATTTTGGATATCCTCTCTGTGGTATGAGTATTTTACATTTCTCATTCTTAATTATTATCTGGGTATTTTCTTTCATCATTAGATAAGCTAATGGTTTAATTAGATATTCTTATTTATTATGGTTGTTTCACAATTCTGCTCATTGTTCTTCTAATTCGTTCATTCTTACATTTTGTTTTTTGACAGAGACAGAGAGTCAGAGAGAGAGATAGATAGGGACAGACAGACAGGAAGGGAGAGAGATGAGAAGCATCAATTCTTCATAGCAGCACCTTAGTTGTTCATTGATTGCTTTCTCATATGTGCCTTGACTGGGGGGTTCCAGCACACAAAGTGACACCTTGCTCAAGCCAGATGAACCCGCACTCAAACTGGCGACCTCGGGGTTTCAAACCTGGGTACTCCATGTCCCAGTCCGATGCCCTATCCACTGTGCAACCGCCTGGTCACGCTCATTCTTACATTTATACTTGATTCTTTCCTCCAGCTTTCCTAAGCTTAACTTGTTACTGTTCAGTTTTTCATCTACATTTTATTTCCTTTCCCGAGAGTCATCTCTCCTTGACTTTTTAGCACCCACATGTGACTTAGCTCCAACCATAATCCATTAATTCTTTTATAACTTTTTCTTTAAATACAACAACAACAATCAGTTCTTTCAGCTGGAACAGGTCATACTTCTCTCACTATTTTCCCTGTGATTAGTCATAAAGAAGATTTCTTAATGCTTTTCAGAAAGCCATTCACCAGGCACAAACCTCCACAGAAACACAGATGGATCCAATAGACCACCTTGGATACAAACCCTGAAGATCAGGAAAAGAGCTCTGAGAAATATACAAATAATTTTGTCAAAGTAGAAGCCAATTTGAGTCTTGGGAGAAAAGTGGGAAAGCTAAGACCCTGGCTAAAATACCTCACATTACCTCACTTTGGGTACTGGGTTCAATTCTATGCAATTTATTGAATAAACTTCTATTAATCTCCCTTTAATGCTGTAATTATTAAAAGTACCTGAATCTATTAATGGAAAAATTACACAAAAAAATCACAAAGAAAACCAAGGACTTGTCCAAGGGCAAATTGTTTTTATAAGAATAAAGCAGTTTTGACCATTTCTGAGAGGCACTAGAGGGTCCAAAAATGGCTATGACTTTAGCTACTAAAAGAGAATATTTATAATAGTTATGATTTTTCCAATGAAATCCTGCAGGAGACAGGTCTCTAATATAAACTTTATAGCACTCTGCAAGTTCCAGGAGAAAAATAAAAAAAGAAAGTATTTCAAGGTGTAATACTATTGTCTGTACCTTGAAATAACTTTCATCAAAATCAGAAGAGTTTTTAATCAGCAAAGTTGGGATTGCTTAGTCATGGGGTTTAGATGATTTCCAAAGAACCATTTCCAGGCTATTGTGTCATTAATATAAGGATTAAAGTATCTTCAAAAGGCCTGTGACTAAACAGACCATAACTGTTCCAAAAGGGTCATTACATTCTAGTTTTTTTGGAGATTCAGAGATTAAGTGCCTGGATCCTACAGACGAGCAGCCATTACAGAAGGACCATGACCAAATTGGATTTCTTTTGTCATGGCATGGGTAGGAGTTGTTAATCTGATTTTGCTGTTCTGAGAAAAGGAGAGGAAATTATTTTCCTCTGGAAAAATTTCTACCCACCCTTTAAACTCCCCTGTGATTACAGTTGTACAAGACATTTGTCCTCCTTGTCATAAACCATGACTGCCGTCTCCTGTTCTAGGGTACTGAACAGCTGCTATCTGTTGTGCCAGGGGAGAGGGCTGCAATTCAGGGATTAATTGAAGTAATTTCCCTAGAAATAGTAGAACTTGTGTTGGTAAGTCACTTTGCAAGGACCCAGTGCATTTAGTAAATGAGAGCTGGGTATGATTTTACAAACAGTAGCTTCCAACCAAGGGTCAGTTTTAGTAATATTTTCATGGTGCATTTCCATAGTACATTTTATTCTTACTAAAGTATTACTCCCATGTTAGATATAAAAAATTATAACTCTAAAAGTAAAATGAATTGCTCAAAGTCATTGTTTTTGTTAGTAGCAAGGCTAACAGTAAACCTGCAGATGTTAAAGCACATGCTGTTTAACTTAAATTAATTCATTGGGGTGACATAGGTTAATAAAATAATATAGGTTTCAACTGTACAATTTTATGCAACATTATCTGTATATTGACTTGTGTGTCCACCACCCAAAGTCAAATCTTTCATCACCATATATTTGACCTTCTTTACCCTTTACTACCCCTCACTCCCCTCCAGTAAGCGGAGCAAGGCTGACAGCACAATGGTGTTGTCCAGTAGCAGCCAAGACTGGGAGTCTGAGCAATTAAGAAGGTTAATACTGAAAGTTAAATAGCAAGAGGTGAGAGCCCAAAGCAGTTAATATGATGGAAGTATCAGGCAGCTACTAAGTCACAAAACTGTCGCCCAGATGCCAACTCAGTCCTCTGACCCTAACATTTCTCTGCATTCCTAGTGATTTCCCTTCCCATGTCCCTCTGGTTTCAAGTATATTTCTACACAAATCTACATCATACTCCTCCCTCAAGACTTCTGGCTTCTTCTTCCCCTCCTCTCTGCTTTGAATCAGATGTAGACAATTGTTTTAGTTCTCATGTGTATAAACCCACATAAACACTCACACATACATATATACCCAGCACTAAGAGCACTTTTGTGTAGCACACATTACTGAAGGTTCAGGGAAACCAATGGATTACTTTCTCACTATTAAAATAAATTAAAATCTAAAGGTCCTCCAGATATCGTACCAAGTTGATCAGCTGCTCACTCTCCCCTTACTCTCAGTCTCCCTCACTAAAACTCTCTTCATCCTTCAAAATTTGTGTTTAACTTTCACTAGCAGCAGATTAGCAGTTTTGTTGTTTCTAATTTATACACTAAAGGACTCACCTTACCAATTACAAAATAGATTATTTTCTAAACAGCTCTGCACCTATCTTTCAGCCATCTTTATTATCAACATCTTCATTTATCTATCACCAAGATCAAATTGTTTCCTGGTTTCTCTTTCATTTGCTGAATCTCTTCTTTCTGACCTCCAAATTTCAGAAGGACGCTGGGGTTCAGTATTTTGAAGTCACTGACTATTACACTCTGTTCCAATACAATTTTATGAAGTCTTGAGACCTTAAATGACAAATATACTATTGACTTTCAATTTTGTATCTCTAGATTTAATTTTGTTCAAACCACTGACTCTTAAATATATCTAATTATGTTCTTTTCATCTTCCCTGGATGTCAAATACATATCTAAAACTCAACAAACCAAAAACAGTACTATAGATTATATTCCCCAAACCTGTTTTTCTTCCAGGGTTGTCCACCCCATGAGTAGAACCACCATTCATTCAATTGTTCATGCTAAAGCATAAAGGTCATGTTTAACTCCCCTTTTTCACCCAAACTTTACCCAACACACCAGAAAATCCAATGGATTCTGCCATCATTCTGCCAAAATTCATTGTCATCACTTAACCCTGTTTCCACCATCATTCATCTCTGCCCCAGAGAATGCAATGGCTTCCTGTCTCATTCTCTTTCCTCCCTCCAGTCTAATTTCCACAGAAAAGCCAGAGTGATGTTTTTCAAAATATAAATGAACATGTCCCAATTCTCAAAATCTTACAAAGATATTCCTTTACACACAGTAAAATCCAAAATCCTTGTTGTCTCTCTTAAGACCATGGTTTTTGTATACCTTTCTGACTTTGGGGAAGACAGTTCTCATGGGATTTTTATATTTCTGCTGTCTTGCATGTGAGGTAGTAACTACACTTTGTTTGTATAGCAAAAAACCTTGAAAAATAGAAAGTCTTTCTCTCTCTCTCTCTCTGGAACAACGTAAAGACATACCTACTTTCCATTACACCGGGGAAAAAATTTTTGTTGCATCCACAAAAACACTTGTTCTTACCTAACTTGAGTGTGCTGATCTCAAATCTGACATTAGTTTTTCTCTGTAAGCTACAGTTTTATTGCAATTCAAGATTTTAGGTTTTCATCTTATTGTAAAATTTTCAACATTTAGTTTAACATAATGAAGTAGAATGTCTTCTTGGGCATCAAATTTGTGAAAATATAATAATTTATATAATGCAGTAAATGCACTAATATACTAAAAGATATGATTGCACCAGAATTTGTCTACAATTTTGAAATAGAACATATTAAAACACTTACTTTAATCATAAAATTTGTGCAAAACTTATTTAAATTATATTCAGGCAAAAATTTGCATCTGTAGCTCTTGCGTTTGTGTAGTTGTTGAGGACAATCTTGTCTGATGCTCCAGCAGTAGTATGTTCATCACTAACAGCTCCAAGATTTTCGGAAAACATAAAAAGGTGACTGTTCAGGATGTGAATCTTAATGCTCATGTTACATCCAATGTCATGGAAAGCCAGCAGCATCCTTTGAACCAGAAGTTCATAGTTTTCTGCTTTTTTGTTGCCAAGGAGTTCTTTGTAACTGCAACAAAATACTGCCATGCTGCTTTCTCCTACTTATTCATCTTCCAGGCAAATTCTTTGTCATGTATGAGGGTTCGAATTTGAGGTCCCTCAAATACACCTGCTTTTATCTTCTTGAAAGACAAGTCAGGAAAAGCAGAAATAATATATTGAAAGCATTCACTTTTTCTATTCAAAATCTGAACAAACTGCTTCATTAAGCCAAGTTTGATGTGAAGTGGGGGGAAATTATCCTGTCTCAATTAACTACAGGTTCATTCACAATATTTTGCATTCCTACTTCCAGAGCTTCACGTTTCGGCCACTCCTTCTATGTCCAGTGTTTCTCCTGAACTTCTGTGTTTGTCCCACAAATACAGAAAGCAGGGATACTTCATGAAACCTCTCTGTTGTCCTAGCAGGAAATTTACCATTTTAAGAATCATAAATGATCCAGTTATGCTCCTCATACTTCAGAAAGTCGAGGACAATTATTATATCATTATAATCTTCTCACAAATGAGCTGAATAACCAATTGGAACCGCTGCATAAACATTACTGTTGAGTAGGAGAATACATTTCAGACTGCATTTAGAACTTTCAAGAAAAAACCGCCATTCTGTTGAACTGTAAGTGGGAACACCTAGCTGGCTGAGAAGACTACTGATATCATGACAGTAAAAGTATTTATCTTCAGGAAAAAAGTCCACAAAAATTTGTTCACACTTTCTGAAATGGGATACTTTAGCTGACCATGAAGTACATTCTTTTCTTGAAGCCTGGAGGCTAATAACTCAGCTGCTATCTTTGATAGGCCCAAATCTCTTACTAAGTCATTCAATTTGGGTTGGCTAAACTGCTGAGGGGTTAATGACTGCTTGGCATCAGAAGAAGACCCTTCAGATTTCTTCATGCATCTTAGCAAAATACACTTGATCACCATGTTCACTTTTTTTTGTCCTTACAAGAAATAAAACTATTAAAAACTGGAACCGGGAGTGTCTCACAGTGTGGAATAGGTCATATTGCTGAAGGAATATTAGGATATGTGATCATATGCCATTTCTTCATGCCAATGCCCTTGTATGGATCAGACAGAAATAACAGTCACTGCTGTGGTCCTTAGGTTCATGCCAAACCATGGGAATATCAAAAGGCATTACTTTGCGTTTTCCTTTAGTCCAGTGTCAAAGCATTTCCTCACAATTATGACACACAATATTAGGAGCGCAATTCTTGTCTTGATTGCCAAGGGGAACTTGAAAATAGGCAATATATGCATGTGTCGCAAATGATGAAATATTGCGCCTTTGATGTTGAAGTGTGTAACAGCCAAATATAAAACAGAAGGTATCAGGACTATTCTTATATTTACGCCTACTCGAAGAAGCCATGATTCAATCTTAAAACAAAATAAGAGGATGCTTTTTATCAGATAATCATTTTTTACATTTAAAAACAACTACAATTATGTAAAAGTGGTGTTTGTAAAACATTAATTGTCTTGTGGTTATGTTCAATCCAAGAGTTTTTACCCTCTAACGCTAATTTAAAAACCAATGCATGCCATTAACTGTAACAAAAATAATTAAAATTGCATAAAAACTAGAGCATGCACCAAGAAACAGATTTCATATTTGGAATCAGAAATGCGGCATTATATAGAAACAGTTCTAAAACCTCATGCAACTGAAAATGAAAAAAAATTGTTTCCCGGTGTTATCAAAGATCCTGGTTCCATAAGCTCAGTGTTCCTCTCTTATAACACAACCCATTGTGTGAGTAGGTGTCACCTTTGCCATGTTCTTCTGTAAGAATAATAGTCTGAGGAACTAGCGTGCTCACGTGCACACACAAAATGCTGATATTCTAATGATGCTATTATGAGTAATAAATTATCTTTTGTCTCTGACCCAAGAGTGTCTTTAAGGAGAATCCATGAAACTGTGGTAGACTAACTTGTTCATTTGCAAGTAAAGAAAAATCTCTCACCCTGTCTAAATCTTAAATACTTTTAAATCAATTTCAATGCAATAATTTAACCATAAAATCAATAACTTAATCATCCACCTTTAGACACAAAAAATTCAAAGGAAGAAGGAAAGAAATAATAAAAATTAGAACAGAGATAAGTGAAAAAGAGAACAGGAAACAGAGAAAATTAACAAAATCAAAAGTTGGTTGTATATGCTATATACCTGAAACTAATAAAAAATATTAAATGCAAACTAATTGAAAAAAATTTAAGTTGGTTGTATAAAAATATTAATAAACTTTTAGTCAGACTGAACAAGAAGAAAGAAAGCTCAAATTATTAAAATTAAGAATGAAAGTGGGATTCTGGTCAGCTGGCTCAACAGTAAACCCTTGGCCTGGTATGTAGAAGTCCTGGGTTCGATTCCCAGTTAGGGCACACAGGAGAAGTGACCATCTGCTTCTCCACCTCTCCTACTTCCCACCTTTATTCCTCTCCTGCAGACATGCCTTGAATGGTTTGTGCAAGTTGGCCCTGGGCACTGAGGATGGCTCCATGGCATCAACTCAGGTGCTGAAATAGCTCAATTGCCAAGCAATGAAACAGTGGCCCCAGATTGGCAGAGCATGACCATGTAGGGGGCTTGCCAGGTAGATCCCTGTTGGGTGCATATGGGAGTCTGCCCCCCCACCTCCCACTTAATAAAAAGAAAAAAAGAATGAAAGTGGGACATTACTATTGACCCTCTAAAACAAGAGAATTCTTTGAATAATTATGTGCCAACACATTATATAACTTAAATGAAATAGACAAAGTCCTAAAACCATATATACTGCTAAAACTGCTCAAGAAGCTATGGGAAATCTGAATATACCTATAGCAAGTAATGAGATTGAGTAATAAATCAAAAACTTCCAATAAAGAAAAGCTGGAACCAGATGGCTTCACTGTAAATTCTACCCAATATTTAAACAGGAATTAACACCAATTCTTCTCAAATGCTTTCCCAAAAATGGAAAAGAAACACTTTATAACTCATTCTAAGAGGCTAGTATCACCCTGATAATAATGTCAGATAAAGAGATCACAGGAAAAAAAGAGACCAATATTCCTTATAAATGTTAATGCAAAGTCCTCAATAAAATACCAAAACCCAAATCCAGCAGAATAAAAGGATTGTGAACCATAACCAAGTAGAATTTATCCCAGAAACATAAAGTTGGTTCAACATACCAATAAAAAAAATCAACCAATATAGTAAACCAAATTAATAAAGGAAAAATCTATATGATTATCTCAGTGAATGCAGAAAATAATTTGACAAATCCAACACCATTTCATGATAAAAACAAACTCAACAAACTAGGAATAGAAAGGAATTTCTTCAACCTGATAAAGGATATCTATGAAAAATTCACAGCTAACATTATATTAATGATGAAAAACTTATAGTTTTCACCCTAAGACCAGGTACTAGAGAAGAAAGTTGGCTCTCTCCACTTCTGCTCAACACTGAACTGGGCTTAGGGCAATTAGGCGAGAAAAATAAAAAGCATCCAGACTAGAAAGGAAAACGTAAAACTATCTCATTTGAATACACGTACAGACACACACACACAAAACACACCCTTCACTCAATAAACAAATTCAGCAATTTTGCAAGTAAAAGATCGATATACAAAAATGAGTTGTGGCCCTGGCTGGTTGGCTCAGTGGTAGAGCGTCAGCCTGGCATGTGGATGTTCCAGGTTTGATTCCCGGCCAGAGAAAAACAGGAGAAGTGCCCATCTACTTCTCCACCCTTCCCTCTCTCCTTTTTTTCTCTCTTTCTCTCTCCATCCCACAGTCAAGGCTCCATTGGAGCAAAAGTTGGCCCAGGCATTGAGGATGACTCCACAGCCTCTGCCTCAGGTGCTAGAATGGCTCTGGTTGCAATGGAGCAATGCCCCAAATGGGCAGAGCATTACCCTCTAGTGGGCTTGCCAAGTGGATCCCAGTAGGGCATATACAAGAGTCTGTCTCTCTGCCTCCTTGCTTCTCACTTCAGAAAAATACCCCCCTCAAAAAAAAATCAGTTGTACTTTCATACATGAGTAGTGAACAATCTAAAATTGAAATTAAGGAAAATAATTTCACTTAAAACTTACATGAAAAAAATATTTAACCAAGTATATTTAACCAAAAAGTGCAGGACTTGGTACACTGAAAACTATGAAACACTACTGAAAGTAATTAAATATCTAAATAAGTGTAAAGAAATCCCGTATTTCATAGGTTGAAGGACTTAATATTTTTAAGAACTCAGGACTCCCCAAATTGATCTAGAGCCAACACAATCTGTATCAAAATTCCAATTGCCTTCTTTGCAAAAAAATAGACAAGTTGATCCTAAAATTTATGTGGAAATTCAAGGGACTCTGAACAGGAATAACAGTCTTAAAAAATAACAATGTTATAGCATGTACACTTCCTCATTTCAAAAATTACTACAAAACTGCAATAATCAAGATAATATGCTGATATAAATATATAGACACGAGGATCTATGGAATAGAATTGGGAATCCAAAAGTACACATTCACATTTACTGTCAATTAATTTTCAACAAAAGTACCAATGTCAATCCATGAGGGAAGAATAATCTTTTTCAATAGATGATGCTGGGACAACTGTATAACCACATACAATAGAATAAAGTTGGACCCCTTTCTACTTGCATTTCCTGCTTTTTCATGCTTGTTTTTGTGCTCATTGTTGAATACAGTGATTTGTCATCAAACACAGATGAGGACAAGCTAATGAATGGCAGTTTTGACAGTGATGAGGAGTTGTATCAGTTTTATGATGAATAAGACTTGAGTTCAATAACTTTATGTAATACTTTTTTTTTTACATTTCAGGCTACCAAAATTAGGATGCGTCTTATACATGGGATCGTCTTATATGTGGGGAAATATGGTAACTGAACTAGGTGAAAGACCTAAATGTAGAAGCTAAAACCATAAGATTCTTAGAAGGAAACATCTTCACAGACTTGACTTAAGTACGAGCTTCTTCAATATTGCACCATAAGCAAAAGCCACAAGTGAAAAAAAATAGATAAATTGGACATTAGATTTAAAACCTTTCTACATCAAAGGAAATTATTAAGAAAGTATAAAACAACCTCCAGAATGGGAAAACAATATTTGCAAAGCACATGTTTGATAATATTGACAGATTCTAGGATTGAGAATACACAAAAACAAATTTCAGTTGAAAAATGGGTAAAGGATTTGAATAAACATTTCTCTAAAGGTGGTACACAAATGACCAATAGGCACATTAAAAAATCCTGAATACCATTAGGCATCAGAGAAATAAAGGTCAAAACCACAGTGAAATACCACTTCATATCTACTAGAATGGCTATAATTTTATTTATCTTTATTGATTTTAGAGGAAGAAGAAAAGGGAGGAAGGGAGAGAAAAAAAGAGGGTGGGAGAGAGTGACAGGAATATCAATCTGTTCTTGTATGTGCCGTGACCCAGGATCAAACTGGCAACCTTTGTGCTTCAGGACAAAGTTGTAACCCACCAACCTACCCAGCCAGGGCCTAAATAGCTATACATTTTATAAATTGAAAAATAAAATATATTGGCAAGAATGCATTAAGGATAATTCTTTATACACTGCCAGTGGAAGTGTGTGCTGGTACAAACACTGTGAAAACACTTTGACAAATAAAAAAAAAAATCACCATAAAGTTACTATTATATCCAACAGTTTTACTCCTATGTATATATCTAAAATAATTAAACTGTATGTTCCTACAAAATGTGTTCATAAATGTTCACAGTAGCATTATAATAGCCAAATACTGGAAATAACACAAAAGTTCATCATCAATGAGTGGATAAGTAACATGAAGTACATCCATTAAGTGGAATGTTATATAGCCATTATAAAGTACTGACACATGCTACAACATGGATGAACCTTTAGAACATTATACCAAGCGAAATATAGACACAAAAGACCATATATTGTATGATTCTATTTATATAAAATGTCCAGTAGAATAAGCAAGTCCATAGATATAGATTAGTTATTGACAGTGATTGGGGGTGTGGGAGAGCTGGAGTTTCTTTTGAGGACCATACAAACGTTCTGGAGTTAGGCGGTAGTAATGTTTGCACAATTTTGTGAATGTAATTTTAAAACCACTGGGTTATATAGTTATAATACTTAAAATGGCAAATTGTATTAATTTTAAGTCAATAAATTTTTTAAAGAATAAGACACATTTTATCTTTGGAACCTAGCACAGTGCCTAGTATGTGTTTAAATATTAATAAATTGATGAATGAACAAAGATATCGGGTTCAAACAAGTAGAATAATTTTGATTCACTTGTGCAGACACTGAATGATGTTTTACATGTCAAAGGTAAGTCCTAGGAAACTCTACCAGGGAGAAAGGATCCAGTGGAGTGTTAGGAAATGTTTAATAACCAGTCCTTTTTGGGGGAGAACCCAGATTTGTAAACATTCCACCTTGGCTGCTTTAAACAACCTGACACCCTGACAATGAACTTGAGAAGAGATGTGCACAACATTGTGAGCCAGTACAAGCCAGCTTTTACACAACCCTAGAAAACTTCAAAGGCAGGGCATTGAGAGAGAAGCCCCAGTGAGCAGTGCTTGGTGAGCATATTTCCTAGGACAGGAGCATTTGCTGTCTGCACAGGGTGAATTATAATTTGAAAAGCATCACACCCCTATAGGCACATACTATTCTTAATTTAGATGCTAGGATTTTCTCACGAAGAGGACATGGGAAAAAAAGAACTGCCACTGTCTTCGGTCACTGCTGTTCCGATCCACATAGGCACCTGCTGGCCAACACCTACAGATATGGCACAGGAAGTCAGTACAAGCCAGAGCTCTGCTTTCAGAAGCAGGGGCTCACCTGTGGGGACACTGCAGAGGCCGTTCAGGTCTCAGAACACCACTGAATTTCTCTGCTGTGTTTTGCAAGTTAATTTTGTACCGTCTGTCCCGAGCCAGCAGTCAGGCTGCCCATTCCACACCTGTTTATTTACGGTTCCAGGTGCTCAGGCCTCCAGATTGCCATCAGCTTGGAGAGAGCAGTTTAAATGCCCACATAACATTTTCTGGATGTATTAAATTATCAAAGAAAGTATTAATCTTAAATCTCATAAATGTCTCTGGAATTTGCCAAACCTGAATGGGGAACTATTGGCTCAGAGCAGAAGGGTAACAAGTTTATCCTAGGGCCACCGATTCAATCAGTGGTTTGGGATGATCACTGTGGGCAGTACAACTGCAGTGCTAAGTGTAATAAGTGATTTATGAATAGAGAAAAGTTACAATATCAATAAAAAAAAGAAAAGTCCCCATAGCCATCCAAAAACAAACAAACAAACAAAAAGATACAGGGGAAGAATCTTGCTCAAGCATATTTATCATGAATTCAGTCTACTGGTGAACTGCAAGTTAAAACTCCTAATAAAGCCATAACGCTGCACGGGACATAAAGTTGCTTCTCTACATATGCATCTAATGCAACTTCTGTCCCAGTACGCAATGTGGAAGCAAAACTAAGCTTCCTGTATATAATGAGGTAATGAATATCTATCCCAATTTTTTAATGCAAACACCACAAGCACTGCGGGTTCTTAAATACAGCAAAACTCTTCCTTATCTGTTACCAACTAGACAAACTTGACAACAGGATAAAATGCGAAGAAGGACAATGATTAGCCAAAGACATGTTAATTAATGGTGTGTCTTCCGCAGTATGTGTTGCTTTTCTGCATCAATATCTTAAATAATTGAGCAACCTCTGAAGGCAGTCTTTGGAGGCTGTTTTTAACAGCCACAGTTTGTTTTTTTTTTAAACAATTAGAATGAGCAGTTCTAGTCATTGGAATGGTGGAAAATAGACTTTGAAGCCACAAATTAATTGTGTTTCAACTAGGTGAGCGGAGCTACCACTAATCAGATAGGATTTTCTGATCCAAATGTGCAAGACAAATCATGCTTTTTAATACCATTGTTGCAGAAAAAAAAAAAAAAAGCAAGGGCTTGACTTAGGCCAGCATTTCCTGATTCATTCTCCCTGCAAAATAAATTAATTAATTAAGTAATCACGGTATCAAAAACTATTCTCTGGTTAAATAAATTTATAAAATATTGCATGCTTTAATTGCTTGCAAGAGATAAAGCATATTAAAACTCTGAGAATTTTTTTTTTTTTTTTTACAGGGACAGAGAGAGAGTCAGAGAGAGGGATAGATAGGGACAGACAGACAGGAACGGAGAGGTGAGAAGCATCAATCACTAGTTTTTCATTGCTGTTGCAACACCTTAGTTGTTCATTGATTGCTTTCTCACATGTGCCTTGACCGCGGGCCTTCAACAGACCAAGCAACCCCTTGGAGGTTGGGTCCAAGCCAGTGAGCTTTTGCTCAAGCCAGATGGGCCCGCGTTCAAGCTGACAAGCTCGGGGTCTCGAACCTGGGTTTTCCTCATCCCAGTCTGACACTCTATCCACTGCACCACCGCCTGGTCAGGCAAAGCTCTGAGAAATTTTATAGAGTTTTTAAACGGATAACCTTTTTATCCCATTATTTACCAAACATTTTTGTAATTAAAAAAGTCATATCTAAAGGTTACTAGCATTCCTAAAAATACAGTTTGGGAAACCCTGGTAAAAGGCATCTTTTGAGGCATTCACAACAGTAGGTTTTTCTTACCTACTGCAAATGTACTTTAAATGTAGCTCCCCCATACTTACACACATGGGAATACAGTAAAATACTCAACCAATGAACAATCCCTAAACTCCAGTAACAATCACAGGAGATACAGTGCCCTAGAGGGACAAATTTTATGTATGCTCTTGCTTTTTTTTCCATGAGGACAGTGACAGCAGAAATTATATATACACAGTATGTAGGCAAACTCTTCTGTTAAGGACCAAATAGCAAGTATTTCAAGCTTTGTAGGCCGTACAATCACTGTAACATGAAGGCAATCATTGATAACATGTAAATAAATGATTGTGGCTAGTGTTTTGATAAAACTTCATTTCTAAAAACAGGTGGCAGGCCTTATTTGGCCTGTGAGTTATAGTTTGCAATCTCTAAAGTAAGGCACAGTATTTATTAGCTGCTAATTTTTTTTCCTCTATTCACCAAACCTCACTCCGGCTCCAATTTATTTTCTGAAGCCCTAGTGTCCAATGTGATGGTATTAAGAGAAGGGCCTTTGAAAGGTAATCAAGTTATGTGGGTGGTCATGATGGGATTAGTACCATCATAACAAGAGACATTAGCTTTTTCCTCTCTACACCATGTGAGGATACAGCCAGAATCTGCTAGTGACTTCATCTTGGATCTATAGTGTTTGTTATGGCAGCCTGAGCCAACACAGCTTCCATGTTGAGAAACCATCAATTCTGCTTCTCAATGTCAATCTTCTCTTATTTACTGTTTACCCACATAAAATGGTAGTGAACTACCTGAGAGAACCTTAGAATTAAACTGGTAACAGGTGTGGTATACACACAGGGCTAGTGGTAATAAAACAGAATGAGAATGGGATGATTCAGAAGACGACAATATCAGGAATCCAACTTGGAAAACTTAGAATGCCCTTTAATTTTCTATTACATATAATATAATGTACATATTATGTAGGTATACAGAGAGAAGGCATCTTTTTGACAGATAGGTAATGACTTTCCTAATAAATGAGCCACCCACAAGCCTATGATTTTAGTTACTTAAAATAATAAAAACTCAGTAATTGCCACCTAAAGATTTCATACAAACCCATTCTTTATAGTCAGATTTCTTTTTTATTAGGACCCCAATCTAAAAGTTGTGCTTCCTGCACACTGCCCAGCCTATCTTTTACCCTAGTAACAGGAGAGAGACCACGTGAGAATAGAGGTCAAAGGCAGAACAGGATATTCAGATAAGAGAGGAAGCTTTGAGACCAGGTAAGCAGCAAAAGCTATTCTTGTGGTTTATCTAACAAAGTAAGCAGCCAGCATTTTATAGAGTCAAACTTTAGTGAAGACTGTACTCAAAATAAACTTGGAATAATTTCAAATTAAAAAAAGAAACAACAACAAAAATAACTAAAGCAACTAATACTTGATAAAGTGTGGCCCATGGGCCATATGCATCCAAAATGATTGAGGCATCTTTGTTAAAAACACAGCCATTTGGGCCCCATTCCAGATCAATTAAATCTGTACCTCTGAGGGTGGGGCCAGGAAGCAGGAATATTATTTTAAACCAATATTCTAGATAATTCCAATGAACACTATCATTTTATTCCTACCAAACTAATAGGAAGGCAATAATAAAACTCCCACATCTTATGGAATAGGATGGAGCAACAATGGCCTGAGCCAGAGGGAGAAATACAAATCTAAAGCAAAAAGGAAAGAGGTACAGGTTACAGGGAAGCAGCAACTGTGTTTACTGCCACCTTAGCTAGAGGTTTCTGAAGACCTTCTGTCAGGAGAGGCTGAAGTTGATCAATATCCAACACTAAATGTTTGTGTGTGTGGATGTGTGTGAAATGTTAATTAAATGTATATGTCGCTGCCCTTTAAATGCATTTAAAACTCACAATTCAGAGTTAATAATTCCTTTGGCATCTTCAAAAAGTTCTCAACAAAAGCAAACAATAATGTTCCTGCCATTGATACACTATAGACGCCAGTACTGAGGACCTGATAATAGAGATTCTTCTTCCTAGAATGGGGATGTTGTGCAAAGGGCTTGTGCAAACACTGGCAATGTTGCATGAACCAGGCTAGAACTCAAAGAAGGGTCTCCCTGCAGAGAGGCGAGCATGGCTCAGTGCAGTTGGGACCATGTTGGGCCACACTGGACGTATGCTCCAGGAGAGAAACTCCACCCACCTGTTGCTCTCCCTTTCTACAAGACAAGTGTGAGAGCAAACTTGCAGGTAGTGGAAGAGCAGCCTGTGTCAGGCACCTGCTGTGCAGGGAGGTATTTGGGAACACCAGCTGTTAGCACTTGGTGAATACATGGTGTGAAGTTGGATTTAGCTGCAGCCCATTCCATGAAGGGAGGAAAAGCTACTTGTCCTGTGGGAAGCAGAGGGGCAACCTTTCATTCCTACTCCATTAATGAATTGGCCAACTGATCACTCTCTCCACAGGGAAAGTCCAATAGATGAAATCTTATAGTGTTATGTCTAAGCAAGAAATAATTTCATCTCAACGTGAAATACATGTTCAGAAGCGTACACATATAAGTGCTTACACACTCTTTTCAAGGTTTAACTGTATAAAACATAACTACATAGCTTTCCAAAATTTCCGCTTTGGTGGTTGTGTTTTGAATTAGGTTGATACAAGGACTTGGTTGTCAAAAGTGTAAGATGTGGTGCTAGCTGTTCCATCAAGAGGAGAAAGCATGAGCCCAAGATCAAGAAACCAAAATGAGTATTCAACTCAAAACCTCACTGCCCCCACTCCCAGGGCTTAGGCAAATGGCTTTGCTGGGTTTTATTGCTCAGTTTTCTCATCTAGAAATAGGGATGATCGGATGTGTGATAAGCATTCATTCATGTTTATGAAGCATTTTGAGATCCACTGATGAAAGATACAGTTCTATTTTTCTCAGCATTGGCAGACAAACATTTGGTACAAATCCAGCGAAACCATGTGGAGTTAATTACCTGTAGGACTTGAAACTGTTGTCTCAGATCTATTTTGCACTTTCCAACCTCAGGCAGATTTAGTACCTGTTGTGTTTTACTGTAAATCAGCAAAAGAAGTTAGCAGACAAATTGGGTCAAAGCACAAGATGGTGGTTCATGTTGATTACTATTTCCCTGAGATAACTATTTGAGGAACAACACAAGAACTGTGTTTTTAACATACGGTTAATGTTAAGTTATATAGGCAACCTGTAGTAACCAATAGTAAGCATATTATTTCAAATAATGAATGAAAGCCAAGATGTCAAACCATCAACAACAAAAACAAAAATACAGTTGTAGGCATATTGGTCTTTTACTTATGACAAAGATTATTAGCTTGTTAAGTTTAAAACATTTCTTAAAAGTCCCAGACCTGCGAGGCATTTGATACAACAATCAACTTCCTGAGTAATGAAGACTTGTATTTCACCTTTCTAAGAGAGATGAAAGGAATATATTGCTGCCTTTGAGGAAGACTATTTAAATATCATCTGTGAGCCAGAGTTCAAGCAACACCTGAATTTAAGCAGTGACACAAGAAAACCCAAGCAATAAAAAAAAAGTCTGGAGTAGCAGAGTGGAAAGGAATAGTACTCTCAGACCTGCAGTAAATCAAACCACAGTTATTTCTCCAGTTCAATTTGACCAGAGAGCACAATTCTAGACTAAAACTTTTTACCAAAAACTCTTACCAGCTCAAACAGGACTTCAGTGTTGCCTTCGGAAGGTGGGCAGAAATCCTCACATCTGTTAGTGTTCAGAGAAGGCTGGTTTGGACGTAAGAATGTGGGAGAGAGCGCAAACAGAGGGAAACTCAGGCATGTTAGCATCGGGGGCAGTGGTGTGTAACGTGTGGACCCTGAGCTCAGATTCAATATCATCTGAAATTTGTTAGAAATGCAAATTATCAGGTCCCACCTCAGACTTGCTAAATCAGAAACTCAGGGATTGAGGTCAAGCAATTTGTGCATTATTAACAAGGCCTCTAGGTGATTCTGACCAGAGGTTAAAAGAATTCTGATTTTAACCTGCTGAGGTTGGAGAAACGCCGATTAATAATTGGTATCATCCTCAATGTGAATGAAAAATATTTAATTGTTGCGAAGCATGGGAAAGTGAGAAATGTAAGCCAAGCGAACTGCTACTCAGTTGGGGGACTTGAAACATCCTGAGTATGATGATATAGTACACAATATCTGTGGCAAATAAAGGGGGATGCTTTTTGCTATTAGCATCATTCTCCCATCGGCATGTAAGAAAACAATAAAAAGGTGTTACTCATTCAGGCAGAGTCTTCTAGCTGTCTACCAGAATACATTCTTTCCTTGTCTGGGCATACAACTATATTTCCCAGGCTCCCTTGCAGTTAGCTGTGGCGCATGACTGTACTCTCTCCCTTCTACTTAGGCACTTCCAGGTCTGGCCCATAAACAACATCTCAGTGAGCTCCTCCACATCCTTTCCCCATTCCAGTTGACTGTGATAGTAGCACTCAGGATGACACACATTAACAACGTCAAAACAACCAGCAGCCTTGATTTCTGAATCAAAGCATGGAGGAGAGCTTGCCAGACCTAAATTCAGCCCGACCCTGACATAAGAAAGAGATTGACTTTTTGTTCTCCAAATGTCTGAATTTTAGAGATCTATTTTTTTAACCTCAGTTTCCCCACCCCAACTTCCCAACCCACACACACACACATACTGGCATACTCAGATCCACAACCAAGAAAGTACTGACATACTTTCTCCACAACCAATAACAAACATGATTATGTTCTTAAGTTTAAAGTATATTTTGAAAGTTTGATATTTTCATTGATCTTTCCCTATACATATACACACAGACAAATGCAAAGAAAAACAAATAGAAAAACAGTAGGGAGAATATAAATACTGCAGGCCTTACTTTACACTTAAGTATATTCACAGTTACATTAATAAATCAAGACATCAGCCTGGCCAGGTAGCTCAGTTGATTAGTGTTGTCCTGATTCACCAAGGTTGTGGGTTCAATCCCTGGTCAGGGCACATACATAAGTCAACTAATGAATCCATAAATAAGTGGAACAACAAATTCATGTTTCTCTCTCTCTTTCTCAAATCAATTTTGAAAAAAAATCAAGACATCAAATTCAGAATAATATATTAATTTTTCTTAATAATCATGACATAAAAGCATCCCTGTAAAGAATAGTGTTATATCAGTACTTTCTACATTTACCTTTTTCAGAAAATGAAAACCAGCTATGATTAGCATGCTCAACTGAGGTAATCTTTATTCATCTAATTTCAGTGCACCTTCACTTTCAGTCACCAATCTTAAGTTTGTTCAGCTTAATTGTTTTAACATGTAGTTGTTTTTACATATAGTTCTGCCTCCTAAAAATAGGACCTTACGTACATCCCTGCCAACTGGGTACATTCATGCTGTATTTTTATTTGAGATTGTTTAGCCATGTTCTCATTCAGATCTGAGAGTGACTGGGTGGGGAATTCAGTGAAGTCACTTAATATACTTATGACACCATGCACTCAGCTATTAAAAGCAAGAAAAATTAGTGGCCTCTTTATGTCTATGATGTAACCATTAGTAAAATAACTAGTGACATGAGTTCTGGGTTTTTTGAAAAGATAGAGTGGTAGGCAGACTGAATTCTGCAACTCCCAAAGACAAGTCTCCCCTACCACAGACCACTCACTGACCAGTCTCCCCTCCCAGTAACATCATCCCACCTCACAAAGTTAACTATTCTGCAGTAACTGCCAACATCACACATTTACTCGTATAGGGAAACTCTGGAGTCATCCTGGGTTCAAAGGTCAGACAAGCTTGGGCTTAAATCTTAGCCATACCACTTAGTAGTTCAGTGGCCCTAGAAGTTTCTCAACTTCCTAAGGGTTCAATTTCTTACCAATAAAAACACTACTCCATCTTGCTTAAATCCTTTAGAGCTTCCACATCATCTTCAAAAAGTGAACTGTTCTAAAAAGCAAGACTCTTTACAATCTGACCCCATTCACCTTTCCAACCCATCAACCACTGGCCACCTTCAGGCACCAGGGAAAGCACCTGTTTCCTAACGTGCAATAAATGCTCCTTTGAGCTTCTTTTTGATTCCTGTCAGAAAGCTTCCTAAGTTTAACAAAAGAAATAAAAACATCAGCTCCTCAGTGAGGCACTTCCAAATGCCTCTGGGCTGTCAGTTCCTTTGCTTCTGTGCTCATCACACTGGGCACACACCTTCTTATTACCACTTACTACTCTTAACTACAATTGTTTATAATTGTTTTGTTTGTTTGTTTAGCTTTTTCACCACAGGCCTGTGAACTCCTGGAAAGCAGTGGCTTCGTTGTTTCAGTGTCCTTATTCTACCTTGGCCTTTGTACCAGCCACTCCTTCAACCTGGAATTTTCTTCCCCCAGAGGTGCACAAGGCTCACTCACTACTTCCTTCACATCTTTGCTCAAACATCAGCTCCTTGATGAGGCCTCACCTGAACTCCCTATTTATATGTGCAACCTGGTCTTTCTTCCTTCCCTGCTCCCCTTGGCCAAGCCCTTTAACCTTTGGTTTTTTTCTTTTCAGTTAATACCTTTTAAAACACAATATAATTCACTTATCAGTTAGTTTGTTTAGTGATTATGGTTTATCTCCCTATCTAGGATGTAAGTTTCATGAGGATATAGGTTATCTTGACTGTTACTGATCAATAATAAGGTTCCAGAACTGTACCTGGCTCATATATTGTCAAAGAACTATTTGTTGACTAGGTGAAGAGAGTTAATTTTTTATATGCCAAAAGGCCTAAAACTTCCTCTCACTGAAATCAATAAATTAAAAAACAAATAATTAGAAAAGAATGAATGAATGCCTGTCCCAAAGTTGTTCCGTGCACAAGAAAAAATTGGGGTGGGGGGCAAATTAACCCATCAGAAAAAGAATTAGACCCTGGTTTCAGTTTCTTTCTCTTTCCTTGAGAGAGACATGAGCTAAGAGCATGACTCTTATAAACAGAACTGGGTTCAAATCCCAGGAGAGACACTCAATACTATTTAGCCTCTCTTGACCCATAGTCATCTCAATGTAAAATGGTTTCAGTAACAACACCTACCTCTTAGGGCTGTTGTTCAGGATCAAGAGATTATACTACAGAAGCACCTAACCTGAAGCTGTGGCATATTGAAAAGTGCTTTGTAGATAGTAGTTGCTATCATGATTCATTCTCAGTAATAAGGCATTCTTCTTATTACACACTCTACTCCACAAGTGCCACCTTTGAGAAGTCTGAGACCAGGATGAACACAACCTACTCTCTACTCCTTGAAGTATAGACTTGTATCTCTAGACCTGACCCAGAACCTAGATACTAGACACTCTGGGCAGGAATAAAGGAGGTGGTTCCTCACATTTTATCACATCTATTTTCCTGACTGCTTTTTTTTCTTCCATCTAGCATGTTACATCTAAACAACAACAACAAAACCTCAATTATATCTAACACACCAAATCAAACTAAAATCTTCTAATTTTACTCATGCAGTGATAGTCATCAGTCAGTCAGTCATCCATTCAACAGTATCTATAGATGCTGACCCCTATGCTAAGCACCAAGTATATGTCAGTAAGTAAATTGGACAAGGCACCTGCCATTAGAGCATATGATCTAAAAGGGATAGCAGGCAATAAACAAGCATACAAATACAAGATTACAACTTGTGAGAGGTGTTCTGAAGGATAGAAGCAAGGTGTGGTAAAAGATAATAATAGTGAGGATAGACCTAATTAAAACAGGGTGGAGGCAGGGAGGTCACCTTTAATATAGAGAAATGGAGCACATAATATACTACAAAATGTTCAGGTGAGTATTTCGTACCAGTTTCTCTGCTTCTCATCAGACTGAAATCTCTTCGATGACGATAAAAGGTCTTATATTAGCTGTGCAAGTTCTACACTACTGGCCAGGACCGAACATGCATTTCCTTCATGAAACAGTGTTTACCTAGTTGTCTTTTACCAACCTTTAGTATATTTAGGAGAGAATGGGAAAATGAGATTCCTAACATCTGTAAGTTTATGAATGATATAAAATTTAAAATATAGGATCACATCTGCCAATTTATTTTAGAAAGTTTTTAAATTTTTAGCTTAATTATTATAGACTAATTTTAGACTAATTTTGTTTCTCATACTGAAAATAGAACCATCATTTCTTTTATTTTTAAAATTGGGGTTAGTTATTAAGATTGTCTAATAGATTGAACAGGGAGGAATTATGCTCCAAAGGAAATATAAAACTTGTAAGTTCTGAGGAAACTGACCTTAAACGCAGTTGACACATTAACATAATTTTCTATGACTATTGTTATTCTACATAATAGATAGACTTGCGTGTATAGTTGATGTTTTATCACAAAGAGACAGTGATCTTGGCATGGTTTGACAATGTTTTTAAGATGAGCTTATATAAAAAGAAAAGAACAAAGCCCAAGAAGCCACTGGCATATTCATTTTTCTCTCTCTTGAGAATAAAGACAAAGAAATGGGGATCTACTGGAAAGAAAAATTGCCTCACATTGTTCATTCATGAGTTTTCAGCTGTAATTAAACATCTAATGCTCCAGATGGCTAAGTATTCAAAATTAGTACATTTCAGCTTCACTGAAACAGTTTATTTTGAAATGTTCAAAATACTATCCACTGGTGCTTAACAACCAAGCAGGGGAATCTTTTAAAACTCCGTAAGTTCTATTAAAATATATGCTTCGTGGAGAAATTCGTGATTCCATAATACTTCCTTACCACTTGTTTTCTTCTTTTCCCTATTGACCTATGTAGTGAAAAAAATATTAAAAGCTGGATGTGACTGTACTTGCCTTGCATATAACTCCTGTCCTAGTTTAGAATAGAATCTTTGCTAAGTGAGAGTACAGTCTCTGCTCTCTAGAAGTGGAGTGGATTTCCTTGCCTCTTGACTTTGGATCTGGCTGTGTGATTTGTTTTGGCCAATGGCCCGTGGGCAGAAGTGACAGGGTGCCTGTGCCAGGTTTACACTTTAAGAGCAGCATGAATTTCTGCTTATCCTCTCACATCTCTGCAATTGCCATGAAAAGGATCTCTCTTTGAGTGGCTAATGCCCCTTTAACCTGTGTCTAACAATTAATATACAGGCAATGAAACAGCACAACCCATATCAAAAAGTCAAGTCCAGCTGGACCCTCAGCTAGAAGCAGAGCTGCCTAGATGGGATCAACCTGTATCAGCAGACCCCCATTTGGTCAGCAGTCACATGAGCGGGAGGAAGTCATTTATTAAGTCACTGAGTTTTGGGGTAGTTTGGTAAGCAGTAAGAGCTAACTAATATACTATGTCACTCACTGCTCCATTCTGTGGCTGTTGGGGGAGGAAGCTGAAGGGAGAGATATTGTAAGCCACATTATCAAATATCAAAAATTATTATGTTGAGCATATTTGTTACACCACCGCAACAGATTTTAAATTTCTTGGATTTGAAAAAACCTGTTGTTCCTCTCTGACATCATATCAAAAGTAGCAATTTAAGATTCTACTGACTTGGCTTTATTAAAATTTTTTTGTGCAAGTATCAGTGTCACCATTTTCTTAAACAAAGACCCATAGTTCAACATTTTTTTTCTTCCCTATAATTCCATTTCAAGCCCAAAGTTTTAGAGAGGGATATTTTTCAATGTTTCTGCTAAATGAAAAATTTGGTTACATGTCTAAGCACTGATTCTTTTGTCAAAGATTTATTTATTATATTATGTGCCACTTTCCTACTAGACACTTTTTACAAATTATTTTGTTGACTATTTAGAACAATAATGTGAGGTGGCTTGTTGTCAGCTTTCAGTTTGGTGAGTGGATTCAGAAAGATTAAATAACATGCTTAGGGCAGCACAGCTAGATTGAGTTTGATTTCTACCAGGGCAATCTAATTCCAGTTTTCCCCCCAAATACTACTATATCTTCCAAGAAACAAAAATTTTAACAAAATAATTATATCTATATATAAAAGTTTATGTATGTCTTCCATACCAAAGAGTAAGCTTCAGAGGGCAGGGCTGACAGATGAAAATTCAATGAATATTTGTTCAATAAGAACAAAATGAGTGGGTTCTTAAAGAGTTCACTTACATTTCTCCTTCTCTGCCTCAGCTCCATGCCTAACATCTCACAGAAAGGTAAACACTACTCTACCAACCTGAGTGTACCCCATCCTAATTTAAGATTTGTTTTCTCCATTGCCTATACCTCACCTTAAGACTGCACACTGCTTCTTTCTCCAGTCAATTAAATTATTTTGATCTGATCGTTTTCAACCTCTCCGCCTACACTAAGAAAACGTATTTAGCTAAATTCTTGGGACCAGGCCCTCAAACTTATCAACCTTCGTGATGGCTTACAAATCCAATACACTCACATAGGAATCCAAAGAATAAACCACCGAGGAGTTACCGTTAGCTAAGGGCTGTGTGCCATGCATGGAAGCAAGTGAAAAAGGAAGACCGATAAATCTGAATAGGCGAGTGAGAGGAGGGGGCCACCTGCCTTTTTGGTTAAGAATATAAAGTTGAACTAGAGCATTAGGAAAGTAAAGGACATTAAAGGTTGTCAGAAATGTAGAGCAAGGGCCGAAATTCTTCAATGGAAAGAAGTGTTGGTTGAGTAGTTAGGACCTGCTTGAGTGTAAAGATGGGAAGAGGGAAAGAAGAATCTGGATGTTGGGAAGAATCCCATGGGGAACAAGTGATAAATGGAAGAAAATTCCTGGACAGACACTGAGTGCTCACTGGAACAGTAGGAGAAAAGAATGGACAAGAATCCTGGCTTTTACTACTTTGTCAGTACTAACTACGTTGACTCTTCTACTTATCTCCCTCCGGGGATTCAACCACTTTGTGTCTATGTCTTGTTGTTTCTCTCTTTGGGTCTGCAATTTCTCACTCTCTCTGCCTCATTCTGTGGAAATGTGTGTCTCTGGGGGTAAACATGTGTATGGTGGTCACTACAAAGGACGATCAAGAGAACTACCCATGCATTATAGGTGATGACAGAATGACCACAGTCCCTCATTGATCTGCTTGATACTGGGGTGGGGAACCACAGCAGGGTAGAAAATGAAGTAGTCTCCTCTATGAAAGAGGCATGATTAGAAGAAATACTGGAAATTATAGATTATGAAAAGCACTACATCAGAGGTTATCTAGCCCAACATCCTCATTTTATTGATTACGGAAGGATAAAAGGGGAGCAAATTCTACATGTAAAACACCACTTTGAAATACTATTTCTAAAATAGCTTGAGACTAAGAGTAAATCAATGAATTAAACACATCTTACATTATTCACATAGTAGCAGCAAACAATTTTAATTATATTAGTTCAGATTCAATGTGGTTTTCTAATAAAGCAGATTTTTGCTTAGAGCAGCTGTGTATTAAATCCATTAAATATGTGAAAATGCTATGCATTTGAGAAAAATTAATTCGAAGTTTGTCATGGTTTCTTCTATTTTGACTTTGGCTCTTCATTTACATTTAGAAACTGCTTCAAGGATGGGTGAGTTTTTACAATGTCAAATAATTTAATCTGCAACTATGTTTTAAAAATAAAATAATCTCATTGTGCCATTAGCAGATGATTGATTTAAATTTAAACACCTTGGGCTCAAGTTACCAATCAATCTTATAAAAATGACACAGTGGAGACAGATTCTTCTCTCTTTGGAAATAATTATTTTACTCTAATACAATCCTTTGTTTAGCCCTGTTTTCTAAAGCACCTAAGTATATTGTTTTTACTGTGAGCTGCTTTAAATCTTCTCTGGGAGGGAGAAGGATATAAATCTATAAATAGAGTCAAAGTGAGTCATCTGTTAGTCAATAGAGAAATTGTGAAAGGAGTGTGCTTATCTATATGAACAGAACAGTTCTGTTGGTTAGGATTTGGGATGAAATACAAAACCACCACCAACTTCATAGACTGAAAAAAGAACACGAATATATTGTAATACTTAGTAACCTCCTAATCTAAAAGAAAAGAAAGTCAATTATGCCTTTTTTGTTTAGACCCACAAAATCTAAAAATTGCAGTGAACTTTCTGGATCATCCAGGCCTAGTCCCCCATCTAAAGCTGGAGTGCCCTAAATTCCGTATTCAATCTCTAGTTGAACCTGTCCATTGACAAACACCCTGAGCCCTATTAAGACATATGTCCTACCACTGTCTGGCTCTGATCTTCCAGATAGTGGGTCAAAATCTTTCTCCCCTCTGTCCTCATCTGTTCATAGGGCAAGTTAAATTTCTCTTTTATAACCTAAAACCCAGTGATGCATGTCTGCTCTCACACACCTGCCTTAGAATGAGTTCTGCCATAAAAGATAGGGAAATTTATATCCAGTGAGCTGAATCAGCTATTAAGTACCATTACTTCATTTTCTGTTTTTCTGTTAACATTTCCAATGTAACAAAATGGATTGAGGCAGAAAGCGCCTATAAATTATCTCTGGTCATTTTTTCAGCCCCTAGTTAAGGGGATTAAAGGCTTTCTTCTCATTATACCTTGACTTTAAAATTAAAGTCAGACCATTTAGACTTTATCTTTTAGAGCTGCTGTTAATATGATAGTCACTAATCACACATGGCTACTGAACATTTACAATGGAATCAGTGTGATTAAATAATTTTTTATTTTTACATTTATTAATTTAAATTTTAAAACTAAAGCAGCATAAATTATGTTTTCGTTAAACAGTACTTTGTTGTTTTAGTGGATTACATTTTACTTTAACTAAGGTGACCAACTTTTTTACAATAAAAAGGACAAATATAAATTGAAGAAAACAATATCATAATAAAAACATTTTATTCATTGCAACAATAATACACTATAATATGATAAATGCATAATAAAAACATTTGTAATATTTTATATTGTAATTATGCTTACATGTCTATTAATTTTTAATAATAATTGTAAGAAGAAAGTACTCATTTAGATACAAATAGGTCACATCACATGAAATGGATCGACTCTGCATTGATCGAATACGGACATATACGGATTAGTCTTCCAATATCAAAAAGGAGTACATGTAGGAGGACACTTTTCGAGGGAGGACAGAACTTACAAAAGAAGGACTGTTGTCCCTATAGGAGGACGATTGTTACCTTACTTTAATTAGTGTATTATATAAAATGTAATTGTTATATTTTAGTGTGTGTCTCTGGCTCATGCATCATCTTTAGTGTTCACATAAATGCATGACTAATCTATGTCAATGGCTTGCTTCACTTTAAATGATTTTTTTCTATGCAAAGATGTAACATTGCTATCTGTTTATTTGTGTATTTTATATAGATGACAGAAGTTATATTGATACCTACAGAAGTCATACTTGATAATTAAATTGAAATATTTATTTTAATATATTAGAATTAAATTATATTTCTGGTGTGAAAAATAAGTATGTACAAATTTTTCAATTTAAAATGAAGGCATATTCATGTTGAATTGAGTGGAAATTAGAAGCTATTTCAAGGCCATAAAAGTAAAATAAAGAAAAAAAGAGACTGGAAGATGCCAGACAGAGTCTTCACCAAGAATGACCACTGCAATTTCCTACAACAGGGTATAATGAAGAAGCTGCTTCTTCGTGGTGTAAAAAAAAAAGAAAATTAATTATACAAAATTAAGTAGGCAAATTTAAGATAGATTTTAAGCAAATACATTGTGTATTTGATAAGTTGAAACAGTCAAAAATCATTCAGTGAACTTAATTTATGTAAATTAGATTCAATGTCCAATAAAACTTTTTTTTTTAGTGAGAGGAAGAAAGGCAGAGACAGACTCTCACATGTGCCCCAACTGAGATCCACCCAGCAAGCCCACTAGAAGGCAATGCTCTGCTTACCTGGGGCCCTTGCTCCCTTGCAACCAGAGCCATTTTTAGTGCCTGAGGCAAAGGCCATCCTAAGTGCCTGGGACCAACTTGCTCGAATGAAGCTATGGCTGCAGGAGGGGAAAAAAAGAGAGAGAGAAACAAGGAAGAGGGGTCGAGAAGCAGATGGATACCCCTCTTGTGTTCCCTGACCGGGAATTGAACCTGGGACTTCCACATGCCAGGCTGACACTCTACCACTGAGCCAACTGGCCAGGGCCCCAATAAACCCTTAAACTATTTTTCAATAGGATCTGCATTTGTAACTTGGTTTTGATTCTTACACAACAAATAACACCATTTTTAGATGGAAACTGGTAAAAAATAAAATAAGTTACTACTTCAGTTTTTAAAATATTTTAAGAATATTATGGGAAAGAGGCCTGACCTGTGGTGGCGCAGTGGATAAAAGCGTCGACCTGGGAACACTGAGGTCGCCAGTTCAAAACCCTGCACTGGTCTGGTCAAGGCACATATGGGAGTTGATGCTTCCAGCTCCTCCCCCCTTTCTCTCTCTCTCTCTCTCTCTCTCTCTCTCTTTCTCTCTCTCACTCTGTGTCTCCTCTCTAAAAATGAATAAAATAAAAAAATAAAAAAAATAAAAAAAAAGAATATTATGGGAAAGAAAGAGAGAAGATAGAGAGAGAGAAAGAGAGAGAGAGCTTGTTAGTTTAACCATAACTATGATTTAATATTACCAATCTAATAATCAAAATTATGTATTCTGTAACAAAACAAAAGTATATAATGAACCCTATGCTTTCACCTCTGGCCAAGTTCTCATTACAGTTGAACAACCTATGCCCCTCTGGCTGACACACACTGAGAGATGACATCAGAGTCATCTCCCCATCCCAAATTTCCCAATCCCCTGTATAATCGGAACAAGATGTCTGAGCTGTTGATATAGGTTTCTGAGAACAAGAATTCCCCCATCTTCTCAGGTGGCCAGCTGTTGAATAAACCTCTTTCCTTTTCACCAGACCTGTGTCACAAATACTGGCTTTTTATGTCGAAGCAGGCAACAGAACCTGTATTGGATAGCAAACCTATTTTTTCAACTGTAAATTTTTAAAAATCTAAATATAGATCAAGTATTTAGGATGAAAATTTAACATCCAAATTACATGCCAGATTTTGCAGACTCTAGGAAATCAAAGTGATATATATCTCCTAAATAATGTTTTATGCTGCTTATGAATGGAAGCAATATTTTTACCTATAGGACTGAACGAAATATACATCTAAATTAATATTATTAAATAGTCATGAAACTATACTATTATGAATAAATAATGCTTTTATTCATTTTCAAGAGGTAAGTAAATGAAGAAGAACAGATAAGTTTCCCACACAGAATTCCAAATAGTTTATATAGATCAGTGGTTCTTAACCTGGGTTCTATCGAACCCTAGGGGTTCGATGAGTCGGTCTCAGGGGTTCGGAAAAACCTCTGCCGCGGAGGCCAGAATAAAGTAATACCGTAATTTGTTGTGAGTTCATGCACTTTGTTGGTTTTGTTCTTTGAGCCAGGTGATGTTCATGCATGGCTCATTTTGTGCACCAGTAAAAAACATATACCTATGTCTTCAATTTGGAAAAAAAAAATAATATTTTATTTATCACTAAAAAAGGGTTCGGTGAATGCGCATATGAAACTGGTGGGTTCGGTACTTCAAAAAAGGTTAAGAACCACTGCTATAGATATTCCCCACTGAAGAAAGTAGAACATAACTCCCTCCTCATTGATCTTCCTTCCAAGAGTACAGTATGAATAGGACTGGGAAATAACTTTACAGTGGGGAATCTTGACAAACACTACTTCAGTCAGGTGATGAAGGTTAACATCATTTGTGGTAAGTCATTGATAGCATGTACTGTTGATATGAGGTGATGAGAATGGTAATGTACTTCTGTGATCTTCCTCCCAAACTCTCAATCCTTATGATGTATGTTTTAATACTACCACCAAGCTATTAATTCAATTCTAATACTATCAACCCAGAGACAGCACCAGATCACACAGGTTAAGGGTTCAGTCCTACAAGACTGACCCCTCCCCACCCCCAATTCAGAGAGCATTCACAAGTCCTCGTTGCTATTTGTGCTCCTGACCCACCAGCTATGGATCAGAGGTTCCAATGATTAGTAATTTGTAAGAGCTGCTCACAGACCTCAAACATTTTACTTACTAGATTACCAGTGTATTGCAGACTATTTAAAAGGATAGAAATGGACAGTATAGCCAGATGCTTCTGTCCTCGTGAAATATGGGGACCTCGCACGTGGAGCTGTTCTGGTTCTAGAAGCTCTAGGAACCACCTCCTCTTGAATTTTTATGGAGACTAATGTCATAGTCATAACTGAGTAAATCATTGGCCACTGGTAACGAATCCAATCTCCAACCCCTCCCCCCCCCGCCCCCCAGGTTGACAGTCTCAACCCTCCAAGCACACACTGAAAGCGCCTATCCTTAGATGCTCTCCAAAAGTCAGCTCATTAACATAACCTCACATGTGGTGGAAAGAGGGGCTTGTTATGGATATAAAGACCCCTTTATTACTTTCATCATTTAGGAAATTACAAGGATTTTAGGAGTTCTGTAGCAGAAACAGGGATGCAGACCAAATACAATTTCTTATTATAAACCACAGTATCACAACCCCGATATGAACATGAGAAAAACATCAGATAAACTCCAATGCAAGGACCTGCTACAAAATACCTGACCAGGATCCCCACAACTGTCAAAATCATCAGAGCAAAAAAGTCTGAGAAACTGTCACAGTCAAACATGAACTAAGGAGACAGGATAGAAACCCTTCTGGGTGGGGCCCTGGGACAGAAAAGGGCCATTGAAAACAAAGGGAATCTGAATAAAGTATGAATGTTAGTTAACAAATGTGTCTGTAAGGATTTATCATTTGTGACAAAAATATAATACTAATATAAGATGTAAAGTCTAACTTGGAAATTGGATCTGGATTATATAGGGATCCCTGTATAACTCTCACAACTTTTCCATAAAATCTAAAACTATTCCGAAAACAAAATGTTATTATAAAAAATTAACCTCGCCTGACCAGGCGGTGGCACAGTGGATAGAGCATTGACTGGGTTGCAGAAGACTCAGGTTCGAGACCCCGAGGTCACCAGCTTGAGCGCGGGCCCATCTGGCTTGAGCAAAAAGCTCACCAGCTTGGACCCAAGGTCGCTGGCTGGAACAAGCGGTGGCTCAGTCTGCTTAAGGCCCACGGTCAAGGCACATAGAGAAAGCAATCAATGAACAACTAAGGTGTCAAAACGAAAAACTGATGATTGATGTTTCTCATCTCTCTTCATTCCTGTCTGTCCATGTCTATCCTTCTCTCTGACTCTCTGTTCCTGTAAATAAAAAAATAAAAATTAAAAAAAAAATTAACCTCACTTGTTTCTATTTTTTTAATGCAGCTACTAGAAATGTTTCAATTTCACATATGACTCACTGCTCTAGAGAATGGAGTTGCTATGGAGCAAACAGCCAAAAAACTGTTGTCTGGAAACCTCTGGTTTGAAGCCTCTTAGCCTCTTAGGTTATCACATGTGTGATGAGAATAAAAGGGTTGTTGTAAGGATTACATAAGGTGGTTTATTTGAAGGAAACTAGCACAGTTCCTGGACTACAATGAACAAACACTTTTTGCTGGCTCACACTAGTTAGATTCTTGCTCTCGCAAAAGGAGGCAAATGATTGCAATGCAGAACGAAACTCTGGGAATGGCAGAGAAAGGAATGGCTTCCCAGAGAGAACAACATCTAACCTGCTCTTCAAAGATTGGTTACAGTCTTCTACATAGGCTTAGAAAAACTGTTGATTCCCATATACATATCTCCAGTCTAAATATGGAATATAGAATATACCATATTTTACCAAGTATATGACGCACCTTTTTCAAAAAAATTGGGGTCTAAAAACCGGGTGCATTTTATACAGTGGTTGTGGCATTTCAAATGCCATAGATGGAACTGAGGATGAGTCAATATATGAAGACAGTGATTTGTCATCAGACACAGATGAGGACAACCTAATGGATGGGAGTTTTGACAGTGATGAGGCATTGTACGAATTTTATGATGAATAAAACTTGAGTTTAATAACTTTATGTAATTCTTTTTTTTCAAATTTTGGGCCCCAAAATTAAGGTGTGTCTTATACATGGGAAAATCCAGTAGATTTTTCTCCTCTCATCTTTAGGGCTCATTTTCTGTTTTCTTGGTCTCTGATTTCTCTGTTACGAAGTGACCTTATTCTCCTTGTCTGTGCCCTAACTTAGACTATATAAAACTGGCCCTCTAAAATGTCTACATTTTATACTTTAATTTCTGTCTTGCATTCATAAGATTATTTTTGTCTAGAGCTTAAATAAGTATAATATTAACACAGAAGGATAAAGAGGGTTAGTCATCATATACTAACTAATCTAGTCACATAATACTTAAATTTGTTCAACTTTAGCCATTATACTACAAAATAGGGCCCATGGTTTTCTTCTCAGCAGGAGATGGACAATTAATTCCATTTCCAGCATAATGCTTCATTGGTGACAATCTCTCCTAAAGTGCTTGGCTCTTTAGCCATCCATCCATCTTTTATTCTGCCTACTCATTCTTTCACTTCACAAATGTTGTGAGTGACACATTCTTCTACATAAATGTATTTTCATGTATGTTTGTCATACTTTCCAAGTATGGTGTCAACAACTTAAAGATCTGAGTTATAGCTGCTAGCTCTTCTGCCTGCCTTCTCACTCCAATTACTCCCCTCACACACACCCTCATTTCTACCTACACCGCACCCAGGATCTTTTCCTACCTAGAAAAGGGGGAGTGATGTGTTTTAAATTGAGTTGCAGATAAAGAAGAAGAGGAGTGAACTATAAGATCACCTCTTTATTTCCCTAAATAGTAAGTATGAGTCCCTACTCTCATCTGCCCCCTGATTCTAGACTACAATGTTTGTTGTACTTGTACCATGAAATCCAGTTTTCAGTAATCGTGATTAAATTCAGGCTTATCTCTTAGAAAACCTATCCTCCTTTATTTGATAAATCACACAAAGTTTCTCCTAAATAGCATCCATGCCGAGTTTACCAGTCTTGGAAAAGAGGCACATTCTCAATCACCAGAAATGAGGTTTGCGTGGGGTTTCAGGAACACCCCATCTAACAGTTGCCAAGGTACAAGATCTTGCCCTGGTTTCATACACAAGTGAGGGCCAGGGGTAAGTTCAAGGCACTGATTAACAAATGTGAACTAGCAGTTGATTTGAGTGTGACACAAACCAGATCGCAGGCACTGAAAGCTATTTAACTTAATTACTCTTCCAGTATGAAGCAAAATGGGAAACTGAGAGTTATAATCAGTGCCAGTCTTCTTGACTGATCTGGTTGTTAAAGCCGCAAAGGAAATCAGTTGTGGTTGGGGGAGGGGTGTTACTTGGTTTCCTTCCTACTACTTCGTTTTTATTGGGAGGAATGCATTTAATTATAGAGGGAACTCGGTTATTTGCTTTCTAGTAGCTGGCTCTTTTTTAGTTATTTCTGCCGGCGCCTTCCCTTTGCGAAACAACAAAGGCCTGTTTACAACTGGACCACGTTGCTTGGCTTCCCCTCCCTGCTTTCTCCCACACCAAAGGAAAGCAAGGTAGTGTGATGCAAATAGCCCCACAGTAGGCCACCTTTGCCAACCCGGGACCTATTCTCAACCGCATGCAAACTAGAACTCTCGGAAGACCTGTGAACTGTAAATAACTCAGGCTGTGAAAGGGGTCAGCTCAGTTTAATTTAGAGTTCCACAGAGCTTTTCTATAGAAATTCAAACACCGGTGAACAAACCCCCTCCGGGGCCTTTAAAAAAAATTCCAGGGCCAGCACCTCTATTTACTCTTTAGACTCCTGCCTGTCTGGTGGAGGTCTGCTCTTAAAAGCTAATCAGTTTTGTGGCCAGGCTCCCAGAGGCCGACTGCCTCCTTGGCTTTACCCCTGTGTGGAGCTGTCTGAGTACAGTGCCGACTGGACCCTGGTAGGGGAAGCATTTTTGCAGAAAAAGCAGCACTAAGGTTAATGCTGAGGCCAGGACGAGGCTGGGGACCCTCCGATGGTCGCTGAGTGGAGCCAACCTGCCTGCCAATCACCCAACACAGCTCTCTTCTGCTGCAGTGGAGGGTCACTCCTAGTCCTGTCCGGTGACACAGCTGCTCCGCTGAAGTCACCTGAGCAATATCCTCATTGCCTTCTTATGAACTTGAGGATATTCACTGTGGAATATCCTCGAAGCAGCAGTGGCTAGAAAAGTCAAAAGGGATACCGTGCACCTTTCCTCTCTATCCCTTCTTCAGAAGTCACTGATGGGGAGACCCAGAATTCCAAAGGGTTACAAGAAAAAGGGGTCCAAATGAACAGAAGTCAGGACCAGAAAGTTCCAAGGACACTTTGCATCCTACTACAGTCTCTTAGACATATTGGCCTCCCTCAAGCTGTAGAAAGGATTTTAAGTTCTGAAATCTCAGTTCAGTGTGCTAATAAAAATATTGGCTTAAATTGTGGCAAAAAGATCTGGGTTAGCTCTTAGGGGGGACTTTTTTTTTTTTTTTTTTTGCTGCAGGAATGTGAGGCAATAAATAAAAAATAAGATTTTAACATGTCCTGCTCTGAAGATATTTAAGAGAGAACTAAGATTTTGAATTTTTTTCTGAGGTTATAAGAACAATTCTGCTTTGAACCAGATGACTCCTCAAAAGTGGCAAACTTCATAAGATTTATTGGTAAAAACAGCGGCCTACTCTGGCAAGGAGATTGAAAAATACCCTGGCATACACCATAAAGCAAGTTAATATTCCATTATGATTACAACCTAGAACGGCTCTCCCATAAATGAAAGTTGAACTCTTTGGTGTACATGGCCTAATTTTGTGATCTTCCTTTACTGATATATAGTGCAAGGAGACACCCCGACAGGTTTCTGAGCATCAGTGCTGATTCACCCAACCAGGGCAGCGGTCTTCTTGATCAGGCCTGTTTCTGCTGGGCTGACTTCAAACATGGACAACGGAACCCATGTGGTGGGGTATCAAAAGCCCTGGAAAGTCTGTCTGCTTCAAACAGCTATTCTTTTCAACTCCAATACACTACAGCACCAGATTTTTGTTTTAAGGCCCAGCTTGGAACCAGTGTTTGGTTAAAGCACTGTATCTACAGTTTTGTCAACCTATTACATGGAAAGAGAAATGTTTCATCTGTGAGTATTTATTAATCTGTTTGCAGAGATGATGACTACCTTCCCTACAGAGTTACCTAGGACTACTAACAGAAATAAAAGCCTGAGAGCACTGAATGTCGAAGGTGTGTGTGCATGTGTGTGTGTGTGTGTGTGTTTGTGTGTGTGTGTGTGAGAGAGAGAGAGAGAAAGAGAGAGATAAAGAGAGAGAGCGAGCGGGGAAGGAGCAGGAGGAGATGAAAGAAGTGGAGAAGAAAGAGAGAGAATAGAATACTGGGGAGGAGCAGGAAGTGTGGTGACTGAGAAGTATGGATGTAGGAGATAGCCACAGAGGATTTCGTTATCCCATGTTGTAGTTTTGTGTTGTTTAGGGCAGGTTGGCCCTAGTAGTACCCTGTTCTGCCATTCACTGGCTTTGACTTGGATACCTAAAGATGAGGACCTAGACACTCAGATGCTAGAAGGCAAGCCAGGACTGGCAACAAGGAAAGCCATGGCAGTGTAGGCAGCCTGGCAGAGGAAGGAGGCAAGGTTAAATATTTCTCTAAGGAGGACCACAGAAATCTGTCACCAGTGTGACTGAACAAAAAAGGAAACTCCAAAAAGCAGCTGTTCTGTACTATGAAATGCACAGCCCTGCACATACAATGCCAGAGCCTGCCCACACAAAAATGAGTGTACTCACAAGAATGTACACATATGTATGGATATATTTACAGGAATTCACTGAACAAAGATAGCTATGTGTACAACCAGTTGGCTCTTTTTCTTCTAAAGAACAAAAGAAGACACACAGTCAAAAAATAAAAAAGACATATTCTAAATTGCTTCTGGAAACACCTAATCTCAGTATTTCTATGACTCCTTTTTCTTAGTAAGTTTGACTTCCTTCAGCTGGTTTCACAGCCTCTAGGTTTGATTTCTAGATGGGAAAGTATGCCAAATGTCAACATCTGAGCTCTGTTTACTTTGGTCTCACTATATTGGCATCCCACCTCTCTGGTGAGAGTTTGAACCAAGGCGGGAAACCAGACTCTGAGACCTGGTCCCATTTGCTTTATGGGCCCCTAATAAGAGCTAATAGATCCTGCCCACCATGAGCAGGTGAATCATTCTCATTCAGCAGTTAACTGCATACTTTAATTAAGTAACCCTCTTGGGGACTCCAGGTGACTGAAAGCCAGATCTCCATACCTGAATATTATCCATGAGACTACTTTGTCTCTCAAGCCTCACCTTGTTCATAGCCTGATGTGGACCAGGTTATTTCTTAAATGTCAGCTTTTAAAATGAGCATCCTATTCCCAGTTCCTTTCTTTTGATATCAACAGTTTGATACCCTTTGATACCATTCACTGACTTGTCTTTTCTCACTTCTCACCCATCGGTACCAATCCAGCTTACATTTTTAGCCCTTTGGCCAAAAGCACTGCCATTTCCAAGCAAATTTCTTCAGTTTCAGATTCTCCTCCATCTACAGCAACTTGACCTTGCAGAATTCTTAACTACTACAAGATATTCATTTTGCGCATCTCTTTTCTCACCAAGTAAGCAGAATAAACTGGAGGAAGAAGGCTACTCAAGATTATTTGGAAATATAGAGAAAACAAGGAGGTATGGCTGGGTGAGGTAAACTTAAGGAGAATGGAGTAGAAGTGTTAGAGAAAAGAGAGGAATAAAAAAAAGCAAGAATGAAATGTAGAAAAGAGTAATCAGCTAGACCAGTTCAAAGGAGCCCTGGATTTATTTAACCCTGGATAGCTATCACTTATCTCAAGCAAAGAAAGAAGAAAGAAAGAAAGAAAGAAAGAAAGAAAGAAAGAAAGAAAGAAAGAAAGAAAGAAAGAAAAGAAAGAAAGGTGAAATAAAAGACTTACAAAGAGAGTCTTGAAAGAAATAAAATATCAAGAAGAGGAAATGAGAGGTTCTGAGACCATCAGAAGGAAAATCCATGATGGAGAAAGACAGAAGATGTTTGGATATATTTCAGATGCGATAGTCATCCCATCCAAACTTTCACAGGGCCCAGCCCCTCTGTAACAAACCCTTTGCAGTTCATCCATCACTCATTAAAAGTACACCAAATGAGCCTTAAGAGAGGTAGATGAGCTTTCATATTTTTTCATCAATAATGTTAGTGATGGTGTCTTTTATCTTCACAGGACTGCTCAGGGCCTCGAACAATTTCCAACCCTCTCTGCCCTTAATACAGAATGAAGCGCAAGGCTCTGTGGCAGGAGCACTGAGAATGCTAAGCATCCACTCACTATTTAATTTTATCAGCATGCACAGTCCTTACAAGTATGTGTCTACTGTAAAACCTCTTTGGTGAATCAGCATGTTGCTAAATTCTTTGCTTAAGCCTTAGCACAGCTGTGGCACAGACATAAAAATATAGCTTCTTAAACTATATGAGCAGAGACCATTCTCCTATGGAGAAATAGTTCAAAAGGCTGAGATATTTTTCTCTGCAGTACCAGAGTACTGTCAGTAAAACGAAACATCAGTTACTAAACAAGATTCTTGGAACTTGACAATGAATAAATGGAATTTTAAAAGTGATGAAAGGGCATAACTCAGATGATTATAAAGCTCTGGGCAATCTAGTGCTACAGAGATACTGAATATTAGTATTGTTATGGAATTTAAAGTTAATTTTGAGTTCAGATCTCTTAAAGTTGGTTCAGGGTACAGTCAGTATTCTCCTTCTGATTAGTCTTTTTAAAGTTACTTTCTCTTCTTAATCTAAGGAAAAGACTGAAAAGGTTTAGCTGTGGTTAGTTTTTTTTTTAAACCAAATGTAAAAAGCAAAAACATGGATCTTGACACCTCAAATACCCATTGTAACTGTTCTTTGTCTTTTTATATAGAAATAACACTCCCTTCCACATTGTTCAGTGCTTCTCTTTCGTTTATCAACCTGAAAGCATCTGTATTACTAAACTCTCTATGGTTGACAATATTTCATCCAGAAACAACGTATTTTTGTTGCTGACACAGATTTAAACAGACTGCTTTTATCAAACGTATATTTTAATCAGAGAAGATCTAAATAAGTAAACACATATATATTATGCCAAGTAGTGCTAAGTACTAAGAAGAAATATAACACAAAACAGGAAAAGAAACATAGAGATGAGAGGTTGATTTTTTTAAATGTGGTCAAGAAACTTCTCTTTAATAAGGTCACACCTGAGCAGAGAAGTGAATAAAGTGAGAAGAGAGGTCATAAATAGTATATAGGTGAAAACCCTTTCAGAAAGGACTGGCCTGTGAAAAACTCACAGCCAGAGGCATATGTGGTATAAGTCAGGTAACAGGAAGAAAGCTAGTGGGACTTGAAGGAGAAAAGGGAGTAAAGAGGAAAGCAAAAGTAAATAAATGAGAAAGGTGGTGCAGGGCCATGTTGTGTAGGACTTCGCAGGTAGTTATGGGAGGGTTTGGAGGATAAGGATGCTATTTAAAAGGAAGACCAAGGAGAAAGCAGTCAGTAGATCCTGGTAATAACGTAGGTGAATGAGGATTGAGACATGCTCTGTGGCAGAGCTGGTAAGAGGTGGCTGCATTCCAGAAACATTGCACTATTACAACAGTCTGGATTTCCTAGTGGATTGGATATGGGATGTGAGAGAAGGGAAAAGCAGTTATGAAAGCTCTCTGGGTTTTGGCTAATACAACCTGAAAAATAAAGTTGTCTTTTAGTGAGATGGGCCATTTCATTCTACAAACTCAGAGGGGCAAGGGACATATGGCATTCTCCCCAACCTAGAGACGAGTTCTCCTCTGAGATGATTATTCTTTCAACTATTTTCTTTCTCCTCCCTTGCCTTTCCTAACAATGCTTGCCCTCAAAAGAAACTTTTACCAGAACCTAACTGACCTGGGAGAAGTAAAATACCCAATTCAGCTCACTGAAAGCCTGAGAATCGTGGGGCATTATATGTTTTCCTTCAAACACTTCCTTCTACCACATCAGTAGGACTTCTTTATTATAACATGGGATTAAACCTAAAAGCACTCTAAGACCCAGACTCCATTTAAGGTATCTGTAGGGATACCAAAAGAAAACACAGAACACAAACCCAAAGACCCTCGGGGAAATTTTAGCATCTTATATCACAGCTATAGCAAACAATAAACACAGCCTAATTCCTAGCCAGATCCTGTCTGGCTTTCAACAAAAATTATAAGAGTTAACTATAAGGCCAAAAAAGCATAATCTGAAGAGTCATAGCAGGAATTATAGCAGACACAGATATGACAGAAATTTCAAAATATACTACAAAGCTACAGTAACCAAAACAGCATGGTACTGGAATAAAAACATATGGAAAGAGAAATAGAATAAAAAAGAGAGACCAGAAATAAACCCACACACTTATGGTCAACTGATCCTTGACAAAGGTGCCAAAACATACAACAGGGAAAGAACAGGCTCTTCAATAAATAGTGTTGAAAAAATTGTTGCTCCACATGTATAAGAATATAATTGGACCATTATCTCACTCCATACACAAAAGTCAACTTAAAATGGATAAAAGAGTTAAATGTAAGACATGAAACCATAAAACTATTAAAAGAAAATATAAGGGAAAATCTTCTTGATATTGATCTGGGCACTGATTTTTTGGATATGATCCCAAAAGCACAGGCAACAAAAGCAAAAATAGACAAATGGAATTTTATCAAACTAAAAAGTTGTTTTGTTTTGTTTTTGTTTGTTTGCTGTTTTTGAAGGATGGGGGATAGAGAGAGACAGAAAGATTGGACTGTTTCTATATGTGCCCTGATCCGGGATCGAACCAGCAACCTTTGCATAAGGGGACAATGCTCTAATCAACCAACCTATCTGGCCAGGGCAAACTAAAAAGATTCTGCAAAGGAAACAATCAACAGAGTATAGAGGCCACCTATGAAATGAGAGAAAATACTTTTAAACCATGGGTTTACTAATGGGTTAATCATCTAAAATGTATAAGGAACTCAAACCACTCAATAGCAAGAAAACAAAAAAAAACTAATTAAAAATGGACAGACACATCTTTAAAAAGCCATATAAATAGCCAACAAATAAATAAAAAGATACCCAACATCACTAATCATCAGGGAAATGCATGTCAAAACCACAATGAGATATCACTTTACACCAATCAGAATGGCTATTATCAAAAAGACAAAAGATAAGTGGTGATGAGAATGTGGAGAAGAGAGAACCATTGTACACTGTTAGTGGTAATGCAAATTGGTATAACCAATTTTGAAAACAGTACAGAGATTACTCAAAAATTTAAAATAGAATTATCATATGATTCAGCAATCTCACTTATGGGTATTTACCTGAAAGAAATGAAATCAGTATCTCAAAGAGCTGCCTGCACTCCCATCCAAATCCATTGCAGCATTATTCATAATAGTTAGATATGGAAACAAACTAAGTGTCCATCAATGAATGACTGGATAAAGAAGATGTTGTTAACTATGTATAAAATAGAATATTATTCAACCATTCAAAAGAAGGAAACCTGCCATTTAAAACAACATGAATGAATCTGGAGGACATAATTGAAGTAAAATAAGTTAGACACAGAGGGATAAATACTGTATGGTCTTACCTATATGTGGAATATAAATTTTATTAAAAGATTGAACTAGAAAATAGAACAGGGGTTACCAGGAGCAGAGGAGTGGGGGAAATGGGAAGATGTTGGCCAAAAGGTACAAGGTTATATATAGTTACTCAGGATAAAACATCTACTTAATGTATACTCATGATGACTATAGTGAATCATGCTGTACTGAGCACTGGAAATATGCCAAGAAAGTAGATTTCAGGTGCACTCATCACCAATAGAAATGGTAACTATATTAGAAGATATGTTAATTAGCTTGCTTATCATAATTCTTTCACTTTGTATATGTATAGCAAATTATGTTGCACATCTTAAATATGTTTTTTATTTAAAAAAAATTATTTTAAAAAACTATAATGCAGTTGAAACTATGTATATGTAGTATGGGAGACAAAAAGAGGGTGAATTGCAAGGAACTTTCAGCCAAGTCAGTTTTCCTTCCCTTTGTAAAACCAGCAGGAGCTCAGTGTGTCCATTGAAGTAGTCAGGGCCCCATAAAGCAAAGAAAAGTGGCTCATAGAAGAGTAAGAAAACACAAAATATATAAGTTGAAAGAAAAAGAATTGGAAAAGCCCCATTTTGAAGAAGTTTGAGAACAAGGATTCTCCTCAACACACACAGGGATTCATAACCATGGGCACTAAGTAATAAACTCAGGTTCAGAAAGTTGGCCTCATGGAAATAGCAGAGGGAGAAAGTATTTGGTTTTGTGTACAAACAGCTCAAATAATGTGTTTTAAAATAAACTGTTAATATAAGTCTGAGATAGCAGATGCTGTTCCATGTATCTCATATTTGCAGATTATTGAGTGAAAAATTATTTGCCACCTCAATACACTCTTTGTGGTTAAGTACATAAGTCAGTTGTGAAAACCTATCCTGCCTCAGGGGTTAAGAAAAACTTCAGTGGTGTTCATACTGTCTGAGGTTCAGTGTAGCTGAAAAGGATCAATATAAAAACAGTTCTAACCACATTGCAAAACATCAACCCTCAAAGCTATTTGTTCTAACTCCACAATGGGGAGCCACATATTTCCACTCCCCATGGATCACTTCCATTTAGCATGTTCTCTACCAAATTCAGACAGGAAATTATATATAAATTAACTCCATTACACCACTGAGATCTAGCAATTTAGTAGAATAAGGGTGAAAGAAATAGCAATACTTATGCAAAATAATTGCACTACTAACTTTTCATATGTATAAACTGGCCCTGGCTGGTTGGCTCAGTAGATGGAGCACTGGTCTGGCATGCAGACATCCTGAGATCGATCCTGAGTGTACACATGAGAAGCAACCATCTACTTCTCTTCCCCTCCCTCTCCCCCTTCTCTCTTTCTTCCCCTCTCGCAGACAGTGGCTCTATGGGTTTGAGTGTGGCCCTAGGCACTGAGGATAGCTCGGTTGATTCAAGCATCGGCCACAGACAGGGTCAGGCACAGGTGGGAGTCTATTTCTCTATCTCCCTTCCTCTCACTTAAACACACACACACACACACACACACACACACACACACACACACACACGTCATTCTTGGTTTAGTAAGAATATTACCAAATTTAGAACAAAGAAGTTTTTTTCTCTGGATTGGGAATTAGAAAAGCTTTATTCTAATCCTCAATCCACCACTCATAAACTGTATCATTGGTGAAGTTGCTCCACCTATCTGATCATCATTTTCCTCCTTTGTAAGATAAGATGATTGTACCTGCCTTGAATAGTTCATGTTGCACCATTATTATAAACTGAGATGATGTATACAAACATGTCCTGAAAACTACAAATTATAATTGATATTTCTATATTTTGCAATACATTCTGCATTCATTATTTCATTTAATTATGAAACCACCATGAATATACTAGTTATTATTTGAGTTATTAGTTCATACAGTCTTCCACATTGTGAATGTAACCATGGAAAATTTTAATATATCACATATGATTGGCAAATAAATTCCTCAACACTGGAGTACAATCATTTAAGCTGTGCTTATAGAAAAACATCCAAAATGGTCTTAGAAAACACAATAAGCAAAGAAGATCTAGAGGTAGGACAAGAGAAAAATTATTTCAGCTTTGCACTTCATAGAACTCTCATGGCATGTAGTGAATATGCTTTCTCTAGCCACCTACACTATTATAAAGGCAGTAAAATATAAATTTATCTTCTTTAATAGCACTTGGTAAATATTGCTCATATGAAAGATGCCATAAATTACTCACTGCCACATAGAAAAAAACAGTCATAAAGGATACACTCGTTCAACGTGATTCAATAGATATCTTCAGAACTTTTCACCCTAAAGCAGTAGAATATACATTCTTCTCAAGCCCTCATGGTATATTTTCTAGGATAGACCACATGTTAGGACACAAAAATTGTCTCAATAAATTTAAGAAGATTGAAATCATATCAAGCATTTTCTCTGATCACAATGCCATGAAACTAGAAATTAACCACAAAAGAAAAACTGAAAAATATTCAAACACTTGGAAACTAAATAGCATGATATTAAATAATGAATGGATTAACAATGAGATCAAAGAAGAAATAAAAAAAGTTTCTAGAAATGAATGATAATGAGCATACATCAACTCAAAATTTATGGGACACAGCAAAAGCAGTACTGAGAGGGAAGTTCATTGCACTACAGGCATATCATAAGATGCTAGAAAAAGCTCAAATAAGCAACCTGACCCTGCATCTAAAAGAACTAGAAAAACAACAGCAAATTAAGCTCAGGACCAGTAGAAGGAAGGAAATAATAAAGATCAGAGCAGAAATAAATGACATAGAAGCTAAGGAAACAATACAGAGGATCAATGAAACCAGGAGCTGGTTCTTTGAAAAGGTAAACAAGATTGATGAACCTTTAAGTAGACTCACCAAGAAAAAAAGAGAGAGGACCCAAATAAATAAAATTAGAAAGGACAGTGGAGAAATAACAACTCACACAAAAGAAATGCAAAGCATTGTATGAAAATACTATGAAGAACTATATACCAAAAAATTAGACAACCTAGGTGAAATGGACAAATTTCTTGAATCATATAACCTTCCAAAAATCAATCTGGAAGAATCAGAACACCTAAACAGACCAATTACAACAAATGAGATAGAAACAGTTATCAAAAAACTCCCAAAAAAGAAAAGTCCTGGGCCTGATGGCTTCACAAGTGAATTCTACGAAAAATTCAAAGAAGAACTAACTCCTATCCTCCTCAAGCTATTTCAAAAAATTCAAGAGGAAGGAAGACTTCCAAACTCCTTTTATAAGGCGAGCATAATTCTGATCCCAAACCAGGCAAAGACAACACAAAGAAAGAAAATTATAGGCCTATATCCCTGATTAATTTAGATGCTAAAATGCTCAACAAAATATTAGCCAAGCGGATCCAGCAACATATGAAAAAAATCATACTCCATGATCAAGTGGTATTTATTCTGGAGAGGCAAGGCTGGTTCAATATTTGCAAATCAATCAATGTGATTCATCACATAAACAAAAGGAAGAACTAAAATCAGATGATAATTTCAATAGATCCAGAAAAGGCATTTGGTAAAATCCAGCACCCATTCATGTTCAAAACTCTCAGTAAAGTGGGAATACAGGGAACATTCCTTAACATAATAAAGGCCATCTATGACAAATCCACAGCAAACATCATACTAAATGGGCAAAAATTAAAAGCAATTCCCTTAAGATCAGGAAACAGGCAGGGGTTTCCCCTTTTACCTGGTCCTTAGGAAGTCCTAGCTATAGCAATCAGACAAGAAGAAGAAATAAAAAGCATCCAAATTAGAAAAGAAGTAAAACTGTCATTATTTGCAGATGATATGATATTGCATATAGAAAACCCGAAAGTCTCAGTCAAAAAACTACTGGACCTGATAAATGAATTCAGCAAAGTGGCAGGATATAAAATTAATACTCAGAAATCAGAGGCATTTCTATATACCAACAATGAACTGTCAGCAAAAGAGATTAAGGAAACAATCCCCTTCACTATTGCAGCAAAAAAAAAATAAAGTACCTAGGAGTAAATTTAACCAAGGAGGTTAAGGACTTGTACTCGGAAAATTATAGAACATTGATAAAAGAAATCAAGGAAGATACAAACAAGTGGAAGCACATACCGTGCTCATGGCTAGGAAGAATAAACATCATTAAAATGTCTATATTACCCAAAGCAATTTATAAATTCTATGCAATACCAATTAAAATACCAATGACATACTTCAAAGATATAGAACACATATTCCAAAAATTTATATGGAACCAAAAGAAGAACATGAATAGCCTCAGCAATCTTAAAAAGAAAAAATAAAGCAGGAGGTATCACTCTTCTGGATATCAAGGTTTACTACAAGGCCATTATACTCAAGACAGCCTGGTACTGACATAAGAACAGGCACATAGATCAATGGAACAGAACAGAGAAGCTAGAAATAAACCCACAGCTTTATGGACAACTGATATTTGACAAAGGAAGAAAGAACTTACAATGGAGTAAAGACAGCCTCTTTAACAAATGGTGTTGGGAAAATTGGACATCTACCTGCAAAAAAATGAAACTAGACCATCAACTTACACCATTCACAAAAACAAACTCAAAATGGATAAAAGACTTAAATGTAAGCCGTGAAACCATAAGCATCTTAGAAGAAAACATAGGCAGCAAGATCTCTGACATCTGTAGCAGCAATATATTTGCAGATTTATCTCCACTGGCAAATGAAATAAAAGGCAAGATAAACAAGTGGGATCAAACTAAAAAGTTTTTGCACAGCTAAAGACAATAAAAACAGAATAAAAAGACAAACCACACAATGGGAGAACATATTCAACAGCACATCTGATAAGGGGTTAATAACCAAAATTTACAAAGAACTTATAAAACTCAACACCAGGAAGACAAACAATCCAATCAAAAAATGGGCAAAAGAAATGAATAGAAATTTCTCCTAAGAGGACATACAGATGGCCAAAAGGCATATGAAAAAACACTCAACATCACTAATCATTAGAGAAATGCAAATTAAAACCACAATGAGATATCACCTCACACCAGTCAGAATGGTGCTCATCAGCAAAACAACACAGAATAAGTGCTGGCAGGGCTGTGGAGAAAACGGAACCCTTCTGCACTGCTGGTGGGAATGCAGACTGGTGCAGCCACTGTGGAAAACAGTTTGGAGATTCCTCAAAAAATTAAAAATCAAACTGCCTTTTGACCCAGCTATCCCACTTACAGGAATATACCCTAAGAACACCATAGCACTGTACGAAAAGAAGAAATGCGCCCCCATGTTCGTGGCAGCATTGTTCACAATAGCAAAGATCTGGAACCAGCCCAAGTGTCCGTCAGAAGACAAGTGGATTAAAAAGCTTTGGTACATATATACTATGGAATACTACTCAGCCATAAGAAATGATGACATTGGATCATTTACAACAAAATGGATGGACCTTGATAACATTATACGGAGTGAAATAAGTAAATCAGAAAAAAAGAAAAACTGAGAACAGCATGATTTCATACATAGATGGGACATAAAAGTGAGACTATGAGACATGGACAAGAGAGTGGTGGTTACAGGGTGGTGGGAGGAAGGGAAGGGTGGGATAGGGAGATGGGGAAGGATATAGGGAAAACCAGATAGAAGGTGACAGAGGACAATTTGACTTTGGGTGACGGGTATGCAACACAATTAAATGATAAGATAACCTGGAGATGTTTTCATTGTACATATGTACCCTGATTTATTGGTGTCACCCCATTAATATTAATAATAATAAAATTAAAAATATTAAAAAATGGGCAAAAGAAATGAATAGAAATTTCTCCAAAGAGGACATACAGATGGCCAATAGACATATGAAAGAATGCTCAACATCACTAATCATTAGAGAAATGCAAATTAAAACCACAATGAGTTATCACCTCACACCAGTCAGAATGGCACTCATCTGCAAAACATCACAGAATAAGTGCTGGCGAGGATGTGGAGAAAAGGGAACCCTTCTGCACTGCTGGTGGGAATGTAGACTGGTGCAGCCACTGTGGAAAATAGTTTGGAGATTCCTCAGAAAATTAAAAATCAAACTGCCTTTTGACCCAGCTATCCTACTTTTAGGAATATACCCTAAGAACACCATAGCACTGTTCGAAAAGAAGAAATGCGCCCCCATGTTCGTGGCAGCATTGTTCACAATAGTGAAGATCTGGAAGTAGCCCAAGTGTCCGCCAGAGGATGAGTGGATTAAAAAGCTTTGGTACATATATACTATGGAATACTACTCAGCCATAAGAAATGATGACATCGAATCATTTACAACAAAATGGATGGACCTTGATAACATTATACGGAGTGAATTAAGTAAGTCAGAAAAAAACTGAGAACAGCATGATTTCATACATAGGTGTGACATAAAAGTGAGACTATGAGACATGGACAAGAGTGTGGTGGTTACGGGGGGTGGGGTAGGGAGGAAAGGGTGGGATAGGGCGGAGGGGAGGGGCACAGGGAAAACCAGATAGAAGGTGACAGAGGACAATTTGACTTTGAGTGATGGGTATGCAACATAATTGAATGATAAGATAACCTGGAGATGTTTTCGTTATACATATGTACCCTGATTTATTGGTGTCACCCCATTAATATTAATAAAAAAAAAGAAAGTCAACCTTTACAACTATGAAATAATTAAAGATTATATTTAAAAACTTGGAGGCCATAGTTATAAAATGTGATTTAACTGAGGATTTTATGGTATGCTCATGAAGAAGTAAATCAGACTCTTCAGTGTTTATCTCTGTTAACTTCCGGTTTCACAGCCCATCACCCAGGAAAGGGCTGCTATAATTAACCTGTAATGCATTGGTTCCAGGAGCACCCCACAGCTATTCACAATGATAATGGATTGCCCACCCTTTGATGTTACTGAGGGGGCACTTTTTAACTATCCTTCCTTGATCAAATAACAGTTCTGAAATCTTGATGGAATAAAAAAGGGACAATATCTGAAATATTGCTGCTACATGATACTTAAATGAATAAACATGGCTATATTCCAATGAAAGAAGTAAAATCAATGGATATTTGTTCCACGCCCATGAGGCCACAGGAGGCAAGTTTCTGTCCCTCAGAGTTCCACTGCACAACTTTTGAAACTCTCCTAGACTTGACCCCATGCCTCCCCACTCATTGATATCGACCTTTCTCTGTACTAAAACAGAACAGTGCATATGACAGATTTTAGTGAGTTCTGTGAGTCCTTATAGTAAGTGATCAAAATGAGGGTGTTCTTGAGGACCCCCTAAATTTGAAATTGGTGTTGGAAGTAAGGGTGAACTTGGAGACTGAACCCTAACTTCACACTCTATGTCCCCTAATAACTGAGGGAGGCCAGAGAAAGAATTGTCTTTGAACCTCGTTTGAGAAACTATGCAGGCTTCTGCTAGACTCTGGCATAGCCCCAGAATCAGAAAAAGAAGGTATCATTGGAAAGCGTTCTCAGGGAATTCTGGGATGATTCTGGATTTAAAACCCATTCCATTGGGAATTCTTGGTATTTTCTAAATAAATAACAGAAGATAGCAGGGAGTTAGGCAGGGTTTATAAATTGATTGCTTTATCACTATCTTGATAAAAAGCCTCCCTTACCTGCCACTACCTAAGTTATAAATCAAATAAATTTCACATTCTATATTCTCTGCAACCCAGTCCCAAACCCATTTTATTTCTTGCTGCTTCCTTCCATACTGCCCCAGGGGGACCTGTCCCAACACTGATTTAATGGCTGAGGGTGGGGCCCTTGCATAAATATATTTTGAAAACTTCCCAAATGTTTCTACTATGGATTCAGGATGGATAAGCTCCTAATGATTTGTTTTATTGCCAAATAAGATGACTAATTTTTATTTTGTTATTTATTTATTCATTCATTCATTCATTCATTCATTCATTTTAGAGAGAGAAAGAGAAAGGGGGGGGAGGAGCAGGAAGCATCAACTCACATATGTGCCTTAACCAGACAAGTGCAGGGTTTTGAACTGCAATCTCAGTGTTCCCAGGTCGATGCTTTATCCACTGCACCAACACAGGTCAGGCCAAGATGACTATTTTTTATATAAACCTAAGATAACATTGCATTTTTACCTCTAGAAACCCCCCACATTCTTGAAGGTCCTGCTCAAAGACAGATTCTCCAGGAAATGTTCTCTGATCACACTAGATCAGAATCAATGTCGATTTTTCAGTATTCCCATTGTGTTTTATTTGCATTATTCCACAGTATTCTCAAATTCTGCACTGTGATACACTTAAGAAGTGCCAATATATATTAAAAAAGTAAGGTTCAAACATCAGCTCTGTCGTTTTAGGAAAGTCAATATTCACTTTTCAAGCTTTAAGTACTTCTATAAAATATGAAAACAAATGCTTATCTGATATGTTATCATAACTTTTAAATAAGAGACTTCTGTACTCTCCAACCTTCTTTATGTCATAGCACATAGAAAAAAAAGAAACATAACAACTCACTGGTGGAGGAAGCTTGTGGCCAGAGGTGACAGACTGGGCTCCACCGACCCCAGACCTCACCCAACGGTTCCAAGAGTTAACAAGATCAACATCTGAACACATTTGTAACCTTCCAGGAAATACTGATTGACTGCACAATGAAACCACAAAGAGAGCATTAAAACTACTAAAGCTGGATAGCAAGAGATTATGATTTACTTTGTCTAGAATAGAACCAGAAATATAGGGGAGTTTTAAAGCTCCCAGGTGATTCTCACGTGCATTCAAGTTTGAGGACCACCATTCATAAAAAATTTGTATCAGAAACATCATAAAGAAAACTTGTTTTACAGAAAAAAATATTTAATTTAAAATTTTTATTTATTGATTTGATTTTAGAGACAGAGGAAAGGAGGGAGAGAGAGAGAAACATCTATTTGTTGTTCCACTAATTTATGCATTCATTGGTTGATTCTTGTATGTGCCCAGCCCGGGGATCAAACCCACAACCTTGTCATATTAAGACAATGCTCTAGCCAACTGAGCTATCTGCTCCAGGCTAATTAAACTTCTACATTATTAATTTCTTGAGAGTGGAGAATATGTATTCTTTATTTCTATAAAACATTACCCAATCCCAAGCCTTACTAACACTGTTCCTCCAATAGAATACAGGTTCAATAAATATTTTTGGAATTCAATTTAATTCAACATAGAAATAAAATTTAAAAGGTCAAAGAAGGTTGTGGAGGTCATTGGAGAAATCATTTCTAAAGTGGGTCAGACATTATTTGAGCGCACCCAGGACCCTCAGAACTCAGTTCCCACAGGCCGCCTACCCACCCTGTGCACTGTACCAGCTCTCAGACTTACTAAAGCAGACCCACCTCTCTGTATCATCAGATGTCACTCATGTTTCCCAATCTTACCATGGAAAGTAAAGACAAATGTTGAAGAAAACTTTTATATATAGCCAGGAATGTTTTCAGGCCTAGTTTTTTGTTGTTGTTGTTGTTGTTTAAGTGAAAGAAAGGAAGATAGACTTCCAGATGTGCACCGACTGGGATCTAGCAACCCCGTCTGGGGCCAATGCTCAAACCAATTGAGCCACTCGCTGTGAGAGAGGAAGAGAGAGAGAAGGGAGAGGGAGGAGAAGAGAAGTAGATGACCACTTCTCATGTGTACCCGGACCAGGGATGGAACCCGGGACGTCTTCACACCAGGCCAATGCTCTAGGTGTAGTTCTTTAAATGTAAAGAAACTAAGCATAATCACGCTGAATAATGCACATTTCTCAACTTGCTTATGATTTTGGGGTTTCATGGTAAAGAGGATCATCTCTCATGGAATTTCCCTTCAATATTGGAAACTTTGAAATAGAAGAGATTTCTTAGTGATTCTGATTATAATTACTAAAATTACTCAAAGTAAAAGGCCCATGTTTATTAATTCGCCAGAAATTCTAAAGCTCATAATATCCAGTTATATTCAAGAGATCCTGAATATATTTTCATATAAGATAATAGGTTCTACTAATCATTGACCAACCTCACCAATAATAAAAGAGAGGCAACTGATCCCAAATGAAGCATTTCATCTCTGTTCAAAAGCTTGAAATGCATCTATGTAGGTCATGCAAAAAACATTTTGGATAGTTTAAAATACATAAATATTGCTCCTTTCCCTGTCCCCACCTTTACACACACACACACACACATCTATCTCAGTTACTCATGCCATACAGGTTGGTCGTTGGGGTACTTGTGTTTAAGTTTGACTCTTCTTCTAGCACTTGCATATTAAAGGTGCCGTTCAAACATTTCTGAGTCTTCTTTCCATACTATATAATGGGTGTGGGTGGGGCTATAATATAACTAATGCCTATTAAGCCCTGATTATGATTTCATGAATCTGTTAAAAGTAAATGAAAGAAAACCTAGTATTTGATGAGTTCCTGCTTTCAGAAGTTAATTATGTGGTTGCAAAACAAAAAACATACCCAAACTAGCTTAACAGGAAAGAAAGCTTTTGGAAAGTACCAGTAGGATCCAAAGGCAGGCATTAGAATAGGGCCTGATAAGGTACTAGGTCCAAGAAAGGGGCATTCCGAGCTAATATGACTCTCATAAGAGTCTAGTTCACACAGGTTGTTGTTACTATTTCTCTTTGAACTTTGCCTTTGTTTGTCCTCTTTCTGCCAAAAAGTTTTCTTTGCACTAGGGAAAAGTAGCCTCAGTGGTAAAAAAAAAAAAAAAAAAAAAAAAAAAAGAAAAAAAAGAAAGAAAGAAAATAGTGGCCAGAACACCAGTGGCTGACCACTGACTTCTTATCTCCAGAACCCCAAACCAACTCACTAGTCTCTGTCTCAATTGCAAATGATCAGAAGAGAGTCTGATTGATCTATCTTGAATTAGCTACCCACCCATTGTTGAGTCACCAACAGAGAAGGCTCCCAGGCTTTTGACTGAGAGGCTGAGGCGACATCCTTACCCCAAAGTTTATGAGGTATAGCTACTTCTGCAAAGGGCACCTACAGGTAACTATTCTAACTTCTAGATGCTCGAACTTTTCACCTGCTGTCTATATATTTGTAACAATCTGACAACATAGGATCTTATCCCCATTTTGAAAAAATAAATGGTGTGAAGAGAGATTGAGTGACTTGTCCAAGACTACATGGCAACTGACAGATTTGGAGCCCATGTATTTCCCACTAAAAGATATGCATCCCTGGTGGAAGTAGCACAGTGTTATTGTATTTGCTATAAATTTTAGTTAAGAAAGTAAAGATTTAAAAACAATGTAGTTATCCAGAAGTTTTGTTTGAACATTCTAGGTGCTGCAAATAATACCTTGAGTATTAATTTTTTTAATGATTATTAAAGCCCTGGCCGGTTTGCTCAGTGGTAGAGCGTTGGCCTAGCGTGTGGAAGTCCCGGATTCAATTCCTGACCAGGGCACACAGGAGAAATGCCCATCTGCTTCTCCCCCCATCCCCCTCTCCTTTCTGTCTCTCTCTTCCCCTCCCACAGCTAAGGCTCCATTGGAGCACGGTTGGCCCTGGCACTGAGGATGGCTCCATGGCCTCCGCCTCATGTTCTAGAATGGCTCCAATTACAGTGAAGCAATGCCTCAGAGGGACGGAGCATTGCCCCCTGGTGGGCATGCCGGGTGGATCCCTGTCAGGTACATGCGGGAGTCTTTCTGTCTGCTTCTCCCCTGCTTCTCACTTGGGGTGGAGGGGAAGATGATTAATTTTTAATGAGTATTACTATAAATCTGACAATTCATAATATAGTTTCTTTTCCTTCATATAGACTTTCTGGGAACTAACAAATGTTCTGTGTTCAGGAAAAATAACAATAGTTCTACTTATCTAACACTGCTATGTGTCAAACAGAGTACTAAATGCTATATTTTCACATCTCATTGAATCTTCAAAAAAAAGCCAATAATGTAGCTACTACTGTTACCTCCATTACACAGATGGAAAAAGCTGGGAGTGAGAGGGGCAGCCTAACTTGCCCAGGTCTCATATTACATAGTTGCAGACTTAACATTTTAGCTCAGGTCCAGGAGACTTCATAGTTCTGAACCATGAAACTTGGCAGATTCCCAACCTTAAGCCAGTAAGTACTTGAGATTGATATCTGAGTACATATAAATGATCACTGACACCTATATATTTCAAATTCACTTTCTTTTATATCTGTCTCCTTTATATGTCACATATGCAAGTATGTCATATATAACAGCATATATTAAATACCTGGCATATATTAAAAAATACTAGAAATAACATTTTGCCATACATTTTTCATCTAATATTTATTGCAGTGTTCTATCCCAAATACTCAGCCACATAATTTATATTTTAACTTTTTTGCAGACAAACTAGAGTCAACTGATTATTTTTTTAAAACAAAATAGTGACCTGATTTCCCAGGAAAAAACTTACAGATATTTCAAATAAAACAAATTTACTTTCTTGCCCTGGCTGGGTAGCTCAGTTGGTTAAAGCATCATCTCAATACACCAAGGTTGCAAATTCAATGCTTGGTCAGGGCACATACAAGAATCAACCAATGTATATATATAAACAAGTGGGCAACAAATCAACATTTCTCTCTATATATATCTTTCTTGCTCTCTCTCTAAAAACAATAAATCTTTTCTTTAATTTGTTTTCTTTTTCTTTGTCTCTGATAAGAAAAGGGAGTAAAGTCTCACATGTCAGCAGATGTTCCCAGCTGTCTCTGGAACAAATTATAAAGGGCTATAACACAGTCTTTGTCCTGCTGCAGCGGCCTCTTAAACTCTTACTTGGCTGGTTTCTTTCTCTAGTAATTCCTAATAGAGAGATGTAAATTAGTTGAAGAGAATAGGAACATAAAAAGTAAATTAATATATTAGTAAAAGAATAATTAATAATAATAATACTAATTGAACTTTTGTCACATTTAAAGAAAGAAAAATATAAAATGTTTTGCCCATCTATGTTTTAAGAAAAGACCATTAAACTGGCATAAATTAAAAAGTATAACTTATTATTAATTCTATAGAACAGTTCTGTTAAAATAAAATCAGAAAAGAGGAAGAGTCAGAAAATAGCACAATGGAAAAGGCTTTCTAGAAATACAGAATAAAGTACAAGAAAAGAGAAAAATCACACTCTCACAGATATTTAGAGACATTAAACTAGAAAAGAAATAAAGAAAAGAGTACTGCCGGCAAATTAAAGGATAGAGAAAAGTATTAGGGGGGAAAGAAAGTAGACCAAGAGTTTTATGGGCTTCAGTGTTATTCAGAATGTGGTGAGAGGAACATGAAAATTGCCTGGAGCCCTTGTCAAAGCACAAATTGTAGAACCCACCCCAAACCTACACAGTCAGGTTTTCTGCGGCTTGAACCCAGAAATCTGTCATTGAAACCGTCTCCTCAGTTAGTTCTCAGGCACACGAACACTTAAGAGCCACGACATGAGGATCAACTTAAGTAGACGGAGCAGTGCCAAAATTCAACTCCCAACTCCAGAGTCAAAACTCTGATTACTTTAATAATACTTTTCTCTTGAATAGAGATGAAGACTCTGATTTCAAAAGTAGCAGACATATCTGAATTTATAACAAATATTTTATTCCCATCTAAAGAATTCCCACTTACAGAATGGACAATGTCAAACATTAAATTTGTGATTTTAACAATTAAGACTGTTTAATGTCTAATCATTTAAAACAGGGAACTTTCTATGAATATCACAAAAATCATTTGTGAAGTTTCAGATAACATTTTTACTTTTATGTATAAAATGGTCATAGGATTTATCAGAGGATCAGGTTCTGTTATTGGCTCTCTCCCAAATTGAGAACCACTTTTTGGCCTTGGCCAGTTGGCATAGTGGATAGAGCATCTGCTTGGTATGTGGATGTCCTGGGTTTGATTCCCAGTCAGGACACACATGAAAAGTAATCATCTGTTTCTCTGCCCTCCTTTTCCCCCTTCTCTTCCTCTTTCTCACCAGCAACCAGATGCTTGATTGGTTTGAGCATTGGCCGTGGGCACTGAGGATAGTTTAGTTGATTTGAGCATCAGCCCCAGATGGGGTTGCTGGGTGAATCCCGGTTGGGGCACATGAGAGAGTCTGTTTCACTATCTCCCCTACTCTCATTTTTAAAAAAGCACCCCTTTTTTAAGTTCATACTAAGAGTTTAAAAAAGTCATATTGCATTTTTGCAACTATAGTCACAAACATCTTGGTTAATCCAACTATTTTCTCTGACTGGTCAGCCAAAAGTGACTTCTTCCTTGCTTCAAATAGCCAGTAAGATCTCCAAACCCAACTTTGTTGTTTGGCAGATTTAGATATGGAAATCTGAACCTGATTCAGATAATTTTGCCAGTGTGATTAATCTTACAACACTCTGCTTTCTCCCACGTTCCATGTAGCTCCAGTGTCAGAGCATGTCTACAATTTCTTCCTCGTGTAAGTTCAAACTCCTTCCTTCATGTACCCATGTTTACAGCACTGTCTAGAATTTTCTTTTATTTGACACTGGAGAAAATGAATTATTTTTGAACCCTCAAAACCCAATGGCTCTAAGCCCATGCTATAAAGCCAGCCAATTTCTATGCATGTTTAAAGTTCACAGATTTTCCATTCTTAATACGGATTCATAAAAGGAAATTTCATCAATTGTAAATAGCATCATTTATCAAGTTTATTGCTCCAAGGGGTTGATTTCAGAATTTACCTGGCTGAATGACTTTTACATGGTTTCATTCTTCGGGCAAAAAATTATTTTTAAAACTTTGGCACAAAATGAGGGTGCAAGAAATAGTACACAATAAATATGTGCAGTTCTTGGTATATCGATTATACCTTGATAAAGCTGTTTTAAAAGAAAATGGAATAAATAAAAAGCTAAGGAGGAATAAATGAGAGTACAATATACTCCAACCAGCATATATTTACTCTGCAAATTTATTTAGGCTGTGAAACAAGATATGACAGAGACCTATCCCTTGTTTTTATACCAAGTTTCTCTCTCTCTCTCTCTCTCTCTCTCTTTCATACACACACACACATTTTAGTTATAAGAATATACTGCAAATTATATATTCCAGTCATCTCACAAAATTAACCAGAATTCTTATGAAAAAAACTAGAAATCAGCTCATATTTCATGTTCCCAGAGAATGTCTGATTAATCACACAAACAAAATAACTTTTTAAAATATTTTATTTATTTATTGTGTGTGTGTGTGTGTGAGTGAGTATGTGACAGAGACAGAGAGACAGACAGACAGACAGGAAGGGAGAAAGATGAGAAGTATTAATTCTTTGTTGTGGCACCTTAGTTGTTCATTGATTGCTTTCTCATATGTGCCTAGACCGAGGGCTACAGCAGAGCGAGTGACCCCTTGCTCAAGCCAGTGACCTTGGGCTCAAGTCAGCAACCTTGGACTTCAAGCCAGTGATCTTTGGGTTCAAGCCAGATACTATGGGGTCACGTTTATGATTCCACACTCAAACCAGCCACCCTGCACTCAAGCCAGATGAGCCCGTGCTCAAGCCTGCAACCTCAGAGTTTCAAACCTAGGTCCTCTGCATCACAGTTTGATACTCTACCGACTGCACCACTGCTTGGTAAGCCACAAAGAAACTTTTAATGTACCTGCCCTATCATTGCAATCAACAAATTCTCACTCTTAAATTTCCTGAGCACCCTTTACAGAAACAGCTTGTGTCTTAGAATTGACTTTAGCTTAATGTATATTTTATAATAAAAAGTGTCATCAGTCCAGTATGAGTTTTGTGTCGTTTGTTTGCAATGACAGCAGTAATACTTATTTATAGTCAGCCTTTTAACAAAATACATATTTATTACTGACATAAGCAATTTCAGAACACTTCATTTCCCTTTTTCTTCTCCCTGAAAAATGAAACTTTACCAGCAACTAAGGTTTAATCAATGTCTCACTTCTTTTGGTGCCTCCACATTGTCAGGGATCATGGTCAGATCAATGATCTGACCCCATGATTTGCACCCACAGGAATCCCCAAAGATACAAGTATGTCCCAGCATCTGTTCTCTCCTATTCAAAACCCAGAATTTATACCTGCAGCAGAGGACAGATTGTCATCATTCTAAGATAAATCTAAATGGCAGAAATGGGGGTGAAATGTATTAATCAGTTAATTAAACTTCAGAATTCTCTCTTACAGGAGTCAGGTCAAGTTTTTAAAAAGGTTTGACTCTAACACTAGAAATCTGAGCATCTTTAAGTACTAAAGTCTTCAAGGATTGGGGAAAATTTAGTTTGGCACCAGTTAACTTTAGAAATGTTAGATGATGACAGACATAAAAATATGGATTTTCCCCTTTCATTGGTCAGTTAATATATTTTATTTTTTCAAAAGGAACCCACATTTTCAAAAAATGGGAGACAACCTGGAAAATAGTTTAGACCAGCACTGTCCAACAGAATTTCTGTGGTGATGGAAATAAAATGTTCTTTATCTCTGCTGTCCAATATGGTAGCACCTAATCACATGCAGCTGCTGAACACTGAAAGTGTGGCCCGTGCAACTGAGAAAATAAGTTTGTAACGCTATGTAATTTTAATTAATGTAAATTTAAATAGTCACATGTGGCTACTGTATTGGAGAACATAGATGTGTCAAACTTATTCAACACAGGTCTTACAATGATATAAAATGATGTCATATTTAATTAAATACATTTATGAAAAGAACAAAGTTGCACCAAAATGTGAAGTTCTTTATATAGCCAATAATAAATTGATTGCTGTAGAAACTCAGTACATTATTATAGCAATGGGTATCTTTTCAATTTAAAGACTTAGAGTTTAATTCAGCAAGTAGTAGATGAGAACATTCTTGTAAACTCGGACACAATGCAGATAAGCATCAAGCCTTCCCACTCCAGTCCCATCAGCCAATTGCATTCCCACGTCTTCTGGGGATGTGCATATATACCCCGTTCTTCATGGCTGTATAAGAATCCTAACTGTGAATTTTCTGTAGCCTATTTGACCACTTTGACCATTATTCCCTAACTATATCTTAGTTTACTTACAGTTTTTTTTATTATTAATAATATCACAATAAACACTGCTATTTGTGAGTCCTTGTATAAATTTTAAATTTTAACAAACTGAAATATTTCCTTCTATGATGACTATATAATTTATATTCACTATTGCTTCCCCTGATATTATCAAAGGTTCTTTGGCAATTGGATGAGCCAAAAAATATCCATTTAAATTTTTATTTCTTGCCTGACCTGTGGTGGCACAGTGGGATAAAGCATCGATCTGGAACACTGAGGTCACCGGTTTGAAACCCTGGGATTCCCTGGTCAAGGCACATATGGGAGTTGATGCTTCCTGATCCTCCCCTTTCTCTCTCTCTCTCTCTCTCCCTCTTTCCATCTCTCTCTCTCTCTCTTTCTCTCTCTCTCTCCTCTCTAAAAAAAATTATTTCTCTTTTTACTAATGAGGTGAAGCAATTTATATGCCTACAAATTTTATCTTTTATAAATTGACTATATCATTAATACCATTTGATATACTAAAATAAAGCAAGACCAGGGCTGTAGTATTTTTCCTGGACTATACAGTGCCTTATACATAGATCTCCATAAATAACTCTTAAATAAATTAATAAAACAGCTAACATCATGAAAATCTCTCTCAAAAAGAAATAAAGAATAAATTGAATCCATATTGTTTTTGCCCTAAGTTTAATATTTCAAAATATCAGCTGTAGACAGATAAATGACCAGTTTATATCATTAATTCTAGAACCTCCCATTATTCTACTAGAAAAATAAAAATTTTAAATTCAACTAAATATATATTGATTCCATAATCCCTCTCAATAATATTTCTGATACTTCTCTAATGTCAAGTAATCTCAATCTCCCTAATGTCTCCATAGCACAATAGGAGTGATGTTTTAATTGATGTGCTTTTATATCTTGCAGTGTTAATGCCATAGTCAGGTTAATTCAAGCTCATTTCCACCACAACTACCCACAATGTGTTTCCATTTCTGCCTTACCAACATTTACTCTTCTGTTACGAGTACCCGTTTTGCTTGAGACTATTTGAGTTAGGCTTTAGTCACTTGCAATGGAAAGAAACCCAATGAGCCCACTTGGAAAACCGGTATGTTTTTGAAGGATTATTCTTAATTATGCAATATCCAGATTACCTTACCTTTACTCTGCTTCCCTTTCATTATAGACCTTGTCTAAATCTGCATATCTGTGGTTGGCAACAGCATCACTTCTTATATGTAAAACATTTTTCCATTTTATATCCTCCCATAGAAATACTGCACAGAAGATATATATATATCTATATATATATAGATAACAAATGCTATCATCCCTGTTTTATTAATGAAAAAAATGGAGAAACAGATAAGCTAATAATATTCAAGGTCTGGGATAATATCTAAGTCTTCTAACTTGTAGCTCATTGTTTTGTTTTCTTTCTTTCTTTTTTTTGTATGTGCCTTTTCTTCATGATGCTAAAGGTAAAGTGAATAGGTGGTGAGACCCAAGACACTGAGGATGGTACTGGATGATGCCATCCTGGACATTTTCTAGCCTCATGCAGTGAAAATCTGCTTTCAATTTATACTTTCCATGAAGCTTCTTTCAGTTAAAGCTGTTGCAAACCTTCTCCCATAGGAATAGCACTGAGTACAGATTATCACCAATCATAGTCAATGCTGACTTCACCAAATGCCTCAGTCACTGCTGACTAACATACAACTCATTACACAGAGCAATAAGAAGTCACTGTGGACCACTGGCATGCAGCTTTTTAAAGAAAACAGGGTAAAACTGTAGTGGAGAAGTCAGAAATACAACCTGGAGTTAGACAAATTAGTGTTTGAGCATGGGCTTTGTCACTTATTAGTTTGTGTCCATCTGCCTATCATTTATATTCTTTATTTTATTCTCACTACCTCCTCTAAGTTGGCTCAGCTCTCCTAGGTTCTGGAAAGTAGTAGGGATGTAAACCATCTAAGCGACTGTTTTGGTCTTGAGATAACCACCAGAGCATCAGGAAAATACACCTGTCATATCCCTGCCCTACCTAGCACCCTTCCAGGCAGTGAAGACATAACAATGGGCAACTGCACTGTGGTGTTCACCTAGACTTGTAGTAGAGTCATAGGAACAAGTGGAGACTTGTGCCACACCCAGAACCTCTCTAGGCTAGAAGCTCAGTCACCCTTCCATACCTCATTCTTTATCTGTATTACAAACCCCTCCCGAACTCCTCCCAGGCTTTCATATTAGGTGAAACTAAGGGGGCAGGTTGGGGCGGAAAGAATGTGGCTCTAAGTACCATTTGTATAGTTTACACATATTTTTTTTTCATTAGAATGTCATGTGTTTGGGGAGGGGTTCCCCATCGTCTGGAATCTGCTGTGGACCACAAAGAATCATTTTCTCGGATCCTTTGCCTCATTTGCCCAAACCTCTCATGGATCAAATGTAAACATTCTGCAATCCTCCTCCACTCCTTATTTTGTTAGCTCCTCCTCAAGGTTCTTGAAGTGTAGACATCTTTCAATGACTTCACTCACTTCATATATCCTGCTTCCATTAACTTGTATATCTCCTCCTTCCCACAATACAGTGACTTTCCCTACTAATGAGTATCACCCATTCAAAAATCCATCCTCTCTGAACCCCGATTTTCCCATCTACAAAACAGGAGGTATTAAGAAAATTTTGTTATGCATTGTCTAAAGGACATCCCTCCAGGAAGTTATTTTACAACTCAGTAAGTCATAAATAACTGACAGCAACACAAAATATTTCTTGTCTGTAGACATGCAAATTCTGCCCAGTTAAGCAGAAGTTCAATTGATTTCTTTAGCCCTGCTGTGGAAAAGCATGTTTTGCCTCTGTTTGTACATTCACTTTAATACTTCTCATCTATAGATGTGTTTGTTCTTTGGATTTTCTTTTGGATCAATTGTAACATCTGCCACATGCACCCACTGATTAATCAGTAGACTACAATCTTTAATACATGTTCTTTTTCATATCTGTATGATGGTCACGATTTTACTTTTGGAAAATTATTTTTAACAGAAATAAGAACACTATATCAGGAGGCTAAAGTGAAGATTAAGTATAGCTGAAAATATCAAAGTGTTGCAGACACATGAAATAATGTTTATAAAACTTAGCATACATTAAACACTTAATAAATGTTAACCATTGTTATTTTGAAGGTCAGTCACTTTTTAACCAATATTTTTTTTACATTTCAATAAACCTTTAGATAAAATACCCCATAATAGAACTGCTAACCAGGATATCTGGAAAAAATGGACCTTCCTTAAAATTGTTAAAGTTAGCTCCCAGCTTGGCAAACCCAGGTCCAGAAGCCCCCATCTTATGGATTCATGCCTTCCTGAAACGTCTTCCCATGTGGGCACGTTCCTTATAACATATAGCAATCATGACATGTAAACAGACATTTTACAACCAACAACAATAAGGAGTCTGTAGGAAAAGTTGAAGTAATTACTTCCAAGTACAAAACAAGGGTGTGCATCCAAAAACAATGAGAAAAGGTTCATTCTCTGGCTGCCAGTAGAACCATATTATATTGTTCCAAGGTACAACAACCTAAGTGAAACTCCAACATTAATGATTTGTTCAAGTTTTAATTCATATGCTTACTAGTAAAAAAGACCTCCCCAGACATTTGCTGTTGCTTATTACCAATTCTTGGCCTTTGTCCTACCAAAAACAGAGGATCCTTCAGATGACCAAAGGGACTGAGAATGATTTAAAATATTTTATCACATACCTTTTTTTAATAATAAAAAGCCATGTATTATGATGATTATTTTTTTGTGCCACCAATGTAATTTAAAAGTTGTATTTAATCTTATTTTCCTAGGTGTTAATATTTTCAGTATTTGAATTCTGTCTTGTTACTCACTTACTGAAGGACCTGTTGTAGTTGTCAGGTATTTAACTAACACAGTAACCTCAGCCAAAGAAAATTTTACTATAAGAAAAACAGTCACTGAAAGCTTTATACATAAGACCCGAATATTATAAAAATTCCAAGGCAATTTATATGTTTCTTACCTTCTTTTGCTCTCCAACAAATATATCCTGTCTCAAAAAAAAAAAAATACCTTACATTTTACCTGATTAGTTAAAAACTTTTATATTAACATGATTCACTTTTCAAAGATGATATTTAGTCTCTATGAACCAAATCTATTTTTACCTTGTGAGTGTAGGTGTTTGAATTATAATAGTAGCCAGTAGATGGAATTGTTTAATTCAATTAAATGTCACAAATATCCTTTCACATTACACAGTTACTCTCATCCTAGTGGATCAAAAGCACTATGCACATTCCATTGATTGCCTCTGTGATTAGTCATTATGGCCTAGAAATGTCACCAAAAAGAAAATAGTCAGTTCAAGCATACCAGACAGCCCATCGACAAAGCAGGTATTCAATATTCTGGAGCCAAGTTTAACCTGGTGAAATTTAATGTAGTTAGAATATCAACGACTGCCATCACTTATTCGAAGATTTATAAAAAATTCTTAGTTTTATTTTAAAGTAACACACACCAGACACCTTTGTCCCCACTCCACCCATTAGACCCGACTCTCAGACCCACTCAACACAGACACAACCCCACCAAGGCAGAGCGTCTCAATGGCACACACTGTGTGCAACAGACGATTCATTCTAACCCGCAAGTTTTCGAATAAACCTAAACTTGGTGCAAGTGCCTTTCTCCATTGTGCTCACTTCCTCATCATTCATAAGGAACATATTTGAAAGAACAGTATATGAGAAGAAAAGGATTAGTGTGAACTGTGTTAATTAGAGAAAGCTTTTTAAGATTTATTGGCATGACACTGGTTAATCAAATTATAAAGGTTTCAGGCATACAATTCTGTAATACATCATCTGTATATTATACCGGGTGCCCACCACCCAAAGTGAAATCTTCTGCCATCACCATATATTTGGCCCTCTTTACGTTTTACTTCCCTTAACCCCTTTCCGTCCGGTAACCACCATACTGCTATCGGTGTATACGAGTTTTTGTTGAAATTGTTCATTAGAACAGACAAAATTAGTACTTTTTTTCTCTTTTACTGCTTATATGTCTTTAAAATATATATGTTTTGGGGGAGCAAGATGGCGACAAAGTAGGCGGACATACCAACTTCCAACTCCCAGAACCAAAGTGGATTACAACTCAATTTTAAGAACCATCACCTGGATAAACCAACTTTGAACAAAACTAAGTGGACTCTTCAACCAAGGAACACAGAAGAAGCCACATCGAGACTGGTAGGAATAGCGAAAACGCGAAGAGGGCTGCCCAGCTCCCCGGAGCAAACGGCAGCCCGGAGAGACCCGTGTGGCGGGAGGAGATTTTGGCGGAGAGGGAGGGACCTGGGTCCCAGGAACCAAGCCCCAGCCTGCAGTCCCAGAGCCAAGAAGAGGCGTTTGGACAGTTTTGAGCTGTGAAACAAGTGAGGGAGCTCCCAGGCCTAAAGTGTGGAGTATTAGGTCCCTTCCTACTCTGCTGAGGGCTGCTTAAGGTTTTGGGGCGGCAGGACGCTGAAAGGCGGTTCTGTCGGCGTGGGCAGAGGCCAAGCCGGTGGGAGATCGGTCTAGCCCAGAGGGTCGGAGGGTAAGCGCGAGAGCGGTCCGGAAGCTGTGGGCCCGCCTTTAATCCCACTTACGGGGACAAAGCGGGAGGCCAGGAACAGGCAGGCCCTGCGCAAGCCGGCCCTGACCGCGGGGACCGGGCTAGGACCAGGGACGGGCAGGGGCTCGTGGCTGAGCTGACGCTACCAGTCCGCCTCCCCCCCCCCCCCCCGCCGCCCGCCGGAGAAACCGCGGTTGGCCAGTATACGTGCGCGAGCGGGCTCCGAGCGCGGGAACGGGGTGGACCCCGAGACAGGCGGAGGCTAGCAGCTGAGCCCACGGCTGCTATCCCCATCCGGCCGGAGAAACCCCGGATAGCGTTAATACGTGCACGAGCGGGCTCCGAACCCGGGGGCGGGGTAGAGTCCGGGACGAGCGGAAGTACGCAACTCGGCGGAAGCCAGCAAACACGCCCGCCCCAAAAAATCTTGGTTTCCGACCCTGCGCAAAGGGCCCTGGCCTCGAGGGCGGGGCTAAAGCTCCTGACGGGCAAAAGCTAACAGCTGAGAGCATGTCAAAAGCCCCGCCTAACCCGCGGAACTGTAGCGAGCAGGCTCCGACTGCTGGTTCTGGGCGGAAGTCCGGAAATAGGCTGGGTCCGCAGCTGAGGAAAGGTGCTCGCCTCTACCCTTGGTGCTAATCTTGTGGCTTCAGTCACAGCCCCTCCCACGGAGGAGAGGCAGAAATCACAGCAAAAGCCACAGTGGGCCGGCGCTGGCAACGCTCATACCCAACCACCCTAGGCGCCGGCAGAGGGGGTGGGGGGCCTGCAGATAGACCACGCCTAGAGAACACAAAGGCAACACCTACTGGACTCCAGTGGCCACAACTTGCTTATACACAGAAAAAATGGGCAGGCAGAGGAATGCAAACCAAATGAATCAAGAGAAATCCCCAGAGAAGGACCTGAATGAACCAGATATAACCAAATTACCAGAAGCAGAATTTAGAATAATGATAGTTAGGATGTTCAAAGAAATTAGAGCAACAATGGATAGTCATTATGAACACCTAAATAAAGAGATAACAAGTATAAAAAATGAAATTGAAATAATAAAAAAGAATCAGACAGAAATGACAAATACAGTATCAGAACTGAAGACCACAATGGAAGGAATTAAAAGCAGGATGGATGACGCTGAGGATCGAATAAGCGAGTTAGAGGACACAATAAACAAAGGCACAGAAGCAGAGAAGAAAAAGGAAAAGAGACTTAAAAAATGTGAGGAAACTCTAAGGGAGCTTTGTGACAACATGAAGAGAAACAACATTCGCATCATAGGGGTGCCTGAAGAAGAGGAGAGAGGACAGGAAATGGAAACTTTGTTCAATCAAATCATAGCAGAAAACTTTCCTAAATTAAGGCTGGGAAACACTCCACACATTCAAGAAGCACACAGAACTCCATAAAGGAGAAACCCAAAAAAATCTACACCAAGACACATCGTAGTTAAAATACCAAAGCTAATGGATAAAGAAAAAATTTTAAAAGCTGCTAGAGAAAAAAAGACTATCACCTACAAAGGAGCCCCCATAAGGATGACATCGGACTTCTCAACAGAAACACTTGAGGCCAGAAGGGAATGGCAAGAAATAATCAAAGTAATGCAGAACAAGAACCTACAACCAAGACTACTTTATCCAGCAAGGCTAACGTTTAAAATTGAAGGAGAAATAAAGAGCTTCCCAGAAAAAGAAAGCCTCAAGGAATTCATAAAAACCAAACCAATTCTGCAAGAGATACTAAGGGGCCTCTTGTGAACAGTTTAAAGGGAGGAAAGAATAGAGCAAAAGAAGAATACAGCTTTAAAGAATAAAATGGCAATAAACAACTACATATCAATAATAACCTTAAATGTAAATGGATTAAATGATCCAATCAAAAGACATAGGGTAGCTGCATGGATAAAGAAACAGGACCCATACATATGCTGTCTACAAGAGACACACCTTAAAATAAAAGATGTTCATAGACTGAAGGTAAAAGGATGGAAAAAAATATTTCATGCAAATGGAAATGAAAAAAAAGCAGGGGTAGCAATACTTATATCAGACAAAATGGACTTTAAAACAAAGGCTGTAGTAAGAGATAAAAGAGGACACTACATAATGATAAAGGGAACAATTCAACAGGAAGATATAACTATTGTAAATATCTATGCACCAAATATAGGAGCCCCGACATACATAAAGCAGACTTTGATGGATATAAAGGGCGAGATTAACAGCAATACTATCATAGTAGGGGATTTCAATACCCCTCTAACAACACTGGATAGATCCTCAAGAAAGAAAATTAATAAAGAAACAGCAGACTTAAAGGAGACACTAGATCAACTTGATTTAATAGATATCTTCAGAACTTTTCACCCTAAAGCAGTAGAATATACATTCTTCTCAAGCGCTCATGGTACGTTTTCTAGGATAGACCACATGTTAGGACACAAAAATGGTCTCAATAAATTTAAGAAGATTGAAATCATATCAAGCATTTTCTCTGATCACAATGCCATGAAACTAGAAATTAACCACAAAAGAAAAACTGAAAAATACTCAAACACTTGGAAACTAAATAGCTTGTTATTAAATAATGAATGGATTAACAATGAGATCAAAGAAGAAATAAAAAAGTTTCTAGAAACAAATGATAATGAGCATACATCAACTCAAAATTTATGGGACACAGCAAAAGCAGTTCTGAGAGGGAAGTTTATTGCACTACAGGCATATCATAAGAAGCTAGAAAAAGCTCAAATAAGCAACTTGACCCTGCATCTAAAAGAACTAGAAAAACAACAACAAATAAAACCCAAGACAAGTAGAAGAAAGGAAATAATAAAGGTCAGAGCAGAAATAAATGACATAGAGGCTAAGGAAACAATACAGAGGATCAATGAAACAAGAAGCTGGTTCTTTGAAAAGGTAAACAAGATTGATGAACCTTTAACTAGACTCACCAAGAAAAAAAGAGAGAGGACTCAAATAAATAAAATTAGAAAGGACAGTGGATAAATAACAACTGACACAACAGAAATACAAAGCATTGTAAGAAAATACTATGAAGAACTATATGCCAAAAAATTAGACAATCTTGGTGAAATGGACAAATTTCTTGAATCATATAACCTTCCAAAAATCAATCTGGAAGAATCAGAACACCTAAACAGACCAATTACAGCAAATGAGATCGAAACAGTTATCAAAAAACTCCCAAAAAAGAAAAGTCCTGGGCCTGATGGCTTCACAAGTGAATTCTATCAAAAATTCAAAGAAGAACTAACTCCTATTCTCCTGAAGCTATTTCAAAAAATTCAAGAGGAAGGAAGAATTCCAAACTCCTTTTATGAGGCGAGCATAATTCTGATCCCAAAACCGGGCAAAGACAACACAAAGAAAGAAAATTATAGGCCTATATCCCTGATGAATTTAGACGCTAAAATTCTCAACAAAATATTAGCCAACCGGATCCAGCAATATATGAAAAAAATCATACACCACGATCAAGTGGGATTTATTCTGGAGAGGCAAGGCTGGTTCAATATTCGCAAATCAATCAATGTGATTCACCACATAAACAAAAGGAAGGACAAAAATCACATGATAATTTCAATAGATGCAGAAAAGGCATTTGATAAAATCCAGCACCCATTCATGCTCAAAACTCTCAGTAAAGTGGGAATACAGGGATCATTCCTTAACATGATAAAGGCCATCTATGATAAACCGACAGCAAACATCATACTAAATGGACAAAGATTAAAAGCAATCCCCTTAAGATCAGGAACCAGGCAGGGTTGCCCACTTTCACCACTCTTATTCAACATAGTTCTGGAAGTCCTAGCTACAGCAATCAGACAAGAAGAAGAAATAAAAGGCATACAAATTGGAAAAGAAGAAGTAAAACTGTCATTATTTGCAGATGATATGATATTGTATATTGAAAACCCTAAAGTCTCAGTCAAAAAACTACTGGACCTGATAAATGAATTCAGCAAGGTGGCAGGATATAAAATTAATACTCAGAAATCAGAGGCATTTCTATACACCAACAATGAAATATCAGCAAAAGAAATTAAGGAAACAATCCCCTTCACTATTGCAGCCAAAAAAATAAAGTACCTAGGAGTAAATTTAACCAAGGAGGTTAAGGACTTGTACTCAGAAAATTATAGAACATTGATAAAAGAAATCAAGGAAGATACAAACAAGTGGAAGCACATACCGTGCTCATGGCTAGGAAGAATAAACATCATTAAAATGTCTATACTACCCAAAGCAATTTATAAATTCAATGCAATACCAATTAAAATACCAATGACATACTTCAAAGATATAGAACACATATTCCAAAAATTTATATGGAACCAAAAAAGAACACGAATAGCCTCAGCAATCTTAAAAAGAAAAAATAAAGCAGGAGGTATCACTCTTCCTGATATCAAGGTTTACTACAAGGCCATTATACTCAAGACAGCCTGGTACTGGCATAAGAACAGGCACATAGATCAATGGAACAGAACAGAGAACCCAGAAATAAACCCACAGCTTTATGGACAACTGATATTTGACAAAGGAGGAAAGAACATACAATGGAGTAAAGACAGCCTCTTTAACAAATGGTGTTGGGAAAATTGGACATCTACCTGCAAAAAAATGAAACTAGACCATCAACTTACACCATTCACAAAAACAAACTCAAAATGGATAAAAGACTTAAATGTAAGCCGTGAAACCATAAACATCTTAGAAGAAAACATAGGCAGCAAGCTCTCCGACATCTGTAGCAGCGGTATATTTGCCGATTTATCTTCATGGGCAACTGAAATAAAAGGCAAGATAAACAAATGGGACTATATCAAACTAAAAAGTTTTTGCACAGCTAAAGACAATAGGAACAGAATAAAAAGACAAACCACACAATGGGAGAACATATTTGACAGCACATCTGATAAGGGGTTAATAACTAAAATTTATAAAGAACTTATAAAAAGCAACACCAGGAAGACAAACAACCCAATCAAAAAATGGGCAAAAGAAATGAATAGAAATTTCTCCAAAGAGGACATACAGATGGCCAATAGGCATATGAAAAAATGCTCAACATCACTAATCATTAGAGAAATGCAAATTAAAACCACAATGAGATATCACCTCACACCAGTCAGAATGGCACTTATCAGCAAAACAACACAGAATAAGTGCTGGCGAGGATGTGGAGAAAAGGGAACCCTTCTGCACTGCTGGTGGGAATGCAGACTGGTGCAGCCACTGTGGAAAACAGTTTGGAGATTCCTCAGAAAATTAAAAATCGAACTGCCTTTTGACCCAGCTATCCCACTTTTAGGAATATACCCTAAGAACACCATAGCTCTGTTCGAAAAGAAGAAATGCGCCCCCATGTTCGTGGCAGCATTGTTCACAATAGCGAAGATATGGAACCAGCCCAAGTGTCCGTCAGAAGACGAGTGGATTAAAAAGCTATGGTACATATATACTATGGAATACTACTCAGCCATAAGAAACGATGACATCGGATCATTTATAACAAAATGGATGTACCTTGATAACATTATACGGAGTGAAATAAGTAAAACAGAAAAAAAGAAAAACTGAGAACAGCACGATTACATACATAGGTGGGACATGAAAGTGAGGGTATGAGACATGGACAAGAGAGTGGTGGTTATGGGATGGGGGGAGGGAGGGAAGAATGGGATAGGGAGGAGGGGAGGGATGCAGGGAAAACCAGATTGAAGGTGACAGAGGACAATTTGACTTTTGGTGATGGGTATGCAACACAATTGAATGATAAGATAACCTGGAGATGTTTTCATTGTACATATGTACCCTGATTTATTGATGTCACCCCATTAGAATTAATAATAATAAAATATATATATAAAAAAATATATATATATGTTTTACACAGGGAAAACAGAAAAAACACGGAAACAGAAATTTCACAATTGGCAACAATAAGGACTCTATATGAAAAGTGAACGTATTTCTAAGTGCAAAATTAGACTCCAAAAACAAATAGAAAAAGTTAGTTCTCTGGCTTTCAGCTGAGAATATATATATATATATATATATATATATATATATATATATATATATGTGTGTGTGTGTGTGTGTGTGTATACATGTATGTATATACATATATAATGCTTAAATATACATATATAACATGTGTATATGATATATATATATATCATATATACACACACACATATATCATATGCACACACACACATGTACAATGCTTAACTGGCCTTTTGCACTATACCATAAATAAAACCTGTCCCACCCACAGTTGAAGCTCTTTTAAGTGAGTGACTCCTGCCCGGGCAAACTGCACGCTCCGAGCAGGTGGAGACCCTCCTGGACTTTTGTATATTTTTCCATTTGTGCCAATTGCATGTTTTATTATAATTAATTTTTAAAAGTGGGATAAGAAAAATCACTGTAGTTTTCTTATGAAAATCAAATGCATACTTTGAAAAAACATGATAAAGGTGAGTCAATAAGACAAAACAAACCCACTTAAATTAGTTGTGTGTCATACAAACGTAAACAATCAGGAAAAAATACAGATTTCTGCACTCAAGCTGCTTTGCATGTATATTTGAGTTCTTGCTCCATTTTTAAACAAGCTCTGATAATGGAAATCAATGACAATGCATTACGGCATAATTTAGATGAGAACAGCTACGGAGAACTCCAATGAAGCAGCCCATGGGCCATACAAAGGATGAGTAAATGAATGTGTGTTTTCTATGTCAGATTAAAATACAATATTTAAGTTACAAAAATTGTTTCTATGATCTCCTGCTTTGACTTTTAATTAACTGAGCACCTGCCAGTCCATATTGCTTCAAATAAAAGAATTCTACTGTAGGCAGTCTTCAAAAACGGTTCGTTAAATGAAAGCCTGACTGATTAAATGAATCTAGACTGTGAAGGGCATATAAATATAAGAAGGTAGAGTGGTAAGATGACAGTGTCTTCAGGACAAAGCTCAGGAAAGCTTCATAGAGACAGTGTTGCCTTTTCTATACGCTTGGCTCCAAGGGTTTTGCTATGCTCAGCTGACCTCATTTTAAGGGACAGAATAAAAGATCATTTTCTTCCACTCCCATCATCATCCTGGGGCATGATTTATCCTGGCCTCACTTTAAGTTACTTGTTCATTAGCTTGACTCATTTAGAGACATTTAAAATTTTTTCCTAGTCATTTCATTTTACGTCAAATTATGCCAAAATGTCAATATGGGGCATGTCTGGATCCAGTATTCGGTAATACGCTGTGTAATTTCAACATTTTATATCACTAAGAGGTAAAGATTGGGTTTTGCTCATTAGTCATCTTTTAAAATAATGTTCCTATACTTTTATTGATGTTTTTATGAGAAATAATTATTTCAACATTTCTTAACTGGAAATGTTTTAGAAAACTCCAGACCATAGCATCATATAGTAAGTTGTTTGTAAAATTGTGCCTTTTCAAGGTTTGCTGTTTAAAAAAAAGAAAAACACACTACTAATATAAGTTTTCATAAAGACTAAATAACCAAATTAATCAAAATCATTTTTTATCTCATTATGAGGTTCACCGTTCCAAATGCACTGGGATCTATCATAACCTCATGCTCTGAGCTGAGATTTAGTTTTTGTTTTTGTTTTTAGAAAGAGAGAGTAGAGAGACAGAGAGAAAGGGGCAGGGAAGACAAGTGGCAAACAACTCTTAGTAGTTGCTTCCCATATGTGTCTTGACTTGGCAAGCCCAGGGTTTCGAACCGACAACCTCAGCATTCCAGATCGATGCTTTATCCACTACGCCACCACAGGTCAGGCTGAGCTGAGATTTAACCCCCTCACTCCCCAATGTGACAGTTCAAAGACCCTTGCTATGTACCTCTTCCATCTACCTTTTGTTCATCCACTGCTCAAACATTCTTTAATAATGACTATGGGCTGGGTCTGAGGGACATAAGTAAATCCTCCCCAAACCATGTATTTAAGTCTAATCTCTGCCTTAATGTCTCAAAACAAAACACAAGATGGCTGGGGAGAGAGGGTCTGATTCATTCACACATTCATTCGCATTCGTAACCATGATTTTGATGGATTTTTTATATTCCACATTTTTTAATACCATAATCACCTGACCTGTGGTGGCACAGTGAATAAAGTGTTGATCTGGAATGTTAAGGTCACAGTTTCAAAATTCTGGGCTTGCCCAGTCAAAGTACACATGAGAGGTAGTTGCTAGGAGTTGATGCTTCCCACTCCTTCCCTCACCCCTCTCTCTCTCCCTTTCTACTCCTTCTAAAATGAGTAAATAAAATCTTTAAAAATAATAATAAATTAATTTAATAAATAAAACACCTACCTAAAAACATGCCATAATCCTTTTTAACAAAATGCTTTATTTCCTCCCCAAATATCTGATTTATACTTTGAATGTAACATGCATATGTTTTCTTTTGTCTTCCCACTGAAAATGATCAGCTTCACTATTTTGGAAAACAGATAAATGGATGATAAATGATTAAAAATAAAGAGAAATATATAATGTGTTGTTTTTGTTTATAAGAAGCCGACTACCTAATACATGAAGTTGAACCCCGTTACATTGCAAATATAAGTAACATAAAGATACTATTATTTACTAACAAATTGTTCTTATCAAATTACTTAAGCTTCCATACTATCCAACTCTTCCAATAATGGTGGGTTAATTAAAGGACTGAAATTGAAGTAACATTATTTTGATAGATAATTTCCATACACCCTGGCAAACAGTTTTCATTAACAAACTCATAGGGAGGATCTAGTACCTTCTGTCTGTAGCCATACCAAGCATCCCAGAGAAGTTCCAGTGCTTTTGCCTTTGCCTGGTTAGGTGAAGAAGAGAGCTTGTTTTAGGGCCTGCAAGACTTTGGGTCCCACACAAACCTACTATTCCAAAGACACCAGCTCTTTCTTATCTTTTTGTCTGGTTCAAATTGTCTGCTCTTATCATATTCTGTTCCCCTCACAGACATTTCAGGGATTAATTTAACCCTAACATTTTATTATTTGTTCTTACCCACAGGTCAGTTAAATCTAAAATTAGTCTACATTGTCTTTAACAAGCCATGTCTACCACATTTGTGGTGCCGAATTATGGAAAATGGCATAAACAGTAATTCAGTATGTATAAGCCTAACATAATCAGAACTTCATTGGGTTATTTTTGCCCCCAGCCAAATTGATCTGAATATAATGTGATGATATATATTCACAAGACTGCATGTAGGTGTAACTGCACTTTCAATGACATTTGATAAATGTTTTATAGTTTATAATAATACATAATTGTTTTCTGTTACAAGCAAATAGATAATAATGTTTTATTCTATAAATTTTTCAGAATAAAAGATAACACAAAACATAATTCCTCTCTCATAATATATAAATAGGCATGCCCTTATATGTGTATAGCGGTTCACTGACTATACTTGTGTGAATGAAGCATTAGACCTAGAAAGTGTGTGCTGTGTTCTCTTCCAGACTCTTGTACTTTGATTTCAAGGTAGTCCCTGACCTTAAAACGGCATCTTCTCGGGGTTTCGTAAGTAGCAGAGCAGCTCCCTCGCTGCGATCTATTGAAAGTCAGCCCTGGACACAAGGGTTTGTCGTTCGTTCGTTCCTTCCTCCCTCCCTTTTCCCTGCCCCACCCCCGGGTGGGGTTTGGGGGATGGTGCCGGGGGAGGTGGGGCCGCAGCGTCCGTCCATGCTCGCTGCACACTTTGTGGTGTGTCCCCACGCCTTCCGCGTGGCTTGTGCGTGGCCCCAGGCTGTTGAGCCAGCTCAGAAGGCACGCTGTGAGGCCCTCTTCTTCCTATGAAAAAAACCCAAAAAAACCCCGGCATCTTCATTGAGCAGGGTCCCCGCTATTGTGCATCAGCCAACTAGAGATTCCATGCAGTTTTTTTTAACTTCTAACTTACATAAAATCAAGAGTAACTTAGACTCAGTCAAATTAAAATTTTACTGGAATCTCCAGGACTTCCAAATAGGGTAGGATGTGGAAGTGATGAGTGACGTTTGGAAAACTCACTAAGGGCCGTGAACAAGAGCAAGGATGGAAAATTCATGTTGTATCAATCACCACTATTGCTCTCCTTTCTCCTAACCAGAGTTGGCACTCCAAGTGCTCAAGGCCTTCTTTTATTTATTTATTTTTTTCTAAAGCGAGAAGTGGGGAGGCAGAATGATAGACTCCTGCATGCACCTGACCAGGATCCACCTGGCATGCCCACAAAGAAGTGCTGCTCTGCCCATCTGGGGATGTTGCTCTGCTGCAACCAGAGCCATTCTAGCACCTGAGGCAGAGGCCATGGAGTCGTCCTCAGTGCCCAGGCCAGCTTTGCTTCAATGGAACCTTGGTTGCGGAAGGGGAAAAGAGAGACAGATGAAGGAGAGGGGATGGGTGGAGAAGCAGATGGGTGCTTCTCCTGTGTGCTCTGGCCAGGAATCGAACCTGGGACTTCCACATGCTGGGCCGCTGAGCCAACCACCAAGGTCCCAAGTCCTTCTTAAAAGAAGTGCAATTCATCTCTACCAATGGACCAAATGTTGCACTCAAAATAGAACCTATTTGCCACTCTTCCAAATTGCATTTACTGACACAATTATTCCATAAAATACTAGCGGCCAGAGTAGAAAAGGTCTTATGATCAAAAAAAGTAAATAGTGTTGCATCCTCCATCCCACTCTTGGGGACTGACATTTGGGGGGATTGACATATTAAAGGCCCAGAGAAGTCCTATAGTAAGGAAGCAAGTTTCTTTTTTTCTTTTTTTATTGGGGTCACACTGGTTAAAAAGGGAAGCCTGTTTCTCTGGATTAACCCAGCATTTCCCACATTTTTGAAAATACCAGGAAGTTTCTTAGAATGTCCATTTCAAAATCCTCACTTAGACCTTCCTTATCCTACATGTGTGAGGCCAGTCTGCACACATGGCCTCTTCAGTGGGCTGGTTATAGAAAGAAAGTATCCTGGTTTCCTGTCTCCTTTACATCACAAGCATTTCCCCAGGACTCTGAAAGTCCTCTGGAGAGTTTTGCATATAAAAGGGAGTGTACAGAGGCCCCAAAGCAGCCAGCAAGCTTATACAGGAATAGCTATACAGACTGTGGCCTGTTGGCTTCCTGCCCTGGCAAGTGCGGTGGGCCTCATTGTGCTGACTCCCTAAATGCAAGCTGTGTTTCCAATTGACTGAGAATCTTTAAGTGACTATGTTTGGTTTTAAATTGTTGATCAAATACCAGAAACTTATATTCAAATACACCAAAGCCTTAATAATCTAAATTAAATTGGATAAATTACAGGCTGAATTAGTGGAAATTAAAGAATAATTAAAGCAGAATTTTCTGCCTAATAAAGGCCTCAGAGGTCTAATCCCCTCATTTTACAGGTGAGAGAATGGAGGCCCAAAGAAATGAAAGAAATGTCAAAAGAAATTGATCTGATTGTTTTTAAGTACCAAGAATAATACAAACTAAATGCTGGCTAATTATTAGCACATAAAATGAGTTTTTAGTATATTAAATACCAGATTAAAGGTGACTTGGTGTTGAGAACAAATTTTAAGCTGCTTATCAAACAATTAAATAACTCTTGTTCGGACACATTTTTTTCTAATTACATTGATAACCTTTTTTATCCCTTTATATTCCATATAGGTTTAGAGGACTGTGATCTCAGTATACATATACCTACAACGGCAGGCTTTTCTGTCGTTACCACCCCAACTTCTTTTCATATACCCTATCCTAAGCCTCTCCCATATAGTACATGTGTTGACCAAGTTATGAGTTTGCTTTTTGATAATAGTTTACAGATAGATGATAGAGACCATATTTCCCCATGTATAAGATGCACTTTTCCAAAAAATTTGTGGTCTAAACAGTGGGTACACCTTATACAGTGGTTGTAGATTTTTTTTACTTGCATTTCCCACTTTTTCACTTTTTTTTTTTTTTTGCGCTCTTTGTTTAAGACAGTGATTTGTCATCAGACACAGATGAGGACAAACTAACGGATGGGAGTTTTGACAGTGATAAGGAGTTGTATGAATTTTATGATGAATAAAACGAGTTCAATAACTTTATGTAATACATTCTTTTTCAAAATTTGGAGCCCAAAAATTAAGGTGTGTCTTATACATGGGAGCGTTTTATACATGGGGAAATACGGTAGATAGAGAGTTAGATAAGTCAATTATAAATGGTATTGATCAGAGATAATTTAAGCCTTTGTTAAATTTCTAATATTACATGGGTACCTGGCTTTATATATAATTTAAAAGTGGTTATAAAATCCCCAGTATTGCCTGACCAGGCGGTGGCTCAGTGGATAGAGCATTGGACTGGGATGCGGAAGACCCAGGTTCGAGACCCTGAGCTCGCCAGCTTGAGCGCGGGCCCATCTGGCTTGAGCAAAAGCTCGTCAGCTTGGACCCAAAGTCGCTGGCTCCAGCAAGGGGTTGCTCGGTCTGCTGAAGGTCCATGGTCAAGACACATGTGAGAAAGCAATCAATGAACAACTAAGGTGTTGCGACCTTGCGACGGCAATGATAAACTAATGATTGATGCTTCTCACCTCTCTCCGTTACTGTCTGTCTGTCCCTATCTATTCCTCTCTCTCTCTCTCTCTCTCTGTCCCTGTAAAAAAAAAAAAAAAATCCCCAGTATTGCCTGTGAAAATATCAAGGCAAATAGGCTGTGAACTCACTGCAGCAGTAACATAGATGCTAAAACAGTAGGTTGCAAAGCAAAACTTCATCTTTGGTTGTTACACATGTCATTCAAACCTATGGCTGTTCAGTGTTGGAGAGTGAAAAGGCATCAGAAGGTCAGGTTCACGAGGATCAAACTTTTCATTGTTCTTTGAATCAGGGATTGTATGTGAGTACGGAGCTTTGCATAAGAATTAGTCCTCTTCCTTGTATCAAGTCAGCTATTTTCAGCTCAGCCTAGCAATCTTTGATTTCTTGGTTTGTAACTATGGCAATAAGATTCAATGGCATTCAGGAAAATTCATTTTACAAATTAGCTTGGGAGGGTGTCCATGGCTGTGATGAAGGAGCAATGCAAAACACTAGGAAATGAGAGAAATTAAATCAGGTTTTGCAATATACTTCAAAATAATCCTCAAAATCATTTAGTGCCATATGGCAGTTTGTGAGTGATGTCTGGTGACTAGATATAAAAACGATCGGCTAACTGCTCCATAGACTCCCTAGCTCAGCATAAACCACCCCACCTCTCCACTCGCCTCTCACCTACCACACCACAATGGCCTTTGTCTGTGAGTGCCCATGTGTCTGTGGTCTGGCCAGAGCCTTTGATCTGGGACTTTTTATACTAAATAGCAGTCAAATCAATTTCAAACACCTTCATTACAGTACCCAGCTCATTATGTTCTAGAAAAATATTTAGCTTCCAGCCCCAGGCCACGTTATAATGAGAACAGGAGTACACACCAGTACACACACTCCATAGAGTATCTCCATATTTCTAGCTGATGGTACAATCACCACCGGTCTAAGCAAAAAGCAAGCATTCACTTGCAGCCTTGAAAGAAGGTTTCTTGAAGTTTTAAACTGTTTGCCATAAAACATGGTTTTAATATTGCTATGTTGTTAATGTTATTTCTTTCTGTTGGTAGTCTTTTTAAAAGTGCATATGTAGACATGAAAAGAAAGAGCTGGATATTTTTTTCAAATCCTTAATGAGTGACATATACTATATATATACATACATACATGTGTGTATATATAATACATAAAAAGTTATTCTCATAAGTCAAGTTTTTGAAAAGTTGTAGATATTTATATATATATATATATATATACATATATATATACATAGACAACACTATGTGTGTGTATACAACTTATTTTAATAAAATTAAAGAGAATTACTTTTTTTGAAAATAGTTGAGGATAGATGACCATTATTCATTGTTGGTTTATAAGCGCCTCATTTAACCAATAGTTTTATTTATATTTATCTTCCTCACTTTGAGAAGGCAGAAAAATGAACAGAGCCCTCCATGGGCTCATTTCTGTGCTCTAATCTTGGTGCTTTTCAATGCCTAAATGACCATCCATGAATTTTCTGACATTACATTTGAAATAAATGTGACACAGTGTTGGCTGACAGTGTTTTTTGTCTCTGATTTAATTGTAAATTCTCACAAAGCCAGTAATCGGGAAATCACTTCACTGACCACACAAGACATCAAAATTACTTGTTTCTCTGTTGTTTGAAATATAAATTGGTGGAGCAGAATATTTTTTTGCTGTCACAGCTGATTATCATAAATTAATTGTTTATAACTCTAGATGGAAACAAATGCATCTTGACATACAAATAATTATAACTTGTCTTCTAGCCAGCAAACCATAGTCTGCTTGGTATCTGAGAAAACACTATTGTAACTCAGGAATTGCAATCCTTTTTTAATGAATGGGTTATCACAAAGATAAAACAGATTTTTATGCAACCTAAGCAAGTGATAACAGTTTTCATGTTAACCTTAAAACTCTACTTGAGAACAGGATTTAGTGGAGTGTTTAGTAAGCCATGAATATCTTAGAGGAATCAGTTGAAAGAAAATAGTCCTTATGTAAAAGACACATTTGAATCTTTGGTTATAATGTAGTATGACAGTCAAGGTCTGGCATGGGGAGCCAGATTACTAAAAGCTGTATATTATCTACATAATACAGGGTCAGCAAATGGAGATAAAACAGACCAAGGGAAACCTGAAATCAAGGTTTGTCCTTCAACTCATGTCATTAGAAACCTTGGTTTCAAGTGGCAGAGGTGACAGTAAGTAGAGAATGAAAAATCTCACTACTCATCAAGGATGCTGCTCCAACTGTTCTATGCAGATTAGCTGGACCCATAATTTATTTGCAAATGTTGAAATTAAAGACAGAATGCTAGCTAATGTTCATGACAGAAAAAATGTTCATGAAATATTCTCTGCATTAAGGAAACATAACAAAAAATAATAATATAATAATAAATTTAGATTTATAGACAAATTTACTTGTCTTAAGAACAGGTTTATCTTATAAACATTATCCAGTATGTTTATCAGATAAAGATTTTGTGAAGAGAATAAAAAGTGAGTCTTTAAAATTCATTTCAAAACTAACATCTTTAGGTCAGGAATAAATGAAGGTTACATTCATTTTAGTTCTAAAGACTAAAGGTTAATGTCTTTAAACTACCTGTTTTATATCTTATCCTAAATGTTTCTATAACTAAAGAATCAAATTGATTTGAATAAGTATAAAATGAAAGACAATGTCTTGAAATGCAAATATAAACTTGTTTTTCAAACAGGCATAATAACCTGTATTGAAGGTACAAATCATTAATTAGTTCTCAGTGAAGAATATGAATTTAAAAAAGAAATAAAGGACGACAACTAATACTCTACAACATATATAAATAAAAAGCTAAATTCATAAAGATTTTTCTGTAATTATTAAAGAGTATAATGAACTAAGAAGTTAGTATTCCTGCTTCAATAGCTCATAGCACCTGCTCATTAGACAGCAGAAATGTCGGTAGTTTGGGGAAAGAAAGGAGATTTCCTAAACACATGTCAAAATGAGCTGTCTGCTATGCTACATCACTAATCTTTCAGAGCTTTAGAATCTTATGAACAGGAGAAAACCACAAAAAGACAGAAAGACAGGTCTCACGACGCAGGCAACAGTTCAAAGGCTATAGAAATGTTCACCTGAAATCTATAGACTCTTATTGACCAATGTCACCCCATTAAATTTAATTTAAAAATAAATAAAAGACAGGTCTCACCTCATACATTGCTGGTGGGAATGGAAAATAAATTAGTTATTTTAAAAAACAGTTGGGGTGTGCCTCAAAATATTAAACATATAGTTACCGTATCACCTAGCAATTCCACTCTCAGGTAAATGCCAACAAGAAATGAAATCTTATACCCCCACAAATTGTACTGTATGTTCATAATGGCATTATCATAGCCTAAAAGTTGATCAATTGAGGAATGGATAAATTAAATGTGATATATTCACATAATAGAATTGTATTGGGCAAAAAAGAAATGAAGTTCTATAACCTGGATGAACCCTGAAAAAAAGAAACAAGTCACAAAAAACCACTTCTTGTATGTTTCTGAATAGAAGATTCAACTAATCTATGGAGATGGAAAAAGTAAAATAATGGTTGGTTTGGGTTGATGGGGGAAGGGGAAAAGAGGAGTTGGCAGCAAATGGGTACTGTGTTTTTCTACCAATCCATAAATAAACTAAAGATCATTGAATTACACCTTTTACACAAGTAAATTTTATGGTGTGTAAATTATATTCCAATAAGCTGCTTAAAAAAATAAAAAGACATGCTTCTCCCAGCTCATTAATAGAATGCTTAAGTTAGCAAGGAAGTTGCATGCTACAGCAAAGTAGCAAGTTTCAAGTACTAAAGGCCTGATTTTAATTACTGGTTATCTATCCCAAGCTCACCTTTCAAGTATTTCTACCATTAGCAATACAGGTAGGTAGCCTATAGATATTCTCTCTCTCATTACTTTCTTTTTTGTTCTTTAGTTAGACAACAATGCACTGACAAAAACCCAAGGTTTACTGGGATAGGTTATCTCAATCACTGGTGTAAATGTTGCTTCTCCTCTTCTTCTACTTGGTGAATGCACAGACTGTTTCCCTAGGGCCCAGCTCTAATGGAAGGGGGTATCCACTGGTAACAGAAGCCCATGGATAAGGTTTACTCTCCCTTCTGTTTGGCACTAGGAAAACAATGAACAAACTGAGCCATTACTTAGCTGACAATGGAACGGATCAGAAAGAGCCGATGCTTATCTGTGACTGAGAAGGCTCCACCATAGTTCTTTTTACCTAAGTAATTTCAAAACCCATTTAATTCTTTCATCAGCAAGAAAGGAAGCTCTGCTCTTTAATTGAGGGGTCATCATTCTTTGTATTATTGAATACCAGAACATCAGAATTTTTACCTATTTTTGAAAAAAGATAGGTGTCATCTGCTCTGATGCCAATATTTCAGGGGAGGAAGTTTTTTGTTGTAGTTTGTTGTGGTGGTTTCTCTCTCTTTCTCTCTCTCTCTCTCTTTCCCTCTCTCTCTCTCTCTGGACAAACCTCATACATTCCATTCATAGAAAAGGTTTCCCAGGAAACTTCCATTCAGAGCTAGAAAATGGATAGAGAGATGCAAACTGAGACCAAGGGGGAATGTTAATGAACAGTGGGAATGTTTCTGCCCTGTTGTGGGATTTACATTGTTGGCAATGACCAGAAATATCACTTAACAAGAACCTTCAGAAATGTCCTTTGGTGCTGCTACTGTAAGGGCTGCTTAACTAGAATCATTCAAATACTCTGCCTTATCATTTGGGCCATAAAATGTCTCTTCTTACCTGACAACATGGAGATTCAAGGCTACCTCTTTCCTCTTTTTTTCTTGTCTCAAAGTCATGTAAACCCTGATTCTCTTTTTCCAACATTAACATTCTGACCTATAGGGAAGGGAATTATAGCAACCCTCCTCTGTACTCATTCTACTATAGTCTCCTTTCTAAGTGTTTTTGATGTCTGGTTTAAAAATATTAAAGTCAGATATCAAACAGATCTGTTTCTTCAAAGATTTTTAAGTGATTTTTTATTAGAAATTACATATTACATAACCCAGATATTTTATGTGCTGTGACAAATTCTGATTATAATTGATATTTCAGGGTCTACATTTTCCTGCAGACAAAGACTTTTCCATGATACCTGAAAAATCTAGAATGTATTAAGTCAATATTTCCTAAGAGAAAATAATGAATGATAATGATAATACATTGCATTCATGTAGCCATTCACAAAACAAGTTCATGTTTCTTGTCTCATTGGAGACTACCAACAGTCATTTGAAATTCAGAAGATATCATTTTATAGATGAGAAAATGAACCGAGAGCAAGTAGAATGCTCAAGTAAAGACATAAACATAGTAATAGGAAGAGCTAAAACCATAACCCCATCCCTGATCCTCATTCAAAACCAATCTACCTCTCACTGAATAACCAATGCACCTAATCCTGCCTCAAATGGAGCCCCAAGTCCCTTTCTCCTGGTAAGATCAGGCCTGCCTTAGACAAATGTATCAACAATTTAGTCAATAAGAATTTTTACTTGTAAAGTTGTTAAGAATTAAGTGTTAGAAATTTTTTTTTTAAGTGAGAGGAGGGAGGTAGTGAGAGATACTCCTGCATGTGAACTGACCAGGATCCACCCAGCAACCCCATCTGGGGCCAATTCTTTTTTTTTTTTTTTGAGGGGGCCAATTCTTGAGTACTAAGCTATTTTAAGTACCTGAGGCTGACATGCCCAGACCAGCCAAGCTATTCTCAGTGCTGGGGGCTGATGCTCAAACGAATCAAGCCACTGGGTTAGAGAGGGGAAGAGGGAGAGGAAGAGGGAGGGGGGAGAAGCAGATGGTCACTTCTCTTGTGTGCTCTGACCAAGGATCAAACCTGGGACATCCAAACACTGGGCCAACACTCTATTCACTGAACCACCAGCCAGGGCTAAGTGTTGGAATTAAGAAATAATAAAAGTTTCCTGATCTGTGGTGGTGCAGTGGATAGAATGTGGACCTCGAATGTTGACGTTGCCGGATTGAAACTTCAGGCTTGCCTGGTCAAAGTACATATGAGAAGCAACTATAGGTTGATGCTTCCTGCTCCTCCCCCTGCCTTTCTTTTCCTCTCTCTTCTCTTTAAAATAATTGTTTTTTAAAAAAGGTAATGTCCACAAGGGGTTAGAGTTATCTGCTCACTGGACTGCGTCTTCTGTCCATGGGTGAGCTTGAGTATCCAGGTGTACACCCAGCATGCCAAGTTCACCAGAGAGCCTCCAGAATTCTGCAGCCAGAAGTAATGTCCCCTCTCATGGACTTCATGTGTCCTTTCTCCATTTTACATACTACTGCCCATTCCAAAGGAAAGCTACACAGTATCTTGGAAAGAGCACTAGATTTATAGCTAGGGGATTTGAGTTTCAGTTATGATCTTGAGCATGTTATTTACGACTGCTAAATTTCTGGAAAAAGAACGAAGATTCATAGGGTTGCTGTCAGAATTTAATTAGCAAATGTTTCTAAAGCCCTTGACAAACAGTACATAATACATGTTAGCTACTGTTATTATTAATTTAGCATACCCATTTTATAGAAACTAAGCTGTGGCATAGACAAGAGAAAAAGCATACAGTGACAAAAAGATGTGTAAATAATAATAATGCCCAAAGCACAGGACTGATGTAAGGATCGAACATATGTGACATATAAGCTTTTTGTGTACATATGCTACTATACCACTGGGACTACAAACCCATGAAGGCAAGAGCCTTTATCTTGCCTCTCCACCAGAGCATGGAAGAATCCCTCCACGGAGTGCTAAATAACTGTTAACTGAATTAATTCCACATATAGCCACCTTAAAAGATGTCAGACATTTTTTCTAAAGATTATAAATTATCTAATTTCTTAGATTTATTGAATCTATCCTTCCACAGATTCAACCCAAACCAACTTTTTCATTATATTATCAAGAGAGCCCCACTGATCACTCACTTGGTAAGTGGATTGGCCTGCCCTCCAGTGCAGGGAACCCTTGGAATGGTCTGGAACACTATTATTGCTAAGGGAGATAGTCTTTCTCTTATCAATTGGGTTCAAATGCCTAACTTTGAGGCATTTATTGAGGTTTAGTATGAGCTTCTTTTTCCGGGAGTTCATCTTTGCCAGACTGGGGGGCCTAAGGCAGAGCAAGTTAGACCTCCTTAGCATTAAATATCATTCTGAACTGACTGCATTACTCCTAAACCTTCAATTCATTGATTTCCTCCAAACCTACATCCCTTCCTTTATTTGATCCTTAGCCAACACATTTAACCTTTTTAGGACAGTTCTCAGTGGAAAGATTTCAGGGGTCCTGCGAAGAGGGAGATGTACAAGTTCTGGGGCATATAACAGGAAGTCCCCACTGCTTAATAGCTCAGAAGACTCTATGCTGGTACTGTCTGTCAAGGAAGAGACAAAGATAGAAAGGCCTGGAAGACGTAATGGGTCTTTTGTTCAACATAGGTTCTGATATTAGAGTCAGAAGCCCTTGTCAGAAGGTTTGGGTGAGCTGAATTGGTCATTCTCTTAAGCTGGTATTACTTTTTCCCTTCTTCATATCTGGAAATTCAACTTAAAACTTCTTTGAAACCATAATTTGTTTGGTCCCCAGTCAGGGCATATACAGAAAGAGATCTATGTTCCTCTCTCTCTCTCTCCCTACCTCTTTCTCTAAATCAATAAAATAAATATTTCTTTTAAAAAAAGAAAGGCATAATTTTGTCCAGGAGTAAAGCCAAACCCAGGACACCTCTCCCGGGTACTCTAGAAGATTCAGCGTTGTTTATAATTGAAAAGGAAATTTTAGATTCTTATCCCACCTTTCCCTCTTTCTTTTCAGAGCTGCTCCAGTATCTTGAAGCAATAGTCTCTCATAATTTAAACAGATTTCAACACTTAAGAAAGAAAAGTCAACCAGAATTTGGTTATTTATGAGCAAACTGGAAATAGGACTTTGAGTCACTGGAAGAAAGTAGAAGCCTATTAATTCAATTTTCTGACAAGAACAAAATAAACATCATTCCCTAAGTTTCACACTCCAGTCACTCTTAAAAATTATTCTGGGAGCGCAACGCCAAATTATGGGCATCCAAGGACAGCCCAGCTAAACAAGAAAGAAAAGTAGATGAGCACTGAACATTATTAGCATGCGTCCTCTCAGGCTGATGACTGTCATTAGGCTGCCAGAGAATGACATCATTTTCTCTAAGAGGCAGTCAACTCAAAAATGTCAACTATATTGGTGAATTAATTCTTGTGGCTGCTTTATGTCGCCTTCGGCTCCTTGCTAAAAGAAGTGGACATATTTCATTTCTGGGTTCTGTCAGACATGTGGCTGTTTTAAATATTACATTTTAAGCCCAATTCAATCTGAACATATTGTGTTTTGAGAACCTGGTGAAAAAAAACCACATTGACTTCAATAAAGTAAAAGGCCAAGGTGTAAAACTCTGTGATCTCAGTTGAAAAGTAACCCCTTTTTTAGTTCAAATTGCTTTCATTTTAAAATGTCATTTTTTTCCCAAAGACTTCTCTCATATGCAGTTAATAGGAACACATACTACACTGATGTGGTCATAAAATAGTCATATGGGGAAGCAAGGGTAGGCATGAGGACAGATAACATAATTGCAAAGCACAACCTATCTAAAAGGTCTTGTGTCTGAAAGTAGCTGTTTTCTCTTCATCAGCCTCATAAGAAAAAAGCGGTGTCATTTATTAATTTGTTCAATGAATATTACTGAATATTATTTTCAGATCCTGTGCTGGGGAAACAAAATGATTTAAAGGAAATTGTCACCTTTAAGAGAGCTCCAAGTTCACTGAGAGAAGAGAGATATGTCAAGAGAAAAAATAAAACAGTCTAGAAGTTTCATAGGAGAAAGAGATTCAGCAGAAATTTCTGACAGAAGGTTCTGAAGGAAGAGTATGTGTTTTAATCAGACACACATACATAATTCTGTATGTAGGGAAGAGTGAGAGGAAATGGAGAAGAAAGACAGGAATTGTCTTTAAATAACAACTACATAGGCATTAGTAACAACCTTCATAGTCAAATTTAACACTTGACCATGATGTCAGAAGCACCAAAAAGAACCTTGCAATGCCACAAAATATTTTTTGTCTTCTAATGACTGAAATACTTTAAACTGTAAACAAATACTTTAAATCCACTATTGGACTGAAAAACTGAAAGCAATAAGCCATTGATTTAAATAAACATTAAAATATAACTGATTGATACCATACTGTCGTTTCAACAGTGAGTTTACAGAGAGGTGATTGGAGGACTAGAAAGTCTAAAGTGAGGGCGATGAGCAAAACTAAGAGCTAGAAAATAAATTTCCTTTCATGTTTTTATTTTTAATTATTTTAATGCACAAACAGTAAAACACATAGGTCTTCAGTGTTACAGTTCAATGTTTGCATGAATGCAAACCCTTCTATGGTCCACATCCCTGTGAAGACCAGAATATTTCCATCATTCCTTATGTTCCCCCAGCACTTTCAAGCCAATCTACACCATCCCCCTAGCCAAGTGCACCCATCAGTTTGATTTTTGTCACCAGAAATTAGTATTCTCTGTATTCTTAAAATTATATAATGGAGGCCCTGGCCAGTGGGCTCAGTGGTAGAGTGCCGTCCTGGTGTGTGGAAGTCCCAGGTTTGATTCCTGGCCAGGGCACACAGGAGAAGTGCCAATCTGCTTCCCCACCCTTCCGCTTCTCCTTTCTCTCTATCTCCCTCTTCCCCTCCCACAGCCGAGGCTCCATTGGAGCAAAGTTTTCCCGGGCTCTGAGGATGGCTCCAATGCCTCTGCCTCAGGTACTAGAATGGCTCTGGTTTTAATGGAGCAATGCCCCAGATGGGCAGAGCATCCCCAGCCCCTGGTGGGCATGCCAAGTGGATCCCGGTCAGGTGTATGCAGGAGTCTGTCCCTCTGCCTTTCTGCTTCTAACTTCAGAAAAATAGAAAAAGAAACACACAAAAAACAAAAACACAACAAACCATATATATATATATATATATATACAACCACTCTTATTTCTGGCATCTTTCATGCAGCACAATGAATCCACGTGTTAGAAAAACAGTAGTTCCTTCCTTTTTATCACTGAATAGTATTCTATAACTATACAACAGTTTGTTTATACAGGATTTGTGGATGGACAGTCGGGTGTTGGCAGCTCTCACCTATCATGAACAGAGCAGCTATGATGTGCATTTTTGTATAAGTCTTTTTGTGGATATGTGTTTTCATTTCTATTGAGTAAATAATTGAGAGTGAATTGCTGAACTATAAGGTAAATGTATATTTTCACATTTTTAGGAATTATGAAAGTAGGGGCAGTTCAACTCAACCTTGAAGGATGAGGTAGAAAAGGAAATAAAGACCACCCAGGCTGTGGGAAGAGAAGGAGCAAAAGCAGGGGGTAGAAAAGCAGCTGCGGAATTTGGGAAGGTGAACAGTCAGATGTGAATCATAAAGTGAATGGAGAGTGCTCCTTCTGGCACACAGTTCCTGGGAGGCTTCCAAAGTCTGTGTTATTGTTTGCGGAGTCTGCAGAGTATGAAATAATTACTGGAACTTCTGAAAGTGTTGCTAAACTTTTCAGAAGGTGTCATTGTTCTGGGAAGCCTAAGAACATAACAAAAATACAATCCTGCTTTCTGTTCAAGTGTCTGTTTCCAGTAGACCTGATTTGGTAGAACCGCCATCCATGTGGGCACTGGGTACTGGTTCTGCCCCTGTCATCCAGGAGTCCTTTCCATTACATCGTAAGAACAGGATATGAACTAGAACAGGATTTCCTCTGGTAAGACTCAGTCTCAACCACTCTGATAGCGCAATTAGTTTTCTGCCTCCTTTTGTACATTTGGGTCTATACCTAAGAGCTGTGAGATCTCCAGGGTTGTAAAGATGGTCAGCTTGCTAGCTAGAAGTGTCTACTGTTCAGTCCATGCTGTCAACATCCCCTTTCAGTTCATTTCTCACTTATTTCAATGGATTGGGAGTCTTATATTTACCCTTAACCATTAAAAAGGAATTAAAAGGCTGAATGATTTAATATACCTTCTTCTTTGTTTTGTCTACCCCAACACATAGTTCATAATTAAGAACTGATAGCTGAGGTTTCTAGTTTTGATTCTATCAACTATTCTCTAAGAAAACAGATTTCTAAGCAACAAATTCCAAGAAAATGGCCCTAAATCCCAAGAAAGATGTATCACATTCATAAAAGTAAATACAACATAATAAAAATAATGCAACATGCACACAGAGTTATCCTAGGAGTCTCCAAACTAATGGACAGTCAACAACTGTCATGTATGTAAGAGTTAGCTGCTACTCCCATTTCTTCCTTCTAACAGAGTCGTATGTGTCCATAGACATCTATTACTGATAAAGCTAGTCATACGCAGGATCAGATGGCCTGGGCAGGGTTACATTGCAGTTACAGGGAAAATTCTCTGTGGTCTATGAAAACGGGCTTATTTCTCACTCACACTAGAGTGTTGGTGAAAGGAATTAGCAGCCCTGACTTCTACCACTAGTCACATGTCCTGGGTCAAGACTTTTAAACTCTCTGAACTAAATTATTTTACCTATAAAATAAAAATATTGTGCCAGATGATCTCTAAGACCCTTTCCAACACTAGAACTCTATAACAAATAAAGAAAAATCGCCAAATTACAAGAACACTCATCAAACAGGCACATGTTTACTAGACTGAGCAGCAATTTGGCTGCTCCAATTATTTTGGTCATTTCCCTGATCAATAATGTTCCCAGTGGCCCAATCAATTGTGTCGCTAGCTGTGTGGATCATTAAGGTAACTAAGGCACCCTGACAGACTGTGCATGATCCATTTCAGCCTCTGTGCTCAGCTGTAGCTAAGAGAAAAACGTCTGAGTGTCCCTTTAACTCAGAGTCTTTTTTCTCCTGTTATGGTCTTAGTCCCCTTTTATTTTTCAAATGGAAATGGATGACATAGCCACACAAATAAAAGAAAACTGAGAATATAAAATCAACATTCAATGTCCTCTTTCAAAGGCCCTCCCTGGCAGACACTGTACTAGAGACAGTGTAAGACTCTCTGTCTGCCCCTACGACATTCAGTCTACTATGTAGGTCAACAACAACAACAACAAAGAAGGAATTATGCTTCCCTCAGAAACTGGTGCTCCTGGTCTCAGCCTTTGGACTTGGACGGAATTACACTCAGGCTCTCCTGGGTCTCCAGCTTGCAGATGACAGAGAGTGCAACTCCTTAGCCTCTGTACTGTCTCAGCCAGGTCCTATAATTTATATATGTGTAACTCCCATCAGTTCTGCTTCTCTAGAAAACCCTGACTTAGATATACCCTGTTAGCTTCTTCTAGATAAGCGTCAAATAAGGGTCCCGTGGTTAAACAGCTTGGGGGAAAGTTGGGGACCTGTCCTTCTCCCCATCACAACAGACATCAACATAAAAGCCATGAGATGGTCTGCTGCTAAGAAACCTATTCAGCTGTATTTAACCTGACTCTTCACCAACTTAATTTACACCAGATACCTTTGAAATCCTCCTAGGACTGATGTTTCACATGATGTATTTTGGAAGATGCTTTGCTAGAAGTAACATAATTTTACTATGTATATTGCTTATTCATTTTTCTTGAAGTAATAATTGATAACTGATTTTTATAACTTTGTTGATAATTATATTTTTTAATTTGAGCTTATCTTTTAAAAAAAATATTATTTATTCATTTGAGAGAGAGAGGGGGAAGGGGGTGGAGAGAGGAGCAGGAAGCATCAACCCGTAGTTGCTTCCTGTATGTGCTTTGACTGGGCAAGACCAGGGTTTTGAACCAACAACGTCAGCATTCCAAGTTGATGCTTTATCTACTGAGCCACCACAGGTCAGGCTGCTATTTTAATTCAGCATAACCTCTGGAACTAGTCTTTCAATTTCTCAGGAATTCAAACACAGGTAAGTGGATTAATGACTATGAAAGAACACAGAATTCTGAGAGAAAATGTTTACAAAAACATATATGTAAAAGACTATTACCCAAAATATACAAAGAACTCTCAAAACTCAGCAATGTGAAAACAAACATATATTCAAACATAAAAATGAAAAAAAGATATAAACAGACACATCACCAAAGCTGATTACATATGACAGCCATATGAAGAGATGCTCAACATCTTATGTTCTTATGGAATTAAAACAACAGTGAGGGACCACTATACACCTATTAGAATAGCTAAAATCCAAACCACTAACTACACTAAATGCTGCTGGAGCAACAGAAGCTCTCATTCACTGCTGGTAGAAATGCAAGTGATACAGGCACTTTAGAAAACAGTTTGGCCCTGACTGGGTAGCTCAGTTGGTTAGAGGATCATCCTGATATGTCAATGTTGTGGGTTTGATCCCCAGTCAAGGCATACACAATCATACAATAATCAACCAGTGAATGCAATGAATGCATAAATAAGTGAAACAACAAATCAGTGTTTCTTTCTGGCTCTCTCTATTAAAAAAAATTTTTTTAAATATATTTTTGAGACAGTTTGGTGGTTTCTCACTTTTACCATGTGACCCAGTAGTGATGCTCCTTGGTATTTATTCAAATGAGTTAAAAATGTATGTGCCCACAAAAATTTGCACATGGATGTTTATTGCAATTTTATTCATAATTGCCAAGACTTGGAAGCAACCAAGATATCCTTCAGTAAGCAAATGGATAAATTGCGGAACATCTAGACAACAGAATATTATTCAGTGCTAAAATGAAATGAGCTTTCAAGCTATGTACTGTATATAATTTTAACTATATGAAAAAACCACAGTAAAAAAAAAAAAAAAACAACAGTCACTGCCAGAGCCCTGGGAGGAAGGAAGGCGGTAAAGTGGTAGGGCACGGGGAATTTTAGAACAGTGAAAATATTCGATATGCATGATCCTTTACTGGTGGCCACGTGACATTATGTTCTCGTCAAAACACATAGAGTTCATAACACAGAGTGAACCCAGATGTAAACTATGGACTTTAGTTTATAACAATGTATCAGTGTTGATTCATCAATGCACAAAGTGTGCAAGATAAAAATAACAAATGTGTGGGGAGGGACAGGTAAATGGGAACTCTCTGTACTTTCTGCTCAATGTTTCTGTAAATCTAAACACTGCTTTAAAAATCAAAATCCACTATAAAACCCATACAAAATAAAAATTTTTTAAAAGAGAACCCTCAAGTGCTACAGACCTGATTACCTGTTGGAAGAAAGAAAGGGTTAGGGGCAGGGGTAGAGTAAAAGGGCAGTGGCCTTGGATGCTTGCCTTAGTAATAGAAGAGGACCAGGATTTCTATCAGAGAACTCCACACACTGAGGCTCTGGTCCTGACTCTGCCATTCTCCCAGGTTTAGCATACTCCTTGCAAAAATGGAGATAATAAAGGCACCTCTTAAGAGCTCCTGCAAGAATCAAGTCAGACAATGCATGTCAAACAAGAAGCAAGTGTCTGGCATATCATAGGATGCCAATAAACATAGAACTATTAGCATTAGTCATCTTGGTCAAATCACTTAAACATTTTAAGTTGATAGATTTGTAAGAATCAAGAAAAAGTATAGGAAGCATTATGCAAATGTTCTCATTTTGATGGCAGGCCACCTCATAGGTGATGTCACAGATTATTACCCTTATAGTTTGCCTTTTAGAATCAGTCGGGTTCTTTCCAGGTGCAAAACCCCAAGGTTACTGGCTTGAGCGCAAGCTGAACTGGCTTGAGCACAGGCTCACCAGCTTGAGTGTGGGGTTGCTGGCTTAAGCGTGGGACCATAGACATGATCCCATGGTTGCTAGTTTGAACCCAGATGTCTCTGGCTTGAAGCCCAAGGTCGCTGGCTTGAGCAAGGGATCACTTGCTCTCTGGTAGCCCCCTGGTCAAGGCACATATGAGAAAGAAATCAATGAACAACTAAGGTGCCACAACAAAGAATTAATGCTTCTCATCTCTTTTCCTTCCTGTCTGTCCCTATCTGTCCCTCTCTCTGACTCTCTTACTGTCTCTCTCAAAAAAATAAAATTTAAAAGAAAATGAATCAGATGGGTCCTTTCCTGACCTTGGGCTTCCTTATCAGCAGCTTTTGCAATTTTCACTTTTGTCATGAGGACTATTCCTTTCCATAACCAGCCAAATCCTTCCCGTTTCTGAATGACTCTCTGGGAACAAGTTAGGCCCTTAAGCAAACTACATCAATGAACTTTTTCAGGCCACATGGGTATTAACTAATAAAATATTCCCACAGTGCATTAAAGAGTATCTTTGTAACTTAGGTCAGTTACTATCACATTTCAAACTTATTCCCACAGAGTAAATGCTTTGTATATTTGGAGAATGTAACATTAAGTTATGTTACTGATAATCAGTACCAAGTTTCTACAAATGCATGCCCAAGTTCCTTCAAATACTATGTTACATACTTTATGAAAATAAAATACATTTAAAATAATCATCTTTGCCTATAACTAAAATTTTCAGTTGTCATTTTTTTACCACTCAGCATGCTTTCCTCCTAACTTGACTAAAATCATAAAATTTCTCAGCCCTTTTGAAAATATTTCTCATTTACAAAATCATATGTATTTTTTCTGTTGGGATCAGCTCAGTGATCATATTAAAAACACTAATTAACTTCCTGTGCCCCTGAATGTAAATAGTGTCCAATACTAATCATTATCATCCAATCTCAAATTTGCAATCTTGTTTCCTCTTCAACAACATGAAAGACTTTATTGGAAGTGCATAAGCCTTATTGTAGACTCGGAGTCATTTATCACCAAGAAGTATGGCTTCTTTAATCAACCAGCCTTAACAAGTATTGGATTTGTTACAGGAAGTAGGTTTGTACTTTCATCCCTGACTCACCATTATCTAATTAGGCAGGAAAAAAGTAACCACATTCTTTGAAGAATAAAAAGTTAGATGGCAATACCTGATATAATAGTTCTCTACCTCATTGATCATATTAGCTCTTTAAATGATTCTGATTGGCATATAAATATTAAGCAAACATTTAAAAATTAAGGATATAAAGTCATCTAAACCTATTTAAAATGACCTAATCTATTGAGAGGACATTCTTGATGATCACATATCTATTACCTTAAAAATAAAAAGACAGTCATTAAGAACTGAAATTGAGGGATCTATCTATGCCTTTAGCTAACACTACTATTGGCACAGAGGGATAAGTATACTTGCCATTGTTTTATTATTTGCTTTTTAAATGTTAGAGCACACCATCCAGGATGATTGAATTGTAATAACTGCCCTTTTCTGGACCAATGCTATATGGATTTTTAATTTAATTTTTTTCCCACTTGTATGCATAATGATGGGTGGGCCAGGGATCTATTTAAACAGAGGAATCCATTCAGTGCCCTGGTTGGTAGCCTACATAGGAATTAGAACCAGTAGATTGGCTTTAATAAAAAGGAGTAAATAAATGCAAGACAGTTGAGCCCAAAGTTCTGAAAATCTACAAAGCTTCAGAGAAGTAAAAAGATCCCATGAGCTCAAGTGGGTAAACATAGTTCAAAGTTATAGTAGACCACCAAAGACACAGGAAAAAAATATATCAGGCCATGAAGTGCTGAGCTAGCAAGCAAGGTTATTTTATCTAAGCCCAAATGTTTGCATCATAGCAGTTTCTTACCATATCACCAGGAAAGTCAGACCCTTGGGAGTTGAACGTACACCAAGCATGGGAAACAGGAGTGAACAAAACCAGGTCCTTGCTCTTCTGGAGTTTGCATTTTAGTTAAAAAATAAAAAATAAAAAAGATAATACACCAGGAAACAAACAATACAATTTTAGACTATAATACATGTTATGCAAAAAATAAAAGTAAGAAACAGAGTGATGGCAGGTGACTAGAATTGTGTGCCTAGGATTGTCAAGCAGTATTTGAACAGACCTCCTTCAGTGAAATGTTCAGGGTTTCTTCCCAAAGGAACCTCAGAATGGCAAAGCCGGAGCTTCCTGGTGGTGGTATGGTGATTCATGAATTAACTTTTAAAAGTTAAAATAGTTGTATATATCATTGGTATTATCTTTTTTATGGCAGGATATACTGGTTTTCTTTTTAAGATGGTGATAACAAAATTTTAATGAAGTTATTTAACAAAAACAGGGACTTAAACCTAGAAAATAAATAATGGTGCAGATAATACATAGATTAGGAAAAATAATGAAAATTGTAAAAGAACAGCTAAATAAGTCAACTGAGTTCATTACATTAGTTGAATTAATATCACCAAGTTAGACTCTTCTGGAAACCTTAGTGCCCCACTTTCTTGTTTTCTCAGATCAAGAGAAAGAAAAAGAAAATGTTGGCACCGACCTAGTTCAGAGAAGGGGGGAGCAAACATGGACTCTAGAAAACAAATTCAAATTTCATTGTACACTATTTAAAAATTGCATCATTCAGCTTGGAACTCCCTTCCTTCCTAGGCTGCCCACTCACACCTTTACTGCCACGCCTCAACCTCAGCTAGTCATGGTATTCGATTCAACCACACTGTAAGTTTTTCAAGGACAGTGGCCATGTCTTATACTATTGAATATTTCATAATTATTTTTTAATGTCTTGGCATAGTGTTAATCCTGGGTTATAGGTTAAATAAATATGGGCTGAATAAACAAATTGATTAATTAGCATGATTTTATGTATGTGAACTCCAATTTAGGATAAACAGAAGTGATTTTGCAGGGCTGGAGCAATATCCCTAATCACAGATCAGTGACGCTTCTGGAAAAGCATTAACATAAGTCATATGGGTTTTTCAGATGTTGTCAAAGCAAAGCAAAGCAAACCAAAAAAAAAAAAAAAAAGGCCATGAACATCCTGAACAAAAACTTTAAATGGAAGAAGGCTTAAAACAGTGAGATAGAAGGTGAACAGTAGAATTAAACTCAGAAGTGAGTCTTTGAAAGAAGTTTCACCCACCAGATAGAATACTGTAATCTCTTCTGGTTATGCAATAGGATTGTTTCAGAACACTCACTATTCCAAAGGTCTGCATGCTGTAACAGGATATTCTGCCAAAGCAAGCTTAATAACAGGTAGCCGACCCCCAACCAACAAGATGGGACTCAAGTAGTACACATCCAACCCTGAGAGTGGGGGTTGGTAGAAGGAAGTCAGGTGCAACTCAAAATGGATAACAGTACTACTATGTGTTCTACTAGCAATAAAAACAAGAAGGCTTTAATGAGTGCCACACTTGTGCCAAGCATCCTTCTAAGGTCTTTACATGCATTATTTAATTTAAATCTCACAACAACCTTGTAAAACAAGTACTATTACTCTAACTTGACAATTGAGAAAGTACAAAAACACTAAATAGCTTGCCTAAGGTCAAACAGCCAATAAGTAGAAGAAACAGTATTTAATCCCAGGTACTCTGGGCCAGAGCCACTATACAAACCAAGAGCTGTCATAGGCAATGTATAGAGCTTGATGGGCAATCTTTTGAGCTTGATGTGTCAAAATCTGCCAAAAAACCGAGCATAACTCAGGTGGTGTGTCACTTTGAGAAAAACTGCCTAACCGGAAGTCCCAGAACTAGATGCTCTGTGCCAGAGTCCTCTTTTTTTGACCTACAGACCTCCAGCACAGAGTGTCTACACTACAGTAATGTTTTATCCTCGAATACAGTAGCACCTGGCTGTGCAGGAGCTGAGGATGAAACGTCCTTCCCGGCATGCGGCCCCATACTTCTCTGGTATGTGGCCGTGTGTCATCAAAAATGGCTACGTGTGTCAGTGCTGACATGCATGTCATAGGTTCACCATCACGGGTATAGAGAAAGAAACTCAGGAACAAAGAGTCACTTACTAGCACCTGATACAAGGTGAAGGCCAACTCTTGGGACTAAGGCAGAAATTCATATGTCAGAGCCAGAGCCTAAGTCCAGTGATAGACTCTTTTAGGTCAACTTAATGCTATATTTCAGCTTGCTGGTCGAGACTTCCAAAATTTTCACCTGACCTAAGTTATGAACTGGTCCCAGAGATTTAGACAAGGCTAATAATTAACATTGATGAAGGTAAGTCTGCAGTGACCAAGAACCATGCAGGTCTTAAATCATAACAATAATAAAATGCTTAGCCCCAAAAGTCTCTTCTGGGACTACCAATTAGTGATGCAATTTACAGAGACAGACTACAAACTTAAAACATCCAGCCAGCTTCAAGATTATGAGCATACCAGAAGTTTTCTCATCAAACTCAAACAGAAAACAAAAATAATTATAATCATCATCCTTAATTAACACTGTTTAAAAGTGTTATTCAAAACAATTAAGCAAGAAAACCAAATAACAACAACAACAAAGATGTATGCATATAAGAAAAGGGGGATTTATCATGTTAACAAACTATATTATATACTGGATTTATGTGGAGGCTCAAGTCACTTGAGGTAACCTAGTCTCAACATCTCCTTTGTACCTCGGACCCCACATCTGCAGGATTGGAGATATTTTCTAGTTGAAGTAGTCATGCATGTTTTGTGATAACTAGGCATGACCCCTGGTCTCCACCCAACCTAAATAAAAAGAATATGCTGCATATTCAGCCTCTAATCTAAATGAAATGCAACCGAATCTGAAAAGGCAATGTGTCATTTGAGTAGCTCATTCCACCACACAATACTTGCTAAAAACAATTCATTCTCTACCATATCACCTCCAAGATTTTTCCCTGTTTCACTATTTACCTTTAATCACAGTCTTTAATACCTAAATGTGGAAACAAGGGGAACTTTATTAGTCACATTTCTAGTTAAATATGATCATATTCCTGAGTTTTATTCTAGTAATAGTTCTAAAATTAGATTGCTGAATAACAATAATGAATGTGTCTTTCTTCTAAATACAGTTTAGTAATCTCAGACTGATAGCAAGCTAAATTAAGAGCTGCGGTGCATTGTAAATTTGGAAGCTATCCCCAAGAAATCATACAGAACAAACCTAATCTTTCTTCCTCAGGATGGGATATTCCTTCCTCTTGACCCAGACCTTCCTTTTCCAGGATGCTGATTTGCACGGCTAGCAGCCAATTTCATTGCCCTGAACAAGCCAGCAGAGGCGGGGGGTGGGGGTGGGGGGTTGTGGTGGGGGTGGTGAAAGCGAACCGCCCTCTTTCTGCAGTGCATCCTGTACGTCAAACTATTGTACTCCACAGTGTTTGTGTATGTGTGTGTGTATCTGTGTTTGGGGTGGGGTTTGAAGCACTGCCTGAATTGAGAGAAAGTTTCTTTCATCCAACTACCTGTGGGTTACCAGCTGGAACAGCAGACAGGAGCAAAACATAAACTGATGTCAGATTCAGAGAAGGAAAGAAAATGCTGGCACCCAGCTGGTTAAAAGAGAGGGGAAAACAAACACCTTTCCATGGACTCTGGAAAGAACAACACATTCAAAACTCACAAATGATTGAAATGGAAGGGTAACAGTGAATTAATTTCAAAGAAACCACATTTATGTTTTTTATGATATATGTATCAAGGTATATATGTTTGCAAATAGAAATCTATGCCAATTCTCCCAGGTGTGAAAGGAATACATAAGGCAGTCTTGGTGCATCTTCACAAGACAAAATTGCTGTCAACATGAGAATCTTAACCCAGAGCTCCCTGCTGTACTTGGCACAGAATCCCTGCTCCATGTGATCTGGCAACCAGCCTGATGCTGAGTGTAGGAGAGGTCAGGTTCTGCATTATTTCCAATATATTATTAAACTTGGAAGGAGAGCCTCTACCTCTGTGGAAAACCTCATGCAGATATTGGAGAACCATAAGTATTGATACTTAACACAGTGGCAAGAGGCTAAGGAAACATCACCAACTTGGAGACTGAAAATTTGAATTTGAGGCTAAGCTCTGCTATTTAGTGGCCCTCCTGTGATATGGACAAGTTATGCATCTCCTCTGTAGCATGTGACAACTGTACTCAGTCTACCTCATTGGCTTTGTGAGGATTGCATGATAGGAAGTATACAAAAGTAATTTGCCAATATTAATGTATCATGTAAACCCAAAATGCCATCATTATCACTATTTATTATTTTTCTTCTTTTCTTTTAATTTTTTATTTATTCATTTTAGAGAGATGTGGGAGGAGAGAGAAACGGAGAGAGAGAGAAAAGGAAGGTAAGGAGCAGGAAGCATCAACTCCCATATGTGCCTTAATCAGGCAAGCCCAGGGTTTCGAACCGACAACCTCAGTGCTCTAGGTCGATACTTTATCCACTGCGCCACCACCCCACGTCAGGTTCTTCTTCTTATTATTAATAATTCACTACTTTTTAAATTTCTTTTTCCACATTTCCCATATTAAATATATGAGAGTTTATACTGGGCATTCAATTAGTACTTATTAATGGGAGAACACAGAAGTATTTGGAAGGTGTGTAAGATCTCGCCCTGGAACTTCTGATAGATAATGTGTGAACATGGCCACATTGTAGAAATCTATATAAGGAAAAGGCTGAGTTAGAGTTTCTACCAGTAGAAATAGTCTGTGGCTCCTATCTTCTCTTTGTCCACACCACCATCAACCCTGTGAAACTTGTCTTTGTTGCCACTGTCACTTTGCTTTTGCCCCCGTGACTCTCCATATTTTGTCCTGGAGCCCTATTTTCTTCTTCACTTTTCTCCCAGTGTCTAATCCAAGGCTTAGACATTAATCAAAGGATATGTTTGTTTCAAGAGGGATGGGTCAACATGATGTTATAACTATTAACTTCTCGTCAGCAATGAAAACGCTTCCTTTTGTGTTTTTAGGTAGGGTTGTCATAGTATACAGAGGTAGTCCAGAGATTTTGGAAGTAGTCAGGAATGTTGGGGGATACTATCAAACATTTTACATAGATGTGTTTAATACTTTATGCCTCCTTGATAATACCATGTAAGAGGAAGAATATTGAGTTCCATTTTGGCTCAGCCATTTCAACTGGGTCACTCTAAACAAGTACCACAGCTCATTCATCCAACACATTAACTAACATGTGCCATGCAGGGCTCTAGGCAATAAAGAAGGAGATAGACACAAACAGATATCATTCTGACCCTCAGGAAGTTTATAGTCTAAAGGCATTATGGTCTTCAATGAAAGAGTCACACAAATAGGTGTAAGTTTATAATTATGATAGTGCTATAAAGAAGAGAAGCATGATGCTAAGACAGTGAATCACACAGGAAACTGGCTTGGTCATAGAGGATCAAGGAAGCCATGTCTAAATATGTAGTGATGAATCTGACATCTAAAGAAAAAGTAGGAGTCACCCAGGCAAAGAATAATCAGGGTGTTGGGAAGAACACTTCAGTCAGAAAGAAAAGCAAGCACAAAAGTCCTGCTGAATTTTTCTTAAATGATTTTTAAAAAATGTGTGATTGGGGTGAAAAGCATGGGGAGGGAGCATGATGTAAACTGAGGTTGGAGGGACAGATCTTGCTGGTTTTGTGGGTCATGTTAAGGATTCTGGTCCTGAAGAGCAGAGGAAAGTTCCTCAGGTGCTATAAGTTGGTGGTAGCATATTTGTATTTGCATCTTGAAAAGCTCCTTTGCCTGACCAGGTAGTAGTGCAGTGAATAGAGCTTTTGGACTGGGATGCAGAGGACCCAAGTTCAAAACCCTATTGTCACCAACTTGAGCACAGGCTCATCTGGTTTCAGCACAGCTTACCAGCTTGAGCCTAAGGTCGCTGGCTTGAGCAAGGGGTCACTTGGTCTGCTGTAGCTCCCCCGCCCCCCCACCACTGGTCAAGGCACATATGAGAAAGCAATCAATGAACAACTAAGGTGCCGCAATGAAGAATTGATGCTTCTCATCTCTTTCCCTTCCTGTCTGTCTGTTCCTATCTGTCCCCATCTCTTTTTCTCTGTCACAAAAAGAAAAAAAAGGAAAAGCTCCTTTGGCTGCTGTAGAAAATAAATTCAAGAAATTCAAAAGCGTATTTCTGAGCTATTGGTTTAGAGCACATCTGTGATGACAGAGGTGTGGTCTCTGTGCCTCTCAATGCAGAGTACCTCTGCGTGCTTCTGGGCTGCATCCTAGGCAGTCTTGAGATCCTAATTGAGATATAAAAGTATAAAGCTGAGAGAAAAAATAGGGCTAATAATAAAATGTTGAGCTAGAGCTTACAAATGAACTGTGAGACCTGGTCAGGAATGAGGTTATCAACTATGACAATGGAGAAGAATAAATAATCTCAGAACCCTTGTTTCTTCAGTTATTAAATAGGAACTGTAGCAACTGTTTTGCAGAATTTTTGTAGCTGAAATGTAGTAGGCAGTCAATAAAAATTCAAATATTATCATTGTATTGAGAAAAATAAAAATATAGCCAGTTACAAAGCAATTTGCAGTATGATCTAATTTTTTATTTGTAAAAATATTTTAAAACATAAAATATAAACTGGGACTTTTAATTTCCATTTACTAATGATTATTGTCATGTGATAAGATTAAATTGAGCAATGTAAATTTCTTCTTGTATTGTTCAATAATTTCTAACTTGTCAGCAATGACCATGCATTCTTTCTATGGTGAGAACGTCAACTGTTTTACTGTTTCAATTATCTGAAAGTACTTTTCCAAGGGTAGAGCCAAAGATGATGAAATTAGCTGAAAAAACAGGTTGTGGAAGTGGCCCAGGTTTAGCACACGTGGCCAAATGGCTTTGTTGGGGGGCAGTGTGTGTTTCCAGGTCTTTGACGTAGAGACAGAAAGGTGAACTGTTCAGAATTGGACCAAATGACTGTTTAGCTCTAAGCTGACCTGGCTGACTTTCCATGGCACATGTGGCCTGAGAACCACCAGCCTTGCCAAACCCTTTGTCTATAATTCTGTACAAAGAGTCATCACAGCACAAAGGTCCTCAGAGTCCTGGAAAATCCATATCCAATGCCACACACGTACACAGTTTCTACATAAATGGCTAAAATCTGCTTGTTTTCTTCTTTGCGTACCAATAACCTGAAGCTTGTGATAACTACGTGCATACTGACATGCTCAGGGTGAGTGTGCTGTCTAGGACCATGGCTCTGAGCTATCAAGAATATGATACTTGTTTCACTGCTCGAGTTTCCGGGTTTCCCTGACCAGTAACCTGAAGCTTGTGATAACTACGTGCATACTAACATGCTCAGGGTGAGTGTGCTGTCTAGGACCATGGCTCTGAGCTATCAAGAATATGATACTTGTCTCACTGCTCGAGTTTCCGGGTTTCCCTGACCTTTGTAATGAGTCAGAAAGGACTGGCCATGTGGCTGTGAAAAAGGTGCATGCCTCTTACTAATCAGCACTGCTTGGTGTGATGGACGGAGCTCAGTTGTGGGAGTCAAGACAGCTAAATCCCGGTCCTAACATTGTACATACCATCTGTGTGACCCTGACCAAGTACCTTAACTTCTCTCTGTCTTAATTTTTTGTTTTTAATCTGTAAAATGAAAACCATTCCCTATGAAAGATCTCATACAATTCATAGGCTGAATCCATGTGCCAAACAAAGCTCTTACAAAACATATGCATAGTGTTCACTTCAGCAACACATATACTAAAATTGGAACGATACAGAGAAGATTAGCATGGCCCCTGCGCACAAAACATATGCATTGAAATGTGTTTTGGTAGGCTGTCGATGCACACTCTACTAAAACTCCTACCTCACATACCATCTACACCAGCACCTCCAGCTCACCCTACTGCTACTCCCTAACATGTCCCCTTGCTCTACTTCCTCCATAACACTTGTCACTATAAAAAGTGTATGAGTTTTGCCCACCTATTCCCAAGAGGAGAAACTAAACTTTTCTGTCTTGTTCACTGCTGTATCCTTATGTCTAGAATAGAGTTTAGTACATAGCGCTGCTCAAAAATGTTGAGTGAAAAAATTCCAATGCTGTAGTGTCCTTGTTTGGTGGTATGGGACTCGCAAATTTCCCAAAATAAAGAGAATAGAAGATTTTGATTAGAGTGTCAGCAAAGGGGTACAGGACGGACACTGCCCCACCGTACTCCTTCGAACATGAAGCTTGGATGCATTGAAAGAAGAGATGCACTTAGCATGTACAAAGATGTGGAATAAGAAGACCTTCTCTTGACTCACCTACTTACTAAATTTCCTAAAATCTGTCAACCTCAACATCCATACTTCTAAAATAGACATAAAAATACTATTAACAGGACTGGAGTGACGCCAAAATGATTTCAGGGTGGGGTGGCATGTCTAAGTAGAAGAGCATTGTCCAAGTGTGAGTTATTGCTCTACATAGAACTCAAGACATTCTACATTGTCAAAATGAGAAGATGACACCAATAGAAAAATACATGTGAGCTTTGACTTGCAGACCCATGAACAGGCTCCAATGCTAAATGGGCTGCATTGTATTCTAGTCCTGAAGAAACTAAGACAGGAGTCCCCAAACTACAGCCCCCGCAGACTGCATGTGGCCCCCTGAGGCCATTTATCTGGCCTCTGCCGCACTTCCGGAAGGGGCACCTCTTTCATTGGTGGTCAGTGAGAGGAGCACAGGATGTATCCACACCCATAGTTCCCGTTGAAATACTGGTCAGTTTGTTGATTTAAATTTACTTGTTCTTTATTTTAAATATTGTATTTGTTCCCATTTTGTTTTTTTACTTTAAAATAAGATATGCACAGTGTGCATAGGGATTTGTTCATAGTTTTTTTTTTATAGTCTAGCCCTCCAATGGTCTGAGGGACACTGAACTGACGCCCTGTGTAAAATGTTTGGGGACCCCTGAACTAAGACTTTGCAAGTTTTGTTGGTATTTCCAAATAGCCCTCCTTCCTTTTAAAGTTTTGAGCACTTATTGAAATTCGTTTTTAAAATATTCTCTATACATAGGCTGGGATAACTTGTTTTCTTCCATAAATTTGCAAACATTCTCCATGTGTGTCTTAACTCGGCAAATGATCGATTTAATGTCAAAATATTGGGATTCTGTTTCCATAATATAAATATTATAATGCAAGCTGGTTGTAGATGATGATGTGTTTCCTGAGCGCAGACCATGAACTGAGCCACAGCTGGCTGTCCACAGGATGTAACAAATGTCCTGTCTAAGAGGACCAGCCGTGGGCCATTCTGTGATAGCTAAATTATAGTAAGAGTATTTCAAAGAAAGAAGAGTTGATATATTCTTCTGTACATATTAAAAATATAAAACTTCAATCTTCAGGAAAAAAATTAGGAAAGCAGATATTTGTGATTAGACCAATTGTTAAATAAAATTCCTTAAAAAACATGATCAATAGGAAATGTCTTAGTTTCTGTTTTTGTTTTTCTAGATCAAAGAACACATTAAGAGTAACCTTTCGAGAAACTCGAAAAAAGACCTTTCTTAAATCTGGCCTAAAACAAATGTAGTTGAAAGCCCTTGACTTTTGGCCTTTATTTTTTTCTCTCTCTTTTTCCAGGGAGCTTCAAAGTCAGAAGCTGGTGGCTTTGGCAGAGCCCTGCTTTGAAGAGTGGAGAGGAGGAAAGTCAATTAAAAACAGGTCACAGGATGCTGCATTTGAACTAAAATGGCTCCTGATTTTTATGTATTGAAAGCTTTGAGCGATCAGCGCCAACTTCTTAATTGCATAACATAATTAGCAGAAGATCATAACATCTTATCTTTCAGCAAAAGTTTTGACTTGCAGTGATTTCTGTTCTATTCCCCACCCCCTAGCCCACACTGTCTGACAATCATGATTACTGGTACAAGAGATCAAAGTAACTACTTACAGGATACAGCCAGATTATACTCTTTAAACTGGCTAGCTGTCACTCTGCCTGGCCAACCTCCCACCACACCACCCCTGCTGCACAGCAAATGACACTCCCAGACTATGCGAAAGGCATGCATGTTAGGGGCAGACAGATCAGAGGGCACCCAGATGACAAAGGTTTCTTTGGATATAATAATTTAACATAATTATAGGAAAAAATAGAATTTGTTTTATAAGCCATAAACTATCAAACCAAGAAAAATCAAGAAAGCTTTCCTCCTTCTGACTCACATTGTGAACTCTTCATTAGAATGGCTGTTACATTACCATTCGCTCTATTTAGATGTGATTTGGGGCCACTGAACCTAGAAATTTTGTCAGTGTTTTTTTTTAATTTATTTTATTTTTATTTTATTCATTTTAGAGAGGAGACACAGAGAGAGGGGGGGGGAAGGGAGAAAGAGAGAAAGGGGGGAGGAGCTGGAAGCTTCAACTCCCATATGTGCCTTGACCGAACAAGTGCAGGGTTTTGAACTGGTAACCTCAGTGTTTCCAGGTCGATGCTTTATCCACTGCACCACCACAGGTCAGGCCTTGTCAGTGTTTTTAACAATGCCTGCCGCCCTTTGCTGACTGACAATGGCCTGTTTATTAGTTGTGTGGACTCCCAGTTTTATTAGCTGTGGTTAGTATCATAAGGGTTTGCCCTTTGCTCTGTGCCTAGAATTGCAGGGACTGCTTCTTTCCGGGTGATGTTCAGGACCCCCATTGGCAATCTACATTCTCAACTTGCTCAAGGTTTCACACAGACAACTTTGAGCTCAGTGTCTTCCCCTTAGCAGCAGGTGGGCTCCAAGCAGTGATAGCCCCACTGCATGTGCCATGAGCACTGTGGAGGAGCCTTACTATGGCAGGCATAGCTTCTGTGATCAGGCAAGCTGGTGGGGTAGAGGGCCCGGGCTTGCTGTGGGAGTTCTGCCCTCACAACACAGCTTCCACCCAGATGTGCATGTCTTCTCCAGGGGCCTGAGACCGCACACCGTTTAAGCGAGTCAACTGCTGCACAGAATAAGAGTTCTGCTCAGAGAGCTGGAGGTTTCCCTGTTTCTGTTCCACAGTCGCTGACAGCCCTTCCTCTGGAACCAATGTCACTGAAATTTCATACATTTAGGAAGCAAGTGGTTAATCTTCCTGAACTCTGGGTACATTATCTGCCTTCTATATATCTATAAGAACTCTTTAAATTTAAAAAACAAAACAAAACAAAAATCAGAAAAAACCAAGCAGTCTCATTTTCTCTGATGGGAGTTCTTACAATGACTTTGCAGGAAGAGGCTGGAAGGTAGAGAGATCTTACCTGAGGCCCCTGGCATTGTGCCTGGTGAGACACGGGGTGTAATGTTACTTTCTACTGACGATGAACATATTGTCTGCTGACAGGAGAACAAGACAAACAAAGGAATCCATGGACATGACTCAAAAGAAATGAAAATACAGTCTGGGACTTCCTCGTAAGCAGAGGCAAATAAAATACAATTTGTAATCAAGTCTGGAACTTCCTCATAAGCAGAGGTAAATAAAATACAATTTGTAATCAAAATTAGAGGCATTTTATATAATTTAGTCATCTTTCATGTCCTATGTCCTGGAGGCTAGCTCTTGGGGGGCCTAAAGACAACTATGTTTATTTTTCTCTAAATCATCCTGTAACTAATTATGAAGGCCACAAAGTAGCATGGAAAAATGTTCACAAAGTCATATTACATGTGGAAATAAAATATAGAAAGTCTGGCCATAAGATGACTTTGGGTATGTAAAATCATGTCAATGATCTGTTTATATTATTGTTTCTGCTATAAAACAATATTATCATTGTTTCCCTTTACAACGTTCTAATTTTGCTTGTTGGTCCTGTCAGTGGGACTTTAAGTCTTAGTGTGTTTATTTCTCAGTGCACAAAACACATTGGTCTGTTGGTCCCAGATCAGCTTTATCCCACCGATGGGGTAGAACTGCATAAAAGAACAGGCCAGGCCCACATTTTCATGAAGTGATTCAAGGCTGCGGACACACATGCTCTGTATCTAATGAGGTCTCACGGTGGATGTGGGGACTTGTCCTTGGGCACACTGGGCAGTGGCCATGGCAACAGCACACAAAATCCTCCAGGCCAGTTACTCACTGATACACATCTCTGCTGCGGCAGAAGCCAGCCTCAAGGAGGGGAACAAGGTCTTTGCCAGCGTCCAGCAGCCACACACTAGCTCCGCAGGCTGCGGAACAATAGAAGAGTCGAAGGAAGAACGTGATCACTGCGCACGTCAGGAGTTAGAGGAAAGCAGGCCAGCTGATTAACTGGTTGCTCAGTTGCTCAAGAGAAGAATGGGGGCCAGCCATTCCCTTGGCTAGAGCAAGTGGGACAGTCATCCTGCACCCAGCTCTTGGTGCTCTGTGCCAAATGTTTATTTTAAATAGATAATATATTTATATGTCCCTCATATATAGCAGGGCAGGGCTTATTTGTACAGACGTGCTCTAGGTAGTAGAATTGACTAAATTCAAATACGAACAAATGAGAAATGGAGTAAATAAATATGCATGCCTTTTATACTTAAAAGAAATCATCAAAAAGAAAAAGCTGCTAACAACACAAGACCCAAGGAAATGTCACGCTTAACTTCACAGCCTTTTCAAACAGTGAACCTGTGGGTTCACTGGCAGAAAGAGTTTACAATTCCAGACTGAGAAGCAGAATGAGTGAGTTAGTGGTTGTGTGGATTGTAACAGATTGGGTCTGTTTTAGGAAACTGTTTCCTAACTTCAAACTCCTCTTTATGGCGTTTCTTCTCGGTCACAGCTTTGAATTTTCTGACAATCTACCACTTGACACCCTTGCTTTTGGGCTACATCCACATCATTAGCAAACAGATGTGTAAATTCCAAGTTTAGAAAGAATATAGAGGCCATTCAGATTCCTGGTTAACAGTGGAGGAAACGGATGCTGAAAAGGATTAACTGACCAGCCTCCCACAAGTCACAACACCTGCTGGCAGACCTGGTCCTACCAGGTCTGCCAGCAGGTGTTGCATCCCGTGGTCTTGCATCGCTTCCAGGACCATCACATCTATGGACCAAAAATGACAGACAGTAAACACTCTCTAGAAAATAGTAATAAAAATCATAAACAGTGTCTAATAGATAACAATCATTATTATCTTTAAAACAGTATCTGGGTAAAAAAAAGATTGATTAAAAGAAAAACTCAGGTGGTTCCTTTTGTTTTATTTGTGTTATCCTTACCCAAATCCCATCTCTGATCCAGGTACTTGATGCGTGTTACTTAATTTAATTCCCACACCAGTTTCAAAGGTTTTTGTTTTTTTAATCCAGAAAAACATGAAAAGAAGGATCCATAGTCTTACTATGTAAATATATTCTATTACGGTTTAAAATTAAGAGTCACACATGAATCTGGCTGGAAAACCTAAATGACAAAAAATATATATATTAATAGTAAGTGTAAACCTTTTCCCGACACTTAACTTTCTATTCCTCTCCCCAAAGCCAACGGAGAACCGTTTAAGATTCCTACCCACCTTGTTATACACAAACTCCGATGCATACTTCCTTAAGTACATTTTTTTACTTATTTACACAAAAGGTACTGCAACATACACATGTTCTGCGTCTTGCTCTTATTTTCTCAATATTTTTAGATGTCTTGCTACATCATGTGTCTCTGTTTTCAAAGCTTGTATAATATACTATCATGTAGATGTACTGCTTTTATTTAACTGCTTCCTTATTTCTAGTACTTAGTTTGTTTACAGTTTTTTCTATTGTTCACTCCATTCTACAAGCAGAAAAATTACAGCTCAAAAAGGATAAACAAGTTAACTGTTGATACTGCTTGCTCTGGGCAAAACGCACCAGAGTGAGCACCTACGTCAATGTGTTCGTAATTTCAAACTCCTTGCTTTTTCCTTTATCCCGGTTGTTTACCGTTAGCCAGGGCACAACATCAGCCTTATTTGCCCTGAGCCAAAGCCTTCTGATTGTTCCAGTTTCACCTTACTTTAGGAACTCTTTTTTTTTTTTCTTTTCTATCGAGTCCACAGAAAGTGACTCAGAGGCTAAGTGACTTGTCCAAAGTTACTCTGTTAGAATGGCCCACATTGTTACTTAGGAAAGGACCGCCCCCTCCCCCACTCTGGCTTATTCTTGTACTAAATAAAAACTGACCCTCCCCAAAATAAGAGTTACTCTCTGGAGAAAGAGAAATAGGACTTCCTTTCCTCCATCCAGGGTAAGGAAGAGTAGAGAGGATGGGAGGGCAACTATTTCCTCTTACACCTAACTCCAGGTGAGAGGATAGTGAGGGAGCCCCTCCCAGCAGGGTGCAGAGACGGCTCTCAGAGCAGCGAACTGCACAGCCAGATGCAGGATGGGAACGTGAGGTCCACCCATACTTGAGAAAAGGCGAAGACTTCAACTGTGTTAGTGCAGAGAGGCCCCAACTCCCTAATTATATGGAAAGACGGAGGAGACTGGTTCTCTACTGGCCAGGGGGGTGGGGGGATTGGCCTCAATAGGGCCACACAAGTTAACCCAGCCCCCAGTACAGGGTAATTTCACACTATCCCTCAGGGGGTTAATGACTTTGTGTGTGGCTGTCCCAGAGAATAGTTTCCCTCTTCCCCAGTCAGGAAGCCTTCCGTTGCTATGCAAAGCTATTGAGCCTCTTGAATAATTCCAAGCAAGGTAAAGTGCCTGGCCTCCCGCCCCCTTTGTTAGGTATTGTGCTGCGGCTTGTCCTTGTTATGGCAGAATATTTCATCTTCTTGCAAATAGCTGCCACTTTAGAAGGCTTCTGGGGCAATTACTCACAGCAAGGCCACCGGATGGCCAACAGTACTGGGTGTTGCCATAACATTCCCTGGCCTTTCTGTTCACAGTCCCCTGCTGGGTTCCGGGCACTTTCATGCAAAGGGAACACACTTGTCACTGCACGGGTCCTTGCACACCAAAGAACTCAAAGAAACTGGGGAGCTCAAGGTGTGAACACTATTCAAAGCAGTATCACCTTCTAATACCAGATGGAGAACAGAACTCCAGAGATCCCTGCATGGGAGAGTATTTTAATATATGTTGACAAAAATTAAATAAACGTGGGCATTATGTGATGAGATCATTAAGTGCAGGAAAGAATTTGCTCAGTACTACGGAAAGAAATCTGAGAGCCAACAAGGTTTCTAACTCGCCATCACCCTGCTGCTGTGGCTTCTCAAGTCAGTTTACATAGCCCCTCTCTTCCCTCTAACAATAATAATCTTGCAAAGTGAGTTACAGTTTTATAATACTTTCACAGGTCATACTGGAAAAAAAAATGGTTTCCAGTATTCCTCACTTGTATTTACTTGAGATTATTTTACACTGGATATCATAGCTCAGAGTTTGCTTACATATATGGTCAGAGACCTTCATGAGCTATCCAATGCTTGCTCACCTCGTCCCCAAACCTCTGGGAAAATGTGTGCTCGCCTCCTCCCCCTGCTCTGGGATTAGCTCCCCACATGTAAGTGCTGGAAAGAAGTGAGAAGATATTTTCCTTCAAAAAGAGCTATATCCCTGAAGAGCCACAAATCCTTATTTTATACAATCTGAGACCCATCAGGGGTCTGAGTAACACTCAAAAGCTGTTCTTGTTCAGAGCATCCACATTTGCCAAAAGCCTGAACGTGTAGACAGCAGACAAACTGAACAGTGCCAAGGAGGATGTCGAGTGGAATGAGTGAACTGCGAACCTAGGACAAATAACACATTGCTGGAGTAGAAACGCTGAGAGTTTTAAGGACATATGGTCCTCATGTCCGATCTTTATGACTTATCCACTGGGGTTTTGTCTGTTTATATGTTCAGTTTACTCACTGTCTTTCCATTTATATTTGGTTTATGTAGAAGGAGCTTAACGCCTATGTATTTATATGGTTGGCAAATCTCCCTTTGGTGTTCCTGTTTTTATTCTTCATCTTAAAATACTTCTAAAGACCTTCCTATTTTAAATTCCACACTAAAATCAGTGGCTAAATGAAAGCATCTTTTTAGCAACTGCTGTCTCTGATTTATGCCGGGGTTAACCCATTCCATGTCTTAACATTGGACTTGCAAAATGGGGCCCATAATGCAGGGAAGGAGGAGAAATATTTAGATATATAGCCAGATACCTACCTCCAAAAAAATACATCAGGCTTCTCAAATGTCCCCAGATGGCCTCAGTAATTTAAATTGCAGATAACAAAACCACTCTGTGGATTATTGGAAGGTTAACCTTCAAGGTAAAGGGACAATAATCTTTCAGGCTTTGCAATGCAACTAAGGGGTCCCACCTACAAATACAACTCTTAGGAGCAGCCATTTTTCAACCCTGTTTTAGGCTCACTGCTGTTTTAGCTGGAGGGATGATCTGGAGAAAGAAAAATGTAAACATTAAAATGAATGAGTGGACAACCTGAGCTCAGACAGCCCAGGACCTGAAACAGTCTAAAAGTGAAAAAGGAAAGAACACTAAGGTGAGTTGATGACTTTGTCATTTAACCCAGAGTCCACTTGGTCATCTTTATCCCATTACTAGTTACACAGACTTCATACATTTGAATTAATGTTGACGTAGGAGTTGCTCCACCTACTCTGTCTCTCATAACAGAACTGCATTGTGTGTTTGTAGTGAAAATTTCCAGGTTTCCTAACCACTGAATCACAACTTCCCCTAATTTATTTTTGCTTTGTTTTTACATTTCTAACATATTTTCTAAGGCTGGGGTGTTGATTATCCAAAGGCATAGATATACTACCCTCTCACATATAGAGTTTACTCCTCATGCTAACATTATCTACCTAGACATTGCCCATGGACAAATACTGCACATCCACTTAAAATACCACTTAATGAATTTGTCTGCAGCAAAACAGCAAAGGTATCACTAGCCTGGCCTTTTACTGCCTCAGTTTCTTGGAGTCACCAGGAAATCACTGTGTTGAGAATGCATTCCTGGACAACAGAACTGACATTGTTCCCTGGCTTCCAGGACTGATTCTGGGTGTTGCAATGGTATCGTCACTCTGTGTCTGCAGCTGCTCCCTTCTGACAATCACTTCCACATGCCCGGTTTCAGAGCTCAGGGGAAAGTCCTTGAGCATGGGTTGGCCACACACATTGAAGAGGACCCTCTCTCACGCTAAAGTGGCATTAAAAAATGTTTTATGGTGTTTACTTAAAAGCTAGCTTTCCACAAAGGTTTTTGGTCTAGGCAAACCCTAATGTTCTTTTTGTTGGAATGATGGTATCTTGTAGCAAAGACCTTGACATCTGGTTCCTGAGAACTTTGTTAAGAGAATCCATCCCTTAAGAGATAAGCCTACAGGTCCGAGGTGTGTTTTCAGCAAAGCCATTGTTTACAGCCCCTCTGGACCCGTAGATGGAAGTTGGCTTTAAGCTAGAGCAGAGATTTACCTTAGGAGCTACTGGTTGCTGACTTTCTCAGGGATAACTAATAATGTCCCCAGAGAGCTAAAAATGTTGATACACTGCAGGTTGCAAAAAAAGCAAAAACATTCACAGCAACTAAGTACCCGAGACTGCAGCTATTTGTCAGGGACTGCCCTGACTCAAGAGCTTCTTCCAGGGCAAGTAACATCCTCATTTTTCCCTCCTGGTCCCGACAGTCTGATCTACTGTGAAACAAAGGAAATGCAAATTAGAGATGTTTAGCAACTAGATGGTCTATTTCCTGGCATGCAAAGAGGTGAACTTCTGAACCAGACATATCCTGTGTTTTTCTTTCCTTCCTCAATCTGTAATGGACATCTCTAGGTGAATTCTAAGTAAGTGGATAAAAGTAATGTTAGGTCGCCAAAGGAAAGACGCACAAGACCTGATGAGTTTTATAAGAAATACATTTATGCATCTGCAAACAGACGGGCTGAGACCTCATAGTTTCAGCCGGGAGAGGAAGAGAAGCCTTAGCTTACACAGGACAGAGTTTGGTGGCATTTCCTGCTGTAGGGTGAAAACTTCTGTTACCTGTGGTGGCTCAACAATGGGCGGGTAGAGTGCTGACTAAGTAACAGAATGTTCGGATAAGACGTGATGGGAGGTGACTAACTGGCTCGATGTCCCAGGGTCAGGAGGAGGTAAGATATCAATCAGGATTGCACAGGTGGAGTTATGGGACTGTCCTGCGTCGGGTCACCTAAAGTTCAACCTGGCTAGTTGATGCTTTTGGTAGGGGCCCTGGACCTTGAGCCTAACAAGTAAGATGTCGGTTCACATGGGTATATGCTATTTTAAGCAAATATAATTTTATGAATATATATGTGGACATGAAAAATAGTGTGAATTCATTTGCAAGTGGACCTTGACTGCTTTACCCCAGCATTTATAATACAAGGCCTGAAGATGCAAGTTCCCTCATTATATTTAACTTTTGATTATATTAACCTCAACTGGCAAAATTTTTCCAAATCTATGTAGTGTCCTGAGATAGATCTATGTATTTAGAAAAATAATTTTACTCTGTTCGGCAGATAAAATATAATATGCTCACTTTGTTAAAGATGGCGCTGCTCACATGGAAGCCCGTCACCCAGGTGATATTATTTGCCCTTATGCTTGGGATGGGTTTGGGGAGAGGCTGTAATGTAAGCAGGCCAGGTCTTTATGGCCTAAGGCTTGGTTTTAAGAGTAAGTTCTTCTCCACACCCTTGACTGATTGGATGATGTAGGGTGGTGATGTAGGGAGGAATCCCATTATGCCTCAGATGGGTGGCTTTGTATCAGAGACTTTCTTGTATGTATAATTGGATTAAGGGTTTGGATTATCTATGCTATAAACTGGGGCAGTCCGGGAGCTTGATCTCTCTCTCTTGGTTCCTGAGTTCCTGAGGTTAGTATTAGAGAGGAGAGCAGAGTAAGGCCACGTGAAGGCCAGGAGAAGCAGCCAAGATGGCAGAGTGCTGAGGGAGAAGCCAGTTTGTTAAGAGTTTGTGCTGGAGGAGATGGGAAACAGTGGTGAATAAGTCTGGTGAGCTAGAAAGCTCTGATTCTAGGAAACTCGGATAAGTCAGTAGCTTTGTGAGCACTGAATGTATGGGTTTTGGAGCCCAGTGTGTGTTTTTGCTTGCCTGCCGGGTGCAAGCTAGAATTAAAGCTGATGGCTCACCAGTTCTTGGCTCCGGTGTTTCATTACCGACTGTTCGAATCAATTGCGAACCTGCGTGGGTCGGGCTGCTGTGATAGTGGGCTTAACTACTGGCTTTACATACTCTTATTAATGTTAAAAAAAAATAAAACTAAGCAAATGCCTGGCCCACAGAATAATACTAGTTTTTAAGACTTACTATAATAGTTATATGTTATCGGACCCCTTCCATAGTCAGGCCCTCCTGTCGGACGCTGTAGGGGAAGGAGAAAGTGCAATGCGCAGTTGCTGTTCAGGAGGAGCTCACTGTTATCCAAGCAGACACTATGACAGACAGAAGATAATACTGGAGATATGAAGTTTAAATGATGTTCCCCAAGATCATGAAGCAAGTCAATGATAGTCTGGCTTTAATTCAAAGTCACTGTACCACAACACCTCTCTCAAACACTTCTTGAATTTTATCATCATTCTTCTTTCTCTTGGTCTTTGGTTGGCCTTGAGCCACATAGCACAACTTTAAACCTGTACCCTAAACATAAGACAAAGTGAAAGAAGAGAGGCCCAGATGTCTGATAAGAGGTGAAATGAAGGTGCTGGTGAACATGAAAAAAAATCAATGGAAATATGAAACAATTTGTAAGGCCTCAGTTGAATGAATGGGCGACTTTTCCATAATAACATGCCTTCAGTGGGACCAGGTCTCTCCCCCATCCCTGGCAGGCTCATACAAGCCAATCTGTGTATTTGTGAAGCCTGTCACTTGAGAAGGACTGATTTTTAAGTTAAACTTTTTCTGCCATATAGATTTGCTCGAGGTATTATTTTCCAAGGACGCTTAGACATCTAAATAGTGAAACACATAATTTCTAACTCTCTTTTTGTCACTAGGAAGTCAGAGTCTTAAACAAGAGAACTCAGTGAACTGTATGCACTTGGGTCAGCTACTAGGAAGTACCGGTAAGCGCTGAGGTTTCTTACCTCTCAATTTCCTTATTGACCTGCATTTCTGTTAGAAGGGAAAAATATAAAACAAAGACAGTTCTGGGTTTATCATCATCCTAAGTAACATCCCATTTAGAAAGCACCTCTTACACCATAATGTCAAATGTCATTCGGTTTGACATATATAATTCTATTAAGCTACTATAACGATCTCTAATGAGATACTGAATTTTCTCCCGAAGATTCGGTCACGAAAGCACTTTTCTTTTTACTGATGAATTAATTCATAAAATACGAGGCTCCTTATGCAAAATATATACCAATGGTTCCCAAGTGTGTTGATGCCCTAACCACTGTGAACAAAAAAGCTGAGGCTTGAGAATGATACAGTAATGAGCGCTGGGATTCATGCTGATGCAGACAATTTTACAAAGCCCTCTCTTACAGAATAAGAAATGTGTGCTATGCTGTAAGCGAGGCAAGAAGAGCGGGGCCAGGCCTCTGCCAGGAGGGGCTTTCCAACCTAGCACTGAAGTGGAGTTGCTCGGCCTGCTCAGTTTTTTCTGTAGACTAAAAGGCATGTGCCAACATTGCTGTCTGCTTAATGTTGGCTGACTTGTTTGAAGAAAGCAATTACAAACGGATATTTTTGGAGAGTCAAATATACATAGATGCATGTGTTTAACTGGAAAATACCTGCTCTGAATATACCCTTTTATTTTCTATGATTCAAAAGAGTCTTACATGTAAATCCCCACAAAGCAAGAGAAAATTACAGCCTAAAATATTCATCAGTCACTGTTATCCTGGAACAGAATCAGACCCTAGTTTTTTCAAAGTGCTCTGCAAAGTAATGAGTTGGACCTTGAGAGAATGACTATGCAAGTAAAAACTCAGCAGCTGTTAGGCAGTCGTAGTCAATACGCACGGGCCATGGAACCTAGTGATGGTTTCTACTTTGAGAGGATCACTGCCAGGACACCACGATGCTCCCCAGCCGTGCAGAGCTCCCACCTGGACTCCAAAGACTGTGGACAGAAATGCCTGCCCAGGCTCTGATTCTCATCTTACCCTTTGAACAAAGAAGGAAGCTTTGGAGTACTAGTTCTGGTGTCTGGCTACCAGATTTGGTTAAATTATATAACAGATCTAGGGAATCCCCCCAAATCTCCCAATTTTTTTATTTCACCCAATTCTTTGGAGAGTCTTGTCTCACAACCAAACAGAACTCTCAGACCATAGGAGTCCTGTAGCACCAGATGATGTCAACATTGGATGTGAAATCAATGCCTGGAGCACACAGTTCTTTGCATCAGAGATGAGCAATACTGGCTGAGTCACTGTTTCTTTCCAGCTTTTCAGAGTTCTCTCCAGAAAGCATCACATAATGGACCATCTCAGACCTCATTGCTTACGGTAATACTTTTTGTTTAATCATGCCGGGGGTGAGCAATGTCTTGATAGCGTTTCATGGAAACACCACTTATTGTGCTACCTTAATCCTCACTGATATTATCATTTGTCAACCATAAAGATGTATTTTACTTTTCCATGATTTCTTATATTTAGAGTGGGAAATATTGTTCTGCCATACTTGTTTGTTTTATTTTTAAGAAATCAAGCCACAAGAAGGTCAAGCAATTTCCCAAAATTCACATAGCCTGTGAACTTTGAGCCTGTGCTTCCCATTCACTGAGATAACATTTACCTCAACTTAAAACATGCTGAGCTGTATCAAATTTGGTAAAGGAAAAAGAAAGACTGCCACAGAGGCTGTGTGTAGTGGTGGTTATGGGCATATCGGCTTTGCATTCCAAGTAATTCAACCAACAACTCGTCACTGACATGTGCATGTGTATGCCAAGCAGACAATAAACAAGAGAGAAGATACTTGCTGTCATGAAGTTCTTATACTCAGATGGGGCTTAGCGACAAGGAGAAACAGACACACTGATGCATCATGTAAACATATACAGAAAAGAGAAAGAGAATGACAAAAATGCCAGATAATCATAAATGCAATGCTGGGCACTGCTGTTTTGTGATGTCATCAAGAATGACCTAATAGTTGCCCTCTGAGCAGTTTCTGAACGGCATAAACTGAGTCCTATAGGAGAGAAGGAGCCAGCCAGAGTCAGGGTCTAGGGTCAAAGCACTCCAGGCAGAAGGAGCAACAAGTGCAGCAGAAGGAATAGACAGAGCTCCAAACTCACCAACTCCAGTTACGTCACCTCAACCATGTTAAGTAACACACTCATGCCCTCTGGTAAAGGATTCTTTAAAAAGAATCACCATAGCTAACTCACGGGGACTTATAAGAATTGAATAAGAATGGCACATAGTAATTACTCATTAAAAGGTACTTGATTTTCTATCTTCTCTTGATAAACCCCTTAAGATTCAAAAGCCACTAAACTCTGATTTTAAATTTTTGCTTATACCTTGATTTCTTGTTATTTTTATTTGTTTCTGTTGTTGTTTATTTCAGAAAGGGGCTGCAAACAAACAAAAACAGCAGGGAGCTTTAAAGTCCGAGAGGGGCCAGAAGGAAAATTCCATTGTATATGTGGTCATATTGATTTATAGAAGAAAGCAAAGAGTCACTCATTCCGGGGCAGGCCTGACTTCTGTAGTAGGCACCGTAGCATAGCACCTTTGGCTCACAATACTTTGGGGGAGGAGGATCAACCAACAGATAATGTTCTAAAAATCAAAAGGACAAAAGAGCTTTAAGGTTAAAGAAATTATTTTAACATATAATATTATTTATTTTCCTTTATGCCAACAAAAGCATTAAATTTAATTTTAAACACTGTCTTGGGCGGAGGGTCTCACCAGGCAAAGTGTCTAGGACGCACGGAAGTTAGGAAGCCCCTTGTTAGGGGCGGCCCCGGAAGTCCACACGGGAAGAACGGGAGGGTAGTGATGTGACTGAAAGTGAATCTAGGGCGTTAAGTCTCACAGCCCCGCTGTCACAGGAACTGCCTAACGGCCACTCGGGGGCACAGCGATCAATGTGGTGAGGCAGAAAGCTGAACTGAAACTGAAAATAACCAGAGGGATGCAGCACATGGCAAGGCCCCATCTCTACAACCTAGATCTAGTCCCTGCGCCGGGGGTATTATATAAGTACTTGACCCCCTTCGCCATGTCTGCTCACTCCGGATCCTCTGTGCCTCACGCTTTTCTCTAGCACCATCTCGGCTTTCCTTCCTGCCTTATCCCAGCCCTGCTTGTCTTTAGACTGCCCAGCCCAGGTTTCTACCCATTTCCCAATTCCTTCATTTCCCTCGGCTCAGCAATTCAGTAGAAAATTTTCTGGAGGCGCTGATACCACAGTGGGTCAATCCAGATGCAGTGAGTTACACAGAGCTGGCAGCATGGGGCCACTAACTTACGGCCATGTCATTTCCGCAGGAAGTCCCAGAGGCCTGGTCCCGGGCACAATGGGTGCTCAATGGGCGGGGTTTGATTTTCCGGATTGCGTTTCAATCATGATGATTTGTGTTCTTGGTCATCAGAATTCACAAATTGTTGTGTCATTGTTTGCAGTGGCATTGTCTCTTAGCTTGATGTTTTGTTTTGCTTTGACTTCCCAAGAAGGGTTTGGGCTCTAAAATCTTACTGAAGAGGTGAGCTGCTTAGGGTATTGATTTCAGCAAAAAATAGTAAAAAATTTCAAAACTGAGAAACTTCTCCTTAGATACTGAACTCTTAGCCAGGGCAACCCCTCCCGGCCTCCAGATAAAACTGTAAAGCTGCCTGAGCATATCACACCCCAGGCACAACTGAGGTTTCCTCCGTCTGAGCCCGCCGGCTGCCCTGTCTCCCAAACAAAGCCTGACCTCTCTCACCCAGCACTGGGAGGTGAGCTCTCCTGGGACCTGTCCAGGGGAATTCACATTTTAATCCTAACTCTACCAATGAATAAAAGGTGATAAGGGATTGTATGCACCAGTAAATAAGTAGAAGTCACTTATGTGGCTGCTACCATAACCTTTCCTAAAACTGAAATTACTAATTCTACATTTTTAAATTGATTTTTAATTATATGAGAAGTCTATGAATACATTTTCATATTAAAATGAAGATGAGGCTCAAATCCCCTTTAACACTGCTCATTCCTGGTACCCCCTGTTCTCCCCTCCATGGGGCACTGGTGTGGTTTATAAGTGCATCTTTGAGACCTTGTTACATTCATCTGCATCCATGTATGGGTACACATAGGGGTAAACAGAGTATTGTTTAGTGACCGCTTTATACATAAATGAAATTTTACACTGTGTGTTTCTGTGCTTCCATGTTAGAATTTACTTTGTATCTCATTTTTAGCCACGCTATCACATTGATGGCACACATACACTAAAGTCTGTTTTGTTGTTCCCCTAGAGATGGCCTGAAATCTTACCTATTGGGTCAGATCTTAGCATTTTCCTCACTCGAGGCACCTGGCCACTATTAAAATATGCTAGAGACAAGATTAGAATGTCAGAATTCCAAAGTCATAGTTTTAAAAAGTAATAAGAAAAGTTCCAAGAAAGATTTCTCTTTCCATTTGTTGCTAAAAGCCAATGTGGAGACACCATGTGCATTTACAAAGAGATATTGTAAAAAGAAGACCTTTAAAGGGAAAATAAATTGCTGAGGGTCAGGGACTAGGAGAAAGCGAGGTCAGAATAACAGCCCTTCTAAATCAGTGAGAACACTAATGGAAAAAGTTACACTTTGAGGTTTTATGGGACATGGGCTTTGCTTCAGCACCTACCCTCACCCCTCATTTGCAAGCACGGTGTCCCTAAGTCCTTTTCCACTATTCACATGGATTGACAGACTAGACTCTTCAGTAACTTGCTCTGCTGGGTTGTGGCTTGTCTGGGTTGTGCTTAACTGAATTAACTCAGTTTAACTGGTGCTGGACTGAAACAAAAATCAGTACAAAGTATAGCAAGTGCATAGTTGAGTCTTTGGCCCTGGTGTGTGGCCACGCAGGTGTTATTACTACAAAGAGGGCATGTTCAAACTTAGGTTGCTTAACATGTTAAGTCTTCACAAATAGGAGGCCTAAAATGCTACGGAGAGGTAGAGTTGGAGCCCAGAGAAAGGATGTGGTATATAGACTAATAGAAACATGGGGCGGGAAGGAGGGCTCACTCCTCAATCAGTGGGCCGTGAGGCACTAATTAATTAACACCCAAGCCTTTTGCCCAGCTCCTGGGCTCAAGTCCCAGGTGTGGCTCTCACCTGCCTTTCCACCACAAGCACATGACTTATCCTCTTCATGCTTTGCCTCACCCATCTGTAAAACAGGGATAATAATATTTTTCCATGGGATTGTAAAGATTCAACTAAACTATTTATTTAAAATGCTAATTCAATGCAGTGCCTGGCACATAGTAAACATTCAATAAATGTTCATTGCTATTAACCTAAAGAAATTACTTGGTAGTCAGACACAAAAGTTCTGATATTTGGATCTATATAATTTTATAGTGAATAAGTATTACTTATGATTTTTTTAAATATGAAATAAAATCTAGACAACATGTACTGAATATGGCTAGATTCTAACTTCCCATCTCATGATTCAGCCATGAAGTTGATCACAAATCTGTAATCCCAAAAGTCCAGAACTGAACCCTCAGGATTTGAGACAGATAAGTGACATTGTGATCACTTCACCCTGGGTTCAGCCCCCATTTCCCCAGTCTTCTTCACCAGTCAGGTGAAGTCCATTTCGCTCTGAGCACAAACTTGAGACAATTCTTTTTCCAACGATCCTAAAGCTAAGAGATAGCAGGACAAAATGGACTCCTCCAGGAAGGCTGCAGCCAGCTTCCAGGCTTAAACCATGACCAATTTGTTTTCTCTGGAGGGGGAATATAACCCCCAGAAGGTGGGAAGGTATAGAGTTCAAAAATAAAGGGAATAACCTGTTCATGTGCTTGAGCCATTAACGTCCTTGGCTTTTCCGACTTGCTGTCACCTTCTGCAGACCCCAGCACTATTAAGGGCACATTTGAGTGCCTCATTCCCGTGTCTTTGAACAAACAAAGTTGCAACTACAGTTCCTCCCTCAGGAGGAAATTTGAAATTTGTCAAGAAATACTGAGTACTGTTTGCCAGTGGATGTAACTCAAATGTCAGGATCTGTTTTTGTGCCCTTGGTCCCCAAACGCACCAGACGGCCCGTGTTTATTCAGTTTTTCTTCTCCGGAAGCAGGGGAAATATAGAATGTGCTCCTGGCTGCTGGGTTTATAAAGAGCTATGAAATCCCTGAAATTGAGTTGTTTAAAGTAAAGTGTTCTCTCGAGGTCACAAAGGGCCACCTTGGAGAGGTAGGAGTGGCAGCTAAATCCTGGCTCCAACAACTCACCATCAAGTTGGAGTTTCAACTACACACAGAGAGATGGTTCCCCAGAAGTTTCCACCAACCAATCTAGTCCTGTAAGATGTGAAAATAAGGACACCCTCTCCCTTGGTTTTCTTCTGCAGAACAGAAAGGGATTATATACAACCAGCTGTTTTCTCCTTCTCTCTGTTTATGGTTTAAAGAAAGATAAAGAGCGAAATGACTCTGAGGGTTGGAAGCATAAACTTCTGACATGGCATTTTTGCTGCATGACTCCATTCCATTAATCCTGAAACAGCAGCGCAGGTGGCTTCTAGGGGATCCCCTCCACTTTGGCCGCTCATTAGGTTTTGGGAGCGTGGGCATGAGAGGGAAGCACAACCACCCAGCAGCTGAGCCTCTCGACGTGGCTTTCTTTGTGTCCAGAGAGAACTAAAAACCTAACTAAGCCTCGAGAAGGACGTTGGCATAGGGTCCCCAAATTCAAGTCTTCAGAGACAAGTTCCCAGGAACTGGATCAGCAGGGGAGAATTTGGTTCTGTGATCTGAGCCTCTATTCACTAAATATAACAAGTCAATTTTAATTGTTCTGTAAGTGTCCATCGAAGTTAGTAATGACAATTATTTTACTGCAACCCGAGTCCCATAGCCCTCAGCCAGGCTGTGATGGTTGAGAAAGTTTTCAGCAAATTAAAAAAAAAAAAATGCAGGAAACAGAGCGAGGCTGTCCAACATCTGCTAGCCAAGTTGTTTAAGTCCTGTGGTTCCAGCTTTCCCAATGGCGGTACTGGCAAGATAGAAAGCAAAGGGGCTGGAGTTGGCTTCCGATAGGTGAGCAGCCCCACCCAAGCCTCCCACTGGGGCCCTGGGCCTAGAAAAGAGGTTCCAGAAACTGTCAATGCCTGAAATTCTACTGCAAGTATGTCAGCAATATCCTGCCCCACCAAGGTCCCAAACTGATATGGCCCCAAAGGATGTTTGCATCTCAAAATGTTTTCAGTTTATTCTGGGTTTTTTTGTTTTAAATGTCTGAGTTTCTATTCAAAATCAGAAGACCTGCCAACACTGAGCCCTCTCTCCTGCAGGGCAGCCATCACACAGGGCTGACAGGTGGTCAGCCTGCTCAGATGATGCCAGCGCTCTCCATTCCCCACAGTGGCCACCAGTCCCTTTGGGTCCCCATAGTCTCCACTGCTTGCTCTTGTCTGGTGCTTTATCAACTTCATATATATATATACGTATTCATATATATATACGTTACCTGCTGCGGCTCTTCCTACATTCTGGTTTCATTGCACATCAAATCTTGTTTTATCTATATGTTCTGTTTGTTAGTTGACTTTGCTCTTCTGGAGGAGGGGGTGGTCCGAGACTACTACAGTTCTTCTGCATCTAGCGCCGTGCCTTCTCAGGGATCAGTTGATCTTCTTTTCTGATTGCTTTTAAGTAAATGACCTGTGGACAGTCTTCTCTACTTCAATGTGAATGAAGAGAATGAGAACAGATTAGATGTAGAAGTGACAAGCAAGCAAGGAAGATGAAGGTGGGCACACAGAGGGAGACCGGAGCATCCAGACAGGGTCTCTGCCCACAGAGCAGACCAGCCCACAGACAGCTTTCAATTTGCCCATTATTTTATTTTTTTAATTTTTGAGGCAAGATTTAAAAATTAATTGATCAATGGCTGATTCTAGGCCTAGGGCAGGAATATACCAGATAAGCAACCCTACTAATGGGGGTATAACAAAGGGACAGAGGAGCCAACTGAAAGAGTTCCCAATGGCCAGAGTTAGAATAATATTTTTTAAGATTTTATTTATTGATTTTAGAGAGAGGATAGAGAGAGAGAGAAGAGAGGAAGGCAGCAGAAAACATCAATTCATACAACTTGCTTCTTGTATGTGCCTTGACCAGGAAACCCCGGGGTTTCGAACCCGTGACCTCAGCATTCCAGGTCGACGCTTTATCCACTGCACCACCATAGGTCAGGTAGAGTTAGAATAACTTGAGTAACAAAATAAATAATGTATTACATTAAAACTCAAAATATAAAATAAATGTCTGTGAGTTGATACTAATATAAATGATTAAATAAAGTAATAAATGGAGGAGAAAAGAAAAACCTCCCAAGCAGGAGAATTTCACATAAATTATGTAGATTCTCCACCCTCAAGAAAGGAAAGAGCTTATACCCCTCTCCTTAAGTGTGGGCTGTGCATAGTGCCTTCCTTCTCAAGAATATAGTCTGAAAAGGGGGGTGAAGAGAATGACTTTACAGTGAAAAAACACAAATAAACGCCATCTCAGCCAGTGATCAAGGTCAACATCATCAGTGATAAGTCATGTTGACAATGATGTGATGAGGATAGTGCTTAACCTGTATAGTCTTCCTCCCAAAAACCCATAGCTCCAGTCTAATTATGAAAAAAAACATCAGATAAATCCCAATTAGCAGGCCTTCTACACAATACCTCACCCAGATCCTTAAAACTGTCAAGGTCATCAAAAACAAAGAAAGTCTGAGAAACTGTCACAACAAAGGGGACACATGATGAGTAAATATAATGTGGTACCTGGATGGATTTGGGTCAGAATAAGAATATAAGGTGAGAACCAAGGAAATCTGAATAAAGTAGCAGTGTTTATTAATGATGATGTACCAGTATTAGTTCAATGATGTTAACAAAGAAGGATATTAATCCTAGAGGAGATTGGGTATGGGATATATGGGAACTCTCTGTACTGTCTTCATAACATTTATGTAAATCTGAAAGTTTTCTGAAACTAAGAGTTTATTTTTAAAATAATTTTATTTAGAAAATTACATTTAATGGGGTGACATTGATCAATAAGAGTACATATGTTTCAGGTAAATATTTCTATAGCACTTGAATGATTGATTGTGCTGTGTGCCCATCACCCAAAGTCGAAAGGGGATTATTAAAAAAACAATTTCTTTCACATTAAAATCTTGATTACTAATAATGCAATGTTGTATCAGTGATCCAAATATCAGAAGATGATTGCCCCTGCTACCACTGCCTTTTGTATAACCTGCAACCTTATTTGCCAAGTGAAACAGAAAGAAAAAGATGCCTCTTCCCCCACCTTCCAAATCTAACTGGCAGTGCATCTAACTGGCAGAGTATAATTCACCCACCAGACCCTCCATGCAATCCAGCAATGTGAATGGACTAATATGGAAGAGCATGCTGAGTACCAAGTAACCATATTAAGCACAGACAGAGCCATCACACTTGCTCTCCCCAATGCTGAGGCCAAATGTGACCTGTCATAGATCTGTGTGCCTACATTGTTCCTACACGTGCCTCTGCTTTCCTCACTTACAGTCTACTTCTACTCCAACTTAAGGGCCGTGGCACAACTTAGAAGGTATTCTATACACACTGGTGGAAAAGTTTGGAAGCAAAATTTTGATGGTCCTCATATACTATATTCAACAAAATTTATCAGGTTTCAAATACTCAGCTAAAATAGTAGAGGAGAAAAATGAAGACACCTCTCTTGTATGAAAGAACTGCCAGCCTAATCAGGGGAACATCATATGAATGAATACAAATCACTCTATCGCAAGACAGAACACTGTAGTGCCATGCATGTTCACTGAGCAAGTATCACATGAAGTAGTTATGCAAATTAAATCCAATGGTGTGATAGGGCTTTGAAAGGGACAATAAATATTTAAAGTATTATTCTTCTTATAGACATATTGCCCACACACTATCAAACATGTCCACATATGTAACTATAATTATAGACAACTTAAATTTTTAAACTTATTTGCATAAATTAAAAATATTACTTTTCACTATTTTTAAACCATCATCACACCATTTGTTCACTGAAGTTTTATAAACAAGAAAATATATCAATTATCCCTACGTTAGTCTTTATTGTTGGATGAGCCTACCTAGTAAGCATTCTCTTTAAATGCTTAAACCCTTCAAAAATGTCATTGTTAGAATTTAAAACCTTTAAACCATCAAAAATGCCATTGTTAGAATTTAAACTATCTAAACCCTTCAAAAATGCCATTGTTAGAATTGTCCAAGAAGCCCCTTTTCCTCTGGGAACTGAAATATTATTTATAAATGTCCACCTGCAAGAATCTTATAATAGCTTATAGGAAAATAAACAGGGAGAAAACAATATCCAGCTACTCAAAGGCAAAGAAAATCCTGACTAAAGAAAATATTTGGCTATGGTCATCTGCTCTTTCTAACTTATATTCTATCATAGGATAACACTGCTGTGGTGGGAAACAGACAAACACAGCACCAATTTTCTATTCCATTTGCTAGGTGTTATTATTCTACAAGAACACAGACCTGCATGAAAATATTCTAGCTGGAATTTGAAACCTAAAGACAGATATTAATGGCCTATTAAGTGAGAGCCTGAATGAGGGAATCATAGAGGGCATCCACTTCAGTCTCTTAACCTTAAACAGAATCTATGAAAGATTCAAACTGCACTAGATTGCTCCTGCAGATGAGAACCTCACTGCCTCATGAGGTCCTTGGTTTAAATACACAACAAGCTCTACTTGATAGAAAAGGCTTTTGCTGAGACACTTGGTCTCCCTTCTACTTACTGCTTTCTGGAGTTGGACAGAACACAGCTGTTCCTTCCTTCTGCCCTGGAACAGGCTGAATAACTTAAAGGAATCAAGCACATAGGTCAGGGTATCTATAGGGCACTGAAATGAACTGGCAAGTCTGTACCTTTTAATTGAAGGAAGTTCTCTACAGCTACAGAAGGTAAACAAGCAAGTCTAGTGTTGTGTTGCTTGCAATTTTATAAGTAGGAAATAAGGATCATTATATAAAATCCTATTTAAAAAGAAAACAAACAGTACTGACAATAACTATGTGAACCAAACAAAATGTTTTTGTAAGACATTTATGCAGATGCCAGAGATAACTGCTGGCTTTCCCCCCTAAGTCTCATTCCTTTGGGCTCATCCTGAACTTCCTTTACTGTTGCTTGCAGGCCACAGTCTCCTGGGTCCTGGCAAGAGGCAGTGGGTTGGACAAGCTTGGTATGAAATCCCAGCATTCTGTTTATCACTTGTATGGCCCAGGGCAAGATTCTGGAGTATGAGTACCAAAGCCTCATTTCTTGTCTGTGAAAGACAGCACATGCCTCCTAAAGCCCTTATGAGAAATGAATTAGACGATGCATGCATAGTGCTTAGCGGCGTGCCTGACCTAGAGTAACTACAAACTAAAACTGGCTGGGAAATTCCTTGTCATGTTTCTCTTGACATACTTTTGTTTGTATTACTTATTTTTAAAAGGCTTTGTCCAAAGGAAACACTAATCCTGATGGTTCTGAACAACAGAGTATGACAGGCCTGTTACTTAAGGACATTACGACCTGGACTTGTATTAAAGCAGTAGGAGAGTGTTGATCTAATCACTACATCACACTGCTGCCTCCAGTTAAGCTCGTAATCAGCTAAACACCCTCCGCAGCTTTTCAGAGGGGCTGGTTCCAATCTGGGCGTACCTCCTCCTAGACGAATCAACTGATCTGGGGGGAACCCAAATATGTTCCTTTACATTCATCACTATTTGATTTCAGATGGTTTGTTGGAGACCTGCCAATTCTGTGGTAACAAGAATGTATGAAGAGTGTAGGTTGTGGAGTCAGATAGTGTTTGGATCCTGGCTCAGTTTCCCTATCTGCAAAATAAGGATAATAATAGAATTTACCTCAGAGTTGTCATGCAGATGAAATGAGGTAATGGATATAAAGCTTTTAGGGAGTGCCTGGAACATAAGCACTCAGTGCGCATTAGTGATGATGGTGGTGATGATGATGGTGGTATTGTTATCAAAATACCAAAAAGAGCAGATGACTCTGTGATGCTCAAACAGAGCTGGGAAATGTTTGTTCAACAAGATATAAATCATCTAACAGAAGGAATATTTAGTCTCTATTTGGCATGTTTCTTGGGTCACTCTGCCAAATCATGAACAAGAGAATGTCCTTATAAGCTAGTCTCATTTAAGGTGCTTAATGGACGCCCCCTGCCAAGAAGTCATCTGTCTTAAGATCCCATGCCCACTTGAAACTAATATAATATTGTAAGTCAATCATAATTGAAAAATAAACTTTAAAAAAAGATCCCATGCCCATCTTATCAAAACCTTATATATAAACACATCTTCTAGAGTTCTCAGACTCCTGCTTGTCACCAGCATATGTGTTGGGATAGGGGGCAGAAATGAGAGCTGACCTTTGGTCCCCAGATCAGAACACAATATCTGATCCAGAAAATAAAATTGCTTTTCTGCCTATAGGACTATACAGGGCATGGCAAAAGTAGGTTTATAGTTGCAAGTATGCAAAACACAGAGTTTATTCCTGTATTATTTATTAATTATTGTATTATTTTCCATACAAACAACTGCAACTGTAAACCTACTTTTGCTCCACCCTGTACACTGGAGAGAAGTTGCTGTCCCTCAGGAATGTCTACCTTCCTCCATTTCATTGCTATTCTCTCGGCTTTCAGAGGTATCTTTGAAGCTCTGACTATTTCTAAGAACTACTGTTATCTCCATCTTTATTCTTATAAAAAGCAATATACAGGCAATAAAACCAAAGAGGTCCAAAGGCAATAAAATCTATGATTCCCCTTGACCACTCTTCCTCGAGGCCACCACCCTTGACCCCGCTATGAGTCGAGTCCCGCTGCCTGGTACCCCACCCTCACAGGACTGCAGCATCACACGTGCACAGAGAGGGCAGACTCTTGGCTTTTGGTTGTTGTGGCTCACTGAGAAGTTACATATTATCCTGCAGGTTCCTTTTCCCTTTTAACAATACCTCATGGACATCACCCCAAATTGAATTTTAAATAGGTGCATAATATTCCATATTAAACATGTGCCATAATTTTATTTGCCTGTTGATGGACATATCTTGTTTTCTAGATTTTTCTAGGAAAAAACAGAGACATAGTGTTTAGGGTGGTGGTAAGGGGTGCATTCTTATTTTATTCTTTTATTTATTTTATTCTTTTACATCTGAGGCTAAATTTCTATAGGGACTACTGGGTCAAAAAGATTTGTTACTTAATTATATTAAATTTTGGCAGGTTATATATACTGCTCACAAAAATTAGGGAATATTTTGCAATGAATATGAAACAATTAAAAAAGAAACATTTAATTTTTTTTTATTAAACAAGAACACCAGAAAAGCAAACAACAAGTCAAGAAAAGTTGTTCTAGTAGTATGCAAACGAGATGCAAAACCAACTTTTATTTCATCGGTGAAAATGCACTATACTGGAGTATCTGCACGTTCCCTGATCCCCTCATTTTTGTGAGCAGTGTAGTTGGACTCTGTACCAGCTTTAGGTTGTTTTTCCTAAAACCCTGCCTCCCTGAACGTTCCACAGCTCCATGCACAGCAGCCTGCAGCAGGTTCCCCTAGGTACCCATGCCAACGCCAGAAACCACCGTGCAGCCAGGGCCTAGTGTCATGGCTCCCCATTACCTGGGCCAGGGCAAGGTCTACCTATTGTCACTCCTATGGAGGACCAAGTGGTCTGTCGCCAGCCCAACTGTTGGGAGGAGAAGGATGTGTATCTGGCATCCTGCATTGAAACTTGCCTAATTTTCCACTGAAATGATGTTTAGTAGTTAGGTGGAGTTGAATCCGCACCACTGCAGACCTAGCGCCGAAGGAGAGGTATGCCAGGGCTCAGGACGAAGCACTGGAGGGCCAGGGTGCACCTCTGACCAATATTTTATATTATGGTTTTGATGGGAAAGTACACTTCAAATAGCAAAGAGCAAATGAACTTCTAAGACTCTACTCGTTTCTGAATCAGGAACATATCTTGGCAGTTTATAGAGGCTGCTTGAAAACAGCAGAGCTCAACTTGTGGTGAGAACCTTACGGTAGACGCTAAGGCATAGTTACAGATATGGTGAGCTGATTAATTGACCCTGAAGACTTCCTGCATTAACATGCTCCCTTGGGGTGAAGGAACAATGAGTCAGAGGGGCCCCGGAAGGTTGCAGAAGTCCACCGTGTCACTCCAGCAGATCCACACAGGAACATGGACTCTGACTTTTCACTCTAGCACCAGGGTACAGCAGGACTCAGTTTCAGATTTCTTATGCAGTAAAGGTAGACAATACCCATAGCCATATCATAGGTATAATTTGAGAATTAAAGGAGACTGCACACAAAATGTTTAACATCAGATATGGTACATGGTAAGTCCTTAATAAATGTTAGCTATGACGACTGACTACTGTTACTATACCCAGTGTCATGGTTCCTCCTCCTAGAGCTCTGTGGCACAAGCTTACTCAAAAGCAATGTTATAGTACATCTCAGCTGGCACATTACGTTAGTATAGTCTATGAATGTCTAAGATTTACTAGGTGCCAGTGTTAACTAGGAAGACAACAGTGATGATGGCAAACAGAGACAAGTATTTCTTCAGTACTTAAATCCAGGGAAAATTATGCCTCCAGAGAAATACTGAGAAGAAAAGAAGAGAGCATGACAAAATTATGGCTGGGGTGAGGGGAATGCGACAAAAGGGAACAGAAACATGGTCAGCTTGGTTCTTAAGAGTGATGTTCAAAAAGGACTGAACTTGGATTCTGAAGACTGTCCTGGAGTCCTCTGACAACTTATTCCACCCTTCTGCAGTGCTTCTAATTCATCCGGAAGGAGGAATTGGGCCCGTGACCTTAAGGTTCCCTCTTTAACTAATTCTTCTCTAACAAGGCCATTTGGAATCTGACTCTGCATAGCTTGTTGGTCCATTCGGGGTAAGTCCTGATGAAAATGAAGCAAAGCACTGCTCTACTCTCCTTAAACAAACTGCCCACCACTTCCCAGCAGGTGCTGCAACTTGGCAGAAAGTGGGGGGCAAGAAAGTCATCCTGCCTTTTGCCCTGCTAATGACAAAACACTCAGTCTAACCCTTTCTGAAAAGCAAATGTCTCTCCTCGACATCATGTTAGTAACCACTTGAATAGAAATGGGACAACATTTTCTTTTGCATTCCTGCCAAGTTTTCAGCTCCAGAGATGTGGCTTTTAGGATTTCCCATAAAAGCCCAAAGTGGCAACATCAATAAATTTACCACAATAATCATCCATGCCCTGACCCCACCAAACTTCCCAGTAGAAACTCTTATCTTTCTGCTCAGTAGTTATCCTTCATGAACTTTCTCAGATTTATTGCCTATGTGGGGCAATTCATCATGTAGAATAAATACCACTTTCTTTCATTGGACAGGCCTGTGCTTCAGGTGGCTGTCATTTCAACATGGCCCCATCATTAAATTTGGGCTGGGAGAAGGAGACTTAAGATAATGGGTTGCTTTTGTCAGTTATATATTCACAAAACAAGCAATTTGCAGTGACCTTGATTTCTTCTCTACATGCCAATGCTCTGGGGCACCTTGAAGAAGGCAACTACATTGTATTGAGTCAACATGGCATGAGAAAAATGCATGGGTTTTGGAGGGACAGACAGTTCAACTATTGGACGTTTTGTGAACTTGGACATGTAAATTAAATACCGCTGAACCTTGGCTGCCTCATTTGTGATATGGAGGATCATTGTAAGACTTAGAAATACCATTTACAAAGTATCTAGTTTTGCACCTGGCACATAGTAGGTACTTAATCAAGGGTCATTAATGTGGCTAATTTCACTTGAAGATAGTATGGTGACTCCCAGTCTTGGTCTTGTCCTTAGCAAGGGGATTTCAAAGAGAAGTTTCCACAGAGGTCATTCAATACCAGGGAGCCATGCCCACAAGGGAAACCAAGATGGTGGCAATTTGGAAAAACTTTGGAAATGACTATCAATCTAAGAGTATTAAAGTGTAATTGGTTGTTCTTCTCTCTCATTAATTAATGCATTCAACAAAAGGTTATTGAGCACCTAACCTGTGTCAGGCTTTGTTCTACTTCTTAGAATAAAACAGAGGAAGGCTGCTTTCTTGAGTCCTCCTGATCTCCCATAATATTTGCATAACCTGATCAGGGGCAGAGGACATAAAAGCAAATGTCCTAGAATAGTGCTGTCCAAAGCCACTAGCTCCATGTGGCTATTCAAATTCAAATTTTTATATCAATAATTAAAATTAAATAAAATTTAAAATTCAGTTCCTTAGTGGCTTTAGCCACATGTCAAGTGGTCGATAGCCACATGTGGCTACCCTAATGAACACTAGAGATACAGAACATCTCCATCACCACAGGAAGTTCTGTTGGACAACACTGTCTCTGGAGGCGATGTAAGCTGAAACCACACACGAGGACACCGACCTACGGGATCTGAGGTATAGTCTCAGTGCCACCCAGCCATCAGGCCTGCCAGAACTGTCCCAGGTGTGCTCTCCACTGAGGACTGCAAGGTGGGACTGGCTCTTTTCCTGGAATAATCTGCAGGCAGTACTCTGACTCATGTATACCTACATTCAAGTTTTCTTCCTGGGAAAAGCATCCAGGTTAGAGCTTATCTACAAAGGACCAATTTACTGTCCACATTACCCTCAAATGACCCTTCAACTCACTGGTTCCCAATTTTCTGTGGAGCCCCAACTTTGTTGCTCCTATGTCTCATTTCAGATAACCAGTTTGGGTCTCCTCTGCCTTGCCACTGTGCTTGGACACAGGCTACCAGCTCTGACCCTTGTCATACTCTCTCAGAAGCCACTTCATATGCACCCTTTGGCTCTCACATGCCACTTGGTGCCAAGTGTCTTATATCACCTTGGAAGGGTCCAAATGGATCAACCATTTTAGAATATAAGGATATTCTTAGTAAATTACTATGTCACAAATAAGGTATCTGGATTCATGCTTGAAATGTTCTTGGATGAATGGGATAACCATGCAAAACTGAGCTTCTGACACATATGAACTCACTATGTTTATACTGTTCTAATTGTACCTGTTTATAATTGGTAACTTGAAAACAGTGCAGAAAACTCAGTACAATCTCTCATAGTGGAAAAACACAGCGACTTGGAGAATCAAAAACAAAACAAAAACTTCCAGTTGGATTTTAGAATGAATAAAAGAATTAATTCTTTCATATGACAGATTTATCTTCCTAATAAATTACTTTATGCCTGGACCAAAATTAAAAAGTGTCCCTTGTTGTGCACCTATCACTACACAGAAAGAGGTGGGAGAAGAATGGAATCCAATGGCAGTGAGGGGCAGCGAGTGTGGGGTTGTAAAGTTTCATGGGGAAAAAATGACAAAGTTAATGATTTGTGTATGGGGAACAAAAAGCTAATGATATAAAAATAAATTTACCATTTTTTCATAATTGGTTTTTACATCTTCTTTTAGTTGTTTCACTACCTCTTTCTCCCTTCCAAATGCCACTTCTGCACTCCTGTGGATGGCACGACCTGCTCAATTTTGCCTTACTGCTTCTTCCCTCCGTCTGAGCTGGCCCAGCACAGGGAGTGCTCAGATGCCTGAAGCGTCTGGGCAGATCATTTAGCTCTGAAAGTATGGATTCATTGCTTCCTCTTTTTCAGTGATTGCTGGCCCTGACTACCTCCCCCACTTCGTTTCTTACCCCCTTTTTCTCTCTAGATTCACAACTGGCTTCCCACTCTTCCGTGAATGCACCAAACATGCTCCTGCCTCAGACCATTTGCATTTATTGTTCTCTCTCTGAAACAGCTGTTCTCCAGGTGTGCACAGGTTTAGTCCCTCATGTCATTCAAGTATTTTTCACAGAAAACTCTTCCCTAACTGCTGTACCCCTACTCCCTTTCTCTTTATTTTTAAAATTATATAGCAGTTTTCACAAGTTGAGATTATGAGGTATGTGTGTATACATATATATTATAATATATAGATTAGACTAGTCTATATATATTCGACCATTTCTCCCCACTAAAATATAACTACCATGAGAGCAAAGACTATATCAGTTGAGTCTTACTGAGTAATAAACCTTTCCAAAACTTAGTGGCTGAGAACAGCAGCCATTTATTTAGCTTGTAATTCTATAATTTGGCTGTTTGGGCTATGCTCAGCTGGGCTCACCTGGGTGGTCATCTGGTCTGGGGCTGGCTTGGTTGATCTTGCTTGATGCTTACTCAAACATCTGCATTCATTAGCCAGTAAACAGAAGGTTGGCTGACTTGGCTGGACAGTCTTATTTTTTCCCATATGACCTCTTAACCTCCAGCTGGCTACATTGGGCTTGTTCATATGGCGGTGAGGGTTCCAATGCATAAATGCTATTCATACCCCTGAGTGATTCGCACATGCGAGAGTTCTATTGGCCAACCCAGATTCATGGGGTAGAAAAATAGATTCTGTGGGAAGGACCTATAATTAACACCACTTTCCAAGGTCCTAAATGGAGAGAGGAATTCATGGCTATATTTACAAACTATCCCAGGGAATAGATCTGTTTTGTTCACTTCTGTATCTCTAGTACATAATGCAGTGGCTAGCTCAAAGCAGGCTCTCAATAAATACTATTTAAATGAATAAATAGAATTTACTCCAGAAGACCAAGAAACAGGAGACACAAAATCTGCTGGAACACCATCACAACTGGATGCTACAAATGTGACTGTCACCACTGTATTTCCACCATCACTCCTGACTCTACCACTCCCACAGAAGATGTGCACCAAAGCTTTCTTTTTGCATTGCTTGTTCAAGGCATGAAGTCATCTGGAGCTTCTCATTGGCCCAGCCTAGCTCATGTGACTGCCCTGCTGCTTGGGAGGTGGGGCAAGGAAGACCAACCTAGAAATACATACACACACACACACACACACACACACACACACACACGGGAAATTCCCACAAAATAAGAAGATGGATTCTGGAGAGATCAGTTTTCCTTAAGTGTCCATAGTTGTCCAGTAAAGATATCCTACTTAGAAACTGTTAGAAACCATTCTAATGCCTATTTTTGTGTTGATAATGATGGCAGATATCTATCTGGACTACATACCTACACACACTAATGTGCAGATGAGGGAAACTTTAAATTCAGCCAAATAATCACTTTCCAGAACAGCTGTTTAGTGAATGAATTATTTTGTTTCTTTCAAAAATCATTTGGATTTCATATAGAGGTTGTAAAATTCTATGTGTATAGAATGCTTGCTACCTATTTAAATCACAAAGGAATCATTAGGATGACTGGGGCGGGGGCAAGTGCTATAACTGTCATTTAAAATTGTCATATAGAATAACACACAAAGACTTTGTGCCACTGTCACTGGAATAAACATGTGCGTTTAGGAATAGAAGACCTAGAATTGGTTACTGTCATGCAGAACAGTAGAAAATTTCAAACATATTATATAAAGACTCAGAAGCAGTAATAGGATCTCGTGGCCTTTAAATCAAAGCTTCTTAAGAAAAAAAGGGAAGCTATAGAAAATACCTAACCCACACAAACTCGTATAATTTTTCATTATTTCCTCCAGCGTTTAGAAGACAGTTATATAACCACCACCACCCTGACACACAGCACATAAACACACACACAAATTACAGTGCTCAACTTGGATCCAACATCACTTTCTGTTCTTTCAACTATCTGTGCCCAGAAAGGGAAAACACGCTGGTGAACCTGAGCCTCGTGGGATGCCATTCAGGATGAAACTCTTCACTTCAGAACCTATAGTTTCAAGGAGCCCAAGGAAACTAGTAGCTAGTCAGGCAGTGCCCCAGTGCCTGCCCACATCCCCTGCCCTTGCTGTGCCAGCCTCGTTCCAGATGCCAGCACCTGCATTTCTCTGCCTGAGGGTTTTCTCCAACCATGGAGGCAGCTTTTCTGCCTATTGGCAGGCCAGAAAACACAGAATTGACACTCACCAGCTGCCCACAACCAATGACCAAGGGAATGATAGCTATATATTGTGTCCTTGCCCCTCTAACAGGATAATTCTGAGGTATATGTTCTTCCATAAGAACAAATGTCGATCAGGTTTCCCCATGGGGAACGAGCTCCTGCAGCCATAAAAGTAGCTACTTGGTAAAGCCAGCTTTCAAGGCTGCCTCCCTTCCCTCCTTTACCTACCACTCCATTGTCAGAGCCTCCTTCACCTCCTTCCTGGCTCAGAGTTGACCTAGGGAGGAGCCCAAACCAACACAAAGTCCCAGCTTTCCAACCACCTCCTGCCCCCAACACACAGTCCTCCCCTAATATCTTGGCTGGGTCCCTGGAGCTCCTTGGTATGTAGTCCAGGTGAAAACTCAGAACCACTGAGAAAAGCCTCCTGTGGTGCACTGTGAGCTATTCCTACCTTAAAGAGCAGAAAGGATTTGACAAAAGCTGGGTAGATGGGAGTGAAGGGAAGATGCCAAGAGTCGGGGTAGTGGTGGAAGGCCCGCCAAGGCAGGAGGAAGGCCCTTCTCTCTGGCCCTTCTCTCTCTTGTTTGGGAAAAACTGAGCTGGTGGACGTGGCTGTAACGGCATCAGAACATGGCAGATGAAGCCCATCACCTTGATTTTCCTAGGTACTCAGTGCTCTCACTAAACCTTGATTTCCTCATCTTTGCGATGGAACTGATAATAATACCTGCCTCTGGAAGTTGTTAGAATGAAATGAAATAGTCTGCATAAAACGCTAAGCACAGTGCCTGGCACACAATACATTAAACTATCATTTTATTGTTAATAGTTTCTCTCATTGATAACCTTTATAATGTTAACTCATATAATGAAACCTTGAATTTTTATTCATCCTCCTGACCTGCCAAGGATTAAAAATCAAAGCAAAGAGTTCGCTTTAAAAAGCCCAAGCTGCTGCTCTGTTTCCGTGTCTTCTCCCTACCGCTCTCTTACCAGCGCGCATGCGCCAGACCGCCGGCTGTTGTTCTGTCCGCTTCCTTCCTGATGTGTGACATGCAGTCCCAGGGTGAGGATGTGGAGGGATGGCCTCTCGCATGCTTTGAACCATGCAGAGCAACCGCAACAACAACAAAAGAAAGGACCAGTAATACTCAGGAATGCAAGGTTAAACGCTCATGTAAAAAGCTCATTATCCTACATCCTTCTCTTCCCTGCCCAGCCCGCTTCACCGCGTGAGCCACTCCGCGGCTCCAGCAGCCTTCCAGAACCATTTTCCATGGCGCTTTGCAGCAGATGTGATCATTGTAAAATGCACCATCAGAGGACTGTGGTATTTATCTCTTTTCCTTAATTTCAATTTTTACTACCCTTTCTTAAAAGACAGCAAGACACAGATTGAGCCATAAACTGTCAGATTCCCTATGTTATGAGGCTACCAATTTCCTGAAATGTGAGATGATTTAAATTCCCAATCAAAAAGGACAGATAGGCAAATACATCGCTACTCCAGGAGGATTTGGAAAGCTCTCAAGCCCTGTTGTCGCCCTTATAATCTCCATCAGCTCAGAGTATTGACATGGACATAGAGAAAACCACTGAACATTCAAAATTAGACACAGTTCATCAGAACCAGGTCCTGGATGGCTGGAAGATACCCCCCGCCGCCTCCCCCTTACCCTAGATCCCGGGTGGCTTCAGACTGACAATATATTGTTTGTGATGGCAAGAATCAGGAAGATCTTGCAAACTGCAAGCTCAGAATCAGTAGGCAGGATGGCTAGAGTCAAGCCCATCAAGTAGTTTTGGAAGCCAGCCATATCAAAACTAACACATGTGCAAAGACCCATTCACACAATTAGGACAAGTCCTCTGTGGCAACATAACAGGTGTTGATAGTTTTATTATTGTTGTTGTTGTCTTTGTTCTGGTTTGCATGATTTTGGTTGGTGATTTGTTTTTCCTCTGGATGGACAAGATGGAGGAGAAAGTAAGACGTATGCTTTTGAACGTGATTTCCCAGACAAAACCCCTTTGCCTGGCAACTTTAATACCTTAAAGCTTGCCTGGTTCTGGCAGATAAGGATTTGAACGCTAGTTAAATTGGGAAGTGCCAAATGGGGGAAGGAAGGAAAGAATTCAGAATCCAGTGAGTTTAATGAGCAAGTTTTCACTGTGAGCACCTGGGACCCTATCCTACTGGGGCTCCTGGGTGACCGCACCCAGCAACTTTCAGAATTACCCACTCCAGGGACAAGGGACCTGGGGAGTTTATCCACAGTTGCTGAATGAGGGCACTCCCAGGGTCATTAACTCTGAGGACAGCGCCTGCAGAGGAGATACAGGCAGGGTACCAACAGCATCCGCAACAAGTTCCACCCTTTGTCATATGCCCTGGTCCAGCCACAGGAGCAGCTGGTGGCCGCCAGCCAATGCAAGCTCCAGGAAAACCCAGTTCCAGTCAGAGCCAGCAGCCCTAAAGAGAAAGGAAACGGTACTACAAACATGTGCTGATGTTTTGCGAGGCATGCTATTGTGGGCTCTGAAAAGGGCCCTCTGAGAGGATTTGCAATGCCTATCAGCCCATCCAGGAAGGCGCTTCCAGCTCAGCAGCACGATGGCGCTCAGTGGGTAACAGGCATGGAAAAGCGAGGCCTCCTGGGATCACGGGCTAATTAAATGCAAGCCTCTTTCTCCTTCCTTCACTGCTGAAACACACAAGTCAAAATCTCCTAAAAGCCCTAAATCTGCAGCCATATTCATCTCTTTAATTACTGTGCCTGGTTTGCTTTATTTGCGGGCATGGGAGCTTTTTAAATCATCATCACATCTCTGTGCAAGGTGTCAAGGAATCATAAAGACCCTGGGGGAAGCAGGGAAAGGCAGGCACTCACTTGGGCCAATGACTGTGCTACTGGCCCTTCCTTTGCATCATGAAAAAGGTACTGAAACAGCTCAAAACTGAAGGGAGAACAAAACTGGCAAAGCACTAAGGCCGAAGGGACCCTAGCACTAGATTTAAGTTGAAAGAGGGCAGCCGAAGTCCTTGTAGAGGGAAGACAGGGTGAGTCACAGCGTCTTGCCTTCAGACCAGGGGCCTCTTTTCCAGCTGCTGGGAGAGTTGCCAACAGACAGCTCATGGCCTGGTTCCTCTCAGAGAATTACCTTTAGCTGAAGGGAGCTGCCATGCCCCAGGGTCCCTCCCCTCCCTGGGAGTGGCCCCTCTGCAATAACAGGACTGTGTGGAGTCCAAGCTCCTTCCTGCTTGCCTCATTTTTGGGGTATCTCTGAAAAACCATCCCAGCTCCAGGAGTTTCTGTGACTGGGGCCTCAGGAGCTACAGCAGCACAGCCCAATTTCTTCTCTGCCTGATCCCCTCACTCCCCCCAATGCAGACACCATCCCCAGGGGGCTCCCTTCACACAAAGTGCTGCCTCAGAGTCTGTTTCCTAGGGAACCTAACTACGGCCAGCCACTGAATACCATGGTTGGTGTAGGAAATGGCAGATGTGCTGAAGCCCCGTCCAGGTGCCCCAGAATGGCACGGAGTTGTAGAGAACATGCAAGGGGCGGTGGGGGGACACGGGAGGACACATGGAGGGTTTTTGTTGGGCAAATAAGTTTGTAAAATTTGTATTTTTTGAGTTTGCTCCCTTTTAGTGTTAAAAAATAGCTCTGGGCAGCGCCAGGTATGTGGTCTGTGAAATTGTAAATTACCTTCCTGCTTGGGAAGGGCCATTGTCTTGCTCATGTTTGCCAGAGGAGAGGTTTTCAGGCCAGAAAGTTTGTGCAGAGAGAGAAAGGAGATGGGGAACAGAGGTGAGGGGCTTTTGTGAGCTCCACTGAGACTGGTGAGGCCTTTGATTCCAGGAGAAACCAGAGAAGATTCTCCTGGTTGTGGAACCAGAGAATGTGTCAGTGGTTTTAGGATCCCTGAGTGAAAGGCAAGTGTTTTTCCCCCGTGTGTTTGCTCACCAACCAGTACAAAACTTGAATAAAGGAATGGCCCACCATTTTTTGGCTCCACTGTTTCTTTACGTCTGCCCAAATCTAATGTGAACCTGCATATGAATGGTCACGATGGCAGCGACCCTTGTCCTTAAAGCTATTCAGCAGACATCTGGCATTTCCCTGGGCATTGTCCCCAGGGTTCACACAGCATACTTGTAAGTCAGCACATGCAATATGACCGACAATGCTGGTGCACAAAATAAGTAACGAGCACCATAAAAATGATAACAAGACAAGTGAGAAATTGGGGAAAGTATTTGCAACAGATATAACAGACAAAAGGATAATTTTTTTTTAATGTATAAAGAACTCTTGAAAATTAATTTTGAAAACACCAGCAACCGAAAAAATAAAACGGGGAGAGAGGGTGAACTGAGTTTGCAGAAAAAACAAATTACCAAATGGCCTTTAAAAAAATATTCAACCTTGCCTGACCTGTGGTGGCGCAGTGGATAAAGCGTCGACCTGGGAACACTGAGGTCGCCAGTTCAAAACCCTGCACTGGTCTGGTCAAGGCACATATGGGAGTTGAGCTTCCAGCTCCTCCCCCCTTTTTCTCTTTCTCTCTCTCTCTCTCACTCTGTGTCTCCTCTCTAAAATGAATAAAATAAAATAAAAAACAATATTCTTAAAAAAAAAATATTCAACCTTACTCATAAGAAAATAATGCAAATTATTACTAACCTGAGATTTCATTTGCACCCAACAGATGAAACAAGATCAAAAAGTTGAATAACATGCTGTGTTGGCAGGTGTGTGAAGTAATAGGTATTCTCATAAAATTCTGGCAGGTGTATAAATCGGTACAACCCTTCGGAAGGCAAATTGGCAGTTTTAAATATACATACTCAATTGACTCCTCAAGAATTTTGCTCTTTAAGGATTCATAAATCCAAAAAAGTATGCAAAGGTTTCAATATAGGGCTATTCATTTTAACATTTCTTATAGTAGCAAAAGACCAGAAATCATCAAAATGTTCATCATAACATGCTAGAATAAATAAATTTATAGTAAACCCATTAATAAAATAGTCTTCTTCAGCCCAGCTCTGCCCTGCTTACCCTGCAAAGGATCCATACAGAGGCCAACCAACCTTGAGGCTAAAAGAGCTGGCTGCACAGGCCTTCACTCAGTCAGAGCCCTCCCACACCCCCAGCGCTACCTCAAGCACCCAGTGTTTCTCCTGGGTTTGGTCAACTTCCCCATCGCTCTGCACAGCCATGCTGGGTTAAATAACCTGAGCAACTCACTGTGTTTCCTCTAATGAACAGTTGGGGTAACAGCACATTTTATTACCATTTATATTTTACCAGATATGGTATTGGTTGTTCTAACTTTCATTAGTCTTTCACTTTAAGGAAAGGAAAAGTATTTCCAGTGTAAGTTTAAATTATGATATTTAATTTTTGGATGTTCAAACCAATCCAAAGGATTTCTTTTTTTCAGTACTCTTCCGTCAGGGAGTTTATTAAATACCTTTCAGTCACAGGATGATTTAAAAGCAAATCTTCCCTCGGTTCATCCTATTTGTTATGGTCTTGAGCATCTTTATTCAGAAGAGTTCTAAGGGCTTTATATAATCTATATCAGCCATAAATTTGCGTTAAGGGAGTAAGAATCTTTGGAATGAAACTCTCTTAAAATATTTTTCAAGCTACTAATTCCTGAAAGAACTAACAGAGAAACAAACCAGAACTTGCAAACCCAAATGCCTCAGAAATGTTCACCTGCTTTTTCTCAGCTGGAGAAAAAATTCTTAAAAAGCTCCTGGATATCTTCAGAGATGAAATTACAATGGTGGAAGCAGAGGTCAGCACAGTTCTAGGTACCTCTGTCTATGGCCCATCAGGCCGAGAAGTCTATTTCATAGCAGGTTTCATTGACACAGGCACATTTTCCCAATTCTATGCCTCGCAGACTGCATTATACTCTGTAGAAAAATTCCCAAGGTATATACACTCAGAATCAGCAACCTGATTTCATATCCCCAAAAATCTGTATTAGCACACACAGCTCCCTGACTCAGCTGCATAGCTGAAAACCCTGAATGTTGCAACAAAGGAATGTAGAAGAGATGAATTGTGCTGGGCCTTGCCAAGTCATTTCAGGTGTCCAAATGACAAGAAGGTGTGGGGATGTTACTTTATTTGTGCAGCTCTTGAGATAAGAGGGGGGGGAGGGGACCCCATGTTTCGGAGAACTGAAAAACCATCCTTCACGTTGCACAAATGAACGAATGCATCATCAATCACTGGTACCTGAAAGGACTTTGGATCACGGGATGCATGATTTTCCACTGAAACCTGCATATTGCTTTTAATTGCTCTACCTAACTGCATGACAGAACACTTGCTTGGAGTTCAGATAGCAACTCCTCCATCAGGTCTTTTGGCAGCTTAGGAGTGAGTGAGTGTTCTTGGCAAAGGGACTTTCTTAGCTGTGTGTTGATTAATAACTTGCTCTGCCCAGTCTCATTCTCTCATCTTCTCTTCCCGACAGCCCTTCCCCCTTCTCCCAGCACATTTTCCCACAAAGCCCTTGCTCCCTTCAACCCCAGGCCAGGAATTTGATGCAAGGCCTGGAAGCTCGAGGGGGAGTCTGTGCTGGTGTTTAAGCCACAGCAAATGAAGTGAGTGCTAAGGGACTGGCACGGTGCCTGCTCCAGCCTCCTCGGGCTGATGTATTGTGGGAAGTTGTGCCAGGGACTGGTGGGGACAGCCCATTTTATTAGGAGTCAGGGCTGCAACGTGGAGCCCTTCCAAGGTGTCTCTCACATGTCCTTGCTACTCCTCTAATAAGGCGAGATTAACCCTAAGTAAAGCACACTGCACTAGAAAAAGCCTGTAAGTTTTACCTTGCACCATGGCCTTCTAGCGCTGGCCTTGCTTTTGGCAAACACAAAACTAAACACCCGAGCAGCCGTTTGCTTGCCTCCCCCCACACACAGTGCAGGGCACACCTTATAGAGAGAGTGTGGGTTACCACTGTGGGTGCATGTGAACATGGCTCTTAGGTTCTGAAACCAATACTTTTTTTCTAGGGCAGAGTCCTCCTCCTCAGCCCACTACCTCACGCCTTGCCAGGGCCAATTTCAGGGCGTGCAACCTGAGCAGGTGCTCAGGGTCCAGGGCTCAGCAGGACTCCACACTTGATTTCATGCTTGGCCAGCGTCATCTTGAAATTCTTAATACTTTCTGAACAAGAAACTCTACATTTCCATTCTGCACTGGGACTTGCAAATTATAGAGCCAGTTCTGCTCCTGGCTTTACGGCTGCTGATGCAGAGGAAGACTTGCTGGGGAGGACGACCTCTGCTCAAACACCTCCTGGGGTCTGTTTTTTGACAAAAGGCCACAGAATTTCCAATCTGGGGGTTGGCCAGGTTCTCACAACTTCATGGTGATACATTATTTTATTTCCAAGCCCCTACCCCGGCAATATTTTTGAAACACTGGAGAAATTAATATTTACCAAATGATTAGTAAATTTCAGGCCCTAGTTCTAAACATTGGAGGTGCATTTCATCCTGTAATCCTCATAGCAGCACTGCAACGCAGCAGCACCATTACCCCATTTTAAAGATGTGGAAACGGGCTCTCAGAGAGTTCAAGTAATTTGCCTCAAATTGAACTCAGATGCAGTTAACTCCAAAACATGCAGTTTCAACCACTAAACTATACAGTTTGATTATAAAAGGAAAATATGTTCTCCATTTCATTGGCAGTAAGATTCATGATTGATGTGTTGACTGATTGTGAGTTTGGAGATGAAGACTGGATGGAAAGAAAAAAAGTAACAGAAAAACAGTATTTTTCCCCCAGCAAGTACACAGGGGAATATAAGCTGATAATGCCAGCGTGCCATACAGAAACAAGGTTCTCCTGTAATGTTTTCTTGTTCACTTTGGGCATTACGTTGAAGGCTGGGAGTGTGGGTAGCTGTGAGCACTTTGGCTCTAGAATTGTGGGATTCATTATCTCAAAATAGATTCCAGGCCTTACAGCTCTGTATCTTCTCAAGTGCATTCAGCAGACCAAGAATATACCCAGAATCCAGCACTGGGGATTTGTCTGTAATATACCATCATCATCTGATAATCAGAGTCAATGTTTATTCATTGTTATGAGACAGCCAGCTTATATATATATAAACTTATTTCATCCTCACAACAACCATGTAAGGTAAGCATTTTCATTGTACAGAGAGATGAAGCAATTAGGTAAGGTGACTCGGAACCAGGTTTTGGATTAAGGCAGTCTAGGGTAAAAACTACACTCTGGGCAAACTGAATGTCCTCTGTCAAAGGCACTGTGCTGAGGACAGAAATCTAGAGAGATTCATAATAAAGAGTGGAAGGACGAGTAGGTTTCCTGATCCTAGAACCACAATGCCCTTTCTCTCTGGCCTCCCCTTTTTCACCTAACACTGACTGAATGTTTCTTCACTGTTTCTTCACATGGCACGGCCAGCACCAGGGGATAAATGATTCTTTATTCTGATTATATTTTAGAGATGTCCATAACTCAAGAACCTAATCTTCCTCAAGTTCCTGACTACACCTACAAGGGTGTGGTAACTACATAACTTAAGAGAACCTAGTTCTTGACAGTTATTTCTTATAAAAGCACTCACCAAACTAAAGAATTCCTAAGTGAATAAAAAGGACATTTTCTGAACTCAGATATATTTCATTTAATTTTTCACTGTACCCCTGAGAAGATGGTATCATTATCTTCATTCTACAGATGAGAAAGTGAGAGTTCAGGGAAGTTTAGTGACTTACCCAAAGTCCCACTGCAAGTAAATGAACTAAGGATTCAAATTTCACACTGCTAAACTAAAACCCAATGTCTGAGCCATGAGCCATGTAATCTCTCCAAATACTGTGTAATGAATGCCAACACCAGTCCCACCTTACATGGAGCTGTTCAGCATCTTTTCTCTCAATGCAAACTGTGTTCCCAAGGTCAAGTGTAGCTTCCAACCTTCTAAGCGATGGTTTCCCAATCAATACTAGCTACTCACTGAGGTTTTCTCATCACTGAAGAGTTTCTTAGTAAACTTGTTTCATTAGGACTATACTAATTCAGAATTACTTTATGGGACAACTTCATGTTTACAAAACGTATAATAGCAACTTACCATCTACCCAAACTATCCACCTTCCTTTTCTTCCTTTTCTTCCTTTTCTTCTCTTTAATTCTATAAGGGGAGAAAGGAATTATATTTGAGAAAAAGCATCACACCAGATGTTATTAACTTTGCAGCTGTAGAGGTTAGTCTGAACTGAAGGAAATCATAAAAAGAGGGCTTTCCTTCCTCCCTTAGTCCACTCCACTCACTACCATCATACAGAGGTAAGCACACACACATGCACTCACACGTGTACTCACACACACTCATACACATGCACATAATCACCAGGCAAGCCCACAGTGTGCACATGCCCTCATGAACAGGCACATGCACACACAGGCCCCCATACACAAACACACACATATGCACGTATGCACACACACAAATTTGCTTATTTCCCTGAACTCACTGACTGGGTACACAGGTTCTTAGAAAGCAGGTTGTTCAGGTGAACAGTGTTCTATTCTAGAAACCGCCTTATCCCTCTCAGACACATTCCCTCTTTGCCAGAAGCCAGCCTTATGGACTTAACTGGTGTATTTTATTAATAAAGGCTACTGTCACTTTCCAATAGTGACAGCAATGTAACTCTACGCAGTATACAGAATTTTAATTTGTTGAGCAATACTTTTTTTTTAATCTATTGAATTTTTTTCTACCTTTAACATAGATATACAATTATGAAAATAAAGAATAATTACTACTGACCCCAAGGTCTAAGATGGCAGCAGCAAGGGACATGGAGCTCACCCCTTCCATGAGAAAAATCAAATATATGTGTATACAGGTAGCAATTGGCGAAACAAGTGACTGATGAATGAACAGCTTCTAACAACAAAGGAGAGAAAGAGTCTGAAAGGAGTAGGCTGGGAAGCCAGGGGAACTCTATGGAAGATATCAGGATTCTCCAGCCAGGGTCAGGGGTGGGGAAACCATTGTTACTTGAGAGCTCTGTTTGGGCTTTGGCCACCTGCAATATCACTACAGGGAGTTCACAGTTACACTGCCTGGAGCATTTCACCCTGGGGTAGGGGTAAGAGAGCAAACAGGAACACTGGCACCTTACCACACCACCTGGCATCCCTGTAGAAAGCTGCTTGGAGAGCAAGGTGGTGCCCCAGGTGCCTCCAACTATGCAGCTCCAAGAGGCTCCCAGTGGCTTACCCAAACTACGGAGAACATGAAGCCTATTCCAAAGTCTCTCCACATGGAACCACTTCTGGTATAACAAATAGGACAGAAAACTAGACAGAGAAGATTGGAGAGCTCTCTGGGGACTGCTGGAATTCTCAGTGATCAGAGGGCCTGAGAGGTACAGTTGATTTTTGCACAGTCCATCTCCAGAAGTGGGCAGGGGATCTATCCAGGTAGTCTGGCCTACTTATAAGATAACTGCAGCAAATTTCCAGACACATCACTGGAACCTATTTAGGCCTTAACAAAGGGAGCAAGCATTACTACACACACCTGACCTCCCTACCCCAAGCTGCTTGGCTGGGCCCTGAGTACCATAAGCACCTGCTCAGCTCCCATCAGTCTGCCAAAACCACCCTGTACACGCAGTCTATACAGGGCCTGCTTCTACATAAAGCCATTTTTCCAAAACTGGAAGAGACAGCTACTTTGTCTAATTCATATAAATAAATAGAGGAAGTAAAACCAAACAAAAAGACAGAAGATTACCTCTCAAGTGAACAAGAAAAATCCTCAGGAAAAGAAACTTAAGTAAACAAAAGTAAGTAATATGCTTGATAAAGAATTCAAAGAAACAGTCAAAATGATCCTCACCAAACTTGAGAGTGGAATAGAGGAACTTAGAACTTCAACAAAGAGAAAGTATAAGAAAAAAACAAGCAGTCCTGAAAAATGCAATAACTATAAAGAAAAACACATTAGAAGGAATCAAAAGTAGATTAGTTAACACAGAAGAACAGGTCAGTAACCTGGAAGACAGCCTAGTAAAAATTAACTAATGCAGAAAGAAACAGAAATCTAGAAAAAAAAGAAAGACAGTGGTTTAAGTGATCTATGGAATAATATCAAGGGCTCAAACATCTGCATTATAAGGATCCCAGAAGGAAAAGAAAGAGAGAAAGAAACAGAAACTTTATTTAAAGAACTAATGGCCAAAAACTTTCTTAATCTGGAAAAGGAAAAAGACATCCAAGTCTAGGAAGTACAGAGAGTTTCAAACAAGATGAACCCAAAGAGACCTATACCAAGACATATTGTAGTTAAAATGGCAAAAGTTAAAGATGAAGAGACAATCTTGAAGGAAGCAACAGAAAAATGAATCACATACAAAGGAATCACTATAGGCTATCAGCTGATTTTTCATCAGCAACACATTCAATGTAATCCCTATTGAAATACCAATGACATCCTCACAATTAACTAATCTTAAATTTTACATGGTGTCATAAAAGACCACAGATAGCCAAAGAAATCTGGTAAAGAACAAATGGCAGAAAACTGTACAGAGAAGATTGAAGAGCAGTGGGAGCATTCTGCAGACTGCTGGAATTCTCCCTGATAGCAAAATATACTACCAAGCTACAGTAATTAAAACTGTATGATACTGGCATAAAAACAGATATATAGATCAATGGAATAAAAATAGAGAGCCAAGAAGTAAATCCTCTGTTATATGGTCAATTAATTTATAACAAAAGACAAAAAATATACAATGGGATAAAGGTAGTCTTTTTAATAAGTGGTACTGGCAAAACTGGGTAGATACATGCAAAAAATAAAATTGGACCACTTTCTTATACCATATACAAAAGTAAACACAAAATGGATTAAAAACTTAAATGCTAGACCAGAAACCATAAAAGTCCTAGAAGAAAACTTAGGCAGTAAACTCTTTGACATTGCTCTTAGTAATATCATTTCTCCTTGAACAAGGAAAACCAATAAATAAATAAATAAATAAATAAATAAATGGTACCACATCAACATAAAAAGTTTTTACACAGAAAAGGAAACCATCAACAAAACAAAAAGACAACCTACTGAATGGAGAAGATATTAGCAAATGATACTTTCAATAAAGAACTCATACAACTTAAAACCAAACAAAAAAAGGCAATTAAAAAATAGGAAGAGAACCCATGAAATCATTTTTCCCAAGAGGATATACAGGTGGCCAATAGCCAAATGAAAAGATGTTCAACATCACTAATCATTAGGGAAAAAAATTAAAACTGCAATGAGATATCACCTTATACCTGTTAGAATGGCTATCATCAATATATCAACAAATAACAAGTGCTGGCAAAGATGCAGTGAAAAGGGAACTCTAGTATACTGTTGGTGGGATTTTAAATTAGTACAGTCACTATGAAAAACAGTATGGAGATCCCTTGGAAAATTAAAAATGGAGCTGCCATATGATCCAGCAATTCTACTTCTGAGTATTTATCCAAAGAAAACAAAAACACTAATTCAAAAAGATATATGCACCCCTTTGTTTAGTGCAGCATTATTTACAATAGCCAAGATATGGAAGCAACCCAAGTGTCCATCACTAAATGAATGGATAAAGAAGCCATGACATATATATGAAATAGAATATTATTCATTAATAAAAAATAATGAAATATTGCCATTTGCGGTAACATGGATGGCTCTAGAGGGTATTATGCTAAGTGAAACAAGTTAGAGAAGGACAAATACTGTATGATCTCACTCAAATATGGAATCTAAAATGAGCTCAAATAAATGAATAAACAAAACAAAAGAAAAACACTCAGAGAGATACAAAGAACAAGCTGTTGATTGTCAACAGGGTAGGAATGGGGGATGGGAATAAAAATCTTTTAAATAAATCAGCAGTGTTCTTTACTAATCACTCTAAAGAAGAATGTACTAAGCTTCCCTTGACCTTTTGGGAAATATATAATTCTTTGTTAAAAAATAAAGTTATTACTTGGAAGTGCTGTTTTCCTTTAAAAAGCATTTCACCATGCTTTGAAGAAAACCTCTTGATGCATACAAAACATGACTTCACTGATAGACTGTGCCGATATGCTTGGGTTTCATGATCACCCTTGTCACATAAAGTTGTAGAGGACAATCACTATTAGACTCATGGGTAATTAAAAGCTAAGATTCTTCCAAATAAATAAAAACTACAGTGTGTCCGTAAAGTCATGGCGCACTTTTGACCCGTCACACGGTCAAAAGTGCGCCATGACTTTATGGACACACTGTATTAGAAGAAAAACTCTTGATTTGAAAGCAAAAGTTAAAATGCATTGAGTGGAATTAACTGCTTTTAAAAAGGAAAGTTACTTTAGAAGACATTCAGAAATTCTAAAGCAGTGGTTCTTAACCTTTTTTGAGGTACCGAACCCACCAGTTTCATATGCGCATTCACCAAACCCTTCTTTAGTGATAAATAAAATATGATTTTTTTTTCCAAATTTAGTTTTGCCGGTGCGAGACTAGAGTTGCTCAACTTGGCATTGCATATCATGCAGATAGGACGCTGACTCCCATTCCCGTTCCATGATACATGTGAATCCATGTTGTACATACTCGTCTGACCACTTTCTTTTTTTTGCTTGACATATTTAGTATGGATTAAAATATTAAGAAAGAAACCGCACGACGTACAACTACGACAGCCGTTGAGTACTGTGCACACTAAATTCCCCACAGCACTGGTTGGCCAAGCAATGTAACGTGATCCTCTGCAGCAAGTGATGGCCAAGCGGGGCGTGTCATCACGACTTTACACAAGTGTGTCTTTACCTCTGCGGCAGAGGCTTCTCCGAAACCCTGAGACCGACTCATCGAACCCCTAGGGTTCGATAGAACCCAGGTAAGAATCACTGTTCTAAAGGCAAACACAGGGAGGACAAATAAATGCAGTGTGCAGACCTCTGAAAATGGGGCAGGCCCTATAGTTCTCTTTTAAGAGTTGCAGTCTCCAGGCTACCTCTGCACCCAATATCCAAATCCCTTTTTCTTTCTTTGCTGCCAGCTGGTCCCAGGGTCACCAAGCAGTGCTAAATATAGGCCAGTCTTTTCTTCTTTGTCTCTTTGCTGCAGAAACGATATTTTCATCCAGATGAAAGCAAGACAAATGACTACATTTCCTGGGAAGCATATGTTTAAAATTTCTAATTTTGTAAGAACCAAGCGGTGTAAATTCAGTTTATTAAAACATGAATTTAGCACATCTGCTGAAGTAGTGATATTTATTCCTACTCATCTTGAAATTATCTTGGACGGTAAAGGAGATCTTTAATTATGTATAGACAAAGAACAACAGAATAGAATGCATCAGCTTTTGTTTTTTTGTTGGTTTTTTAAAAAATATTTCCCAAGAGCAAGAAAGTGATAGGTTAAACATTTAATGTTCCTGCAGCCTTCATTTTATTTCCATCAAGTTCTGGAGTAAGTAAAACATTTTTTTTGGCATTAAAAAAATCTCCACTGTATGAGATATACAGGTTTACATTTGGCCTGATGTGTTTCCATTGGATTCAACAGGATACTAGGAATTCACAAGTATAGGTTTCTCCTATTTTCCATGGTATAATATCTGGAAGTAGCCAAAGAGTAACTATACGTAGATAAAGTGCTATTGAGTTTGCCAAAGATATGTGCATTTAGCATCTCATTTTGAGCCTCATACAACTCTGTGATATGAGTTAAATTACTCTTTTCTGATTCCACCATAGTGATAGAATTAGAAAAGTTACATATAACAGGAGGAAAATAAGGTCTAGAAAAGTTAGGCAATTTAACCAAGATTTCTTTTTTCTATTTTTAAACTCAACATCAAAAGCCAAATCATTTTTCATCACCATATATTTGGTCCACTTTACCCTTACACCCCTTCCCTCTGATAATCACCATATTACTGTCTATGTCTATGAGTTTCAGTTTTATATCCCACATCTGAGTGAAATCATATGGTTCCTAGGACTTCCATAACTATGATGACTAAGACTGGTGAGAGTGGGCATCCTTATCTTGTTCCTGATTTTAGAAGAAAGGCTTTCAGTTTTTCACCATTGAGTAGGATACTGGCTGAGGGTTTGCCATATACGTTTTTTATATGACAAGATTTCATAAGTAATCAGTGGAGAAACTGGAACTAGAACTCCCAAGTCAGTGCTTTTTGACCACATATTCTATCTGAATCCAAACTTCCGGGAGTCTGTAGGTCATTGGCAAATATATGGTCTCCTACAAGTATAAGTAAAGAGATTTCTTAACAAAGGACATTCACGGTGATTCAGAGAGTTGCCAAGGCCTTCTGAAGAATTCTGAGTGTACTTTTAAGCTCGTCCTTCACCTAGCGTCAAACAGCACCTGCTCTGAGTATATAGGACCTGCCTCTATTATGGATCTCCCCTGCCAATCCCAACTAATCAGTGTGACTACCAGGCATGCCATGATGAGAAGGCATCTTTAGCTGATTATTCTAGGGTCAGTGAGCGAAAAAGCCATAAATATTGGCCAGCAGACAAGGGCAGGACGTGGGAGTATGACGAATGTCAATTATGTGGCCTTGCTTTCCATGGCATATTTCTGATCTGAAGGTGAGCCTTTTCTTACAACCCTGTCCTCCTGTCTTAAATATTTATGCCACACACAATTCTGACTTCAGATGACTGGCACTCCCTTCAGAGTACAGATCCTTTTTATTTCCATTTTGGGGAGGTTGGTGGGAAGGGAGAGGTAGCACACTGTGTAAATAATACTCATTAAACCTTAACTCAACTGCCTTTATCGGCTTCTTTATCAGACGTGCAAGGGTTTCAAACAGGGAGCATTTCCAACTGATAAAAACCTCCCACCAGTGTTTCATTGAGCAAGTTCTGAGGTTAGTGTGCCTTCAACTTGGCTACTCTAGATAGAGCTCATGTTCCTCTGTGCACTACAGACCCCTCTGCTCCTACAAACTACATCACTCTACCTGCCTATCTGTGCAGGCATCTGAGCTTGTCCCCTGGCTTTCTGTCTCATAGATGCAAGACATGGCATGGATATTTTCTGATGGGGTTTGCACACAGAGAGGCAAGAGACTGAGCTCCAGAGAAAATGGAACATTGTCAATAGGGCAAGACTGAAAAAGGGAGGGAGGCTGACAAGTGAGAGCGGATACTGAGAGACAATAAAAATGCATCGGACAGTTCTGCTTAAAATTGAACTGTGACAGTGAGGTTTTTGAATTCCCACCACTGCCCATGTTCAGACAAGCTGATCCTTTAGCATCAATAAACATCAGAAAAAAAGAGGTCTCCCCCCCACACACACACCGCCATGCCTCGCACAAAGGTGGACAAGATTGGCATTGGCAGCAGCACAGACCAAAAGGGTAGGTTTATCTCCTAATCCTAAATGCAGGGAGTGTGTGACCTGGGGAATAGCTTCTGACTTGGTAGATATGCTGTCTCGCTCTCTCATTTGCTTGTTCTCTACCCTCACTGCCTCATGACAAACTATCTCTTTATAGAGTTCTCTGTTCCTATGCCACCTGGTACTGCTTGGAGAGTCTTATTGCTTTTGATCTCTTTTTGATTAGCTAACCCCTTTGCATGCTCAGATTTATTGTTTGTACATACTCTTTTTAAACTGATAAAAAGGCAAAGGTAAATCAATGCATTCTTTGATTTTTATCACCTGCAGATTGAAAACGAATACTAAGTATGTCTTCAGAAGTGACTTGCTTCTTCTAAAATGTTGTTTTTGTGAGGCTAAGAAAGCAATTGAACTAGGATGCAGATCCCAGGAGCTACAAATGTAGCCATGAGTTCGATCCCCATGGTTCACTGTGTTGAAGTCAACAAACAGTATCATTTTCTAGACAAGGTTGTTAGTATTTTATTAACCTATGTTTATTTATTGATATTTGCATTGTTCTAGAAATGATTGAAGGCAGCATAATTTATAAATTTCTGATCTATGTTTAGGATCTGATTTTTTAAAAATCAAATCCACTTTTAATGATTGATGTGTTAATGATTTAATTAATCCAGTCAGTTTGATTCATTTACATAATAATTTACATTTCATCAAGATGTGTTTTCAAGGAAATATTTGAGGTCCTACTCAAAACTTTCATTTCTCAGCATGGGGAATCCTTTATTTTCCATAAGCAAAAGGAAGCTGACCCTTGGAAGTATAACTGACATCTAAGTGTGGAGAGGTTAATTAACCTCACCAAGGTTTCGGGAACCCTGGAGGAGCCCACTTTTTCTATGCCAGTGTTTCTTCTATAAGGTGCATATATCTATACAATTTTTAAAAGAAACCTAGGTGTGAACAATAACCACCTACCCCCAGCAGGCTGAGAAAATGCACAGAAAGCCTCAGGCCCCGGGCACAGGGCCTGTTTGGCACCCGCTGAAAAAAGCTGTGCCGAAGATTGTCCTGCTGAACCTCGCAGTCAGAACATGACTGGGCGCTCTGTGTAGGGACAAGTAGACTCATGTTCATGTGGAATAGAACGGTTAGGCCGAACCATTGGTACTGGAGATGATTTCAGTAGGACACAGACAGAACATCAAAAATTTTGTGAAAAAATTTGTTCTCTCCTGTCATTTTCATTTTCAGTTCTCTTTCAGTACTTCCAATGGCATTATGGAGAAAGCTTCGGCTCAGCGTCTAGTAGACATTTAACACCCCCTCAATCCTGCTAAGTTCAATTTGTCAGTGAAGAGCTGGCATCAGGGTAAAAACCTCGGGTGAGAAACAGGAGCTAGCTACAGTCGAGTGTTGCATTTTTGTTGTATGTGGACTCATATTTATTCTTTCTACCAAGTGATGCTGGTTATCCATTTGCGGTAGTGATATAAAGTCATCTTTTAAAATAAATACAGTATAGCCAAGTATTTTTAAAAATCCACTTAAAGAAAACAATTAAATGAATTACATAGGTGACGTAAATGATGGCATTTGGGGTAACGGGAAGGAAAAGATAAAGGGCTTTCAGTGCAAGACAAGCAGCTGATGTCCTGAGAAAAGCCGGCACTCACCTGGGAGAGCTGTGTCTGAGACCAGGGCCCCCCACTGAGAAGCCACAGGTCATAAACAGCTGGTACTGGTTTCCTCCTATAAGCTGGATATTATCAGTTCGACCTTTTCATAGATCTGTGGTTTAGGAACAAATGAGATATTGTAAGAGAAATATTTACACAGTGTGAAGTATTACACCCATGTACAGGATTATCACAAGAAATGAATGATGGGGGAGGAATAAGAAAGAATAAAAAGAAGTTGAAGGAAGTCAGATGATTAGCTAGGAAGAAAGTTCTGCTGGCACTGTGTGTAAATGGGCCTGATTATTGGAATCGCAGCAAGCAGCCCAGTTTGTGATTTGTTTTGTGGAAGGATAGGTATCAGAGAAATAAAAAGATCAAAATCAAACTAGCAGAAAAACCTGCTTTAGCTGAGTACCCACCAGGAGGGACAAGAAAGTTTAGCGACCCCGGAGTCTGGGCACAACTCTCCTGAGGGTACAGTCACCAGAGCACGGGCTCTGTGCCTCACCTTCCATCTGCTCCTGTCCACCTGCACGTGGCTGCACCTGACAGGTCCCCACACATGCAGCTGAGCAGTATGGGTCTGTTACACAGCTGGTGGCTCAGTGGGCTGCTTCAAGTATCCTAGATGGAAAGGAACAAAAAGAGGTGCAGTAAACCCCATGAGCAACAATTGTCAGTTTCCTTTGGCACTTAACACGCATGACCCAGAACAGTGCCTGGCGGAGCGGGAGCCCAGGAGTAGGAAAGGGAGAGCGCGAGGGAGAAGAATGGGGGAAGCTCGGTTTCCCAAGCCCCAGGCCGGGCTGCAGAGGCCCAGGCCAAGCACTTTACCTCATGCCACTGCTCCTCTCTGTGCAAACACAGCACCCTGTTCCTGAGCACTGGGCTTAAGAGTCCGAAGGAACTACTCGTGTGTGACACTGACCGTATCACTAACTTCTCCAACTGTCAGTTTTCTCTCTGCAGCCTCAGAGAGTTACTGCTATGATTGAGTGAGATAAAATATGTGTACATGGTAGATGGGACAGGACTGTGGAAGTATTACTGTTATTACCTATTCTCTACAAAAGTGCAGAGAAACTGTTTTGATTCTGTTAAAAGTGTGACATGATAGGGATTTTCCTTCCTTAAACAGATTCTTATACTTTGCTTCCTCATTAGACTGTTATCTGTCATGTCTATAATTCCTGTGTAATTAAATTGAAATTGACTGTCAATTTACTTTGAATTACAGAGTAATTCTATGTATACATGCCACGCAATCTGCATTTTGTTAGAAGATGACAACCAAAAATACCCTTACAGTCCCTCTGAAATTACACAGGGATCTGATTAAGGTCACGGTGACAAACTATCTGCCAAAGCCTGAAGAAGGGAAACCAGGAGCTGGTGGCAGGGTGGGCAGAGGTTAGGTGCAAGATGGAGAGAGCACGGAGCTTGTGGTGACCTCACCACTCCCTGGAAGCCCACAATAGTCTGAGCCAATGGCAGTCACTTTTGCAGGCAGTGGGGGTGATCCTCTAAAAGGAAAAAAAAATACCTTAGTTATAGAACATGCTAACTGGTGCTGCCTCCTCTTCGGCCTCTAACCCAGTGTTTTTGATTAGGCTGGTCTCTGAGGTCTTGAATCTCCACAATTCAATCACAGTGATAAATGTGCAGAGCACACTTCAATCCTCATCCAGGAATTTTATCTTTCTGCCATGCACAAAATGGTTTCTACCTTATGGTTAAAAAAAGAAAAGAAAGAAAAAGATGGCCCTGGCTGGTTGACTCAGTGATAGAGCATTGGCCTGGCATGTGTAAGTCCTGGGTTTGATTCCTGGTCAGGGCACACAGGAGAAGTGCCCATTTGCTTCTCCACTCCTCCACCCCTTCTCTCTCTCTCTCTCTCTCTCTCTCTCTCTCTCTCTCTCTCTCTTCCCTGCCTGCAGCCATCGCTTGATTGGAGTGAGTTGACCCCAGGCTCTGAGGATGGCTCTATGGCCTTGGCCTCAGGCACTAAAACGAGCTCAGTTGCTGAGCAACAGAGCAATGCCCCAGATGGGCAGAGCATCACCCCCTAGTGGGCTTGTCAGGTGGATCCCAGTCCAGGTGCATGTGGGAGGCTATTTCTGCATCCTCTTCCCTCACTGAATTAAAAGAAAGAAATACTTCATATTCTATTCTTCTATAAGGAACAAGCGTGTAAATATGTCATTCTTGAGCACAAGGGGTAGTGGGAAAAGATGAGGTAAGTGGGGCAGGGCTTTGAGTCCAAAGGAACTGAAGTGCAATTTCACCTGGAGCATTTACAAGGCATGTTACTAACTTCTCTGATGGTCAGTTTTCTCTCTGTACCATTGGCATGACCACACCAACTTCACAGAGCTGTGGCTAGTATTAATCGAGAGACAGGAGGGGAGTGGTATTAATCGAGAGACAGGAGGGGAGTGCCAAGACATGGAAGGACAGGGCACACGATCCACAAGTGTTCACAACACATGTGGCTTTCCCCCTAGTCTCCTCCTGTGGCCAAGGATGAATGAGACGGACACAACCAGACAGACTCCTGATTGCAAATGGCAGGTAACATGAGGAAATGGTGAAGAACCAGTGTGTCCCCACTCCATGAAGTTTTGGAACTCCAGAGGGTTCTCTTACAGAAAAGGCAGCAAGAGCACCACTGACAGATAATAATGCCACCCAATTGATAAGACGACTTTCAGTGTGTTGCTGAGGGTTACGTGAACATTGCCTTCACGCTCAGAGCAGGACCCCATCTCTGGGAGTGTTGCTCCCCACCATGAAGCCCCTGCTATACACATCATCAGAGCGTTTTTCAGGCTCTCCTCTATTTGCCACCTGACCCTGAATAACATGCCTCACTTTCCGCCATCGTGTTCCCTCGCTTCTCTTTAAATCGAAAGCTAATGCACACCCTAGCCCGGCTGCTATGGAGGTGGCATTTAGCCAGCTGTACGCTCGCCTGCTGGCCAAGGACATCGGCAATGTGAAACGGATGCTGATACATCTGCCTGGACATTTTTTAAGGTCACTGTGCTTGTTGCATGTATCTCTTATGTTCTGAATATCTCAGAGTTTTGCATAATGGGCAACATGAAAAAGTCAGCACTTTCCCCCTTTTCTCTGCCAAATTCCATGGATGATTTTAAAAATGCAACATTTTCTATGAAAAGGAAATTGTATCTTTTAAAACCAAGCGTCCTATTGCCCAAAATGTAAAGTCATCTATCTTCTGAGATTGTCTTTCCTGTTTGGTCATTTTGGAATTAAAGAGAACCCAAATGCGTCTCCAGGATTTCAGCTCTGCACATGACGATGTTGGCTCTTCCTTTAACATTAATTTTATTTAACTCAGCATGGTTCTCTTCATCCAGGTCAACTCAGCTGTTCGCAAACCAACAAAGCTACAGGTTTGTCCTTGTCTTTCTGTATTCCTTTTTGTTTGACTAATTATTATCTGGACATTGGAATTTAAAATTCATTGGGTACATAAAGAGATTCATTGCAAAGGTAGTGCTCCCAGGCCTCTTGCCCAGAGTTTCCTCCTGTCAAATACCTTCTCGGCCTTTTTGCACATGCTGATGTCCCATGCCTATACAATGAGCTGATATTTTTTTTTCCATAAAGGGCAACAGCATATATTTTTCTGCAGCTTGTTTTATTTTTTTAATTGAACACCATGTCTTGGAGAGCATCCCTTACCACGACTCACGGTATTCCTTGTACAGCTGCTACTAACGAACCGTGTTTTGCTATTATAAACTATGCTGCCAGATTCATTTCTAGTGGTAGAATTGCTTCATAAATTCATGTGTGCATTTTCTTGTACTTTTAAAAGTATATTAATTCTGAGGATTGAGTATATTCACATGATGCAACAATAAAAAATATAAAAGTATATTTAGGAAAAAGTAAGCTTCCTGAATACTTTTAAAAAGCAATTCAGTTTCCATTACTGGGGTAACTTCTGTTACCAGCTTCTGTTATATATGCCGAGAAATGCAATACTCTACTCCTTCCTTTTTCTCATTTAGCCATATATCTTGGTTATTGACTATATATCAACATGTAAAGAGGTTCTCATTCCCTTTGACAGTTGAGTAGGATATTATGAAAGGGTGTGCCATAACTTAATTTAGCCAATCCCCTTTTGATAGATTTGTAGGTTATTTTCAGTTTTTTTGCTTGTTGAAACAATATTGTAATAAATAACCTTTTATACACATGATTTGGCAAAAGGACAAATACTTCCAAAGGAGGATACATTTCTAGAAATAAAATTGTTGGGTCAAAGGATAGCTATATTTTCAAATACGATAACTATTCCCAAATTGCCCTTCACAGAAGTTGTAGCAATTTACATTCCCGACAGAAATCTCTAGGAGTGACTGTTTCCCCTTACTCTCACTTTACCAGAAAACACATACTATATTAAGAAACGTTTTGATCTTTGCCAAACTAAGAGAATAAGTAGTATTTTATTATGGTGTTAATATGAATATCTCTTCTTATGAATATGCATCTTTTAATATGTTTAAAAATCATTTATACTTCCTTTTTTATGATCTGAGTATTCATGTTCTTTGTCTATTTTTTCTATTGATTTAGTGTTCTCATTCTTATTGACCTGTAGAAGATGTTTACATACTGAGGAAAAGAGTTTTGTGAATTATAAACTACAATTTGCTATTTGTCTGTTTTTTGTCATGCAGAAAAAATAATTTTTATAACCTAATTATCAGTCTCTGATATTAAGGAGTTTACATCATACTTAGAAATGTCTTCTATACTTGGAGATTATTGTAATTCTTTCATATCTTTTTCGAGTACTCTTAAATTTTTATAGATTTAGTACTTTAAATTTTAATAAATATTGATAAGTTGTCTTACAAAGAGATGATACCAACCAATATTCCATGGACACTGTATCTTTACTCTTGAAAATGTCTGTGGCTTATCTCTTATGAATTGTCCACCCCTTCATAAATTTTAACATAATTGCAAGCGAAAGCTGTGTCTCCTATGCATTTTAAGTCATAGCAGCAAGCACAAACAATATGCACATGAAGGACAATCAATAGGGTTTTCTTCTTATTGGAAACTATTTCTGACCAAGAAGAGACGGCTTACCACTTTAACCACAGCCAGTGGTACTGGGAAGATAGGTTACTTGGCAACTAAGACCACATTTTTTGAAGCACAAGTTAGGAATCACAGTCTAATTATTTTTGGATTTGTTAATTTATTTACACATAACAATTTTCAAAGCATAACAGTGAAAACACCTCCTCATTATATATTACAAATCTCCTTTATTGAGGTGATATGAATATGTAAAATTAGGGTTACTCCAGAAAGTCCAGAATGCTGGAAGTAGGAAACAGAGAGCTGAGTTGATTCCTAAAGATTGGATTCCTGGGAAGAGTAGAGAAAGCAAAGAGAGAGACCACTGCCTGCTGAAAGCATGCTTACCACCTAAATAGAATGTCTACTTTTACAGAATAGAAGACTTGGCATATAATGTATAGAATGTTATTAAATATGAGCCTGCTGGCACAGAGAGGCTCTCAGAAAACAAATCTCTCTCCTGTGGTCTGCCCTCCAGGGGCTTATATGTAAGTTTAATTTATTCCCCTCAAATGAAAAATAATTAAAATATAATTAAATAAGTATGGCACAAGGCAAACACCTTCTGATGAATTCAACTCTTTCCCATCACACTGGCAAGCAAATAAACAAAAGCTGTATAAATTGGTAAAGAAAGAGGTGGGGTACAATCATATTTAATACCTTTTGAAATTACTGGGTCCCCCCCAAAGAAAGGTCCCAGCTTTGCCTTCTCTCCCTGAGGCTCAGTGGTAAAGATCTCCACAGTGGGAAGTTTCCTAATTAGGGGACTCAGAACCCTACAAGAGGTAGTGGACATTTGTTGACTTTTTTTGCTCAGCATGTTGTTTCCTTTTCTTCTGATCACAGCCTTTCAATATGGCTTGAGGGAATCACCTGTCCTCAGCCTCTGCGAGATTTGGAGATGTGTTCAACCCCGTCCTTGGAGGGACTAACATGTTATTTAGGCCTAGTCAATCACCGATTTCCATCCCTTCCCTGTGGCAGTTAGGTCAGGAATGGATAAGTGATCCAATCACATTCAATGAGACAGAGCCCTGAGAACCACTGGGAAAGAGAAGTGCCTTCTCTGTTAGGGTGGTTAAGCTCAGGGAAAAGGAGTCACGGATCTGTTTAAGAATGAAACCAACTGAGAGGAGAGTCAGGCTATGTGATATAAGGGAGTTATTGAGTCCTAAGAACAGATTATGAATCCCTAAATCTCGCCATGCCAGAGACAGGTCAACAGATTTCATTCTTGGACTGCCGTAGGAACCATAAGCACCCTTCCCACCACTACCACCACCATTTTTCAAATTTTAGTTTGAACTGAGTTTCTGTCATTTACAACCACTAGAGTCCTAAATAACACAATAGAAGGACTGGGAAACTGTTCATGAGTGAATCTATGAAAGACTTTATAAATATGTTCCCACATCAATCAATCAAGACAACATATTAAGACCACGAATATCTGTGATGTTTTATAGAATCTAATTTAACAATAATGAGTAAACTGCCATTCATTTCTACTTGTAATCTCCCCTAGAAATGTTTTCAAGATTGTCCTCCTTGTAAATTTCAATAGGATACTATACATTCTCTTAACTTTGATACAGATAAATACTATACCTAATAGGGCATTTTCTGTAACTCAGGTTGAAATCCACACAGTCAAAAAAGCAGTACACAGACATACACAAGTATCCACATATAACAGAATTTCATGTCAAATAGTCTCTTCTCACAAAGGCTTTAATGGGGCTTTATTGTTCACCTGGAGCATAAATGATTTAAAAAGACAATTTAAGAAAATAACTTAGTAACAATTAAAAGTATTTGGAATAAATTATTGGGAAATGTTCCAAACTCAACTTCTCTGTAACACTGTGAAAGTAGGATGGGAATTCTTTTTTTTTTTTTTTTTTTGTGGCAGAGACAGAGAGTGTCAGAAAGAGGGACAGATAGGGACAGACAGCAGACAGGAAGGGAGAGAAATGAGAAACATCAATTCTTCGTTGTGGCTCCTTAGGTGTTCATTGATTGATTTCTCATATGTGCCTTAACCAGGGGGGGGATACAGCAGACCGAGTGACCCCTTGCTTGAGCCAGCGACCTTGGGCTCAAGCTGGTGAGCCTTGCTCAAACCAGATGAGCCTGTGCTCAAGCTGGTGACCTCGGAGTCTCAAACCTGGGTCCTCCACATCCCAGTCCGATGCTCTATCCACTGCACCACCACCTGGTCAGGCAGGATGGGAATTCTTATATGTTAAAACCAGCTCTGTATTAAGGGGGAAAAAAAAAGTTATAGACAAATGGTCCTCAGACATGTCTGCACATATTGCCTGGAGAGATGATATACATACATACATATATATATATATATTATATATATAATATATATATTATATATAATATATATATATTATATATATAATATATATATATAGTTTTCTGCCAGGAGAGCCACACAGAGAAACAGTCAGGCCCTATCCTATACCTTCTGACTTACAATCTGCCTTCTAGCCCCAGAATGGAAAAATAGAGCTAACAGTGAGTGCACAGAAATATACGGATATAGATTATATATATTCTTTATTTGTGCCATTATCTCATTAAATCTTCATAATAACCCTATGGAGTATGCACTGTTAAGAGATGAAATAGTCCCTTATTACAGATTAGGAATAAAAAGTTTAACAAGTGTGAACACTTTTCCCAAGGTCATACAACAGAACAAATCCAGGACTAGCTAATTTGAATCTCAACAGATGTCCCAAATGCTGATGTATGGCCCAGAGAGGGGCCTCTTATAGCTGTCTAATATATGCCATCGATAGACCCAGCACTAGGGATAGAGAGAGAACAGATTTTCCTGTGTAAAAATTACACAAACCCTTTGTTTTTCCTCTTGACCTCACAAACTCTGATTAAACATCAAAAAGATATCTTGTTAGAAAACAGGTAGAAAACAAAGAGCTTTAAAACCTATTCAGAAACATTAGCAACCAGTATATTACAAAGAAGAGATTATGGTGAAAAAATAAATTAGCAAGTATTTATAAAGGGAAGTTTAAGGAAGTTTCCTCTACATTGGCAACAAAAAGGATTATACAATCTCAGGTTTCTCCCAGTCCTGGTTCACTTTATCTTCCCTAGGACATGCTTACTGGGAAGCACTGTATTTGCTATGTTAATAAAATCAGAAAAGCCTCATGATGTCCTACAGGTTATTCACATTACAGTTCTATGCCAGTGTTAGTGCATTTTGAATAAGCAAATCTTTCATCTCTGGCCATTGGAATCTCTAATGGTAGGTTGCCTGAGGATCTTTAATGGCATGCATCTGATACATCACTGGTTGCCAACATCCATATGCTTTTGCAAAATGACCTGCTGATGAGTACTGAAAAGCTAATGGAAAAATCACTCTTTGATAATAAAATATCAATGCTTGACTTTCTGGCTTAGTGAAGTTTTTTCACATTAGGGATGGCAAGTGGGGACCCACTATGATGTCTCTCAAAGAGATATACATACTAGCAATTGTCCTTCAACAATTTTTTGTAATAGTAACTTCAATTAGAATACCTTTGTAGATATTTAGCTTTTGGCAGGTCTTTCAAGTTTTTATATTCACATTCCTCTTCATTTATGGCAAAGAAAGCCTTCTGGTTCTTTGAATAGTAGGAGAGTACAGTGACATTCCTCCCTCACTTTCTTGACTCATTTGCTGGTCCCCTTCTACCTGTCAGTTCTCGTACACAAAGTACATGAAGAAGACTAAGAAGACTCCTGCCCAGCCTCCAAATCTCACACTCCAGTGAGGAGTGAGGAATACCATACAAACAATCAAAAAGCACTCTCCTCCTAAATAATTAGATATTGTAACAGAAGCTTTGAAAGAGTACAATGTGATCAACTATATAGGAGGCTGAGGGAATTCTTCCCAGAAGAGGTGATATTTGAGCTGAATATTGAAATAAAGATAAGAGTCAAGAGTACGGGATTAGACATTCCAAGACATTTTGCTGCCTGTAAAAAAATACTCAAGAACATGGTCATCCTGGGGCTCAGAAAGTACTTGAGCTCAGGTAGACACCATATGCATAGGGCATGGCAGGAATAGACACTACAGACAGAGTTTGCAGCAGATTTGATGGGCCTTATTTGGCATGCTGAGGAATTAGCAGGCAGGTGGGAGCTCCTTGTTAAAGGGTTCGAAGTGAGTCAATGATAAACTCAAATAGATGTCATGTTGTCCGTTTTATCTCACTTCACTGAGGTAGAAACAACAACAAAATGTTGGTAACTCTGTGGCACAAGAAACATCACTGAGGTACAAAGGAGTTTTTCCTGACAGTTAACATTGGCTAAATATTGGGATGAGTTCCCGAGAGAGACTGGAAAATCTCTTTAAGAGTAGACTACATTATAATTTGTGTGAGATGCTTCAGATGTGATTACCCAGTAGGGCAAGGGGCTTGACTCCGAGTCACTTCAGGTTACACAGTTCCATTGTTCACAGAATATTGTAGTGAATATACCTCTGTGCTGGTTAGCAATTTGCACTTGATCCTATGGTTGCAGATTGATTGTGAGATTACATAAAAAGAATGTTCACTTGAGAAATATGCATAGAATAAACAATGCATGCATGAGAAGTAACTGATCTATTGAAAACAGAATAACCTCATATATGAGAGTGAATTTCCCCCTTACTTTCTCAAAGGTTCATGATCTGACCTTGCTTTACTCTATTTTTCTTAAGGCTCTCTGAACATTAGGGCAGGTGCCATCAGGGACGAGAAGACACCATAATGAGCTATAACAAATATAAAAGAACTCATCCAAGATTAACTTAGTATGTGCAGGTGCCTTGCATCATTGCTCAGGAAATTAGTTAAAACTAGTTATTGTTGAAGGTGTCCTTTGCGACTATTAATAACCCCCAGGAATTTCATAGTTCTAGAATTTAGGGCAAGTCCACGTGCATTACCTTAGCAGTTCTTCCCAAGAAAGACTAACATGAACAAGGTTTTTACAAATGAGGACATGGAGGCTGAGTGTAATGCTGGTGGCCACTGTCATGGCGAGGTAGGTTCACATTGGATTCAAGCAGATGGTGGTAGAAAAACTGTGGAGGAGGAAAGGGTTGGGTGATTTTGTTTAATAAAGTCTCACTATCCACGGACAAGCACACAGGCAGGGGAAACTGCCTCTCAGGCAAACAAACAGCAAAATGGCCCCTCACAGCGGCGGGTAGGCAATCTGCCATCCACAATCCCCATCTGTCTTGAACACAAGCACCCATAGCTCTGCTATTGGTGCACCCATGCACCAATCAGGCAAAATACTTGCAGGGGGTAACCCCACGAGCAAGCCTAACACAGCTGCCCCACACTGAGAAAATCACAATTACCTGCCTAGCCTATATATAATTAGTAAGTGACATAACCAAGATTTAATCACCATCAGAAACACTCCATCAGAAATACTCCATCTGAATCTTAGTTCCTATAAATCTTTCCAAAGTAAGGGAACAGTTGGAAAGGTAGGAGAAAGACAGAAAATGAAGCCACAATCTAAATATAATCAAGTTAAATGAAATGATACCTAAAGAGCAGAACTTAGTTCCATTTCAAGGTCATGAACAGTACCAAGCAGGTTGACAATTTGCAAATACTTACTCTTGGTAAACAACAACCTTTGATGAAGGGAAAATCTCCTAGAACACTAAGATGACAGATTAAGAAGAGGCCAATAATAATACACTGCTTGCAAAAATTAGGGAATATTTCAAAATGAATATGAAGCAATAACAAAAGAATCATTTGACTTTCTATTAAACAAGAACATCAGAAAAGCAAACAAGTCAAAGAAAGTTGCTCAATTATGCAAATGAGATGCAAAACCAACTTATTTCATTGGTGAAGATGCACTATACAAAAGGCTGAAAGTACTGGAGTATCTGCACGTTCCCTGATCCTCTAATTTTTGTAAGCAGTGCAATAACAACCATAAGAGATCTCATGTAGTTCCATGTACTTATCTCGTTACCAAAATAAAATAACACTGAATTGATAGTTCCATTAAACTATGCATAACAACTGAATTTTATTGCAACCAAAATTCTACTGATTATAAGATGCACTATTACCTTATGTCCTACTAAGGAAGAACAGACACTGCCAATTAAACTGCAATATGCCACAGATTTTAAGATTCCTGAGTTGTTGAATGGAGGAAAAAAATGCTGCATTTAAGAATACATGAAATATAGTGGTTAAACAAATAGCATGGGGGCGGGAGGGTAGATACTAATTGGAGGTGCTGAGGAAGGCTATGGCCTTCAAGGATCACGGGAATCTGCTACAAACTGTATTTTAGACAACTAGAGTACCATCTGCACAGTAATAAAGATGTCACAGTCCACGGACTTGATTTTATGTTAGAAAAGCATCCTTAGAAGGAGAAATTATATACAAGGAGATCAAGACAAGGAAGAAGCAGGTGACTGAAGCATACAGGTGGTCTTTGTACTAATCCAGCCTGTTAGCTGAGAATATTCAATATGATTAATCCTAGAAGTAGTATTTTTGTATCAAAAAGTATTAACTATTTTGAAATGTGATGGGTACTATCAAATTGCCTTCTAAAATGTAATAGCTTGAAGCAGAAATGTACATGAAAATTTTAATTTTCCCAAAACTCTACCAACTTTGCATATTATCAGTGATTAAATGATTATAATAATGTGTAATGCTGGTGGTTAAGGCCAGACAGGTTCTCATTGAATCCGGGCAGACAGTAGAGGATCTGAGGAGCCAGAAAACTTAGGGCCACACCCGTTTATTGGAGGCTCGCAAAGACAGGCGAGTGAATAAACAACAGTAGGAAAAGAGCTAATAAACAAAGGAAAATCTGCTTTTCACAGGGAAGGGCAAGGGAGCAGGGAAAACCGTACCTCATGGTGGCAGGAGAGTGATCTGGGAGAATCGCTGCCCAGGGAAAACATCCACAGCCTTACATAGACCACACACAGGGCACTGCCAGACGCCCACGCACCAATCAAGCAACATGCTTGCAGCTGGTAAACCTGAGAGCAAGCCTAACACAGCTATTTTCCCTACAAGATGAAACATGAAAAATCATCTCACTTTAATTCACATTTTAATATTATTAGCAAGGTTTAGATATTCTCGTTTTTTAGTTGGTCATCTTCATTTACTCTTTCAGGTCACTGGTTCACAGATTTTTTGTAGTTTCCTATTGGTTATTGTCTTCATTAATTTGTAAAAACTCTTTACATATCAATATAAATGTATATACATATATATTTTACAAAATATGAAGACAGATATATAAATATATCACAGATTATTCTTTAACGTTATTTATTCTTTAATGTTATTTGCTGTTTTCTTTTTAAAACATAGCGAGGTTTTAAATGTTTATATAGTTTACTATATATTACTATATATATATATAGTAATCTTTTTTGATGATTTCCAAGTTCTGCGTCGTATTTAAAGGCCTGATGATAATAATAAAGTATTGCCTTTAGTATTTTAAGTGCTGTATTTTTTATGTTTAGCTCTTTCATTCAATGAAATTAATATTTGTGACAAGGTAGATAATTCACTTTTTATTTCAAAGAGAAACCCAGTTGTCCTAACATCATACATTATAAAATGCATTCCTCTCCATAGATTTCAAATGCAATCTTTTTCAAGACTCTCTTTACTCTTTTATTGATTTTTCCAATGTTTTAATAGAGTTACTTAATATCTATTAAGACAGTATTTTTCAGTCACCAGTCATTTATTTACACAACATCAGGTGGCTTACTCTTCTGCAGATCGGTATGAAATTTCTGGCAAAATGGTGGTTGAAAACCATGGTATTAAGGTAAGTCTCTCCAATAAAACTGCTTTCAAAAACATTTTTTAGTAATCTTTTTTAGTAAACTTGCACATATAAACTTTAAATCTTTAAAATTTTAAGATAATCTTTATGAAAAAAAAGAACTTGACAAGTTCCCTTCTACTGACTTCCCACCAAAACCATGTAGGTTTATGGTGGGAATTTCAGAAGACTCATAAATTTGACAAAGATGGTATCTTTACTACTACATTTCTTTAGCCTTACCTCTTTGGGGGAAGTGCCATTGCTGACTTCATGAAGACTTACATTTCTTGTTACATTTACTGTGAGACTTTTCACAGTTTTTGTTACTACCATTAATGAGATTTAAAAGCTGTTAACTGGCCCTGGCTGGTTGGTTCAGTGGATAAATCATTGGCCTGGCATATGGACATACAAGGTTCAATCCCTCGTCAAGACACACAAGCTTCTCTTTCCCCTTCCTCTCCCCATTCTCTCCCTCTTCCCCTCTCACTGCCAGTGGTTGGATTGGCCTGAGCATTGGCTCCAGGTGCTGAAGAGAACTCTATTGATTGGAGCACCGGCCCTAGACGAGGTTGCTGGGTGAATCCGGGCTGGGGCCAGGGAGTCTGTCTCTCTATCCCTCTCCTCTCACATAAAAAAAAAAAAAAAAAAAGGCTGTTAACTATTTATTGATAATTAACTAAACTATTTCCTTTTTTTAAAATCATATACATTTACCATTTTTATTGCTCTCTCTCTCTCTCTCTCTCTCTCTATATATATATATATATATTTTTTTTTTTTTTTAATTTTTTACAGGAACAGAGAAAGAGTCAGAGAGAGGGATAGATAGGGACAGACAGACAGAAATGGAGAGAGATGAGAAGCATCAATCATTAGTTTTTCGTTGCTGTTGCAACACCTTAGTTGCTCATTGATTGCTTTCTCACATGTGTCTTGACCATGGGCCTTCAGCAGACCGAGCAACCCCTTGCTGGAGCCAGCGACCTTGGGTCCAAGCTGGTGAGCTTTTGCTCAAGCTGGTGACCTTGGGGTCTCAAACCTGGGTCTTCCGCATCCCAGTCCCACGCTTTATCCACTGCGCCACCACCTGGTCAGGCAACTAAACTATTTTTATGTGAACTTTATTATTAGTTAGAGCTGTTTGATTTTCTGGCATATGATCATATTTTCTGGAAATAATCATGTTTTTTTTCACCACCGATGCCATTTATTTATTATCTTATTGCATTAACTGGATTTTTCAAAAAAAGTAAATAATAACAATAGTATATATATTTGGACCCCAAATTTAATGAGAATACATTTAGTATTTAATGGATGGTTGTTGTTTATGTCTAACACTGTTTTTCATATTTAGGGATTTTCCATCTCTTCCTATTTGTTTTTGAATTTCTACCAAGAATAGATGCTAAATGATAGATTTGCTAATGTATTGTCCTTGAATAAATCCCATTTGAGTACACTCTATTTGTTAAAATAATTTAAAGCATACTTGTACTCCTAGAATAAACCTTATTTGAATATGAAATATCCCTTTATATAATTTTTAATGTGCCATTTATGATTTCTTCCCCTATCATTGTAAGTAAGATTAATTATAGTTTTGTTGTTGCCTTTGTTGTTGACCTCAGAGGTTGCCCATCATATCGGAGTGTCTAACTCCCCAGTCACTCTTGGCCCCTCTTTATTGAGTTTCCCTTCACATTTGTTCAGCAAAACCTTAAAAGAACTCCATACCAGGCTGGAATTTTTGTTTCCCTGTAGGTCCTTCATTTCTGGAACTCTGCATCACAAGTGCTGGTTGATTCTGCCTCCCCTAACTCCAATCTCCATCCCCTTAACTCAGCAGGCTTTGTGTGGGTTTCCTCTGCCTGTGCTCATGTCTGAAAATTGCCTCCACACATTAAGTCAAGAAGATCTTAGGGCTTACCTCATCTGTTCCCTTTTCTCAGGGATCATGGTGTGTACTGCCTGTTGTCCAATATCTAAAAATAGTTGTTCCCTATATTTTGTCCAGTTCTATTGCATTAGCTTAAATTTGGTCATTGTCACTCCTCCAAGGATGAAAGCAGAATCCTAGTGCCTTTTTGATGATGGATATTTAAAACTCTTTCCATTTCTTCAGTATTTAATTCCTTGTTCAGTTTTTGTTTTTGTCCTCTTCTCTTGAAACAATTTATATAATTCTAATTTCCTTACAAAATAATCTAATTCATCTAGATTATCAAACTGAAATAGTTATTCTCTTCCATTGATAACACTGACATATTTAGCAAATACCAACAGAGGACACACAGTTCAAGCTGAATTTCAGATAAATAATGAATAACTTTGTATAAATAATGGGATGTACTTCTAGTATAAGTATGTCCCATATACTAGAAGAGCATCTGTTGTTTACCTGAAATTCAAATTTAACTGAATGTAGGGTACTTTATCAGGCAAGCCTATCTATTAGAAATCCTTGTTTCTTTTAAAAAAATTTTGGGTTTATTGGGACCAGAGCTTTTGTATGTGTGGGGGGTAGGTTTTTATAAAATATAGCAATTTCTGCCTTATATTTATTAATTCCTTGCTCTCTTGCTTTTTTTTGTGATTTATTGTGTTATTCTTTTACTAGTTTCCAAAGTTAAGTGTTTGATTCATTTGGGTTAAAATAATAAAAAGATTTGAAGTCAAGAATTTGGCTCTCAGTGCAGCTCTATTCATGCAATGGAGACTTCTCAATGAAAAGGACTCGTTTGCATTAATTGCTAAAGCATTTGTAATTTCTGTATTTCCTGTATTTCCTCTTGATTCAAGAGTCATTTAGAAAAGGCTTTTTCTCCAATTCTAGGTAGGTTTTTATTATTTTGTTTTACCACTGAAATATAACATTTTGGGTTTGTAGTCAAAATGTGTCCCAGAAGTGTTCTAGTTTCAGGGGGGACAATTGTTAAAGCATTTTGCAGGCCAAGTATATAATTAAATTTTGTGCATACTTTATAAGCAATTGGAAAAATATGTATTTCCTTTTTACCAATTTTAGATAGTGAAGTATAACAAAGTTGGTTAATCGTGTTATTTAAATCCTTCAAATTCATACTTGTTTTTGACTCACTTCACCTTGATCAAGAGCATAATAAATAGAAACCATACTGAACTTTTGCTCAAAACCTGAAAATATAACAAGCTTTTTTCTCCATGATTTATGAAGCATTTTTAAACATGGCTGACTGTCTATGGAAAAGTGTTCTTTTACCAGTATTTATTAGAAAATGTATTATTCAGAGCCAATTAGCCCTGTTCAGAAGATAGTAAAAGCCAAAAGCATGAATGAAGTTACCTAGACAAAGTGCCTTATACAATTCACCACAGCCAAACTTGCACATTCTTCTACATAAAAAGCATGATGGTCATTGTTTTCATCAATGAATTGCTTGAAGGGATATAGAAAAGGCTTAGAGAGATTTTTGTAAGATTTTACTCTAGCCTTCAAAGTAAAAGTCTGGAAAGGCAAAGTTGAAATTTTTCCCTCTCCTAACAAGTTGGGGGAAGAGACAACAAAATAACTAGAGGTTGGCCTGACCAGGCGGTGGCACAGTGGATAGAGCGTCGGACTGGGGTGCGGAAGACCCAGGTTCGAGACCCCGAGCTTGCCAGCTTGAGAGCAGGCCCATCTGGCTTGAGCAAAAAGCTCGTCAGCTTGGACCCAAGGTCACTGGCTCCAGCAAGGGGTTACTCAGTCTACTAAAGGCCCGCGGTCAAGGCACATGTGAGAAAGCAATCAATGAGCAACTAAGGTGTTGTGACGACAATGAAAAACTAATGATTGATGGCTTTCCCTAATAAGAGTGCTTACCAAAAATCTCCCTCCAACTGATGCAACAAGGATGACATTTAGTAACACAACCTACACTGAAAAGACTCGGCAATTGGATTGCAGAATCCTATCTTCCTTCCCATGTTGTATTCAGAAGCTAGAACAATGTCTGACTTATATTAAATGTACAGTATATTTTTCATGGAGATATAATTGACAAATAACATTGTATTAGTTTCAGGTGTACAACAATAAGTCTAGTTAACATCCATTACCAGTTTACATTTGCAAACACATTATTGGAAAGTATATTGGTAGTGAAATAAAGTAGAGCTTTAATTCTTCAAAGTTTATAAAGAAATAAAATTTTAATATCATCCTACCCATGTCAGACTAATAGTCACAAACGGAAGCATCAAATCTGATTTTCAGATATTGTGATAAGTTTAAGATGGAAGCAAACATACCTAGAGAGGCAGTGTAGATCATGGGAAGCCCACATGGCTGGGAGTCAGAACATTGAGTTTCAGACCCAGCTTAGAATCTGGGCAAGTTACTTATTCTCCCTAAGCCTCAGTTTCCTAGTTTGTAAAGCAGTAGTCCTTATGCTTATGTCATAGAGAAGTTCAAATGAGACCAGGGATTAAAAGGCTTTGAAACCTAGAGAGCACTACACACTACAAATAAATGTTTAAAAATGTAAAGTATAAGAACTACATTTGGCCCTGGCCAGTTGGCTCAGCGGTAGAGCATCGGCCTGGTGTGTGGAAGACTCTGGTTCGATTCCCAGCCAGGGCACACAGGAGAAGCGCCCATCTGCTTCTCCATCCTTCCCCTTCTCCTTTCTGTCTCTCTGTCTCTTTCCCTCCTGCAGCCAAGGCTCTATTGGAGCAAAGTTGGCCCAGCTGCTGAGGATGGCTCCATGGCCTCAGCCTCAGGCGCTAAAATGGTTCCCATTGTAGCGGAGCAATGCCCCAGATGGACTGAGCATCGCCCCCTGCTGGGCATGCCAGGTGGATCCCAGTCGGGTGCATGCTGGAGTCTGTCTGTCTGCCTCCCTGCCCACCTCTCACTTCGGAAAAATACACACACACACACACACACACACACACACACACACACGAACTACATTCATTACATCAAGCACATAATAAGATGAGTGATAAGTGGAAACTGCAAGAAATACAAATATTCGGGAAAACTATTTTCTCAAAAGAAAAAATCCAAATAGTGTGTCTACACAGCAGTATTCACTGTTGGGTTATTTCAAAAGAACATCCAATCATATCCTCTATACTCACTGCTGGGAAAAGAGATTTGGTTTTGTATACCTTCTCCTCTTCAGTTTTGTACAAAATTAAAGTCATTGTCTTTATTTATAGAACAAGAAATCGCTCTGCTACTTACATCGTTTCTTTCCTATCTTGTCAACACAGCCCAGAAAAATATATGAAATATGTGGATGGAGAATTTAAGAATCTCAGAAAACACATCTCTTTCTATTCTATGCACAAAGGATTACAGAAGCAAAGAGAAGAAAAAGAGGAGGGTGCACATGTAATACCCAAACTCCTTCTAGCGTGTCTGTGACAAAGCAACTGGGGAAGAGAATTAGTAAACTTGCACAGTTCCTTAAGCAGCTGAGTCAGCGGGTGACACGACTGCTTTGTAAAGAAGTTGAGGTGATCCTGAAGTGCTAGTTGAAACTGCTTTCTTTCACTGGTTTGTCTGATGAACTATTCCTTATAGTGATCCTGCTGTTTAGAAAATCTTTTGGTTTTGTGGGTAACTATTGAGAAAACAAACCAATGTGAGTTAAGGTTTAGACCAGAATATAGAATCTCTTGATCACAAATGTCTAAAAGATTTGTATTTTTATATACATGTATAAACATGGTCATCAAGAAAACACAAGATCCAAAATTTATGTTTGGGAAAGAATAGCCTGACAGGGGGCAATGTATTTTCTTAATTTCCAATAGTAAAAGTTTTCTGTATAATTTCCTTTGGGCTAGTGTCCATTGTAGCAAACTTTCTTAATTCTGTTTCTCTTAAAAATCTATATTTTGTTTTCTATCATTATCTTTCCAGGAATTATCACCTTCTCTACTGTAACATTTCCATCAGCATGCAGACATTTTGTTATTTCTTCTATTAAAAAGAGTGGATAGGCCCCATGAATTCTTTCAGCTATTACTTCATTTTTCTGCCTCTCTTATTATCAGCCATTTCCTAACCCTGGCCAGGTAGCTCAATTGGTTAGAGCATCGTTCAGTTACACCAAGGTTGCCGGTTCAACCCCAGATCAGGGCACATAAAAGAATTAACCAATAAATGTAAAAATAGGTGGAACAGAAAATTAATGTATTTCTCTCCCTCTCTCTCTTTCTCCCCTTCCCCATTTCTCTCTCTCTTTAAAATCAATTTAAATTTAAAATATGACCCATTCCGATACAAATTTGATCCTTACCGCTACACTGAAACTGATGCCAGCAAGGAGTTCCACCTCTCCAACCACCATGCTCAATCTCCAGTCTCATTTTACTTTCATCAACATTTGACACAATGCTTGCTCCCTCCTTTCATACATATTTTCTTCACTTCCAATTTGATAGGCCACTAAACTTAGTTTCCTTTTCTTATGTTCCTCCTCCTCTCAACATCTAAATATCGGAGTGCCTCAGGGTTCAATCTGTAGTCTCCTCTCCTCTCCTCTTTTCTGTTTATTCATCCATAAGTCCTTTTATCAAATCCCATAACTTCAATTAAATTTTAAATGATTCCCACATTTACGTCTTAGCCCTGATCCCTGTCTATGCTATAAACCCATATATATAACTGCCTACTCATCATTTTTACTGATGTCTAACAGATATTTAAACCTAACATTTATTTCTAAAGAAAATTCTTTAATCGACCCTCCTACCCCAGAACTTCTTCTCCCCCAGTTGCTCCCCATGTCAATAAATCAGAGCCCTGGCCACCTGTTTGCCTAGGCTGAAAACCTAAGTCATTCTTGCCTCCTCCCTCTCCTTCAAAGCCTGCACCCCATCCTTCAGTAAGGGCTTGGAGTCTCTCTTTCGGATGTATCTAGCACCTGGCCCCTTTTCATCACCTGCACCACTACCACCCAGGGCCAGCCACTGTCATCCCTCTCCTGTCACTCCTTCTTAAGTAGTGTCCTTGCTCTTCTACTTTCATCTCCCAAGGTCTGCTCCTTAGCCTGTAACCAGAGTCACCTTTTTAAAACAGAAGTCCTATCACGTGCTCAGAATATAATCCAAACTAATTTGTTTATACTTGGTCAATTTCCTCACCACATTCTAATCTGTTGTTTAAATAATAACTCCTCGAAGAAGCCTTTCCTAGAGAACCCATCTAAGGTAGCCCCCTCCTCCACTTCTATCTTCTTAAATAATAAATTTAGTTTTCTTTATAGCACTTATCACAATGAGAGGAACTAATTAGGCAGTAGTAATTTGAGAATGTGGCTTGTGGTGTAGCTGAAACCTAACATACATATACTTGCAGGTAACCTAGACTAGACTAACTTTAATTTAGAATTCATAGTTTTGCTTGGATTAACCTATAAACCCACTTAGATCACCCTAGAAGTTATAAGGTTTGTATAACCACATCCTATAATTTCCTGAAAAACAAAAGGGCTGGGACTTAATTAAGCTTTCTGCCATACCTGTGCCATCCCTGACATTGACCATGTTGACAATTGCCAGAGCTATTCTTTTTTTCAGGAAAAAGCCCAGGATGATTTGAAGAACCAGCAAGCTGACCAGGCTCCAACCTCAGAAGTTGGCCAAAGAGACCGTGAGGACCCTCCCCTGACCTTCTCATGAACTATTCTCACTATACCTCATTATAATACTAGCATCTCCTCCCAGGGCCAGAGATTTCCCACCATTTCTGAATATACGATGTACCTGTAAACATGTTTTCTAACTGACAAGCACAGGAATATCCCCATCTATACAGTTGATGAGGAAGCTCACTCTGTGTTTATTCAGTGTTTCCCTGATTAAAAACGAATCTGACCCTTTGTGCTGGGATAAAAGTTAACTATAATTCTATCCAAAAATCTGGAACCTGATTCAAAAGAATACATAGTGCACGACTCCATTTTTATAAAATTTTAAAAACAGGCAAAATTAATTTATGTTGTCAACAATCAGGAAAAGGACAGGAAAGGGGATGACTTGGGGGAGAGATGTGTGAGAAGGGGGAGGTTTCTGGGGTGCTAGTGATATTCTACTTCTTGAATTTATTTGCAGTTACACAGTTCTGTTCACAGTGCTCACCTATTGACTTTTATACACTTTTGATTTACACATTTTTAATATGTGTTTATTTGCATTAGCCATTTTAAAAATAGCTATATACAGGGGTCCTCGGGTTATGACAGTCTCAAGATACAACATTTTGAGTTTACAATTCTCACTCCCATAAAAACTTTAAAAATTGAGACTTGAGTGTTTCAGCTTACACCGTTGGCATCATACTTACAGACTACGTAGGTGAACTACAATACTACCAAAGGTTTGGCAGAAGGTTTTTCTATGGTAGAAGGTGGGTTGGCAAAATTTCAGGCTGAGGAACCCAGCAATGACAGATTCAATAAGGTCTACAGAGCTGTTATGGGTGCCTTGCAATGCTATAGGCAGATTTTGGAAGAGAAGAAATCATCAACCTTCCAGGCTAGCCTAGAACAATTCTTTAACCTTTTGAGTAGTGAGGTTTTTTTCATGTCTGCTGACCCCCAGGAGTGAGGGGGTTTTTTTGTTTCAAAAAATTAGTTACAGTTACAGTTTTATTAACTTACAATCATATTTGTTTGATAACCAATTTGTGGAAACAAGAAGAAAATACATTTGCATTTTTTAAATGTTGCCTTACACATGTACAATCAATCATACTCTTGATGGTCAGGAGGCTCAATGCCGTACATGAATGTTCATACTATTCAAAGTGTTAAGAAGGTAGGGAGGCCTGCAACAGATCCTGTACCCTCTACATCAGCAGCTTCCTGAGATGAAACACCTGTAATACAGGTAGACTCATCGCCAGTGTCTCCTGCATGTTCCTTAGGCAATCCTGATTCACCTGACCCAGTATCTCCAGCACCTTCTGCAGGTTGTCCTGCCTCCCTGGCTTCCTCCTCCTAATAGGTCATTCTCTCTCACCCTGCAATGCCCCTTCCAGTGTGCAAGCCAACCACAGGAATAAAGGTAAGGAATTTTTTTTATACTCATTTCTTGTCATTTTTTCTGTTACTACAGTATAATGTACAGCACAGTATATTTATGTCCTTTTCCTTTTTCTGTGGCTTGTGTTTTTATGTTCTAGATGATGATTTTACAACTGTGTGAGGATAGGTAAGTGACTTAGGCTAGGGTATATTTCAACTTACACCAAAATTCAGGTTACTGTCGTAGGAACAGTATTGTGTCATAATCCGAGGACCCCCTGTACCTGGTTCATTCTTTCATTGTATTAGCCTGTGTGAAGCTCAGCATACCCATTTTCCTGACTGAATGAGCCTGGGCTGAATTCAAATGAACATTCAGATGACAACTACAGAAGCAAAATTGACAAATGGCAGCAGGTTAGCAGTGCAGAAAAGAAATAAAGCTTCTCTAAACTACATTACAGAAAGTCTCATTGAATATAAAAAAATATGATCCTAAACTAAAAACATACCTTGACTACTCAAGAAACATCTGGGTTTCTTTGCTGTTGTTTTTCTGAGTTTTTTCCCCTGACATTTCTCAAATGATGTTACTATTTAGTTAATATTTTCAATGTTTTTTGAAGCATATTAGTGATAAATTCATATCTTGTTTACTGCTTTGTTCACAAGGCAAATAGTTGCTTGAGACATTATTCTGCTAATTGCGTGTTTTTGCTATTTTTAACATATAGTAGACGTCTCACACACTTTGCACATACAGATAAGGTATAGAGGAAAAATGCGGGACAGCTTATGTGACGTAGTTACACACAAGAAGTATGCACTATTGGATTTTTACCTGTTGGCAGCCTTACTCCTCTGTACCTTTTCTTCTACACCATAAAATGAAACATGGAAAGAAAAACCCTTTCTGATAGAATGCCAGGCCCAGTTTGATTATGATGTAACCTAGTCTGGAGAGTGTGCAATATTGACATCCATTTGAAAAACTGGCATGGAGTTAACTTTATCATCTTTTGGTTAACATGAAAATTATTTTAATGTTTTAAGTTAAATGCTATTATAGTTTACCTACACCCTTCGGTGAACAGAGAGGGTGTGTGTGTGTGTGTGTGTGTGTGTGTGTAATAAATACTCATACAATATAATACTATTAACATGTGTCAGTGAATAAACTATTGTTTCATCCAAAACCTGGGTGAATCTCAAACACAATTTTAAGCTAAGTAAACTGACACAAACTAGTGAATAGTATGGGATTCATTATTTTTAAGTGAGAGGAAGGGAGATAGTGAGGCAGACTCCTACATGTACCCGGACCAGGATCCACTGGGGCTGAAGCTCTATAGCGAGTTCATTTTAGCACCTGATGCTGATGTGCTCCAACAGAGCTGTTCTCAGTACCTGGGGCGACGCTCAAACCAATGGAGCCACTGACTGCGGGAGGGGAAGAGAGAAAAAAGGGGGGTCGAGGAGAAGCAAAGGTTGCCTCTCCTGTGTGCACTGACTGGGAATCGAACCTAGGATATCCATATGCTGCACTAAAGTTCAATCAACTGAGCCAGGGCCTGGGATTCCATTTTTACAAAAATGTTAAAACAAGCAAAATTAATTTATGGCTTGGAAATCAGGAAAGGAAGAGGAAAACAATGAAGTAATATTTATATTTCTATATCGAAGCAACTAATTCCACTGATTTTCTTTTCCTCTCAATGTTAACACTTCTGGATACTGAAAACTGTCTCTTGGCTTGACTGCACAAGAATCTCCATGAATGTGGAACAAAAGAGAACGGGAGTAAGCCTGAACTGTGTGACCCAGGGCAAAATGACTCATCCCAAGTGTTTCTTTGCACTCAGCCTGAAGGCCAGGAGGTTGGCATTTCCAACAGAAGACAACTCCATGGCCCTCGCAGGCTTGACCCATCCTGGAGCCCTCTGGAGTCCCTCCCTTTCCTCACACTGCCTCTGTTCTACAGGGCAGAGGGTTGCAGAGCTGTGATGGGGCAAGTGATTGCAGAATTACATTTAGTTTGTAAAGAGCTCTGCTATATTCAGATAAAAAGCACTTTGGAAATATGAGTGATTATTGTTGCATTAGAAGTAAACCTAGGATAAGAAAAAATCCATTAGCAAGTGTTTCTGCTAAATGATTCCTCAGGTGGCCATTAGGAGAGACATTCAAAGACGCAAATGTAGGAGACCTAGCGAACTCTTCCCAATAAAAAATACTTTGTGTCCAACAAGTGCTAATCACAGAAAGCCATCTGAGAACAGGAATTTCTAAAACAAGCTAAAAGCAAATCCCCCTCTCAAGGACAACAACCTAAAGACTTGCTTAGGTAGCACCATTTCAGAGTCTTCCAAGAAAACTTGCTTATTTTTACCCAAGCAAAGGTCACAATAACAACTTGATCTCACAGTTTGTCACCAGCAGGAGATCTGAAAAACCGGGAGTTTTCAATTACTCTCTTAAATACGGAACACCATGTCAAAGCCTGTTATTTTATAGGGTTGAACTGATGTCAGAAATTAAGGTGTGTATTTTACCATTAACAAAATGTCATTTTTTATTAAAAGTCCTTTAGTGTTTATAAGTAATACACAGGCTAAACCTTTGCATAAGGGTGAAACACTACTTTTCAGTCAAAAAGTGAGCCGCTATCTTAAAACCACTTATAACACTGAGCACGTACCAGGTGCCCAATGAATGTGCCTTTTCCCTGAGGGCTTGCCTTGTTCTCTCAAATTTATTTAATCCAGTCTGAAGAAAAAAATAATAGCAACAATAAGTATCTTTCAGTCAGTGTCTAGTATATGTGGTCACTGTGGAAACCTGTATACATTAAATACTCTTTAATTTGTACAACTCTACAGAGGAGACTGTATTGTTAGCCTCATTGTTAAAAAAACTGCCCACCATTTAGATAGCAAGGTTTTGTTTGTTTTTTTGTTTGTTTTTTGAGAGAGGCAGGGAAAGAGAGATAGGAACATTGAGCTGCTCCTGTGTATGCCCTGACCTGGGACCAAACCCAGCAACTTCTGTGTTCCAGACGACGCTAGATAACAAGTTTTTAAAGGGAGGATTACGTCTACTACCAAACTCAAGTCTTGAAAAAATAAAAATGTAAAGAAAACTTGTTAGCTGTTTTCTAATTACAGAACTCATCTTTCAGAATACTGTGTTTGTGATTTTTAACTAGTTAGACAGAGATAGAGTTTGGAGACTTTTGGTTTTCAGAGCAAATTGCTTATTTTACTTTGTTAAGGACAAATGTATAGGTTTAATTTATGTTAGTCCTCATATGGAGCCCTATACATATGTGCCATAAGCTTTGGGATAGCAGAACACTCAGGATGTTGTCAAGGCCAAGTGGAATCATATCCAGGAGTCCTTCAGAGTTCAGTTCTTCTCATCCTTAAAAATGAGTTTAAATTACCTTATTAGTGAACATTGCTATATGATTCCTGATTGCTCTACCACATAGCGATTACATGGTGTTTCATTAATTAGTTCCAGCTATCTATTAAATTATCTGATAGAGCAAGGCAGTTTTATTTGTGGGATCATTTTTCATAGTGAATGAATATGTCAGTCTCCAAAATAGGTCCCATTCATTCTTAACCTTATACCTTCACTCATGTTATGGCCCATATTGGAAGAACCACACCCCGATCTATTTAAATTCTAATCATCCTTCAAGGTCTAAGCAGATTTGGCATCTGCAGCCATCACTGACCTCTTAACTGCCTATTGCTTTCTTGATGATATACATCTTACCTCTTCTCTTTTGGTTCCTGTTGGGCAGATAAAATATATGATGCTCACTTTAAGATGGCGCTGCCCATGAGAAAGCCTGTCACCCAGGTGGTAATATTAGTTGCCCTTCTTGCTTGGGAGGGGCATGATTATATCAATGTGTGTTGGGGGAGGGCTTTCGCACCAAAAGGTTTTAAAAGGAAGAAAGATCACGTTGTTCTGGGGGAAGAGTGATTACATTCTAGGAGGACCCCATGCTGTAGGAGAGCAGAGAAAGGCCACATGGAGGAGAGGAGAGGCAGCCTAGATGGCAGAGTGCTGAAGGAGAAGCCAGTTTGTGCAGAGTTTGTGCACAGAGAAGGAGATGAGGAACAGAGGTGAATAAGGCTGGTAGGCTAGAAACCTTGGATTCTAGGAAACTCAGATAAATCAGTGGCTTTGGGATCCCTGAATGGAAAGGGAAGTGTTTTCCCACTGTGTATATTTCTCACCCGCCAGGTGCAAGCTAATTTAAAGCTAATGGCCCACCAGTTCTTGGCTCCCTTGTTTCATTACCATCTGTTTGAATCAAATGCGAACCTGCACGGGCCAGGCGGCTGTGATGGTGGCCATGGCTACTGGCCTTACAGTTCCCCTAAGGCCTCTGTTGTATCCTGCATTTACTCTCAAAACACATTATAGAATGACCACGTGGTGGTGCAGTGGATAGAGCATCGGACTGGGATTCGGAGGACCCAGGTTTGAGACTCCAAGGTCGCTAGCTTGACCAAGGGGTCACTCAGTCTGCTGTAGCTCCATGGTCAAGGCACATATGAGAAAGCAATCAATGAACAATGAACAACTAAGGTGTCGCAACGAAAAACTGATAATTGATGCTTCTCATCTCTCTCCCTTCCTGTCTGTCTGTTCCTATCTATCCCTCTCTCTGACTCTGTCTCTGAAAAAATAAATAAATAAACACACATTGTAGATGATATGTAATTTGTGGTCTGTAGTACATAGTTCAGTAGTGAATTGTTTGTTGTTTTACACTGTTCACCTCTAAGTCATAAGTGTTAGCCTAGCATATTTACCTGATTACATGAACCTTAAGGGCAGAAACCAAGTGGTATAGTTCTTTATTATCAAACCCTACAACTAACACATAGCTAAGAACATAATAAGTGCTGGGTGAAGAGAACCCTAGAATTGCTCAGTGTGCCACCCATCCACCCACACATACACGCAAAACATTGTGAAGCCTAAATAAGATGATTTATGCAAAGTTTGTTGAATAGCAAGCTCTTAGCAAAAGAGCACTTACCAAGTAAATACATGTGCTCCATTTTTTATTTAACCAAAGACTGACATTTCCCTTTGAAAGACACATAGAGGTGACAAAAAATACAAAACACAAAAATGGATTTTGCAAAAATGTGTATATTACTAGGTTGGGAGAGTATGGAGAAAGGACACTTTGATACACTATGGAAGAATAAAAAAATCAGCACAACCTCTTTGGAGAGAAATTTGGCAGCCCAAAGTAATTGTACAAATAATCATCATTTCCTTAGATCTTTTAATTTTTAGATTCAAACTTTCCCCCCTAATTAACAGGCCCATATTACTTTTTAAAACTTTTACCATTTTACATTTATTAAACATGATGAAGTTAATGATCAGTGATAGGATGTCTCAAAAATAAGCCCAAACATGTCTTATACTAATAAGTAACCATTGGCAGTTGCTTCATTTTTGTTCCAGGGTGTTTTTTACTAATATGTGTTAAAGCTCTCCTACTGCAAACGCTGAGCCCCTACTGTGGTGGTTAAGAGCACAGCTACTGGGGCCGAACTACTCATATTCAAGGCCCGAGTTCTGCCACTCACCAGCTGTATGGCTTTGGGCAGGCGACTTGGCCACATCTATGCTTCAGTTTCTTTATCTGTAAAATGAGAATATCCGTAATACTTAGGACTGGAGGGAGGATGAAATATATTCATAGATAATAACAGTAAGAGCAGTGTCATGAAATGCTTTGCAAGGGGTTGCTTTATTGTTATTATCACTATTTATTGAGCACCCATGATATGGTAGGAGTGAGGATGTAGTGGTAAAAGCTTATACTCTAATGGAAGAAATTATGTAGGTTGTTGACTAAATCAACAAATACACATATTTTTAAAATGATGTGAAATATTCTAATAGGAAAACAATGGTTGATATATGAGAATAAAGGAAGTACTATGGGCCACAAGCGCTGCCCCTGTGGTATGCAGACTGTCTGAGCTATAGGCAACATCAGCTGCAGGCTCAAGAAAAACTTCTGTCCTTCTCCCTTAACTACCTAGATTTTGAATTACAGGCCTTGCCCACAGAGATAATTTAAGGTCTTCTCTTGTTATCATCCTGCAATGGCCTTTTGACACCCCCAAGGCACCTTACCTCATCCCTTGCCCAGGATGTCATATATACCCACATTCTTTGTCTACCTCTGACTCTCTCCTGTATGCGGAAGTCCACACTTCCGTATGTACTAAATTTGGTTCTTTTCTCTTGCTAATCTGTTTCATGTCTACTTGATTATTAGACCAGAGAGAAGAACCTTGAGGGTAGAGAAAAGTTTGATCCTCCCCCACAGTATTAAGTGCACACTGGCAGTCATGAAGGATTATTCAAGGATGAGTGAGAAGAAGAATCTTCCAGGCAAGGTGAAGAGGATATGCAAAGGCACAGACAATAAAGAGAAGAAGACTAGGGTGGACCAAGACCAGTGAGTCCCAGATGAGGCTGGAGAGGCTGGCAGGATACTTGAGCAGAGCTATGGCAACCATGTTAAGAGAAATGCAATATTGTCTACATTTATCTGAAAGCCAATAAAGAGTTTTAGGCAGGCAAGTGAATTAATTAAATTTACATCTTTTTTTTAAAAATGCTATTTTATTTCTATATTTTAGAGAGAAGAAAGACAGGGGGAGGGGGAAGAGAGAGAGAGAGAGAGATAAGAGGGGAGGAGCAGGAAGCGTCAACTTCCATATGTGCCTTGACCAGGCAAGCCCAGGGTTTCAAAGTGGCAACCTCAGCGTTTCCAGGTCAACACTTTATCCACTGAGCCACCACAGGTCAGGCTAAATTTACATCTTAATAAAAAATATCCTGGCTGGAAAATTATGTGAAATATCTTGAGTTCTTGTACAAGTGTACAAAGACACGTGTACAATAAAATCTCCATGCTTAGAGAATCCGACCACACATTCTCTTTTTCATATAGTTAAAATACTGTAAATTATGTATTGCATGTGAATGAATGTACTATACATGTGTGTATACAGTAAACACTTATGCATACATATGACTACTATTCAGGCACTACATATAGAATAAAGCTGTTCTGTACCCAATTCTGCTATTTGGGGTGGGGGAGGGGTATCTTATACCTTCATCCAGCAATTCTTGGACACCAGCAAGGTGTCTGAAATTCAACTCAACTCTGACACTAACTAGAGATAGAATTAGACTCCACTGGTTAAGGAGGTTGTTCCTATGAGACTGCTCACTCTTCCCCCCAACTTTAGATACCAGTTACAAGTCTAGGTTGTTACCCATGCTTCTGACTGATCACTTATAGATTGGAGGTTTCCATGACCCCCTCCCCAAGTTCAATTAATTTGCTAGAGTAATTCACAGACTCAGAGAAACATGTTACTTATTAGATGAACCAATAATTATAAAAGGATAAAATTCAGAAACAGCCAAATGGAAGAGATGTCCAGGGCAAAGGATGGGAAAGGGTATGGAGTTTCTATGTTCTCTCTCACAGCAAACACTTTCCCCAAATCTTCACATGTTTATCAAACTGGAGACTCTCTAAACTCTCCTTTTTTGAGTTTCTATAGGTTTTCATTATATAGGCATTATTGATTAAATTATTGCCTATTGGTGATTGATCTCAATCTCTAGTTCCTTTCTCCTCTCTGAAGGTTGTGAGATGGGACTGGAAGTTTCAACCCTCTAATCATGGTTGGTTCTCCTACCAACCAGCCCCTCTATACTTAAGTGCTTCCAAAAGTCACCTAATTCATATAGCAAAAGACACTTCATTGCTCTAATCACTTAGGAAATTCCAAGGATTTTAGGAGCCCTAGACCAGAAACAGGAGTAAGACCAAATATATATTTACTATAAATCACAATATCACACACCAAGAAATATTATTTAATAAATTTACAAGTTAATTTTATTTCTAGAGATTGTTGCCTTGATGTTGACTTTAGAGTTCAGATCAAATGCAGTGTTAAATGATGTTCACTGTAGAGTATTTGTAAATAAATAAATATATATATATATAAAATAATACAATTATCCATAAATTAGAGATTGGTAAGTAAATTTTGATATATACATATATTGAACTACTAAACAGCCATAAAATGAATGATGTAGATATACACTGACCAAAGTAAAATAGAGTTAAAATATTATTAAGGGGGGGGGGCAGGGAGTAAGTTCTAGAAACATACAATTAGTAATAAAAATATTTTTGTGAAAATAAAAATTATATATATATGTATGTATGTATAAAATTGTAAATGCTTCTTTATCTAGACCTAAAACGTTACACATCAAACTATTAACGTTAATTATTCCTTGAAGAATAGAGCAAAGGGACGGGTGAGCATTTACTTTTAACTTTAGATGCTTCTTAATGTTTGAATTCTGTATAATAAATATTGGTCAATTTGCAACCAAAGGCAAGCAATAAAAATATAAAATTAATAAAATAAACTACAAGCTTAACTTTAACTCTTTATTATAAAAGTAATATATGGCATAGAAAAGAAATGAAGTAAGTCATATCCGTGAAAGAACACCCAGTCTTAAAAAAGTCTTATGAGGCTCTGGTTGGTTGTTGCCTCAGTGGTAGAGCATAGACCCAGCTGGTGGATTTTTCAGGTTCAATTCCCAGTCAGGGCACACAGGAGAAATGACCATCGGCTTCTCCACCCCTCCCCCTCTCACTCCTCTCACTCCTCTCACTCCTCTCACTTCTCTCTCTCTCTCTCTCTCTCTCTCTCTCTCTCTCTCTTCCCCTCTGTTGGGCAGATAAAATATATTATGCTCACTTTGTTAAAGATGGCACTGCCCATGGGGAAGCCCATTGCCCAGGTGATGATATTAGTTGCCCTTCCTGCTTGGGATGGGCATGATTATGTTAATATGTGTTGGGGGAGGGCTTTTGCGCCAAAAGGTTTTAAAAGGAAGAGAGATCAGGTTGTTCAAGAGAAGAGTGATTGCGTTCTAGGAGGAGGGCAGAGAGCAGGGAGGAGAGCAGATTAAGGCCACGTGGAGACCAGGAGAAGCAGCCAAGATGGCAGAGTGCTGAAGGAGAAGCCAGTTTGTGCAGAGTTTGTGTAGAGAAAGGGAGATGGGAAACAGGTAAATAAGTCTGGTGAACTAGAAACCTTTGATTCTAGGACACTTGGATAAGTCAGTACCTTTGTGAGCACTGAATGAGTGGGTTTTGGAGCCCAGTGTGTGTTTTTACTTGCCCGCCAGGCAAGCTAGGATTAGAGATGATGGCCCACCAATTCTTGGCTCTGTTGTTTCATTACTGTCTGTTCGAATCCAATGCGAACCTGCATGGGCCAGGCGGCTGTGATGGTGGCCTTGCCTACTGGCTTTACACCCTCCTGCAGCCATGGCTCTATTGGAGTTGGTCCCAATCATTGAGGATGACTCCATGGCCTCTGCCTCAGGTGCTAAGAAGAACTTAGGTGCTGAGCAACAGAGCAATGCTCCCAATGGGCAGAGCATCTCTCCCTAGTGGGCTTGCCGGATGGATCCCGGTCAGGGCACATACAGGAGTCTGTCTCTCTGCCTCCCCTCCTCTCACTGAAAAAAAAAAAAAGTTATGAGAATTTGACCCAAACTAATGACAATGACCGAAAAGCAAAATCTCAAGCAACTGAGAAAATGCTCTGGAGAATGGGAGCTGCAGCTTATTTTACATGGTAACATCAAAGGAGAACACCTTTAAGATTACTAAAGAATAAAATGAGAGACACATGCATTAGTTGGTGCGGCATAGTTAACATTTACAGTATACAGAGATGGTATGTGGGTAACATGATAACAACGTAGGCTCTGGTACCCACAGCTGTGCCTTGAGCACCTGGAAAAGAAAACTACTCTGATGTTTCAAAGGTATGTTATCTTAGATGCACAAAGTCAACAGATAATTGCAAGGTAAAAACTGACCTTTGTCAAAGAAGCTACAGACCTACAACCTACCAGGAACTGGTCTTAATTATTAATTTTTACATTCAGACCATCTGGTGTGGTTACTTTGGTTTCTGGGTTTGTAAGGCCCAGTCATGTAGACCTTTCCTAAGCTTGTCAAGTTTAGTATGTGGCTCCTTTTTCATCCACACATAAGTAGTAACTGAAATGAAAAGAAGATTGATCTATGCTATTTATGATATTAAAAATAGTATGATTTAACTAAGTTATTTTCTGTTAATTACTGGCAGGCGGAATTAAGGGATTTCTATCAGCCAAAATTGATCAGGTAATACAACCTGATTTCAGACTAATACACAATCTGGAGGGGGGGGGGCTTTATTCCATAAGGGCTTCAGCTGCATTTTATCTTTTTGAAAATAAATGGATAGTGAAAGATTTTCATCAGAGTAAATGCAGAAATGGCAAGTCTACAGATATCTTCTACCTGTCTGCAGGTGTCTGAAGAAAATCATAAAACTTCTTTAATATCTCTTATAATTACAGGGACTAGATAATTATATCATATTATTAAGATAGAGTTGACGGAGATATGAGAATGTAAAGCCATCTAATTCAGCATGACTCATTTCTATGACTCAGCTGAATGACAGACCCCCAAATGCCAGACTTGCCATACATTAATTTTAGGGTAGCTACTAGGAAATTATACCAACAAAAATTCTGGTATTATCTCAATGACTCTGTGGTAGGCAGACACGAGCAAGCTGAGCCAGCGGAGCAAAGATGATGGGCCAGGTACAGAAGGTCATCAGGGAAGAAAGCCCCAGGTGCTCAGAAACAGGCAAAACTGAAAAGGCAAGGACCTTGTCCCTAGGGCAACCCTTCCTCCCTAGCGTATCACTGGTCACTGGTCCTGCAGTTTTAACCCTCTGACCTTTCCTATCACTGTACCTGTGGTTTGGACCCTCCCCTGACTTCCCTCTCCTGGGGGAACAAAGTGTGGCCTCTCTCCTCCCTTGCAGGTCCCTGCACAGCCACTTTATTAAGCATTAACCCCTAGGATAACATCCAGACCTCAGCTGGGTTTCAGCTCCAGGCCCAGAACAAAACCAGACCAGTGACACCACAGCTGCCTCAGGACTAGCTTCTTTGACTAATAATGACCCCCTAAAAGGGTGCACAGGGAAAGCTGATAAATATTCTACTGAAATCCTCTCCTGGGACTGCCCCTAAAATCTCTGCCTTAAAAGCCCTTGGGTGAAGGGAGCTCCCCCTCCCCTCCCCCCTTCTTCACTACAGGCGTATTTTCCTTGCCTCTCTCTTTCTCCTAAGCTTCAAGGGCCCTTCTTTGGCCTCTGTAACTTGTTCTACATTTCTTCTACCTTTATGTTTCAAAATAAACTTTCTCTTATATTTTGAGTCTTGGCTCTAAATCCTTTCCAGCCAGAACTCAAGTACCGGGGTGGCTGGACGCAGGTCTGGTCTGACTACACTGGTCTTACACCTGGTGCCGCTTTTCTCACAGCCACCAGCAAAGCCACCCTGTCACAGACCAGCATTATTAAAAGTGTGTTCTCCAGAACACTCATTCTAGGGGCATTTAATAGGTGTCATGTGTGTTTTAAAGAGGTGTAGGTTATTGATTAAATAAACGTCAAAATGCTGAGGAAATAAAACTAAGGAAACTTTTTTTTTATTGGACTTCTCAGAGCCATTAATATGTTAATATGAATTACAAATCTTCAAGATATGGATATAACAAGTAGTACTTTCAAGTTCCAAATTCAGTTTTTTAGGAAATCTGTTTATTGTTAATACACCAGGGATATATGAAAGGACAGTTGTTCTTTGGAACCACCAACACAGCCCCAGGTTAAACCTACGTTTGGTGCTTTATGCTCTGTAACAAGTTTAGTTGCCTTCTTGTTTTACTCAGCAACACTTGCCATGTTGTCACTCTCTCTAATGAATATTTCTTTCCGCATACTGTTAGAAAGTTACAGAATACATTTAAGACTAAACTTTAGAGCAGTGGTTCTTAACCTTTTTTGAGGTACTGAACCCACCAGTTTCATATGCGCATTCAACGAACACTTCTTTAGTGATAAATAAAATATGATTTTTTTTTCCAAATTCAAGACATAGTGTAAAGCCAGTAGTCAGGGTCAGGATCACAGCCACCTGACCAATGCAGGTTCACATTGGATTCGAACAGTCAGTAATGAAACACAGGAGCCACAAACTGGTGAGCCATCAGCTTTAATTCTAGCTTGCACCCGGCAGGCAAGCAAAAACACACACTGGGCTCCAAAACCCACACATTCAGTGCTCACAAAGCTACTGACTTATCCGAGTTTCCTAGCATCAAAGGTTTCTAGCTCACCAGACTTATTCACCTCTGTTCCCCATCTCCTCCAGCACAAACTCTTAACAAACTGGCTTCTTCATCAGCACGCTGCCATCTTGGCTGCTTCTCCTGGCCTCCATGTGGCCTTACTCTGCTCTACTCTCTAATACTAATCTCAGGAACCCAGGAACTGAGAGAGAGCTCAAGCTACTGGTCTCTCCCATTTTATACTGTAGAATGAAAACCTTTAATCCAATTATACAAACAAGGAAATCTCTGTATAATGGGATTCCTCAGGAGAGTGCACCACCCTACATTATCCAATCAGTGAAGGGTGTGGGGAAAAGCTTACTCTTAAAGCCAAGCCTTAGGCCATAACAACCTGGCCTGCTTACATTACAGCCTTTCCCCCACACCCATCCCAAGCATAAGGGCAAATAATATCACCTGGGTGACGGGCTTCCATATGGGCAGCGCCATCTTTAACAAAGTGAGCATATTGTATTTTATCTGCCCAACACATAGGTATATGATTTTTTTACTGGTGCACAAAATGAGCCATGCATGAACATCACCTTGCTCTAAGAACAAAACCAACAAAGTGCATGAACTCACAACAAATTACGGTGTTACTTTATTCTGGCCTCCAGGGCAGAGGCTTCTCCGAACCCCGGAGACCGACTCATCGAACCCCTAGGGTTCGATAGAACCCAGGTTAAGAACCATTGCTTTAGAGGAACCCAAGGTATACTGAGTTTTTCATTCACCTACCACTTTCTACCCTCAAATTCGGGTGAAAAATGCACGTGGTCAAGTTTGGTCTTGGCTAGATAGCAAATTTGGTTTGATAGATTTGAATACACAAAACAGGCCTGGTCTTTAACTTGAAAGCACTCTAGCATCCCTCAACCCTCAGAGCATCACTAGCAAATGTCTTAGCTCAGATTTTACTCACTTGTTAAATATAAACATACACTCACAACTGGGTAACCTAAATCAAATTACAATAATTTTCTTTTAATTCTAGAAAACAACTTGGAAACACATATTCAAAAATCTTAAAAACATTTCTTTCCATTGAGCTCCATTTGATTCCACTTTTATAAATTGTTCACCAAAATATATGTAATAATGGTCATAAACACATCATTCATAATAGTTATAAAATATGATACACAATGTATGGCCAGAAGTTGTGGCCATCGCAGCCACCAGGCAGATGCAGAATCCCATTAGATTTGGTCAGATGGTAATGAAACTGCAGAGCCGAAAACTGATGGGCCATACACCCAGCCCACAAGAAAAAAACACATTGGGCACCAAAACCCATTCATTCAGCACTCACAAAGCTACTGACACATCCGGGTTTTCCTAGAATCAAAGGCCCCCACTAGCTCAGTCACCTCTGGTTCCCATCTCCTTTTTTCTGCACAAACTGGCTTCTCCTTCAGCACCCTGCCATCTTGGCTGCTTTCTCTGAAAAAAACGTGGCCTCCTTCTTCTTAAAACTTTTTGGCGCAAAACCCCTCCTCCAGCACACATTAGCATAACAAAACCCCTTCCCAAGTAGGAAGGTAATTAGCAGTATAAACTAGGCAATGCAATTCACTTGGGCCGTTTTTAACAATAAAAGTAAGCAAAATCAAATAACACACATTTTACAAACTTATTTGCCCAACACACATATAACAGAACCTTACTTAGAACTTAAAAATGATGCTGTAGGCCAGTAGCCACAGCCACCATCACAGCTGCCTGGCCCATGCAGGTTCGCATTTGATTTAGACAAATGGTAATGAAACAATGGAGCCAAGAACTGGTGGGCCATTAGCTTTAATCCTAGTTTGCACCTGGCGGGGAAGAAATACACACAGTGGTTACACACTTCCCTTTCCATTCAGGGCTCCCAATGCCACTGACTTATCCAAGTTTCCTAGAATCAAAGGTTTCTAGCGCACCAGCCTTATTCTCCTCTGTTGGGAAGATAAAATATAATATGCTCACTTTGTTAAAGATGGCGCTGCCCACATGGAAGCCCATCACCCAGGTGATATTATTTGCCCTTATGCTTGGGATGGCTGTGGGGGAAAAGCTGTAATGTAAGCAGGCTGGGTCGTTATAGCCTAAGGCTTAGTTTTAAGAGTAAGCTCTTCCCCACACCCTTGACTGATTGGATGATGTAGGGTGGTGCATTCTCCTGAGGAATCCCATTATGCCTCAGATGGGTGACTTTGTATCAGAGACTTTCTTGTTTGTGAATTGGATTAAGGGTTTGGATTTTTACAATATAAAGGGGGACAGACCAGTAGCTTGCTCTCTCCTGAGGTTAGTATCAGAGAGGAGAGCAGATGAAGTCCACATGGAGGCCAGGAGAAGCAGCCAAGATGGCAGAGTGCTGAGGGAGAAGCCAGTTTGTTAAGAGTTTGTGCTGGAGGAGATGGGAAACAGTGGTGAATAAGTCTGGTGAGCTAGAAACCTTTAATTCTAGGAAACTCGGATAAGTCAGTAGCTTTGTGAGCACTGAATGTGTGGGTTTTGGAGCCCAGTGTGTGTTTTTTGCTTGCCCGCCGGGTGCAAGCTAGAATTAAAGCTGATAGCTCACCAGTTCATGGCTCCCGTGTTTCATTACCGACTGTACGAATCTAATGCGAACCTGCAAGGGTCAGGCACCTGTGATGGTGGCCTTGACTACTGGCTTTTCCTCCTCTGTTCCCCATCTCCTTCTCTGTGCACAAACTCTACACAAACTGGCTTCTCCTTCAGCACTCTGCCATCTAGGCGGCTTCTCCTCTCCTCCACGTGGCCTTTCTCTGCTCTCCTCTCTAATGCTAATCTCAGGAACTGAGAGTGAGCAAGCTCCCGGTCTGCCCCATTTTACATTGTAGAAATCCAAACCTTTAATCCAATATACAAACAAGGAAGTCTCTGATACAAAGTCACTTATCTGAGGCATAAGGGTATTCCTCATGAGAGTGCACCACCCCACATCATGCAACAGTCAAGGGTGTGGGGAAAAGCTTAGTTTTGAAAAGATATTAGTATTAAAAGGGAGGGAAAGGCTTAGTCTTAAAACTAAGCCTTAGGCTATAACAACCCGGCCTGCTTACAGCCTGTCCCCCACACCCAATGGAAACTATAACCGAGCAAACATATATATCATATTTACAAACTTATTTGACCAACAGATGCTGTAGAAAAATATTTGTTAACATATGTGTAAGGCCAGTGGCCGTTGCCATGGCCATGCAGATTCACATTGAATTCGGGCAGATAGTAAAGGAACAGTGGAGCCAGAAAATGGTGGGTCATTCCATTTATTGAAGTCTTGTAATGGTGGATGAGCAAACAGGCAGGGCTCCCAAGCCCCTCAACATTCCAGTCTCATCCAGATTCACAGGCCCCCTCTAGCCTCGGCACTCCCCAGCCACAGGCCAGGCCGAAATCTCTCTCTTTCTCTCTCCCTCTCTACATTCTCCAGCAAAACCGGCTGGGGAAAAAAGCCCCTTCTCCAGTAAACAGCAGCAATCATCCCTCCCAAGCAGGAAGGCAGTCCATAATTTGCAACCTGCCGCCCTGAGAGCAAGCAGCAGCAGCCTTTCACAGACTACACCCACATTGCTGCCCCAATACAAGCAAGCAAACCTAAAAAACACTTGTTTACCCTTACAATATGCATGCATTTTTAAAGCATAAATATAAACCTAAATACATAAATACCTACATACTGGTGTAAATTTGTATTTGTATAGATTATCCTGAGTGATATATAAATTGAAAATAACAGTTGCATCTGGATTGGTGAACTGGGAGACAGAGGGATAGGGGAAGAGAAAGACTTTATTCTCTACTCTTCTCTGTGCTAGCAATTTTAATGTATTTACATAAATTAAAATAGGGATAGGTAGGTAGATGAATAGATAGACAGGAAAGGAAGGGAGGGAGAAGGATAAAAGAAGTGAGAGAAAGAAGAAAAGGATGCTGTGGTGCTATAAATTATGAAACAAAATGTTTCTTTAATCCTATATATAATCCCAAGTAACCAACTCATAATCCGACAGTTTAAGCACATCAAGCTTGATAATTGCTATTCAAATTCCCTATAGTTTTATTTTAAATTTTGTTTACCTTATCTGTCAATTTCCAAAACAATGTTCACTTTGTCATATTTTTACTTTAGGTGATTTGACACTGGTGTTTATAAAAGCTCCTGGCAGGTAAACTTCTTGTTGATTAAATCTTTTGTCTTTAACGTCCATGGACAATGGGGGCGGTCATGTGAGGAACTCAGACCCGGGACTTTTGGCTAGGGCTGCCCCCAATTAAGCACACCAAGGGAGGCTTCCCAGAGGCCCTTGGGAGAGTGACCGTCTGTCAGCCAGTGAGATTTCACCACGTCATAATTGCTTGCTCACCCTAGAGGACCCCTTTAAATACCTCTCACGCATTCTAATTTGCGTTACTCCTCTAGCCTCTGAACCGTGGGACTGGAGGACATCATCAGGCGGGATGCGCGATACTTAATAAAGCCTTTGCTATTCCACACTTTGTGGCTCCCGGCCCCCCTTCCTTCTTTCTTGGCAGGGAAAAATACCTTACATTGTCAACCTGATAATGTAGCCCAGCCCCTTGTGATTTTAAATTTTTTTATTAATTTTAATGGGGTGACACCAATAAATCAGGGTACATATGTACAATGAAAACATCTCCAGGTTATCTTATCATTCAATTATGTTGCATACCCATCACCCAAAGTCAAATTGTCCTCTGTCACCCTCTATCTGGTTTTCCCTGTGCCCCTCCCCTCCTCCCTATCCCACCCTCACCTCCCTCCCCCCGTAACCACCACACTCTTGTCCATGTCTCATAGTCTCACTTTAGTTTTTGCACAGCTAAAGACAATAAGATCAGAAAAAAGACAAACCACACAAAGGGAGAACATATTTGACAGCACATCTGATAAGGGGTTAATAACTAAAATTTATAAAGAACTTATAAAACTCAACACCAGGAAGACAAACAATCCAATCAAAAAATGGGCAAAAGAAATGAATAGAAATTTCTCCAAAGACGACATACAGATGGCCAATAGGCATATGAAAAAATGCTCAACATCACTAATCATTAGAGAAATGCAAATTAAAACCACAATGACATATCACCTCACACCAGTCAGAATGGCGCTCATCAGCAAAACAACACAGAATAAGTGCTGGCGAGGATGTGGAGAAAAGGGAACCCTTCTGCACTGCTGGTGGGAATGCAGACTGGTGCAGCCACTGTGGAAAACAGTATGGAGATTCCTCAGAAAATTAAAAATCGAACTGCCTTTTGACCCAGCTATCCCACTTTTAGGAATATACCCTAAGAACACCATAGCACTGTTCGAAAAGAAGAAATGCGCCCCCTTGTGATTTTAATACCCCTAGTGTTTTCTGAGCTAGAATTAAATAATGCTTTAAAATTTTTTAATTTTTAAAAATTTTTATTGATCTGAGGAGAGGAAGAAAGAGAGAAACATCAACCCATTGTTCTACCTATCCATGCACTTATTAGTTGACTCTTTTATGTGCCCTGATCAGGGATCACACCTGCAACTTTGGTGTATGGCGATAACACTTTAACCAACTGAACTACCCAGTCAGAGCAATAATTTAATTCTTAATTAGGCTTTTGCTCACATGTTAACCATCCTTTCTGCTCAACCCCTTTTGTTCTCACAAATGTACTCATAAGTTGCTAATATGGTGTCCCTTTGTCAAGCAGGAGATAACTTCATGGTAGCAAGTAGAATTTATAAGTCAGTTCTTTTTTAAATGCAAATTTAAAATTTTTTTTTAAATTCATTTTAGAGAGAAAAGAGAGAAAGAGAAAGAGAGAGAGCAAGAAGTGAGAGGAGGAGCAGGAAGTGTCCACTTCCATATGTGCCTTGACCAGGCAAGCTCAGGATTTCAAACTGGAGACCTCAGTGTTGCAGGTTGACACTTTATCCTCTGTGCCACCACAGGTCAGGCCTATGTCAGTTTTGCAGAAAGAAAGAATGTCTTTAATGTAGTTGTGACCAGCTGCTGATGCTCAGGAGTCTGATCCAGAAAAAGTGACATCTGTAACTAAAGAAACCTACTTCTCAGTTCCCTGGAACACCCCCTTCCCTACCTCTCTTTACAAAGTCTTTTGCTTGGTCCCAAAATTCAGAGACGGTTTTTGGACATAAGCTCACTGTCTTTTTAGGTGGCTGGCTTCCTGAATACATCCACTTTTCCTTTCCACCCAACACTTGTCTTTTGAGCATTGGCTTTTGAGTGGTGAGCAGCCAAACTGGGGTATTTCAATAACTACACATACTGCTTTTTCATTTTAAATAGTTTTAGTCCTTAATATTTAGTCTTCAATATTTTGTCTAATATTAATAATTACAGTAGCTTTTGTTATCAGTTTGGTTGTTATTAGTATTTTCTCAGAATATTTTAACTCATCCATATAGTTTCATCTTTCTTGGGTCATTTCATTCTATGTCTCATAAAAAACATATAGCTAGATATTAGTTTTTCCAAGTTGTAGTTCTCTGTTTTATAACATGCTCATTTAAGCCATTTACATTTATTTCTTATACTTTCTACTTGTCCCAATCATCCCTGTTTTGGTGTAGCTTATAGTTACTATGCTTTATTCTTTATGCTTTGATAAATGTATTGACTTGATCATATCTGTTTTACGTATTGTTTTTAATCTGTTTTCCTTTTAATTGATTGAAAGTTATACCTCCTCTTTTTCCTATTCTAGTAGTTTTACTCAAGTTTTTAATACAGTCATCCCTCGCCAGATCACAGTTCACTTTTTGCAGTCTCACTGTATCGCGGTTATTTAAATTGTGTATATCTAATTTTGTATCACAGATTTTTTACTATATTGTGGGATTTTGTGGTATATATGTATTTTTATATATTTATTATTTTAATTATTTCTGTGGTAAAATAGGCATTTTTTAAAAATAAGCATTATTTTAAAATAAGTTAATTTATCATCATCTTCATCATTCAAGTTATAGTATATTCACTGGTGAGTACCCATCTGGAATTTTATATGTTGCTAAAATTACATAGGTTTTAAGAGTGTAGAAAGTGTTTAAGAGCATAGGAAGTGTTACTAAGAGTGTGGGAAATGTTTATAAGAGTGTGGGGAGGGACTATAAAGCCTTAATATATATATAATAAAATAAATACAAGGTCACTACTTCATGGATTTTCACCTATCACAGAGGGTTCTGGAACCTAACCCCCATGATAGATGAGGGACCACTGTAATTACATTTAAAATTATGTGAAATTTAGATAAAATGTATGTTTATCTATTAAAAATGAACTTTTTTTTCTTTTTGACAGAGACAGAGAGACAGAGATAGGGACAGATAGGGACAGAGAGATAGGAGGGGAGAGAAGATGAGAAGCATCAATTCCTTGTTGCGGCACCTTAGTTGTTCATTGATTGCTTTCTGACATGTGCCTTGACTGGGGGCTATAGCAGAGCGAGTGACCCCTTGCTCAAGCCAGCAACCTTGGGTTCAAGCTGGTGAGTTGTGTTCAAACCAGATGAGCCCGTGCTCAAGCTAGTGACCTCGGGGTTTTGAACTTGGGTCCTCTGCATCTCAATCCAATGCTCTATCCACTGTGCCACCACCTGGTCAGGTGAAGCTGAGCTTTTTTAAAACATAATCTTTCCTTTTTTCTTACTTTAAATAATTTTTTCTTTTTCAATTACAGTTGGCATACAATATTATATTAGTTTCAGGTGTACAACATAATGATCAGACATTACTTGTCTTACTAAATAATCACCCCAGCATATCCAGTACCCACCTGACAGCATACATAGTTATTATGATATTAACTATATTCCCTATGCGGTACTTTATATATCCATGACTATTTAGTAACTACCAATTGTACTTCTAAATCCCTTCATTTTATTTCCCATTCCTCAACCCCCCTTCCATCTGGCAACTGTCAAAATGTTCTCTGTATCTGTAAGTCTGTCTCTGTTCTGCTTATTTATTTATTTTGTGTTTTAGAGTTCACATATAAGTGAAATTCTATAGCATTTATCTTTCTCTGTCTGACTTACTTCACTCAGCATAATACCCTCTAGGTTCATCCATGTTGTTGCAAATAGCACGATTTCTTTCATTTTTATAATATATATGCACCACTTCTTTATGCATTCATCTATTGGTGAATACTTAGGTTGTGTCCATATCTTGGCTTTTAAATAATGCTGCAATGAACATATGGATTCATATTCAGAGGTGGATTTAACAGCGGGCACACTGGGCGTGCACACTGGGTATGTGTCCTGAGCCCCAACTTCTGAAGGGCCCCGCAAAACCCCAACTTTACACATTTTTCTAATGACACCAAGTTTGGTTTTATATGTGCAATTTTAACATTAATAGTTCATAATATATTTTATTTAAAAATATGGTTAACATGTATTTTTATTTTCCCTGTCTCTCCCTTTCTTTAAGGGGCCCAATGTTTTCTTCTGTGCCCGGGCCTCAACCAACCTGAATATGCCTCTGTACATATGTCTTTTTGATTTAGTACTTTGGGTTTTTTTCAAATAAATACTTAGATGTGGAATTTCTAGGTTCTTCTTTGTCTCTTGATATAACATTTTAAGCCTACTTTGTCTGATATAAGTATTGCTACCCCAGCTTTTTGTTTGTTTGCTTCCATTGTCATGAAATACCTTTTTTCTCTCTCTATTTTCAGTCTGTGTGTATCTTTTGATCTGAAGTGAGTCTTTTGTGGACAGCATATGTCAGGGTCTTGTTTTGTTATCCAGTCAGCCTCCATATGTCTTTTGATTGAAGCACTGAATTCATTTTCTTTTAAAGCAATTGTTGATAACAACCTCCCACCCAAGTGACCATATCACCAGAAAGCACAACTCAACCACCACAGTATTACTGCAAGGCCATCTTGGACTGAAGAACACTCCTCAGAAGGAAAACATCTGAAAACCTGAACTAGACTTTACCAAAATGAAGAACACCCTCTGGCTGAGATCCAAGGTAATTGTTGGTTTTCTAATCTCTAACTTTCTCTTGTTTCAGTCTCCTTTTGTTACAGGTAACACTTCCCATCCTGGGCTGCCACCTGTGTGGAAATACATAACCAGTTTGTGGACAGCTGCCTATGTCTAGTGCAGAAGGAATGCTTTGGATTATACACCAATTTAACATCTCACTGGAAACAATGGGTGGGGCAAGTCATCAAAAATAAGATGGAGTTCCTCTCGCCCACTCCACATCTGGGGGAACTTGTGCCCTAATCGAACAAGAATGTTGTAGATATAGCCTTGCTTATGAGGCCAATATTACTGATCTGTTAATCTCAGCTATAGACCAGGTTGATAATGTTTTCTATGGGGATGCATTCACCAACTAGCTCACTTCTCTTCCCCACCAGTGGGGAATGTCCATATTAGCTTTGCTTTTTTGTGTTACTGAGATACTACTCAGGTGTTGCTGCCTTTACAATCATGTCGGGGAGTGACTAAAACTAGCAACCTGATGATGATTCAAACTGTGGACCTTCAGCCTGGGACTGAAGAATATTCCCAATTACACATAAAACTGTTTTATTCCTCTGACCCCCAAACTGCATCCCTTCTCAGCAGAAAGCAGCCAGAGTGGCTGCCACCCTTTCTCCCTCAAGGAGAATTGATAGAAAGAAAAAAAGCAATTAAAGTCGAGGTCCTTATAGCTTTACCTACATTTAGTTTTAACTCCTAACTCTTCAAATCACCTCTCTCTCTCTCTCTCTCTCTCTCTCTCTCTCTCTCTCTCTCTCGATTTCCCTCTTTCCCTCAGAGACCTATCCTTTCCCCCAGATAATCAGTAACTCACAAGACAGTAGCCCAGGCCTGACTAATGGTCTCATGATCCAGACCTCTGACAGGCTAAATATATCTTGACTTAAGTTATGTTTTAATTCTTGAGCCTTCAGGTGGAATGACCCCCTGGCTACTTTCCCATGAAACCAGACAGAGGGATACCAACTAAAAAGACCTCAGAGCTGTCTTCAACACTTGAAGAAACAATTCATTGCCTTACTTTACCTCTGACCAATTAGCTCCTAGCACAACTCCAAACCCCTAACCGACGGTGTCTTGTGATTTTGCTCTATATAATCTAAACCTACATGTCATTAGGGATTTGGGTCTGTAGAGCATTAGCTCCCCATCTCTGGATTAGGCAGTTCAATATTAAACTATTTTTCTTCTATACTGCAAATAAAATAAAAGTAATTGTTTATAGATACATATTTATTGCCATTTTATTGGTTTTAGTTTTTCCTTTTTTTTTTTTTTTTAAGTGAGAGGAGGGGAGATAGTAAGACAGACTCTCACATGTACCCTAACTGGGATTCACCCAGCAACCCTGTCTGGGACTGATGATTGAGTACAAAGCTATTTTGCCCAAGGCTGACTCTAACAAATTGAGCTATCCTCAGTGCCTGGGGCCACTCTCAAACCAATCAAGCCACTGGCTGTTGGAGAAGAAGAGGGAGATGAGGATGGGGAGGAGGAAGAGAGAAGTAGATGGTCTGAAATATTTCTGTTGAGAAATCAGTGTACAGTCTCATGGAAGCTTCCTTGTACGTAACTGTTTTTCTCTTGTTGCTTTTAAGTCTCTCTTTGTCTTGTTTGGTATTTTAGTTATGATGTGTCTTGGTGTGGACTTCTTTGGGTTTATTTTGTTTGGGACTCTCTGTGCTTCCTGGACTTGTATGTCTATTTCCTTCACCAGATTAGGAAAGTTTCCTGTCATTATTTTTTCACATATTTTTTCTATTCCTTGCTCTCTTTTCCTTCTGGCACTCCCAGAATGCAAATGTTGGCATGCTTGAAGTTGTCCGAGAGGCACCATGCAATATCCTCATATTTTTTTGGATTTTTTTTCTTTTTGGTGTTCTGCTCCCTCATCTTCCAAATCTCTCATTTGATCCTCTGCTTCATCTACTCCCATGATGGCGAACCTATGACACGTGTGTCAGCACTGACATGCATAGCCATTTTCAGTAACAGGCAGCTGCATACCAGAGAAGTATGGAACCGCATGCCAAGAGAGACGTTTCATCCTCGGCTCCTGCACGGTGAGGTGCAGTAGCCGAGTGTTGGGCAGATAAAATATATTATGCTCACTTTGTTCAAGATGGTGCTGCCCACATGGATAATTGTAAAGCCTTTCTCAACCTTTTTGATGTAGGGTGATGCACTCTCATGAGAAATTCCATTAAGCCTCAGATAAGTGACTTTGTATCAGAGACTTCCTTGTTTGTATATTGAATTAAAGGTTTTGAGTCTACACTATAAAGTGGGGCAGACCGGGAGCTTTCTCTCTCTCAGTTCCTGAGGTTAGTATTAAAGAGGAGAGCAGAGAAAGGCCACGTGGAGGAGGCCAGGAGAAGCAGCCAAGATGGTGGAGTGCTGAGGGAGAAGCCAGTTTGTGCAGGGTTTGTGCAGAGACAGGGAGATGGGGAAAAGAGGTGAATAAGACTGGTGAGCTAGGAAACTTTGATTCTAGGAAACTCGGATAAGTCAGTAGCTTTGGGAGCACTGAATGAGTGGGTTTTGGAGCCCAGTGTGTGTTTTTACTTGCCCACCAGGTGCAAGCTAGGATTAAAGCTGATGGCTCACCAGTTCTTGGCTCCGTTGTTTCATTACCGACTGTCTGAATCCTATGCGAACCTGCATGGGCCAGGTGGCTCTGATAGTGACTGTGGCTACTGGCTTTACACCGAGGATAAAACATTTGCTGTAGTGTAGGCACTCTGTGCTGGAGGTCTGTAGGCCAAAACAGAACTCCGGCATAGAGCGCCTAGTTCTGGGACTTCCGGTTAGGTCGTTTTTCTCAAAGTGACACACCAACCAAGTTATGTTTGTTTTTCTTTGGCAAATTTTGACACACCAAGTTCAAAAGATTGCCCATCACTGATCTACTCCATTATTGAGTCACTATAATATAGTCTTCATTTCAGTTACAGTATTCTTCAGTTCTGACTGGTTCCTTTATAAGTTTTCTAGTTCCATTTTTATGTGTTCTATCTCTTTGTTGAAGTTCCCACTAAGTTTATCTACTCTTTCCCTAAGTTTATTTAGCAACCTTATAACCAGTGTTTTGAATTTCTGCACATGGTATCTTGCTTGTATCCCTTTTGCTTAGTTTTTTCTGGAGTTTTTGCCTCTTCTTTCATTTGGGATCTGTTTTCTTGTCTCCTCATTTAGACTGCTTCCCTGTATTTGTTTCTATGTGTTAGGCAGAGCTGTCATGCCTCCCAGGCTTGGTAGAGTGATCTTATGTAGTAGGCAACCTATAGGTTTCAGTGGCATAGCCTCACTGATCACCCTATCTCCTGTGTGGCTATGTATACCCTTCTGTTAGAGTTGAGCCTTGATTGCTGTTGGCACCTCAATGGGAGGGGTTTACCCATGGGCTGCAAGAACTTGCTGTGACCACTGTGAAGAATCAGCTTTGCAGAGGCCAACTCCATAAACCAGGACTGACTTCAGTGGGGCCTTGGTACCCGCTAAGACTGCCCCTTGAGTGTGTCACCTATGGAGGTGGTTGGGTGGTGCTTTGACATCTTCTGAAGCTGTCCACTGGGTGTACTGCCTCTGGAATCTCCCAGGAGGTGTAGGCCAAGGGCAGCTGTCACCTGTGCCCTGCCCGGAGTCACCCAACATGAGCTACACAGTGATCTGCAGATGGCTGCTACTTGTGCTGGGCTTGGAGGTACCCAGGAGAGGCTAAGCTGCAAACTAAGGCTGGCTGCTGCTAGTGCCAGGCCTGAGGCCACTTAACGAAAGGTATGAGGTATGCTGAGGTCACATGGTGCTTGTTTGAGATTTTAGGAAAGTCTGCAGCGTAAGCCAAGAGAGGCCATTTATAAGGAAAAGCCACTGGAATTGCCTTGGGTGGGCCCAGATAGTTGGGTTGGGCGGGGGTCTCAGGGAATCACCGGGATGGGGGGACAATGTTAGTCTGGTTGTTGGAGACTCAGATATGTCCTCTACCTGCCAGCCCTGTGAGGGGAAGGATCAGAAAAGGAACAATAGCCTCTGCTAGCACTTCTGTCTGGGAGAAAGCTGCCTCTTCAACTCTTGTCCTGATGCCAGATAATTCAGTTCCTCCTTATATATCCCTGGTGTCTTTTGAGCTGCTACCCCAGGGCTGGAGCTCATAGCAAATGAGCCTGAGTAAGTCCATATTTATACCATTTAAGAAGAACACCTAAGCAGCTCACCATCTTAGTCAACCATAATCCCCACTGGTTTCTACAGCCAGAAATTATGGGAATATCTCTTCCTGGAACTAGAACCCTGGGCTGGGGTGCCTATTTTGGGGCTGGGAACCCTCACTCCTCAGGGGGAGGCCTTGCAGCCAAGATATCCCTCCTGATTTTTATCCAACATTGTGGGTGTGGGACCAGACCATTCTGCATATCCACCCTTCTTACCAGTCTTGATGTGGCTTCTTCTTTATATCCTTATAGGACTTCTGTTTAGCTAGATTTCATGTGGTGCTGAATAACGGTTGTTCCGAGGCTTAAGTGTAATTCTGATGTGGTTGTGAGAGGATTCAAGTACCACATTTACCTATGCCACCATCTTGCCAGGAACTCCAAATCCTAGCTTTAATGAATACTTATAACATCCTTCCTCTCCCTATTCCCCGGAGCTCTCACAACAATGTTAAATTATGTAGGATTTTAGTTCTAAATTTTATATATTACATAATACTCAAATCATTAATACTCAATTATAAATAATGCATGTTTTTGTTCAATATTGCTTTTGTATCTTCATTTTGAGTTCATTTTTAATATTGTTAAAAGTCTATTCTCTATTAATTATTATATCTAAGTTTCACAAGTGATATATTTTTGTGTGGGTTCTTTAAAAATGTCCTATTTTACCTTCATACCTGAAGAATAGGTTGATATGGTACAGAGTGCTACTGCCTTACTGCTTCTGAAAATACTAATTGTATACATTCTGAAGTCTCCTCGTGGTTGCTCTATTAGTTATGTATCTTCAGATATTTCTTTTCTTATGAAGTGTGATACCTGTCTTACATGGTGGCTGCTGTCCTCTGACATCCTGGCTCAGAGTTGTGAGGTTGTCTTTCCTTAGCCCTTTCCTTGCAGCCTGTGACTGCGCCTTGCCTCCCACGACTAAACTAGAGTCCCGTGGACAAGGGCTCCTCATTTCCTTGTGGGCTTCCCAAACCAGCCCCAACTGCCCTGCCTCCCAGGTTTGCAGCTATTCTGTATAAGAGGGAAGAAAACAGCTCCCTTCCAAGATGCTGTCCCAGCAGCTCCAACCCAGCCCCTCCAGCTCTATCCCCTGCCTCTTGGGTGCAGTGCCCCCTGGGGCCATCTCCATCTCTCCCGGGCCCTCTCCTGCACCTGTTTCTGGCTGTGGATTCCTTCCTCAATCCAATCCCATCTCAACTCTAATTTTCAGGATTCCTCATAAATTCTAGTTCACTGATGCTATCCTTTCTCTTTATATATATTTAAAATTCTTGTTTGTTCATTCTAAGGACTTGAAGGGTGAGAGAAAAGAATGTGATCTGTTGATTTCATCCCTTTGGCCGACTCTCCAACCTTGCTAACATTTTCTTTAAGTCACACACACACACACACACACACACACACACACACACACCCTCCATATTTTAATGCTAAATCTAAATAAAGTACTAGGTCTGTGTTGCTCACTCTCACAAATGGGAAACCACATTATTTCTGTGACATGGTTGGAATGGGCAACTGTCTTTACAATCCTTCTACCAAACAGTAGTTCCCTGAGTTTATTTTCTCTCTGTTTCAGAAAGGTGATTTAGATAACCCGATAAGGAATTGCTGCTTCTTGGTGTGACAACTCTTTGTTACTTCTGTCCACATCTTTGCCTCTTTCCTTGTCGGCCTCGGCCAGCCTGTGGAACCCTCACAGCCCACATAGGACTATCACGGGATTTCAAGTTCAGTATGTTTTAAGGCTCCTTTCTTTTCTCTAAATCCAAACTTTGGAATTTGCATTTAGATGAAGTTACACACACCCTGTATCAGAGGCCACAACTACCCTCACAGGGCCAAACAGACCAGACTATAAAACTGTGGGCCACTCAATTTAGCACCACATGTACATCACCAGGACAGGTGTAGCACTCCACATCAGCCAACCTTTCAGAGAACACGTCTCAGGAGTGTTAGCAAGTTCTGTGCAGAGCTATAGACGCTTGGACCTTGGGCTGAACCTTCCTTTGGTCTCTAACATAAATCTGCTTGTGACTGCTAAATACTGTCATATTTCCTCCCCACTGTAATATGAATAAACAAACAAATTTTTAAAATGTATTAGTGCCTAAATACATAGCAAAAGACAATTTAGTACAATGATGAAGAACCCAGACTGGCTGAATTCAGATTCTTCTATTTATCAAATATGTGATCTTAACCAAATGACTTAACCTCTCTGCCTCAGTTTCCACATCTATAAAATGGGGACAATAACAGTACCTAATTCCGAGAATTGTTATGAAGATTAAATGACTTAGTTGATTCAAAGTGTCCAGAACAGTCTCTGGCACACAGTAAGACCCATATAAGTATCTGCTGACACTAGCAATTGCTGCTACCATGCTCAGAAGAATAGACTAATCTGCACTTCTATTTTTGGAAAGAGTGAATCCCCTGGCACTCTTCTCACTTCCCACATGGAGATTATGGGAATGGCAGCGCTGCAGAGCAGACCACACAAAGGGTGTGGAATTGACAAGTCCCCATCAGACTGCTGGGCTGGAGCCCAGGTGCCCTGAGGAGAAGTGTGACTCTGCGTCCTTCAGATCTTTTAAGAAAGTTCAGAACAACTCCCAGCAGCTCGGCAAACTAATCAGCCCGCATCTGCTTTGGGAATCAAGTGGCCCACAAGTGCAGAGCTGCTGTGTCTCACACATGCCCCAGGTACAACGCAAAGAGTGAGGCCATACTGCTTGGGCAGCCTGCTGCTGCCTGGACCATATGCAGGATCAGGCGCCACAGTTTCAGGCTCTGCAAATGACAAAGGGCCATAGTCCTGTTCAAGTCATACTCAGCTTCCCAATAGAGAGCATCTCCTGGTTAGTCCTGGGGTCCAGGCTTACTAGAATAGATTGTGAAGGCACCCTCACTGTCAAGGCCCTGCCAAGAAATCTCTTTTCAGTCCCTTATATTTATTTAGCCATTATCCACTGGATGCAGAATGCCAGCTTAAGTCATCGGGGAGTGTGTGTGTGGGGGGGCTCTTAGAAAGGAGTTAAGAATGCTGTGACTCTTGGGTTATAGAAAAGAAGAGAATAGAATCTACTTATGGATTTGGGGCTGGAAGTGGATTAAGAGAGCCGACTGATGAACAGGGCTTACCCCCTTCCTTTTATATTGACTGGAGGGATGATAGTCTGTGTAAACATTTCCTTGGCCTTCCCGCCCCCTCTCACACTGTTACTTTGGCCTCCCAGCCTCATTTAAGGATGCATTTGTTTGCATGACTCATTAATGCAACAGGTCTATTTACTAAATCCTAGAAATCAATACTTTAGTTGGAAGATGTGGCCTCTGCCTTGCTTTCCTGGAGATGGTCTCCGAGAGCATCAGGTTGCATTGTGGACACACACAGCTCGGTCATTTCTTTGACCATGAGGGGACACATGCAATCCTACACAGACCAGGTGAGATAGTACAAGCAGCTCAAAGGAGAACGCATTCCATCGGAGTGTGCCAGGACCAGGCTAATACACGTGGGTGCCCCAGAGATAAATAATCTGCTTTCTCAGCCAATGGATATTCATTAAAATATTGACAAAAGAACACCTGCGGAGTGAATTAAAAGGGGACAGAATCCCTGTGGCAGCTTTCCACCTCTCTGCTGCCCAGCAAGTCACCTCTTGCCTCAAACTTGCACACCCTTTTCAGCAACACAACAGCCCAGCAATGACCAAATCTGTGCTCTTAGAAGGCAGCTCGGCAACTTTAGGACCTACGTAGGTGCCTGGGTTTACTGCACCTCTCCTCTGCTCACAGCACTATTCCATATCATTCAAACAATTCGACCAAAACAATTCCCACCCAGAAAGGAATTCTGGTCAATGGGAGTTTCTCCATCTCGCTACATTTCCAGGGATGCCTTTGTGCCTTTATCACATCGATGCCCAGACAGCCCAGGCCAGTGCGAACGGGAACCAGGTGGACCAAAGGCACAGGGTTGGGAGGGCAGCTGTGCTCCGTGCCTCAGGGAGGGCTTTCCGGTAAGAAGGGCAGGCCCAAGGCGCTGAAATAATTTCTAAAACAAAGCAGGAAAAAAATGTTAGGAATCTAGGGATGAAAGTGACCAAGACTGGGAAGTCATGAGGAAGTGCTGGCTTTGGTCATATAAAATATTAGTCATAGAATTTACAGGGATTTAGTTCCCAATTTTCTCTTTGTGAGCTCCTTTGTAAAACATCTGAGTGAGGCTCAGAAAGAAGTTATGGGCTCCACCGTCTAAGGCAGAGGTCCCCAAACTATGGCCCGCAGGCCAAATTGCGGCCACCTGAGGACATTTATCCGGCCCCTGCTGTACTTTCAGAAGGAAGGGGCACCTCTTTCACTGGTGGTCAGTGTATGGAGTACTGTATGTGGTGGCCCTCCAACAGTCTGAAGGACAGTGAACTGGCCCCCTATGTAAAAAGTTTGGGGACCCCTGGTAAAGCAGCACTGTCGAGTAGAAACTAATAAGAGCCATATAGTGTAACTTTAAGTTTTCTAATAGCCACAGTTTGAATAGTAAAAAGAAGCACGTAAAATTAATTTTAATATCTCTTAATCCAATACATCCAAAATAGTATCATTTTAATATAAAAACATCATATTAAAATTCATTCATTTTGTTCATACTATATATTGGGCAGTGCAGTTACTGAAGCTCTTAGCCCCATGGACAGGTCAGTTTTTGTTCCCAGGGACTTTTCATTCTGAAGAGACAGAGGAAATCTGAAGACCAACTGTGTGAGTTACAGTTATCAGGATTATTTCAGAAACAAGGAGGTATGTTCTAGTGCAGTGGTTCTTAATCTGGGTTCTATCGAACCCTAGGGGTTCCATGAGTCAGTCTTAGGGGTTCAGAGAAGCCTGTGCTGCAGAGGCCAGAATAAAGTAATACTGTAATTTGTTGTGAGTTCATTCACTTTGTTGGTTTTGTTCTTTGAGCAAGGTGATGTTCATGCACGGCTCATTTTGTGCACCAGTAAAAAAACATATACCTATGTCTTGAATTTGGGGAAAAAAATCATATTTTATTTATCACTAAAGAAGGGTTCGATGAATGCGCATATGAAACTGGTAGGTTCGGTACTTCAAAAAAGGTTAAGAACCACTGGTCTAGTTACTAGAGTTTGAAGTTTGAAGCTCAGAAATCAGACCAAGAACCTCAACTCTATCTCTTACAAATGATATGACTTTGGACAACTTACTTAATTTCTCCAAGTTTCAGTTTCATGACCTCATAGAGTTGTTTCGAGGCCCGACCCTCATAGGCATAGGGAAATATTAACTATAATACAAATTGAAAAATCTTTATTAACATTGATATTTTTACTAAGAACCTGGCATATTCTCTTGTCTTCAGATCCCTAAAAAGGAACATTTTTAATTTATCAATGACTTACAAGCCCTATGATAAGAGAGAGAGAGAGAGACAGAACTAGTTAGTCAGTCAGTCAGTCAGTCACTAGTTAGGTGGAAAAAGATCACCCGATCTCTAACAGTGGGTAAACCATCAACCTGGAACCCTGAGGTCACCAGTTCAATACCCCAGGCTTGCCCAGTCAAGGCACATATGAGAAGCAACTATGAGTTGATGCTTCCACTCCTCCCTCCTACCTTTCTTTCTCTTTCTCTCTCTCTCCCCCCTCTCTCATAAATGAATAAATAGGATCTTTTTTTAAAAAAAATAAAAGTGTAAATGGAAACTAGAACACCAGCGCAGGGAAAATACAGCTCCCTTGATTTGTCCTGTTCTGTGTCTGAAAACACTGAAGAGCAAATGAATTCAGGGGATAATAAGGGAGGACAATCCTGGCTGCCACAGGGCTGGAACATGCCACTCAGCCTCAAATATTATTTCACCCTCCCTCCCGGGTTGTAGAAAGCTTTTTGGTCATCCCACAAAGCTTAGAGGAACAGAAGGGCAGAGCCCCTCTGGCCTCATGAGCTCAGAGTATAATACCATGATTTCTGGGGCAGAGAAGGAAGGGAACAAGGAGACAGGGGGCAGCAATTAGAACCCAAATTCCTGCTCCCTGGGCAGCAGAGTGGTCCCCATAATACATTTCCCTCTCCTGCATCAGGCTTTTCTTGTCTCAGGACCCATACTCAATATTGTGTCATACAAAGATAGTGTGCGTTAGGACGTCAATGAAGGGAAACAAAGTCTCTGAGGTTGTAGAACCTTAGTCCAGTCTTCTATCCAACCCTCACAACTACCATTCTTAAAGTCCCAAAAGGCTCTTTCAGTCTATGCTTAGCCATTTGTACAAGCCAGCTCTTTAGCTGTCAAGGTAGCTTATACCTCTATGTGTGAAAAATAGCCCCTACCCCCACCCCATAGGAGCCAGGTGTGCTTTTGCTTAAAATCCCAGCTCACCCCCAGCCTTGGTTTTGCCCTCTAGACATGCATAGTATCTCTTCTGCAGCCCAGTCTTCAAATACACAAAGGCAGCCTTAGATCTCTACTTGCAGTGTGTGTGTGTGTGTGTGTGTGTGTGTGTGTGCATGCGTGCGTGTGTTAAACCGATAACCTTGGTTTCTTCAGCTCACTGCTTCTCCTTAGTCAATGTTTCCAGGCGCTTTCCTTGCCCTTCATGGAATCCGCTACATTTTTAATGTCCTTTGTAATTGCAATGCACAGCGTGGCACATCTTCCTCCTGACGTGCACTGGGCAGTGTACAGTACAGTGGACTATTGTTTGGGAGACACAGCTTGGCAGCCCCACTGCACGTCCGCCTCACCATCCTCCCCACTGATCAACCCTCCCTCCCCTCTCCCACGGTAAATACTGTCTGTTCTCCTTCCACAGTGTTTTCCATACCTTCCCTCACCTCACCCACCCCACCCCACCCCTACCTCATCCTGGGCCTCATCAACACTCATCTGAACTATTGAAATGATCTCTGATGGCTAACCTACCTCCAGCCTCACACCTCTGCAATCCAGCTCTCATCCTGTTCCCAGATGATTCCTTCTGATCCGTTAATCAGCTCACATCACACCCTTGTACAGAAATAATCACCACCCCCATGGTTTTCTGAATAAGGCTTACCTCCATGGGATAGCATTCAAAACTCTCAGTGACCCTGCTTTAAGCTGGGTTCTTTAGCCTTATTATCTTCTTCACCCTTCCAGCTATTCTAGACCCCTTGTCATGCCACTCGGCCTCAAATATTATTTCACCCTCCCTCCCGGGTTGTAGAAAGCTTTTTGGTCATCCCACAAAGCTTAGAACAAATGTCTTTACTCCATAATGCATTCAATAATATCCTCCTTGGATATTCAAGAGCAAATTAGTTGTATTTCCTTATTGGATCATTCATTTATAATTTAGTTTGTTCCTTTATTTTTTTCCTTTTCAACAAGACACTGTCCCTGTACTCGGGGGGTTCCCATCAAATGAGAGAACTAGACAAACAAAGAGCAGTAGAACCTTGAGTGCTCTGCAGGGGACTGGCGTGTCGGAAAAGACAGACTTTGGGGGTCAGAAACATTTCACGGAGACCCAGGACATTAAAACTGAGTCCTGACATGACTGGGAATTGCAGGCAGACAGTGTTATCAGTGAACAAGTCACATGACAAGTAAGATCATGGACCGTTTAGAGTAATAAACATGTAACTTTGTGGCTGCTTTGTAAGCATGAGGATGGGGCGTGGTGGGGACCGAGCTGAAAGACTGGCCAAGGCCAGTTCAGACAGGACCTTGAAAGTTGTGCTTTAGAGTGTGGGGAGTCATTACAGGGTTGAAGCAAGGGAGTGACCTGCTGAGATGGCGAGCTCAGAGATTCCACTGTAGCCCAGTGTGGAGAACAGACCAGTTTGGAGGAGCGAGGAGGAGACCTGTTATGAGGCTGGAGCAAAACTATGGAAATGGGTCGTGGGTCCAAAGACTGGCAAACAGACTACAAAAATGCTAAGAAGCAGGAACTTCAAAAACTGGGAACCTGAATGTGAACAGAGAAGAAGGAGAATACATACTGGCTTACTGTTTAGCTTTTACTTTATTTTGTTTTGTTTTATATAAAATATGCCCCCCCCCAAAATAGCACTGCCCTCAACAAAGGTCCAAGTTCCTGATAACCAGCACAAGCCCCCAGTCAGCCCCAAGTCCCCCTGTGGCCTTCAGTGGGGTCTTGCACAAATAGGGTCTAAATGAGCTTTTGCCAATTTTTCAAAAACACCTAATTGTTAGTAGGCAAGTTTAATTTATAACAATGTCATGCAGGGCACAATTTTTTCAAAAGAATACTTCTGTAAGTATATCATTTTTGAAAAAGGCCTACAGTTGGGTCATTCCATGTTCAGCCATCCATTTTTCATTCCACAATTATTTACTGAGTGTCTCTTACATGCATACATTGTTTTAGGTGCTGGGAAATACAGTGGTAAGTAAGACAATGAGCTTCCTGCCTGAACAGAGCTTATTCTATCAGGGGAACAGAAAAATAAGTAAACAAAACTAGAATATAAATTCACATAGGTGTAATCGCAAAGAGAAAAATAAATGGAGTAAGAAGTGAAAACAACCGACCAAGGAGGTAATAATTAAGCTACAAACTGGAAGACAGTAAGGTGGCAAAGATGTGAGAAGCATCCCAGGCAGAGGGGAGAGCAAAGTGCAGAGAGCTTATACACAGGGACCTAAAAGGGAGAGGAGGGAAGTACCAGGGTTCGGAAAGGTGGGACGTGCACGTAGGGCATCATAGGTCCTGAAAAAGTTAGGATGTTTAGCAGGAGATGGGTATGGTCTGACAATGAAGGTAGTTCCTTTCCTCTTAGAGGCTGTCAAAAAGCAGTTCCTCATATCCTCGGGGAGAAGCAGAACAGTCTTCCATCACTGAGCCCTTCTGGGAAGGCTCCACAGGGAACCAGCCAAATCATATTTGTGACCTTCATTTAGTAAAATTTCACCTGTGCTTTCTCCAGCCTCTTTAGTAATATCACATATTATTTATCCAGTTACAGGAATATGCTCAGCACTTGGTCCAACAGGGGGTGCTGAGCCTAACAAGGTTTGCATGTTCTACTTCTGTTACCTGTCTGTCCTTGGAGCACAAGGGCCATGGTGGTGGACATGAACAGACAAACAAGGCCTGTTGTGACTAGAGCTCTGTATGAAGAAGGAGGCTGGTGCCCTGGCGATGCCAGATGGCGGCAAGAGTGCAAAAGCAACTGCTGTAAGCAGTGAGATTGCAGCTAAAGCAAAGGGAAATGAAGAAGAAACTAGCTTTGGGCCTCTTACAATGAGATGTGGTTCAGCGTCAGAATCGCAGCTGTAGGCCACTTGTCCCTAGTGATTGTCCCAAGAAGAAACAGGTAATTATTTCTGAAGTTCCAATGAGAAAAAAGAAAAAGAAAAGAAAGAACCAAACCAAGAAGCTAAACTATAACAAAAAGCTAGATGTAACAAGCCCCCCATTTTCTTCCACCCTGTTTTCACACCAGGTCTTCTCAATACCTGGAAAAGCCAAAGAGAACCTTTTAAAATAAGAAAACAGAGATTTAGAACTGGAAGTCACATAAAGAGGAAAATATGTTAATGGCAAATGATTCTCTGGTTAGCCAATACTGTTTGATTTTTTTCTATAAAGATTAAATATACCAGGGCCTTTCCTTCAAGAAAAAAATTCCTCATCCTTAGAAGAAGCCTGTCTTCAATTATCTCTAGATTCAGAGATGACTGTTCCTTTTGCTTGTTATAAATGTGGTTGGGGCCATACCATACACATGGGGTCCTGGGCTCATTTGCCCAATCACTAGAATGTCATCAATGCACTCACAGTCAAACGGCATTCATGTGTTAGTGATCTCACAGACACACCATTGTGATGCTTGGTTAGAGGGTTTTCTTTGGAGGTGGGGGGAAAGGGTGGGGGGTGGTCCTGCATAGGTTCCAGCATGTACAAAACACTGCTGTCAGAATGTTACCCAGGGTAGTAGCCTACGCATGCCATTCTAATCACAAGGGAATCGTGTTGGCTCCTTGTCAAATGCTGAATTGATTCTAAAATTGCTTTGATGACTTAAATATTCAGAGCACAGCTTGGGGCCTCTGTTTATCCCTCCCCACGAGCCTAGCTGCAGCTTGAGAGCATCTGAAGTCTGCTCCATTGGCCATTTCAAAGCACAGGTTTAGTCCCAAGGAGCATGTGCTTTCGGCTGCTGCTGCAGAGTCTCACATTTGGAGTTCATTCCTGGCTGGCCTCCAAAGCACTGAATGAATAGCTCTATCTGAGGTGAAATTTCAGTTTTATCTTTACACAGAATGCTTTTGAATTAAACATATACATGAGTTGTGCATGATTTTATTTTGGGTTGTATAGCACATGAGCACTTGGAAGAAGTAAGAGTAAAGGAAAACAAAAACATCACTCAGTCTCCTGGTTAAACTGGTCACACGTTGCCTGGTTTTCCTCTTAAATTCAGCCAGGTGTGCCGTACAGCAGGAAGTCTCACTTTTGCTCAAGCCGCCCACCAGGAGAGGTAAGGAAATCTTGCCAACCTAGAGTGAAAATTCAGAACTAGACTAGAGAGATTAGACTTCTGTTCACCTAGGAACTGATTAATAAAAGAAAGGAGGAGGGAACTGAAATAAAAGCCAGGAGGAAATCTGAACTGCAGATCTGAGGGAATGGTTCAGCTTTTGTTCTATGTGTTAGATTAGTGAGGATGATAATTAGTTGAAATTAGGAAAATGGAGAGCAAGACAAGAATTTGACAGCTTGAAAAACCAGGGTTCCTGGAGCTCTACTTGTCCTGTCATGACTGGCTGATCCTTGCACAATTTTTCCCAGAGTGGGTGCAACACAAAATTCCTTATGCTTATGGACATGTTTGATGGATTAAACTAAAATCCAGCCTGAGCTAAACATTACATGGGAAGATGCATGCTTGATAAAGGTGGACTTAGTAGAAAATATTTACGATGGGAGGCAGAGATGAGTCGAGCCTGCTTTTTAAAATTCATAAGATTAATGACTATGTTACCCAAGGTCTAGAGAGCTAATGATTTCACTTCCTGATTATGCTTAGTTCCTATCTACATTGGAAAGAAGTTCCTAGTTTCAATCTTGTCTCCAGAGAATGAAAACACCCTTAAGTCATCTTCCTGGGTATAAAATGATAGCTAGCGAATCCTGAATTAACATCCTCCCTTTCAGGGTTTAATGTACATTGGAAAAGAGGCAGAAAGGAAGAAAATGATGTTACAGCCAATCCTGGCCATATTCTATCAATACCATCACTCCATTTTCCAAAACATGGGGACTAAATGCTGAATTCATCAGAGAAAACTATATTAAGGTTGAGTCAGCTGACCCAGGACGGGACAGGACAGGACAGCTGGAGTATTCACAGCTTTGAGGTTGCCAATCCAAGTCATAAAGGGATAAGACCTAAGGTCAAGGTCAAGGTGAAACAGCATCAGTCAGTCTGTCTGTACCAGTCAACACGATTCATGATAATGGTTTTAAGTCTGAAGATCAGAAGTGGATTTCCAGTGACATTAATGATACTTAGCTTTAGGATCCCTCACTTTGCAGACCCTGAGAGGGTCACCTTGTCTCACAATGCCTCAAACCACAAGTTTGTGGGTGGTGAAAGAGAAAAAAGGTTTACAATGCATTGAGCCAGAAGCTATTTTGGCTTTTTTTTTCCTGGATTTATGGTGTTTGAGGTATTTCATAGTTTTTATAAATGTAGAATTTATTGTGATTTCTTTTCTCATTCTAAGTTAATATTTATTTTCATATCTAACTTATATATGTAATTGTGTATATATTTTTTAAAGAACCCTAAAAGCCTGGATTCATCCCTGCTGAAGATTCAAGGTGGTGTTCAAGAAATCAACCAGACATTATCAGAGACAATAGGCAAAGGGTTTTCATGGTAAAAGTTTCTGGAACCTGAGATTTCAGAAGTTGAATGAGGCATGTGATCAACACTGCTAGAGATTCTGATGTAAGCTCCAGATATACCTGCCCTGACTGATTCCGCCCGACCAGTTATTCAAGGGATTCTAAACAAGATCTTTCACTCTAAACACCTCCCACAGCGGGCACAGAGTACCCTTGAAGGAGAATTGCATTTCTACTAGAGTCACAAATTATGTGCCATGTTCCTTCCCACCACTGCGATCATCCTCCTAGGGTTGGACAGAGTACCCTGATGAAGAAACCGTGATCATCTAACACATGCACTTGGTTAAACTCCTATTATCACTGAAACTCAAGTTTTGGCAGTGCCAAATCTAGGACCCCCTCCCTAGCACTCAAACCCCTGTGTGTACTCCTCCAGGATGCCAAGCTCCTCACACCTTCCAGGATAAAGTATGAAATGAAAACCAAGCTCAATATGATTTACTTAATCACTAGAACACACTCCTTCTTTCATTCCTTAGAGCTCTTGATTACTCTTTGGCACAAACACAAGCTTTGTTGAATGTCCTAACATGATTTATTACTTTTCAACCTCTCTACTTCTTTCACAGCCCATCTATAAACCATACTCCAAAGGATGGTAATTAATAAAAGAAAGCAGCTGATAGAACACAGTGTGGTGTCAGGATCTATGACCTCACACTTGTTTGACGTATAAAGCATAATTGGGACACTGAGGTCTCAAGCAGTTTAAGTCCACCCAATGGGTTAAAGTAAGGTATTTTCAGTATAGGCAAGTTATCTGTATATTATTCTCACACAGAATCATAGCAAACTGGAGACAATTAAAATAAAAACCTAATATCTTTGAAAGAATAAAGAACAGGCAAGTTTAAATTCCACATATTAAAACTGACAAAACACTATGGGTATATGAAAATACATTTAGGCATGCATGAATGAATTATATGGACACCATCCTGCTGATGTCACCCACATGTCAGCAACCAGTTACAAACCCACATTCTCAGAGATCTGTTCTCAGCTATTAGTCAAGTAAAATTTAATCTTGTGCTCAAAAGCATCAGACTTCAAGCATAATAAACCATAGTTCCATTATTTCAAACATCCACAAGACAGCACAAACGTAAATACCAAATATACTATTCTTACCTATCTTTACCAACACCACATAAACATTAAAGTTTTACCAGCAAGATACCTAAGCCATAAACAGTCTTCAAGCTGGCCACCAACCATCATGCCTCCTAGGATTCACCTGTCTCAGTCCCCTCCTGGTATCAATTTTGGTTAGTGTAGCCAATAGAATGTAGCAGAATAATGATATGTCACTTTTGAGGTTATATTATTTTTAAAAAAGGCTGTGACTTCTTATGCACTCTCTTATTTTTTTATCCCCTCTCTCCCTCACCATTATGACCTCCTTTGCCTCCTGAGCCCCATCACTCCCTCTGAGGGAAGCAAACAGCCACGTGGTAGCAGCCCTATGGAGAGGTGCATATGGTGGAAACACTGAAGCCTCCAGCCAAGAGCCAGGAAGTAACAGGCCTGTCAACGTCCACCTGAGTGGATGGAGATTTGATTGGTACGACCCCACCTCTACCCCCAACACCAAGTCTAAACTTCAGTAACCTACTGGTAGAGGGCATATCTCTATGACCTCATAGAGATGAGAAAAGCCTATGTAAGTATTTGAAAATGAGAGGGTCACATGCTGAAGAAATAACCATCTCCCTTGTTCACCAAAACACAATCAAGTGTACTTTGGAGGCAACAAAAATGAGGCCAATGAGGACTATCAGTGGTCCTGCCCCATTTCAGCTTCAAGCGCACTATGTCTTCCTAACCCGAAAGGCACCTCTAAACACAAGCCCCACACTTAACAGGCACGTTTCAATCACATTGTACTGAATTTCTTGAGGTAGATTTCTTTGAATATGACTTTGCATTTGTTGTGCATTTAGAGATTGTTCCTGATAAGTCAATTAATGTTTTTCAGAAACTGTTAACTTATGCAATATGTCAAGTAAGAAAGCATTTTTTAACCTACCAAGGGAATAGAATATGAAACATTCAATTCTGGAAGTTCCCCAGTTAGAAGTCAATAGCTGCTAATTCACTGATATTTCTAGTGCTGACTGTATAGACAAGAAGTCAATATTTATAACTTCAAACTCTGGAAAGAAACAGAGTAGATTTCCATGTGACTTGGCATATTTTAACTTTTCTTTTTCTTTTTTTCTTCTCCTTCCCATGTAGGCCTCTCAATGACTTTCCTGCTACCATATTCTGGAGGGAGCAAACCATAGTCTAGTTCATGTCTCAATTCCTTTCACACTGCTTATCACAGGGCAAGAATACACTAGACATGTCAAATGGTTTGATCTTAACCAAGCCCGTTCTTCCCGGGCAAAACTGAATGAGATCTTATGAAAGAGAACAATAAACAGTAAAATAAAAAGTGAGTAATGTTCCAAGAAAGCAAGAGAAGTAATACATAGGCACATTGTAACACCATCCCAATTAATTCTGGCCTGACTCAAAGACGAAATATACTCAGTATACTAAAGTAGAACAAGAACTGATTTGTAAGTAACCAAGAAAGATTTAGATCCAAAGCAACACATATTTTCTTACTCTACTGATCTGCCAGAACAAAGTAGGGAATTTTCTAATTCCAGAGAAATTACCAATATTTATACATTTTAAACAATTAAAACAAGAAAAGTGTTACACTTTTTTAATGTAATAATGGGGAATAGTGAGTAATTCTTTCCATATATGTTTCCACTGAAAATGTTTTCTCCCATGAAGAATCAATTGGTACTCAATCCTGGAATTTGTGTCATAAAAACCACAACACTACTCAGTCTTCCAGGAGACGGTACATGCCACCAACATCTCATTCCAGGCAACCAGGAAATAGAACATTATTTACAAAGTTAAAATAGAAGCTGCAATGAATAATTACTGCCAGAAATCTAAAAATAACTTTTACTCCTAATTACTATAAAAATAATGCAGGAAAATATTGGAGCCCTGTTTTCCAGCACTTCCTGGCTATGCAAATGTCAAAGTATCACTTGGCAACACTTGGACAAACAACAGAGTTTTGTGTCAACCAGGACAAAGCAACTGATGATGGCTGAGATGCCTTCGGCAGAGGAACAGGGCAGCTGGGGGTTGGGGGTGGAGCCGGCCGCTCCTTCATGAACAAGATTATTATCTGTACCCAATGCCAGCCCTTTCCTCTTTTTTGCTTTCCCCAAAAGTCTCTTGTTAATTTCCCATTAGACTGAATCAAGAGGAAACATTCTCAAGTATTGAACAAGCATCTGGCCATGATGCAAAACAACTGTGTTGGTGAATCAGCACCTTTATAAAATTGAGTTTGACCAATGAAGCAAGCAGTCTATGAGAACTTCTGTGTTCAACAACATCTGTCACTATCTGAGATATTTCCAACTGCTCTAAATTTCCTATTTGCTAAATAGTTCCCAAATTGCTATTAAGTTCAGTCTGACTTTGCTAAGCTCATACTCTTCTGTGCAATTGGACATCAAGTACGTATTGCCCAGCAGAATGAACTGCCTGGGTTTGAACCTCACTGTACCAATACTAGCTACATGGTCCTCGGCAAGTAATTTAATCTGATTTCAGCTATGTTAGGAGGAGATAAAAATACTTATTTCCTAAGGTGATTCTGCACATTAAAAGAGGCAATGAGCATACCACATGCTTGGCACAGTGCCAGGCATACGGTAAGTGTTCAGGAAGTGGTGGTCCTCATTAGTCTTATCACTGGTTTTTAGCCTTATTTCTGTTGTTAATGTTATCACTATAGTAAAACTATGAGATCTAGCTTCCTAAAATGAATGCCCAGTGGCAGAGTCATGTGTAAATGTTTGACTATTGTCCACACATTAAGAGGCAATGTTATTAAAAAGCACATTTACCAAGCCCATCCATGTGTAAAGGTTTGTAAGTCCAGAAGAAATAGGCTTTGTACTCTCAGAATCAATCATGTGCATACTCTTGTCCCAGTTGGGTCACTAAGCTGTTTCTCTCAATATTCTGCATGAGGATTATTTTACATTTGCTATTAAAACATATTCCAACCTTTTGTTCAACCCAGACTCATACCCTGCATAGTAATTCTCAATTTCAGTGATAGAATTCACAGGATAAGTGATGAAAAAAACTTTGAGAACTTCATCTCCACTCTGAAGAACAAAACCATAGCCAACAGGGATTTTATAATTTACTCATGTCTTTATTCAAATTAAAAGATGGAGACACCAATAAGGGAAACCCAGGAAAGCTGTAGGCTAAAAAAAACTCCTCCAGGAGTCTGAAATGAAGACTTCTTCATAAAAGCAAAATTCCTGCAGGGCAAGTCAGCTGATTGGTTTTTAATGGAGTGCAAAGTTTAATCCAGTTACAAACTAAACAGCACCTAAATCAAATCAGGATCCATCTAGCTGACTATACAAAGAATCTGGGAGAGTACCATCCCTGTTGCTTTCCTAAAGATCCTCCTCCTTCATCCAGTCATCATTCAATCACAGAGAGAACTAACTCTGAGTTAGGGTTTACATTTAGCCAGTTGTCTGCCGGGGAAAAAAATACAATACAAAACCCTCTTCTCTCTAAGGTCATGGAATAAAACTTGGCCTCTTTTGAAATAATATGTGACAGTGTGCTTTGAAAGAGGGATATCAGTAATGCAAAAGTTAACTTTCATCTATTTTGAACCAAGCAAAAATAAACCAAATAATTGATGTGTTTGAAGTTCTCACCTACAAGAGGGTTATCATTTATGTCTATCAGTGGAATTCCTCTGGCGATGATTAAAAAAAGGGGGGGGGGAGGAAGAAGGATTTGTCATTCGTTGAGAATCTATTATATGCCAAACAGTAGTGATTTGTGTAGACTAAATCATTTACTCTTCATAACAATCCAGCATTGAATGTATTACTGTTCCCCTTTAGGAATGGAAAATGAGACTGATATTCCAACTAAAAAAAACTGTCAGAGTCTTACAGCCACTAGAGACCAAAATCCATCCATGGTCTTTTTGCACTATATTATTAATCTCCAAGTAGACCAAGTTATTTTACACACATACTCAGAAATTAACTTTTAAATGAGTTTTTAAAATTATTAACTTGGGTGTTAAGTACTCAAAGTGCACTTTGATATAGAGACAGCATCATAAATGACAGACAAGTGAAACCAGGATTTCCCAAAGGTGATTAGTCGCTGTTGCATAATTGCTGGTTATTTTGTTTTGCCTCTCTTTTCTTGGATTGGGTATTTCAGTTTGTGGGAGAAGGAAGTGGAAAAATTGCAATTCATGACTCCAAAGATTAGCTGGGGAACTATCTGGTGGCAAGAAACAAAGCTCATTTAAATTAGTTAAAGCTATGGTACATATATACAATGGAATACTATGGGGCCATGAAAAAGAAGAAAATCTTACCTTTTGCGACAACATGGATGGACTTGGAAACTATTATGTTAAGTGAAATAAGCCAGGCAGAAAAAGAAAAAATATCATATAACCTCACTCATTTGAGGAATCCAAGGAACACTGAGAACTGAGGAAAGGGATTGAGACAGAGGAGGGATCAAAGAGACCAGAGGAAAAGAGGACAGGGGGAAAGGGAATGGTAGGATGGGATAATCCTGAAGGGAAGGGGGGAGGGCGCTATGGTAAAGGGGACAAGGGAGATGTTGAGGGGAATATGAAGGAGGGGGATGCATTCGGGGCAACACTAGAATCTATGTAAACACAATAAATTAAAATAAATAAAAAAATAAAAATAAATAAAAAATAAAATAAAATAAAAAAGATTAGTTAAGTAAAATAGTGGGAAGGTGGGGGCAGAACCTGAGACCAGAAAGCTGGCAGAAGGATATTCAGTCCTCTAGCTCTGAGGTTTCACTTCTTGCATTGTTCTGCTCAGTGAGGTGGCTTCTTTATTCTTTCTCTGAAGATAATTTTCTGTCTCTCTACACTCAGGGCAAAGAATGTCCCACTTTATATCATGTCCCAGTTCAAATACACACACCCTCCAAAATATGTCTCAATAGGTTTGCAAATATTCTTTGGAATATCTGGTTCACTGGAAACTTTTATCTCTTTCTCCTCCAGCAGCAAAAAGAAATGGGGTAGGTTCTCCAAATTCTCAGAGCAAAGACTGTCTTAGTCTGCTCAGGCTGCCTTACAAAATACTATAGATTTCATGGCTTACATAACAGACATTTATTTCTCATAGTTCTGGTGGCTGGGAAGTGCAAGGTGAAGATCTCAGTGGACTTGTTACCTGGTGAATGCTCTCCTATTGTTTGTAGACAGCTGCCTTCTCCTGTGTCCTCACATGGAAGAGAGAAGCAGAGCTCTGTTCTTTTCATCATCTTATATGGGCATCAATCCCATCATGGGGGCCCATTCTCAAGACCTCACGTAAATATAATTACCTCCCAAAGACCCTATCTCCCTGCACCATCACATTGGTAGTTAGGGCATCAACATATGAATCTGAGGAGGACACAGTCACCACTGCCTTGGTACTCAGGCCCACTCCTTCACCACCACCACCAGTGTCCCCAAGGAGGGATTTTGGTGCCATAGTTCTGGGCACTCTCCTTCTTCTACTCCTAATCTTTCTTTTCCTCCTGGCACTTCTTTTTCTCTGCTTCATCAACTGGCAAAGCCTATAGAAGAGCTGTTGGCCAAAGACTTTGGAGCAAGAGTAAATTTAGAATTGAAAGTTCTAGCAGCATTTACACCTCCTAGACAGGGTTCTGATGGGCGTGGCTCCAAATGCAGCTGCCTGAAGGCAGGTATAGGGATATCCCACTCTGGACTTTATTTCAGGCACTAACATCATATAGAGTGTCTAGGACAAGTCAGTTCTTTCCCTTAATCTTCAGTTTAAAAGTGGGAGGATCTGAGTAGATGACCCCTAAAGTCTACAGTTCCCTGACCAGGACACAAGGCCAGCTTTGTCATTCCTGCATTTATTGCAACTTGAAGTCTGTATAACTATACTTGATGCTTCAGCTACACTTATCCCCATATTATAAATTACCTTATCTGCATGCCTATGAATACACTTATTTTTAGTTCTTCAAAAATCACAGTAAATCAAAAAGGTTATGGTGTTTTTACGAGTTCTTCACTGCTACTAGCACTCCAGGGAATTTATTTATTTATTCATCCTTTCAACCATTGCTTAGTGGGCACCTTTGCCAAGCATAAAGAAAAGTACAAGATGTAGCAGGCCCTCAAAGGAAGCTGAATTTGTTGGGAAGAGATAATTGATTACCAAGAAACAACAGCAAAGAATACTAACAGCTTCTATAAACGCTAACCAGAATAGCAGGCTGATGTGCTTTTTAAAGTTCAGAGAAATGGGGGGAAATATCAGTGATGCTGTTTGTCAAGTTCCTAAAATTGACTGAGAAAGTTGAGTCCTTTCAGGAACAACCTCATTAAGCTGTCTACTGGGGAATTAACACTATCATTATGATATATAGTAAAAATGAGCACAAATGGGTTGGGGGTAGGAGGATTGATGATTGGTTGGCTTCCATCCAGCCCCAGTTCTTATTGTCTTGTTAGAAGTGGGGAGGTGTATGGCAGAGAGGGTAAGGGTGTCAGACATCTGTCACTCATTACACCAAACTTCAGCTGTAAAAAAGATGATTCACTGAAGTACCAGCTCAGCCAGCCAGCTGTGCAAGGTCTTTCTGGTCATTTCATTAATACCCATCACTATAACCACAACCACATGACCCAATAACAGAAATTTGTGTTTCTCATGATTGAATTTTTCTCCACCTGTATTAGCCAGAGTTCCTCAGAGAACCAGAATATTGATACATTTATAACTTTCTGCCATAGATATAATCAATTTTGTTTCATTAGGTAGGTAGGTAGGTAGGTAGGTAGGTAGGTAGGTAGGCAGGCAGACAGATAGACAGATGATAGATAGATAGATAGATAGATAGATAGATAGATAGATAGATAGATAGATAAATAGATAGATATTGATTTCTGTGAGGAATTAAACAATAATGGAGGGTGAGAAGTCCCACGATCGGCCATTTGCAAGCTGGTAACCCAAGAAAGCTGGTGTCACAATTCAGTCTGAATTAGAAGTCCTGAGTACCAGGGGAGCTCATGGTGTAAATTCCAGTTCAAGGGAAGAAGACGAGATGAGAGATCCCATTTCAAACAGTGAGGCAAAATGGGGTGGGGCAATTCTTTCTTCCCACAACCTCTATTCAGCCTCTCAGTCACCCACATGGGGGAGAGCCATCTTCTTCACTGAATCCTTTGACTTAAATGCTAATCTCATTCAGAATCACACCCAGAAATAATATTTAATCTGCTATCTAGACATCCTGTGGCGCAGGCAAATTGACAGGTAAAATTAACCATCACACCACTGTCATACTATTCCATGGTTGTATTCTATGTTAATAGATTATAAAGAGGGGTAGGGTTAGATGGAGGCCAGAGTTATTGAGAAATATGAAGTTAAAGCAAATACAAAACTCCTTCAGGTGCCAAAACAAAAAGAAAAATGTGCTGGAAGTCTAACCAGATAGCAAGAAGGACAACTTGTCTAGCTCTACTTTTCTTTCCAAATGTCTTCATGTCCACATTTTCTCTCCATTCCCATTCTGCCATCTTGGCTCATTTACAAAAGAGTCCCAGATGGCCTCCCCAAGGCTATGTTTCCTGTCCTTCAACACTACTTAATGAGATTATCTTCTCTGAAGTGATTCCATCACATAACTCCCCTTTCAGAAACTTGATTCTGTCTACATCAAAAACCTGGATCTACCATTCAAAGCTTCCTGTCCGCCATTCCAGTCAAACAGGTCTCACTCCCATGGAATAGCATGCTCATTCCTGCCTCTGCACCATATTTTTCTTCTCGAGTATGTGGTACCTCCCTACCCCTCACTTGGATCTTTCAGTCCTTCAAGGTCAGCCAAGTTCCATTCTCTTCAGGAAAATCAGTTGTGACTACTCTGACTCTCCCCAATTGAAGTTACCTTCAATAAATATCTACAATGCTATATCAAACAATTTTGCAAGTAATGATGCCTTTTAATATCTTTTAATCTTGTCTTTCCAGTTAAACTGTCAATACCTTGCACTGTACCTGTCAAATAGTTTCTGTAGGTTTTTTTTAATAAATAAAAGAAGAAATAATTGCACTGGCCATATCATCTATATTCTTTATCTCTCATATAACAAGATGCCCAAGCCAGTACCAACATTTTATCTAAAAATTATTTTTAAATGGTTCCCAAATGTAGCATGTGGAGAAGTCCCAGAGTGATAGTAATGTAGGCAAATGCATGTTTGCACAGAGCAGTGCACACAAGTAAGCCAGACAGCACCAGAACAAGCATAAATGGTCAAATGAAAATTCTGGACATAAAAATGAGAAGACAGTTGTCATGTACAGGCTAAGGGTTTGTGCAGGAGAGTGGATTTCAGGGCAGTGAGATGACAGGCAGAGAGCAACTGGGTTAATAAGAAAGAGCATGGAGGAAATCGTTCACGTCTCAGTTTAGATGAGCAAAGGGGTAAAGGCAAGTAATAGAGGAAAGAGACACAACCTGGTCTCCATTTCGATCTGTCCCCAAAACATGATTTTGTGCCTGTCAGAGATGGAGCAAGAAAGTGGGAGCTTGTTTGTTAATTTGTTGATTCTAACTCCAAGTATCTGAATATATAGTATCTATTCATTGATGCCAGGTGTTACATGTGGGTTCTGTTGCTGATTCATTTGTTCCTACACTATTTTATTAGATATTTACTGTTTGCCAGATTCCCTGCTAGCTGACATTAAAGCATTAGAGATATTGGGCTGGTCTTTCAGGTGAAAATAAGACTGACAGACAGGAAGAAAAATGACATCGCTGGAAAAGTAAGCAAGGTCCCTGTTGGTGGGACAAAGAGTAATGCTTTAAGGGTCCAGAGAAAGATGAATCAATTTAGGGGGCAGCATAGAGTTTAAGCCAGCTTTTAAGAATACTAAATCATTTGTGAGTTTAAGTTGTATGTTTTCTATTTTACATTTTACTGTATTTGATTATCAGGATAATAACAACAAATATTTAAATAGCACTTACTGTATGCCAGGATACATTCTAAATATTCTACAAATGTTAATTCATTTAATCTTCAAACAACTCTACAAAGTAGATACTACCATCAGCCCCATTTTAAAGATGAGGAAACTGAGACTCAGAGTAGTTAAGGCACTTGCCCAGGGCCAAAGAATTTGTCATTGGTGGAGCCAACATTCACAGTAGGGAGCTCTGGAATCCACATTCATCGGCAGATTTAAGGGACCATGAACACATGTACACTGAGTTTGTCAAAACCCAAATGGTTATGACTCAAAGGTGCATCTTACAATCAAGGGCTCCTTAAAATCAAGGAACTCTGTATGGTGCTTCTGTAATTGACACAGTGCATTGAATTGGAGGTGGGAATTTGATATGATTTAACAAATATGTATTTAGCTATGGAGGATTAAGAAATGAATAAGATGCAGTCACTCTCTTTAAAGAGGTCAATATGTAGTAGAAAACACAGATAAGTAAACTGCTCATTACAGTGCACTGTGCTAAGTGCTTTGGTACTATTTCTATTGTGTCAACAAAGCTTGTGGGCTGCAAAACAGAAAGGGATTAATCTGTCTGTCAGATTTCAAGAGACTCCAAAAGGTGGTAACCACTGAACTGAGCCATGACTGAAGATAGGTGCACTTTCCTCAAAGGTCCCCGAGGGGTAAACATGCACAAATAAAAGGAAAAGCAAGTTCAGCTCATATTTTATTTTTAGCTTCTCACCCTCCACAAACCTTAGTGTAAACTGAGAAACTAAGGTAGCCCCCTGAAAGCAGCCTTTTTCTAAGCTAGGATGGCTGGAATGCCCTGGAATCACCATACAAGGCTTGCTCTGTTTCACCCAAAACCCAAAACCCAAACCCAACATGCATGCTTCAGCACATGGTGTGAGGACAAGTGACCCGAGGATAGTGCCAGAGCAAGAGGAGCCAGGGAGTGAGCAAGGGCATGGGGACTGGCAGTGTGAGAGATGGAGCCCCCAGGGTGGGGAAGCAGGGGGCTCTCCCAGGGAATGTACCGCAGGAGCATTCACAGTGCATTTTTACCACAGTGCACTGTAAACAACTCAGCCCAATGAGTGGAAATGCTGCAAAAAAGCAAGGGGTGTGGCCTCAGGCTTTATTTCCATTCCCGCCAGTGGGATCTCCTGAAACTCTTAAAGTACATGCCCCGCTGTTGTTACTAAGGTGACCAATTGTCCTTCTTTAGAGAGGACAGTCCTCCCTAGAAAGGTGTCCTCCTACATGTTCTCCTTTTTGATATTGGAAGACTAATCAGTAAATGTCCGTATTCGATCACTGCAGAGTCGAGCCACTGCGTGTGATGTGATGTACTTGTATCTAAAAGAGTACTTTTTTCTTACAATTATTATTAAAAATTAATAGGCATGTAAGCATAATTACAATATAAAATATTACAAATGTTTTATTATGCAATTTTCATATTATAGTGTATTATTGTTGCAATAAATAAAATGTTTCTTTTATTTACGATATTGTTTTCTTCAATTGATTTTTGTCTTTTTCATTGTAAAAGAGTTGGTCACCTTACTGTTACTCATGTATTTTTACCTTAGTATAAAATAAAATCTTTAGCCATTGGCAGTCCTTAGAAGGGGACTCACCCGTAGCATCTAGTCCTCCCTGGAGTAGAATAAGGCTGGTGAGAGGGAGAAGGTGAGAAGCAAATGGCCCCCCTGCAACCCTATCACAGAGAGGCATAAAATTCCACAGTGTATTCAGGGGACTAGTTTAATTCAGCATTGCAGGGCATATAGTTCACACAATGAATAGTCAAAGAAATGATGTCGCCCTGGCCGGATAGCTCAGTTGGTTAGAGCATCATCCCAAAGCACAGAGGTTGCTGGTTCGATCCCTGATCAGTGAACATACAGGAACAGATCAATGTTTCTGTCTCTCTTTCTCTCTCTCCCTTCCTCTCTCTTTAAAAATCAATGAAATAAACATTAAAAAAAGAAATTTATCTTTTTTAAAAAAAAGAAAAGAAATGATGTCATGTCCCTCTATTACTCTTAGTTTTCCCCTGTGAAAATGAAAGAAATTATCTTGAAATCTTAGTAGGCAATATTTATTTCTGACATTCTAACCATTTTTTTTCAGAGCTGGGGTGATAGAGGAGACCTAAAGAAAGAATGGGGTTCCACTTCCTAGCTCTGTGGCCTTAGACAAGTTACCCGCCTCCTTAACCTTCACTTTAAGGATAGGGACCTAATAAATGGCAGTGATGTCTACCTTCTAGTGCTGTTGGCATGAGTCAATGAAAAAATATGTAAAGTGCCTCAAACTCACTAATTCCCTGTGAGGACCTACAATATGAGGATAGTCCCTGCCCTCAAATTCTATAGGACTGGACATAATTACTGCTATTTGCAGCAAGATCAGTGCAGGAATCAGAATTTACCACACATATTCAATGTAAAATAGGTTAAATACAAGGATAAGCGACTTACAAAATCACTGGAAAGGGTGAGAGATGAGCTTCATGGAGTGACTCTCCAAAGAACACAGAACCAGCCTATTAGAGGAGCCTCTAATAATTCAGAGGCACAACTAGAATCAAGGTAGACTGCAGCAGGAGGCAGGAGCATGGGCATGAAAAGCTATGTTCAGAGATCAGAGTTCAGATCAAAATGTGGCTACTTCTTGACACCCAGGACACTAGAGATGATTTGAAGCCAATGCTGAAAACCCACACTCTTACTGGTCAATGAAAGCAGTCAGAATCCAAATGAAACCCTATCTCTCTTCTTCTAAATATCCTATAAGAACTTCTATTAGTGGAACCTAATTTAAAGCCAGAATATTAGCTACAAGGGAGTTTGGGAAATGTAGTTTTGAGATAAGAAACCCCCCTTTCAACTAAGAGGCTTCAAAGGCATTTTATGATTTAGGCCAAGTGGTCAGAGAAATTTTGTAAATATGATTTTTATACTTGTGTGTGATTTACACCAGCTCAAGATGGCTGATCGCATTCCTGCTTAGGAAGGGCTATTATATTGTAAATGGAGAGGTTTTCCCACTAGAAGGTTTTGAATGGAAGGAGGAAGGAGACTTGGACCCCCTCCCTTCCCTACACCTGTGAGGAAAAAGGTAAACAGCCAGGAATGTGGGAGGGGGAAAGGAGATTTGAATAGCCCTTTCCTTTCCCCTTTCTTTTTCCTTAATGGATGATTTACAAATGCTTATCCTCTGTTATCATCTAACCCCCTCCCATCCTGAAATCAATCGTGTGATTGATGTATGTATGTACCTCTAGACCAGTGGTCAGCAAACTCATTAATCAACAGAGCCAAATACCAACAGGACAACGATTGAAATTTCTTTTGAGAGCCAAACTTTTTAAACTTAAACTATAGGTAGGTATATTCCTTATCGAGGTAGCGCTTGCATGTGGTATTTTGTGGAATAGCCACACTCAAGGGGTCAAAGAGCCACATGTGGCTCATGAGCCATGCTTTGCCAACCAATGCTCTAGACCAGTGGTTCTTAACCTTTTTTGAGGTACCGAACCCACCAGTTTCATATGCGCATTCACCGAACCCTTCTTTAGTGATAAATAAAATATGATTTTTTTTCAAAATTCAAGACATAGGTATATGTTTTTTACTGGTGCACAAAATGAGCCATGCATGAACATCACCTTGCTCAAAGAACAAAACCAACAAAATGCATGAACTAACAACAAATTACGGCATTACTTTATTCTGGTCTCCGCGGCGGAGGCTTCTCTGAACCCCTGAGACCAACTCATCGAACCCCTAGGGTTTGATAGAACCCAGGTTAAGAACCACTGTTCTAGACAAAGGAATCACAAGATCCATGTATGTGAACTTGTGTTCTGTAAAGGGTATATAAGTGTAAGAAATTTAATTTCGGGGAGCATGTGTCTTTGGAGCTCTGCATGCTCCACCAACATTAATAAATTCTCTTTTTCTCTTATAGCTATCTGAGTGTCAATCCTCCAGTGGGTTTCTTTCCTGTAACAGTTTCTAGGTATGCAACCGTACCTACCATGTATCAAGCCAAAACTATTATTTAAAAAGAGAACGGAATTTTGGAAACAACAAAACCTCTATCCCTTTCAGTCCAAAATTGGAGAAGGCATTTGAAGAAGGAAAAAGGAGTCAGTAAGAACAACAGGGTAAATGCACTGAAGGATAAGATGAACCCTGCAAAAAAACTAGAAATTAGACACCTGACATGAAATTAGACATAATTTCTGACTTTTCACATTTAGAATTGTGAAAACTTACTATCCTTTCTTGAATGTTCTTCTCCCCTAGGAGTTCCCAAATCTTGTTTAAAGTCTCATTAATTTGTCACCATTATATAGAGTGTCCTTAACTGGGACTGGAAAGAAGCAGAAGTCCCTTCCTCAAAGGCCAGCTTTGCATAGAGTGAGTCTCCACAAAGCTGTACTGTTTTATAGGCATAGGTTCAATTAATGCACAAAGGAGTTGTTAATACCTGTCACTAGGTTTTCTGAATTTTACTTTTAAAATGCCATGTACTATCATCATCATCATCATCATCATCATTAATCAAGGTATGTTCTTTGAACCGAAAAAGATTTTGCCTAGAGTTAAGTATTAAGTGGAAGGAAGGAAAGTAGGTAACAGGTAACAATTATGTATATTTAGAAGGAAATTATTTTATGTCTCAAAGTGCAGCACCTGATGGCTTGAGCCACTTTTCTTCATTAATGCCTGTGGTGCAGGGAAGGGCTCTAGTTCTTCAATGGTGAAAATGGGGTAGCAGAATCAAGCAAAAAAGACAGTATTGTCTTCAGTGTGCACTAATGTCCCTAGACAGAAGCATATATTTCTTACATTTGCTTTTTCAAGGCCTTTATTGTCCCAGCTTCCTGTTGAAAATCAAGTTGGTGATGGCAGAACCATGCGATCCCATTCAAATACTGAAAGCAGTGTATTACGGTACCAGGCAGGAGAATGAGGGCCAGACAATGGGCATAATAGGAAAGTGTTAACCCCAAATGAAACTGATAGCAAGCACAAGCTATTACCATTGCAGAGCCCAGGCTATGGCTACAAAATGAAGACACAAGTATCACTGATAGAGATTCACAACAAGCAAAACAGGAGAGGCTTAGGGCAAAAGACAGCAGATAGACTGAGGAAACCCTGCTTTGTCCCTGCCAGCTCTCCCATGGAATTCACCGTCTCTCTAACTTAAATCAAGTTTGTATTACTAGACACAAGCTTAGCTTGGACATTGAAAGAACAGTTTTGAACAAAGCTGTAAGAACAAAGAATGTTGGATCCATCAAACAGATAAATATGTTTGAAGTCTTTGATCTCCTTTTGTGTGTGCATGTCACAGTGTGCATTATCAACCATAACATCTAATCATAACTTTTTCTTTGCCTGAACAGGAGGGCTAAGAAAGAGAATGTCTTTCATAAACATAGAAGGTAAACTTCAGGGTCAGGCCTTAAGGGCTTATGGCTAGACTCTCTTGACCCTTTAAAGAATCTAAAATATAGAAGGCAAGAGAAAGTTCAGTAAGTCGATAAACATACAAAGATAAGGATAAATGATTCTTCAGCTGGGCTTGAGCATGTACCAGCAGAGGACTTGTGCTGGAATATTTCCAAATCACTATAGAGTGTGTTTCTAAAGATGCAGTTATACAGAGATGGATACACACTGCCCACATTAAACCTTGCACTAGAGAAGGCAGGCCATCACTTGCAGAGAAAGATTGATTTGAAATTCTTTATAAAGGTATTTATTCTAAGAAAAGAAAAATGTACCTTTCTCACATCCTCCTGCCTAAAACAAGTATCAAACCTTTGAGACAGAGAGGATTTGTTATCTAAGGCCTACAAACTTTGCAAAATTAGCAGGCTAGATGTTTTCAACAGAGAAGATGGGTCTGTTTATACACACTTACCTAAAGTCAAGAAGTAGAAAACTGTAATTCAAGTTAAACAAAATACTTTTGCCTTAAGATCTATATGAATAAAAACATAAAACCTTACTTAAGGACATAAAAGAAAACTAGATGATGACATAAATAAATGATGAGACATACCACATTGCTAGAGAGGAAGACTCAATGTCAATTCTTTCCAAATTAATCTATAAATTCAGTGCAATCTCAAGTAAAATCTCAACAGTACCTCTTATGAAACAGACAAGTTGATTCTCTGGATGTCTGTGGAAAAGATAATGTATAAAAAAGAGTAAACACTAGTTTTTAAGTTGATTAGTTAAGCAAAGCTATTCTAATTGAAACAGTGCATGATTAGCATAGGAAAAATTAACTAGAACAATGGACTAGAATAATGTACCACATATCTGCCATAAATGTGTGTGTGTGTATGCATAAGTATTTCAAATTAGTGGGAAAAGGCAAATAAATTTTATAATTTACTTACCCATTTAGAAAATAAGTGGTCAATCCCCACCTTATAACATACCCCAAATAAATTCCAAAGGAATAATAAATAAAACTTAATATTATTACAAAAGCATTAGAACTGGAGACACAAAATCTAGAAGGAAAAGAAAAAACAGATTGACTAATGTACCTATGCAAAACAGACTCTTGTCAAAAATACAGTAAAAATTAAAACACAAGGGGTAGTCCAGAAGAAAATATTTGGAGCATGTAACAAATATAATAATAATATCTACAATATACAAAAAGGTTCTACAAATCAATAAGAAAAAAGAAAGCCCTCTAGTCAAATGGGCAAAATGTTTGAAAGGCAACCCCAGATTAAACTAGGCGGTGTCCCGTGACTCCACTCTCTTACTCACCCCTCATATAACAATTCATCACCAAGTTCTCCTCTCTCCAGCTCCACCACCACCACTACCCTAGTCCATGCTACCGTCATCTCTCTCCCTTCTACCAGGACAACCTCGCATTTAATCTCCTTGCATCTAACGTGCCCCTCTTCCTCAGTCCTCCACACTGCAGGTAGGCTAGCTGGATGGAACACGTGTCACCTCCATGCCCAAATCTCCGCTTCCACTATTCTTAGGGCTGACAACCAAGACCCCACAAAGTTTGGGCCTTTCCCCACTGCACCAGACTCGTCTCCCACTATGAAAAAAGTTACTCTCTGGATGTTAGCCTTGCTGATTTTTTCAAATGCATATGCTCCCTCCTATCACAAATCCTTGAAGCAAGCTACCTGGAAAGCTCAGCTGCTCTGGGTCCCTCCTTTTCCCTCTCCCTCATCGTTTATCTAGGTATCATCTGTTCTCTGACTCTTCCATGAAATCTAAAGCCAATATAATCACTTCTCCAGGGAAACTTTCCCTGATAACCTACCTGGATTAAGCCCTTGTCCCCTAATGTAAGTTCTAAACATTATGTACTTCTCCTTTATCTCACTTGCCACATTTATAATATTATATTCAGTTATATAATTTTTAAAATTAATATCTCACTCCTATAGGCTATTCAAGTCCATGAAGGGAGGGATATGTCTATTTTTGCTCACCCTGCTATACCATTGCCTGAAACATATTTGGTGCTCAATAAACAACGTTGAAAAAAAAATGAATTTTCATTTTAAATGCATTTACATATATTTGTATCTTTTATTTATAGTTATGTGTCATACATATAAAAAGGACCAGAAAAAACAGACACTAAATATTAGCAGAACTTTCCACTGGAAAATTTTACTTTATTTGAATTTTTAATTGTATTTAGAGGTTTGAAAAAAAAATTCAGTTTTTGCCATTTGGGAAACAATACTCCAAGGTAAAAATTAACATTCTATAACTGTATAGCAGCTTGGAAATACTAAAACGCGTCAGACATGGGATAATCTGTTAGACGGCCACAGAGCCATTGTGGTATCCTCGCCAATGGCATAGCAGATGAAGCATCCTCCCAGAGAGTTGAGGCACCAGTCAGATCAAAGAGCCACTGCTCAGGCAACTGGCTCATTTGCTCCTGCAGGGATTTCGAGCCACCTCACAGCTTACGAATTTAGCTTGATTTCTAGGTCACTTCAGTTTTCCACCCTCATTTGTTGTTGCTGTCTTACTATTGTTATTACGAGTCGTTTCTTTTTCTTTTCTTTTTTTAAAGATTTTATTTATTCATTTTAGAGAGTATGGAGGTTGGGAGGGTGAGAGAGAGAGAGAGAGAGAAGGAAGGAGGAGCAGAAAGCATTAACTCCCACATGGGCCCTGACTGGGCAAGCCCAGAGTTTCACACCTGCACCTTGGTGTTCCAGGTGGATGCCCTATCCACTGCGCCACCACAGGTCAAGCCAAGTCTTTTTTTAATTCAGTAACAGCACTTTGAATGCTTGCTGCAGATACCACCCACCTACCTGGCGAATAGGACTGCCCTCATCCTGTTTGAAAAAGCCACCTAATTAGTAATAACACTAACAAAAACCAGAAGGGAGAGAGTGGAAGAGGCAATGGAAACAGAAATTCAAGCACACCTCCGAGATGCTGCCGACTGTTCCAGACCAGCACAATGAAATGAGTATCGCGATAAAGCAAGTCGTAATCTCTCTGCTGACGAAGGGTGGTGCCTTCAATTTGTGAAAAATACAGCATCTGTGGAAAGCAATACAGCAAAGCCAATAAAACGAGGCAGACCTTTAGAGAGAAATTATTTTAAACGTTTAAGGGAAGGGCCTCTAAAAAGACAAAGATGAACCTGATTTTTGAGTGACTGTTGGGCTTTTCAAAGGTGATGCTTTTCAAATAATTACCATGGTGGAACCGGAGAAAGGTGTTAATGACCACGGAAGTCAATTACTTCTGAGATGATAGCTCTTTTTACCTTTGCATAATTACTCAGACAAAATGCAAGACAGTTGTGGATTCTCCTATTCTGAGTCCATCTCTACAGTAACCCAGGAAGGGAGTGGGCTAGTAATAAATGAAAGTTGATGGAATGAGAATTTTAGATTGAGTTTTAGATTTTGTCTTCAGCATTTGTACAATTTCATTACTCTTGAAACACTGAAAACTCTTATGCACTGTACCACATTTTAACAAAATTATAGCGATGTACCAAATTTAAAGCTTAGAGGTCCTTAGAATTCCAGACGTTCGCTCCGATTTTACAGCTATTATAATATTATGACAAATCTCACCTTAAAATTAATAAGTGACACTCCATGAGCATAATTACATTGTTCGTCTTCCCATAATCCATAATTCCTCTGTGTGTAATAACATGTGATCGGTCCTTCTTGTAACCCAGCTGTTTCAAATAATTGCTTGCTGTCCTACTGAGAAAAACTTTTAATCAACGACACATTAAGCAAAATAGTGACACTCTGTTCTCATAGTTACAAAATCAGAAACTGTTTTCCCCTAGAATTGAATCCTATCATTCTTTCTTCCTTTTTACAGCAGCATTGAGTAGACTCGGGAGGAGAGAGACTCAAATACTTCAGTTAGAACCCCCACAGTTCTTTAGGAATGCTACCAAAATTTTGCCAATAATTGAAGAAATAGATAAAACAGTCTTTCCTTCAACGGTTCTTATTTCCTTAATAGACATTTTTTCAGCAACTTTAAGAAATGTATCCCTTTGAAATACAACATCACATAATAGGCCCCATCTGGAACAGCAACTTTGCACATAAACTAAGAAATTGGAAAAAGAAAGACTCTTTTTCTTTTTTTGTCTTTGTCTAGCTTAGATAATGGCAATTAGCTACCACAATATCTCTGTACATTACCATGATAGAAAATGAGCAAAGCTTTTCAATGATTAGGCATTCAAGAATCCTGAAAAGGTAGTATTGAAGGGGAAAAATAACTAGCAAATTTTACTTATCCAAATTGGAAGCATTTTTATTCATATTCAGTTATATATTACCTTCATTTCTGATAATCCTTTTTTCTTTTAATCCATTTGGAATAACAGCTGAACTTTCTAATCTCCTTCTTCAAATTTGGATGGATTCCTTAATGAGAGATGAATTTTTCTTTAAGTCAAAAGACATGGAGAATTTCATAGGGAAAAGTGGCCTCTTAAACTCTGTATTCTAGTATTGAGGTAAATGAAGATTGGAGTGAGCAGAAAAATTCAAGACCTGAGGACAGGAAAATACTAAATTGGAGCTGCCAAAGCTCTTCATTCCATTTAGTAACACTTTCTAAGGTCTGCATTCAAAGAAACATAAGTACAAGTATAATTTAAAAACACTACTCCAACCATCATGAATGAAAGCCAAGGCCCTACAAGGGAAGGCAACGGACCAAAAATGAGTTGAAAGAGAGCAGTAGAATATACAATGAGGAAAGTGAAAGCAAAAGCCAATGGCCGAACCAAAAACGCAAGGTTAGTGTGTTCCAAATTGAAAATTTATTTTGAAAACACCTGGGTGAAGGCGGGCTGAGACCAGCAAAGGATGTCAGCCCTGAGGGAGGAGGGAAGGATGGGGTAGGGGTTATATGGATTCATCAAAGGGCTTTGGGCAAAAGGAGATGCAAGATCACTTCTTCTGTTTGTGGTTGGGAGTGGACCAAAGTTCTTCAAATTTGTCGGCACCCTATTCCAATCATCCCTTATCAGCATTTAGCTGCAAGGGAGGTCTGAGCCAGTTACTGAGTAGGCAAGTCCTTCTTTCTCCTTCAGGCCTGCATTGTTCTTAAGAACAATGGCGGCTGAGCAGACATTTAATCTATCAGAAAGAGGGATTCCTAGTCCTGTGTGGAAAAGGGCCCTACATTTCAAATTATATTAGTGGGATAAATATTGGGGGGTTAGGTGAAGTCCTGAAAGAACCTCAGTGTAAAGCCAAGGGCCAAGGCCACCATCACAGCCGCCTGGCTCATGCAGGTTTGCATTTGATTGGAACAGTCGGTAATGAAACAATGGAGCCAAGAACTGGTGAGCCATCAGCATTAATCCTAGGTTGCACCTGGTGGGCAAGTAAAAATACACACTGGGCTCCAAAACCCACTCATTCAGTGCTCCCAAAGCTACTGACTTATCCGAGTTTCCTAGAATCAAAGTTTCCTAGCTCACCAGTCTTATTCACCTCTGTTCCCCATCTCCCTCTCTCTGCACAAACCCTACACAAACTGGCTTCTCTCTCAGCACTCCACCATCTTGGCTGCTTCTCCTGGCCTCCTCCACATGGCCTTTCTCTGCTCTCCTCTCTAATACTACCCTCAGGAACCGAGAGAGAAAAAGCTCCCGGTCTGTCCCACTTTATAGTGTAGATTCAAGACCTTCAATCCAATATACAAACAAGGAAGTCTCTGATACAAAGTTACTTATCTGAGGCATAATGGGAGGATTCCTCATGAGAGTGCACCACCCCACATCATGCAATCAGTCAAGGGTGTGAGGAAAAGCTTACTCTCAAAACTAAGCCTTAGGCTATATCAACCTGGCCTGCCCACAGCCTGTCCCCCAACACACATTAATATCAACGGACTTGCATGTGGGCAGCACCATCTTTAACAAAGTGAGCATAATATACTTTATCTGCCCAACACTCAGCTTTGACAGATATTCAGTTAATACTGTGTTAGTTGCCAGACTAACACGATTTGGTGTTTGCTTTCCCTTTCTTTTCCATCAACAGTGCAGTGGGACTCATTCTGGGGAGCTGTTTAAGGCTGAGACAGCCCGTTCAACCCTTCTCTTTAGTTCTATTTTATGACCTGAATCCAAATCAACAGTTTTTCATCCAGTTCTGGCAGAGTTTTCTCCTCCCAGAAATTAAGAAAAGGTATGTTACTTGGCAAATAATAAAGAGAGAAGGGGGCTCGTTCTAATTAAAAGCAGAACATGAAATGGACTTGAAAGCATTGGGTTATGTATTTTCCCTGTCATTATATCTGAAGTCCTTTTTACACCCCATCATCATCTCTGACAGCCAGAATAAGAAGTCCTCTCATTCTTCCCTCGCCTTTCTAATAGTCTGGGGACTGAGGGCTGCTGAAATGTAAATCCTATTACAATGCCTGTACGTGGAAATGGCAAGTATCTTCCGAGATAAAACAATAAGTGCTAAGCTCAAGAAGCATTAAAAGGAAACTATGAGTATTTTCAGACCTCAAAGGACTATATATCTTATAAAGATAATGACATTTTGGACGCAAAAATCACTACTTTATAACAGAAATATCTGATACTCAATCTGCCTCTGTCAACGTGTTTGGAGCCAATGCATGCCGCTTATTTCATTAAATCACTATAAATCTGAGATTGGAATCATTATGCTATCACATTGCAATCCTTCTTCTAAAGCATAATGCTCCCCATAAATGTTTACTTTCATTCTTTAATTCTAGCTCTCTATCCTATTTTCGCTCTTTATGGCAATTATCCATGACAATAAGAATTGCCTGATGATGCTGTTTTGTAATCCAGGAACACAGGAGATCATACAAAAATTTTACAATTAACTCTGGGAGATGAGATTAAAGACTAAGCCACGCCATTCCATGATTGAACAAACATCTATTACCACAGAAATAAGGTAATAACCATCTTGGCAAACTGCAAGGCTTAACAAGTAGAAATTCCTCCACTTGTGTGTGGTTAGGAGCCTCCCAAGGTGTTGTCCAGCGTCCAGGATCTACAGCCCAAAATGATATGCCCCCAAATAAGAAGTGGGCCCCAAAGGGATCCCTTTGGAGGCACAGGCATTTAGGGTGACATGCCAAGTCTCTGAAACTCAAGTCCCCTGTTAATAGAGGCAACTCCCCAAGTAAAAGTAATTCTGCAGAGTTGATCTTTCAGGCAAGGTAAAGTGAGAGTCTCTATAATTAACATTTTACAAATGTTTCCTCGGAGAAGAAAAAACATTAGATAAACACTCTATAAATTTTCAGAACAAAAAAAAATGGTACCGTTCTGATTTCAGCCCACCCACCACATAAACAACTGACAAACAGGGAACCATTAGCACGCTCTTCTTAGGTTTGATTAAAGGCACTCTGCACTTTCCCTAAAATCTTCATGTTATGACACAGTCTCTGGCAAGCCCTGAACCCTGTCATTACCTTCTCAGTTCAACAACACTCAGAAACCTTGGTCCCCAGGGAGGTTGTCGTGTTTCACAAAGGGCCACATTGTGTCTCTAATTCCTACTCTCTTTGTTGTTCATTTTATAACCTCTGTATGTGCATTCTGATTTTCAGAACATGACTCATGCCTTTAAACTTACTCTTCAAATGTACAAAGGAAGAAAGGGAGTAATGGGTTGGCTGATTGGAAGTGAAAGAAAGCGTCCCTCTTTCTTTGGACTGTGTGACGTTTTAAAGAATGCATTAAGTGACTTCTCAGCTCACCAAGATCAATGTGATGTGACAGTTGAGAAGAGACAGGAATAGCGGGTGTTCACCTTACGTTCTTTTTAGACAGATAATCTTTTTTTCTTTACTGGCAGAAATAATTATTTTTCTCCCCTTTCTCTCAATAAAATAACAGAGAAGCACAGAATGTTTGAGCTTAGCAAGATCTTCAAGACAATTGGGTCTAATTGAAAGATTTCACTAAGTGACCTATTTCAAGTTATAGTCAAAGTGTATTGGACATTATTCTTTTATTATTGTTCACTCTGATGGGACCCAGGATTTAGGTAATGTGTAAATATTTCACACTTTTGGAAGGAAGTGAAGACAATTTAGTCCCTAGATTCACTTAGGAAGACTTCTTCGTGGCATGAAAAAGTTCCATGTAGAAGTGGAGGAGCCCCACCCATCATCAGGATGGGGAAGAAGGAGGAGACCAGAGTTGCTCTGCCTGAGACAAAGAGATGAATATGTTACCTGGCTCCCCTATGGGGTTTGAGATGTGCAGTGGAAGGAGGTAGACAGAGGTAAGGAGGGAGAAGAACAGGCCTTTGGAAGCAGGGTCTCAATCTCCCCTGGAACGGAGTGGCCCCTATGGATAATACCTCCTGAACTGATGAACGCTGCCTTCACCACTGCTGTGGACCCACAGGCCTACCTGCACCGCCGCTGCTTTCACCTGTTCCAGCACAATCTAATAGTATGCTCGCATTAGTGTTGATGTTGAGAGGGGCCGAGGCTCTCTATGCTCCCTAGGTTATGCAGCAAAGATATAGAAACCCAGGACGGAAACCATAAGAACTTGCATAACCATACAAAACCCGGGGAACTTGCAGAAATCTTGGGGTGCCTAGGGGTACCCCTGCTGTAGAGTTGGAGACAGAGGTAATCTGATCCAGATCTGTGAGGGCAGAGAGCTTCCAGCTACATCTAGATTACCCTTCTTCCCCTCTCAGCATTCACAGATCATTTACATATTTCTTACATGCCCAGCTTGCGTACATGTAGGTGTGAGTCTGTGTGTGTGTGTGAGAGAGAGAGAGAGATTTGGGGATAATATCCGACCCCAATATGAGCTCACTGCTCTTTTTTATTCTTCTTTTTCCCTGGCAAAGAGAATGTGAAATTTTAGACAAATCTGCTACCAACCTTGGGTGAAAATTGCTGCCTCCAGAGAGAACGTGGCTGGGCCTTGCTCTGAATGACAGTTCTGACTGTTCTGGGATGAAATGCTCTCACATAATAGGAATCCTAATGCTCTTTGTTCTTTAATTATTTTGACTAACTTTTCAAAAAGCTTTTGCATCCATTATGTCATCTCATATGGACGACACCCCATGAGGTAGAAGAACAGGCATTATTATAACTGAGCCAGTCTCGCATCCACAGTCCTGATATATGACTGAAGCTGTTGTTCCCACAGCAGGCAAAGCAACTCACTGGCTTGGTGGCCCTCCCAGAAAGGTCCTCCAAGGCTGACAATGTGACCAGGCTTTGCAAGTGGCTAAAGGAAAGAGTCCTGAAAACAGGGCAGCCTGCCCAGATGGGCATATGCCACCAGCTGTGTGTGGCAGGAGTGGGGGAGCTGGGGATGAAAACTGCTGTCACTTTACTCCTTTGAGTCTATTAGGGCCACAGGGTTTGAGGTGTGAGGGGGGTCTAGCAGGAGCCTTCACTCTCATCACTCTTATCATCTGCAATGAAATAGGGTGAGAAAGAAGAACCCTTTTTTCTGTTTTGTTTTGTTTTGTTCCGAGGTTTTTCTTTGGTAAAGTAGCAAGAAATCAAAAAATCTCTACATTTCAAGGAAGGATGTACAATGTTCTTTTTATCTTTCCCAGCCAGTGATGGCCAAATTTAGATATGCCGAATGGCTGGACTATTTCATGGCCAGCTAAGTAATTTTTTTCTTCCTCAGTAATTTCTATGTTCACAGCATGAGGTTAAAATAATATGTAGTTATCAGCCTATAACCTGGTACATAATACAAGTTCGCTAAACGTCATCTATTATAATTATATGCATAATATCTGCAACAGAGAGTATAATTGGTATGTCTCTTAAAATGACTAGATCTGCTACATAGTACTTAAGTGCCTAGGCCTGTATATATAAGGCTAATAATTTTAAATAAGTAAAACAAGTGTCTGCCTGCTCAGGAACTGGAGCAAGCCAAGCCTTCTGAATGGAAAAACCAACCAACACGTGTAAGATTACCATCAGTCCTTCTCAATCAATCACTGCAAGTGTGTCTGCAACCAGAAGACCACTCTCATGTGGCATTACCATGTGAAACAGTTCGTTAGAATGAGGCAGGCACTGCCCCTGAATCCAGTGTGCCTATCAAAACTGCTATCAACATTTGTTTGACAATCCCCTGATCATACACAATTCTGAAAGCAAGAGCTTTCAGAATGTATGCAATTCATAGCCAAGTGAAAATATTTCTGTACCAACAACAATCTTACATTCAGCTTTTTTTCCCAGCAGCCTAAATTTAGTAAGTGGCAATTCTTTTTTTAGTTGCTATCCTATTTAACCTTTAAAAATGAAACATCTAATTTTAATGTGAAATCTGCATTTCATCCAAGATGGGACACAATGTCCTTGGCTTAATTATTCTTGGGAAATGGAACACCTTGACTACTGCATGTTTAACAGGTAGCAAGAAAAAAAAAAGTATAGCAAATTCAATTCAGGTCGGAAGGATTGGATCCACTGACCCCATCTGCACTCATAAAGTGTAGGGAACCCACCTCACATTGTTGACACTCACACTCAAAGGAGCACATGCTCAAAGTGACTATGTCACTTTGTGTTTACACTTACAAGGAGAATTCAGAGCATGAAGTAAAATTATAACACTTCACAGATGTGCAACACTTTGCTCTATAATCTCCTATAATATCTATCACTACATTTTATTCTTTTATCAGCCCTGGGAGGCAACCAACCAGAAGGACTCAGGTAAGAGAAATGGCAGTTGTGACCACCCAATTTGAAGTGGTAAAGCCATGACTTGATTCTCCCCTTTCCAGAGCACTTTTTATTTTTTGTCTTGCAGCTTCCTGACTTATCAATGGAGGCAGGAGGTGTGATAGTTTAAGGGAACTACTCCATATAAAGAAAAGGGAGAGCTGATGGAAGAAAGTCAAACTCAGTTGGAACTTTGATTAAGTTTCTAAGACATCAGAGTAACCTGGGACAGTGCCTTAAATATCCAAACCTTCAGTTTTCACCTCACAAGATGAAATGTTAATTCTAGTTCTATCCAATTCATCAAGTTTATAAAGAAAAAAAGAGCTAATGAATATTACTTTTTTTTCCCTTCTTTTCCAAGTGAGAGGAAGGAAGATAGAGAGAAAGATTCCCATATGTGCCCTGACCAGGATTCATCTGGCAACCCCTGTCTGGGGCCAATGCTCCGCCCAGCTGGGGTCATATTTGCAACAAAGCTATTTTTAGTGCCTGAGGCAGAAGCTCCATGAAGCCATCCTTAGTGCCTGGGGCCAACATGCTCAAACCAATCAAGCCATGGCTGTGGGAGAGGAGAAGAGAGAGAGAAAAAGAGAGAGAAGAGGGAGGGAGAGGGGTGAAGAAGCAGATGATCACTTCTCCTGTGTGCCCTGCCAGGAATTGAACCTAGGACCTCCACACACCAGGCTGACACTCTACCATTGAGCCAATTGGCCAGGACCAAGTTGTTTTAAAATATAACTTTTTCCAAAATGTAGGTAGGAAGATAATTTTTAAAATAAGGTTTGTTGCTAATTCACAAACACACTTAGATTAAATAAATGGACTAAAACACTATGAGGTCCAAACTGCTACAGGCTTTTTTTTTTTTTTTTTAGAAATTACTTATTGATTTGAGAGAGAGAGAGGGAAAGAGAAAAATATCACTTTGTCATTGCACTTATTTATACATTCAGTGGTTGGTACTTGTATGTGTCCACAATGCTCTAACCAACTAAGCTACCTGGCCAGAGCTGCTACTGGCCATTTGGATGACTACAGGACCCAGCAGTGAGGTGGGCAACTGCTGTCTGTACTGCTTAACTTCCATTTCCCTTCTGATGGTAAAAGGTACTGATTCAGTTTGGGAAATTCCTCTTACTGGATACAGACCTGCAGGGAGCTTCATCAGGAACCTGCTGTCCTTGGGCCTCATCACACTTCAGCAAGACCAGAGCGGGGAGCAGGACATGACACCCAAGGACACTTGGAGCTCATTCACCTCTAGGGTAGGGTTTGGGAGAGGCTTCCATGTCTCCCCCATTCCTAGAACTTCTCTCCCTCCTGGATCTGCCCTATCTTTTCTTTGATTCCACAAACTATTACGCATCCTTGCAGTAGATCTATCAATGCCCTCATATTACTATTGTTGCCTTTAGTTGGCCAGTTTTGGTCCCAGCAACTTACAAACAAAACACCCAAACTGTGAGAGCAGAGCACTGACAGATCTCTGCAGCTGGAAGAAGGCAGAACCTTCTGAAAACATTCAAACTGTGGCATCCATGAACCTCAAAGAGGCCCTTTAAACTGCCTAGCAACTGGCTATCCTCCCCCAATCCCTTCACACTCCTGCTTTCCCAGATGTCTATTTCACATCTTCTCCTCTCTCCTCAACTTACAACATCTCCTCCATCCTCACTGTTAGTTGATGACCTCTTACCTCTCTGAGACAACACAGCAGCTCAAAGAGATTCCATACAGGCCCCCTGCCCTGTCATCTTCCAGACACCAGCCTCTACACAGGCTTCCCTCAGTTGTCACCCAGGAACTGCCCACACCCCACCCCAAAGTCAGTTCCTCTGTTCTGACACGCCTTCTATTGCCTGCCACTACAGTCCTCCCAGTATACCCCTGGCCCGACACCAACCATTCTGATAGCAGACCAATATGCTGTTATTTCTCCAATCTTAAAAAAGACTTCTCTTGGCCATACTTCTACCAGCTCATTCTTTTTCTCTCCTTCACAAAAACTACTTGAAAGAGATGTTTATACTCACTATTTCACCTGTGTCTCTTCATACACTCTCTCAAACTCATCCCAATAAGGTTGTCACCCCACCTCCCATCAAAACTGTTCTTATCAAGGAAGGCCACCACCCTGGACCATCTCTGTACAAAATCCCATTTCTAATTCTCATTCTCCTTATGACTCCACCCATCAACAGTGATGGATGCCAATTCTTTTCTCCTTCATATACTTTCTTCACTTGGTTTCCAAAACATCACACTTTCCCCTCAGTATCTCCCTGACACTCCTCTATGTCTCCTTTCTTGGTTCTTTCTCCTCTTCTTTTTTACCTTTTAACATGCTCTGGGCTCAGACCTTGAATTCTCTGTCTACCCCAACTATTTTGTAAAGTTTCCAGCCTCATAGCTCTAAATACCATTCATACATGGGAAGGAACTCCCCCAAAATATTTCCACCCAGAACTTGCTCCCAAACTCCAGTCTCACATCTCTAGTTGAGCTAATCTGGACCAGTGTGGGCTCCTAGTCCACCTCCCCTTCACCTGTTTGTGTAGCCCTTCTCATTTCAGTCTATGGCGGTTACAATCTTCAGGCTGCTTACACTAAAAATACTGATGTTGTTCTTGTCTTCTCTTTCTCTTATTTCCAACTCCATTACATAAGAAAGTCCTGTATCTAGCCTTCAACCACTTCTCCCCACTGTTTCAAGGTGTCTCCATCCTTCACCTTGGTTATTGAAATTTCCTCCTGATTGGTCTCCCTCTCTGTCTCCTGCCCCCTGCTGCCTGTTCTCAATAGGTGGATCAAAATGAGAGGTTAAAATATCAGCCACATCATTTTTCTCTTCTGGTTAAAGTCCCACAATATCTCCCCATTTCAATCTCTGGAAAAACTAGAGTCCTAACAATGGCTGACCAATAACTACGTGGTGGTTCCTCCATTGGCTTCTTCTTTTATTGTTGTCCTCCTTCAATAACCTTGTACTTTACTTTGAATATTCTAGGCATGTTCCCACATTAAGGCCTTTGCCTTGGCTCATCCCTCTTAGTGGACTCCTGTCCTTTAAAATATCTGAATGGCTCATTATTTAACTGCCTACAAGTCTTTATTAAATGCCACCTTCTCAGTGAGATCACCTGTGCAGTGATCTGTCCCCTGGCATTCCTAATCCTTATCACCCTATGCTGTTGTTTTCCATTGTCTAACAGACCATTTAATTTACTCATTTATCATTTATAATATCTACTGTTTATTCTCTATCACTCCCTGCTAGAATATAAGCCTCAGAAGATCAAGGACTTTTGTCTATTTTGTTGACAGATGTACCCTAACCCCTAGAATACTTCCAGTCCCATAGTAGGTACTCAATGAATAATTTTTTAAAAAAATAAATAGTGTGAAGACAAGATCTATGGAGAAATGGAGAAGAGAATGTACAAGGTTTGATTTTAGAGACATCAGGGGTTCTCTTGTGCCAAAGTAGCTTTCTCACCATGATACCAAGGCACCATTCCCCTCCTCCTCTCTGACCTACAATCTCCCCTTTAGTTTCCATTCATCCAGAATAGTGAAGCAGTCAAATAACAAAAATACACACTTATTCTGAGAAGTTTGTAGGAGCTCAGGGAAGAGTTGGGTTGGGTTGGTGAAGAGGTAAAGGAGACAAGAGACATGGTAGTGAAGTTGAAAGAGCATTGAGCCTTGGAAAAGTTACAGTCTTCATTTCCTCATTTGAAAATTAAAGGGTAGATTATGATTCATACAGTTTCCATGCAGTGAAGTATAGTGAACAATCATTAGACTGGAAATCAGATAGCTAGACTCAAATTTTAGATTTCTTACTTACTAGCCTCAGAAAAAGACCTAACTTCCCCTCTTCCCTGAACAATAAACCACATGAAGGCTCCCAGATTCTGAAAGAGAATCCCTGAAAACAGAAGTTGAAGGACTTGGGAAGGCACTGAAGGCCAAGCATCACTAAGCCTTCTTCTGTGACATAGTCTCCACCATCTTTAAAACTCTCTAATGCTCCAGACAGGGAATGTATAATGTGGAAAGGAGATAAGATACCGTTATCTTCTCAATCATGTGTTATCTATGACTACAGTGAAAATCTAGAAGCAAATGTGTCTCAACAGAGATTTCTTTTAGACTCTGGCCAGACAGCTGGGGTACAAGACTATATAACCTTAAAGCAAAAGAGACTCAGAAGCCGTGCTATAAAATCCAGCCAGGTAAATCCCCTGGAACCTCTTAAGGTTCATAGGTGTCAGACCCATGTGTCCACATCCCCACTGCTCAGTCACTATCTTGCCCTTCCTGCCTTCTTATTTCCCTCTTCTTTCTTTCTTTCTTTCTTTCTTTCTTTCTTTCTTTCTTTCTTTCTTTCTTTCTTTCTTTCTTTCTCTTTCTTTCTTTCTTTCTTTCTTTCCTTCTTTCTTTCTCTTTCTTTCTTTCTTTCCTTCTTTCTTTCTTTCCTTCCTTCCTTCCTTCCTTCTTTTCTTCCTTTCCTTCCTCCCTCCCTCCCTTCCTTCCTTCCTTCCTTCCTTCCTTCCTTCCTTCCTTCCTTCCTTCCTTCCTTCTTTTCCTCCCTCCCTCCCTCTCTCCTCTTTCTCTTTTCTTTCTTTCTTTCTCTCTCTCTCTTTCTTTCTTTTTAGGTGAGAGGAGGGGTGATAGTGAGACAGGCTCCCAACTGGGATTTACCCAGCAACCCCCATTTGGGGCTCATACTTAAATCAACCAAGTTATTTTTAGTGCCAGAGGCCACGCTTGAAATGATGAAGCCACTGGCTGCTGAGGGAGGGAAAGAGAAAGAGAAGAGAGAGAAGGGGGAGAGAAAGGAGGAGAGAAGCAGATGGTTGCTTCTCCTGTGTGCCCTAACCAGGTATTGAACCTGGAACGTTCATACACCAGGCCAATGATCTATCCACTGAGCCAATCAGCCAGGGCCCCCACCTACTTTCTTTCAAGGAACTATAGTACATACTGTATGATTATATTTATATGAAGTTCAAAAACCAGAAAAATTAAAGTATGAAGTGAGAGGTGAAGGTCACAGTTAACTTGGTGAGGACTGTGATGAGGATCACCTGCCAGGGAGCTCCGGAGTGCTGGTAATGCTCCCTCTCTTCATCTGGATACTGGTTATATTATAGTGTACATTTCCCGATGTTTATTTTACTTCATTTAAAAACAAACTATGAAGTGCTTGTGAGGGAACATTTTATCCATAAGCCAAAAGTTCAATCACACTAAAATGAATATTGTGTTCATTCCACTTCAAAATTGAGTATGTGGCCTAAAGAAAGAAAAATAATCCCCAAAATAAATGAAAAATCTATTATACCATTACATATTTAAAAATGAGTATAAATACTTATAATGTTGTAGTATTAAATTATTCCAAAATATCTCAAATAGCAAATCACAAATGTTCACATTAGTATTGTAGCTGCTGACTACTAAAATACCGAGCATATGCAATGTGTGTGCTTAATTGGCATTTGAAATTTTTGGCAAAGCCAAAGCATGGTCTGAGAGTGAAGGAGAAACTAAATTCTAACAGATCTTTTGAGATATATTACTCACAAAAACCCCACAGTATAAACATAAAACTTCCACATGTATTGTGATCTAGAGCCTGTCTTTCCTGCCCAGATTCTGAACCAGTGAGTTTGGGGAGTAGCCTCTGGTGGAGCTGAAGCGACCATGTGCCCAATGTAGATGACAGCTCCAACAGAAAAAATAAAGACAAAGAGAAACTCACCATAGAGGTCATGTCATACCTTCCTCTTTTCCATGGGGGCAGGACGAGTGAGGATCAAAATGTCAAAACGATCTAGTTCCACCCTCAAAGAAGGGAGCGCGCCAGGAGTGGGGTCTGAACTTCCTCACTTACAGGTACCAGAATTTAACCAATAAGTGAAAAGGCACCTTTTAAGGAAGTGGTTACTGCTGAGAGGACACTTGCCAAGCAGAGAAAGCTGTGCTAGCCTGCCCCTCGGACCCAGCCTCACGCAGAGGTGGACGCGCCTCAATGAAGCTTCCTCACATCCCTGACTGCATGCGCCGTGCTATGTTGGTGACATCCATTAGCTACCTGGGCACACAGCCTCCCAAAAATGTTAGTATTATTCTCCTCTTAATACATATGAGGTAACTGACTGGCAGAAAAGTGAAATACATGTGCACAGGTACTTAGCGGCAGGATACTCTAGTTACTAGAAAATTTGTCCTTGAATTGGTTTAATATCCAACACTCTTTGAGTTCAAAATGTTGGTGACAATTTATAATTTTAAAGTTAGAGAAACAAAAAAAGCAAGCAGAATAATATGCTTTCAAGTTTATAAGACATTGCCAGTCAATATTTCAACACGTGTCTCTGGTAGGCTCGATAAAATTCAACAAATAAAAATACAAGGACCCAATCAAATTTGAATTTCAGACAACTAATATATATATTTTTCTTTTCTTTTCTTTTTTTATGTGATAGAGATAGAGAGAGAAACAGATAGGGACAGACAGTAGAAAGGGAGAGAGATGAGAAGCATCAATTCTTTTTTGTGGCACCTTAGTTGTTCATTGATTGCTTTCTCACATGTGCCTTGACTGGGGGCTATAGCAGACTAAGTGACCTCTTACTCAAGCTAGCCACCATAGGCTCAAGCCATCGACCTTGGGTTTTAAACCAGCAACCTTTGGGCTCAAGCTTGCAACCATGGGGTTATTATGTCTATGATCCCATGCTCAAGCTGAATGAGCCCATGCTTAAACCAGCGACCTTGGGGTTTCAAAACTGAGTCCTCTGCGTCCCGATCCAGTGCTCTATCCACTGACCCACTGCCTGGTCAGGCTATATATATTTATTTTTGGTGTGAGTTTGTCCCATGTAATATCTGGGGCATAATTATACTTCTAAAATATTCATTTGTTTATCTTAAATTCAAACTCAACTGGTGCTCTGTACATATCTGTAGGGACACCTACACTTGGATTTCTTCTTCTAGCTAAAAATGCCCAATTCCTGTGACCATTTCTCATTATGATTTTATTCATAGACCCCCTAGCACTGTGACATCCTTAAACCATAATACAGAGCTCCAGAAATATCTCAGAGCTGGTTCTTCCTGCTATTAACCCATTCAGCATTGTGTCAGCCATTTCTACCAGTCCATAAATATTGTGTTCCAAACACAGATTAATAGTAAAAGAGCACACATTTGACTCCTATTCTACCAGAGAGAGATGGGACCATTCCCGAAGTAAAGGAGAATGGCTATCTATCTCTACTATCTACAACAGGGGTCCCCAAACTACGGCCCGCGGGCCGCATGTGGCCCCCTGAGGCCATTTATCCGGCCCCCACCACACTTCCCAAAGGGGTACCTCTTTCATTGGTGGTCAGTGAGAGGAGCACAAGATGCATCTGCACCCATAGTTCCCATGGAAATACTGGTCAGTTTGTTGATTTAAATTTACTTGTTCTTTATTTTAAATATTGTATTTGTTCCCATTTTGTTTTTTTACTTTAAAATAAGATATGTGCAGTGTGCATAGGGATTTGTTCATAGTTTTATTTATAGTCCGGCCCTCCAACGGTCTGAGGGACAGTGAACTGGCCCCCTATGTAAAAAGTTTGGGGACCCCTGATCTACAAAATGTGTCATCAGAAAACAGCTGAGCCAGGAGTCCTGCTTGGCAACCTCACTTCTGTTGGCCACTATTCTCTCCAATACAGAAGGAAGCCATTAGACTGGAACTCTTCAGTTCTTCAATTCAAATAATCTACATGCTATAGTAGCACAAAATACAATGCTACTTGCTCTTTCTTTAAGGCAAACACTAGACTTTTTTTATGCAAACTATACTTAAAGTTTCCTTTATATATATATATATATATTTTTTTGTCACTTTGTTGAATTGTTGGTTTATCGTTGAGGCTTTTTAAGGAGCCAAGCAGGCAGGCTTCCATATAACAGATCATGTTGCTACTCAATTAATTATTCATCAACTTGATCGTGTGAGCTGGGGCTAGGCACTGGATCCATTTATTTTGACACTAACTACCAGTTTGGTTTGGCCTCTTTGCTAATCAACTGAGTTCCACTGGTTGTTAATGAGAGTAAACAAAAACAGTTCATAGCATGTAGATTTGGTTCTAATTTTAACCCATGAAAAGAAGTGATTAAGAGAGGGAGAATGTGGAGTGAAAAGAAAGGCAGAAATGAAAAAAAAAATAGGAAGAAATAGCTGAAGGAGGCAGAACAGGAGAGAGGATTAATCCCTCTCTCCCTGTTCCTGTCCCTCACTCCCCAAACCGGGTTATTTGTATTGCGGATCATTTTCCTAAATAGCCCTGATAAAAGAGAATCATTTCTATTTTTTTCATTCAGCAAGCTCCCTTTCCACTCAACAGTATCTCCTGAAGACTTTTTCCATGTTAGCACTTTATAAGCACTCACTGTTTTTACAACTGCATACAATGTCATTATAAAAATATACCACAATTTGTTTAGACCTCCATTAAGCTGTTTACCTTTATTGCTCTCATAAACAATGCTGCAATAAATATCCTTGTTCATTTTTTCTCATGCACAATCAAGAGGTTTTCTTGAGGGTAACTAACTTCTGAGAAGTAGACTTTTGGTCAAAAAAAATGCAGAACTTTAGTTTTAAGTAGACTCCACCAATTTGAAAAAGTCTGCAGTATAATCATTTGTCTTTTGGGGAGAGGTTTGGTCTGACAACCAAGAGAAATTTTAGCCTTATCTACAATGTTTTCATTCTTTTTCAAACAAAGAGAATGAATTCACTTATTAATTATGCAATGAAAACATTTTTTAAGAGAGATTTTTAGATAGACCACACCAATGGCTTCAATAACCTTGAGAATAAATGAGATGCAATCAGCCTGTCTATCCTATCAGGGTCCCTTGTCTAGGAGTGAAAATAGCTGTCCTAGTTAGAAGAGTTTGAGCTTGCAAGAAGGCTTTCCACCCTCCAGCTCCACCCCCACAAAAACACTGTCTAAAAGGCACCCCTGAATAGGCCAAACACTTGGCTGTTCCATCCAAAGCTGGTACAAGCTGGGGTTGGGGTTTTTGAGGGAGCCACCAAATAAGCAGCTTCCCCCCTCTCATTCTGAATAGTTCAAACACAGAATTTATGTAGGAGCCGAAATATATTTATCAAACTGATTCCTATAAGTTTGAGGATGCAGATTCTATCTGAGACTAGGGATGTCCTACTAACACTAACCTTAGAACTGGGCAAGCGTACCCACCAGCCATGAGCTGTAGCAGGCCTACCCCTGTCCCTCCCCCTATCCGTGTCAGTCCCAGCAGAAGTCAGAGAGCATGCTCAAATTAAGATGATTCCAGAAGACTCTATCAAAAGTATGGGCAGGGAAAAGTACTCTAAGATGAAGATATCAATGTCTTAAGTCGGTGCCCCAGGACAAAGGTCCTGAGACAGAGAGGAGCGTGCAGGAAATGTGTTGGGTGAAAGAAGCGGAATTGAGCAGAGGGAGGTATTGAACTGAGATGAACCTTCCCAGATGTTGCTTGATGCAAGGAAGTTGAGCCTTTCTAATGACCACATGTTGGATGGCAACTTCCCCTGGGGAGTAGAGTATGACCCGGGAGAGTGTGGCCTGTGGCTCTCTTCAGAGAAAAACAGTTTCTAGAGAGAGCCTCAGCTGAGAGGCATAAGTCATGTCACTAACATTCTCAAAAGGTGGGAGAATGACCGATCTCCTTTATCCAAGACAGGGATCTGGGCAGTGCCCCAGAGATTCACTAGGGTTCAGCTCCTGGCTACTTGGATCCATTTTCTTTAACAGTAAAATCTGGGAGCAGCTTCTCCAGCATTCAGGCTGGTCTATTTTTCTGGGTAAACTTGTAAGAGGAAGGTTAGTGACATGACTTATAACCCCTGTTGCTGCAGCTGCTTCCGAGGTAACTGATACGTATCATCTCTCCACTCGATTACTCAGTGTAGACTCATGTCAGCCTTAGCTAGCTCCTCTGTAGATCTCAGAGGCTTAGCTGGTGGAGTCACCCTGACCTCCTGCAATAAGATGATCGGAGTCTCTGGTCACGTGTCCTTCAGTCCATGGGTATTGCCTTTGTCCTCTATTGTCAAAATTGGGTAAGGGAGTTCAAAGAGACACCCAGTGTGCGATGGCAGCCCTACCTCCTCCTGCTACATCCTGCTAGGATGAAGCCTGTTCCCCTTACCTGACACATGTTGAAGGAACAAGGGTAAGTCAGAAGGTAAAGCTTACAGCTTAATAGGACCCCTGCTGAGTTTCCAGATGGATATGTTCTCCCTCTGGAAACTGAGACCTTTAAACCCAAAAAAAGCTTAGAAGTACAGTAACAGGAAGCAAAACATCCCTCTGTGGGTCAACAGTAGTGCTATGAGCAGGGCTACTTCTCCTTTGCCTCCTGGGTTCCCAGACTCAGGCTTGCTACCTGGTAGGGAAACAGCCCTAAGAAATAGTTGTTGATGTAGGGTCTTTACTGTGTCCTCGAGGCACCGGTGCAAGAATGGTAGGTGAAATGTTCAATATTATTTGCTAACGTGGCTTCCTTGTGCCCTGACCCTCCCTGTAACTCTTCCACCCAAGCATGAACTGCTGTTGTTATGATATGGTGGATCTGACAGAGGTCAGAGGAGGACACCAATGTAGACCATACAAGGCAGTCTCCTGGAACCTAGAGCAGGGTGCAGAAGGGTGGAGAGTGGATTTAAAGGCTAACAGAAGATATTCCGGGCACTTCCAAACCCTGTCCACCACAGACAGGGTCAGAGCCCTGAGGGAACAGCAGAACTCGGGTTCCTAGTAGATAGCTCATTCCCAATTACTTTCCCAGATCATCCCGTCAGTAAACCACCTGCACCTCCAAGGACTAGAAGAAGTCCAGAGAAAGAGAGAGATCAGAAATGTGCTGAGGGAAAATCCCTCCCAATGAAAACCAACAGTAGGACTGAGCAAGTCTCTCTAAAAAGCAGAATGAGCTGGGTTCTCCAGGCCCAGAAGGACCAAGTACAGCCTAGGGGGAAGGCCCATGTACCACTAGGATGGTCCATCTCCAGTGCTGTCCACTGAAACTCTCTGTAAAGATGAAGACATTCTGTTCAGAAAGATAGCCACTGGCCACACGCGGTTACTGAGCAGAGAGGTGTTGCTAGTGGCATAACCACACCCCCTGTGACTTTAATGCCCCGAGTATTTTTCACAGTTAGAATTCAATAATTTAATGCCTAATTAGGATATAGGTATAAGCTTTAACGAAATGTTTTGATTGCCTTGGTTGTCACGTAGCTTATAGTAAAACATTAAGACAGTGTGGTAGTCATGTTCTGAAGGATTGGCTGGAAGGCAAGGTCCAAGAGAAATGTTTAAAAGTACACTTTGCTCGAGATAATAGAAAAATATAGCTAGCTAAGCACAAAACAATGATAGCTCAAACAATGGCGAGAGTCACAAGATGTCTAGTTTCTGCTTCTTGTTTTAAGGATAACATCGCTGACGCAATTATGTGATAATTTGCAGAGTCTTGGTACTTCAACCTAGCACCCCTTGTTCTCACAAATAATTTTATGTTGCTGATGTACTGTGAAGCAGGAGGAGGTAACTTCAGGGTCACAAGGCAAATTTACGAGTTTGTTTTGCAGAAAAAAAAAAAAAAAGAATGTCTTCAAGGTAGCTGTGACCAGCTGTTGATACCCGGGAGTCTGAGACAAAATAGTGTCATCTTGGACTAAAGAAACACAGCCTTCCCTCTCAGTTTCCTGGAATTCCCCCTCTCCTTACTTCCTAGCCACATAAAAACTCCCTAATTTTGCAGGTTGAGGGAGATGGATTTGAGAGCTCTTGCTCTCCAGTCCTCTTGACTCAGCCAAATCAAATGAACCTTTCTCTGTCTCCACACACTAGTGTATCAATCCTTCCCTACTAGTAATTTGGACTTACAAACCTGAATTTGGGAGGTAATTCTGCAACACTGTAACAGAGGAACTGAGTTATTTATTTTCATTAATTTTAATTTAAATAGCCACATGTGGCTAGTAGCTACTGTACTGAGCAGCACAGGGACTAGGGAACATGTAAGGCCTCGATTCTACAGATAAAGAACTTTACAGGCCCAGTTACACAACTCCCCACGGAGCTAAGGGGGCACTAGACGCTTTTACCGAAATCTCTTGAACTTGATGAAGCAATGCTCTAAGGCAGTGGTTCTTAACCTGGGTTCTATTGAACCCTAGGGGTTCGATGAGTCGGTCTCAGGGGTTTGGAGAAGCCTCTGCCGCGGAGGCCAGAATAAAGTAATACCGTAATTTGTTGTGAGTTCATGCACTTTGTTGGTTTTGTTCTTTGAGCAAGGTGATGTTCATGCACGGCTCATTTTGTGCACCAGTAAAAAACATATACCTATGTCTTGAATTTGGAAAAAAAATCATATTTTATTTATCACTAAAGAAGGGTTTGGTGAATGAGCATATGAAACTGGTGGGTTCGGTACCTCAAAAAAGGTTAAGAACCACTGCTCTAAGGCTAGGCCTACAGAGTGGAGCAGGCTTGGAGTCATGTGAGCCAGGCCACCAAGAACCAGCTGTGTGATTTCAAGCAAGCTGCTTCCTTTCTCAGACCCAATTTTCTCTGCTGTAAATAGAGAATAATACTTTTTAGGGCTGATGTGGGTGTGAAATGAGAGGATGTCTGCAGGGCATCTGGTGCACCGTGGTCTCATTTCCTTACCACATCTTCTGATGCCAGCCACCATCCTCCTTCCTACGGCTTCTCCCGCTTGTCCTGAGTGACTCCCCAGCACGCCTGCCCCATTCTCACATCCGAGATCGCAGTCCCCACTGTGGAAGGAAGAGATGAGTGGGGCTTGCTGCCCTGACCTCAGAGAGCTGGGGCATGGATTACCTAAGAGTATGAAATGGAGGGCAGAGTAGTTACTTTTGGGGGAGCCAAGAGTGAATTTCATTCTATTATCTCACAAATGTGGCATTCCCTTCCATGCCACCCCAACAACACTAGCAACAAAATCACCTTCAAAAACCTCTGCAAAAGTGGAAGTGAGGTTCTCATCTATTTTTGTTGCCAGTTCTTAGGAGTAAAAGTCTAAAATGAGAGGTTGAACTTCCCAGGCGAGGGACCGAGTGTGGGAATTATGTAATTCCCCCACCCCCACCGCGGCAAACAGCTGGGAGCCAAACCTGGCCACTCACCTGGCAGCTCACCAGGGCTCGCTGCAGGCTGACATCACCTTTGTTTACTTGGCCATTTGGCACAGTTGCTTTTGTTTTGGTGTCGGATGTCATGATGGTGCAGGCCTACCTTCTCTCCTGCGGTGGGGGAAGAGAGAGTCTCCTTTGTTCCAGGTGCTCTGCAAAGATCTTGTTATTTCTGTGGCAGGAGGTGCCAGGAAGTTCAGAGGTTCAGATTTTAACCTAGCTCCAACATGGGTCCCTCTGATGAACTTCTATTCTAATGTTTCCACCTGTGTTTCAGCACCAAACAGCATATCAATAAATTAATATGTAAATAAAATCCATGAAACTGGTCTAGGGATCTGAAGCTGAGGAGCCTCTCTGAGTTTGAGGGGTAACTTTTACCATCAGACAGCCTGCTCACCAGGTTATTATCACCTATGCAAAGCCCTGTAATGAAGGCACAAGGCAGGCCAGTCCCAGCTGGACCAAAACAGAGCACAGTGAAGGAATTCTCAAAGAAATGAAAAGGCCTGCTGTAGTCATTGAAAGAGCACACGTTGATAGGTTTTCTTTCTGTGATAAATCTTGCAAGTCAAACTCATGCCAGTGGACTGACTTTTCCACCTTTCCCAAAGCAGCAGAAGTAAGTCAGCATTCCCGACAAGGTTCGTATGGAAATGATCACGGAGTACTCACAACAGTTAAAAGCGGTGGGAACCTAGAGAAGCTTCCACCCCACCCCCATTCCAGTTACCCCTTCCCCCTCTGTCTGATGTTATATAGGTCTCTGCTCTTTCTTGGGGTTTTGCTTCCAGTGTAAAGTAGTAAAATAACTTTAGTTTTTTTCTGCTGAACTCCTAAAAGTCACTTTGTACTTTTCTGAAAAATAAACCCACATTTGAGTAGCCTACACCAAAATTTCTTCAGATCACCTGCATTTCGATAGCTCTATCTGCTTGCAAGCCTTCTTTGGAACGACGAAAGAAAAAATGTGTTAGCATTTGATATCTTAAAATGAGCTAAAGTCAAATCCCTGGAGATAAAGAAAAGTGGGATTAATTACAGTCCCAATGTCCTAAAAGACAAATATAATGAATGAAGGCAAAGAATAAGCAAAAAGAAAAGAAATCAAGTCCTAACTAGATCTCAGGTCCCTAATTAGAAAACACTTCTCTCAGAGAGACAGTCTTAGGAGATTCCTGCAGAGGGTCCAAGTCAGCTCTTCTTAGCAGAGAGGAAGCCCCTATTCTCTGGTCTTGAAAAAATGCAGGAAGAGCAGAGAGCCTTGTGCCTGACATGCTACCCCTGGTCCATAATTGTAAATTCCCTTCTCCCTTATCTCCTTTCCTCCTCCATTCGGAGGGCCACTGGGAAGGAAACTGACCTCTAAAATGATGCCCAGAAAAAGTTCAAGTGCTTCCCCAAGAGCACCTTCCCTGCCAAAAGTCCCAGGAAACAAGGTTCTTTTGTTTGGTTACCCAACAGGTAGGGTGATCTGAGACGTTCATCCCCTAAAGAGAACAAGATGCCTGCTCTCTGTCCCATTCCCTGTTCTCCCCAACCTCACCCGGGTCCCTGGTAACACCTATGCAACAGACAGCCTATAAAGGGACATAACACTGGTGTCATTATTCTAAGCACCTCTACAAGATCCTTTTTCCTCCCAATGTCACTTCAGGGGGGAAAAATATATCCTCTAAGTGGAAGAGAGAGAAGTAGGGCAGGTGGTTTAGGAGCAGTACCCTGCTGAGCAGCAGACCATCCTGTCACCTGTCACCTGTGTTGCTGTCCTTCAGGACATAATCACATTCAGACAGCCCCTCCCCTTGCATCAAGCATAGCAGTGAGATGCACATCCTCCCAGGGCAAGAGCTGCCTTGCTCCAGGCCACCTATCATTCCCTGCCCAAAGTAGCTTCCCATCTTTTGAGATCAGGGCAGTTCTCCACTCAGGGCCCAAGAGACATGCTATAATGGAACTATCCTGGGCCAAGTCAGAGTTGGATCCTGAGTCCAGCTTCTTCCAGATGTGAAATCTTGAACAAATTACTTAACCTCTTTGAGCCTTCATTTCTTTCTGCGGTTCTTGAGGATATTAACACCTCGTTCACACAGCTGATATGATGCTCAAATAAGATTATATATAAAGCTTTTAGTATAGCAAGTAATAAGAACCCAATAAATATCAATGTTCTCTCTCTCTCTTTCACACACATACACATACACACACATACACACACACACACACACACACACACACACACACACACACACACACACCACACATACAAATGCAACATTAGGCAAAAAGGACAGAGGAGCCAGGAGAGGACACCTGTAGTTGTGCATATATGTCCCTCAATCTTCCAGGGTCACCATATCCTCATCTGTAAAATAAGGATGTTGGGTTGTATGATTTTGTCGATTCCATGAAAAACTGAACTGATTCATAACTAAGGACAAGAAAAGAAGTGGATGAAACAAAGGAATGACAGACCTCAAAGCAGAATGGCAGGCAGGATCACAGTGCACAGAATTCCTAGAAGACTGAGAAGTTGGCCCTAGAAGACTGAGAATTAGGAGGAATTCACAAGCATTCCTTCTAATTCCCTTAAAGATCCCAACACCAGAAGACACAGGGTGACACAGAATTCAACCAATTCAATTCTGCTCAACAAATGGTACGTAGGGAACAAGTTCAACAGCATGAACTAAAAATGTGTCACTGAGGTCGAAAATGTGCCTTCTACCTTGGTTCCTGTCTTGCTTGCTTTTGAGCCAGGAGGAAGAGAAGTAGACAGAGGGAAAAGAGCACTGTGGCAGATTACCATCACAGACACTTTCCTCCAGGCCTGCTCCTGAGCTCAGAGTCCCTAGGAGCCCACATTCCTGGGATTTTCAATAGCATATTGATGTGTAGATTGTGAATGCCCCAGGGAGAATCAATTTCAAAATACAGATTCTCAAGAGACAGTGTGTACAAATCTTTTGTACCTGACACAGGTAAAACCAGGAAACTGTTGGATCAGAAACTTTATTGTGACATATATGATGGAGTGAAAAAATACACCAGGCATTGTTGCCTGACCAGGCAGCAGCACAGTGGGTAGAGCATTGGACTGAAACATGGAGGACCTAGGTTTGAAGCTCTGAGGTCACCAGCTTGAGCACAAGCTTATCCAGCTTGAGCTGGAGCTCACGTGCTTGAGTGCAGGGTTGCTGGCTTGAGCGTGGGATCATAGACATAAACCCATGGTCACAGACATAACCCTGTATGGCCAGTAGCCACAGCCACCATTACAGCCACCTGGCTCCTGCAGGTTCGCATTTGATTTGTGTAAAGCCAGTAGTCGAGGCTACTATCACAGCAGCCCGGCCCGTGCAGGTTCACATTAGATTCGAACAGTTGGTAATGAAACACTGGAGCCAAGAACTGGTGAGCCATCAGCTTTAATTCTAGCTTGCACCCGGCAGGCAAGCAAAAACACACACTGGGCTCCAAAACCCACACATTCAGTGCTCACAAAGCTACTGACTTATCCGAGTTTCCTAGCATCAAAGCTTTCCAGCTCACCAGACTTATTCACCTCTGTTTCCCATCTCCTCCTGCACAAACTCTTAACAAACTGGCTTCTTCCTCAGCACTCTTGCATCTTGGCTACTTCTCCTCCACATGGCCTTAATCTGCTCTGCTCTCTAATACTAACCTCAGGAACCCAGGAACCGAGAGAAAGATCTAGCTACCGGTCCGCCCACTTTATAGCATAGATAATCCAAACCTTTAATCCAATTATACATACAAGAAAGTCTCTGATACAAAGCCACCCATCTGAGGCATAATGGGATTCCTCCCTACATCACCACCCTACATCATCCATCAGTCAAGGGTGTGGAGAAGAGCTTACTCTTAAAACAAAGCCTTAAGCTATAATGACCAGGCCTGCTTACAACTTTTCCCCCACAGCCATCACAAGCATAAGGGCAAATATCACCTGGGTGACGGGCTTCCATGTGGGCAGCACCATCTTTAACAAAGTGAGCATAATATATTTTATCTGCCCAACAATTTGGACAGACAGTAATGAAACAACAGAGCCAAGAACTGGTGGGCCATTAGCGTTAATCCTGGCTTGCACCCGGCAGGCAAGAAATACACACAGTGGGTAAACACTTCCCTTTCCATTCAGGGCTCCCGAAGCCACTGACTTATCCAAGTTTCCTAGAATCAAAGGTTTCTAGCTCACCAGACTTATTCACCATTGTTCCCCATCTCCTCTCTACACAAACTCTGCACAAACTGGCCTCTTCCTCAGCATTCCACCATCTTGACTGCTTCTCGTGGCCTTACTCTGCTCTCCTCTCTAATACCTCAGGAATCAAGAGCCAGCAAGCTACTGGTCCATCCCACTTTATATTGTAAAAATCCAAACCCTTAATCCAATTTACAAACAAGGAAGTCTCTGATACAAAGTCATCCATCTGAGGCATAATGGGATTCCTCATGAGAGTGCACCACCCTACATCTTCCAATCAGTCAAGGGTGTGGGGAGAAGCTTACTCTTAAAACTAAGCCTTAGGCCATAACGACCTGGCCTGTTTACATTACAGCCTTTCCCCCACACCCATCCCAAGCATAAGGGCAAATAATATCACCTGGGTGACGGGCTTCCATGTGGGCAGCTCCATCTTTAACAAAGTGAGCATATTATATTTTATCTGCCCAACACACTCTCTATCTCTGAAGTGGTTAGGAGCCCTATGTTCCATGGTTTGTGTCACCTTTTTCCCTGGTGTCTAATAAAGAATATGAAGACACTGGGTCTATCTCTAGCTACCCTTAAGACAGTTAACTTATCAGTGTTAAGTGAAGGGACAATGACTACAGGGGGGAAAAAAGACAAAAGCATGCAAGATGTTGTGGGTCAAATAAGTTTGCAAATATGATGTATATGTTCACTCGCTTATAGTTTGCAATGGGTGTGGGGGACAGGCTGTAAGCAGGCAGGGTCATTATAGCCTAAGGCTTAGTTTTAAGACTAAGCCTTTTCCACCTTTTTAACACTAAGATCTTCTCAACATTAAGCTTTTCCCCACACACTTGACTATTGCATGATAGGGGTGGTGCACTCTCATGAGGAATCCCATTATGCTTCAGATAAGTGACTTTATCAGAGACTTCCTTGTTCCTATATTGGGTTAAAGGTTTTGATTTCTACACTATAAAATGGGGCAGAGGAGCCCATGCTGAAGAAGAGCAGAGAAAGGCCATGTGGAAGAGAGGAGAAGCAGCCAAGATGGCAGAGTGCTGAAGGAGAAGCCAGTTTGTGCAGAGAGAAGGAGATGGGGAACAGAAGTGAATAAGGCTCGTGATGTAGAAACCTTTGATTCTAGGAAACTCAGATAAGTCAGTGGGTTTGGGAGCCCTGAAAGGAAAGGGAACTGTTTTCCCACTGTGTGCATTTCTTGCCCACTGGGTGCAAGCCAGGATTAAAGCTAATGGCCCACCAGTTCTTGGCTCCATTGTTTTATTACCGTCTGTCTGAATCAAATGTGAACCTGCATGGGCCAGGTGGCTGTGATGGTGACCACAGCTACTGGCCTTACAGATGTCTTTTGAGATAGGTGTCTCTACCTTATCTAGAGCTGGTGATAGTAAAAAACTAGGTGGTCCTGGAGAACCACCAACGACCCGCCCAGTTCAGTTCAGTACCTAGCAGATAGTCTAATCAAGCAAAATATTTTACATTTTTGAAAAGGGTGTTGGATTTTGATTCAAATTCAGTTTAGTTCAACAACATTCTTTTCATCTTGTATGGTCCTTGGAAGAGTTGAAGGTCGCCTGCCCTCGAGCTGGTTGAGGGTTGCTTTTGGTGCCTTGCATTGGAGGTTAACAAAAAGTAGGGGATTTTGTTTCCCTAACTCCAGGTATTACAGATGTTTGTACTGGGCAGGGAAGAGCCTGGCATCTGTGCTGAACTCATTTAACCTTAAGACAGGCTGCTCTTTGCAGTCCCTGGCCTAATGAACGCTTCGCTCACTCTAGCCAATATCACATAAAATAAACACAAACATTTTTTGCTGGCAGGTTAAGAAAAAAAAAAGAGGAATAAAATTAGTCTAAAAATGTATTTTTTTTTTTTACTACTAGAGTTCTTTGCTTTGGTTTTATCCCAGGTGAAATGGCTATGCTCTCATTATAAAACAGTAGAAGAATGAAAAAGGAAATAAATATTTCTGATAAGATAAAGCATCAAGCCCCACCCCATCCCACATCTATATGAAGTAAATAAAATACTTTTCACAATTTCCTCAAATTCTAGCTCTGAGGAGGGTCACTTGACTCATTTAAAACGGGACGTACCATGTGAACGCAGCACTGCAGCCCCATTCAGTCCTGTCCCAACAGTGCTCGGGCCACCACTCTCACGGGGTGACCTGTGGGAAGCCCAGCTGCACGAGGTTGCACTGCACTGTTCAGCCTTTCTTCAATATATATTGAATGAAAAAATAGCTGACAGAATGGAGTTCCCCTCCTTTCTGGAGGGGTCCTCTTTACTCCCCAGGAAGGCTTTCAGAGAGGCAACATGATGCAGTTGAAGAAACCGGGCTGGGTCCCATGGAAGTCTGTTGGGCAGATAAAATATATTATGCTCACTTTGTTAAAGATGGCACTGCCCACGTGAAAGCCCATTGTCCAGGAGATTGCTTGGGACGGGTGTTATTATGTTAATATGTGTTGGGGGAGGGCTTTCACACCAAAAGATTTATAAGGAAGAGAGATCACATTGTTCTGGGAGAAGAGGGATTACGTTCTAGGAGGAGAGCAGAGAGGAGAGCAGATTAAGGCCACGTGGAGGCCAGAAGAAGCACCCAAGATGGTGGAGTGCTGAGGGAGAAGCCAGTTTGTGCATAGTTTGTGCAGAGAGAAGGAGATGGGGAACAGAGGTGAATAAGTCTGGTGAGCTAGAAACCTTTGATTCTAGGAAACTCGGATAAGTCAGTAGCTTTGTGAGCACTGAATGAGTGGGTTTTGGAGCCCAGTGTGTGTTTTTACTTGCCTGCGGGTGCAAGCTAGGATTAAAGACGATGGCCCACCAGTTCTTGGCTCAATTGTTTCATTACCATCCATCTGAATCTAATAGGAACCTGCATGTGAATGGCCACAATGGTGGCTCCTGGCCATACAAAGTCACTGGCCAGTTTCCCATTTGCATCTGTCAAAGGAACACGTATCTTTACCATGTGGCATTTTTGCAAGTGAGTTCACTGCCCCACCACTACCACGATGCAGATCAGCCTGCTTTAGAGGGAACCCTGGTTAGAATAGCAAAGCCTGGAGCTAAGAAGCCAACATGCAGACTGTGCAGGGCTGGCAAGCCAAAGTCTCCGGAGCCAGAGGACCTGGTTTGATTTAGTGGCAGCTCCAATCTGATCCTGTAAGTTATTTTCTAGCATAATGTAACCAGCTCTTTTGAAAGTCAGTCTGGCTGTAATTTGCTGCTAATTGTAGTTAAAAGTGAGCTACTCCAGGCTCAGCTGATAGCAAAGCATAGATTCAAGGGGCTGCTCTACGGTGTCATGTCCTCGCATGAAGGTGAGCTGCAGATTCTCACCCAAAGGCCTCTAAGAGCAGATCATTTCCATTCCACCTTACTCATCAAATTAAGGTAAACTCCCAAGGGATGGGAAAGATAAGGGTTTTTTGGATTGTTTAAATTTTATCAAACAGCAGTGTCATAGTGGTTATTGTGCAGTTTGCTTCTATTACAAATGACTTTTCCGGCTGCCCATCTTCGGAGATTTTTACTGCTCCTGAGACCACTTACTCCTTAGGGACAGTAATGAAACAATGGAGCCAAGAACTGATGAGCCATCAGCTTTAATTCTAGCTTGCACCCGGCAGGCAAGCAAAAACATACACTGGGCTCCAAAACCCATTCATTCAGTGCTCACAAAACTACTGACTTATCCAAGTTTCCTAGAATCAAAGGTTTCTAGCTCACCAGACTTATTCACCTCTGTTTCCCATCTCCTTCTCTCTACACAAACTCTGCACAAACTGGCTTCTTCCTCAGCGTTCCGCCATCTTGGCTGCCTCCTCTCCTTCACATGGCCTTAATCTGCTCTCCTTTCTAATACTAACCTCAGGAACCGAGAGCAAGCTCCTGGTCTGTCCCACTTTACAGTGTAGATTCAAAACCTTTAATCCAATCTACAAACAAGCAAGTTTCTGATACAAAGTCACTTATCTGATATGCTCACTTCAGCAGCACATATACAAAGTCACTTATCTGAGGCATAATGGGAGGATTCCTCATGAGAGTGCACCATGCTACATCATCCAATCAGTCAAAGGTGTGAGGAAAAGCTTACTCTTAAAACTGGCACGTGGGCAGCGCCATCTTTAACAAAGTGAGCATAATATACTTTATCTGCCCAATAATCCACCTCTATGCTCACTTTACTACCCACAATCTACACCACCGGCATTCCTGTACAAGGAAATTAGGTACATTACACAAATTACAACAGCATGACAAATCATACAATTTCAACAATTACAAAGGTACATTTCACCAATCTCTGAGCATTTTGCCAAAAGCACAAAATGTCTTCGGCCTTCTTCCTTGCCATTTGAAAGGTTTCCCGGGGCAGGCGGAGGGCCTCCAGCAAAGTGACTCCCCACCCCCATCAGGGTATTTTACTTCTCCAAAATTCATAAGTCCATTCAACAAAGGAGCCTGTGCACATCCTGTCATAGTCCAGGAAATCAGTCCACGCACATGGGGTGTTAGCCTCCCCCCTCATTCCTGCCATCATGGCAGGTCTCACACTGTCCCAAAGAGAAGCATGTGGCAATGGCAGTCAGCATTTCCATCTCTGCTCTGGGGAGCATGATGGCATCCACCGCTATGTCCCAAAATCGCAGACCTACCAGTGGTGTAGTAGAAGCTCCTTGCTGCTGGGCTCTTACCTTCTGGAGACTGCAGATTACCACTCCAGCTTGATTCTCCTCATCCTCCAAAGAGGAACTGAAATCACCAGCTCCTGCTGCTGTGCTCAAGCTCTGGGCCCCCGCTGCCCTCTGCTCAGCAGGCTTTACAGCTCCAACCCCAGTGTAAAGCCAGTGGCCGAGGTCAGGATCACAGTTGCCCGACCCATGCAGGTTCGCATTAGATTCGAACAGTCGGCAATGAAACACAGGAGCCAAAAACTGGTAAGCCATCAGCTTTAATTCTAGCTTGCACCCGGTGGGCAAGCAAAAACACACACTGGGCTCCAAAACCCACACATTCAGTGCTCACAAAGCTACTGACTTATCCGAGTTTCCTAGCATCAAAGCTTTCCAGCTCACCAGACTTATTCACCTCTGTTTCCCATCTCCTCCTGCACAAACTCTTAACAAACTGGCTTCTCCTTCAGCACTCTGCCATCTTGGCTGCTTCTCCTGGCCTTCACGTGGCCTTACTCTGCTCTCCTCTCTTCTACTAACCTCAGGAACTCAGGAACCAAGAGAGAGAGAGAGATCAAGCTCCCAGACTGCCCCAGTTTATAGCCTAGAAAATCCAAACCTTTAATCCAATTATACATACAAGAAAGTCTCTGATACAAAGCCACCCATCTGAGGCATAATGGGATTCCTCCCTACATCACCACCCTACATCATCCAATCAGTCAAGGGTGTGGAGAAGAGCTTACTCTTAAACTAAGCCTTAGGCTATAATGACCCGGCCTGCCCACAGCCTGTTCCAGAACACACATTAATATCAACGAACTTCCATGTGGGCAGCTCCATCTTTAACAAAGTGAGCATATTATATTTTATCTGCCCAACACCCAGCCTCAGCCCCAACCCTGGCCTCAGCTCCGGCCCCGGGCTCAGGCCCAGCCTCATGCCGCTGCTGGCTCTCCACAACATCCAGGACAATCTCCAACTCACAAACCTGTGATTCCTACTCCAGCGTCTGCTCCATTTCCAGGCGAATCTCGCAAACCTGGTCGGCCTCCTCCTCCAGCGCTTCCTCCAGCTCCAGGGTCGGCATCTCTTTCTCTCACATTTCCTCCAGCTCCTTCCACTGCTTGGTTTGCAGGTCCCAGGCAGCCTCTTCCATAGAGCTCTTGGTTTCCTCACACATGGCTGTAAAAGTCAGCCAGCCTACAGTCCCCAGAAGGACAGCCATAGAGAACCATAACAGCAGCTAGTCCTCTACCATGCACCTCAAGGGTGCCGACTCCATACCGATCTGTATCAAATCCTGCCACAGACTACACCAAATATAAAGCCAGGAGCCGCCATTGTGGCCATTCACATGCAGGTTCACATTAGATTCGGACAGTTGGTAATGAAACAATGGAGCCAAGAACTGGTGAGTCATCAGCTTTAATCCTAGCTTGGACCCGGCAGGCAAGCAAAAACACACACTGGGCTCCAAAACCCACTCATTCAGTGCTCACAAAGCTACTGACTTATCCGAGTTTCCTAGCATCAAAGGTTTCTAGCTCACCAGACTTATTCACCTGTTTCCCATCTCCTTCTCTCTACACAAACTCTACACAAACTGGCTTCTTCCTCAGCGTTCTGCCATCTTGGCTGCCTCCTCTCCTTCACATGGCTTAATCTGCTCTCCTTTCTAATACTAACCTCAGGAACCGAGAGCAAGCTCCTGGTCTGTCCCCCTTTTTAGCGTAGATTCAAAACCTTTAATCCAATCTACAAACAAGCAAGTTTCTGATACAAAGTCACTTATCTGATATGCTCACTTCAGCAGCACATATACAAAGTCACTTATCTGAGGCATAATGGGAGGATTCCTCATGAGAGTGCACCACCGTATATTATCCATTAAGTCAAGGGTGTGGGGAAAAGCTTACTCTTAAAACTTGCACGTGGGCAGCGCCATCTTTAACAAAGTGAGCATAATATATTTTATCTGCCCAACACAGTCCAATCTATTAAACCAGTCCTTGGGTGTGGAGTAGGAGACAGGTCCAAGGAATCAGCATTTAAAATAAGATGCCTGAGGGGTTCCGATGCACACCCAAGGTAGAGGGCCACTGCCCGTACAGAATTAGTCTAGTTCACCCATGGGAGGTGTTGTTTTTTAATTTCCTCCTTTTTTATTTTATTTTATTTATTGATTTTTTAGAGATAGGAGAGGAGGGGGGGGGGGGGAGAAGCGGGAAGCATCAGCTCATAGTAGTTGCTTCCCGTATGTGCCTTGACACAGCAAGCCCAGGTTTTTGAACTGGCAACCTCAGCATTCCAGGTCAACAGTTTATCCACTGCACCACCACAAGTCAGGCCATAGGAAGTTTTTAAGTAAAAAAAAAAAAACAAAAAAAAACCTGTGTGCCAATTGTAGTGAAATCGAAATCAAGAGGAAGGTATGGAGCGGAAGTGCTAGGACGAACTCTTCTGTCTCCCTCCAGCCTCCACCACTGTTCACATGGCTGCCTCTCTGGGCTTGGGAGCAAACATCCCAGCATGACTCAACTGGATAAAGAGGAGGGCTCAAGATCACAAACACGGGTCAGGTTCTGCATCCTCTGGCCTGATCACCCCCCTCTCTCAAGCACTCTCTACTCCGGCCAGGTCAGTTGCCTCTCTTCTCCTCACTCAGCCATGCTCATGCCAGGCTCCTTGTCTCTGCTCATGCTGTCTGCCCCTCCCACCAGAACATCTTGTCTCTTCCCCTTGAGACATCTGTTGGGCAGATAAAATATATTATGCTCACTTTGTTAAAGATGGCGCTGCCCACATGGAAGTTCATTAATATTAATGTGTGTTCTGGAACAGGCTATGGGCAGGCCGGGTCGTTGTAGCCTAAGGCTTAGTTTTAAGAGTAAGCTCTTTTCCACACCCTTGCCTAATTGGACGATGTAGGGTGGTGCACTCTCCTGAGGAATCCCATTATACAGAGACTTCCTTGTTTGTATAATTGGATTAAATGTTTTGATTCTATGGTATAAGGTGGGAGAGACCAGTAGCTTGATCTCACTCTCTTGGTTCCTGAGTTCCTGAGGTTAGTATTAGAGAGGAGAGCAGATTAAGGCCACATGGAAGAGAGGAAGCAGCCAAGATGGCAGAGTGCTGAGGAAGAGTTTGTGCAGGAGGAGATGGGAAACAGAGGTGAATAAGTCTGGTGAGCTAAAAGCCTTTGATTCTAGGAAACTCGGATAAGTCAGTAGCTTTGTGAGCACTGAATGTGTGGGTTTTGGAGCCCAGTGTGTGTTTTTGCTTGCCTGCCGGGTGCAAGCTAGAATTAAAGCTGATGGCTCGCCAGTTTTTGGCTTCGTTGTTTTATTACCGACTGTTCGAATCTAATGTGAACCTGCATGGGCCAGGAGGCTGTGATAGTGGCCGCGACTACTGGCTTTACAACATCCCAGCCCTACACACTTTTCCTGCTTAGGTCCTACCTCCATGTGGATCTTTTCAGTCCATTTCAAAACACCTTTATCTCTCCATTTTCTGAAACTCTACTTCCCTTAGAATCAATCTCAAGTTTGTTTTTTGGCTTTATTTTTTAAATAAGCATTTAATTATGATATTTGTATAATAGTCATCTTGCCAGCTAGATTCTGAAGCTCTCTCGGCAAATTTCCCTCCATTTAGCATTGAGGGCTATGTAAGTGTATGGTGTGAATCTAATAAATTCTTGCTAATGTCTCGATGGATAGAACACTTCCCTGCCTGCCCAGAGGGCTGGGTGATAATTTCTACCACTCCTATTGTGTCTGGTCCCAGTCAGCACCGACTGAGTGAGCAGTATTACAGAGGACACTGAAAACTGGCGCAGGAAACATGCACAAATAGTAGAGTCCTCAACCAACCACTGTGTAGTAATCGCCAACTGTACACACCCAGGCACTGGGTTTGGTACTGAGAATACTGTGGTTAGTAAAACATTCTCCTTACGGAGTCCCACCCTTCTGTTGGAAACAAGTGGTGGTAAATCACGACAAGATTACAACATGATACAAATGAGACAGGGATGACAGATGTGGGCTCTGAAAGCAGGAGATGGAGGACCTGACCTTCGGAGGAAAGAAACAAACTGTGCTGGAAGCAGAACTCAGAGCCTCCGGGTCAAGACTGCAAAGCTCTCCCCCACACCCACCTCACCCAGTTCAAGTTGAATGAGCTTCCCTATGGCGGCTCCCAAACAATTAGAGAGCTGCTCAGTCCACGTGGCTGAATTTTGACTACCAGGTGATGAATCTGTTCTATCCCGGCATTGGCCAAATCCCTGGAATTCTCCTGGGACTTCCTGGCAATAAAATAGGTATGATAACGGAGCCCTGCTAAACACACATTGTGAAGATTAAGAAATGATCATAACATATTTGAACTTCTGGAAGGTGAAAGCAATCATGGCTCCAAACCAGCAGACATTTAGCTTCAAATTTCTTCGCTAACCCACTTCAGAAAAAAACATGCAGCAATGAGGGACAAGCATTCTGTGTGTACATGTACATGTGTGCACACGCGCGAGTGTGTATGTATAATAAATAACACTCAGTTGCGCAGATCAACTGCTCTCTTGTGACTTTCTGTGGATTGCGACAAAGGGATCTTAGGGGGTTCCAAAAGAATCCTCTTAGGGAAATTTGGCAGCCTATCAAATGGCAGAGGGCATTGTTTATCCCTGAATAGCTTTGTCAGCAATGGGCAAATTTAACAAGATAGTTACTCTGAAAGCTCAGTGTGTAGAAAAAGCAGTAGCATATGGAGACAGAGATATGTTTCTATTATTTTCCTTTTCTGTAGGACTTGTATAACGTTTGCGACATATCCCTCTTGAGAGTGTGTGGGAAGGAAGGGAAGGTTGGTGGGCAGAGCCACCGGAGAGGCCGGCCAACCCCCTAAATATAGCCCTATTCAGTCAGATGGGTTGTATTATGCAAACTCACATACAGAAGACATTTCTCTTCAGCCTTTTAAACATGAAATTCAAAATAACATTGTGGTAAGACCCAGCAGATTTAAATAGATAAAGCATCTGACTGTATTTAACAAGAAACAAAACACTTTCAGTGACTACATCTAGGAACACTGTTGTATTAAATCTGATCTGCTTCTAAAAGCCATTTTATAAGTAATCCAGCCATGAAAGCAAAAGATACTTGTTTTTGCAAAGATATGCTTTCACCGTCCACCCTATATTTCTCTCTTCTTAAGGATTCAAATATCACACACTTAGAAGGCAACTTAAGAAGAAGAAAACATACTGACATTTTGTTTTCTATGTGTCAAACACTCTTCTGAATGCTTTGGGTATCTTAACTGAATTACTACTTGCAACAACCCTGTAAGGAAGATATTAGCTCTACTTCCATTCACAAATAAGAAAACTGGGGCACAGAGAGGTTGAGAGGCTTGCCCTAGGTCACAGAGCTGATTAGTGGTACAGGCACGATTTGAATAGACTTGTGGATGCAAAAGTCCACATTCTTGCCCTCTCTGCCATGTCCTCTCTCTAAGGCTTAAGAAGAGGAATGCTTGGTAGTAATTAGAACTATCTTGGAGTAGGTTGGAAAAAATATAGTATTTCCTTAGGCTTTCCAAAGGCTAATTTTTAAAACTCTTGTTTAACTAGATGGTTAATGATAAGGTAGTCACAAGTTAACTTAGAGCAAACTAAATGTCATAAATAAATCACACATGGCTAATTTGTATAACCTAAATCAGAATTTGCAGTAAAAGCAAGGGGGAGAAAATGTTTGAGGAAACTATCTTCAGAGAAAAAAAGAAGCAGTCAGTTAAAATTGACTCCCTAAGGTAAAAAGGCTCCACTCTTTGCAATTTACCCAAGTGCTTGGAGGTGACTTAAAATTCCCAGCCTGTGCTCAGATCTGAGTTTAAAAGTGCTTCTTTTAGCAGCTCTTACAGGATAAATTATGACTTCAAAGCAGAACTGTCTCCATTCACAAAATGGGTCACTGACAAGAGCTCTAGGGTGTAAAGAAACTATAACAAGCAAAGAAATATGGCAACAAGAAAAATGAATTTTTACCTTGGGTTCTGCTTCTTCTTATCTCTTTCACACTGTATGATAGCGAGCCCCATTCTCCCTCTCATCACAGTGGGAGGAACACAAGGGAGGGAGCGGACTCCATTAGACCCCCTGGGTCTGGTCCATGCACAACAATGCTGGGAACAAAAGGATGCTGGGATCGGAAGGCACATCATTTACTTCTCAAGCCTCACAGCCTCACTGTGGCTTCATGGTGAAGCTGCTGGGCTGAAGCCCTACCACAGTGGCTGGCCAAGATTTGAGAACCAAGCCTGGGGCTGGGAGTCTGGATCCAGGAAGAGGTGGAAATGCCTTCCAGGGGCTTCCCGTGAAGGCCCTCTGAGACAGGACATTCCAGGTCAGCTTAGATTCCATGCAGGCCTACAGTTCCCTGTGCTGCATGACATTTTCCATCTCTACATGGAGATGGGGTTTCTGTCTAAACAGAGAGCAGGGCCTGACCAGGTGGAGGTGCAGTGGATAGAGCATCAGACTCGGATGTGGAGGACTCAGGTTTGAAACTCCAAGGTCACCGGCTTGAGTACAGGCTCACCAGCTTGAGCACAGGGTCACTGGCTTGAGCCCAAAGGTTGCTGGCTTGAAGCCCAAGGTCACTGGCTTGAGCCCAAGGTCACTAGCTTGAGCAAGGGGTCACTTGCTCTGCTGTAGCCCCTGGTCAAGGCACATATGAGAAAGCAATCAGTGAACAGCTAAGGTGCTGCAACATAGAATTGATGCTTCTCATCTCTCTCCCTTTCTGCCTGTCTGTCCTTATCTGTCCCTCTCTCTGTCTCTGTCTCACACATACACACAAAGAGCAAAACAGAGGGAAGAACTGGCCAGGGTTGACATTTTTTAACTGCACACCTAAAAGTGGTTTTCAGCCTGACCAGGCAGTGGCGTAGAAGATAGAGCATCGGACCGGGACACTGAGGACCAAGGCTTGAAACCCCAAGGTTGCAGGCTTGAGTGTGGGCTTATCTGGCTTGAGCACAGGGTCACTGGCCTGAGTGTGGGAGCATAGAAATGACTTTATGCTTGCTGACTTGAGCCCAAAAGTCGCTGGCTTGAAGCCCAAGGTCACTTCCTTGAACAAGGGATCACTGGCTTGGCTGGAGCACGCCTCCCCACAACACACACACACACACACACACACACACACACACACACACACACACACACACACACCGCCCTGGGTGAAGGTACATATGAGAAAGCAATCAATGAACAACTAAGGTGCTGCAACAAAAAATTGATGTTTCTCATCTCTCTCCCTTCCTGTCTATCTCTGTCCCTGTATGTCCTCTCTTGCCAAAAAAAAAAAAAAAAGTGGCTTGCAAATGCCAGTATTTGCAGCGCAGATGAAGAAAAACCGTGTTCAGGAGCAGGGAAACGTTCTGTGTGCCCAGAGTCTGGGAGCAGCCTAGACATTGGTGGTGCAGGTATAGGGCAGAGCAGCAATTCGCACACCTGAGCAGGGAATGTATGCCTGTGACGGGAGGGGACCCACTTTAAGACATACATGGAGATGAAGGCACCCTGGTCAGCCAGGTGGTGAAGAAACTTGGAGCCAAAGGCAACTTGGCAGGACTATGTAAGGCCGCTACTACACAGGCTTAGCTCTGCTCAACTGGGAAGTCCTTAGCAAACGTCCGCTGGGATCCTCCAGCCAGGGGGGCAGTGGGACCAGTGGAAGGAGCCTCGCTTCACTTGGTCTCTGGGCTTTGTCTCCGTTTCCAGCCCGGTGCTGCAGTTTTTGCGAGGACCAGAGCATCGCTGGGACTCAGACCAGCTGGCTGAGTTCCTGATGCCACCTCTGGGTCTTTCCATTTTCTTCCCTCACCCCCCCCCCCCGTCCCCTCCCCCCCCCCCCCCCCCCCCCCGCCCACAGCAGGAACTCTTTCTCACACACACTTCCCCGCCCCCAACCTGAAGAGAGGCAACTGGTTGGAATAGAGTTCTGTTTCATTACTTCTTGATTCAGAGAGAATTTGTGATTGTTCCTAAGAAACCATGTCCTACCTGTCGCTACCACTCAATTAAAGAGCATAACTGACTGCTTTGTGCCCAGCGCTTCCGTTAATCCTCACATCTAACCTGAGAGGGAGGAACTTTTGTCCCCTTTGTAAATGAGAGCACCAGGCACAAAAGGGCCCTGAGTTAGCCAGGGCCTGCACTAGAAGGTGGAAGAGCCAGGGACCAAACCTTGACAGTTAGCTCCTAAGTGGTACATTATGTTCCTTCCAAGACGCGCTGGATAGGTTCCCTCCATTATCTGCGCTTCCCCTCGCTTCTCTCCAGGGGGACGCGGCGACAGTTTCAGGGAGGGTGCCACTCAGGGAGGCGGGGAAATGTCATCGATCTGACCGGACACATGCGGTAGCACTGCACACTGCACGGCCACTGATACAATTAAAAAAACCCTTTGATTAAAGGTAGGGAGCAGTTTCTCACCATTACTGAAAATGTCCCTTCCCACCGGCCTACTTCTCTTCACTTTTCATGGTAAAATAAAAAAATAAGACAAAATCAGCACCTCAATTCTTCCTACTGACTTGATTCAGCCAGGAAAACAGAAAACAGATCCAGCTCCCTGGGAACAGAATGTTGACAAGAAAGGGTGGAAAGAGTTAGCTGGGAGCCCAGTGTGGGGGTGGGGTGGGGGCTGGCTGCATCAGAGAAATTAGAAATGAAAACAAAAGGGGCTTCTTTTTAACTACCTACTAATACATACAGTGTCAAGACACAGATGGAGGAAAGTTGGGAAAAATAAATAAGAAAAGCAAAGAAAGGGGAAATTTTTTGCAACTGTATCTCTTTCTCTAGTGGAAGGACAATCCAATTGGCAAAGTCGAAGGTCTGATCCTGGCTGTGCTACTAACTGGCTGTGTGACCCTGCCCAAGACATTGCCCATTTTCGACCCTCAGTTCCAGGATTTGGTTCAGCCACAATCTAAAACAAACACATTAACCAAGTAATCAATCCCCTGGCACTGGCCTATCATGAATTGTTCCTATATTTTTATGCCCACATACAGGGAAACAAAGGGGAAGGAAGAAAACTGTCACACAAAGCCACCTGCTTTCTTGTAGAAAGATTGTTTCATTTCGATATTCTTATGAAATAATTTAAAAGTCATCTTTATATATTTATACACAAACACACACATACATGCTTTCCCCTGTGGCCTAAAAGAAAAATTGTGTTTGTCCTGATATTCAAAAAATAAAATAGTAGGCGGTACACTGGGAAATTAATACTGCTGTGTTTCTGCCATCATTAGCTGTAGTAAGGCAGGATACAAGCAGAGCTGACTAAGCACGTGGGCTTGTAGAAAATAATGCTATTTTACTTCCAGGAAGAGCACTAATCATTTCCTGCAGATAAAACAAGGACTCAGGGACTTAGCTTACCCTTTCCTCTCTTTCTAGAAGTTAGTAAATAATGAAAGCACAATCTACAAATCTGAGGGTATATTTCCAGAATACTTTCTGTCTTAGCTAATGAGACTATCGCCCACATTTTTAAATGTTAAGTACACACACTATGAAGGAGACAAGAATAACTGTGGTATCTGATATCCAAATTCATCTTTCTATAGTTACTGGGAACTCTGAAAATTCTCTGAACTCTCTGTGATCAATTGTTTATGAAAGCAGAAAACATGAAGATGGTGGATAATGTGCAGAGAAAAGAGAATGGCTCCCACCACTCACTCACCTACAAGATGCTAAGTGGAAAACACAAGGAGTCGTTTATAACATCTGCAGTGGTGTGCTCTTTATTTAATGCACGCAGCTACTTAATTAGCATGCTAATATAAATCTTTTAAAAACTGTACGCAAAGTCAACAGGGGGTCTGAGTCCTGATGTTACTTTTCCGACAGCTGAATAAATGATTTCCACCACCACCATCACCACACTCATCCGCTCATCCTCATTAGTATGTATGAAATGAGTGCAGTCAGCATTGGGAGATCTATGCTGGACCGCATACAACTTAATTAATAAGAAAGGGGGCCCTTATAGAGGAGGAAGTAAATGTTCACAAGTTCCTATCTACTTCTGTTTAATTAATAATATAAATCCGTCATAAGGCAGAGACTTTAAAAGTGCCCTCCCTCCTCATCTTCTCTTCCTATTTAACTATTAATTAACCTTTTTTTTCCCACTAACTTACAGATGTTCAGGTGCCATGATCTTTAGATAGAATCTGCATTTTCAGGACCTTAATGTCCCTACCCCACCCCAAGTCTGTCCTTCAGAGATTATTAAATGAGTGTTGACCCTGGCCCTGCAGTATTCTAGGTGCACAGGACACACAGGTGAATAAGGAAGAGCCCAGTTTTTAGGTAACTTTTAGCTAAATAGAGGAGACAAGGATAAAAAGAAAAGCGGTAACGGGAGGGAGGTAAGTACAAATTGCTAGGAAGAGCTTCAGGCAACGGTGATGGGGAGTAGAAAGCAGAAAGGAAGGCAGTTGAAGATTTCACAAAGGAGCCAAAATCCAAATAAAGATTTAAAGGACAAGCATCCATCTCCCCTCAAGACCCTTGTGCCAAGAAGGCAGGCTAAGTAAGCGTCGCCCACCAGTGTTTCCCGAGCACCTAGCACAGACAGCAACTCAGTACAATGTTCTGAATGAGTTAACTGAGTAGATCTGCCAGGCGGAGAGGATATGACCACACCTCAGAGGAGGTTCCGGCCAAGGGTCCAAGGGTCACAAATAACTTGCTACCATGGAGAACATGGTTTGAGTAAGGAGGTAGTGAAAGGTGGGGCTGGAAAGGGATTATAAAAATCCTGGTTTATAAAACTGGGTAAAATAAAAGGCCATCTTCCAAGAATTCTTACTTCTCTACACCCTAGAAGCATTGCAGAGCACATGTCATCCTCATACATAAACAAAGCATATGGTACCTTCAGAACCACCCCGTATTGTTTCTTGACTTGTTTACATGATTAAAAGAAAACAGAGCTAATGTTTGTGTATGGTATAAGATAATGATCCAGTTTCATTCTTTCTCATGTGACTGTCCTTTCCCCATTGTATATTCTTGGCTCCTTTATTGTAAATTAATTAACCATGTATGCGTGGGTTTATTTCTGAGCTCTCTATTCTGTTCCATTGATCTATGTGTCTGTTTTTTTATGCCAAGGAGGAGGAGATGTTTTCTGTTACTTCCAAAAGGAAGCATCCTTGCTCTTTTCTGAGGGCTTCTGCAAATGACCATCTCTCCTGCTATCTCCAGGGTATATGTGAAAGATAGCATACTGAGAATTCCTTAGCAGCCAGATTAGGAGGTAAGAACAGTCTCAGTGGGGATTCACCACTGTGGTGAGCAAAGAGAAGAAATGGAAAAGAATCTTGATGACACTGTTGAGCTACTGAGATTCAAGTAATCCAGAGGTCTGCCCCACTTGCAGACTGCCAGCTATATAGACCAATATATATGCTTTTAATGGTTAGGTCCATTTTTGTTTCTTGGCATCTGACATACTTAAAAAGAAATACAACTACAGACTGATTGGAGACCCAGTTACCTAAAGACCTAGATACAACACAAAAATCAGAAAGTGTTGTCCATGAGTCTAAGCTTCTTACAATGACAGATCTTAGTAAGTCACTCTTGTAATTCCAATTATGTTGAACAGAAAGGTAAATTAAAGAGTTTTAGATAAGTTCTTTTTACTAGGTTTTGGGGGGTAAAGAGGTGTGAGCAGGAAGGGAATAGCAGAGAAAGGAGACATGGATCTGATTATAATAACAGCTAACAATATATTGTGCTTACTAGGTATCTGGCAGTATTCGAGGCAGTGGACATATTAACTCATTTACTCCTCATAACAATTTTACAATAATATTATACTTCTCTCCATTTTTTTATTTTTCAGAAAAGAAAATGGAGGCACCAGAGCTTAATTAAGCCCATCACTCCTGCCCCAAGCCCAACAGCTAATATGAGCTGTCACTCCAGCAGAGTCTGACTCCAGTGCGGGCACCATCGCTCTCCTCTGCGTTTGCCTTTTTGGTCCTTAATTTAAGGCTTATGCAGAAGTATTCCACAATTGATACTATACTCTGTGTGTAGTTTCCTCTGAAACTCAGCGGACATACCTAGGATTCATCTGGATGAAGCAAGATGTTCAGACTGGGATGCACCTGGCAAAACCTAAGTGGACAGTGTTTGCAAATGACTCACAGCGGGGACTCAGGCAAACAGAGAGAGTTCTCCTGCCAGTTACTTGCACAGACTTCACCGCCACCTACTTACCTGTTGATGTCATGGAGAGCCATGGTTTGTTCTCTGTAAACAGATTCCACCTTTCTTCCTCACGCCTCTCTATAGACAAAGATGTTGTATAAAGATGAAAATGCACCTATGTGAAAGACGATAATTTTTGCTTAATGTGGAACAATGTTAGTTAAACATAATCCAGATGTGAAAGCAAACATACTGAAACAAAATGAAAGAATGCATTTAAAAATTTCTAATGCTAGAAATAGATGCTCCTATTGTTTTCACTGTAAATGTGACTAATGAGTGCAACGATTTAAACAGTGTTAAGCTCCTGCATTATCACCAATGTCGTGTAAGGCTCTACAGAAAGAAATAACAACAAAATGCCCAGTGATGGTTATTATTTTAAAATATTCACTCACTTCTCTTCTATTTTTTATTTTTCCTCTCTTCCCCCAAAGCCTCTCCCACCCAACCCCATCCCAGCACAAGATCACATCTCCACTCATTCAGGAGAGGCACATAATAGAGTAGAAAACAGGGCAAGCCACAAGCTTTTGTGTCTTTCTTTCATAAAAGCTTAAACCCATGGGGAAAGAGATTCTCCATTCACATTCTGAAGAAATGGGACTGGTAGAGTACCTCTCTACTCTCTAGGCTCCCTGGGCTTGGGGAAGTGTGAACAGGGGGGAGGTCTGGGACCCATCCCAAGAGCACAGAGCCGTGCCCCGCATGAAGCAGCCCACTAGGAAGGCTGCCAGCCCAGAGAGTGACAGCGACATTGTGCTCATTGAGAGAAATATAAGCAGCCTTCATGAAGGTTTCTGGATCCCAGCATGACTGGGAAACAGCAGCAGGCTGAGGGTGAAGAGGACAAGCTCGCAAGCTTACCCTGTGGGAAGCGCTAACAGAGGTCTCCTGCCTCCTCCCCAGTACTCACCTCTGTGAAAGATCCCAGAACTGAGGCACAGCTCCAGAGAAATGGTTAGAGGGCCCCAGGAAAAACTAAAATGTAGTTGTGTTTTGCTTGTTGGCTTGCTTTTCCACAGGCCCCCTAGAAAGAGCAAATCATAGTCAGGTCTCAAGTTGAGATCTAAAAAGTGAAAAGAGGAAGTACTACTTGTCCTCCCAAGTTTAGGGAGCGGATCCCAGCTGCTCAAGGAGACTATGTGAATCCTACACAAGAATTTATCATCTTCTGGTATATGAGATACAGAGGCTGAAGGGATCTGAGGACAACAAGCAGTCAGCAGCCAACTGGGGAGGAGGGGGGTATGATTATGAGCTGGGGACCGGAAGAAAGCTCTGTGGGAAATTTGAGTGGCATCTCAGCAGAATACAGAAAAATGAGACGTACAGGAGAGGAGGCAGGGCTTTCCAGGCCATGAAAGAACAGGACTGGAGAAGACCCTCTGTACTCTCTGGGTTCCTTGTGCTTGGGGAAGTGTGAACAAGCCAGAGGTCTGGGACCGTCTCAAGAGTCTGAGTGCAGACTCGAGAGTTGATGGTGGGCGTATTTATTCGAGGAAGATAGGAAAAAGACACATTCAACCGACTGACTTGCGGGAACAGTAGATGACTAGAAAAATAAATGTGAGTCACCCCATTGAGAGTTGTGAGTGCCTAACCAACAAGTTTGTATTCGGGACCATACACAACAAGACACCAACAGAGAGCCTCAAACTGGACTGTGAAATGGTGTTTAAAAGTTATACTCTAAGATTTATGTGAAGTTGGTATGACATTAATAGCCAATGACATTGGAACAAAGCAGAGTGTAAGGGATGCCATTTCAGTAATTTGGGAAAAAGGGAGGTAACGGCCTTCATCAGGAGTGGAGGGAAGAAAGAAATAAATTCATGAAATAGTGGAAGAAAGCGTTTTGAAGAGTGGAATTCATTTGGCAAGTTAGGACAATGAGTTTAGCTTTCTGTCTGTCTGAGCTCACAATCAATCGATCAGTTCGGGCATAAGATAGATCATCCCTAGTAATGTTGCAGGCAAAAATTGCATAATGTATTATAGCTTGTTACTTGCGGCTGCTGTTTACCTTAGTCCATTTAGAAATGTGGTGCCTTGGTTTGGGCTGGGAAAGAAGTACAGAAGTGAAGAGAAAACAAGTGTTTCCAGCCTCAGAATGTTTTCATTCTTGCAGTGTTTGCTGCTACTGCTGTTTAATGTCTCCTGCCTCTTGGACACCATGCTGCACAAACCAACTATGAAGACAAACATGTCTAATTGCAGGCCCAAAGCCACCTTAGAATACACAACTCTGTTAATCCTGGGGAAGCAGAAGAGAATTTAAAGAAACAAATAAAATTTACACAAAAAATACCTCTGGGACACAGACTATATTTGAAAGGCTGCAAGGAATTGCTTCAAAGGGATGGCAGAGTTTTTAGAGGGAGAGTCCTGGGTTCAAGTCCCTGCCACTTAATGACTAATGTAGCCTTGAACAAGTCACTTAAAACACTATTCTTAATGACCTTGTGCAAATTAGAAACAGGTGCCCCTCTGGGCAGATGAAATCTCAAGGAGGCTGACCCCAAGTCACCCCTGTGACCGAGCACCACCTGCAGTAAGCAAGCCACACAACTCTATACACAGCAGCTCTTACTTCAGATCTCTGCAATTTCATTTCTTCTTCATATAGGGAAGGAAATGAGAGTATCTACCTCATGTGGTTGTTTTGAGGATTAAATTGCTATAGAACACAGTGTTTACTATAGCACTTGGCACATTTTAAACATGCTGCAAATGTTTACTATTATATTATTTTTATTCATCTAAATCTCCTATTTTAGGGCAGAGTTTAGCAACCTGTGTTCCACATGCCAAATCTAACCATGGCCTGTTTTTGTTCACCCTGAGAGGTAACAATTGTTTTTTCTTTTAATTTTTAAATTGTTGAGGGGAAATAAAAATATTTCATGGCACCTGGAATGCAAATGTAATTGTTCATAAGTAAAGTTTTATTAGAATGCAGCTACTCAGTCATGGCTGTGTTGTCCATGACTGCGTTCACAGCAAAGCGGCCAGGCAAGGAAGTAGCATCAGAGGTGGCAAGGCCCACACAACTCCAAACAGTCCCTCTCTGGCCATTTGCAGAGAAGGTTTGCTGATCCCCATTCCAAGACGTTTTCTCACTAGCTCTAGTGGGTTCTTTTCAGTCTTTCGTAAGGATTAGAATGAAATCAAAACGATTTTTAAAATTCTTAAGCACCAGTGAACAACAAGCTGTTGAGAGAAAGGCATTCTTACTCTTTCCAAGTATTCTGCAGTATCTTTCAAAACACTGTCACCTCTCTTCATGGGTGATGACAACGTGCTTAACCCTAATTCTCCTCCTACTATACAAAGATTGTGGCGGCACAGCACTGTGTCAGAGCCAGAGCAAACACATGCCTAAGTGTTAGTACATGTTAAACAGGTTCCAGTCAGAAACATTTTATATGGTCAGATGCCAAGAAATCTTTGGCTGTCACATGATGTCAACATATATACAACCAAAGCAAAGAATTCAGTCGATTTTTGAGATGTTTCATCTACTTGATGCCAAAACCCCAGGTATTTGGAAACATCTGGATAACTGAGCACATTTTTCATTTTTATCTGGTCTTGGCCTTCAGCCTATTTCAGATAATGAGAACAGCCAAATATGAACCGTGTCTGAAATACCAACATGGGAAAAGAACCCATTTTCTCCCCAGCTTTTCCAAGATAAGCTTCCTGGTTCTACTTCTTCTGATTTAGTACGTGCTCTGTTTTCTATTTCCCCCTTCTGTTTCTCACATTCTTTCTTCTCTTTTTTGCCTTGACTATTCTCTCTAGCACAATCTCTACTATAAAACTTATAGAATGTGTTCTCTTCTTTCCAATTCCCTTTATCCCCAAAAGAAAAATAACTGGCTTCATAATAAATAATATTCTCAATTAAAATCCAGTGTTCAAGCCTCTGACAGCGTACACGGCTTCCCACTATTGGAAGGCTGAATACTATATACTTGACCAGACTGCATGCATGACAAAATTCAAGGGAAAGGTCACAGGACCAGCTTTCAATTTCCCTATTCATATTTTTTTCTGTTATTTTCAATTGATTTTTAAGAAACTGTTCAATGTTATAAGAGCATGTAAACCCCCTATGATATAATACAGACTTCTCTGGGCCACTTATTTACAATTATGGCAATTACACTCTTTCCTTGATTTCAGCTATTTCGGGAGGCACGATTATGGTCTACACTGGCCCACAGTCTTCTTTTGTAATAACATGGACTTTGCCAAGACAAACTCACTCCTCTCTCCCTGCTCCCCTAAATTCTTGATTGATGCTCTGCTTTTATAAAGTCTTGCTGTGCACATAGCGTTTAGCCCATGCCGCTCCTGTCAGGATGTCTTTTGCACATTCCCACTGAGAGCTTTTTCTTCTCCAAGCAACACTACAGGGTTAGCTGGAGCCCCAGATCATATAAACGGGGATAGCAGCTGCAAAACTGTGAATTTTATTGTCTTTGTCCTAAGCTGTTGACTTTATATTTAAAAATAAAGACCTTCAAAAAGAAAAGAAAAAATATCTTGATTTAAAAAAAATTATTGCATGATTCCTGATAGCAGTTAGTTATGTTATGCTCATACAAACATTTGGTTTCCTTTTTGCTTAAAGGTTATTATTAAAAATAAGAAAGAAAGAAAACTTCTTCCTGAAATCCTTTATAAATAAAGAGGAAAAAAATATGCTTCCAACACTAGATTGGTCAGCCTAATCTTAATGCCAGCCAATGTCATAGAATTAATAAAGATAAAAATCCTAGAAGAATGTCAGTTGTAATGAAGAAATAGCAACCAACATGACTGTATAGCAGGAAAATCACACCAGACCAATTTAACTTGCGGGTAAAATTACATTACAATGTATACTATTACAAAAATATTTCTGAATAGCTAAATTGTATTAATGTGTGTGGGAGGGACAAGATGACAGTGATTTTTAATTAAATTAAGAATAATCCTGTATAACAAACTATTTTATGGAATACACACTTTCTCAGGTCTCTGCCAGCAAGACTTTACAAATCCTTAGACATCATTTTGTCTTTTACCTGTCGTGGAAAAAAATAAAGGAAAACAGCCAAGATCATCTCAGCTGTTCTACTAACATAGCTATTAAGAAGGCATCACTTTCAGCCCTGGCCAGTTGGCTCAGCAGTAGAGCGTCAGCCTAGCATGTGGAAGTCCTGGGTTCAATTCCTAACCAGGGCACACAGGAGAGGTGTCCATTTGCTTCTCCACTCTTCCCCCTCTCCTTCCTCTTTATCTCTCTCTTCCCCTCCTGCAGCCAAGGCTCCACTGGAGCAAAGTTGGCCCGGGCGCTGAGAATGGCTCCATGGTCTCCACCTCAGGCCTCACTTTTAACTCTCCTTCCCACCCGACACTTTCAACACCGAACCACACCCCTCAACACAGTATTCAGTCCCTCAGATGGCAGAGAAGGACACAAATAACATCTTACTCTTTTCCTTTCTGATTCAGAACATATTGCTCTCTTCATTAACTTGTTGTTGACTTAGTTGTGCATTCATTGGTTGCTTCCTATGTGTGCCCTGACCAGGGATTGAACCTGCAATCTTTGGTTTTGGGACGATGCCGTTTGGGGATGATGCTCTAACTAACTAAACTAACCAGCCAGGGCCCCAAATTGTTTTTCTAGGAGGATCAACGGAGCCTACACACCCAGCCCAGCTTTCCACCAAGACCTCAAACCCAGCCTTTTCCTGCCCTTGTCTGCTCTGTACCCACCAAACCAGCTTTTCCTCTTTTTCTACGTATGTGCCAAGCTCATCCTGCCAAAGGGCTTCTACATTTGCTCACTCCTGGGAGACCCTTCCACCATGTCCTCCCATGGCTCACTCAGACCACTCAGGTCTCTGTCTGCTTAAGGTCAAACCACCAAAAAGACCTTCCCTGACCCCTCTGTGGTAGGCAGAATAATGGCCCCAAATAGATGCCCACATTCCTAATTTCTGAAACTGTGAATATATTACCTTACCTACCAATAAAGACCTTGCAGATGGAAGATTTCCCTATATTATCTGGGTGGGATCCTTAAAAGGGAGTAAGTATTGGTCTTAAAGGGGCCCCCATACATGGAGGGCAGGGAGAGATCAAAGAAAGAGGAAGATCACTCTAGATCGGTAGGTGGCAGGATTAATAAGCAAGGGAACATAACATATGAGGCTTATCTTAGCAAGACAAGTAGACTTCCATATCCACCCACCAGAACCTCAAAAGTGTATACAGAGGCCTTCTTGGGTTCAGTCACACATATCATCCAAAGGGTCTCAACAACCCCAGCTCTCTTAAGGCCACATCCTTGAGGACAGAAACCACTGTAGGAACAGTGGACAGAACATACATCCCAAGACTAGGGAAGGGGTGAGGAGCCTCAAATTGCCTAGGGCCAGCTCACAGATAAACTAGTAGCCACGTCCACTCCATGACCTCCTCCAACCCTGTGAGTCAGAGAGAAATTTGAAGATACTAGGCTGCTGGTTTTGAATATGGAGGAAGGGGCCACAAGTCAAGCAACAAAGCAACTTCTAGAAGCTGGGAAAAGCCAAGAAACAGATTCTCCTCCAGAGCATCCAGAAGGAATAGAGCCCTGCTGACACTTTGATTTTAGCACAGTAAGATTCTGGCTTTTACACCTCCAGAGCACTAAGATTAAAAATTGTGTTGCATTAAGCCACTAAGTTTGTAGTAACTGGTTACAGCAGCAGTAGGAAACTTACACGATTTGTATACATATTCTATATAAAATAACTTCTTCTCTCTTCTCTCCATGGAGTTGCTTTCAACCTCTTACTCTGTTTTTTATTTATAGCACTTACCACTACTGAAAATTATATTACTTTCCCATCTGTTTGCTTCTATATTTCCTGCAATAGAGTGTAAACTTCATGCCAGTGGAGACTTTGCTTTGTTCACCTCTGCATTTCACATAACTATTCTACCTGGAGAGAGTGGGAACCAATGGGTCTTTGTTGAATGAATGAATGAATGAATGAATACTTATTAAAATCAGATGCCACTGAAACATAATTTGGATGACTGTGGAGTTAGTTGCACACCTCTGCGTACATGTGTGCATGCACAGAAGTCAGAGTAGAAGGAACAATAAATAGTGGTCGTGCTGATAGCAGTAGCGATAGTAGTGGAGTTGTGGAATTTGATCTATTTCTGTGATGGGCAACAGGCCTGATTGATTACAGTCAAAACACATCAACATTTCAAGAAGGCTTTCGATTAGACCCCCATACGAAAATGTCTCCTATGGGGAGGATAAGTTCAGGATTGTTATGGACTATGTTGTAACTATCATCCAGATGACACTCACAAATGAAAAGTTCTGCCCATAGGGAAATTATCAAGAGTTCAGTGTTCATACATGGCTTACATACTTTGAAGAATTTCCCCAAATTATGTGACTAAAGAAGTCTGTCTACTTGTGATCAAAGCTGTAAAGAAAAATTAATTCCAGAAAAATTTAGGTCAGTATTTAAACCCCCAATTTGTAAACTAAAAAGATGGTTCCCATATGAAAAAAGAATAAAGAAAAAGGAAACTAAAGAGTTGAAAATTTAATTGGCATTAAAAATAGACCCTACAAGAGTTATGGGCCCAATTAGTAAATGGAATCGCTGCTGACATTTCTGTTTCCTGTGAAACAGTGTATTTATTTAACTACCTTCAAACGTTCTTTGTACTTGGAGAACAACAATTTTCTTTAAAATACTGATGATCCTTCAAAGAAATAAAAGGATAATCTGTAACTTTCTTCAGTTTTACGTGCGCCAAGTCACTGCTGCGGCCTCCTCAAGCGGATCCTGCCGCCATCATTTAAGTCAATCTGTTTCAGTTCACTCACCGTGTGCTGGGCGTGGTGCTCAGTGCTAGGGGTGCCGAAGTGACAGGCGGAGACCCTGCTTTGAAGGCTCTCACAAGTAGAACAGCCACTATAATAATACTGTGTGATATAAATCAACCACACAGTGCAGCCCAGACTTGGGGTAGCAGGAGAGAAAAGATAGTAGTGGAAAGAGTAGTGAATGAGCAAAGCTTTTTCCAAGAATGAGTAAGCAGAAGCCATGAAGGGGAGGAGGTAGGATGAGAGGACTGGGAAAGGGGTTGTTGTGGAGTGATATTCAGAAAAGGCTGAGAAGCATGGGACCCCTAGCAAGTGGGGGACACCTGACAACACTCTTCAACGTATACTTTTGATTTTTGATTTTTTTTCTTTACTCATGTAGGGCTGTGTTGTATATGTGTTAATGTATAGGTACTTTATTTTAATCTATGCATTTTTCTTGAAGCTTGTTCTTAAATGATCCTGTTTTGATAAACTATACATTATTTTTTTAAGGATTTTATTCATTTTAGAGAAAGAGAGAAGAAGAGAGGAGCAGGAAGTATCAACTCCCATATGTGCCTTGACCAGGCAAGTGCAGGGTTTTGAATCAGAGGTCTCAGCATTCCAGGTCAACACTTTATCCACTGCGCCACCACAGGTCAGGCAAATATATATCCTTTAAAATTAGGCCACTGGAAAACACACATACCTATCATCTGGCCTCATTGCCAAAGAACTTTTTTAAAGGCTCAAATTATCTTTAGCATAACCAAACTTATTAAGCAGAAGTGCCCTTCTTAAAAGAGTTCTACTTGGATAATGAATCAAGGCATTCCAACATCTAATGAAGTCATTTTGCTTAATGTCTAATCACTGTGTTTTCAAAATATATGTAGTTAAAATGTGCCTATTTATTTATAGTGATTTTCAGTAGCTCTTGGTATTCTTTCTACAGAGAGAGGTGAGAAAAACAGTTCTTTTTTTTTTTTTTTGGAAAGATATGGCTAGTTATAGTTTTGTGAATCAAAAAGAAGTAAGTTCCCACACTAAGTGTTTTTTATTTTCATGTTAGTGATTCTTTTTAAATGGTATATATCAGGATTGGGTTCGTTTTATTAACATTTAACTTGTATTTAGTTCTGAAAATAGCAAATTTGTTATCGTGTAAATAAATTGCTATAGAATATATATATATTTCCCCAGAAATGTTTAAACAATTTCTAAAGGGTAAAAGAGTATTAGTTCAGAAATCTCTACAGCCCCTCCCTCAAAGAAGTAGACACGAGTTTAAAATCAACTTGAAATTTCACCAATAAAATTGGTGGAACTAGTAAATAGACAGCATGAATTTTCAATTAGTCACAGTGTAAGGATGAAGCATATCTACAGAAAATTTTAATTTTCAACCAGTATTTCAGACCTCTTTTTCCACTAATTCTCTTGCAAGAACTTCTAGATAGGTGCAAACATCCATTGATAGATGAATGGAAAGAAGGAATTTTGCTTTGTCTTCTTTAACATACCAACTTCTTTCAAAAGTCCTTTTGAATAGCAAAACAACCAAATGAAAGAAGTAAAATGGTGAGAGACGTAAGGACTGCACAATCCAAAAAGAGAATCATTAGCTCCCAAACCAACATGTTTTGAGTCAATGAAAGTCACTCACAAAAATTAGGGGCTATTTCAAAATGAATTATGAATCAATAAAAAATAGACATTTGATTTTATTATTAAACAAGAACATCAGAAAAGCAAACAAGTCAAAGAAAGTTGTTTGATTATGCCAATGAAATGCAAAACCAACTTTTATTTCGTTGGTGAAGATGCACTATACAAAATGCTGCAAGTACTGGAGTATCTGCACGTGCCCTGATCCCTAGAGGTGGATTTAATGGTGGGTGCATCGGGCACGCGCCCTGGACCCCGACTTCTGAAGGGCCCCGACTTCTGAAGGGCCCTGCTAAACCTCAACTCTATACTTTTCTCTAATGACACCAAGTTTGGTTTCATATGTGCAATTGTAACATTAATAGTGCACAATATTTTTTATTTATTTAAAAATATGGTTAACATGTATTTTTATTTTTCCTGTCTCTCTTTTTTTTTTTAAGAGGCCCAGTATTTTCTTTTGTGCCGGGGGCCTCAACCAACCTTAATCCACCTCTGCTGATCCCCTGATTTTTGTGACCAGTGTAGTATTAAATAACTATACAATGGTCTCTCATCTATGTGGGAGGAGGGGGGAAGGTTAGGTTCCAGAACCCCTCTGGATAGGCAAAAATCCACAGAGTAGCAACCTTATATTTATTTTATCATTTATATGTATTTTAGGGCTACAATTGCTGAGCCAATCAGCGCCCAGGATACAGAACACAGTGCTCTGGTTGGTCGCCTCCCATCCATCCGCCAATAGAGAGAGCCCTGTACGATCTCAAGTGGGCAAACTAGCTCAAGCAGAAGCAGCCTTAGCTGCATTTTCCGTACTTGCGAGTCTTGGTCTACTCATCTGCTGTACGCTACAGTGTTTTATTTCAATTTAATATTCTTTCAATATGTTTTAATTAATACTTTTATATTGTTTTTAATTTTTTAGGCTAGAAAATGCTTATTTTACAGAAAAAGTAATTAAAATAATATATAAAAATACCTATATACCGCAAAATCCCGCAATATAGAGAAAAATCCGCAATACAAAATTATATATACACAATTTTAAAATCCGCGATATGGCGAGAGACAACTGTACTTTAACTGAGAATGGAAGAACTCGTCATTGACGTGTATTGTAGGGTGGAACATACAGGTATCAATCACTGTGTTCTGATTCACTCAATAAAGATTTGTACTTAAAACAGAAAAATAAGTATTATTTCTGGTGAGGTAAAGCTGAGGATAGAGGGAGAAGGAAGCTTTTTAAAATGACAGACCAGACTAACGCCTGGGTGGAGTCAACTCCTCAGTGTTTCCAACTGAGAAATGAAACTACAATGTCAGGTGATGGCCTCTCCTTGGCCATCTTCTAGTAGTTTCTTCTCTAAATACCTTTCTCTTTCTCTTCTTCAGGATTTCTTTCCTCAAAATAGCTAGCCAGCACAGGGGCATAATAAGCCGCTGTAAAATCAAATGGCTATTTTTATTCTACTTTGAGGGACTCTTAGGTTGCAAATGAGGGCGGGGAGGAGTTGCAGAAGGAGTCTGCCGCAAGCCCTCAGTTGTGGGTCTGTTCTGTTGATGTTGGAGGGGGTTCTTAAGCAATCTACTTCTTGCCAACCTTTGAACTGAATCAGCCTCTTCAGCACACCCAGAGTGGTGGCTACAGGAGACCACGCACCAGCTCTGTAGTTAGATAGCCATGGATCTGAATCCTGGCTCCACCCCTTTGTGAATAGTGGCTGTGAGCGTAGTACGTCTCTCTGAGATTGTTTTCTCGGCTCTGAATTCAGTGTGCACACCTTTGTGATGCAGAGCAAAGACACTGAATGTCAAGTACCTGTGTGGCAGAAAGAGCGCTCCTGGAATCCAGGTCCGGTGAATGGATAGATAGCCAAGGCCGAGCCCGGATGGATTGAGGAAGTCCTGTGCTTCTCCATTCTTGGAGGCTGTGTAACAGATGGTATAACCAGAAGATGGAGGAGGGTGTCCGCTCACGTGGGACTCTGAAAGCAAGAGAGAAACCTTGTGTTAAGCCACTGACCTTATTTTCTACTACAAAAGCACCTCGGAAACAGATAGAAATGCAAATTCTCAGGCCACCCTCCTCATCTGCAAACTCAGAAAATCTGGAGATGGGGCCCAGGAATCTATGTTTAACAATACTTTCAGGTGATTCTGATGTACTGTCAAGTTTAAGAACCACTGGTATAAACCATACTGACTAACCCAATCTAGCACGTAACAAGTATACAAGCAATGGTGGTTATATTAGTAAGTTAAACCATTTGCAACAGACTAGATAATACAACTAAGTAAAAACATTCCTGGCTATCTATAGTCCTCATTACAAAATATGTTGGTCATATTTTATAAGTGGTATCTGATTCCTAGTTAATATCTGCCCCTTCCTCTGGAAAAGAAGATGGCAGAACTGTTAAGATGACCAAGAAACCTAGGATGTGGTAATTCACACAAAGTCAAGTTTGTGGTTATAATTAAAGTGATATGTAAGATTCATTAGCGAAGTTTAGAAATCAACTCCCCCAAATTTATAAATATTTTCTAATTCATGATGCAACGTAGCTGTAGCTACCAAATAGTAAACCTCATAAAAATAGTTGCAGTGTATGTTTCAGAATTACATTTGTTTAATTTATACAGCAAAGTGTGTGTGTGTGCGTGTGTGTGTGTCTGTGATACTGAAATTGGCCTTCTTTGATAAAATACTTAAATGTCGTTATAATAAGATTTATTACAATTTCGCCTTCTCACTGTTTTTTTGCCCATTAATGTCTGTTTAGATTTTCACATTTTGATTGGGCCCCACCCAATGCTGTAGGAGCTGGTGTCCCTGGCCTGTGATTCTCAAACATAAAAGTCCAGATTTTACACGCTCAGGCTAAGCCAGGGATATATCACATAATGACCTTGGAAAATTTTTAAATGGCCTGAAATCTTTACATTATGTTGTACAGAGCCCAAGGTTTTATTCTAAAAAATAGTGCCCTACTTATCATGCCTAGCCTCATTAATTTGATGTGCTAATCCATTTTTCTCTCCAAAGTGCTGCATAATATTTATTTATTTGTCCTAATTAAAGTGAATTAAAACAAATTTTGTTTGAAGTGGCAAGCATGGAGCTTTCCTGGAGATTCAGCAAAATCAGATCTAGAAATCGCTTTTCCGAGGATGCCGCAACCTGACCATTCTTAATGAGCATGCACAAGAGGAAAGAACAATAGGATTTCCCCTCAAGGACATTTTTCCTTTAAGAATTAGAGGACGACTCTGCACTCTTACTTGCAATGTTTGATGCTAATGGAAATTACATTTTTCCTGTTTTGTCTTTGCTAAGGAATTTTGTCTTCTACAAAGTACCAAGCCATTACAGCTACATTTCCATCATTATTCTCAAAACCTAGGTGGGAATCGCCAGTTAACGAATGGATTTTTATAAACTTCTTCAGTTCTCTGTTTGGCTATTCCTTAAAAATTCTACTTTCTCACCTTGGAATTTCATACCATTTGCAGAATTCATTCATCATTCATTTAAAAATTTGCCCTCTCTTACTTTAGTTATTTTTCTATTTTATCTTTTTCTCCATGTCCACCCATCCCTTCTATAAGCAGTCATTTTCATATGTTTAATGTGTACCTTTTTGTTTGTATTCTTTCCAAATGCCATTTGCATTCTTGTAAAATACTGCTGTTCTGCATACATGTATTTTTAGGTTTTTTAAAAATGGTATTGTGTTATATATCTAATTTTCTTTCATACTGCTGTCACTCAGTACAATGCTTTAGATACAATTAAATTGTGTGCAATCTGTTATTTCTAATTCTTGTATATTAAGGATGGATTCTTTTTCTAGCTATGAGGTATAAAGGGCTGAACAAGAAAACTCCTGTTTCCTACTTCCACAGAGTTTACATTCTAGTTGGGAAAACAGACCTTAAACAAATAGCTACACACAGTATGGTAAAATGTTCATCATTGATTTTTTTCAACAAGTATTTGTCAGATGCCTTTTATATACTAATAGTATGATGTTTAGTGCTCAGGATAAACTAGAGAATGAGACAGCAGAGATAACTGCCCTCATGAAGCTTACATTCCAGAGGATCAGACAAGTCTTGTAGATCATGGTAAGAATTTAAAGCCAACAGCAAATGATTAAATAGTTTTCTGTATCAGAATGATACAGTGAAGTTGGTATCTTTATTCCAGATGCGGTAGGAATAATGGATGAGAGGGGAGCAAAATGGGATTCAGGAAAACCAGTATGAGGCTGTTGCAGTGAAACAGTTGAGAAGTGATGATGGCTTCAATGAGGATGGTGTCTTCAGTGGGGATGGTGGTAGTGGCACAGAAAAGAAGACAGTGATGTGACATCTGTTGGCGGTAGGACAGATGAGATTTGCTGATGGACTAATTGGGAGAAATGCGGAGGAACCCCTGGGTTTCTCATCTGAAAACTGAGCTGAAGAAGACTGAGCATAGGTCAAATTTATGGAGAAAAGCAAAGTCCTATTGGGTCCTTTTTCTGAAGCATCTAGACAGAGGTATCCAGCAGGCAGTTGAGTATATGAATCTGATTCTCAGACTAGACCAAAGATGCATATTCAGGAGTCATTACCTATGGATGGTTTTTAAAATCATGGGGATAAATAAGAATGTAGACAGACCAGAAAGGGGAGCCCATGACAGAGCCCAAATGAATGCAAAGATTTAGAGACTAGATGGAAAAGAAAGTCAGCAGGCAATGATAATGAAGATAACGGAGTGCTCAGGGAGGGTCTGATGTGTCTGTGCCACAAGGAGGTCAATCCACTTCCCTAACTAATGCCTTTAGCCACAGCTGTTTCATGGAGAGATGACGCTTACATAGAATGGTATAAAGCTGTGATGATGAACCTATGACATGCATGTCAGCACTGACACACGTACTCATTTTCAATGACACATGGCCTCATTCCAGAGAAGTAAGGGGCTGCATGCCGAGAAGGACGATTCATCCTCAGCTCCTGCATGGCCAGGTGCAGTAGCCGAGGATAAAACATTTGCTGTAGTGTAGACACTCTGTGCCGGAGGTCTGGAGGCCAAAACAACAGAACTCTGACATAGAGCATCTAGTTCTGGGACTTCCGGTTAGTCCATTTTTCTTGAAGTGACACACCACCCAAGTTATTCTTGTTTTCTTGGCGAATTTTGACACACCAAGCTCAAAAGATTGCCCATCACTGCTCTAGCCACTCCATTCTCCTCCCCAGATACAATCACCATTGCCAGTTTTTTTACGAGCCACTTTAATGGTTGCCCATTAATATGGAGATGTATATGCATATACATTTACGCATGTATTAGAGAGGAGAGCAGAGAAAGGCCATGTGGAGGAGGCCAGGAGAAGCAGCCAAGATGGCGGAGTGCTGAGGGAGAAGCCAGTTTGAGCAGAGTTTGTGCAGGAGAAGGAGATGGGGAACAGAGGTGAATAAGGCTAGTGAGCTAGAAACCTTTGATTCTAGGAAAGCCAGATAAGTCAGTAGCTTTGGGAGCACTGAATGAGTGGGTTTTGGAGCCCACTGTGTGTTTTTGCTTGCCCGCCAAGTGCAAGCTAGAATTAAAGCTGATGGCTCACCAGTTCTTGGCTCCGTTGTTTCATTACCAACTGTCCGAATCTAATGTGAACCTGCACTGGCCAGGCTGCTGTGATGGTGGCCTTGGCTACTGGCTTTACACACACCAAGCTCAAAAGATTGCCCATCACTGGTATAAAGAGTGAGTGGAGTGGCAGGAAGCAATAGTGATTGTGTGCGCAGACAAATCCTTAGTGAACGTGAGGATGAAGGGGAGGATGAAGGGGAAGGGGAGCATGAGAATGAAGGCGAGGGACTAAAGCAGGGTGGTATCTGAAGAAAATTTGGGATTTTAAAAAAAAAGTACTTTTCTAACTGGATGAGACTTGAGCATGATTAAAACATGCATAGGTGCATAGGGATAATGGACGGTAGAAAGTTCCTACAAGGCAGGAAGAGTTGGAATCTGACCAGGGGTAGGTCTGGCTCCTGGTGAGAGGAGGAGCAGCTCCCCTTTGATAGCACTGACTCCACACCTTTCCCTGAATGTTAGTTCACTGATAAAATGAGATAAGAGGAGGAGCTGGGGGCAAGAGCTCTGTTCAAATGGGTTTCACAATGAGCAGAAGGAGAGGGACCTAACTCCTTGAAAAGTAATTTGTTCAAAGGCCGTTCACAAAGAAATCAGGCCTCAAAACAAGAAGATATCTATAGAACTTGGCAGAGAATCTGATTTTTATTATCACAGGGCAAATTTGGGTTGGAAGAAGACTGTCTGGTGCAAGAAAATTACTCTCTTCTGTCTGAGAAGAGACCATAACAAGCTTTGACAGAAACCCAGAGAAATCTTCCCTTGTGTTTATCAAAGAGCTGAAAGCTCCCTCCTTTTTCTGGCTAAAGGAAGCATATAGAGCAGAAGATAGATTTCCCAGGATAAATAAAATTCAGGAATATCAAAATAAGTAGGGGAAAATAATAAACCAAATGGGTTATGATCAGAGGACATACTAATGCCTTTCAGCACTCAGTTGGGCACAGGCCAGGGTGACTCTACCTCTGGGACCTTATCTATGACTCTAAGAGGACCTATAATTAATTTTCTGCTTAGGCCCGGGAAAAGACCACACACAAATTAAACACTATTTAGTAAATACTAGGATAGGTGCAAATATGTCTAAACATATTTCTTTAAGTCTTAGGCTAAAGAGTACAGTCGTTTAATTTTCCTAGTCACAGCATTCATAATCATTTGGCACTTTCTCAGTTGACTTTTTATACGTGGTAATAAGTTTATTAAGTCATATCCTATGTTTTATTTTTCAGATCTCTATTCCATTGAGCATTGTAGGTAGTTGACTCGGGAGCAGCTACACAGTAGACAGAATATCCCAGAGGAAATAAGCCATCTCTGCAGGGTTAGACTCTCAAACGCAAGCTTATAAAATGTATCACAGGTAGTAAGTAGAGGGGTAGTTAGTGTATGATGGTGCAAAGTATGCTAACTGGCCTGCCACTAGCATAGTGGTGTGACTCTGAACAAGTTATTTCATATGTAGGGTACCCATAGGTACTTCGGAATTTTTAAGGTTTATTCTAGTTTTTAAATCCTTTAATCAGATGTATTACTCAGGATTAGCTTAGTACCTGTGACAGAAGCAGACCTCAGACGGATTTAAGTAAAAGCGGAGATTTATTGGTTCATACAACTGCAAAGATATTGGCAGCCCACATAGTCCCTTTTGAGAAGTAGAAACAGAGACACCTGAGTGAACACATGACTTGGCAAGCTGTGGGGAAAAAAAAGAAATAAAACATGTCCTTCCAGTTAGATACAGCCTTGCTCCCAGATGCACAAAATGAGTTTCGGCCCCCATCTTTCCCCTTGGCTGCGAACCCTCTTCAATTCACAAATTGCTCAACTCTAGCAGCCCTAAATCCAAGTAGCCTGGCATCAAGCCCAGCTGAATCTAAGGACTCAAGCTCTGTCACCAGGGCTTACTCTCACTCTTTCCTCCTGCCTCAGCTTGCCTTCTGTTATATCTATTGTTTTTGTTTTGGTATGTGTGTATGTGTGTGTGTGTGTGTGTGTGTGTGTGTGTGTGTGTGGTGTGAAAAAGAGAGAGAGAGACCACTGATCTCTTGGATCTAAGGGTAACCTGGGGGTCCCATCAAACCAGATGGACTGAGAGAGTAGAGGGATTTGGAGTACTGTTCCCAGAGGACAGGAAATAGTCAACTGATCTGGGAAAAATAATCCTTGTCCTTTTATGTATCTCTGTAGTTTTTTCAACCAGTTTACCAAGTGGTGTTAGAAGAACTGAGCACCAGCCCTGCCTAAGTGCAGTACCCCTGAAAAAATGTGAAATGATACTAGCCAATGCCAACAATCTTGTGGTGAATCTGTTGTATTTGTACATTGATGGGTCATTGTTAATAGTTACTTGACTTTGAAAGGCTATTGAGCAATTTTTGTCAATCGGAATAAAATTTGCTTAATCATGCAGCCTTTAGTAATACTCTTGAGAACTTATCCTAGAAAACAAACTCAAATTTTAGAATTCATGTGTGTGAAAATGTATATTCAGCATTATCCATAATAACCAGTTGGAAATTGCTTAGATGTAAACTATGGGGGAACAGATAGATTATAAAACAACAAATGAATGAAATATTGAGTTGCTATTAAAATGACAATTATAAAGTATATATAACAAACATGCCAATAAGCAAAATAGGGTATGTAAAAAATTATATAATCCTTTAAAAGAGCATACAATGTAGTAAAGACAGTCTCTTCAATAAATGGTGTTGTGAAAATTGTACAGGTACATGCAAAAAAATGAAACTAGACCACCAACTTTTACCATACATAAGAATAAACTCAAAATGATTAAAAGACTTAAATGTAAGCAGTGAAACCATAAAAACATAGTAGTAAAGTTTCAGATATCTCTTGCAGCAATATTTTTGCAAATATATCTCCTTGGGCAAGGGAGACAATGGAAAAAACAATAAATAGTACTAGGTCAAACCAATAAGTTTTTTCACAGCAAAAGAAACCATTAACAAAACGAAGAGGAAACCCATGCAATGGGAGAACATATTTGCCAATGATACATCTGATAACAGGTTAATTTCCAAAATATATTAGAAACTTATACAACTCAACACCAGGAAGATAACCAATCCAATTTAAAAATGGGCAAAGGACCTGATTAGACACTTCATCAAAGAGAATGTACAGGTGGCCAATAGACATATTAAGAAAATGCTCAAGGTCACTAATTATCAGAGATATGCAAATTAAAACCACAATGAGATACTACCTCACATCTCCCAGAATGGCTTGCATCAATAAAGCAACAGGTGCTGGTGAGGCTGTGGAGAAAAAGGAGCCCTCATGCATTGTTGGCAGAAATGCAGACTGATGTATCCACTGTAGAAACAGTATGGAGTTTCCTCAAAAAATTAAAAATGAAACTGCCTTTTGACCCAGTGATTATACTTCTGGGAATATATCCGAAGAATCCCAAAACACTAATTTAAAAGAGTATATGTACCGCTATGTTTATTGCTGCTTTATTTATAGTAGCCAAGAGTTAGAAACAGCCCAAGTGTCCATTAGTGGATGACTGGATAAAAAAGCTGTGGTACGTTTACACAATGGAATACTACATGGCCATAAAAGAAGGAAATCTTACCTTTTGTGACAACATGGGTTGACCTGGAGAGCATTATGCTAAGTGAATAATCCAATCAGGCAAAGACAAATACCATATGATCTCATTTATATGTGGAATCTAATAAAAAGTTAAACTGATGAACAAAATAGAAACAGAGACATGGATACATTGAACAGACTGACAGCTGTCAGAGAGGAAGTGGGTTGGGGGATTGATGATAGAAGGTGAACCGATTAAGCAAAAAAAAAAAAAAACCCACAAAAGCATATATATATAATATAACATGTACACACAAGGGGAGAAATAGGGACAAAATAGGCTTTGCTTGGGGGTGTATGCAGATGATGTTTTATTGAGTTTCACACCCGAACCTGTACCCCAGTAAATTCAATTAAAAAATAACTTTAAAATATTATATAGCCCCTTAATGACAATAGAAAATATGTGAACATATAGGTGAAGCCTAGAAAGGAACACCTGAAAAATGAAAATCATGTTTGTGTTTACAGTGGAGGGATAGTGGAAATATTGTTTTGTCTTTAAATTTTTTGCAATGTTGCTATAATAAAATTTACTGAGAAAATTCTTTAAGAATGATATCTCAATTTCCTCCTAGGGGTTTTCGTGAGGGAATGAGATCATAGGGCTAAAATGTTTAGGGAGGGTTTGCCACATACTGAGGATGAAGTCAGTGCTGGCCATCAGTATTAAGGTAATACATTTGAAATACTGTGCACATTATGTCGTATCACTCAAGCCTTCTCTTCTAATGCTAAGAGAACGTGATTTCCTCTCACCAATTCACTCCGCTCTACTCTACTGATCTAGTTACAAGTACTTTCTCTGGGATTTACTCAGAGATTCATGGTGAGGGACCCTGACCTAAAAGACATCTTGGAAAGTTTTTCTGGGAGACTCGGAACATAAATGTCTACCCGGATTAATATTGTTCGGTGGAAGGTGAGGAAATAGAGGCAGTTATACGGGAAGAGGAAAGAGAAATTAACTTTAAGAAGTTAATGTTTTAATTACATACATAATATGTAGATACATTTTCATTCTAAAATGGGACACCTAACATGTCAGCTAAGGCTAAAGTCCTATTTTACCATTGTCTAAGCCAGCTTGGGCTGCCATGACAAAATACCACAGACTGGACTTTTAAAAGACACTTTCTCATAGTTTTGGAGGCTGAAAATCCAACATCAAAATTCTGACAGGGTTTGATTTTTGAGGAGATTTTCCTTCCTGGCTTATAGAAGGCTGTCTTCTCACTGTGTCCTCACATAATGGTAGGAGAGAAGAGAGTAGCTCTCTGGTGTCCCTCCTCCTTTTTTTTTTTTTTTTAAGTGAGAGACAGATAGAAAGGGAGAAAGATGAGAAGCATCAACTCAATTGTGGCACCTTAGTTATTCATTGATTGCTTTCTCATATGTGCCTTGATTTGGGGCTCTAGCCTCAAGCCAGCAACCTTGGGTTCAAGCCGTGACCATGGGGTCATTATTATGATCCCATGCTCAAGCTAGCAACCCCATACTCAAGCTAGTGAGCCTGCATTCAAGCCAGATGAGCCAACACTCAAGCTGGTGACCCCAGAATTTTGAACCTGGATCCTCAGTGTCCCAGGCCGATGCTCTGTCCATTGTACCACTGCCTGGTCAGGCTGGTGTCTCTTCTTACAAGGACACTAATCACATCGGATCAGCAACCCCCTCATATAATCTCTTTTAAGCTTAATTACTTCCTTACTCCAAATGCACCCACGCTGGGGGTTAAGGCCTCAACATATGTATTTTGGACAATGCATTCAGTCCAAAACAGCATTATCCCTTCCAGAGTCCTTCCCCCACTTAGATGCCTCTTCCCCAATTATGACCTCCATTATCAATTCTCTGGTAGTGGAATGTATCTAGACATTAAAAAGACTATAGATTTTCTCAGTTTTTCTTTTTTTCTGATTTACTTATTTCACTTCGTATAATGTTATCAAGGTTCATCCATTTTGTTATAAATGATCCGATGTCATCATTTCTTATGGCTGAATAGTATTCCATAGTATATATGTACCAAAGCTTTTTAATTCACTTGTCTTCTGACGGACACTTGGGCTGGTTCCAGATCTTCACTATTGTGAACAATACTGTCACGAACATGGGGGCGCATTTCTTCTTTTCGAACAGTGCTATGGTGTTCTTAGGGTATATTCCTAAAAGTGGGATAGCTGGGTCAAAAGGCAGATTTCATACATAGGTGGGACATAAAAGTGAGAATATGAGACATGGACAAGAGAGTGGTGGTTATGGGATGGGGGGAGGGAGGGAAGAGTAGGATAGGGAGGAGGGGAGGGACACAGGGAAAACCAGATAGAAGGTGACAGAGGACAATTTGACTTTTGGTGACGGGTATGCAACACAATTGAATGATAAGATAACCTGGAGATGTTTTCATTGTACATATGTACCCTGATTTATTGGTGTCACCCCATTAGAATTAATAATAATAAAATATATATAAAAAAAGACTATAGATTTTATGAGGTTATTCTATTCTGTGCAGTTTTTTAAATCTTCCCATTTGTAGAGTTCAACTTGTTTTCTTTTTAAATAAAATATGCCTTGGTGAATTTTGAGAGTACTATATAGGTATTTACTTTATTATTTTTTAGCTGCTGCATAATATTCTAAAATATGACCCTATTAACTATTTTAAATAACTGATGGCATTTTGATAAACGTTTATTTCTAACATTTTTTCCTGATTAAAGACAGTCATACTATGAAAATCTTTATACATATGCCTCTTTGTATATAAACGTGACTGTTCTTCTCAGGTAGATACCCTGAAGTTGAATTGGTAGATCATACAACATGCATTATCAATTTTAATAAGTATTGTCACATTGTCTTTCAGGTGGCTATTCCAACTTTTATTCCCATTTATTCATAAGGCTACTTGACCATCTTGCCAACATTTGAGATAATTAAACTTTAATATTGCTTGCCAATCCAATGAGTATAATCCAATATGTTATCTTTCTATTTAAATTTATATTTCCTTGATTAATGTGAAGTTGAGCATCTTCTGGGATATTTATCGGTCAATTGCATTCTCTCCTAAGAACTGCCTTTTTATGTGTTTTGCCCATGTTTTCTTATCAAATTGTTTATCATTGTCTATTCAACTTGTGACTCCTTCATGTATTCTATATGTTAACACTGTGTCTGTTAGTTAGATTGCAAATAGTTTCTCCCAATCTGGCATTTGCCTTTTTACTTTATTTATGGTATATCTTTAATTTGGAAATAGTTAAAATTTATGATATTTTCTTTAGAGGGTTTTGCTTTTAATGTCATAAGAAGGCCTTTTCAGTTCCAAGATCATAATTGTATTCTCTTGTACACTCAGAAGGCCTAGACCTAGAAAATGGAATCTCATATTTTTGCAAGATCCCAAAGAAACCACAAGGAGGACTAGATGGAGCAAACATAGCCTTTATCAGTCACATACAGGGCCAGCACTGATGCTGGCCAGTAGGTGAAAGTTCCATGCCCCACTGGGTTGGGTTGTGGTTTAAATAGCTAAGCCCTGGGCAGTTACTCAAGCAAAACTTTTTGTCTACATGCAAGCCAGCAGGTGAGCAGGGCGCAGGTAGTAGGGTACACACAATTCTGTATTGACCTTCCTTGACACATATCTGGTGACTCTGTTCCATTGTTCTTAGTAAAACCATAGTTACAGTTTTACTAACCTTTATCTCATGGCCGGAGGTCAGGATCTGTGACCACAGTACCATGCAGTTAGGGAGGGAGAAGGGTCATGTCCAGCATTGACACTACATCATTTAACTCTCTCATATTTTATTTTACTTTTAGATCATTAATCCATCTGGAATTTATTTTCAAAAGTGGCCTGAGATAAGAACTAACTTTGTTGCCTGACCAGGTGGTGGTGCAGTGGATAGAGCATTAGACTGGGATGTGGAGGACCCAGGTTCAAGACCCCGAGGTCTCCAGATTGAGCGCGGGCTCATCTGGTTTGAGCAAAAAAGAAAAAGCTCACCAGCTTGGACCCAAGGTTACTGGCTCAAGCAAGGGGTTACTCGGTCTGCTACAGGCACACAGTCAAGGCACATATGAGAAAGCAATCAATGAACAACTAAGGTGTTGCAATGAAAAACTGATGATTGATGCTTCTCATCTCTCTTCATTTCTGTCTGTCTGTCTCTATCTATTCCTCTCTTTGGCTCTCTCAGTCACTATAAAAAAAAAAAGAAAAGAAAAGAAAGAACTAAACTTTACCAATTTCCAAATGGATGGCCAGTTGTTGCAGAGCAAGGAGTTGACACTTTTTGTTAGAGCCTCAAACTCTAAGATGAGAAAACACTTTTGTATCTCATGGTTTCTGGATCCAGCTCAAGAGAAAAACTAGCTAATATTTACAGCTGTGTCCAACCCTTCCTGAAGAACAGGACCACACACTTGGAAGCAAGGAAGTTGGGGCACATTCATTCTTCATGCAGTAGACATAGGTTATAAGTGATATTTTAGTAAGGCTACACACTATTACTGAATAGAGAGCTTACTTTAATTTTGATGCCTCTCAAAAGTAAATTTTCTTTTCTATAAGTCAAATGATCAACCCCTGCGTTATCTCTTTTATAATTAAAATTTTCCTCTAATTTGGTTTTTGAATGAACATGCATATAAATTTAAACAAATTTAAATTTGTGGTAGGAGAAGATTTGCTAGAACATTCCACACATTTTGAACCAGACCCTCCTTTGTTAAGTTAGCAGCAGCATTAAACACCACATGTCTAGAGGATGTTTTGGACTTCCATATTTTTCTTAACACTGCTGAAACAAGGAACCAATTGCATAAAACATGCATGTTTCCTTTGCCTGAATGTGCAAAGCAGTTGGTAGCTGAGTGCTGAGACTTGGGTTTGAATTCTGCCTCAGCCATGTCACAACTACAAGACTTTGGCCACACTGTCTTAATATTTGTTTGTCTCATTTACCTCATCTATTGAGTGGGGATAATAAAAATACTTACATATTAAAATTATTAAAATATTAAATGAATTAATATCCACGAAGCTCTTAGAAAAGTTTCCAGCATGACCAGCATTCAGTGTTAGGGGAAGCTTTCAGCCCTGCAGAGTGCTGCTTTCATATTGTCCCACTTTCAGCCTTTTTAAAACTTCACATATTTTCAGATTCACTTCTCTTCTCTGTTATTACTACTTTCTTTCTGGTGTATTTTCAAAAACAGTGTTTGTCCCAAATTCGTTGTCAAAGAATGTTGGAAAATGAATCTGCAGACAGCTGGATAACAGCGCACCAATTTCCACGCCCCAGCTCCGTTCCAAGGAAAGTCTCAATCATGGACCTTTTCCCAGCCACCCTGGAAGGTCAGCTCCAACGCGGCAGCACTCCTGTGTCCCATGGAGGCTCAGAAGCATGTCTAACACATTTATTGACTGAAGTCCTTTTTCTTTCTTTTAAGTGAGAGATGGGAAGATAGACATACTCTCATATGTGCCTTGATTGGGAACCACCTGGCAACCCTCATCTGGGGTCAGTGCTCCAACCAGTCAAGCCATTGGCTGTGAGAGTGGAAGGGGAAGAGGAGGGGGAGAGGGAGGGAAAGAGAAGCAGATGGTTGTTTCTCATGTGCGCCCTGACCAGGATCACACCCGGGATGTCTAGATGCCAGGCCGACACTCTATCCACTGAGCAACCAGGCCAGGGCCAACTAAAGTCCTTTTTATGAGCAGCACTTTGGTAAGAGATTTCAAATAAAATCTAAGGCTCGGGATGGCCAGACTGACCTGGGTTCCCTGCGTCCCACTCTTTGGCTGCCTCCCCATGTACCAAACTATCCCTCATTTTATAGAACCAAGGCCTTAATCCTCATTTGGGGGTTCCCCTGTGATTCCCACCCTGGGAGGTAATCAGTTTGGGGAATAGTTTACACATTTTTTTTGCTCTACCCTGATGAAGTCTTTGTCCCCCAAGAATGACCATGAAGTGCCCCAGGTCTTTTTGTGTGCCATATTAGGAGAGAATCAGAGTTGGAAACATTAGTCAATGAAGAGGATGAGAATGTGTGGTGGGGTGTAGTTCATTCTGGAGAAGTTCCAAAAAAACGAGGACAGTAAAGGGAAGTTTGGAAGGATTGAGAAGAGTGGGAGACCCAATGAAGGGAGAAGAATTACAGAGCTGTATGGACAGTAAAACATAGGGACAGACTGCTGGAAGGAAGGACCACCATTTGGATGCTAACCGAGGGTAGTAGGGATGACAAGCATGGTGGACTTAGTGCTCCAAATCTAGAAGGCAGGCCCTCTGATGTAGAGAAAGGGGGATGTTCCATTATACAAAAACGTAAGAAGTCTTAAAACAGGCTCAAAAGCACTGTGCAAGTATTTAACTTGTAAAATAAAAATACAATGATTTTATATATGTTATGCATATTTTATATATATTATAGTCTATATATCATATATATACATTATATATATATATATATATATATATATATATATATTTTATGTGTGTGGTGTGTGTATGAACATTATTTGAAAAAATAAAGAAGAGCATTTGAGAACTTTCCTGAATGTGAGACCCAAACCAAATGGCTCTGCTGGCCCCTCCTCTATGTAAGCCTGCCTGGAGGACAGTGGGCAGGAGATCTCACAGGATTTATTAAGCCTGGAAGGGAGGCAGTTAGGGACTGAATGTTTGCATTCCCCCAAAGTTCATATGTTGAAGCCCTAACCTCCAGTGGGCTGTATTCAGGATAGGAAGTAACTAAGGTTAAATGAGGTCACAAAAGTGGGGTCCTGATCTGATAGGATTAGTGTCCTTACAAGATAGACACAAGAGCTCACTCTCTGTCTCTGCTCAGGTGTACCTAGGAATGACTTTGTGAGGACAGAGGGAGAATGCAGCCATCTGCGAGCCAGGAATAGAGTATGCATCAGAAACTGAAAGAGCCAGAAGGTAGATCTTAAATTTCTAGCTTCCAGACTGTGAGAAAATAAATGTATGTTCTTTCAGACCACCAGTCTGTGATATTTCATTGCAGCAGCCTGAGCTGACATAGGGACCCATGTTGTGATGTGAGGCCAGCACTTCATTTACTCTTGGTCTTTAGAAGTGATCATCTGTCCTGACCAGGCGGTGGCACAGTGGATAGAGCGTCAGACTGGGACACGGAGGACCAAGGTTCGAGACCCCAAGGTTGCCAGCTTGAGCGTGGGCTCATCGGGTTTGAGCAAGGCTCACCAGCTTGAGCCCAAGATCGCTGGCTCGAGCAAGGGTCACTCGGTCTGCTGTAGCCCCGCCCCCGCCCCCCCTGTCAAGGCACATATGAGAAATCAAACAATGGACAACTAGGGAACCACAATGAAGAACTGATGTTCCTCATCTCTCTCCCTTCCTGTCTGTCTGTCCCTATCTGTCCCTCTCTCTGACCCTCTCTGTCTCTGCCACAAAATAAAACAACAAAACTGATCATCTGAACCAGCAAGTAACAGGAAAAACCCTCATCATTTATACGAGGCATTTCTCACTGAGAACCTCCTAGGTCAGCCCACCCAACTCCTATCCTCACCACTAAACAGAAGGTACTACACAAAAAATGGTATTAAAAACAAAATGGACCACATGTTGCCTACAGTAACAGAAAAAGAAACTGTTAAAGAGAACTCTATATCTGAGAGCATTTCTTGACCTAGAACTAATCGCTTTGCTCTAAATGTTACGTAGTGTATAGGACTTTACGTGGCTGACGTCGAATGTGATTAAGATGTGGTCATTTATTCAGCCACTCAAAAAATAATTATTGCATATCTAGGATGTGCCAGACACTGTGCTAAGTGCTGGGGATATAGTGATAAATAAAATCAGTTCCTGCCCTGATAAAGCTTAGATGAGTGGCAGGAGACAGACATTAAACAAACAAACAAGTAAATACAGTTGCCCCTCCATATCCGTAGGGAATTATAGTAGTTCCAGGGACCCCCTCCATATACTAAAATCTTCAGACGCTTGAGTCCCTGGTTGGCCTCCCCTTACCCATGGGTTCCACATTTGTGCACAGACATGGCCAACTATTTGTACAGGGTCACATGGCAATAAGGTCTGTGAGGAAAATGAAGTAGGGTAAGAGGAGTGAGAGAAAGTACAATAGGTTGAGGAGTTTTACACATGGTGGTCAGGGAATCCTGATTTTTGAGCGAAGATATGAAGGAGGTGAGGTAGTAGGCCCTAGGGACAGCTGAGGATGGTGTTTAGGAAGAGGAGAAACAAAAGAGTCTGAGGTGGGATGTGCACCAAGCAACAAGACTGGAGTGGCATGAGTGACCGGGAGGATAGGCAATAAGGTGGAGAGGAGGCCAAGAGGTGTGGGCTTTGGCTTTCACTCTGAAGAAGGTAGGAAAGAAACCACTAGGTGGTTTTGAGGTCATGATTTAATTGAAAAAGTTAGAGGACTGCTCTGGCTGCTACTTTGGGACTGGATTGTAGAGTATCAAATATAATTAAGGTTAAATGAGGGAAAACTGGTGATGAAGATATCGGGAGTCTCCAGATGAAAACATTGGTTGGTTTTACTTCCCTTGCCTTTGGGGTCAAATTCATAAATTGTTCTCTATGGCCAAGGTCCATGAGTTTAGTACCTATGTTTTCTTCTATGTAATTTGTTTCAAATTATATATTAAGGTCTTTGATTCATTTTGAATTAACTTTTGTTCAGGGACCTTAAGAACATTACACAGAGTGAAATAACTAAATCAGAAAAAGTTAAGAACTATGTGATTTTACACATAGGTATGATATAAAACTGAGACTCATGGACATAGATAAGAGTGCAGTGGTTACAGGGGAGGGCATTGTGGGGGAGAGAGAGGGAGAAGAGGTTAGGGGAAGGGTGTAAAGAGGGACAAATATAAGGTGACAGAAAATGATTTGACTTTGGGTGGTGGGTATAGAACATAATCAACAGTTCAAATGATATGGAAATGTCTACCTGAAACCTAAGTACTCTTATGGATCAATGTTACCCAATTAAATTTAATTTTCTAAATAAAATTTTTTTAAAAAGGAAAAAAAATAGAAGAAAATAATGGTTGGTGGCTAGGATCAGTGTGATAATGGTGGAAATGAGAAGTAGTCAGATTCTGGATATATTGTGAAGGCAGAGTCAACAGGATTTGCTGATGAACTGGACATGACAAATGGTAAGAGAAGCAGTCAAGGATGACTTTAAGTTGTTCGGCCAGAGCAGCATAATGTTGTTATATGATCAAAGACACAATGTTAACAAGTTAAAGGCCACTATTTCTGAGTCACCACAGGTCAATAACACATAGGAACCTCAGAGCCCGGGGTTAATTCTCACTGCACTCTGATTGAAGACTGCCATGCAATGTTCTTACTATAGTAAGAACATTGTTTCTTAACATGTTAAGAAACTAGTTAAATTGTTTACCAAAAGAAAGAAAGAAGTAACCAGAAAAAGTAATGTGATGATTAAGATATTAAGCAAAAAGTGAAAATTCCCTAAGACAAGGGAATCTAGCAAAACCATATCAACATTGGGTTGTAATACTTTAAAAATCCATGCCTGTGATCTTGTTCATAGGGTAAGGAAGGGAGCAGGGACTGTGAGGAGGAGGTGAGGGTTAGGGACTTTCAATAGTTGTTTAAACAAGAAAAGGTTTTAAAAGACTATTTGAAGAAAGGAAATGACTCAATTGCTTTGAGACATGGAAAGAAAGGGAGAGGAACTAGGAGGAAGTTACCACGTGTTTTTATAAGAGTCTTAATAATAATAGTTCATGACATCGTAGTTCTTAAGAAAACAGATGTGTAGATTTTTAGTTCAAATGTAAAAATGTACCATTCTAGTTTATATTAATAAGTACCTGGTTATGAATAAAGGTGTATTAAAAAGGTTTCACAAAGAAACTGACATCAATTGTTTCCCTTGTCTTAGGTTTTTGTGAAATACAAATAAGCACTAGTAATTACTGAATCATATGAAACTTTTGGAAGTACCAAAGAATATGTTGTTTATTTTAAAATGTAATATTTAAGCTCACTTTAACCTAAAATCTGAGAACTTTCTAAAAAATACCTAGCTAAACTAAGTATTTTGGGTATTTTATAGTGCTATTAACTAGAGACTTGACTAGGTACAAAATCCAAAGTTGGGTTAAGACACCAGAAAACCATCTTTATGCTTTATATTTACTTGTGTTTTAGAGGATAATGTTATATTCAGTGATGTTATTTTTTATACTTCATTTAAAAACCTGCTTTAGATCCAAGCATGTATTTTTTTTAGTAGTTCCATTGTCCACAATTACCCAGCCTTCGTTTAGATGTTTAAAACAGCTGTTGTCTGTTTTAAAGTTTGTGTTAAAGCAAACTAAGTACTCTTAGTTGTCTCTATTTCTTTGGTTATAATATTACTCTTAAATAAATATGCAGCATGAACAGCATGGAAAGTCTTTCCGTTGATATCAGGACAGTGCTTGCTCACATAATCTAAAAACTAGATTTGGAACAAACTGAAGCATAATTTCGTCTTTAGGCTCAGGTCAGAACATTCCCTGTACCTGCAGGCCTTCTACTACCTGGAAGCAAATGCCTTAAAGACAGTTCTCAAAAAATAAGAATATTTTACTTCTCACTATTCTTTTGGCCAAGCAGCAAATTCCAAAGTGGTATTTAATCTTCTGGTTATGAAAACTATAAAGTATATTTAGGTAACTGCTATTTTTAAACAAATTCATATCCAAGTAGATACTTTTAAGTCTAAATGTTAGTAGGAGGGGCAATTAGAAGAAGTTAAGTTGGAACAGAAAGATGAAAATAAGGTCAGAGACAGCCTTGCTCTTATTACATAACTGAAGACTTCAATTAAATGTAAAAAGCTTCTGTGTGGGGGGGTTGGGGGTGGAATTCTGGTTTACTTAACATTTATTATCCATTCATTACCTTATTTCTAATCTACCATTCTCTTAATTTCGCAAACAATAATTTGATATCAGAAATGAATGGAGCCCGGGCTTCACTGTGGCACAGTAGAATGATTGTTGCACACGGAGAGGGTACCCGCGAAGCTATTCATGGCGGGGTGGACAGTAAATCACTGTCTGCACACCCCAGCTTGCTGGGAGAGCGGTCCTGGGAGATGTTCTTGCATTGTTCCCAGTGGATTCAAGTCACACTTTTATCTCCTTCCACTGGTCTTTTAGAGTTACATTTCTCTTTTACTGCAGTTTATTTTCAAGCATCTTATTTTGTAATTGTAGTTTTTACTCATCACTTACATCTGTAAATTCTTATTTCCTCATTCAATAAACAAATCAGACATTGTATACTGGAAGTCCTATGTTGGTAGAAAGCCTAGGTTTTGTTCATCTTTAGAACTAGAATCTTAAAATAACTGTCTAGGTTTTTTTTTCTTTCCGTTTTTTAAATGGCCCTATCCCATTCAAAAATCTATTTTTTCCCTACTTGAAAAAGTACTTTTCCTTAAAAAAGAACTCACTGCTTTCTCTAACTCATCCCGTCTTTTATCTTCCAAGCTCTCCCTCTCTGCTAGGTATCAGACATACAAGAGAAACAAAAGAGATGTATTCTCAGGACTCAAAGAGCCTCGGATCTAACAGGAAAGAGAAGCTTTCAACAAATAACTGCACTGAAAATTAACTCTAGCTGTGACACATGAACTAATTTGGTAGGGTACTTTGAAAATACATAATGGAGGGGGTTTAACATATTCTGAAGTATCAAGGACGTCTTTCTTAAGGAAGGAACATTTAGGCTAAAATTTAAAGGATGAGTGGGAGTTAGCTAGGTAAAGAGGTGAGAGGGGAAGAGGACAGTGCTCAAGGCAGAAGCACAGGGGCAGGCCTGCAGTTACAAAGCAGCATGGAACTTCAATACCTGCAATACTGCAGAGAGAAGCATGGCAGAGAGATGACACCAGAAAGACAGGCCAGAACCAAATCCGGCACAGCTGTGAAGGTCAAAACCCCAATGGGTGCCGAGGTGTTTTAAGCAGGTGGATGTGATCAGATATGTATCTTTCAAAGGCCACTTTCACTACAACATGGAGAATGAATTGGAGGGGAAGAGTAAACAGGATTTTATGTTTAATTTGGGGGTAAAAAACCCACCAAACATGTTGCTCTATATTGGTTCTAGGTACATATGGTATATGTAAAAGTATAGAAAACGAACTACAAAGGTGCACAGAAAACTCACAGTAGTGTTACCTATGAAGAAGTGGATGGGAATGCAAAAGACAATGTTGGTTATGAGGAAGTTGAGCTTTATACATTATGTTTTATTGCTTGGAATAAAGACAGGAAACAAATGTGACAAAACATTAACTGTTTGCTAATTCTGGGGGCTGAAGATTGAAATGTTATATTATTCTTTGAAAATGTCTGACTCTAGCCTGACCAGGCAGTGGCACAGTGGATAGAGTGTCGGACTGGGATGCGGAAGACCCAGGTTCGAAACCCCGAGGTCGCCAGCTTGAGCGCAGGCCCATCTGGCTTGAGCAAAAGCTCGTCAGCTTGGACCCAAGGTTGCTGGCTCCAGCAAGGGGGGTTGCTTGGTCTGTTGAAGGCCCACAGTCAAGGTACATGTGAGAAAGCAATCAATGAACAACTAAGGTGTCGCAATGGCAACAAAAAACTAATGATTGATGTTTCTCATCTCTCTCCGTTTCTGTCTGTCTGTCTCTATCTATTCCTCTCTCTGTCTCTCTGTCCCTGTAAAAAAAAAAAAAAAAAAATCTTGAAAATGTCTGACTCTTTCAATTCCCTCAAAAGAAAAGCTAAGTCAGAAAAGGGAGAAAGGCAGGAGGTGGTGAAGAGAGAGAGATGTATTTGTTCAGAAGTCAAAAGCAAAGAGTATGTCAAAGGGGAGGGAATGGTTCTGTTCATTGTGCCTGAGAATTCAAATAAATAAAAACTTTAAAAGTCCACTAGACTGACTGTCACGGATGTCACTGAAGATTTAACAAGAGCCTCGTCAACGCAGCACTGGGAACAGAAGGCAGACAGGGATGGGGAACCGGGAGAGGTGCAAGTGGCGATGGTGCTTGTCAACAATCCGTGGGGCTCTGGCTGTGAAGAGAGGGGGAGAAAGGGCAGCTTGAAAGCAACAGCGGACCCAGGAAGGGCTTGTTGGTAAGGTGAGAGAGACTGGAGTCTGCTTGCCCGCTGATGGGGACATGCAGGAGGGAGGGTGGTCACAATGGAACAGAATTTCTGAGAATGTGTGAATGAGCAGGTGGAGAGAGTTGTCCAGTGGGAAGAGGGGGCACCTCCTCCACCATACAGATATGTAGGGAGCAATGAGTACAAAAGCAAAACATTCCCATCTGATAGACTTTTTTTTTTTTTCAGGGAAGCAGTGGGCACAGTCAGCAAAACATCTCGTTAAAGGGAAAAAGGTTAGAGACTGAGAGAAAGGGAAGATGATCATGAGGCGTTAGGTTGCCAAAGCAGGGATACACAAGGCCTGATGAGTTTTTTAAGAAGTTTAGCAGTCCTGGCCAGCTGGCTTGGTAAATACAGCATTGGGCCAGTGTGCAGAAGTCCTGGCTTTGATCCCCAGTCAGGGTACACATGAGGAATGACCATCTGCTTTTCTTCCCCTCCCAGTACCTCTTCTCTCTCTTCCCCTTCTGCAGCTGGTGGCTTGATTGGTTCAAGCACTGGCCCTGGGCACTGAGAATGGCTCAGTTGATTTGAGCATCAGCCCCAGACAGGGGTTGCCGGGTGGATCCTGGTCGGGCACATGTAGAAATCTGTCTATCTCCCCTCCTCTCACTTAAAAAAGAAATAAGTAAATTTGTGTATGCGTCTGCAAACAGGTGGGCTGAGACCCTAGTGATGTCAGCAGTGAGAGGATGAAAAGGCTCATCCTATGTGGGACTGAGTTTGGGTGTATTTCTTGCTGCAGGGGGAGAACTTCTGTTACCTGTGGCAGTTAATGGGCGGGCAGGGTGCTGACTAAGTAACAGAACGTTCGGATAAGACGTGATGGGAGGTGACTAACTGGCAGAATGTCCCAGGGTCAGGAGGAGGTAAGATATCAATCAGGATTGCTCAGGTGGAGTTATGGGAACTGTCCTGCATCGGGTCACCTAAAGTTCAACCTGGCTAGTTGAGGCTTTTGGTAGGGGGCTTTGGACCCGAACCTAACATGAGACCATGCTGAGGGTCCAACTGAGGTGAAAAACTGAGTGTAACCTCTGCTTGGATGTGTGCTTTAAATTTTTTTCTAGTGGGTTTCACCTGCCCAATGCAAGGACAGAGAATGCTGATACTTAATATAATTTAGGACTGGTTTTTAGTCAGATGGGTCAAACCGAAAGACAGAGGAGCTAGGGAGTTGAAAGTGTTTGCTAGAGAGAGATTGTTATTATGAAGCTGCACTGGACAGAGGGGAATGAGAGAAGGAGGGAGTGGATGGATGGAGAGAGAGTGGCAGGGCCTGTGCTCGCTCGGAGGGCCTCAGGAAAGCAGAGTGCAGAAGGGTGCCTAAGGAGCAAGCTGGAATGAGGAAGCTGTGACAGGGAGTAGGACGGAAGTTTAGTGATTTAGAAGCTGAGAGGTTTTCTGATAATAAGGGTTAGCAGGAAGCCCTTGGGGAGGGGGCCGACGTGAGTGAGGGAAACGGACAGTGTAGATGAGGGCAAAGGGATACTGAGAAGCAGAGGGTTGGTGGTTTAGGTGGATGCTAACTTGTGGTGGGATTCAAATAATTTAACAATCGGTTCTCTGCCCTAATGATCATTTTAAGTATGAAAAAATGATATACCAAAAGGTAGTTTAATATTTCATGCATTTAATATTTAAATAAGAACAATAAAAGAGGTACATAAAACTAGATTATAAGCCTGACCAGGCGGTGGCGCAGTGGATAGGGCATCAGACTAGGATGCAGAAGACCCAGGTTCAAGACCCCGAGCTCGCCAACTTGAGCGCGGGCCCATCTGGCTTAAGCAAAAGCTCACCAGCTTGGACCCAAGGTCACTGGCTCCAGCAAGGGGTGGCTCGGTCTGCTGAAGGCCCGTGGTCAAGGCACATGTGAGAAAGCAATCAATGAACAACTGTGGTGTCGCAACGGCAACGAAAAAGTAATGATTGATGCTTCTCACCTCTCTCTGTTCCTGTCTGTCTGTCCCTATCTATCCCTCTCTCAGACTCTCTCTCTGTCCCTGTAAAACAAACAAACAAAAAACTAGATTATAAGAGTTTTAAAATATTAATGAAAAATATTAATACCTGAAAAAAACAATAAAAATATTATTTAAGGTATTTTCATATTGCTTCTTGACATCCTCATTTGCAATTTTTTTTACCTATGAACAGAATGAAAATTACTATGGGCGCTTAGAATATGGAGTTGCACAGATGAACATTAAAAAAGAGTAAAAAGGCCCTGGTCAGTTGGCTCAGCAGTAGAGCATTAGCCCAGTGTATGGAAGTCCCAGGTTCGATTCCCAGCCAGGGCACACAGGAGAAGTGCCCATCTGCTTCTCCACCCTTCCCCCTCTCCTTTCTCTCTCTCTCTCTCTCTCTTCCCCTCCCACAGCCAAGGCTCCACTGAAACAAAGTTGGCCTGGGCACTGAGGGTTGCTCCATGGCCTCTGCCTCAAGCGCTAGAATGGCTCCGGTTGCAGCAACGCCCCAGAGGGACCGAGCATGGCCCCTGGTGGGCATGTCGGGCGGATCCTGGTCGGTAGCATGCAGGAGTCTGTCTGTCTGCCTCCCCCCACCCCTGGCTTTTCACTTAAGAAAAATTAAAAAAAAATTTTTTTAAAGGATAAAGAATGTAAATTTGTGATTTCCACATTGGGTGACTGCCCAGGCGCCCACCTAGGAGAGAACCCTGATCACAAGTGCCATTTTAACAACCAGTTTGCTGAACTCAACAAAAAATTAGATATCAGTTCTGCCAAATGGGCACAATCCGATTGAATTTCACCACTGGTGCTAACACTTCCATGAACAGTGTGACAAGTGGTGGAACAGGTAAAAGAACAGTAAGCCTGGTGCTAAGTCTTTGAACAATGGGGTAAAAATAAGGTCTGTGGATGATAGCACCAAAGTATTTGTAGGACACAACCTCAAAGGTTTGGGACTTTCTGAGAGAAGGAGAATGGTATGAGAAGCAAATGGCACTGACCTCCCTTCCCGATGCTGGCATAAACAGGCAAGAGGAAAAGCTAGGAAAAATCAGTGCTTGAGAGCACAGCCCGGATCTATTGTGACAGTGGTTCTCACCCTTGGCTACACACTACAATCATCCAGGGAACTTTAAAAAATGCCTTGCCCAGGTCCCACCCCAGACTGATAAATCAGAATCTCTGAAGCCTGGGTCTTTGTGCTACTTACTGCTCCCCAGCAATTTTAATGTGCAAATGAATTTTAAAATCACAGATTTAAGACAAAGAGGTGAAGTGAACTTGGAACAAGGGATTGTAGATAAGGAGACATTTCTTGATTAGGATTGAAAATGGCCTGATGTACAAACGAAACTCCCCAAATGTCCCCCAGGAACTCATACTTACAAAGAGTTCTGTAAAAAGTACCAGAACACCCTTCTTCACCCAAACTCACTACTCCCTTTTGTTTGAAAGCAGGGATTCCAAACAGACAGCTAGACGTGCTCTTTAAGAAGACCCTGGATGACTTTACCTTTCTATGTAATCTTCCTCCATATTTTTTACAAGCATTATTTTAAATAAATGCTTGTCAAACCAGCATTTATTAAAGAGGAGGTGTTATGGGGAGCTCTCCACAGTGGTGGTAGGATGGATGTGGAGGGTGGCTAGTTAACTTCTACAGAGCAGGCCCTAGACTTGTGGTGTACAGTCACTATCTCATTTAATTCAAATAATCCCTGGGAACCAGTACTACAAGAACCTCCATTTAAGGTCCAGTCTACCAGGGCTCCAGAGAGCCAAATGACTTGCCTTAGGTCACCAACTACCTAGTAAGTTAGTTATACAACCACCGCTGGCCTCCAGAAACCAAAGTCTTCCTCACTCCACTTCACGCTGCTTAACTACAAAGCAGTCTAAGTCTCCTTCTAGTTTTAACATTGATTCTTTAACTCCCATTGGCTTTCCTTCCCCTAAGAGGCAGGGTAGATCTTGGACTTAAAGCTTTGGAGGGGCAGCAGTTTTACTGAAAAGTTAAGGCAGGCTTCTGGAAGTTGGTCTGAGGTACACAAGAGAAATGGTAGCGTGAGGTTTCCTCAGCCTATTCCCCATAGGTGCATCCCTGAGGGCTTCAGGGAAGGGCACAGGTCTCCCTTTCCTCCTTCTCCAGCTCTCAGAGCCATCTTTCCTCCGGCAGGCAGGTGGGGCAGACGTGAAGGCTCACCTGGTCAGGAGATGGGCGCCTAATTGGATGCTGAGACTTTAGGACCTAGGAACTACCAGGAAGATTCTGGATGGTATTTCTTAGCCATGTGGAAGTTACCTCATTTTCTTCTTGTATTCTATAATTTTAAATTAGGTAAATTTAATCTCTTGCCTCTCGGTTTAGCGTTCCTGCAAATTAAACAGGCAACTATTAATGAAAATAATTTCCCTTTAAAAACAAATCCTGAAACTCGATGTGGGGCATTTCCAATATATCCATAAAGCAAACAAGGCAGTTTAATTGTTTGTTTCTCCAAGAGGAGAAGCTAAACTCTGAATTAATTTGTTTCAGTCTGAAAAACTATTCGTTTGCTCTGCCTAATTCTGCCAATTAAAGAACTTTTCCCAGACACAATTAGCATGTAAATCAGCGGCAGAGTGAATAAGGGGCCTCGGCGACCTGGGCGGGGTAAAGGTGCCTTTGGGGAACTGCGAGGACCCTCGGGTCTCGGGACCGCGCCAGGGGCTCAAGGAGGAACTCCGGATCCGGCTCGCATTGGCCCTGCCATCACCAGCCGAAATCTGGGCGTTAAATAGAGTAGCTGAGGATGGAGCTGTCCCGGGCCGCCAACGGCCTTCCCCCGGTCCCAACTGCAATGGAGAAAGACCTCCGAGAGCCGGTCCGCATCGCTGCCACGCGAGAGCAAAGCCAAGCCCGCGGAGCCCCACGCCGCAGGTTCCTCCCGGAGCCAGCCCTGCGGGTCGCGAGGGCTGCGCACGCACTCAGGGCCGCCCCGGCGCCTGCTGCTACTCCCTAATTTGTAGCTGCTTTTGCTTCGGAAAGTTGGGGGTAGCGGCCTCTGCTGGCAACTCTGGCGAACAGCAAAGAGACTGACTTTCCCCCCTTAACCACTTCCCCATTTTCCAGGTGGTTTGTGGAAAGAAAAAAAAATTCCATATACATGTATGGTGTTGTTGCATGTGCACTTATTCTCCGTGAGTCTTTCCAAGCAGATATTTGTGCGTAACTTGGGTTCCCAGCCGGATCCGAAAGAAAAGGGGACGGGCACGTTTTAGTGACCCTAGCCTCAATGAGGGAACAGGTACAATTTCTAATGCATTTATTTGAGGGCACTCGGACTAAGGGTGAATGAGACCCCAAGGACCCTCCCAGTGCTTTTCTCGTCAGATCCTGTGAATATAACTATTGCTTCAAGAACTGCTTGGCCGCCCAGTGTTACACTCTTAAAAGGCCATGGGGTACCGCCCGCGCTGTCTGCGAAACCCACTTGGGAAGCATCCGTCAAGGCGCGCAGTTGTTTTCATCACGAGCGGGTGCGGCAGGGAGCGCGCAATGGCCGCGTTTGGGGGACTTGGTGTGGCCCGAACAGTTGGCAAAAGCCTGTAATAGCAAGGCTTTTTTTGGCGAATGAAACTTCAAGCGATGGAGGAAGGCTGTGTCTGCTATTCTTCATGTGATCGCATAACAATAGTGCCTTAGAAGAAGTTACGATTTGGTTCTCATTGGCATTGTTTGCGGCTTATTTCTGAACTTTATTTCTAAAAACAGTCTACGCATTTTCTAAATTTTAAAACTTATCATCGTTAATACCATTCTTTGTACTATGGTTTATTTGCTTACTTAACATGCTTTATTAACGTGTTGTGTGTGCGTTCACTTATAGTTGTTTTCATATCTTCGAAGTGTATTTTTAACCGCGCCGGCTTCGGTCCAATTCATCAGAGAGCGCAGAGCATCCATCACTTCTGCAATCTACCTCTTGATACAGTAATCAGAATTAGAAAGGCTTGCCGTTCACTTGCTCTCATGCTTTAAAACTTTTCCATTTAAGAAAATCGATGAACAGATCCTTTCTCTGTAACTCGCTTCTATACTACGTCTATTTTTATTTATTTTTCTGATTTGGCAGGACTCAGCAATGCTGTCCGGGATTTATTTTCCCCCCTTGCTAAAGCAGATGCACGGGGTGGGGAAGGCAAGGGCTGGGCTCCGGCTGGAGTCGCCCCCTCCCGGACCTTCGCCCAGCGCGCGGCAGGGCCAGGAATCACGATGGAGGGAAGCTTCACTGGCTAGTCAGTCCAAGGCTCCACCTGCCGCCACACTGAGTAGGTTCTCTCTCTACGTCTAGCTCACTCGAATTCACACACAACACTACAGCTCTCCTTTGGGTCCGACAAGACGCCAGCCAAAGAAGGCGGGGTTGCAGGAGGAGAGTCCGCTGTGCGTAATCCAGTCCGGGACTTGGCTCCGCCCGGGAGCGGCGGCCTCTGGGTTGACAGAGGAGTAGCAAGCGGCACCGGGTGAGGCTGCAGACAACTCTGCTCCCCGCGCACTCGGCTGTCCAGGCGCTCGGGACACAGCAGCAGCGCTTTTCCCCGGGACTGACCGACCGCGATGTCCGCTTAGGAGCGGTCGCAGCGGCCAGCATCGCCACACCCGCAGCACAGCGCTCCCGGTCGCTGAACGGGCTTGAGGGTGCACCCCCTGCCCCAGCCCCCACCCCGCCCCCCACCCTGAAATGACTTGTTAATCGGCGCAGACACTACCGAAGGGACTCACTGGAGTGGAATCCAAGTGGAATTTGAATTTGGAGAAGAGTTTCTTGAACATTTACTCCTTGTTGGTTCTTGCTTTTTTTCTTTTTTCTTCTCCCCTTCTCTGCCTGTCATTGGAGATGAACACAGAGCATTTGCATCCCAGAAAGTAGTCGCCGCGACTGTTATCCCCAAAGCGACAAGCACACATGTAGGAATGACAAAGGCTTGCGAAGGAGAGAGCGCAGCTCGCGGCCCGAAGAGATTCCCTCGATAATGGATTACTAAATGGGATACACGCTGTACCAGCCCGCTCCGAGCCCCGGCCGCCTACCCGTCGATGCACCGAAAAGGTACGGCTGGGGCGCCCCGGCGCGCTCCACCTCCCGGGCGGCTCGGCTCCAGCTCGCGGGTCTTGGGGCCGTGGCCGACAGGCGCTGGCTGCTTTGTGGTGCCTGCGTTTTATTTTGTCTCGTGTGTGTCCCTTGAGCTTTGCCCGGCCTTGAGGGAGCACTCGTGAGCCCTGCTGGCTGCTCCTCTCTGCCCTGAGCCCCAGAGACCGCCCGGCTCTGTGTTGCGGGCTTCCCTACCCGCGCTGCGCACACGCCCGGCGCCGCCCGGGTCCGCGACCGCGCGGATGGCTGTCTGGCTCCGGGATATGTGTGCAGGATCCGGGGCTCGTCCTCACTTTTTGGCCAGCAAGGAGCAGAGAAGCCCCGTGAGGGTGGAATTCTAGTAAGCGCCTTGTTCTGGTGCGAAAGCTGGGAAAGGGTTTCTGCCCTCGAGGGCTGAAAGAGGTTGGGTAGAAGAGCGCTGTTTTCGCCCAGCACTACTAGGTTTGGGTTCTAGGGTAGTGGGAGAACGGATTCCGCGGAGACGGTGGGAAAGCGAAGAATCTTTTGTTGTCCGCGGTGAGTCTGGACTGGGCTCTGTGGAGAGCTGGAAACTTGTAATGGCCCTGGCACCCGCGCGCCCTGCCACTTGGTGACATCCCGGTTCCCGCGGCCGCTGGCACCAGAGGTTCCGAGCTTTGTTTGCTCGAATGAGTGCCCAGAAGCGGTCTTCTCTTTGTGGGTTGCGACGCCCCCGTCCTGGGCCCCATCGCTCGTCGTAGCTCCAGGGCAGGTGAGGACAGCATCTGTCGCGCGGCTGCGTTGTCCCCCTCAAGAGCCCACCACTCCGGGGCTGGTGCCCTCCGCCCCTTCTCCATATCTACGGGGTCCCTCTCTGGAAGGAGGTGCCCTGGAGGTGGAAGGGTGGGAAGACCTGGCAAGTGATAGCCCAGGGCTTGCTACCCAGACAAGAGCTCTGCCCCAGCCCCAGGTTCTGGCTGTCCGAACTACTAGCTGCACCCTAGAGCGCTGCCTCCCGGGCAGCGGGGCCCTCGGGAGCAGCCCGACAATGCCCACCCACCCCGCGTGTACATGCTGGGGTGGGAAGTGCCCCACTTTTCTCCTCAGTTCTCCCCGGGGTACACAGTGCAAAGCAGGATCCTGCCGTCCTCTCCCACTTTCCACGACACGAGCGGTACAGGGGAGCCGGGGAGCTTGTGGGTATTAGGAAAGGAAACAAGACTCCGCTGTCTTTCCCGCTCCTTCTCCGCCCCTCAGCCCGGAGCCTCCTCCTCCTTTTCTATCACGGTCACACGACCAGGCGCTTCTGGAAAGTTTCTCTGAAAGTCAGGGACAGCAGGCAGGACAGAATTGGGGCTCAGCGTGTGGCCTGCGAGAAACCTAACCCCAAGGGAAGCGAGTTAAAGGCCTTGGGTGCGGCTAGGAGCTAAATGTGGGCCCATCGGACAGTGGCGCCCCCCAAACCAACAGTCTGCTTGGTTGGGGTCGCAGCGATGCACTTGCAGGGCCAGTTTCTCTAGCTGTAGAGAAAGGGAAGTTCAGGGTCAGGACTCGGGATGCTGATGCGGCCACTGTGGCCATCGGCCCCGCACACAAGTGCGTGTGGGCATTCGCCAGGGCTCTCTGATTTGCAAATACCATCCCCAGCCTCCTGCGCCCCGCGCGGTTTTCCGGTCCACCGGTGTCTAGAGAGGAACAGAGCAGGTAGCCTGACGTTCTTGGTGCGGGGTTGGAACCTTTGTTTTCACGGTCAAAACAAGCACTTGAAGGGGCGGCCTTCGGCCTATATTGTAGCGGACAGACCCTCTGACCCTTCGGCTTCCATCCTTGGGAGAAATTTGGCTGCTTTGAGTGGGAACGATCTCTGCTTTTGCTGAATGGAAATCAAGTTGATACTGAATGTGGTCCGTGAAAGATTTCAAAACAGAGGCGCGCACGACACACACTTTCTCACACTTGTACGCACAACTTTTTTTTGCTTCAACTCGGAAAAGATGTTTAAACCAGTTGCAGTATCCTGCCAGCAGGTCTGAGGAAAGCTGTTTAATGCCCCCCCCCCCTCAGCGCTGGTTTTTAAAGTCTCTTCCTAATAGGAAGGGCTAATGCCTTTGCCTTGCCTTTCTCTAATCCTGATAATTGTCATTTTTCCTACCAACATATATCTTATCTTGGACGTTAAGTCCACGGTTTGCCACTGACAGCAGAGGGAGACTGTTGGTTTCCGATACATAAATCCTTTGGGGTTTTTTTTTTTCTTCTTCTTCTTCTCATAGAAGTAAAGATGCCTGTGCTCAATTCCAAAGAAAAATGTTACTTTTTTACACTTTATCCAGTTGGCTACCAAAGGTCAAGAGTATAAGCATTTTGTATGTTTTTTTAATACCCTGTTTAGTCTGCATGGAGCAGTTTTATGATTTACAGTAAGCTTTGATTAAACTACTCCAGGCACCTAAGTTAATTATTAACCTAACCTTAAATACAGTGGCAGAACCCTGTCTCCACCTATTAACCTAACCTATCTGTTAAAAAATAATTGCACTATTTGAATTTGGTTTACCTATGCTTGTTTATGTTGGTCACTTTTATTTGAATCCTGAGTAACCTCCACTCTATTAATATTCTGGTGTGAGGACATTCTTGAATGAGGCACCTTGCAAACCAACTTGAAAACAGAAAAGAATGTATGTCAGATATAAAACCTCATTTTTGTGTCGTGTCTTTTTCCAACTTGATATAAAGATGCATTCCAGTTCATTTTTCTTATTTGCAATGTTTGTGTTCATGTTTCTTATTTACGACAATCTTCCCAAACTTACGTTTTGCAGTTATCACCCTTTAGAGATGGGCCACATTCTCAATAAAGCATATAATCCACATATGTAAATGTTCAGTAGACACCCAAAATCTTTATCTCTGGAGCCATCTTCAGAGTATACGTACTGGATAGAACATCTAAGTTTAAATATGTAGGTTAAAAATTCTTAAGAACCAGTGTAGAAACTCAACCAAATGTTGAAGAATAAGTGAATGAATGAAACAGTCATACATGGCTCACGTTTCTCCATGTAGAATGGACCTCCTTTTTTCTACAGTGAAAAAAATCGATGCCTTCAAGTATGTGGTTATTATAAAGTGGCAGTAAGTGCAACTCTATTTACACACACAAAGACAAACATACAAACATACACCCCTCAAATTCTTTCAATCTAGTAAATGCTTTCCCCCTCATTAATAAAATATAGCATTTGCATTCTGAGTAGGCAGATAACATTGCCAAGTGTGTTGAATCAGAAGGATAGCAAGAATTAGGAAGCCTTGTCTTAATTGAATAAGACACCCAAATTAAGAACTTTCATTAAATTCAAAATAAATACTCATGCTTTAAAAGAAAATGGATAATTGCACTCCCATATGAAAAGGGAGGGAAAATACTGTTTTGAACAGGAGGTAAGTCAGATACTTTACCATGTGTACATAGTTAGTTGTTCAGTTCTTTTCCAGTCAGGACAAAAGAATGATGACACAAGAAAAAGGTTCTTTTTAGAACTAGATGGCCAAGAGCTAATACATTCATTCTCCCATCTTTTTTGTTTGCAGAAGGAATCACTGTACAAGCCAAACTAATTGCAAATACTTTAATTAGGCATTTGCCATTTGCAGCGGGTTAAAGCTTGGGAAGGCCTACATGTATCTCTGTGCTCCCTCTCCCCCTCCCCCAAAAAGATTTACACATTTGTCCAACTCCCAGAGTGGATGTTCCCTGGGTGTTCACACTTCCAGGGGAAGGTTAAGCCTGGAAGCATCCTGTTGTGCCCTTCCAAATCCATGTCTTTTCCCCCTCCCCCTGGGTGCTTTGGAGCCAAGTTGTCTCTGATATTTCTATTCCAGAGTGAAGGCTTTTCTCATCTGTCTTAAATGTGCTGCTAGAGCAACTGAGCTATTCTCTGCTGTCAACCACATGGTTGCCTCTTGGGAATATGGTAAGGTAGGGAAGTGAGGGGGGCATTTAATCCCTTTGAAATGGGCAAATAAGATATCATACCGCACAAACCTCAAGGGGAGAAGGGAGTTCAGGATACTTCTCAGCAATGGGACTTTGCATATACACTAGGGTATCTTGCTTTGTGAAGCAGATGACTTATTGTAAAAGTTTTTATTAGAATAATTCTAATTAGGCTAATGGAGAGGGTCACATAAAACTATCAAGACTCTGGCTCAGGCTAGTTAGCTCAACTGTCAACCCAGTGTGTGGAAGTCCCGGGTTTGATTCCTGACCAGGGCACACAGGAGAAGCGCCCATCTGCTTCTCCACACTTCCCCGCTCTTCTTTCTCTCTGTCTCTCTCTTCCCCTTCCGCAGCCAAGGCTCCATGGGAGCAAAGTTGGCCCAGGCGCTAGAATGGCTCTGGTTGCAGCAGAGCAATGCCCCAGAGGAGGAGCCGAGCATCGCCCCCTGGTGGGCATGCCGGGTGGATACTGGGCGGATTTGGGAACAGTCTGTCCGCTGTCCCCATCCCCCCCCACCCCCCCCCCCCCGCCTTACCCCCCGCCCCGTTTCTCACTTCGGAAAAATACACACACACACACACACACACACACACACACACACACACACACACCTATCAAGACTCTGATGTTTCCAAATAACCTCTTCAGCACAGACTTGTCTCCTGTATTTCTCAAATATTCAATGCCAATAGGGTAGGTAGCTACTCTTGGAACAGACTGACATCTCAAACTTGATACATTTAAAATACCTAATTTTGGATCTTTCTCCCCCAAATATGCTTTTCTTAAAAATCTTCTCCGTTTTAGTATTTCCATACTGAGTTGTTCAAGCCCAAACTCCTCGATTCTTTCTCTGTCCACATCCAGTTCCACTGCAATGCTGTGAGCCCCACCCTCCGAAGGCATGCGGACTTCCTTAAGGTCTTACACTTCTGGGACCCCATACTGGCCAAGCCGCAGTGCCTCCCCTGTCCCTGCTGCCCCCCTCTAGGTTACTTTACCTGCCTCCCAGCGAGCCTTCCTGTTTGGCTCTTGTCCCCTACAGTCTTTTCTCCACACCATAGCCAAAGTGAACTTCTAAGCTAGATCAGATCACTTCTGCTCAGATACTTTCCCACTTTATTCCAATAAAAGCCAAAGTCCTTCCTTTGCCCTTTGTGACCCCACATGATCTGCACTTGGGTCCCCACCTTTCTGACCTCCACTCCTTCTTGGGGTTACTAAATAGGCCGGGTGTGCCCTCCTGGCCCTTTGCAGGGCCTTTGCTCTCGCTCTTTTATGGCTTGGGAAGGTCTTCCTCCTAGATGGCTGCATGATTCGCTCCTCACATTCCTTAGTCTCTGCTCAAAGGTCACTTTCTCAGGGGAGCCTTTTCTAATCACCTTATTTACCTCATTCTCTTCCCTCGACACTTCCTACCCCCCTGACCTGCCTCATTTTTTTTCTTAACATGTTACACCGCCCGAAATACTATATGTTGTCTTAGTGTACTTTGTTTTCCACTAAAACATAATGCTATAGGGCAGATATTTTTATGGTTTTTTTCAATGCTGTACCTCCAGCACCTATACCTGTGACTGCCTGACACATCCTAGGCCCTCCATAACAAGAATTTGTTGAATGAATGAACGATGAATCTTTTTCCAACCAACTGCTCTTTATTTTCTTTTGTCTGCTCATTTTTTGTTTCATGTTTGCATCAAATGAGCTGCCTCTCAGCCTGCACAAGTGTGTGTGTGTGTGTGTGTGTGTGTGTGTGTGGTGTGTGTGTGTGTGTTGGGGGGGTAACACTGTCTTCCATGTACATAGGTGGTATGTATCATGCACCATTAGTAGAGCATTCACTTTGGGTTGTTTTCCCAGTCTTGATGATGGATCAGAGCCTGCTCATTCCCACACTCTCACCCAGTCCCCTTCTGTGGCCAAGAGCACACATCTGTGGGACACCTGGTTGAAGCTGGGGGTAATCCGAGTTAAGTAAAATCAACTTGCCAGAAACTGAGCTAAAGAGACAGCCAGCACTTACGGGGATTGAGCTTTTGACCTTGGTCACATTTGTTCTATATTCTAACCACTGGCCACAGAAACGTCTTGCTTTTTTGGAGTTTACTAACAGTAGTTTTTAAAACTCATCTTTCTACCATGAGAAGTAGTATGCCTGTTAACCCACATTTCTGCCCTGTACCAGTGCAACCATAAATGTTATTGAAGATCCTGTACTTGGAGTCAGAAGACCTGGGCTCCAGACCATCTTGGACAAGCCACCTTAATCTCACTGAAACTGCTTTATTTTAAGTTAAAATTAAAAACAGTAAGCCTATGCAGAAATGTGAAAGTATTTGGTGAACTATGAAATGTACTCTGGAGATCCAAAGTTTGATTCTAGCTCCTCCCTCCCCTGACCCTAGGCCTAGTGGAGACTCTACTTCATTGTTTTCTAAATCAGAAAAGAAAGATTACACTCTGTTGATTTCATTTTAGTGTAAACCCCATTCTGAAATTAAATATCCTCAAATTCAATAAAAATGTGCAATCTACACAGCACATGGATAGCAGCTTTATTAATCCGAATGTTAACTGTGTCATGTAAAGATTGCTTTCAATGTGACCATTAAATGGGGCCAGGTCACGGGCATTCTGCCAGTCATCATAAACAAAGTAAGGGCATTGTTTTGCTTTGGTGAGTTCTAAACTAGTTCTCGTCAATGTACACACTATGTGGAAACAACATGTCAGGGTAAAGCAGGAGTAGTAGGGGAGACGTTTTGACCTTTGCTCTAACAAGGGCAAATTCCTTAGAGTTTGTGCTGTGAAGGCAGTAGACAGCTCTGGAGGCAATGTAGAGGTCATGCTTAGGTAGACACAGCACCCTGGGATTTGCATCCCAGTTTTAGCCATTTACAAATAGTGTGACTGAGCCAGTTACTTAACTTGTCTGCCTAAGTTTTCATTTGTAAAATGTTAGTATGGTGATAATATTATGGTTAAGAAGAGTAAATCTGATAGTATCTGCAAAATTAGTAGCACAATGCCTAGCACATTATACATATTCATTAAATATAAGGTGTTGTTGTTATTTGGGTGACAGTAGTCATGTAGAGGACCGTGTTGGGAAGAGTACAAAAGGAAATGGCCACAAGTCTGTTGCATAAAAAGATGATGAAAGGAAACAACCTTTGGAGTAGAGATGAGCATTCACACTGTCAGCTGGCCAGAGCATCAGGGGATTTAAGGTGGGAAGCATGTGATGAATGAGACACCTGCAAGGGAAGAGGAGTCATGATCCTTTTCCTAACTGTGGAAGTTGAAACATCACACCCAAAACATGGAAGAAAAAACACTATGCAAACAAAACAACAGCAAGTAGCACAGGGCCTTACCACAAATAAGAGCCTGAAGGGCAGTTGTTTTCAAGAAATGATAGCCTTCACTTACTAACATTTTAATACACCACAATCTGTACCTACCAGAGAATGTGAGAACAGCCTGTGAGTACTGTTCAGGGATGAGTTGGATTGACCCCAATCACCTTACTTGTGGAAAGGTTGGCTGTGGAACGACTCCTCTAGCGAGGCTTCACTGACTTGTGCAAGAGGGTCTTCATGGTGGCTGTGCAGTTACTGGGTTACTCTTCCCTGGCCAAACCTGGAGTCAACTTGGGAAAGCATAAATTTCCACGCAGAAGCAAACCATTACCTTCCCCACCAAACGTAGGAGCTAGTTGGCTGACCCCAATAGACACAGCATTTACTCTACTGACTAATATACTGCCATGCAACCTGAAATTTGAGTCAATGATAGTCATACAAGTTCCTGTTAGTAAGAAGAATCTGACTTCCAAAAGGCACAGCAGAAGGGGCAGTAAATTCGTATTATTCCCTGATGGACTCCTGATGCACCCAGGAGGAATGGGAACCTCTCATGACTTAGAATTACAGTAATTACATCTAGGAAAAAAATTTTTTTTTCTTAAATTTTTTTAAGTAGAAAGAGAATGTAAGAAGAGAGAAATAAATCAGCAATTAACGTGCCCCAACAACCTAAGGGCCAGGTCCTTTTGAGCAGTATGTGCATTAACTGTCGCTTGGAAAGTATTCTTAAGTCATAGGTATTTCCGCATACTACCTATAGACCTGCAGTTTCATTTAATATGACTCAGCCCTTCTGTGATTACCCACTAACCTCTAATTACCATCTATAGAAAATTTAATTCAAAGAACCCGCCAGTTACAAAACTTAGCAGGAGAATCTCTAAAATTGATGCTATTTACCCATCCCTTAATCCTTTCTACCCTACCACGTGTTTAAGACCAAGCCTATCTATGGCCACGATTTGATTTGAAGCATATATAGCACAGGAGCTAGCACTGAACACATTGAAAACACGCCATTGGAAAATCAACATTTTGGGGACTGGGGAGAAATAAAGAATATATTAATTATGGTTTAATGTTATCTGAGACTTCTACAGGCACGCTTTCAGTGATGGATCCACTCTTCCTTTTTCTTATTCCTGAACCTTGTTTAAGGCACGCATTCAATCTTTTCATTAATATTGTAGTGACTCTAGCACTTCCCCACCCTTCCCCCAGACTCCGACTGTCCTTGAATGAGGAAGCTGAGAGAATACTTGATTGAGCTGGTGAATGGAAATGTTCCTTTCCTGAAAATGGAATGCTTTATGAAAAACTACATTCCACGAAAATCATTCCCAACAGTTCAACTGTGTCTCCTCCTTTTCACCCCGGAGAACCACATGATTTCATTCACATATTTTGGTGTTTGAATTCATTAGTTCGTACGCTTCAAATACCCAGGTGGAAACCTGGTCTATTAAGCCTTTCTATATTCTAAAAATGTGAGCATCAGAGTAATTAAGAACATTGTCATCTCAGCACAGTGAGGGATAAATAGAAAGGAAATTGTTTACAGCATTCTGAACTGGAGGATACATAGCAGAATGGCAGTTGGGTGGATTTTCTTTATGAGAATACTTGTTAATGGTTTTCAATATGAATCCTGTGCTAATTCTTCTTGCATCATGAATGATAGTCCCAGCTAGACACTGTCGCTGGGATCTTCATCTATTAATCATGGAGGCTGCTTTCTTATGCAGTGCCTCAGACAGTGCTAGGGTACCCGCCTGGGGAAAGGTTTGAGAAAGACTAGGGCTTGCAAGACCGGCTGTTGTGCTGGCAGTGGTAGTGTTCTGAAAGCACTGAGAACCACTTCTCATCTAATTCAGTGTTGGATTAAAAGAGGCGACTTCTGAGTGTCTCTCTAGACCTTGTTATGTGTACAGCCAGCTGATATTTACTCCAGGATTTGCCTCTTGCTCAGTCTTGCTGGTAAAAATGAAAAAAAAAAAAAGTCCAGGGCCTGATGTCGCTTTTATCTTTTGACAAGAAAGCTCAAGGGTGCGAACTCTTCGTGAAGGCTGTTCATAAATGTGGAGGTAAATGAGGGCATTCATGACTTTGCTCAAAATTTCAGTTTCATAATTCAGTGTTGGCTCTGCAGGTGGCTGAATAAATAAAATGACCTCAGGAGTGTTGTAGGTTGTGCTTGTATGTTAAGGCAAACCTTTAGTGCTTTACATCAGGTTTCGCCTTTATTTTTTTAGGTGTGATACACATTACTGAGGAGCTAAAGACTATTTTACTGTGTTTTGCAACGACACTGGCCCAAAGGTCTGCTGCTTTGTCAGCTCTTGAATATGTGAGCCTTTTTTCTTTTCTGTAATTGTAGCGTCTTGCTACTTTGTTTTTAGGTTTGTGGCTTAAGGGTTGATTAGGAAAGGCTCTCCAGTTGTGTATATATTGTGGGACCGAGTCAAAAGATTTAGAGAAGTAAATTGTCGCAAGCTTCATGTGCGATGTAGAACACAGCTTTCCTTTGTTAGGTTGATTTGGCCTTGTGTCACAGATACTACTGGTCCACTTCTTAATGTTTTCCTTCCCATTTCTCAAGTGGACTTTCAAGGACTCCTACCAGTCTAAGCTGAGCCATTAAATTCCTTGTAGATTAAAACACAAACTAAAACAATCTCACACTTGATGCTAACAGCACTGAATTCAGGGCATGCAGTGTCCAATGAAAAGCCAGGCAAATTCAGAAGAAAAGCTTTAATTCATTACAAATGGGCCTAATCTAGAAAATCAGTCGTTTTTTATTTTTTACTAGAAAATGACTAGTTTTTATTTCAGGGTGAGCTTCAAAGCAACCGTTTCACATGTCCCCATCTCTAGCCTGCCACGATTTTTGTTTAAGAGGAACAAGCATTTTTAATACACGTGCCTATTATATTGACCCCTCCCTTACCCAACCACACTAAATGATTGATTTTAGAGGCAATAATTTGAAGTAAATTAAAAGGATAACATGGCCTTAATTGCTACTGGCTTCACCAGGCTTCTGGGCACTGGAATTCCTTGTGGAGAAACACTTTTAAGTGTCACAGCAGTTTCTGATCATGTGGTCTGGTTTACCCATAGGCTCCAATTATCCCAGTTCTTCTCCACCTCCCCCCTCAAATATCTCTGTGAGGTAAAACAAACATGCATTTTTAAATCCAGTATAATGGACCCCAATTATTTGACAGGGTAAGAAAATAGGTCCTGCAAGTTTCATAGTACTCTCATAAATTAGTTGTTTTAAAAGGGGGTAGGGTGGGGAGAATGGAGTAAGAGAGAACAGTGAGACTAATATTTCAGATCAGGAGCTTTTTGTGTTGGAAGAAGCGTTTGTGTGAATTCAGTTTGCTGTCCTCTCTACAGTAACAAGATTGGGATTATTCTCTCGGGTGTCTCGCCAGGCGTGATATTACACACGGCGCCTTAAAGAAAAGCAAGCACTACATTTGTGTGGATGTCAGTCAAATACATTGTGGACTTTAATCAACCTTAATTAATGATTTCTGATTACAGATTTTCTTTTGTGCCTCCAAGGCACAAAATGGATTTTGGTGAAACATTTCAGGCAGCAGTGGCTTGAACATGCTTGCATTGTCTTGCCATGCAGACCACACAAGGTTCTTAGCAAATGAAAAATGCAAGTTTGTATCATTTGCAGAATGGTCCTGTAAAGAATAATATATCACTTGGGGAACAACAGATTTATAAGTGATGCAGAGTACTCTGAATCTGTAGGTTAAACACTTTTAATTTTAAAGTAATATACTTATCAAAAGAGCTGATATTTACTGGCTCCTAGCTGGATTTAAGGCCATTCCTTCCAAAGACTGAATGGGATGTGGGGGCCTCAGGTCTTTCAAATGAAGGCTACTAGATCAAATGGTATTTCTTTGCCCTAAAGTATTTACCAAGTATGAAAATAAAGAGCAGGCAATATTCAGGCAATGGGAGAAACAAGATTTACTTTTTGTTGAAAGTGCTTTTCCACTGTGTCATGAATTCTAGAACAGATATCAAGAAGCTGAATTATATTGTTAATGAACTTACATTCAACTTTTACCTAGAAGGTTTCGTAAAAGTTAGACATGATAAATTCCAATTTACGAATTAAAGTTATGTGACTAATCATTTTGTAGCTTATATAATGAAACTAATAGCACACAGCTCATCTAGTTTAGCATCATTTGTGCTTACTATCATTGCTTTGCTTTAACAATTAAGCTTACCGATCTATAAGCATCTTAATGAGAAATTACATAAATGAAATTGATTTATAATATTTTCTGTACTGTGTTCTAGGGTAGTGATTATGTAAAATAATTTTCAAGATGGTTGTCCCACTGCATACAATATGGTTTTACTCTTAATGGAAATAAAGTCAACCCAGTGTTATGATCCCATGTTTGCCCAACCAAGAGGTATCAAAAGTAGAAAGAACAGAGTAGTTTCATATGTAACCAGGAGAAAAGGTAACAAACATCTTTTGGATGTTTCCCTTTTAAAGGGATGTTCAGAGTACAGGAAAAAGTTTTCTATTAAAAAGTCAACTTTTATCTACAAGGTGTTTCCTCTCATTTGTGATGAGAGGAAGTTCAACATGTCGAATATGTTGATTAATTAATTCTCGTGGGATATCTTGGAGAGTGGGGCTTTCGTTTTCATATTTTGTCATGTCCAGCACACAAGACCTGTTAATACTGCCCAAACACATTCGCTCCCAAGAATGAAAAGGACAATATCATTGCCTGTGCTGTTAGAAAACAGCCAAGGCCCGTTCCCCAGCCGAGCCTCCAACATGCCAGGTGTGCCTGAGAAGGCTGTGAAATGTGAATAGCTTGACATTATCACATTGTTATTGAAATGCAAATTCTTCTGAGCAGAACTTGAAAAGGTTTGAAATGTAGGACGAGGGCACTAGCTTCTCTTGCTTGATGTCAACTACACCTAGTCTTAACTCTAAAGGGCTTGTTCTATTAAAAGTAATCATAACTCATTTGCATATTTCATTGTTTCTCAGTGTCTGTGTTTAAAGTGCAAACACACCTTCCTAGGATGGCACCTCGCTGGGAGAGGATAGACTAGCTTCCAGCAGTGAGGTCCTGTCCCGCCTAGCCAGGAGTCTTGCTGAGTTTCACATCAGATTTAGATATCAGGCCTACTGATGATGATCAACCTCAACAGTGTTTACAGTGCTATTATTAATAACAAAGACCTCACTTACAAAGTGTTTACAGTTTTCAAAGTGCCTTTATAAACATTGCCTCATTTCATATCGTTACATCCCCGGTTAGGCAAGGCAGGTACTATTATGCCCAATTTAAAGATGAGATAACTGAGGTTCAGAGAGGTCAAATAATTTGCCTAAGAGCTTACCTCTGGTAAAGGAAGGGCCTGGGACAGTCCCCAGCCTTCAGAATCTGACTTTTGTGCTCTCCCATGTTATTTCACTGAAAACTTGAAAATGTTTTAAAAACAATTACAGTCTTCCCATGATAGACGCTCTCACATTACATTATACCTGTTGTGCAGGTTAATACTGACATAGAGCAAGTTTAGAAGCAGCTTTCCAAGGACTTCACCTGAGGCTTCATTCAGTGCAGTTGGGACTTAAATTCCTGCTTTTCTGTGGAATGCCATTTCAGGACACCATCTCAGAGGCTCTTAGGGCCTGAGTCTGTTGTCTGAAAGGAGATCAATTGAAAAATGGAGGCTGTTTTTGTGTGGGATTCTAACCCTGTTTTATAGTAGGGATAAAAATAAACAGTAACAACGGGGTGGAAACTCCAGCCCTGGTGCAGGATAGAACTGGAGGGACAAAAGATTGAGCCAGATACAGTGGCAGGAATAACCTCTGGGGACTTGCAACTTATACCTATAAAACAGAGGCACATTTTTAGCAAGGAGTTAAGTGGTATGGCACAGCGTAAGTGGATCTTCCCTCTGACAAAGTTGTTTTACTCTCTGGTCCATGCTCCCAGGTCTAGTGAAAGCAATTCAATTTAATTCAACAGATATATACTTAGCATCTACATTAGACAAGTTCTAGATACTGAAGAGACACAGTGATGACCTAGTTCAGAATTTATTAATTGTGTACCTACCCACTACAGGCTGGAAATTGGGCCCAATTCTAGCGAAAAGAGCAGATACATGAAAAAATCACTATACTGTAAGGTCTGACTATTGTCCATCCCAGAAGCAGAGTGTTGAGGAGCCTAAGAAGGACAGTAAGGAGCAGCTCTGTTCAGCTGGGAAGTCAGACAGGCCTTTGAGAAGGTGGAAGCATTTGAGTTGTGTCTAAAGGATGAACAAGATTTCAGTAGGTGGGAGTCACCTTCTCTTCTCCAGAAGAGAAGGAGCAGTGGGGTCCCAGGGAAAAGCAGAGCAAAGGGCCAGAGGCAGAAAAATGAAGGCCTGGGCCCCAGAGCAGCAGGGGTCCCTCCCAGGGACTGGAGCGTGGTGGGTAAGCCCTGAGGACCGAGAGGAGGATAGAGAGCAGCCTCTGCCCTGCGTCTACAGATGGGACTTGGAGGTGAAGGCAGTTGAATGAAGCTTTTGATGACATCATCAAATGTGTGTTTTAGAAATATAAATCTGCTAGCGCTTTGAGTGGAGAAAAGGAAACATTCCGGGGGTGTTTGCAAGGTACAGCCATCAACACTTAGGGACCAGTTGGATGTGTGGGATAAGGGAGTGGGAGGAGTAAAAAATGGTTCTGTGATGTCACTGGGGAACTGAGTGGATAGAGGGGGCATTAGCAAGGACAGGAATTCAGGTTTACGGACAAGATAGTTAATATTTAACAGCTAGGGTAAACCTTATTTAAATGACACATAATAGGCCAAACACCAAAGCTTTTGGACCTAGTCACACTGTACTCATAACCAGCTCTGTAAAACAAGTGCTAAAGATTTTTAAATTAAGAGTGTTTCAACTAGCACGTTTGGTCTGGCAGCTGGGACCACTTTCTCCATCCAACATCAGGAAGGTTAACAGCATCATATGATGTAGAGAAGATGAGGAAGCCCGAAGCACCATCTAGTGCATCTATGCAAACTGATTACCCAAATGCAGGAGGAGCAGGGACTAATGATTCACTCATGTGAGAATCAGGGCAGCCATCGAGCCACCTGTTTCCTACATTCTGAACCACTTTGCTTTATGCAAGTTTCTGAATTCTGAAACAAGATATACAGTGTTTGTCTCTCCCTTCCACCTCTCCACCCCTGTCAGGCATATTTATATGTATGTGTTTATCTCTTAAGGTGCCTTGTGCAACTAAAATGTTACAGATGATGTAATTCACAAAACAAAAATAACACCTTAATTGTGTTGTTTATTTAATAAGACAGTGTTAGGCCTTTTCTGCTGCAGTGTGCTAAATTTGAACACTGTTTATACAGTGAAAGAAAAAAATGTTTAATATTTTATTTAGAAAGAAATCAATCTTCATTAATAGGTTATTGAGGTATCACAGATTTTATGTTATGATTTCAACCCCAGATAAGTATTAATATAGTATAGTCATCCAGAAGAATCCTCCACAGTCTTTAATTGTTGAATATAACTAATATTTGTACTACAAAAAAATTCTAAAATTAAAATGGATATTCTATATTTACCCTTCACTTTGCAGTTTTCTTTCAAGAATTTCTAAATAAAATTTGTCACAGAAAAGTTTTATTCTATAATAAAAGAAAGTTTGTGTGTAATATTTTTTAAAAAGAGGTTGAAAATATAAGGGAAACAAAGCAGGATTGAAAATATCCAGTATCTTCAGGGGGCTTTCACAAATTGAATTTCTGGAAGGGAGAAAACCAGTATAATACTGTTTGCTTTGATGTCTTGTTTCAAAGGCATATAAAAAGTAAACATTAGGCAATAATTTGATTCTTTTATGTTGGGGTACCATATTTAAGTTGTTGTCATAATGCTGAGAAACTGAACTACAGATTACTTATTGTGATAGGTCAAATTATTGCACAGATTTAGTATTATTTGTTTCTAATTTGCAGGCTGCCCTCTAGTGTTACTTAATCTCAACACAACCACTTTGTTTACATATGATGAAAGGTGAAAAAACAGAGAATTTTACCAACTAATCAGCAGTTAACCCAGGCAAGCTAGATAGATAGACCCTATCTCTTAATACGTTGTCCAATTAATTTTTCACTTGTTTTCTTTTTTGTGTGTTCAAAAGAGCAAGATAATGATCAAATAAGCTATAAAAAAAGTTTAAAAGAACTTCTTTTAATAAATTTAAATAAAAATCACAAGTGTCAAGAAAATATTTTACCCATCATCAGATGGGAGATGTCTGACCAGACAGCCTCCAAGTTTATCACATCACTAGCCCTTAGGGAAAAGGTCTCCAACTTCAATACAGTATCGTATTCCAAACCTTCAAAGAGTAAATTCCATCACTTTATAGATTATTCTCTGAAGCTATTAAGAAGCACACATTGCAGCCCAAACTGTGGCATTAAGTACTTTCTGACAGTGGTGCCCGTTCTGCTTTTCTCCCAAGTTTGCAATAAGGGGAGAGAGTAACTGTCAGACTCGGTAGCTACTTTTTGCATGCAGGGTATTGGCATTCTCAGTGGATTATAAAAGTGATATTACAACCTTTCAAGTACATCTAGCTCCCAGCAGCGGAGCAACTAATAGGCATTTGATAGAAAGGCTTGCTGCTGCTGCTGATCTCCCTAAACTTTTGAGACTAAGGTCAGGAAGAACAACTAAGACCACATGAGTTCAAGACACAGAATGAAGCCAAGGGTCAAAATTATTTGGAGTCAGCTTCTTTTCTTTTAGAGGGGTGATGTGATACAGCAGTTAAAAATGTGAGCTCTGGAGTTTCCTATTCTATTGGCTAAGAGATGTTGGGAAAGTTACTTAATCATTCTGTGTCCCTTTTGCCTCATCTGTAAAATGGGAATGCCAGCAGTCCCTAACTCATAAGGCGACTCGTATGACTAACTGATACCACATGTACCAGGATGATGTCTGGTACACAGTAAGTACTAAGTAAAAATCAGTTCTCGCAATTTGGCACAAAATTCCCAATAGAACTGGCTAAATTCAGTGTCTTATGTCACCAGCTGTATGGTTCCTGGCATGTAGGTTAAAAGTGGGAAGACAAGATGACAATATGAATATTGAGTCAGTCTCTCTGCCTGTTCTGTCTCTGTTTCTTTCCACATATTCTTTTGTGAGTCGGGGCATGATTTAAAAAATAACTGGTTGACCAGTCATTCATTATTTCACTTTATTTAGGAAACATTTAATATACATGTATTATGTGCATTGAGCTATATTAGATATTTCTGAAATATTAAACAAGGTGTTAGGTGACATGATTAGGTTTTGCTCGTTTTAATTTGCCTTTGTTGGGTCTGATGCTCAATGAGGAGCATGTGTTTATCAGGCTTATGCCATGTGCCCTGATTGACAGCCTTCTTAAACTCTGGGAAGAAGGGATGTTGTAACTCTGAAGGAACACTGAGTGTGTTCTCACTTTTCTGTATGCAGCATTTAGATTGTAGTTAATGTTATATTTGGAATCATGATATTCAGAAATTTTTACTGACAAAGAGGACCCAACATCTCTGTTAATATCTGAGTCAAACCAATGTATAAAGTGTATTTTATACAACAAAACTTTAAGTTATAGGTGGAATTAACTACTTAGAACAATAAACTGAAATATCCAATTGATTCATTGGTTTAAACACTTGATTTGCACAAAATCTAAGAACTGAACCAGTAAACAGGAAGATGGATGGATTGGAAAGTAAATTCCTATTCCAAACCTTTCCTTCACCCCTACTTCTCTGAGGTTTAATGAGAAGGCAGAAAAGAAGTTGGGTGATTAAAGAACAAAATCAAGGGCCAAACTGATCATCAGTCCTCAAGCAAACGCAAGTTAATTTTCTGGCTTTATGCATCCCAAATATTTACTCCAATGAGCAGAGTCTAATTCACAAAAGTAAGAAAGTTGCTGGTCAGGAGTTAGGGAACGTGCTAACTAAAAAGAACTTGGAGGCTGGGTCCATCCGGAGAAGGATAATTGGAAGTGGTGGCCAGGGAACATTGTATTCATTTGGTATTCACCCAAACTCAGGATCATCTGACAGCTGTTTGGTGTCCCTTGTGAAACAGATTTGGGCCCTGGCTAGATGCTAGTGGACAGATGTTCACAACACAAAATCCTTCATCAAAATAGGAGCTAATTGGCACCCTTCTAATGATCGGAACAAATAAGGCAGGAATGGCTGGATCTGCCCGTACCATCTCAAGGCCCATGCCTGCCTCCCCAGCTAGGGGAGGAGGCCTTGTTGGAAAACAGCTTTCTCCATCCTCTAAAGGGATATTCAGTATTTGTTTCGTATGTATGTATGCGTGTGTATATGTGCTTAACAACTGAAACCTTTCAAGAAAGTGGGCAAATCAGGGCTTGACCTCCCACCAATGTAAGTCATAAAATGCAGAATTTTCTTAAAGTGCAGAGTTTGGTTTCTATGCAATAGTTTTTGAACAAATACATCATAGAAATTATTACATATTACCTTCATGTGAACCCACAAACAAAATGGGTATACAATGTGCTTCGCTGTATACCTTTAGCTGCAATTGATCAACGATAGCTGTGGTATAATTTTGTTCAAATAGTTTAACCAAAGTTAAAGTGAGTGTTTTAGGGGCAAACTGGTGTTTGACAAGACCCCATTCATTATTAGGGGGACTTGCTATTACTTGTAAAAGCTACAATTAAGTGTCTTTGATTTCAACAGTTCAACTGTCCTTTTAGTGCCCCGGGGCACTTTTTGAAGAGGAATTCTCCCTTTCCTTTCTCTCAGTTTTACAAGTTGGGAACAAACTCTTAACTCCTGGCCCCATTACTAAACAATCTGTTAGTCATCTAGAGAATGACAAATAATGTTTTTCTAAAGCAGGACACAGCTTTTTAATAGGCAATTCAGTACATTTTTACTGATGTTATTGTTCATTGTTTGTTTTCCGTGGACTCAAATCACATACAGAAGAGGGCACAGAATAGAGACCTCCCTAAACTCCTCTGCAGCTTCCCCACCCCACTCATTAAAGCCTCCTTTCCCCAAGCCCTTTCCAAAAGATAAAGACCTAAGGAAAGAAAAAAAACATCTCCACCCAGATCTTCCTAAAAACAAAACAAACAAAAAAAGAGATCGCTGCTATACTAACCCAGTTAAAGAGATTACACAATTTTGCTAGTCGTTTCCATAGTTATTTATCAAAAAAAAATTATAGATCGGTTGAAGCTATCTCATGTTGAGTGTGAGAAGCTATCTTAATCGTGGTATTTATTCATCCTGGTTGAAAGTCCCTTGGTTTCCCTCCCCCTAACATTCTACTCTCCGGATTTCTCCTTCCCATTCTCAAGCGTGGCTCCTGCTCCCTTGAATGAAAGGCAGCTCCGACTAAGAGGGCTAGAATGTGCCCAGCAACCAGTGCTGGGGACTATTGAGTCCATTGTTTGCTCCCAGCACTGTGGAGCCAAATCTCATTTTATAGCACAGTGTGTTCTAGGAATTCCACTTCATCAGTACAACAGACCTTCTCTAAAGCCTTCCTATTTTCTCTCTCTGCCGCTGTCACGGACAGCGCCACACAGTCCTGCAGCAGGCAATTATAATTCGCTTCTCTCCGAGGCTCTGCTCTCCCTCATGTGCAAGGGACCACAAGGCATCAGCTGCCATATGAAATAGACGCTAATGACACCAAGTGTGATCAGCCAATGCAGTCGTCATGATGGCGTGTTTTAAGATTTAATCCCTTTTAGGGACTCAAGTTGGAGTTCAGAAGTGGTCTCCTTACAGTGGTTACACATAAGAAATTTGGCTAAAATTATACTTGATGGGTTTTTAAGCGCTTACAGTTTAATGATGTGACTGTGTTTAAAGTCGAACATATTAATAAAAGTTTCCCAACACAGTCACAAAACTAAGCCTGGTACATACAGGTTACGGCAAAAGTAGGTTTACAGTTCGTACGGAAAATAATATGGTAATTAATAAATAATAATTTACTTATTTACTCACAATTGTAAACCTACTTTTGCCCCACCCAAAGTAATTTGAATGTACAAAAATGTACTTAATTTTTTTAATTTTTTTTTTCCTTCTTTTTCCAAGTGAGAGGAGGGGAGATAAGAGAGAGAGACAGACTCCGCATGCAACCCAACTCGGATCCACCCAGCAACCAGTCTGGGGCCTATGCTCTGCCCAGCTGGAGCCAGGCTTGCAAAGGAGATATTTTTGATGCCTGAGGCAGAGGCTCCACGTAGAGCCATCCTTAGTGCCTGGGGCAATGCACTCCAATCCAGGCGTGGCTGCGGGAAGGGATGAGGGACAGGGAGAGAGACAGAGAGAAGGGGGAGGGTGGATAAGCAGGTGGTCACTTCTCCCGTGTTTTCTGACCAGGTATCCCAGGACATCCACATGCCTGGTGATGCTCTACCACTGAGCCAACCGGCCAAGGCTAATTTTTCAATCTATGGTTTTCAAAGCATTTTGCAAATTAGTAATATTGTCCCGAACTTCCAAATGCAGAAGTGTCCTTTGGTGATTCACAAGGATCTTGGAAATGAATGAATGTTCTCTAGAGCAGTTGTTTTCAACCTTTTTATATTACACCGGGGGGGGGGGGACCAGTGAAAATAGGAGAATTATTTCGGGGACTGCTAAGGCAGAAATCACCCCGAGTATAAGTAAATTCTCTTATAGACTATTCTGGGTCTATAATCGTCATACAACATCAGGGTGGTTAACCCTTTCGCAGACCTGCACGGAATTTCTGGCAGACCTGTTCATAGACTGGTGATTGAAGAACACTGCTCTAGAGCACAGCCAGCTCCCTGGGGACTCCCATCTGTGCAGGGAAATGCTTGCCTCTGGAGACAGGATCTCCATCACTGCTGATTTATTTCTATACCCAATCCACATAAAATTTTACTATGCTATTAACTTTCTAGTATATTTTGGCAATGGTGGAATGAAAATGTTTTCATTTTTGTCACAGCTGGCAACATGTGGCACCACTTAAAAAAATTTTTTTTTGGATTTTGTAAAATTGCCCCATTAATAACACTTCCTGTAAGTAAGTGTAAGTGTGAATAATTGTCCCCCACTGATTGAAGGTTTTGAAAGAGAATCTGATCTGCAGGTTCAAAGGCTGACAGACACGTGAACTCTCCCCCAAGTAGAGAGGATGTGGCCTAATGCTCCGCCTGAGAAGGAGGCTGGCTCACCTTCCCACTGGGCGCACACCTAACTGGCTTCGCCTACCTTACTTGCTCCATGGCTTTCAGCATCTGTGCTGAGAGATGGGGAAGAGCATCATGCTGATGGGCCCAACCTTGCAGGACTTCATGTAGTACCAAATCATTAGTTGACCCAGGGGGTGACCAAGTAATTAGTGCAAGGCTTTCCAAAGCTGTTTTACATGCACCACCCCACAAGACAACATGGCACCTGTCTTTGCCCCGGTATGGAAAAAAAAGAGAAGGAACCTTCCTCTTGAATAAAAAAGATAGTCAGTATTCTAAGTTATGTATTCTTACTATTTTGCCTAAATATTGTGCTTTGTAATTTTCTGCTTGGCAAACTAAAACCTGTTGCAAAGGATGGTTGGCTACAAAATCTTTTCTTAAAAGGAAATGTGAACATCAGAGGAAGCCTCAGGCCATGGCCACAATTATTTTACACCAGTGGTTCTTAACCTTGTTTGAGGTACCAAACCCACCAGTTTCATATGCGTATTCACCGAACCCTTCTTTAGTGATAAATAAAATATGATTTTTTTTCCAAATTCAAGACATAGGTATATGTTTTTTTACTGGTGCACAAAATGAGCCGTGCATGAACATCACCTTGCTCAAAGAACAAAACCAACAAAGTGCATGAACTCACAACAAATTACGGTATTACTTTATTCTGGCCTCCGCAGCAGAGGCTTCTCTGAACCCCTGAGACCGACTCATCGAACCCCTAGGGTTCGATAGAACCCAGGTTAAGAACCACTGTTTTACACATTCTGGTAAATTTTAAAGAGTAGGAACAAAGGCCGCAGCTCACCTTGCAGTGTTCTCCAGCTTGATCAGAATTCTTTGACTGGTGCCAGTGACATTTGGTGTGTTGTGGTTGACATGCTTACATTTTCTGTTGTCACCGTTTCTTCAGGTTAATGCAGACAACTGAGTTAGGATCTATAGACAGGATCCTGTGACAGACCCTCAGGAAAGTCCTTGTGGGAAACGTTAGACACTTATTTTTAAAGCCCTATCCTAGCTGTCAGAAAGTTGATGGCTCTTGATACGTTAAGTTGTCAGTCCCGGCATTCTAGCTCCTTAGTGGGACTATTTATGTTGTTGTTGTAGCATGTCTGTGTTTAATTGCAAACAGGAAACTGATAGAGCAAGCTTACTGTGATTACATCCTCTGAGATACCTATTCTATCTGAATTCAATAATGAGGTCAAAACTTAGAGGTGGGCTAGAGGGAAAAGACTTGAGCAAACAAAACTATGTGCACCTTGCAGAGAGGCGGGAGCCTTGATTCAGATTCAAAGTTCACCACTCACTAGATGTGTGACCCCAGGCAAACTACTTAACCTCCCGTACCTCAGTTTCCTTCTCTGTAAAATGGAATGGTTACAGTGTCTGCTTCATGTGGTGGCTGTGAGGATTAAATTAGTCAGTGTGTAAATTGCCTTAAGGACTTGTTTCATAGTAACCACTAGATATATATACCTATTTTTACTCTTTCCCCCCAAATCATTTGCTCATGTAAGCATGCCCATGAGGCATACGTTGCAAAGTGTGTATGGTTGTGTGTGTGTGGTGGGGGGAGGGGGGTGTGTATAGAGAACAGCATGGAGAATTGATCCGACTACACTTGAATTGTAACATGGGCACATTTAGCTTCTGTTGCCTACCTGATCATTCTGATACTTTACACCCAAAGCCCTTCCTTGGTCTATTACCTCTCCTCCAACTTCCCTCTTCAGATTTTTCTACCCATATTCCCTTTGGTCAAAGCATCCAAGTGATGCTTTACCATAAAGCCTATATATATAAAGTTCATGTTCCCCAAGAACAAAGATGATACCTTAATCATCTTTGCATTCAGTGTTACCTGCTGAATGTGTGAATAGGTGCTAGTGTTTAAAGATATAGCTAACCCAGGACCTCTTTTTTTTATGATGTTGGGTTCCCATCCTTAATGGTGAGAATTGTAGGCTGAAGGTATTTGAGAAAATGGGTTGCCAAACACCTACCTGATTCCCAGGGTTGAGGCCTGGGAATTTACAGGCATCAAATATCCTTGGGGGGACTTTGATGGTCAGTGCATTTTGAGAGCCTCTGTTTTAATTCATCAATCCAAGACTAACCATTCTTCATGTGTGAGATGATTAGAGAGCCCAGCTTTTCTCCCAAGGTTTAGGTGCAGACCAAATGATGTCATTTTATGCACTATAAAGCTCCAGGTAGCCCCGAGGCACTGGTCTTACTATTAGATGCAGAGCACCGGAGTGCTGTGGGAGATCTTCAGACCACAGGGCACACAGGCACCCACTGCAAGGGCTTCGGGAAGCTGGGCCTTGGAGCAAATCTCTCCTTCCATATATCACCTTTGCTTCTGCTGTGATTCAGTAAAGCCAGTTAAAGGCAAGGTCTCAAGCCCGTGGAACCTGCCATGGGGGCCTCTGTACCATTAAATATTGTTAACATTAGCACATTTAGAGTTACGGTATTATTTCACAGACCTGGTTTCAAGTTCAAGAGCTAAAAGGTGGAGTAATGGTGTCAGATAACCTCAGAGAGGATCATTCTTTTAGTAATCTCTCCTTTCTTAAAATAATCCAGACATTGCTGACAGCATGACATTTGTGACCTTCAGTAGATAAGTTTATTTTGCTTTTAAAATAAAACCAAGGAGGCTTAGAAGTGGTAATTAAATAAAATATTATGGAAATCAATGGCCTGAAATAATTGAAGGATATTTATAATACTTATATTTTTAAATGACAATGGCTTAAAATGCCTCTAAGAAAATGAACTCTTTACCTACCAACCCCTTTTCTTTCAAACCCTAAAGGGATGCAGTTTCTTATTGTCTATTTGTATAATAAGGTTAGAATCCATTACTGACTTCACCATGATCTTTTAAGATGCCCATTTAGAAGGCCTGTGAGACCTGACCTGTGGTGACACAGTGGGTAAAGCATCAACCGGGAACGCTGAGGTTGCTGGTTCAAAACCCTGGGCATACCTGGTCAAGGCACATATGGGAGTTAATTCTTCTTGCCCCTCACCCCCTCTCTCTTATCTCTAAAATGAATAAATAAAATCTTAAAAAAAAAAAAAAGCTCATGTGCAACAGAACCAGTCACAGCCAATGAAAGATGTGTAGTCACCTGCCCCAGAAGTAGCACTGGCCTTGGGCAGACAGGTGTTGGTGATAGTGCATGATTACTGATCAAGTGAGCATTCTGATTATTGTTTGTATACTATTCCAAGCTCTGAAAATGTATAATTTAATGATACGGGGGGGGGGGAACTCTTAAGAATTTTGCATAAATGGTATACTTCATTCCTGTTATTACTAGAAAAGTATTCACATGTCACATTCTGTTAACTATAATTGGATCCTTATGCCTCATTAGTAGAAGAGGGTGTAGTTTCTCATTTACTAGAAATAACATTATAAATAAACTTTTTTTTTTCATGTCTCCAGTTTCTATCTCTGTTTACACTTTGTTTCTCTGGTCAGTGTGGGCAGAGGAGAAAAGAAAATCTGCTTCCCTAACACCCAGCAAGAGAATGGGTAGCAACAAGTCACAGAGGACTACAACATGTCCCCATGCCAACTCCCTATCCTTTCGTCTCCTAAATGTCATGAGGGTTTCGTGGTACTCTAGTCTTCCCCAGAAGATAAACGTAATCATCCCAATCCTTCTGCTTCTTATCTCTCTTCAGGTTTTGGTCTGAATTGTGTTCTAGTATCTGAGATCTCCATATGCTGTGGGTTCAAAACAATTCATCCCATGATTAAGGCTAACCTCTCAGACTCCAAGAGAAACTTTTATTTTTTGATTCAGCCCTCAAATGGTAGAGGCTTAAGAGAATTTAGTATGTGATTTTCACCCCTAACTTTCAGGGACCTACAAGATGATTAATCATTGTTTGTTTATAATTATTTTAATTTTGCTTTTTAGTTGATTCATCAAAAGCCTGAACTAAAACGTGCTTATTTGGTCTTCCCAATAGCTAGCATCAAGAACCTTTAAATTAGTGGTTTGGATACTGTGCCTATAAGATAGATCATGCATGCTTTAGTTATTGTATACCTTTTTCTAGAAGTAAAAATTGCAGGCAGAGAAGGCTGTACCTGTCCCATTATTCCCCTAGTTTTCAAGGCAGCATTCATGTAAGAACAGAGTTTAAAATGTTTTGGGGTAATGACAAAACCTTTTTGTTATCCATTAAGGTTTATGGGATGGAATTGTGCAGAACAGTCCTGTTTTAAGGTAAATTGAAACCATTCAGGCAAAGAAAATAAAGTGGTCTTTTTATAAAATCTTCTGTTGACCTGGTATAATCTGTGGGCAAGATCTGTTTGTTCCTTGGCCTCAGTTTTCCACTAAAAAGGAGATTTCTTGGAAACGTCTTAAAACCCTCCAGCTGAACAAGTTACATCAATGAAGAATGTGTTATTTAAGCACAACAATAGCTTTTGCATGGTGTATACCATTATATTTATAGACTATATATTGGAAAGAGCTTTGAATGCAACACAAATATTCCTGTCCATCAAACTCCCAGAGATGTATTGGCAGCCCTTGCGATCCTCCAGAACCATTTCCAAAGTTGTCTGTATAAAATAACACTCAGTTGCTGTCCTCCATGGCAAGAGCTTGAAACGTAACTCCATTCATCCCAAAGCAAGCCTTCTGCTCCAGTGTAAAAAGAAATGTGATACTCACTAAAAACATACCACAGGCCATGAGAACCACTGTTGGGCTGACGGGGACGTGGCAGCTAAATGGACAGGGTCAGGAGTGTGCCAGTCCTCCCTAGGAGCAAGCATTAAGGTCCATAAATCAAATCTCAAATATGGAAAAGAAAGAAAGAAAAAAGACAGCTGTCAAAAAGGGTGAAGGCGTTATAACTGGTCCCTGCTATTCTGTAGTGCCCAGCTGTGTGGATGAACCACAGAGCTTTGAACCAGTTCAAGACACATCAAACCCAAACTAGACAATTAAGTTCCAGGGCTGCCAGACATCCCTGTCTGCAGGTGTGAATGTAAGTGACAGGGTAGATGGTCTTACACAGTAACAGGATAGCCATGGAGCCAGAGTCTACCCGAACAAAGGCATGCCCAGGGATAAGGCTCAGCACTTTTGGAGACAACATTAATTCGCAGCCCCTAAAAGCACTTTAGCCACTTCAAAGAGGAGCTTACATATTGCAAGGTTCTGGGTATAATACACCTTAATTAATAGGGCTGATCATGTTCCCTCCCTATTGGCAGGATGCTTTACATTCACGAGTGTTGACTCAAGGGATCGTTCGGCTTCTTTTATTAAGTACCAGACGTATAGCAGTTTATATCATTAGATTTTCTCCTGGTTTAGATCCAAATATATTATTAGCCAACCTTAATGCTTGCTTCTTAGTAATACTGTTATGAAATAAAAGCTTCTGTTGTAGAAGCTTCCTTAATAGGTATGATTTTTTTTCTTAATCAGTACATTACTTGTGGTATTAAATAGTTAAGCAATGCAAAAATAATGATACATACTTTTAAAACAAAGCCCTTTTCATCTTAACCATATATAAAACCACTAAGTTCTGACAATACGCACACCCCAAATTTGCAGGCTATTTAGGAGTTAATTTCTCATGTTCGAATATTGAAAAATAAGCATCAAGAGAGTGTAGATATATTCAGAAGGTTTAACACATACATGCCTTGGCTTGGAATCTAATTCGGATGACCTCGAAGAAGAGGACCAGAGCCAATATTTCCATAATACTGAATGTGAGGTTTTTCAGAGCTGTCTACCCCTACAGGACACTTGGTGCACATGTCCAGGAACTACCGACCATTTCTTTAAGGCACTAGAATAAAAAGAATAGATTTATTTTCATCAGGCTAATAGAATTTTTTCTCCCCCAGGGACAGAGAGAGACTCACAGAGAAGGATAGATAGGGACAGACAGACAGGAACGGAGAGAGGTCAGGCGCATCAATCATTAGTTTTTCGTTGCCTTTGCGACACCATAGTTGTTCATTGATTGCTTTCTCACATGTGCCTTGACCGCGGGCCTTCAGCAGACTGAGCAAGCCCTTGCTGGAGCCAGCAACCTTGGGTCCAAGCTGGCGAGCTTTTAGTTCAAGCCAGATGAGCCCGTGCTCAAGCTGGCGAGCTCGGGGTCTCAAACCTGGGTCTTCCGCATCCCAGTCCGACGCTCTATCCACTGCGCCACCACCTGGTCAGGCAAGGCTAATAGAATTTTTAAAACCCTTTTAAACTTTTTCTAGAATAGCAGGAAAAACTGATGCAAACGCAACGAGCAAACAGGATGACTAAATGGAAAATCAGGCAACAGGCCTAACGAAAAAAAATAGGCTGGGAACTGAAAATAAATTGAATATATAACACTCCTCCATTATGTTCCCTTTTCCCTTTGTTTTTCATGAGAATCTATATTTATGGAAAAGTCAGTTGATTACTTATCAGGCTGAAGTTTGTGTTTGCTCAGACTCCCGATATTGAGTCATAAAAAGAGGTGGGAATGGAAATGGCTGAAGTGCAGATTAGACGGAATCAGGGAAAATGGGTGGGCTCTGGGCAGTGCTCAGGTTTGAAAGCGCTATATTCCCCCTTGCGCAGTTATGTTAATTGGAGGGGGTTTAGATAAGGATCTGCATAATGAGTGTGGGGGCTTTCCAGGCAGTCTGGAAAGTCTGCAGGCTCCAGGGAAGAGTTCCCAGTAATTACCTAGTTATAGACTTATCTGGTTGACAAGTGAGCTTAAAGCCTTGCTATTGGAAGTGTGCCCACCAACCAGCAGTGTTAGAATCACCTGAGAGCTTATTAGAAATGCAGAATCTCATGCCCTGTGCCAGACCGACCAGAGGTGAATCTGCATTTTGACAAGGTGATTGGTGATCGGCGTACACACTGATATGAGATATGAGGACATACGTGGAGTGTGGGGGCAAAATCGGGCTGTCTTAGAAAAAGGAGGAAGAGCCTGACCAGGCGGTGGTGCGGTGGATAGAGCATCACTGGGACACAGAGGACCCAGGTTTGTAACCCCGAAGTCACCAGCTTGAGCCCAAGGTCGCTGGCTTGAGCAAGGGGTCACTCTGTCTGCTGTAGCCCCTCTGTCAAGGCACATGTGAGAAAGCAATCAATGAACAACTAAGATGCCGCAAGGAAGAATTGATGCTTCTCATCTCTCTCCTTCCCTGTCTGTCCCTATCTGTCCCTCTCTCTGTCTCTGTCACTAAAAAGAAAAAAAGAAAGAAAGAAAAAGGAAGAAGAAACTATTTTTAGAAAGCTAGCTAACTACAGTAGAGGGATGTGATATTTGCTTGTAGTTTATCTTTGAAGATATAAAGCAGTCAGTGTCCTGGGGAAGTTAACCTGGACCCTGACATGCTTGAAGCCCCATGTTTGCCTAACACCCCAAAGCTACGTGAGCAAACATCCTGGGTGATAAGAAGAGTGACACTAATCTCAGTGACCTCTAGGGTTATAGCTGTTGTCAGGTTTTAAAACCAAGACTCTGTCCTTGGTTTCTAGCACATACTTATTATTGAAATGATTTGTCACAATTTTATTAAAGCTTCCTGCTTTCAAAATGCTTTACAGCCCTTTTTTAAAAAACCTTAATCATCATAATAGCCTCACGAGATAACTCAGGACTATGTTCCTGATTCTAAAAGGCGAGGATTTCAGCCCTCACCCCGGCAGTTTTGATGGATGCCAGAACTGGATGGGACCATGAAGACGACAGGGAAGAATAGATGCCCCTCTTCAGAGCAGACTGCCACCACATCTGTATGGCATCTCCAAGCCTACAGAGAGAGAGTAGATGGGTCCTTGTCTCAATGTTGCCACCCTGGACTGCCATTGTCCAGAACAACCGGGTCATGTGTGAATAAACCTCCTACATAGCTTCCTGTCCCAGTGGAGGGTGAGGCTTCAGATAAACCCTCTGCCACTTACCTTTTATGCCAAAGTCTAAAAGCAATGCATACTGACCTAGAAAAACATTGACTACAAATGCTGATATCACAGTAATGACAAATCTCTTTCTTGCTCATTGTAACATTTTGGTATAATGGTCTCAGTCCTGTTTGGCAGGCAGAATCCAATCTGAGAGTCATGGGAGGCCTTCCCTAAGAAGTACACAAGGAAACTGCCAACTAGGTTAAGCCTGACCCAGGGCCAGGAAAGAGGATTGGGAAGGCAATTTCTCAGGAATCCCAGAAACCAACTCTGTTTAGGAAGGGCCACCCATTGTGATAGCAGTTGGAAGGAGTGCCTTCAGCAGTAATAAACCAGAAGTGTAAATATGTTGCTGAAAGAAAGACTAGTCCATTCCCAGCCTTTCCAGTACTCAGATTATTTCTTGGAAACATTAGGGAGCCAAGAGAATTCTTTTTTCCTGTTGCTATCAAGCTTCATTTAATCTGACCGAGAAATGCAGCAGAGAACATTGACTGCCATATAATCAAAGACCTCCTAAATGCGTTTTAAGAGCTGCCCAAAAGATTAAAGAAAAAAAGTAAAGGAGAAGAGAGAACCTATGAAGTCTACCACAAGAGTGAAAAGGACTAGTTTGGGCATCAATTGGACCATATTGGAGACCTAATCCAGAACAGGAGGGTTGACCGCCTTATTTAAATGCATGCTAATCTTATCATATTGTCCAATTTACAGTTCTTTTTCTTCTTTCAGTACAAACTCTTATCAGTATGTGGGAGTGGTATTTCTGCTACCTAATCTGGGTTAAGCAGGTCTGCAAAGTCAGGAAACTAGTCAGATTATACCCCTTTGGAGAAAACCTAATAGTTATCCCATGTTGATTATATGGACCACTCTGAATTAAAAAATTATATTCTAACATGTCTGCCCTGGCTGGATAGCCTGGTTGGTGGTAGCATCATCCAATGTGCAAAGGTTGCAGATTCAATCTCTTCTCGAGGTACATGGAGGAACAAATCAATGTTTCTGTCTCCCCCCCAATCAATCAATCAATCAAATTGTAACAAGTCTGGATGTTAGGGATAAGCTTTATATATTAGCATGTACTTCTATATAGCCTGTTATATTTCAAGAGTAATGAGAATTATTCAGGAAGAGAACAGTATTTTCAGTAGAAACTAGACCAAGAGAAAAACAAAAAATTAAGACATATTTGCAATTTTGAAGATCGCCTCAGAAGACATAAGAGTAGAGGGTTTCAGGTGTCAGAGAACCTCCCCTGAACTGGGTCACTTTGCTCACATGCTGCTGCACGGGAGGGAGCAGGAGCAGGGGGTTTACTGAACCAAGGGGTCTTGTGAGATTTTTCCAAAAATGATTAGGTAAAATCTAGGTAGTTGTGAAATAGAAACACAGCATCTCCAGGAATTAAAGGAATTCAGTTATAGTTATAACAGAAAAACAATCATCATCCCATCGTAGTTGAAAGATGAAAGTGACATAATCTTGAAATAGAAAAGCTAGTATTTTCTGAATTTAGGGGGACAACCCTTCACTTTATGATATGCTGCTTGGGCTTTGTGAGTATTCAAATAGACCTGCACTCACAGAATTTCAGTGTTGCAAATGGAAAAACGGTGCTGTCTCCAACATGACAAAAACTATCAGGGAAAGGGGTCGAGTGGTGCGACGGCAGCCTTTGCAAGTGGAGAATAGTGGTTGCCAGTCAAGGGAAACGAATGACGAGGAGGATGGACAAAGTAGTCCTGAATAGAAGAGACTCGACTGCCCCCACAGTTTTGCTCATTATACCATTCAGTCATAGACACCTCCTGTTTCAACAAGCAGGACACAGGAAACGGCTTGACTCGTAGTTCAAAATGATGATAATAACCTTTACAACTCTTGCCCAAATCTACTAGTTTTTACAAATGGTCAAGCTTCATTTTCAAAGAAATCCAAATTCTTTTGGAATCCTAGTAGTGTGATATTTTGCGTTTTTACTTAATTATTGTTTAGCTTCTCTGATGCAGTAGATGCATGAACCCATTTTGCTTTTTAAATGACGAAGGTAAATGAGAGGGGAGAAAACAATTTTTTTCTGAACCATATTAATGAAAGATAAAGGGACATTCAGGGTTCTTTAAAAAAGCTATCAAAATTGATATCTATATGTAAAGAGATTGGAGAGGGGTCTCCTGGGAGAAATAAAACACAATGGAGCAGTGAAGAGGAAAGGACAAGTGCCGAGTGTCCTCTAGAAGATACTTTATTTCCCAAAGAAGCGTCCAGATCTCTGACTTACAGAAACACCAGAATACTGATCACTGATGGTAGCAGCTGCAGTGGATGGTTCCTAGACCTTTATATGATTTGGTTAGCAAATAACAGTAAAGGATATAAGAAATGATGATGTCAAATTTCGTATGCAAAGTCTTAAGAAACCCCATACCCATACCTGCATCTCAAATGAAGATGACTATAGAGAGACTCTTAATTTTTTATGGCTCCCAGGCTACCCTCCCAGCAGCAGGGACTGAATCCTCAGAAAACATGGAGCAGAAAGCGAATGGGCCACAACCAAGCACATATACCAGGACATGACAGGTGCTTCTGCACATGAGACTTCTTAATTGGATAAATAAAGCATCCTACAGAACTTAAGATTTTCTTCTGCCCTCAATACCCATTCATGTGTAAGATGTTACCACGCTCACTCGAACTATTAATTAGCATTTGAACTTGTAATACAATGACTTGAGCTTGGTACTGACAGGATGAACTTGTGTGGGTGGCCTCTTAGCACAAGAACACGCCACAGTAATTAACCCTTTATTTAGTCATGTTAATCTGGGGTTGTCTTTTAAGAATATTACTTTTAAATGTCCTTGAAGGTTAGTTATCACTTAAAAATAAATAATAGTAATTTTGGTGACTCTACCTCCCCCATACACACACATACACACAATAGACATAGGACTTCTGAAAAGAAACACAACAGGTTTTGATTATGAAAGACCTGTGGTATAAATCTGAATTCCGATTCTGAATACCCGAAGTGCGCGGACACAGTGATCATCACTAATTAGCATTTTGTGCAGCCAGGCCAGCATGTCATTCAACTGTTTCTGTCCCCCCCCCCATCATTAATGATCCATATGAATGTTATCAAGCATTTGCAGCCTGAGAAAGACATGATCCAGATCTGCCTCCTTTATTTTACCCCAATTAGTATCAAGTGGGGCAGAACAATCTCCCCTATAAGTCATTTATGTTTCATCAACATAATCATTATCATGGTGGTGAGTTTTATTGTCCTGGGGTGGATCGAGAGCTTTGACATCAGTTCAGTGTTGCTAATGGAAACTATTATTTGCACAAGACTTTTTCCTGTCGGCATTCAGCCATGCAAAAATATACTGTCATTTAAGTGCCAGGAGATACTGATCTGAAGTAGAAGCTGTTGGCGTACTGGTACCAGTCTAATGAGAAAATACGCCAAGGAGGAAACAAATGAAAAATGATAGTTTAGGCCAAGATTTTTTTTCTCTCTCTCTTGCTTTTGACATTAGGTATATAACATGCATACACACAGCATCAGTCTCCATGGAATATGGGGGATGCCTGATTACAAAGCAAAGTGAAAATCTTAGGGCAAAACTCAGTGCAGCTGCATGTCCCACCCTAATCTTGCCAAATCATGGATCCGACGGTGAGGGAGCACAGTGGCATGTGGGAATGATAGGGGAGTTCATTTCTTCTCCATTTCAGAGTATGACAAGGGGCCAGTAGAAGTGACATGAAACAGAAGCTATAGTCCCAAACCAGGAATCTTTGTGAACTCCTGAAGCAGGAACTTTTCCAGGGATAGCGACGTCTGGTGGCGCCTGCACACAGCCAGGGCTAGAAAGCCGCCTCCGTGCTGCAGAGTTTATAATGATGGCAGAGTCCAGTTTTACTGTAATAACTTTTTTACTTGCCTATTGTAAAGTGGTACTTAAAATGATTGTGAATCAAAAGCATGATAATGGATACTTTTCCCAATTAAAAAGATACATAATATACATCTCAGTGTAATAATAACTACATGGCCTGAAAACAATAAGTATTTGAAAATTGTGTTATATCTAAAGAAAGTATCAGACTAAACATATAAAAAAGATCAATCTTTCACCTAACCAAAAGTTACAGTGTGAGACAAGGAGTTTTTGCAGTTTAGCAAAAGAAAATAAGAGGAAATGAAATTGTGATAGAAAGACTTACCCGAACAATGAGATCAGAAAATTCTCAAGAACGCTGACCACACTAAAAATTAACCTGACAAAGCAATATAAAGCATTCTATACCTAGTGTTAGCTTAAGACACATTGGAAAGAATAATTAGTATGATTGATGACCTAAATAATTAAAATTTTATTTTAAAATGAAGAGGTTAAGAAATTCTAAGACAGAAGTAAACTAAAAACTAAAAGTATATGGACTTCAAAGACCTGTAACTCATTTCATCAGTTCATCTACCCGATAAAAATGGTGTGAACAATTCTAGTGGTGAAAATCAAGTTATTGAAAGAAATCCATCAGTTATTTTATGTTTATATGTGATCCGAGGGGAATTAATCAGGGACAAATTGAAGGAGAGCCTTGCAAGATGTCTTGCAAGAAAAAATGCATGGTTACCACGTTACAGGACTGGGAGCCACTTTGGAGTATAACTAAGAGTATGGGCAGCAGCTGCACACACTGCCCACCCCAGCTGCAGTGATCCAGCGATTCTTACAAGCAATGACTATCAATAATTTGTTTTGCTTTCAGATTTCAAAACAGAGAATTCTTTTTGCAGCGTATCAGATTATGTGCATATTCAATCGTCTACAGATTTTTAACAGCCTTAGAATTGGGAATGTGTGACCTATATTCCAGGAAAGAAAACAAAAACTACAGAAGCAACCCCGTATCATCTCCAGCTTTAGGAAGCAGAACTACCACATAACGCTTGCCCGATCATCACAACTAAAACCCCACTAACAAAAAGTTGTCTTGTGCTGAGGAGAGAAATGCTGTTGGATCTCACTCCCAGAGGTGGGGTCATTGGTGTGTGGTACATGAGGATAAGGTATAGATGTAAACAATAGCACCTTCTACATGGTCATGCACTGTTTAACGATGGGGATATCTCCTGAGAAATTTGTCCTTAGGTGATTCATGCTTGTACAAACATCACAGAATGTACTTATAGAAACCTAGATGGAATAGCCTACTACACACCTAGGTATATGGTTTTAGCACCATCATATATGACATCTGTCATGGAACATTTCGTCATTATGTGGCTTACGACTATATAATGAAGAAAGCTTTGCTTGACTGCAGAACACAATTGAAAATGTTACTTTCTTAGTTGTTATGGATGATTTCCATAAAAAAAAAAAAACTACGGCAACTCCAAAATTAATCTAAGCCTATGAAAAGCAGCTACTGAATAGTATATTCTAACATATATAACAGGTTAAATAAGTTAATAGAAACATTACAAACTGTTGTTGAGAGCAAAAGCACATCTAACACTAACTGGACTTCCGTTCTTCTGAACAGAACTATACTGAGGACTCATGTACAGTGATGGTGCTACAAGAACTCCGGGAAACATGGAATACAAGGGACATGAGAATGATTCGTTACCCCCACGCTCTGGGTGGCAGCACACCACACACGTGTGGCTGACATCTCAGGACAGTGAGTGGCACTGCACTTGGTCATCCAAGTTAATTACTTCAGGGCACTCACCAGTCATGAAGGAAAATAAAAAATTAAATGCCCAGCAATAAGTTATTTGGGGAGAATAAAATGCTTTTATAAAGAAACAACAAATGCCTACTACTGTACTAACATTGGAAAAAACAAACTCAAACCATTGAGGCCAAGTAGATGGGTAAGAGGCATAGTATTCACCTGTGAAGACAGCAGGTTCTAGTATTATTCCTACAAACCATGTAGCTTAAGTTATTAAGAGCAGATAAAAGAACTAAATGTTTTGTATGTGTGACCTTACCTGCATTTATTCCCATGTGCTGCCTTATTCCCTCTGTTATTTTTTGTTTTCAAAACATTAAAATTGCAGAGAAGGTGAAATGCCTCATTGCTACTACTAATAGTAACAGTAACCAAAACTTCTTTAGTGATGGCTACATGTTCACTTAATCTATGAAGCAACGCCAAAGGCACGTGTTCCTCTTATTCCTATTAGTTCAATCAGTCGAGATTCTAAATAGTAAAGGATTTTTCCCTAAGTCACAAAACTGAAAGAGTGCTAGGGGTTCAAGCCCAGGCTGGACTGATGGCAACACCCACAGTCTGGTCTCCCCTGACACTAAACACTGCTTCACAGGCAGGGCAGTGTGGGAGCACCAGGACAGTCTCCTTAAAGGAGGTTAAGAGCTTGTTTATTTGTGAAGTATCTGTGTTTTTGGACAAGTCACTTAACCTCTCCAGAACAATAGGTTACTTCTCTGTAGCCTGAAGTGTTAGATTAGATGTTCTTCCAGCTCTGTGAGTCTGCTTTCTATTACTGCCCTTTCGAGAAATGTATTTATGAATACATTATGAATAAATGGCCCAGGCTAGTTGGCTCAGTCGTAGAGCGTCGGCCTGGCATGTGTAAGTCCCAGGTTTGATTCCCAGCCAGGGCACACAGAAGCATCTATCTGCTTCTCCACCTTTCCCCCCTTTCTTTTCTATCTCTCTCTTTCCCTCCCACAGCCACTGCTCCACTGGAGCAAAGTTAGCTGGGGTGCTGAGTTTGGCTCCATGGCCTGCGCTTCAGGAGCTAGAATGGCTCCAGTTGCAATGGAGCAATGTCCCAGATGGGTAGAGCACTGCCCCCTGGTGGGCATGCCAGGTGGATTCCAGTCAGGTACATGTGGGAGTCTGTATCTCTGCCTCCCCTCTTCTCACTTCAGAAAAATATAGCCCCTCCCCCCAAAAAAACCATTGGTTGTTGCCAAGATTCCCATCAAAGACATAGGAGTCAAAATACTTACCCTCTAACTGCTGTTGAAGCTACTTATGGCTAGGTAGGTGCTCCAAACACTGGGCTGCTCTCATTGTGAACTTGATTTTAAGGAACACCTACTTATTTCCCCCACAAATGCTAATACATTGTCTATCTTGCCTCTTCTAATACCCCATGAGTCCTAAACTTGGAGCCAGAAAAGTACTGCCTTTGTAAAGCACAAAAGAACACCAGTTTTGTGGTTTTGTTGTTTTTGTTTTTTTTCCTGAAATCACACGAGCTCTGAATAAAAAGCTCCTCTACCATTCAGAGGCCGCCTGCATTGTGCAGCTGTTCCTTGACTGCTGAGAACCTCTCACGGCTGACAGCGCAGTACCTGAAGGAAACACTGCACATGGGGCTTATTTAGGAGTTGCGGGACCTGGGATTTCTGCCAGTGTCCCCTGAAAGACTGGTCAAACCGTGATAAGCATATTGCAGTTTGTGGTTGTTTCATGTTGTTTGCCTGCCAGCGTTTGTTTCACAATTTATAGCAATGATGTCGTCCCAGCATGCTGGCACGCAGGGACTTTTTCTTTTCCTGTTTTGGTCCCACCTCCGTGATGTGTACAGTGAGACTTTGATTGGTCATAGTCCACTCCGAGTTAGCAATGCATCACTGTGGACCGGGTTCCCATGACTCTGGCTCCCTAGGACAATGTCTCTTTCTTCACCAAGCTGATGGTAAATATCTGGTCAGCTTCATCTATTTAAAACCAGCCAAGCAGGAATCCCAGTGCTGGGGAGAAGATTCTTTTGTTTGTTTGTAAGTAAACAATGGACTCCACTCTTCCTAACTAAAATTAAATTCCAATCACTCTTAAAATAACACCAAAGAACTAATCTAATTGCATGGGTGGGGGGCAGGGACACAGAGGGAGATGAAGGCAACTTTACTGATGCTGGTGGCTGCTTCACCACCCTGTTTAAAATGTGTCTTCTAATTTATAACCCTAGAGAACTCTTTTCTTTATGCAGAGGAAATTAGGATGATCCTTACAAGCAGACAGAGCCGGGTAAACTAAAAGCTAGGTGGGCATCTTTATCTGAAATAATTTCCTTTTGGGAAAATAGGATTCAGTTGGTTGAGGGTTTTTTGGGGTGGGTATTTAACATTTTTAGTGTTTTTAAAAATGCCTATGAGCTAAAAAGCTGTGCCAAACGACTAGCACACCTTCTTGCTTTAGACTGCTATAGAGAACCCTGCTTGCCAGTCCTGGTACAGGAGAGTCTGGCGTCATGAAAAATCCACGGAGTGGGTGTAATGTTTTACAGAATCATTTCTAGGAGGAGTCTGTCTGAAGCAGAAGCTCCACTCTTGTAGTTACAACATGACCTATTTAAAAGCTGAACATTTGTGGAAAGGTGCTGCATAATTCCAACCTCTCTCTCAGCTCCCCAGCCCCTGGCACGAGCAGGACGTCAGCATGAGTGGAGACGCTTCCCGGCTATAGTGGAACCACAGCTGATGGGCTGCTACTTGTTATGTCCCTCAGGCTGACAGCAGCCTCCTTTCCTAAGGTTTGCATCCCCAGTTGAGACCCGAGACATCGTCAACCCAATGACCCTGCCTTCCTGATTGGCTACAAAGTCAGTATTAACTGTGATATTACCTTGATCACAGTTTCTAACAGTTCAGAATCCAAAGATCACATGCCTATCAAGAAACTCCTGCTGCTCACTCAGACGTGCTCACAACTTCCTTATGCCCCCGCGCCTTTTGCTCATCTCTGCAATTTCTGTTCACCTCCGCCCAGAACCTCCCTGTCTTCCCCTGACCGTCCGCTGTAAAGCCAGCTCTGTGTTTATGCAGACTTGCATTTCTGCACCCACTTGTTGCCCTGCTACCCTGTTTCCGGCCAGGTCAATGACCTTATTACTTGGTGTAATTTTAGCTTCCCTAGCTGGGAAAAATCCCCCCACCCCCACCCCCACGGTGAGGCTGACTTCTCCTTTGTTCTCTGCACTTCTCTCTCAGTTGTGCTGGACCTGTCCCATTGCCAGGGCACCCCCCTAACAGGCCACCCTAAGTCACTTTTCCTAACACAAGGTCTGTGGCTTTCTTTAGCCCCTCATTTTGTTATAGAAGACGTACATTTATATTATGCTGAGTACTTTTCCCCTCCAGGCTAAGTGGCCTGATTTATGTGTAAGTAAAGATGAGTAAGGCATTTCAAATGCATAGAAAGCTTAAAATGGGAATTTCTTCAGTTGTTCTTTATTGAATTGTGTCTCTGGTTAGGTTTCTGCAGTCCCTCTAGAAAGACCCTCTGTTGTAAAAGTATAAAGTCTTCATTTGTTCATTCAGTCGTGCAATGACCATGATGATACAGGGTTCAGCACTGGGTGTTCAGTGGTGAATAAAAAGGACACGACGCAAAAATTCATGGGGCACACGGCCGAGTGGATGCAAAAGATAATTAACCAGTAAGTATGTAAGTACATCTGCCATTGCAGCTTGTTGTTACTGGTCACTAGCACAGGGTGCCATGAAAAAGGAAAGAACGGGGTGCCTGTGGTGAGGAGGGGGTGTCAGGAACCCAGAGATAAGGTCTCTTCATGAAGGTAACTGTGAACTAGGACCTGTAGGAGGATGTGGGGCCAGCCAGGGGAAGTCTGGGGGGAGCTCTGTGTAGATAGAGGGAACCTCAGGGCAAGAAAGAATTCTAGGGTATTGGAGCACCCAACGGCGAGTGGCTGGATTGTGCTAAAGGAGCAGCAGGGCTTAGGGCCAGTTTAAGGAAGTCACAGGCTGCTCCCAGGGCCCAGGAAGCTGTGAAGGGGAGTGATGAGATCTGATTTATGTTCTGGACACAAGAAGTCAGCAAACCAGTGGTGGCAGCAGGATGGAGAGAAGGTAAGGAATTTTCGCTGTATTTCAGGAGAACGAACAAGGCCTGCTGAGATAAAGCCGCTGGATTTGGTAGCCAGCCACTGACGCCCTTGGCAAGAGCAGTGTTGGGGACTTACAGAAGGGAAACAGCTGCGGAGTGGACGGAGGGTTAGGAAGGAAGTGCACGCTCAGCTGTACTCACCTTGCAAGGTGTTTGGACTTCGCCTTCAAGGGAAGGAGAGAGGTAGAGGGAGAAAGGTTTGTTTGGAGAAACAAAACAAACATGTTTACAGGCAGGTCGCTGGATTGGGAGCGAATGAAACTACCAAAAAGAGGCAACAAGATGGGCCCTCTCAGGAGCAGTGGAGAGAATGATCTCGAACACAGGTGAAGAAGTGGGTCAGCCTCTGCCCACTCAGATGCCAGGGGAGACTGGAGGTGGAGGAAGGAAAGGCGAGGGCTGATGGCCTCTTGGCCTTTGTTTTTTCCGCCGAGCAGGAAGTTAGGCCTCAGTTTAGAGAAGGGAGTGAGCGAGCGAGCGAGCGCAGTAAGGGTTTGGAATTCTAGCTACCTCATCGATCCAGAGAGGGGCTGCTTTCAAGCAAGAGAAAGGACTGAAGAGTGGTTAGCAGCTCTGCTAACCTTGTGTCGAAGCCCTTCCGAGCAGCTAGGTGCAATTTTTCTCTAGCAGTGCCGCCTCACTCCACAGGAAAATGTGCTGATGCACTTTGGAAAGATTTTTCAATAACAAGGGCTTCCTAAATAACTTTCAGTTTAACCAGGACATCATTCAACCAGAACCTCCATCCCCCAAGTGTTTCAGTTAGTCATAGTTTTATTGAAACGTGTCAGCATTGAAAAACGCAGAAGGCAGCTAAGTAGGACAGACTAAAAAGGTGTCAGAAATCCCTCGTCTGTGCGGAGCGACAATGGCAGCTCTCCTCAATGGCTCACCGTTTCAGACTCGATTGCACAGCAGCATCATGGGTTAAAAAAAAAGAGAAGCCCACAGAAGGGGATGTGCAGCACGACCCAGGGGGGCAGCGCGTTCACAGTCCTCCAGGCCACCTGTGATGAGTGATACATGGACGGCATCTTGAAATGTTCGCTTTGAAATGAGCCGATAGCTTTGCATATAGCTTGAGTGAACAGTTAAAGGGACTCAAATGGCCGAAATGTTACCAAATAGGTAGGTGCCTTCTAGGATTTATTTGCAAACAATTCTGCGAGAATGTGTACAGTGCACACACAGGGCCAAGCCAAGGTGTGTCTGTGAGCTGTTGGCAGAGGGTGTGGAGGCAGGCACCTGATCCTGCACTTTGTAAATCATAAACTGTTTACACCTGTCATCTCTGTCTGGGTCTCGGCTAATGACACTTTAACAATAGGCTTATGTGTGACAGAGTGCTAAGAGCCAGGGTTTCAAAGCACCCACATCCGAAAGCATTGCTATTGATGGCTACTGGAGTCTGTGGAAAAGTAACAAGTACAGTGACATAGGTGAGGGAGGACTTTCACCAGCAGATTGTGGGTTTTAGAAGGATTGCCTTTGGAAATGTCTTCAGTGGAACAAGTTGACTGGGCTCCAGGCATGCAAGTTATACCATCCAGAGGAACTCAAATGCCTCTGAGACACTAACTTCCAGGTCCCACAATTCCACTGGAAAAGGCAGGCTTTAGTATATGATATTCAAGTCATTGAGTCATGTCCATCTAGCCCAGGAAGTTGTGGTGGAAATGGTGGTTTAAAACAAAAAAGAAGAACTCTGCTCCCTGTTTTCTCCATTGCAAACCCTCCCCATGCTCATCCCACCCCCCGACCTCTAGTATGATGCCCTGCATGCGGGCACTGATGAAATGTTCAGTGAATTTAAGATTTAGGAAATGACTATAATTAAAGAGCAGTGTACATAGTAATTAAGAATGTGGGATTTGGAGCCAACTTGCCCAGGGATTAAATCCCTGCTGCCCCACTTGCTGGTGTATGACTGGAGGAAATCTCCTCACCTGCAAAATGGGCAAATAATAGGATGTTTTCAATATGTTGTGAAGATTAAATGAGTCATTACACACAAAGGGTTAGCTCTGAGTTTGATGCATGGTAAATACACAATAAAGTGTTATTATTTTGCAAAAATAAATTACTCATAGGCAGAGGGAGACAGACAGCCCTTCTGAAAATATACCACCTAAATAAAGGCAAGCAGGTAGTTTTGGTCACTGGTTAAGATCTTATAAGTTTTACATTTTTAGTAGCTTATTTTTAAAGGTGAACATTTTAGATCAATATGGGTTTTTACTTTTCAAAAGGAAGGGGCTTTAAATAAAATTGCATGTACTTTTATTTTATTTATAAAAACATTCTGGCCTGACTAGGCGGTGACACAGAGCATTGGACTGCGATGTGGAGGACCAAGGTTTGAGACCCCGAGCTTGCCCCCTTGAGCAAGGGGTTACTCGCTTTGCTGTAGCCCCCTGGTCAAGGCACATATGAGAAAGCAATCAATGAACTAAGGTGCCACAACAAAGAATTGATGTTTCTCATCTCTCTCCCTTCCTGTCTGCCTGTCCCTATCTGTCCTTCTCTCTGACTCTCTCTGTCTCTGTCATACACACAAAAAAATTTATGTAAGAAAAATAAAATAAAAAAAATAAAAAAACATTCTGAATCTTTTAAAAAGTAAGTTAAACTTCTAAAATATTTTTTCCTCTAAAAAAATTAACGGATTGTGTTGCTTTTTGGAAACCAGTTAACATCTGGATTGCCAAATTTCAGTCTTAATACAGTATGGAACCACTGAATTACAATTTTTTAACTTACCAGAACTCATAAAATTCTGATGTAACATAGGAAAGGACATTTATCTTTTCAGCTGCATGAAAATGAAACCTATAATGTTTTAGGAAATAAAAGAAAAATACAAATTAAAAATTAAAACCATGTATAACAGGAAGTGCCTATAGGTCTATAACACTGGAATTTGTACAGTTACCCTGTGTATATTGTCATTTTCCAATTATTGGAAGCAACGGTGCCTTTTATATTAAAATGAAAGTAATGCAAGCAGTGGTTCTTTTCATTCTAGCTACTTAAGATTTACCACATTTAATTCAAATGGATGTTTGTGGGACCATATTGAATTATACTCACCTTCTGATGAGTATACTTTCTTCTGATGAGGAAAACAAAACACAGCACTCCAGAAAAGAAGGAAATGCTGGTCAAATTTGCTCACTTAATCCTTACTTTTAGACCATAAAACACCTGTCTTCTAGCGGTGTCTCAAGATTCTAAAATAACTGGTTGAAATATAAAGTATTTGATTAATCACTATTTGCACTAAGTAGGTTCTTTCTTCACAGTGACCAGATTCCTTTGTTTTTGTTGTTGTTTCAATGCCTGAGGTTAATAACACCCTAGACACTGCCTACATGTCCACCCAGTATTGGCAGGGCCTTGGCTGCTTATTATTATGCCAGTTTCACAATCAGAATCCATTAATTAATTTAACATACCCAGAGAAAAACTCATTTGTCTCCTTCAATGTGTTTCACAGTCAAAGTGACACAGGGTCGGGCGTTATCTGGTGGAGAGGGACAGTGAAATTAAGGTCCCTGGGTACCAGCCATTCACCGCAAAAGAATGGATGATTATCAAGCTGGATATAATTAGAGAGCCACAGCAGGCCTCCCCCAATACACGGGCTATCTGCCTAGCACAAAGCTTTAGATCCTTAATTTGTTGCTGGCCAGAATATCTATAAAGTGGTCATGCATTTTTGTATACCATCAATCACAACTTACATAGGCAACTGCTGCTGTTTGCATTTTGGAAGCTTGGCAGCTGTTAAGCTTTTGCCGGGTTTTCAGAAAGAAAGATAGGATGCAGGTCTTCGGAAAGGCTTTTAGTGGCAGAATGATGACACCTGCCAGGATCGTATTGCAGGCTCATTAGCTGAGTGGATATTTGAGCCTAGTCAAAGATACACTCATATACAAAGTCATCTTTTTCATTAAGCTAATTCACCTGAGCTAGCTTTCCTGATAATCAACTGCTTCTCCAGTGTCAGCTCCACTCTGTAGAGACAAATGAGGAGTGGGGGGTGGGGCAAGAGGTACTGGCCAGGCGGGTACTGGGGTCTATGTGGTAGTTTTTCTTTAATTAATTGGGCACTTCCAGAATATCCACATTATATTCGCAAGCAAGGGAGAAACATGGCAGGAAGTTTACCAAGGTTTGTTACAAGGATGAAGTTGGAAAAGGCAAAAGAGATTGTGTGCTACATTAATCGTTAATCGCATAAAGTAGCACCCAATTGTTAAGAAAGGAAATGAGGAAGGGAAAAGGGATACATGTTTGTTGATACGGTGTTTAACCTCTTGTAATCCTGGAGAGTGTAAATTGCTCTACAGATAGATTCACTTCAATGATATGACTTAAAGGAAGTTATATCTGCAACTTAGATCCCACAAGGAGGTGTTAAAGAAAAATCTGCATTTCCCCTCCCCATCCCTCTTTCTGTTCTCCAAGTTGCCTCTGTTCATTTTTAATAAGCCTTTGCTTTGTGGTATTTAGACTTGAGTGTTATTAAATGAATGGCACTTAAGTGGGACTTCAGCCTGTTAGATGGATTAGTTGAGAGCTATTTGGATGTTAAAATTTAATCCTATCTAAGGTTTTGTGGTCTCATAGTTGACTTTTAACTGAAAGTTCTTACTGGCTTTTCAGGTCATGCTGTTACCTATGCCTTAAAACTAATAGTTAGACTTCATTAAAATCAATTGGTTTGACAGAGACATGAAACAGTGTATGGTACCTAGCACAAAGCGAGAACATTACCTCTTAGGAGATAAGAATTCTTTCTCCAACTTCATTTATAATTTCACCTCTCATGGCCTACTGGGTATAAAGATCACTTTCAGAAACTTATATTTCCCTACATATAATATAAAAGCCCATATATTTCCTTGTATTAACTCATCAGAAACAGTCTGTTTTATTTAGTAAAACCCAAACCATTTGTTTAATTTGGCAAAACTCATCTTTTGGCCACATTCAATTTGTTTTATCTCGTGTTTTAAAAGATCCAACCCCACCCATTTTTAGGGCAGAAATGTTCAGTTACTTAGTTCTAATGACAAAATATTTAAAGCCAAGTATGAATGTGAAGAATTAATCTCTGTCTGAATTGCTATTTTGTTGGTAGGAACTTTAAGTAACAATTTAAACTTCATTGTCAGAAGTCGGCAACTTAAATATCATCATCTTCACACCTGGGGGAATCGCGGCCAGCTGCCTCTTTCTCTCAGTTCTTATTTCATTGTCCATATAATTGAATAAAAAATCTATTCCAATGCAATATTGAGGTCACAGACTTAATAATACAGAAGTTGGGGAATGCAAAATTTACTTTTCTCAAGATAACAATTTCTCCCGTGTGCTGGGCATTACATGCACCTAAGCTGTGCTTTCAGCAACATAACTAGGTCAGGGACTCATCAGATATGAAGGTGTTCGTGTTACTATATGAACACCAGAGTCTTACATTTCTTGTATACAGTACTTCAAGAGCGTGTATTTGCAAGTCCAAAGGCAAATGCTGTGTCAGTCTGCTGTGTATTACCAGGCCGTGTGTACCTAATCGAGTTTCTGAGGCCAGTGAGCCTTAAGGCCTTTAAAAAAGAAAGTCTGGTGCAATCTACAGTAACCGCTTCAAAGCTCCAATCCATTACAAAGTGAACTATATAAGTAAGTCTATACCTTTCTGGAAAAATTAAAACTGAGAATGTGTAGCAATTTTTCTTGGAGTATATATGTATCTGTACTGTATTTTACAGTTAGTTATTGACATGTCTGTCTGTCCCATAAACTGTAAATCCTGAGGACAGACTGTATATTCAATTATTCACTCACTGATCCATTTATTTATCCATCAAACATATATTGGTCTTTGCCAGGTTCACTGTATAGTGTTGTAGGCAGATTAGTAAACAAGCAATGTCAATTTGATTGTTATGCTAGAGCCCTTTCATGTGGAAGAAAGGAGAGACCTTAGTGATTGACTGTCAGTGGGATCAGGGAAGACACCCCTGAGGAGGTGATGCTTGAATAGTGTCTTAAGAGAAGGGTAGGAATTCCCAAGACAGAAAAACGAATGGGATAGAGAAGTAGGGCAGGGGTAGGGGATAGCATTGGGGAAAAAACCCAGAAGACCCAGTGCAGCACACTGCAAGATACAAAGGATCAGAGGAAGAGAAGCAAAAGAAAATCCTTTAAGAGCCATTCTTGCAAACCCCACCCATTGAACTGAATTGTGAGAACTTCTCCACTTGACTGTTAGGGATAGTTCGCTGAAACGCTGGTGTATACTATTAATCCTGGTCAGGCAGGCAGGAAAACCAAGGTGCGTGGGCAGGCTGCTCACCTAGGACTGACGTTCTGAAGTGCCGCTTCCTTCCCAAGTTCTTGTATATCAACCATACCTCATCCTTCTTCTGGCCACAGTGCCTTCCTTGCTCATCAATGCAGACTAATAAATGCTCAACTTTAATTGCTGAAAATAAGTGGAAGTGAAAGGGCCCCTCCCCTGGAGGTGTTCCCAGTGTAGTTGGGAGGAGAGATGTGAAACAAGTAGATAATGACTAACACCAGTGACCAGAAGCTGTTTCTCCTTCTCACACTGACATGGCTCTAAAAACGCATCATAAAAAGTGCAACTCTCCCTTCCTCAAAATAAGTCATTTAGACGTCCATGAATTTTTGGTTAAACACCAAACTGCGGTTACGTACCATCTTCTTAGAATGGCAGCTATGCATAAGTGAAACAAGATGTGGGCAGCTCCAGTGCAGGACACAGAAAGCCATGGCTGGGAATGAAGGGGAAAGGGGAAAACAAACTACAATAAGGAAGTACTTTTACAAAATACCGTATTTCCCCACATATAAGACGCACCCTTTTTCGAAAAATTTGGGGTCTAAAGACTGGGTGCGTCTTATACAGTGATTGTAGTTTTGTTTTTTTTTTACTTGCAAATCCCGCTTTTTCGCACTGATGATGAGTTGTATGAATTTTATGATAAAAAACTTGAGTTCAATAACTTTATGTAATACATTTTTTTTTCTAATTTTGGGCCCCAAAATTAAGGTATGTCTTATACATGGGAGCAACTTATACATGGGGAAATACAGTAAGTGATATATAAGGATACAAAATGAAACATGAGGATACTTGAAGAGTTTCCAACCGCCAACCGTTAAGTACAAAGAAAGGGTACTGAGAAGAAAGTGGAAGCTTCCATTTATAAGACACAACTTGATGGGCCAGGGGCCAGTAACTATTGTATGAAGAGAAAGCATCATTATCTGATTTTACAGTCTAGACCCCTCAGGCATACAGCAACTGAACAACTAACTCAGGGCCACTTAGCCACTAAGGGGAGGAATTGGATGGAAACCCACTAGAATATAAACATGAAAGCAGGAACTCCTTTTGTTCACTGAGGAATCCTCAGTGCCTAGGCCATATCCGGCACATAGTAGGTGCTCAGTAAATATTTTCTGAAACAACCAGACTTCAAAGCTTGTGTTTGCAAAGTGTCAGGGGCAACCTAGTCACAGAGAAGACAAACTTTGATACTTATTCCTGGGATAATGAATTGCCTAGATAAGCAATTGGGTAGACATTCAGATGGGATAAATGAACTAACAACAGTCAGAACAAATAAGGAAGATGAGTTAAGAGATAGAACTGCCTAGGTCTTTGCCCAAAACATTTTTCTTGTACTAGTAAAAAATGTTTTCCTTACCATTGAAACCATAGCTAAGACAAAGCATAGAACATTTGACCCCTAGAGAATATCTTATAAAAATTAAGTGTGTGTGGTTGTGTGTGTGTGTGTGTACATACTCATACACACATTCTATAGTTTAAGAACCTGTGAAAGTAAATGGATATGTCGAAAGATGTCTTTAACCTTAACTCAGCGTTTTCTAGGGGAAACTCTGTAATTACTGCTGTGTTTTTGGCGGTGACTGTTCATGATATTTTTAAAGGTCTGACAGCTGCCCTACTCATATTTATGTTTCTTGTTAGGAAGACCAAGATTCCCAACTCTGGGCTTGTAATGAGGAAAGGAATACAATACAAAAAGCATGAAAAGGAATATGAACTAGATATTGCCGGAGAGACAAACCACATATTCTATGCTGCCTTAATTGGAAAATGGTTCTTTCATGGGGTTACTTTCTTTTTGGCTGAGATAATTAAGTCTGGGCTGACACTGGTGACCAGTACTGATGATTTATAGCCAGTTACTAACAATGCAGCAATCAGTAATCAAAATTTATATTTCCCAGGTTACCAGGGCACGATTAAAGAGAAAACTGTTTTTGATAAGGCTGTGAGATAGGCTTCCTAACGCAGTCTTCACATGGCCTGCCCTCAGTAGCATCTCGGTGGGTTAATTAGGCCTGCTCCATTTCAATTCTGTTGTAAAAGAGAACATACCTATTGTCCGTGTTTACGTTAAAAATACTTTGCAAGCCCTATGCTAGTACAAAAGTTTCTTCACAGCTCCCTGTAATTTTTAATGGATTAACTTATATTTTGTTAGTGGTTTGGCATGAGGATAGGTGGGCACAAAATAAACTTAGATGTTTTAAAAGCCACTCCATGCAGCTGGCACAAGTACAAGCTTTTTGAATCATGATTAATTATCCCTGACTATAGCTGTAGGCATTGAAATAGAAAGGATTAGGATTGTAATTTTGATACTACTTCTGTTTATATCAGCAGTTCCTAAGCTTGTCTGCTCATAAGAATCACCTGGTGGGCTTAAGTCACAATTGCTGGGTGTGGGACACAGGCATTCTTAGTTTCTGAAGCTCTCCAGGTGACTCCAGCGTGCAGGCAAGTTTGGAAACCATCAGTTTATACTTACAATATGCTATATTTTTGCATTACGCTATGGATAGAGCAGCATGTACTGGTAGGTTGGTGAAAAGAGAACACACGTGTTCATGCGCAGAACTTGCCTCCAAGGTTCAAGCTGGAGTTGAAATTGGAATCAAAAACTACTGTCTCCTATGCACCCCAGGGAGAGACTTCGGGCCCCAAGAAGAGGAGCATCCTGAGACTCGCCTGCTGAGAGAAGCAACTTCCAAGTGGTTGAGAGGGACTCTGGGGAGAAGGGGATTGAGTAAGGAAGAAATGAGCCTCTGCCCCCCTCGCAGCATCTAGCTCGGTGTTTGTTGAATAAACAAGTGAAAAGACAAGAAAGGAGGAGACAGTCACATGTAGCTCACCTCCCAGAAAAAAAAAGGTGCTGGGATAGGAGGAAGGCCACTTTCCATCCATCATATCCAAATAGAGGCCTCTCTACTCAATTCTCTTTGCACTCCTGCTAAGCCTTGTGTTCTCTCCAGCGTGGTCAGTGTGCCCTTCTCTCCGGGAGCAGTCACTCTGCAATAAGCCGAGGTGACCACCCCGAGCGGAACTCTCACTCGGGTTCTAAAAAGTGGGGCATACTTCGCGGATGCATCAGAAGCAGCTTTTGTCCTTCCTTTGCCATGGGGAGGTGCAGGCCAAGAAAGGGCAGTGACACCAAGGAACGTGGGGTCAGGAGTCTGCCCAGAAGTGAACGTACAAACAGAGGGATACAAGGTTCCCATGCACAGCACTGGAGTCTTGTTTATGGAAAATCAAATTAAAAAAATATGAAGGGCATTAGCGTTGAGCTCTTTTGACTCTTTGTATTTGACTGCACTTCACCCTGGCTCCCTGAGTTTGCAACATTTTTATTTGACGGCTAATAAATTAGACCGTGTTCACATGGCATGCGGGTGGGTTTACAGTGTTGTGCAAACTACTGGCTGCCGTATACGTCCATCTGCATCACAGACAAGCTAAAGTTACCGCTACTGACACTCCTGTGTCTAAAAACTTCCCTCCGTCTCGTCCTATATTCCGGAATGTTACCATTGAATGAACGTGTAGTGAAGGAAACATGAACACGGGAGCTGGGAAAAAATGGAGGAAATTGGGAGGTATCAGGAAGCCTGAGTTCCTGTTTGCCTCTAGAGACACAGATTTTTAAAAAATTACTAGGTTTGTTTATTCCAAAAATTAAACACACCCTCAAGAGGAAAAGAAATATAAAAGAGCACAATGTAAAAAGCAGGTTTCTTTCCTACAGCTGACCTCCAGTCCTCCTTGCTCAGAGATGGCCACTGCTACTAGCTGCTTGTATAGTGGCCATAAAAAATGGTCACAATTGTTTCTTTTAAAACAATCAGTCTTGGTTTGTATTTCAACATTCATTTTTTAAAAATGCCTCTTTTACAATCATTGTAGAACTCAATGTGCTGGTACTTCAAAATACTCAAAGCCACTTGAATCAAAGTCAACAACTATTTAACGAGTACTTCAATGTACAAGATGTTGCCTAAGCAAGCCATTTCTAACAAGAACCTTACATGTAGACATTCCGTATTTTTTCTGGTATATAATCAAAGAGTCTAAATTTATGTCTTTGTTTTAAATCCTTTTCTCAGAAACAGAGACCATCTCTTTATTGTCCCTCATCTCCACCCCCTCCTTCAATTTCTCCACCTTTCACACATTCTCTCACGTGAGATCTGTCTTCAGCCCAGGCCTCTGGGTGGGTGGTACGTTCTGGCCAGAGTACTATCACTCGTACCTTCTTCCAAATGGATTGGCTCAAGGATTTGATAGTCCCACAAGAAATAAAACTTCTTTAAATTGTGTAAGAAGAGGAGCTACAGTGCTCTCTGCTTGAAGACGGAAGGATGAGAGATGGGCCATGACAAAGCAGACAACACCACCCATGTCCCGTCTGAAGAGGGGGAACACCCACACTCTGCAGCCCAGAGGCATTCTGGGTTGATTGCACAAATGAGGGCCTCAGAGCCCCCTCCAACTCCAGCCAGCAACATCTGTATATCTTTTCTCCAGCTGGCTGGCCCAGCTGTTCTGATGTCAGGAGAAAGTTATGAGTCACTGGGAAGGGATTTGAGACAAGAGCGAAGTTAAATCATCTCTCGGGGTCTGTATGTCATTGGCAATTGAGCCTTAGTAACAAGCCAGTGGATGACATTCATCCCCAGGAAGGCCACACACCAGAGCTTAACTTTGTATCCCACACTTAAATACCTTCTCTGGGCTTTGCAGAGGTGAGAAGAGGTAGGGCAGGGTGTAGGCTGTATGTTCCCACTCCAAAAAGCCTCTGGTCCTCATTTAGCTATGACCATTTCCCTCCTTACAAATACTTTTTGGCTACTGATCTATCACCTAGCCGTGTTGGTCAAACTGGGATCCTGCAGTGAGACCTAGCCAAAGCCCGAGGACTTTCTCTTTAGTCCTTTGATCCCAGACATGCTTTTTCATCAACAGAGCTGTATGGGCAGCTTCCAGCAAGAGCTTGAGTTAACAGCAGGATTTTGCTGGACCATCTATTGTTTCCCCCACTAAGCAGTGTTCCCTTGCCATGTGGGAGGAAGGACTTGTCAGAGGACCCAAGGATCAAAGGTAATCATATTCTCCCCTGAAACCTGACTCATTGCCTAGTCTGCCCCCCCCCCATCCAATGTCTGACTCCTATGGACAGAAGGAATTGCACTCATCTGGCCTCCCATACCCATAGGTAGGCCCGTCCATATCTGTATTACTGGGACTATTAAAAAGTTCCTCCTTATTTTGAGCAGAAATTATCTCCTTACAGTTTCTGCCCATTGATCTTAGTTCTGTCCTCACTGTCTTCCAAATTGCTCATCAGATATCTGAAAATGTCTATCCTTGCCCCTCGCATGTCCACTCTTCTTTGTTTTAACTCTGATTTGCCAGAAATTGTTCTGATCTTCTTTTTTGGAGTAGCACTTATTCACATTCAGTGTTTGTTTGGAGTCCACTGTGTAGTAAGCTTTGTTCCATCCAGAACATGGAGATACAGTGATTAACAAGACAAACTTGCTCTTATGAAGCTCCCATTCTAATGGACTGGAGGGACAGACAAAAGCAAACAAGAATGTACATGTGGAAGGGTCAACAAGGGACGGACTACAGACATTGAGGATAAAATGATGGGGGGGGGAAAGGCATTGGGTTGTTTCAGGAGTAAGGGAAGGCCTGTTTGAGGAAGTGACATTTTAACTGCATTCTGCATGACAACAGTGAGCCAGCTATATGAACACTAGAGGGAGGGTGGGGGAGATTATTCCAACTGGAGGAAGTGGCAAATTCACAAGGCGAGAGGGCGAGCTGGGGGGCTGAAGCAGAGTGGGAAACAGTGGACAGGAACAAGATGGGAGCACGGAGTAAGGTGGTGCATTTTGCACCCAGGATAGCAGGTTTCAATTCTGTTGTAAACACAATAAGAAGCCACTAGAGAGTTTTATGCAGAAGAGGACATGATCTATGTTTCTAAAAAGATCATCAGCTGCTTGGTGGAGATTAAGTGGAAAGAGGGCCAAGTGGATGGAGGGAAACTAATCAGGAAGCTACTACAGTTATCCAAGCAGGTGCTGAGGGTAGGCGGGACGATCATAGGTAGCAGACAGCATGGAGAAAGGTTGGCAGATCTGGCATGTGTTTTGGTTATAGGGTCAATATCTGGATGTTATCTCTACAGGCACAGAATGCATGACAAAGCCCATGACCTCAGTATCACTCACTGTCCTAGCAGGGTGCCCCCCCTGTTGCACATATTAGACTCAACCATTTCTTGAGTGTTTGAATGGATGGGTGAGTGAGTGAAGGGCAACCACTAACAAAGATTGTTTCTCATTTTACTGAACAGTGAAAATGAAGTCCTTGTTCAATGCCAACATGCTTGTACAGTATATTCTCATGTCTCATGCTCTCACTGGTCACTGCAAAAACATTAAAGAAGTAATTCAGGATGTACAAAATGCTCCTTTGGAGTAAGATCACTTGCAAAAAGTGGGAAAATTAGTAATGACTCTTAACCTTCAAGTATACCTTTGGTGTGAGGGAGGAGGCAGCATTCTTACGTCTCTCACTTTCAGGTGGGGAAGCAGAGCTCAAGCTTGGATAACCTCGCTCAGGCACCATAAAACATCTTGCTCCCTCCTCATTGAAGATTCTGGACAAGTGTCAGCCTTCTTTCATGTCTTAGTGTTGCTGGAGAAGGCTGATTAAATAGCTATGTGAAGAGCACATCTGCTTATTCTTGCATAACACTTCAGAACGACTTTTCCTTTTTTGCTCTTTGGAGCGATGAAGACTATGTTAACTGAACAGGAAGAGTGAGTATCACTGGGGAAATATGCCATTCGAAAAGAAGTTCATGCATTATTCCCTCTGCACATATTCAAGAGCCACGCTCTTTCTGTTTCACTGCCCAGACCATCTAATCCCTACCAGTGAAGCCCTGCATGACCCCGATGGACCCGGCGATGTGTAGCATTCAAAGCCATTTATGCATTTACTGCACCTCCATTTCCTCCCCAAGATAGGCAAGCACGTGTGTGCAGGGATCCGTGTGCTCTCCAGGGTGACCAGCTGCCTGGGTGCCTCTGCTGAGCCGCGCATGGATCTCATGCTCACTTTCTCTCCGATTTATCGTCTCTCATTTGTCTGACCCTCAGCACTTTAATTTGGTTTCTGCTTGTCACACTCAAGCTTATTGGATAATTTCCCTTTTCCTCCTGATTCTGGTCTCTCTCACAGAGATTGTAATTACTGTGATTGTCCGCTGTGCTATTAATTACGGTAACTGTGCTTTATTTATTTATTTAACTTTAGATTTAGGAGTTAATTGGCAATATCCATGTGCTGTTTCCCCATCCCTCCCCCCCCCCAATAATTTGGATTTTTGCTATAAACCATTTACCTCCATTTTATCTCGGAGTGAAAACTGATTACCATTGTGCCTGATGACCAGTGTCTGTCTTGTGAGAAAGAAATCAGAGGGGGACAGTCTGTGGAGAAGTCCCTCAGAGGGGATGAGAATATGAATGTCTGCCTCCTCTGCCACCCCCAGGATACCAGCTGCCCTCCACAATTAGGCTTAAAATAAAAATTTATTTTATTAATGGCTCCTTCCACTTATTGGTATTAATTATGAAAAGACAGCTGCAGGTATTTGGAAAGTAAGGTGGCAGGTACATAACAAAGCAGAGGACCGACTCTACCAGCTGACCATTACCTCTGATTATGAGGACTGGAAAAAGCAACCCCCGGGGCCATTCCCTGGGAAAGAGGACAATTACAGGCTGCAGACATCACGGACATTCCTTCGGAGAAACCACCACCAACTGCATAGAAAGCCTGTGACATGTACACACCTGACACTGAGAGGAAGGGGGCTGATGCACCTGAAGTTGGCTGTGGGATGGGAGGAGAATGAAGTGCGGCCATGCATGCTGCTGCTGCATGTCACTGCCTACCCGTGAGAAGCTTGTGATTGTCACTCCCAAGGCCACCTCTACTCTGAGAGCATCGCTTGTTTTGTGGAGGCCTGTTCTTATCAGTGACCTATATAGACAGGAGCCTGAAACCCTGTTACTATGAGCTCAGGACAGGAAATTCAGACTAGATGACTTGGTCAGCAGTTCTTAATCTCTGAATTATTCTTGCAAATAAAGTGTAATATGAAATACTTTTTAAAAAATAAAAGAAATCAGATTACACTTTTTTAATTCTATAAGACTCTCCCACTAGAGCATGGGACAATGAGAGAGGTCCTGCATTTAGGAAAACCAGTTGCTCCAGAGGATCTCCTTGCCCTTTGATTTTTATCCTGTTTTTAATATCTTCAGGGACAAAGGACTCAAGTGCCACAGTCTCTTCTTTGAACAGATGTGTTTTGGAGTTTTAAATTTTTCAGATTTCAGAAGAGTAACATGGGACATCTATTCTTGCGGGGGCAGCATCCAGAAATCAAACTCAATACTATTTTTGTAGTGAAATGTATAAATATGCATCCTAAGAATTAGATAAAAAAGGACTATAAATGACCTCATGCCAGTTCAGGTCAAGTTTTGTCACAAAATGAATAGGAAAAACTTCAAATTTGGGGGTTTATTTTCGGTTTCTTTTTTGTTTATTTTTTGTCATTGCAAATAAGGTTCTGTATTACCTGTATTTCCAAAACCAACTTGCTTCGTTCACAGTTAGAGGAACAGAGAAAAAACGAATCTCGTTTTTCTTTTAAACTTAAGGTGAAATAAGAAAGATTTCATTAAAAACAACTACTACCACCAAAAGAGTCCATCCATATGCCAGCCACATTCACCTCAATGATTGGGTCTTTAAATCTGTTTCTGCATGGTGACCTTTAAGTCACCTATGTAAGGATCAAGTCATTAAGTGGTGGAGACATTTAAACACACCCATTATTTCCTGGAAGGTAACTCTCACTGGCCTTAAGGAAACATATTTTCAGGATGTTTGAGAATGATAATTAATTTTAAGGGTAGGATTTCACATCAAAAATAAAGAAACATTTCCGGGAGTGTTAGCATTAGATTTAACTGATTGGGAAGAGGCAACAGGGGATGGTGCTCTTTCCCGTACCTGCTCCACGTAATCCAGGAGTAGCCCTTTATAGGTAAAGAACATGAACAAAGCCAGTCAAGCTACCATTCATTTCAGGAAAACTTAGCGAGAAGTTCTCTACCAACTACAATAATAAATTTAAGTAGGTTTAAATGTATGGGTTTGCAGTTTTCATCTGGGTCACAGGATATAAAGCAAAGCTTCCCCTCCCCTTTAATAAATAAAAAGAATTTCCTAAAGAAAATTGTGGAAATTTAAGAGTTAATGCTTCCATCTCACTTTTGTTATGAATGTGTCTAGATATACAACATAATACAGATAGTCCTCTGTGGTTATAGATATTACACTGATGATAAGCACCCGTCAGCAATACCATGCTTTGTTATAGAGATCTTAAAATGCTATTGTGTCTCTTGATATACCATTAGAAGCGTGTAGTCAAATTTAAATGAATCAGAGCTCACTGGATGAGACAAGGGATACAATAAAAATGGCATGCAGTGAACATGAGAGAACCTAACACAAAATGTTTAGTTCAAGGAAATGTCTGTCCACATCCTGATCTTGAGACATGTTACCAAAAACACAGTAAGTTTGTAGGGTTCAGTCAAGGTTCCAATCATCTGTGATTGGTACTATTGTTATTTTAGGCTGTGACTCAGAGATCAAAGAAGGAGACACTTGCAGGTTGTTTTTATTTCTCTCCGAGCCAAGTTTCAATGGACTTCTACTCTAAAACCATAGAAAAAAACACAACCCTGCAGCCACCTAAATCTGGGCAATCCCAGGCCAAGTGAGGAGCAGGAAGGTGAGAGTCATGTCTGGGAGATTCTGTTTTCTATTAACTACACTGAACAAACAGAGGAGAATTTATCAGGGAGAGGCACCCTGTCAAAAGCCAGTAATTACTCTTTTTTAGTTTAAATCAGTTTAGGATTTTGACAGTGGTTCATGGAAAACTCCAGTCATTAATATCTCTAGTCACTCTACAAATATCTTTCAAAGGGTTGGGGAAAAGTGCCTTCAATTTACGCATGTTACTTTCACCCTGTTTCATTTTTAATGAAATTACAAATGGACAGAAATCTAGAGGGGGAATATGATAGTAAACTCATGTAGCATCTCGAATGAATAAATACCAATATTCTGACATTCTACTTCAGACCTCTGCCTCCCATCCCTTCTTCTGCAGTATTCTTCGGAGGAAAAAGTAATCAGACACAATCTTTATTTTGTTATAATTATTAAACCAAACTTTAGGTGTAGTGAAAAAATCCACCAATTACTCTGGACAAATAATATAAAATTCCTTAAGCAAAGAATGAAATGGTCCAATTTGACTTTCAGAAAGTCCAGTTGGCGTGGAGTTGTTACGTTTTCACATCCTGCTCTCTCTCTTTTTTTATATATAGACTTTTTTATATTTTTACTTATTTATTTATTTATTTTTACAGGGACAGAGAGAGAGAGTCAGAGAGAGAGAGAGAGATAGGGACAGACAGACAGGAACGGAGAGAGATGAGAAGCATCAATCATTACTTTTTCGTTGCCGTTGAGACACCATAGTTGTTCATTGATTGCTTTCTCACATGTGCCTTGACCACGGGCCTTCAGCAGACCGAGCTGCCCCTTGCTGGAGCCAGTGACTTTGGGTCCAAGCTGGTGAGCTTTGGCTCAAGTCAGATGGGCCCCACGCTCAAGCTGGCCAGCTCAGGGTCTCGAACCTGGGTCTTCTGCATCCCAGTCCAACGCTCTATCCACTGCGCCACCGCCTGGTCAGGCCATCCTGCTCTCTTGACCTGATTCTTCTACCCAAAATGTCGTGCTCCTGCCTGTCCCTCCTCTAACCCACACAGCCCACAGTGACCCATCATCACACAGTCAGCGAGGGCTTTCTCCCACCAGAGACCTCCTCTGCTGATCGCCCCACTCACATTTCTCTGCAACATCTTCACCCCCCAGGCAGTATTCTTCCCTACAGAATTTTAATTTCTTTTCAAAATGTTATTATTGTCTGTTCATGTTCTATTTTGGGACAATGGGCAGGAACTATCAGGCCCATTTTATAAAGAGTGAGGTCCTGCGGGGAGTATAGGGCACAGGGGACTTTTTTTCCATCTCTGTCTGTATCAGCATCTAGCACAGAGCTGGCTCCCAGCAGAAAGCAGGGACTCAGTAAGATGGAAATCAGGCAATGGAAGTAATGAACATCAGGCAGCAAGCCAAGGAGAAATGAATGAGTCTTGGCTTCCTTTCTGAGAGCAGCATAATGTAGTACAGAGCTCACTGGAGGAGTCGGGCGTCCTCAATTACTACCTAGCTTTGCCACTTTTGAACTGGGCCACGTTTTGCAGGTGACCCGACTTCTCAGGGCCTCAGTTTCCATAAAAGTAAAATAAAGGGGATATTTGTTTCTTTCTGCCTCTGGAGCAGATGTTTGAGTCCAGCAAATTACAAAAATGAGAAGGGTGGAGGTGGCAGAAAGCTAAGGTGTGGCATCGGTTAATACGGCTGAGGTGTTGCAGCTCTTTGAAATCAAGATAGTTTGTCACAGTATTTTCAGGCCTGCTGAGACCAGAACTATAACTTCAGAACCCTAAACAGTCATTAGACTGCATCTGAAACATCCAAGAAAAGTACATTAAATGCACTGGCTCAAGAGTGTATGGGTGTGTGTTGGGGGTAGGGGGTGTTGGTAGAGAGAAAACTGTGGCACATCAAAGAATCACCTGAAATACAAGACTTGCCTTCTCCCCTCCAAAGATAACAGGTTTACAACCAACTTTAATTTCTCCAAAAATATTTTTCTAAATATACTTTCTAAATTCACAACTGTTTTCCTGTTCTTTTCTTGGTAGTGGTTTTAGATCTAAAATGGAACATCAATTATGCACAGTCGATATTTATTATTATACTCCATTGAATGCCATCATCATTCTCCAAAACGTGTTGAAATTAGGTCTGTGGCATTTCCTTTTCCTCTGAAATGGGTTCTTTTATGTCTCTGCTAATGGTTAGAGGAGGAGGGAAAGACTAGATGCTGTATTAAAAGGCCAGAGCTATTTTTCTCATTTGCATGCACCTTATATCTTAATACAATACTACCAAACAGGTGGCCAGCATGGTCCCTGAAGACTGGGAATGCAGCAAAGATTTCACCCAAAATCCATGGGTCCAAGTTGTTTCTAATTGCACTTGGGAAGTATTCTTCTCTGGCCTGTTATGCATCCTGTGGACAGCAGTGTTCTCTTAATGCTACAGTCCTGGGAACAGGGCTGTCTCGGGCAGTGAAGGACACCTGCTGTTTAAACACTCCTTCATTCTTGATACGTTCCTTTGGCGCAGGGATAATCAGCACTTCAGATCTCTGAGACAAGTCTGCAGCATTCAGCTGCATTTTTTGCACAAACACCTGCTCTCCCTCCTCTCTCTGGGGAGAGGTTTCTTACTCTAACTTGTGGAATGTCCAAATAGGTTTACCATATCAGCTAGTGAAGCAGGCAGCCTTGTCCTTACCCTTCATAACAGACACTGTTCTCTATGATGTATTATTGACTTTAAAACAATACTATTAAGGAGCTGTAAGCGGGCAAGTGGTTTCACTTAACACTGTGGTGTCATGAGATAATCAATTCCTCCTAAAACTGTGGTTGAGAAGTCTTTGCATCTTTCCTATCACCTTAAGCCTGCAATCACAAGGCCATAAAGTGGAATGAGCCTTGCATGCCTACATATTTGCAAGCTTCTGTGTACTCCCTTTATAGATTTTTATTACTGAAGCCATTAGGGACATCCACGTAAGCATAGATGCATCAACCTGTATTCAACTATAATCATAAGTGCAGTTTCCATTTATGCTAGCATCTCTTTCCAACCTTCCTTCTGTTCCTCATTCTCAGATGTAATGGGAAGGACGTAAACTTTGTCATCCCAGTGACCTGGTTTTGCATCTTGGCCTTCCCTTTTTACGGATGTGCTATAAGTACTGACTGGGTGCTGTCTGCACATGTGAAGCACTGCATTGTGTGCACAATGGAGATGATAAGGCCTGTCCTCGGGGGTTGCTGTGATGTTAAATAAAATAATACGCACCTGTACCCTGCACACAGAAGGTGCACATAACCTCTACTTCCACCCTGTCCATTCTCGAGTTCCCAAATCATTATTTTCCTTTGCATTCGTGTGAGTGCTATGATTCATATTTTAAAAATCATCACACACTATGATTATGCCATGCTGAGACACTCTCCTGCCTCTCCAGCTGCCCGCCTCCAGAGACAGAAAGCTTAGTGACCTCACCGAGGATGGGGGTGAGGTGGGGTGGGGTGGGGGTGATGACGAGTGGGCTTCTTCTCCACTGAGGAAGTAAAACCCTAATCTATGCCTACCTGAGACTGTCTCAGGGAATTCCAAGAAAAGCTACTAAAAGGCAATTTTTAGTATCTCAAATGATGAATAAATATTTCCCGAGAGCCACATTATCTCACAGTCCATCCTGAGATAACTTTACCCACTGCAAAGATGGAACCTGAGGCTCAGGGAGTTTGAGCATTTTGCCTACAGTCTCGGCTGCTTAGTGGAAGAGGGTTCAAACCCCGTGTTTTCGCCCTCTGCTCTTTTGCTCCCCTATATTTACTAGCAGTAGCTGAATTTCATGGAAGAGCTTTTAAAGCAGTTTTGATTCAGATTTTTAAAGACAATCACACTGTAAAGGCAAAGAGGGTGTCAAAAGGCTGGAGCAATAAAACTAAACTGTTCCCCTTAGTGTAAAACCCAACTAAACTCTGAATGTGGTTAAAGGTATCAGCAGCGGTCTCTTTGGTCACATTAGAACTACTTATGGGACTTGAACTTTGTCCCGACGTGGAAACTAAGGCTGGGATTTCTTTGCTCTAGCCTGAGGAATTTTTCACGACTTCCCTGCTGTGCATAGAGCAGTCAGCTGACAGCTACATTGAAGTGAGCCTTTTCCATCCCTCATGTTTGCCACACACAGAACCACTGACACACTCATTACCCCTAGTGTTTCCCCACCAAATGCAGTTTTGGGACAGCCAGGAAAGGATGCAAAAAAAATAATCAGCCCTGTTTTCTTTGGAGAGAACTATCCCAGTGCATAGAGCTTTCACTGCCCAATCTCTACTATAATCTTAGCATCTGAAGCCACAACCACCAGCTCCCAACTTCACTCTGCCTCAACTCCCAGTCCTCCTGCCCACACCTCCAGATGGTGTCCCTGGCCTTGGAAATGGGTTACAATAGGGTGTCCTGGCTCAAGGTCACTCCATGTACTGTCCTCCCTAATCACCCTGACATACCCACTTCTTTCTTCACTGGGACACAGTAACCTAGAATTGTACGTTCTCAGAGCCGAGAGGAGTTTCATGGACACACATTACATTGATACAGCCAAGTCCAAGTGCACTGATGGACTGTTTGCTACAGCTGGACATGCAGACAGTGTGGAGCAGCCCAAGTGGGTCTTTAAAACAAGCAATGTCCATTCATCCGCGTGTACAGACACTGAGTCCCACTAGGTTCACTTGCTAAAACAGACCCACAGCCACTTGCAAATGATGGTAAAGACAAGCAGACTACCTCCAGGAGCAATGGCAATGTGCTTTCCCTGAGTGGTGTGAAGGCTGCTGCCAGTCCTTTCAGAAGTCAACCAGTAAGGTTAGGGCAATGGTTGGCCACATGCGGCACTTTGGCCCCCTGAGTGTGGCTCTTCCACAAAATACCATGTGCAGGCGCTACCTCGATAAGGAATGTACCTACCTATATAGGTTAAGTTTAAAAGATTTGGCTCTCAAAAGAAATTTCAATCGTTGTACTTTTGATATTTGGCTCTGTTGACTATTGAGTTTGCCGACCACTGGGTTAGGGGGTAAGAAAGGCTTCCTGAGACAACAGAAACTGTGGTGGGAATGTTTCCAACTGGGAGGGCGAGCCCCTCTGCCTTGGGCAGCCACTGCTCAGCTCCAAAGTGTTGGTCATGTGTAATGTTGGCCAGCAAAGGCAGACCTCATCATTTTTGTTAAGAAGCCAGAGATCTGGAGTTGTATGTTAAATCTCCTTTCTCCCCCACCCTCCAAAAGTTAGCAACTGATTTAGTTCTTTTGTTCTCTGAGCCAGCTTTAGCCTAGTCCTACAGTTTTGTGAGTCCAAGAAGAATTTTCCAGGGCAGGATTTGAGGAAATACTTGGGCAGAAAATTAAATTAGTGTTGGTATTAAATTGTGAGTGGTATTCTGGCTGGGCTTCCCAGTCCTAGTAGCCCTTACGAAATTAACCTGATTAATCAAAAGCAAGATGTGGCAATTTTTTTACCTCATTCTCTGACTTCATAATCATTTCCAGTTCTAGCCGCATTCCCTTTGCTAATGCTTTCCTGACACAATGACCTGCTATATGAGAAGTGGGGGGCGGGGGGTAGGAAGCTCTAATTATTGAAGATATTTGATCATTTTAAAAACAAAGCATCCCTCAATAGAGGATTAGATAAAGAAGATGTGGTACATATATACAATGGAATAGTACTCAGCCATAAGAAATGAGGACATAATGACATTTATGACAACATGGATGGACCTTGATAACATTATACTGAGTGAAATAAGTAAATCAGAAAAAGCTAAGAACTGTATGATTTCACACATAGGTGGGATATAAAACTGAGACTAATGGACCTAGAGAAAAGTGAAGTGGTTACCAGGGGCAGGGGAGGATGTAAGGGGGCGGGGGAGGGGAAGGGTATAAAGAGGGACAAATATAAGGTGATAGAAAATGATTTGACTTTGGGGGATGGGTATGCAACATAATCTACAGTTACATAGAAATGTTCACCTGAAACCTATCTACTCTTATTGATAAATGTCACCCTGTTAAATTTAATTTTCTAAATAAAATTTAGAAAAAAACTTTTCTAAAGAAAAATAAAAAACAATGATAGTCTGATTAGTGGTAGTGCAGTGGATAGAGCATTGACCTGGGATGCTGCGATCCCAGGTTTAAAACCCAAGGTCACTGGCTTGAGCACAGGCTCATCCAGCTTGAGATCAAGCTTCCAGCTTGCATGCGGGGTTGCTGGCTTGAACGTGGGATCATAAACATGATCTCATGGTTGCTGGCTTGAGCTCAAGGTCATTGGCTTGAGCAAAGGGTCACTGGCTTGGCTGGAGGCCGCCAGTCAAGGCATATATAAGAAGCAATCAATGAACTACAAGAACTACAAATTGATGCTTCTCATCTCTTTCTCTTCCTATTTGTCTCTCTGTGTGTGTATGTCTCTCTCTCTAAAAGAAAAAAACAAAACAATTATCAACACAAATGCAGTCATCTGATTTTCAAATAGATTTCTTTTTAGCCCCCTTTTTTGGTCCTCAATCTGGAATACCTAAAGACTTGTTTCCTGGCCAGTGAACATTTGGCACAAACCATTTAGCTCATGGCAGCCAACAGTCATAACACCATTTATGTATCACAGATCTATTTTTCAGTTTGGTCTTAAAAACTGTAGGAAAAATTGCAGTAAAAAGAATTTTTGTCTGAGCAAAGAGTGTGTAGAAAGTCAACAGAATTCTTGCTTATCTGACTCAGAGTAAAACTAATAATTTTAGATGAACCCAAATAGATCTAATAAATTCAGCAACAGATGCCTATTAAAATAACAAACTTTCTTAAAGTTTTCCATGAATTTTGTAGATTGGGATAGAGTAGGGGTATAACTTTATTGTAATGGTATATTTTACAAAAGGCCATTTCTCTTCAGGCTAAGAATAGTGGAAGGTTGAGACAACTGGATGGAAAATTCAGGCATAATAAGTTTACTTCTGAAGTAAATTACTTACTTTTGTTTAGAATCCTCATATTGACAGCCTTCCAATTATCTAATTTTCTGGATAGCTGCTTCATATTTAGCCTCTATGAGTATGATCACAAAGAAGGAAACCAGCAAATGTCTGCAGATGCCTAAAAATATTTTTAGGTAGCACTTTTAAAGTTTCAGTGGTTACTTCAACATCTCTCTCATTGCAGCAAGCCCAGGTAGCTCTAGATATTGAAACTCAGTGGAAAGTTTGTACTTGTTTTTGTTCCCCTGGCTGGTGCAAGTCTGTATATAGTATGGCCTTAGTGGGGAGACCCACCCCCATGTTCTGCAGGATGGAATATGACATTGTGATTGAACTGGAATCTCTCCATAAAGTAATCACTTCAACAAGAAAATATATTGTCTATATATTTACAAGGATTAGAGCCCAGCACTGCGTAGGATGGGAATAATACATCAAAACCCCAGCTGAAGAAACCTATAAAGTGTTTGTGTGGACTGGCCAAGATTAACTGGTGCTGCCAGCACACCCTCACCTCTGTGATGTACATGTTAACAACCGGATGGCATGATGATAGGAAGATACACAAAACAGCTATTTTTCCTGGCATAGAGCCCTACTTTAAACCTGGAAATATTTAAATACCCCATCTTAGCCATAGTCCCGGCAATGCGTAAGGGTGAAAAGAAGCCATTGAATTGTATAATAGATTTCTTCTGCATGCAATACTCTTCCTGCTAGCCTTTGGGGGTGAGAATGTTGCATCTAACCCATTCCATCTTGAGATGGAAAAAGATAAAATTGAGAAATACAATAAAATATCAGGACTCTGTCTTATTAGCTTTTAGAACATTTACACAAAAATGAAGGCAATTTTGTGGAAGGATAGAGATTCATTTGTCATGTCAAGAAAAATTAATCTTTAAAAGTATCCGTATATTCCCAAAGATTTCTAAAAGAATGAAAATCAGCCATTTGAGTCTCCATTACCCTTCCATTACATGCTGCGAACTCTCTGAGGTAATATGCTTCTGCATAATATTATAATACTGCTCTTGAGCCCTTGGTAAATGTTGCTACTTCCTCTTCCCCATACACTTTCTCATCTAAAATGTAACAGCTGACTAGTGTCTGGTTTATGTTTTACTTAACTCTTATTATTGATTTCACGTCTTTAATGTTATACTGAACAGAAACCATGAGAAGCAAATAAGGGTACCTCAGAGCTTCCTCACTTTGGGATCAGATTCTCCAGAATCCAAAGAACTGGTGAATGAATGAATGAATGAATTGAATAAAGGAATGAACAAACTACTGCTTTTAACCTGTCTGTAAATACATGTTTGTTTATTTCGGTAATGGGTTACTCTTTTGAACAAATAGTGATTTAAAGTTTAATTTTAATCTACACATCGGAGCTGAAGATACAGAATTGCTTAGGCTAGTCTTTAGCCTCTCTCCCTCTTTGATTTTCAAAATAAAGCAAAATAATTAATGTGCACTTTTCAACTGAAAAAATGATTAAGACCCAGCTGTGTCTGTAAAACTATAAGTTACAATGCAACACTTGGGACTTGTTAATGCTCTTTTTGGCATGAAAAAGAGAGACATAGGTATCTTATATTAAGTGATGTTCTAAAGAGCATAAAATAGTTTGTTACTAAGTTTAAGATTTGTGTGTAGAAAACTCAAGGACTGATGCACTAATGTAAAATAGCTTTGTTCAAAAAAAAAAGATCATCTTTGGCAGGCTACTTCTAAGGCTTTACTACTCTAGAGAGATGAAAAGATATCCTCATTTTACATGAATTTCCCTGATAGATCAGCACTTATTTGAAATATGCCTCAGAATTATGCAATATTTACTGTTTTAATAGTTTTCTTTCACTGTATCCAGTTGCTCTACATGAAATGGTTTTTACTTCTAAGATTTAGGAGAATTTTCCTACACATAAAGAGCATCTTTAGGAAAATACAGATGCGTGGAACAGTGTATCTGGCACTTTTATTCACTACTATTCATTGCAAGGTAGTATATGAAACTAAAATACACAGACATATGCTTTCTTTAGTCAGCAATGCCATTTCAGGATGTGGCTTCAGATTCTCCCTACAGTATTAGTCAGAGTCTGAAAAGAGCAATTTACTTCTTTTTAATCATAGATTATTTATGTATGTCTAAAGTCACTATAGAATTACATAAACCAGTGGTGAGGCAGGTAATGGAAATAAGTGAATGCAACCAGTTATAGGTGTGTGTGTGTGAGAGAGAGAGAGAGAGAGAGAGAGAGTGAGAGTGTGTGTGTTTGGGGCAGGGGTGGTTCTGAAAGGAATGGTCTTTTAAGTCAATAAGAAAGATACTCTGATTTTTATAAAAAAAGGTTAGACATCTAATTTTTCAATATTGGAAACTATAGATTTTTGAAGGATCCTGGACTGGCCAAACAAAACATGTCTGAGGCAGGATGCTTTTAAACCTGCTGAGAAGAAAAAAGTATTTACCCTAAAAAATGTTTCTTCGGTTGTTCACAGTTTGGGAAATGCAGTTCCATAATTGTGAAATAGCCACTATAATGACCTGTTACAGGTTCGGGACAAAGGAACTAAGGCAGATGTCACATTGGGAGAAGCTTTGCAAGTGGGCTCAGATGTCTGGGGCAGAAGGGTGCAGTGGGTAATGGATGGACACGAGTTCCTCATGTAAAACACAATCATCAGTGAATTCACAGTGGAAAAATATGAAGCAGAGACTTCTTTTCTCTTAAATTTATCTTCAAGGCCATTTCATTTTATAGAGTTGAATAAAGCTGACTTGCAAGAAAAAGGAAATAAACCACCCTTCTTTGCTCTTTGGCAGGGTGAAGTAGAGAAATAAAGTCTCCCCGCTGAACTACTATGAGGTCAGAAGCCTTGCTGCTATATTTCACACTGCTACACTTTGCTGGGGCTGGTTTCCCAGAAGATTCTGAGCCAATCAGTATTTCGCATGGCAACTGTAAGTACCCACAATCCCACTCTCTCCTTTTGTGGGCACTGTAGCCTGCATCGGCCAATAAAACACAAAAATTAGAAGTTTAATAAAATAGACTTGTTAGCCACTTTTAATTTGTGTGGGTGGCAAAGTTAATTCAAGTCTAGTCAAATTGATGGGATACCTGTTCTATAACTCCATGAAATCTTGTGGGACTAACATGGGAGCGGATTTGAAACGTTCCTCAATACCTTCAATAAAGTCTCATTTACTACATGTAGGCTGTCCTCATGCCTGAAAACCAGCGTGGGAGAGCATCGCTAGCACTTGGGGATTACTAGTTTTGCATTTTCATATGTAATTAATACAGGACTATTGTTACTGATAAGAACAGAAAATAGACTGCTTTGAAATATTTGACACAAAAATTAACTTTTTAGACTTAGAAGTGACATCATTGCTAAATTTAGGTAGAATGATTTTTACTTCACAGGGTCTAGTTTAACTGTTTAAATAGCTTTTCTTTGGTCTGTTTTCATTGTCAAGGGAAGAAAGCAATATGAATACGAATTTAGTTGACTCCTCAAATGAAGAAAGTTTTACTTGTGTGTCCTTCCCTCCAAAAGACAAAATATTTTCCCACAGTAAAGGTGAACGAGCATTTTTTCCAAATATCTATTTTCCCAGTAATTATCCCAAAACAAACACTGAATGAACCATACAAAGCTATTTAATGCGAATATGGGATAGTAACAAGACCCATTAATGCCCAACTTTCTGCTGGATGGTATGAGTTGAAAAAAGATAATTTTGCATGAAGGTGAAGTGGTAAGACTGATATACATAAAACAATTCGAGAACAAGAGTTAGAGCATGGTTAAGGCTACAGTGTGTAGTTCCAGATCATCATTCCTGAAGTGGCAGAGTCCACCTGATTCTAGGTACCAAACCCTAATCAGCGTTTATTTATCTCCACTTGAGATAGGTGTTCAGAAAAAAACCCAGCCCAGATGTGCTACTGAAAAGCATACGTCAGTGAGCACTCAATCCTTGATAGTAGAGAGACACGATATTGTTTTAGCTCCTTGATGAATGGACAAGTGAAATTTCAGAGAAGTGGTGGGAAAAGCACAAGAAAATCCTATTCTAAGCTTCATTGTGAGTAGAATATACTGTGGCTGGTGAATAAGAGGCCCACTGTGAGTCATGCTCAGATACTACAAGAGTTTAAAGTGAGGGGTCTAAGCATAACCCCCTGGAAAACAAGTGCCTTTTAAATGTGACTCATCTTTCTCTCCTCTTTAGTCTCTTTGGAGCAATGCTCTTGCTCCAGAATTTGTAGGTTTAAAAGCAGAGAGATTTTTGAGATGCAGGTATTTCGAAAGGTCAGATCTCATTACAGATTGTCCGCTATCATCCAGAGAGAACTGTAAGAAAAGAGAAATATGCTCACTGACTTTCCAACTCAGGGAAATTCCAGATCACCTGACTGGCTACACTCAGTTTGACCCTGTCCTGTCAAAGCGCCCATTTCTGTGAGATTAGCCAATTGCTTAACTCAAGAGTGAACTTCCCACAGTTCCTAGAATGCCAACCAACCTAGCAGGGTTGCCTTCAATGGTAGATTATTCCAACCGGACGCCTGTGGAGACTGTATTTTTCTTCTGGCTCCTGGTCGAGGGCTCTCGCCTCCAGACCGCATTGCCTTTGTGGTGATTGATGGGAAGGCTGCTTTGAAATAGTTTGTCCCGAGACAAGATCTTTGGCAGACTGCCCCTCGGGCTTAGCACTCTAAAGAAGATGAAAAGAAAACTGGAAAAAAGAGCACCTTCACGGAAAGGGTTCACTTGCGAGTTTAAGCCCCAGGAAGAAGGACAAGTCAGAAATTGTGACACTCAGAAACAGAAGTCCAGGCTTATTATCAGCTGGAAATGAAACTGTAACTTGATCATCCTTAAAGAGCAATTTTATGTAATAATTTTTCCTAAAATAACAGACTCGTTGAGGGTAGAAAATGGTGGCACGGTCTGACTTAAATATGGTTTTGTTTTGTGGTTGCCCCCCTTCTCTCCCTGCCCTGTCAATTCTTGGCTTGATTTCCTTTTCCCTTTTTTGCCCCATCTCCTCTTTTCACAGATACAAAACAGTATCCGGTGTTTGTGGGCCACAAGCCAGGACGGAACACCACACAGAGGCACAGACTGGACATCCAGATGATTATGATCATGAATAGAACCCTCTACATTGCTGCTAGGTGAGTGGCCTTGTCCTCAACTCTGCCTTCCCAACATCCAAAGGTCCTAAAATATAAATGTACTCACTATGCAACAATTTAAAGATCATGACATTCCCACACAAGGCGTTAATTTAAAGTCTTCTTTAGTGTGTCAAGCAATCATTCCTTCAAGGTTTTCTGTGTGTTTAACTTTATGTAGATTTAGACAGAAATAATTGCCTATTTTGGAGTTTAAACTAAGCAATCCACTGTTTTTCTTGAATATACATGCATCAAATAGGTATTTACTAAAAAGCACCCAGCAGAGTGTCTTTCTCCTTGATACTTGTTTGTTAAATTAAGTTGAATGTGTAAACGTATTATTATATATAGTATGTATAGGTGTGTGTATATTAAACCTGTTTGTATTTTTGCAGTGAATATATAGTATATATCATTACTGTATCAGAATGGCAGTAGCACTCAAAGAATCTTTGATTTGGATCTAGTAAGAAAATATCTACTGGGGAAATGTCATTTAAACACACCATGTCTTAAAGCTGAATGGCATGGTAAGAATACTGCCTAAACAGGTGTTACATGAATTTAGGCTTTTGTTTTAATTCTACTCTTAATTTACCTGGAACATGACTTCTCTGGCAATAGACTCCTTTGTCAGATGAAAGGTTGGAATAGAATCTCAAGTCTCTTGAGATTCAAACAATGAATGATCCCCACTTTTGGAGGGGTGTAGCTTATTCCAAACAATTTTAAATGAACAGTGACAAGGAGCATCATCTTATGGGATTCCACCATGGTCTTACTGAGTCTAGATTGATTAATCATTTCACACTGTGAAAAAGAAATAGAGATTGTGTTTGTGGTACTTTATCTGGCTGTGAGCATACATAAAGAACAGCAGCGGTCAATTCTTTTAAAGCATGTAGATTTTCTGAAATGACAAGCTGTGTGACCTAAAGTTAAAAGAAACCATTGGGAAGGTGAAAGTATCCTGCAAGTACCCTACATTTGGTCACAGGTAGCGATGCCAAAACACTTTTGAAAAATTTTAGTTTACAAAAACTTATATAGAACACACTAGTTGTATGTGCCATATAAATTGCAAATGTAAGTTCTTTATAAACGTCAATCCATTCAATCCTGAAGAAAAAAAAAAACCTATGATATTATTATCCCTATGTCTTATGGGAGAAAACCAAAGTACAAAGAGGTAAAAATGACTGGGTCACAATGACAGGATTTGAACCATAGTGGTCTTGCTTTAGAGTCTGGGACATTATTCTTGTACTATGCAGCCCACTAAGCAGCAGAGGTGGTAATGTTTGTCCTGGGAATACCCTGTAACTATTGCCCAAGAACATAGTCATTGTATGTATTCATTAAAAAGCATTTTAATGAGGTCCTCAGTAGCCACCTCTGTGGCAGAATATTAGCTCCTTCTTAAATATCATTTTTCGTTTTCCTAAATGGAGCAGGGTTGGAAAACTACATTTGTACCCAATTATCTAAAGGCTGTTCAAAACAAACGATTAAACACTGCATCTGTGAGAAATAGGCTGACGCAAGAATCTTTTATGAATTGTTCACTTTTCAATGGCATCTCTTAGGGGAAAGCGTGGTGTGCCTGACCGCCCTCATACCCAGTGAGCCAGAATGGATGTGGACAGCAGGTCCAGGGTGGTACCTGAGTCAGGAGCAGGGAGTTCTACACACTTGATAGTGACCGTTATGCCAGATTGTTAAAACCAATTTTAGCCTAACCCGTATGCCAAGAAAAGTAAAAAGAAGAAATGGAAGGAGGAAAAAAAGGAGAAACACATTCAATTTTTATCAAACAGACTCGCCTCTTTGTTAGGGGTACACTGTGTAATTCCCCAGAATTAACAAGCTGCTTTTCCCTCTGCGTGCAGCCACTTCCCTTCAATATGCAACCCCTGGACAGACCCCTAAAGAAGTTCCGTGGAGACCATACTTAGGCTTCCTCCTCTCACTTGAATTTCCCATTTCCCATCATTGCTCTGAGAGATCCAGGTTCCTAGGCAGCAAGTAACACGATTTTAAGTTAAATCCTTCCCCTAGGCTCAAGCCATGGCAACACAATTCTGTGGTGCTTACTGGAGGGGGGTGGGAGAGGAAGTCCTAGGATTAAGTCAGTTAGTGTTCCCAGGATGCACTCACCAGTGGTTGGGTAGTTGGGAATAACCCTTGACCCTGGTCTGTTTCTGTTTGCTGGGCAATGTGATCTTTTGGATATTGAAAAAGATTGTCATTGTCCGAAAGGAGATTTCATTTAGAGATTATCATTTTTAAGCTCCCCAGTTCTTCTAGATAATTGGTGTTAGCAATCCAAAGCCCCATCCAGAACCTGGGAACTGAGTGAGGCTTGATGGCAAGAACCCCTTTCAAATCTGTTTTATTAGTATGCATTTTGTAAATTCTTTTTTCCCCCTTTAATCTCTAAACTGCTAATTAACATAAACAGGCCATGCCAGAAAGGGGCAATCCAGGAGCTTTCTGAGGAATTGCAATGCATAGTAATCAGCTGTTAATTTACAATTCATATATTCAGCTCATACTTAAAGTTTTGAGGGGAGGCAGGGCAAGGAAAACCTGGAGTCATCTCACACCTGATACCAAAGTCAAAGGCAATTCCTTTCCAATCATGAGCCTGACCCACCACACCACCAATGAAGTCAAACGAGAATTCCAATAAAATAAATAACGTAATAAAAAAATGCAATAAAACTGCTTTGAAATTAAAGGGCAGGGCAATTCTGGCACCCTGCTAAAGTCTGAAGAACTTCCCAATTCAGCAGTTTACAAAACAGGCTCCCCATTCTCCTCCTCACCACACTTGCTTATACACACACACAATCTCTCTCTCTCTCTCTCTCTTACACACACACACACACACACACACACACGCACACACACGCACACGCACACTCAGGTCCACAGTGGGCAAGGAAATTTTCTAAGTCAACTGCCTTGCCCTCTCCTTTTTTTCCACATGAGAGAGCCTGTTTTTATTTTTATTTATATCTACTGTACCTTTCCTAAAAGTGGAAGCAAAAAGATTTCAAAAATAAAAATTGTGGGGTGGGGATTAAAGTAAATCCTGATAGATAACTCTTTTCTTCCCCATCCCCCTCACCTTTCCTTTAAATAATGAGGGCCTTGGAAGTCTGCATGGGAGCCTGAAGGTCTTGGTTTAAAGCTGTGGGTAATTTTCCAGCCCCAGGACTTCCTACATTTTAGAAAAAGTCAATGTTATTTCAAAGGAAAATGAGCTGTTTTGCTTTCCCTCACTAGCCCCTCAACTCCCCAGTTGAGGGTAGCTCTTTTCTTTTCTTTTCTTTCTTCTGAATTCCAGACAAAAACGCCCTTGTACTCAGCTCAAACAGAAGGGGATGTTTAAATATAGCCCCACACCTGAGTTGCTGATTCTGTTTCTCCCCTTCCAAGGAGAGATTGGCAGCAAGTCACAAAGACGGCCAAATTCTCGGCAAAACAGGAAGGTGAACAGAAGCAAGAAATGTAAACTTTAGCTCACGTACATTTTAGACCTTAATTGGCCATCACTGTGTGAAGAACAGGGTGGCTTCTGGAAATAATTTTACCTTTATCATTGTCCATCCTGTCAATCACATCACCAAAAGCCAAGGCAGAGAGATGGAGATGAAGATTCGCTTTCTGTTAATCCCCTGGCGAACAGATGTGGCACATTGAATACCATGTGCCTGGTACACGGATTTGAAGATACTGAAATGTGAACCCATCTCTGTTCCAGTTTGGGGGCCAATTTAACTTTCATAGTCTTCTCTCCTGAACTACAATATACAGATATTATATATAGTTCTGATACAAGAGAGAATACAGGAAAGTTTTCATAACAGTTGTCCCATACAGCAAGATGCCACCAAATTGCCTGACCTGTGGTGACACAGTGGATAAAGTGTCGACCTGGAATGCTGAGGTCACGGGTTCAAAACTCTGGGCTTGCCCAGTCAAGCCACATATGAAGGTTGATGCTTCCTCTTCTTCCCTCCTTCCTCTCTCTCTCTCTCTCTCTCTCTTTCTCTCTCTTTTCCTCTCTCTCTGCTCTCTAAAATGAATGAATTTTAAAAATTTAATTTAAAATGCCACCAGATCAAAAGGTACCAAATGTGATCCAGAGGCACCTCTTGCAAACTGAACTCTTCCCTTTTACTTGCATGTGGATGTCTTGTTTTTAATAACACAGATATGGATTTATTTGTCCTGAATTGGATACATGCTCATTCAGGAGAAAATGAACTGTCTTGATTCATATGTTTGACGTTGTATTAATTTTTCTTTGTTTCTAGGGACCATATTTATACTGTTGATATAGACACATCATACAGAGAAGAAATTTATTGTAGCAAAGTAAGTAGTTTTAAAACCATGTTTCTGAAATGAGGGACCTTAGGATAGTTCTTGAAAAGAATTTTTATTTTATTTTATTTTTATTTTTTAAGAGAGAGGAGGGGAGATAGAGAGACGGATTCCCACTTGTACCCCAGCTGGGATCCACCCAGCAACCCCCATCTGGGGCTGATGCTCAAATTAATGGAGCTATCCTCAATGCCCAGGGCCTAAGCTCAAACCAACCGAGCCACTGGCTGTGGGAAGGGAAAAAGGCAAGAAGAGGGTGAGGAAGGGGAAGAGAAGCAGATAGTTGCTTATCTTGTGTGCCCTAAATAGGAACTGAACCCGGATGTCCATACACCGGGCCAATGCTCTATCCACTGAGTCAACCGGCCAGGGCCAGAGAATTTATATTTTAAATACATTGGTTGAGATGACATGGCCAATAATAATTTAGAACATTTTGTGCAATCTTAATTTGGGTATAAGTTACTATATGTTCAGAAACAGTTATATATGTCATGTTTTATTCATTGAATATGGGAGCACTTACACTTTGGAGTCTTAGGTAATTCCTACATTCCTGCAATAAAATATTGCCATGTTTTTCCAGTAAAATATCAGTTTTCATATGTAAAATTTTGTCCCACAAATGTTTAAATGTTATGTTTCCATGTCTTGCAGTATTAAGTTTGATTTGACTGTTGTGGCTCAGGAATTTGATCGTTATCATTTCAGACAGACTTAAAATATAATGTCGGCTCCCCTGATATCTCCACACGGAGGTATTTTACATAGTAAATAAAATCTGCCATACAAGTAGACGAATCCCTTTAGTCCATGAATTTACATGACTGTAACCTGAATTAAATCTTTGTCCACCTAAAGTGAATGTCTCCTTTAGTTTTAAGAAAATGACTTCCACATTTTAAGGGAAAAGCCTGCTTTATGAAAATTGATTTATCCACTGAAAGGGCGGCAACAACGTGTATTTTATCGAAATGAGCACAGTTTAACAAGTTAATTTGGGTGAAATTTTCACAGTTGTTTATTCTTCTTTTTCCCTCATCTTTATCTCAAAGAGAAGATGATGTTGTAGCTTAACATTCATTAAGTGAGTTCAAAATTAAATGAACATTTCCATCTTTAATCTTTTGTTACGGTGAATTAATCATGAAGAAAGGGTGTGGAAAGCTTTCAATAAATATATGTTCAGCCTCTAGTCTCCCCAAGGGAACTCTTACTTCAGAAATCAAATGCAACAATCTCTGAGCTCTAATTGATTTCTTTCTTGATCCCTGCAGAAACTGACATGGAAATCTAGACAGGCTGATGTAGACACATGCAGAATGAAGGGAAAACATAAGGTAGGCAATTTTCGTTTCTCTTGCAACTGCCACTTTGGGTTAAGGTTTTGACTGTTATCTCCAGCCATAGACCGTGATGTGGAATGAATCAGCTAGTCCCTTTCCCCCCAGTAACTGCTTTTTTCATCAACTCACTGAAGGCTTTAATTTGCAGAAATAGTTTGCTTTTAATGTGATGAAACACCACGACAGCTGCTAGGGCTGCCTCGTGAACTACTTAGGGGCACTAGGGATTACGGACACAAAGCTGGCTGCCCTGACTCCTCTAAGTGCACTCTCTAGCATCCCACCTCACAGTGCAAAGCCCTCGGGGACTCTGCAGAAGAGCTCAGAAAAGGCTGCTGCAGACATACAGGGGTTTGTGCCTTTGGTTACAGAACAACATAAAAAACACACTTCAGCCTGGAGCCCTGTACATTAAGAAACCCTACGGCCTCTGCCATTAGAATTCATATGTCGGGAGACTTGCTTTCCTTTCATGGCATAAACACAGACTTTGTGCCATGTGTTATTTACTGTTCTAAAGATGACTATTATTGTCATTGCCATCTTTTGGTATACTTCTGAAGGAGCTCAAACTTTTAACAGAGGAGCTTCTCGGCTACCATCCTTTTAACCTGTCGGCAGATCATGGTACACAGTGAAGAATGCGTTTCTGTGCTGAATGGACTGGATACAAAAGAGTTTGAATTATTTTTCAGGATGAGTGTCACAACTTTATTAAAGTTATTCTAAAGAAAAACGATGATACTTTGTTTGTCTGTGGAACTAATGCCTTCAACCCTTCCTGCAGAAACTATAAGGTAAGTATGACTTTGTTGGAACCACTTGTCCTGGAGGTATTTCATAATTTACTGTGATTGCACCTGCAGCAACCTAAGAGGAGTAATTCGACACCACGTGGGTACTCTCACTTGTTTGACTTAATGTACTGCTCCACATGAGTGATCCTGAGCAAGCCTCTAAGCTTCCTGTTAGTTCAGGATTGATTGACACGTCTTTAAAGAGCCTAGCTAGCAAAGTTAGTTTCTGTAAGATCCTATTCTTCATTGTTCAGAACACCAAAATACCATGTGGATTTCCTCTCTCTTCCATTTTCTTTCTCCGTCCCACCTCTCTGATCACAAAAACACGCTTACACGTATGTATTGTGATTCCTGTTTTAAAAGGTATCCCAAAAGCAGGCCATTGAAATGGAGGCTTTCCTCCAGGTAAGATTTTCAAGAACATAGGCATGTGCACTGCTCACAAAAATTAGGGCTCAGGGAACGTGCAGATACTCCAGTACTTTCAGTCTTTTGTATAGTGCATCTTCACCAATGAAATAAAAGTTGAGTTTGCATCTCATTTGCATAATCAAACAACTTTCTTTGATGTGTCCTTTGCTTTTCTGATATTCTTGTTTAATAAAAAAAAATCAAATGCTTCTTTTTTTTATTGCTTCATATTTTGAAATATCTCCTAATTTTTGTGAGCAGTATAATTCCTTTTGGCACTGCATTTACTTAACCACGGCTTTACTTCACTTGGCCTCTGTGCAAGGGGAACAAATGAACTCTGAAACGGTTAATAAATCTGGTCAGTTCTGACACAGCTGATAAGAGGCATTGCTGAAGAAGCAGGAGCTGGCCACTGCAATGATCTGTGGTCTTGGCCCCACAGTTGCTAGCTCTTCCTGTCCCTTCTGTCTGCCACAGTCTTTCATCCAGCATACACATACCGAGTGTTCTCCCAAGGCCAGGCATTGAAGTTATAAAGACGGATAGGTCTCCATCCTTAGGGAAGCCAAACAGGAAGAAGAAACCACGATCCAAAGGGTTGCTGCCATGGCAACATAGTGTACAGCATTACAGAAGTCCACAGAAAAGCCTGAGATGAGAAGTCAGGGATAGTTCCAGAAAGAGGCAGATGACCCCTCTCTTCAAACATTCCCTCGTGATGTTCTCACATAGTACACAAATACTTTCAGCCTAGAAGAAACCCATCAGCTCTGTGAGTACAAGGACCCACACCTTTGATTGCCCAGAACCTGGCACCCCCCTCCAGAACAGGTCCTCAGTCCATTTCTGTGAGATAGTGAATGAGAATGCCTAACCTTTTCTTAAAGAAGAAGTAGAAGTTAGCCAAATGAAGGGAGAAGGACAGTTCAGGCGGCGGGATAGCATGAGCAAAGGCATGGAGTAAAACCGGTCTATTGGGCTTGAAAAACCTTTGTTTGGCTCTGGAGTGCTGGACTTTGAGGTGCTAAGTGATAACAGAAAAGAGGCTGGAAAGGTAGGTGGCCCCACAGGTAAAAAGAGGGGAAAAGACTCAGGAAATAACGTAAGTGACAAAAAAAATTAGTGGGTCTCAAGAATCAGTAAGAAGCACGAGAGGGAGGTGTTAAGAATGACCACTAGGCTCTCTCTTGGATGAGTGGACACTACGGGCTGCCACCAGTGCAGACAGGTTGAGCTGATTAGTGAGAAGATGGGGGTCCGGTCTTGTGCATCATGATTATGCAGAGCCTGTGGGTGGCAATGCCTATGACACGTGAACAGCGATATCTAACAAGGAGATATATGGCTAAGCCTTGATTTAGGGATAGACATGGGGAGAACTAAACATTTGGGTTTTACCAGCAGAAAGTGAAACCCTGTGGTGTGAAGAATGAGAAAAGATAGCGGAACCAGGGGGTCACCAGCCTTCTCTCTGACTGCTTTTAGAGACCCTGTGCCTTAGCAGAGACATCAAAGGGAGGGTCTGTTTTACCCTGATGCTCATCTTCAATCTTGGGCTTGGAAATGGGCACCACCTGGGCCAGCAATAGGGTGAGGTGAGTAAGGAACTTGCAGAATGTAAGGGCACCAAAAAAATTCAGTTATCAAGACAAATGCTATTTTTAATGCTGTATTTTTAAAAACCTAAATCAATGAAAAAAAATACTATCATAAAATATCAAAAATTTAAATCATGACAGGATCCAAGCAGTTTTTAATAAAGGCAGCCAGTCCAGTCAACATTTACTCTAGCCAATAACAGCACACAGCTGAAGGTTCAACTTTAATTCCACCACTTACTATTCCACTGCTGCCTGTCATTGTTTATGATTCATTAAGATTAATGCTTCTAACAAATCCCAATAAATTCCCTAGCTGGAAAGCTATCTTTTATGACAAACGACAGGTTTTGTTGGCACTGTGATACACAGGCCACGAGTGATCTCACTCATTCTTCCTGCTCATGCTCCATTCCCCTTGACGCCTCACCCGTGGCGGTCTCGTCACCTCTCACTTGTTCCGGCCTCGCCTGCTGAGACACGTTCCAGGAGCACGAGCCTCTCAGAAACCAGATAAGATGCCCTCCCGGCGCGGTCCCCATCTGTATGCCTAGCACGGTGAATGGTCGTGAGAATCTTTGGCATTGCTCAGAAAAGTAGACTCAAGGCACAGCAGAATTTTGCTGTCGATACAGGACATGTTGAATCTGGCTTCAGAGAGAATAGACAGCCTGTCTCTGAAGCACTTTTTATCAAGAGGTCAAGACCAAAGATTCAAAGCAAAAACGGTGAACATTCTTCCACTGAATACCCCAAGCCCCACAGTGTAGAAGCATCTAGTTCATTAGACTAACTTGAAGCAGGAGGATGAGAGATTTTTTGGTCTCTGACTGTTCCATGCTCTTATTTATATAATTTTTATAACAAAAGAGGCTGAATGTTTTAGAAAGATTATGGCCTGAAAGAAGCTAACGTGGGGAAGTATTCTGAAGGCTACCCACAGGAACTCTAAAACTAGACTCCATACTTTTTCCCTCCGGGTCTTAAACCTCTTGAACTTTTGCACAAGTCAGGCTGGTTCTTAGTATAACTGTCTATCTGCTATGGTGACTTAATTTCCCAGGGGCTGCTGTCACATCTGAGACTTGATGGCTAATGCAAAGATTAGTTCTTGATGAAAAGAGGATTTTACCATGTCTTGTTTTGTCTCTGCACTGTCCAAACTCACAAACGAACATATTAATTCTTCACTGTCTCCTGCCTTTGACTAGCAATGCTAAGGCCACTATTTTAGGAGTAGGTACGTTGAAACAACAACCTCCCCTTATACATGTTTTCAGGATTTAGAGTGTGGTGCTTGGGAGAAGGGCATTTCCGTCACCCCATGGTGTGCTCGGCATCACTTCTGAATACTCACCTGCCAGACCCATAGACAGCAAAATCTGGCACAGTTCAACAGGAAGGTCCCATTGGAATAAAATATCAGAAAAAGACTTTCATAAAAATGTGCTAGGGGAATAGAGTACATTTGTTTTAAAGGATGTAATGATGTGGAGGAATTAATTTCAGGGACTCCATGGTTCTGAGATTTAAATGCTAGGAAGATCCCATGGTGTAAGGAGAAAGACCAGAGGTAGAAGCCTGACACCACTGAACTACTGATCAATATAGGCCAACTGCTGACTAATGTTAGTGGCTGACCAATAGAGGGTTATTTCCTGCTTACATCACAGTCAAATGTTGGTCAATGACGGAGGTTTTGTTCTGTGAGGTTACTCAGGCCAAGCTCCTTCCCGCTCATATCTGTGCCATCTCCTAGGGTCTTGGAATCGTTCACTGTGTTCTCCGTGTCTCGGGGGAGAGTGTGAAAGGAGAATAAGAGCAGAGGTCCCTGGAAAGTATTTAGTGGCAAGAGCTAGTGGTGGTGCAAAGCGTTACACTAGCATTCCATTGACCAGAATGTGATTACACCTAACCACAACGTGGTAAATGTAGGCTAGTGTGATATGGAGAAAAGAGAAGTGGAATTTTGTGAATAGCTAGCGAGGCTTTGCCACAGCTGCAAATGCCTGTAGGGCCAGGCAGGTAATGTAGGAGTGAAGCAAGTAGACGTGAAGCAAGCAAGATGTTGATATTCTGTGGGTGAAAGGGCCTTGGTACTGGATACCACATGCTTGAAGAATTTGACAAGGGTGTCCATTAGTCAACACTAGCTGGTTGCTGCCACTTGGGTAAGAAGGGCCTGAACTGACTTTCTCACTTGTTCAAGAGATGAAATCCAGGTTTTCATGTGCAAACTCCCTGTTTTTAAAAAGGGCCCTTTCTTTCCTTCTTTCTTTTTTTTTTTTTTTTTTTGTTTCTCTTTCTTTCTTTCTTTCTCTTTGACTTTTCTTTTTTAAACATACTAAGGTGATCAAACAAAACTCACTGGCAAGCCAGTGATAACCACTACCGTAGAGGAACAAGGCCTGGTTGGGCACTGGGAGACAGAAGTCAGTAGCAGTCCCATCCTCACTGCCTTTGACCAGTGCGAGCCCCTCCTCATCGGGGTCTCTCTTTCTCAACAACACCGTCAGAGGCTGGGACATGTTTCTGAAGTAGGCGCAAAAGGTCACCTGAAACGTGCTTGCATCTGTGTGTTTGCGCCTTTGTCGGTGGCACGCTGTTCTACCAGGTAACCCAAGGAAGAGTCCAGTGTCTTCTCCTGGGATTTAACCCACAAAGGCAGGACTCCTCAGGCAAAACAAAATAAAACACGGAGGTCATTCTTTGTAGAGTTCATGAATCCACAGATAATTTGAAGAGGGTGAAGTAGGGAGACAAATAAGTTTCCCAGGTGATTGCCTCAGAAATTCCTTTTCCCAAGGAGAAGACACTTATTTCTAGAGCATTTTAGAAAGATTTGGGAACCTACTTATTGTAATGGTTAAGAGGCACACAGACATGACTGAACTTCAGGCCCTTATAGTTATAGAACTTTGAGCAAGTGACTTAACCTGTCTTAACCTCAGTTCCGTCATTTGAAGCCAACATGCTTATTTAAGAGGGTACCTGAGGACTATCTGCACCATGAATATGAATTACTTAGCACATTAAGGGCTTTGTATTAGTTGCTATTACTACTATTAGTTGTTCTTTCTAACAAAGTCCTATTATTTCATTTAGATGGATACTTTGGAACCTTTTGGGGATGAATTTAGTGGAATGGCCAGATGCCCTTATGATGCCAAACACGCCAACATCGCACTGTTTGCAGGTAAACAACTGACTTCTCATTGCATCTCCTGCTTGTTGCTGCGAGACTGTGCCAGAGAGTTCACAGAGTCACAGTTATACTTTATTTCTCTGGTGAATACTGTAATTAAGAACACCTTTACCGTTTGGAATTAGTATGGAAATTGTACTTTTGCTTCTTAAAAGATGTCTGTGCCACACTTACTCGGCTTTTGTGCCTTCAGAAAAGGCTAACAGCTTTGCACTGCACATGTGACATACTGGTTAGGGCCTGTTTGGTTCAAATAATAAAAAATCCTATCTCAAATCACTGATGTAGAGTGATTATATAAGGTAAGGGTCAGTCTGACTTAACAACTGATTGATATCATCCAGGACACATTTCTGTGACTCAACAACTGATTGATATCATCCAGTTCTTTTCATTTCTCTGCTCACTTTCATATCCTTCTGAGAGAAACTGGCTGCTCTAGTGTCATAGAATGCCTGCCAACCCCAATTAGGGCTATATATCTTCTTGTCCACAGAAGGGAGAAGGAAAGAGATAAAAGGAAGTTTCTGGAAGCTCTCTCAGAGAGGCTACATAACCCCAAGTGGTCAGCAAACACCTTCTCAAATATTGACCTGATTGGGTCACATGCCTGGCTCTAATGGAATGGATGCAGTGGCTGACGGGATGATGCTGGTTAGCTTAGGGTGACCCATACTCCCCATCCTCACACCTTCCTTCCATTGTAGAAGATATAAAGCAGCAACAAATAAACCATCATTTTCAGACTGAGGTTTTTGTGGATGAATGTGTGTGATTTAATTAGAAATTTGTGGCCCTGGCCAGTTGGCTCAGCTGTAGAGCATCGGCCTGGTGTATGGAAGTCCTGGGTTCAATTCCTAGTCAGGGCACATAGGAGAAGCAACCATCTGCTTCTTTCCCCCTCCCTCTCCCCCTTCTCTTTCTCTCTCTCCCTCCTGCAGCCATTGCTCAAATGGTTTGAGCAAGTTGGCCCCGGCTGCTGAGGATGGTACCATGGTCTCACCTCAGGTGCTAAAACAGCTTGCAAAGTGATGAAGCAGTGGCTCCAGATGGGCAGAACATCTCCCGGTTAGGGGGCTTGCTGGGTGCATCCTGGTAGGAGTGCATGCAGAGATCTGTCTCTCTGCCTCCCCACCTCTCACTCAATAAAGTAAAATAAAATAAAAAAGAAATTTGTTTAGGAATTCACTGCCACCTGTGTATGTGGAGGGTGGGTATAGGAAAAAGAGTTAGTGTAACAGGGATTGTTAGAGCATGTAATAAAGCAGTTAGCTATAATTTCCATTATAAAAGCTAAAAACTGGCACATCCTAGCTAGATGAGGAGCTTCAGGCCTTTGATTATGAAATGACATTGACTCCTTGAACTCATCCTCAATGTCATCCATTTGTGGTTCTAAATCTAGTCACAGAATGAAGAGACAGCTTGTGCCACGTTAAGGAAAGTCTCCTTGCCTTCCTCTGCCAAAGTGAGACCACAGTATCACTGGAAAGCAGCATCACTGTAAGGAACACAAGGTCTTATAAACCTATGTCAGCATGTGCAGGAGCAAGTCCAATAGAAAGAGATGCTGCAGTATATTCCTGAATGCATAACTTCCACTGTAGCACATTTCTGACACTTGGACCTGCATTAGTTGGTACCATGGAGGATGCAGGGGCTACAATGGAAATATTAAATTTAATTATAAACTAAAAAGAGGACTTTTAGCCTAAAGTAGAAAGGGAGAACAGGCAAAGTATGTTCTAAAGCCACCAAAAGCTCCTTGCTGCAACTGAATGGTTGTCATATTATTATGAATGCCACAATAGTGCTCCGTTTTACAAGTAAAAGTTCTGGTGAGATACCTGGTATTTACTGTGAAACAAAGAGTACTGGGCAGTGGTCAAGAAGAATGAACATGAATGAATATGCGCACACACACACACATACACACGCGCGCGCGCGCTCGCACAAACACCACCTTCCCCCGTCCCCCTAATCCCTAGTTATATCTATATGACGTGGCACTATGACTCTACAATAAAAAGTTGTGATTTTGGTAGATATGTTTATCAAAAGAATGTTTGTTTTCTACAGTTCCAATCTAACCCAAACAACCAACAGTTACTCATATATGGCTGTTAATAATAGGATATTAAGACAGCTCTAAACTAAACCTGAACCAATTTGGGGTATTTTAAGGCCAAAGATACAAACTTTTCTTAAGTATGTTTGAATAAACTTTTTATAAAACATTATGCTTTCCTACAAATGGAAGAGCTTAAAGAATACTATATTGTACATAAACCACTCTGACATATAATTAATGAAGATATGTAATCCATTAAAAATGAACCAAGGAAGTAATTTTTCAGTTTGAACGTAACTGTTGTCTGTTTCATCTGTATAGATTTTGCTATTCTAGAACATCCCATTTAATTATCTGTGTGCAGATTGTTTGCTAATCCAGGAAAAGAATAAAAAGTTTTGGGAATTAATCTTTAGTCTAAGTCAGTCTCTCTTGCTTTGGATATACCTTCAAGCCTAACTCTCATAGAGCATGAATTCATAAAGAAAGCCAAATTTGAACTCCTTATCACCCCTTCCCCCGTTTTTCTTTGCTTTGACAAAATCTTTTCAAGTTTATGCCTTTGAAAATACTGAAGTAAATCTAAGTTAGCTAGATTGGCAGGGTGTAGTGGTCCTCATAACTGTGGTAATGAGGAGCAGTGACTCTCAGGATATAAGCAGCAATTTAGTCAGCTTTTTGTTTATGAACCCCCCTTTCTTAACTCCCCTCACTTGTTCAGTCTGAGGACGCCACTACTTCTATTGAACAGAAAATGTCAAGTGATGACAGCATTTGTCTTTCCCTGGGACCCCAGCAAATCCAGCTTACCATGGTGGGTGGCAGCAGTGGTGTCCAAGGGGCCTTGGCCTATAGATTTCAGTCAAGGACCATCTAGTCAGTAGAAGCAAACATTTTCCATTTACCTGGTTCCTGGAGCCTGCCGCTGCTTAGAAACTGCCGTGCAATTTAAAAATGAAAAATGCTTCCTCTCTCATGATCCCAATTTAAAATGGTTAGGAATGTGGGCCAAGTATTTTCCTAGCAACTTTTGGATTTTTCCCAGTTGTCCTATCTCATTTGCCTGAGGTAGGAAAATGATCTGGGGTATGTCTCTATTATTCCTCCTTGCCCACTGCCCTACTCCCCACCCCATTCACCTCTCTTCTTTTTCTGCTAAGACGGAAAACTATACTCAGCCACAGTGACTGACTTCCTCGCCATCGACGCCGTTATTTACCGGAGTCTTGGAGATAGCCCAACCCTACGGACCGTCAAGCACGATTCAAAATGGCTGAAAGGTGAACAAACAAAAGAAGAAAAGAGGGGGAGGTGGGGAGACACATGTCTTGAGAGAGATCTGGAGTCCCGAAGGACCAGACTGCGGTTTCATTTTGGTAATGGCTTCGGATAGACAGGAAGGGGCAAATTGCATCTTTTGCCTCAACTGATTTATTGACCGCCTCTTTTCACTTTTCATGAGTTCCTGGGATATTATCAAAAGTGCCAATGCCACTGCAATAGAATACATTACATTCATCTTTCCCTGCACACATGAAAAGAATTGAACATTTCGTTCATAAGAGGGAGGCAGGGGATTGGAGGTGGTGGGGAACAGGAAAAAAGCTATTGGTGACCCGTGTGAGTCAGGGTGGATGTGGAGAGGTGTACAAAATCCTTTCTGTAATATGGGCATTCCACTGTGGAAAAGAATATTACAGAGATTTACAAAACTCATTTTGTCTTCTTTGCCTGACCTATGGTGGCGCAGTGGATAAAGCGTCGACCTGGGAACACTGAGGTCGCCAGTTCAAAACCCTGCACTGGTCTGGTCAAGGCACATATGGGAGTTGATGCTTCCAGCTCCTCCCCCCTTTCTCTCTTTCTCTCTCTCACTCTGTCTCCTCTCTAAAATGAATAAAATAAAAAGAAATTTAAAAAATTAAGAAAGAAAGAAAAGTTTTAAAATTTAATAAAACAAACAAACTCATTTTGTCTTCTTTGTTGGTTGCAACCACATCTGAGATACATAATTATAGGCTAAGGTGACCAGACATCCCGCTTTTGGCAGGATGGTCCCAATTTTTAACAATTTGTCCCGCGTCCCACATCATTTTTTAAGAGTCCCGAAATTTGGAAAGAATGCACAAAAAGCTAGGGAACGTGGGAGAACGGGAAGGGAATATACGGTTTTTGGTGAGGAGACCCCGCCTCCACCTGGAAGTGCCGCACTGCTGCAAGAGCTGGCTGCCCCATGTGGGGCGCCGAAACATAGAACTTGGGTGGGAGTACCTGCTGGGGCGGCGGCTGTCAAGTCCCCTAACTACCCATAGGCCCACGTCCTGGACGCCAGCATGCGGCTCCAGGCTTCGTGAGGCACAAGCCTCTGGGTCTCCAGCAGGCAGTGGGGCTGGACGCGGGCGCGGCCGCCGCAAAGACAAGTCCACGGGGGGAGTGTGCGAGACCGCTCATGTGTGAGTGCCCCTGAGGCGCTGCCCTGCCTGCTCCCACGTGCTCGTGCAGCTCTGGCCTCGGTTTCCGGACCGTGTAACCCTATCCCTCTGACTCACTCAAAATTTTCCATATAGTAATATTTCCGAAAATGATCTTTTTAATGAGGTATCATTATTTTAAAAAAATAGGTTGATAAGGAAAAGGTTAAATCTTGGGCATCAGCAAAAATCATAGTAGAGAACAAAGGGTTAGAAATATTTCATCATTTGGAAACAAACCATGTTCCATACAATAATGCACTAAGAATTGTGGAATACGCGCTGTCTTTACCAGGAACTAATGCTGCAACTGAACGCGTATTTTTTTCTACACTAAATAAAGTGTGGACATCAGAAAAATCACAATTAAGTGTTGAGACTTTGAAAGCCATTTTATGTGTGAAATACAAATTCTTGTTGAAAAATTTCATGACCTTTTAAACAACAACAGCAACCTACTAAAAAAATTTCACTCAAATGAGAAATATGCCAAAGGATAAAATAATACTATACATAATTTTTAATGTATTATATTTGTAAATTGTACTTATGTTGAAATTTTAAAAAATATATTACAATACTATTTTTGCATTCTATGAAAATGTTTTTTGTTCCATATAGACCAAATTTAAAACAAGGACACTCCACTCCCCCCTCTGGTCAATGGTGTCCCGCTTTACTAATTTTAAAATCTGGTCACCTTATTATAGGCTCGAATGTTTTCTGAAATCACCAGCATTTGCATGTGTGAAGTCATTAGAAGTGGTTAGTGTTAATCAAATGTCTAATGGCCCTACCCTTTTAATTAATAACATATCATTGCTTGCAACTGATTAAAATTCTTTTAACTTTGTGTGACTGGTCCCTAGTTAAAGTTCCCAATTTGTCCATAGAACCATACTTTGTCCAAGCGGTGGATTATGGAGACTACATCTACTTCTTCTTCAGGGAAATAGCAGTGGAGTATAACACCATGGGAAAGGTAAGAGAGGAGGGTGTCTCATTTTCAGACCAATGTTTTTATAAATGACCTTGAAATAGAAACCGTAAGTCGAATGACAAGGTCATTATTTTGAGAAGATCCAAAGACTGATGGGGCTGGAACACCATGCAGCTTCAGAGCCCTGTGGGCTTTACCAGGACAGCGTCAGGGGGCAAGGAGCATCTTAAATATTTCTTTTGAAAATGTAATAAACAGATGTTTGGTGATTTCATATACTGAGTTTCAAGTATGTCTTGAAATGTGGTTTCCAGGTATACTCAACAGCTTTCTCTTTTTAATGAGCTGCTCCACATAGAGAGAATAGATATCCAGTATCTTTAAGCAAACTGAAGGTCTTGAATTTTATCTCTGCTGAATAAAGCAAGAGAACACTTAGGGGTTGTCCACTTCAGTTATTATTACCAGAGTGTGTATCAAGGTCACTAAGTGAGAGGGCACAAATTTAATGCCAGGGTGGCTTGCACAGTTCGAGGAATTCAGAGTATGAGATTCAAGGCCCATAGGCAGCTAGTGAGGATGCCAGAGATGGTGCATACAAAGTATGCTTTTGTTTGAAGAAATAAAAAGCCAAGCAGTCTGTATGGAAATGAGTGTATGTGGCTGAGAGCTGATCCCCTGAAGGATTTATGACTCCGTATTAAATGCCACAGCCTTATCTTTTAAAACATGTTGTTCCAATGCTGACATTTTTCTTTTCTTTCTTTTTTATTTTTATTTTTTTCTGGTACTGATTTTAGAAACGTGAGATTAAATTAAGTAGCTTGTTGTTCCATTTTCAAAGAACGGGAAATTCTACTGAGATCTGCTCGAAAAGTGAGTGCATTTCATCTTGCCTGTGTGTTTTTCCTCTGCAGGTAGTTTTCCCCAGAGTGGCCCAGGTCTGTAAGAATGACATGGGAGGGTCGCAAAGAGTCCTGGAGAAACAGTGGACATCTTTCCTGAAAGCTCGCCTCAACTGCTCAGTTCCTGGAGACTCTCATTTTTATTTTAACATACTCCAGGCGGTTACAGAGGTGATTCGTATTAATGGTCGTGATGTTGTCCTGGCAACCTTCTCCACACCTTATAACAGGTAACCATGCCCTGGCTGTGTTGACCTAATCAGTTCTTCCCGGGTTCCTTTTCCCAGGGGCTCTCTTCTAATACATAAGATTTGCAATGGATGGAAATATTGCCATTCATTATCTGTAGCTAAAAAGCACTTAATACTCCGTTTTCATCAACAAATTAACGGTCATTGATAAGCATTATTAGATTAGGATTTCAGGGAAAACAATAAGGTAAATTATAATAATATCTTCTAATTATATGCCTGGCATATAAACACTATTCATATATTATTTCTCAATTCTTTCAGTTATCCTAGAAATAAGCACTGTTGCCTTCTTTTTATACCTGAGAAAACTGAACTCAGTTATTGTGCCTGGTTCAGGTAATCAGCTTCAAACCCAAGAATGTTTCTCCTTTCTCTCCTAGGTCATGTACCATTCTGTTTGGCTTTTAATATTGATAACTTTTGAAGCTATAACACTGGAAATTTATTAAAATGCTACAGAGTGAAAGTCAGGATTCAGGTGACCCCACCATGCATCCCACCTAATAAGACACGCTGGCTGTCACCCGGTCAGGGCAAACTGGATCCCAACCAAGCACCACTGTCTGACTCTGGGGGGCTCGAATGCAGACTTTTAAGTTGTCAAACCTAGAAATACTGAGTGTCAGCCTGCTTATTCTAACTATTTTGGTTTTTTAAAAGCAATGATACATTATAACTGTTCCTGGAGCAGCAGGAACATGCGGAGTTTAAAGAATAGAAGGCAGGCAGGCGTTCAGGTTCTCTGGTACTCAGTTCTCCTAGACCCTAGAGTCCGAGCACTATTGTGAAAATGATCGTAACTCTGGGCATGGTCATGCAATCTAAAAACACGTACTATTTTCTCACTTTTATGTAGAAATTTTGGGTGTTCTATATTATCTTCTTTTAGAAACACACTGTTTTATTTTGGATGATACTTTTTGCAAAGACTTGAAGAACTCGATGAGTGCCTAGATAACAGACATGTGCATGTACGTGAGAGTGGAGAACAGCGTCTAGAAAGAAATGCTTCAGAACTGGGTAGATCCCAGAAGACAGCAAGCTACAGAATGAAATTATGTTCCTTAATTATGTGGAAGTCAGATTGCCCCACTGAAGATATATGAAAATATGAAACCATATCACAGTAAGAAGTACTCAGTGAGATTTAAGTAACCTTTAATCATCTGTAGGGATTTTTAGACTTGAGAATAGAAAAGGAATAATAATTCAGGCCTTGGCTATTCATAATTCAGACTGCATCTATCTAAGATTATTGGAAAAGAATGCTGTCTTGATACATGGGAATGCAGGGCCAGTGGAATTTCAGAGTATACTTGTTTGTTTGTTTGTTTTTTAAACCTTTTTTTTTTAATTTTTTTTTATTTATTCATTTTAGAGAGGAGACACAGAGAGAGAGAGAGAGAGAGAGAGAAAGGGGGGAGGAGCTGGAAGCATCAACTCCCATATGTGCCTTGACCAGGCCAGTGCAGGGTTTTGAACTGGCGACCTCAGTGTTCCCAGGTCGATGCTTTCTCCACTGCGCCACCACAGGTCAGGCGCTTGTTTGTTTTTTTGAGGGGGGCAAGTTACTCTATGATTACAATACAGTAAGTAGTAGATTCCTGCATATAATAGATACTCCATTTAAAGTATTTTCTGTAAAGGCCCCCAGGAAATATCCAGTTATCGCATGCTTATGTAGTCTCAGAAACATATTTGTTCAGTAAAATCAGAAAACAGTAAAAATGCACATTCCCATTTTCATCTATAAATTATAGTCCTTCTGTGATTTTATTCCCTCTAGTTTCATTCCTCTCCACCCCATCCTCTACACATGCAAACTTGGTCATGTCAGCTTCTTTCAAACCCGTTAGGTGCTCTGCTTAGCCCTGGGGATAAAGCTCAAGTTTCTTGGAATGGCATGCAAACCCCCGCATGGTCTGGTCCATCTCCTCCAGCAGCACAGGCTTTCTGGAACTGAGATCTGTCTTGCACATGCCATGCTTGCTTGTGTCCTGTTCTCTACCAAGTCTGCCTATCTAACCAGTGTCTGTTTGCCCACCAACACCCAAAGGATGTTCCAAGCCTCAGCTCAAGTCATTTCCCATGAGATCTAGTCCATTCCTCTTTAAACATGTGGGGTCCTCGAGTTACAACAGTCTTGACTATGATGTTTTGAGTTTCTGACAGCTCATTCCCATAAAAACTTAAAAAATTGGGACGTGAGCATTTTGGTTTAGGCCATTAGCCTCGTATTTATAGACTACTTGGGCAAACTAGTTTGGATGTGTGTGGCGAAAGAATACACATTATTCTTTTTCTGTGGCTTAGTTGTATCTTTTTATGTTCTAGATTATGATTTTACAACTGTGTTAGGATAGGTAAGTGACTTAGGCTGGGGTTTGTTTTGACTTACACCAAAATTCGGGTTATGTCACTGTCATAGGAACAGAACTGTGTCGTAACCCAAGGATCCCCTGTACTGCTTTTAGCAGATTGTACTGGGTTAGTTATTATTATCATCATTGTTACTATCTACCTCCACACTGAACTGTGAGTCAACTGAGAGCAGTACTTTGAGTTATTTATTGAGCACTGACTGCTTGAGATTAGGGATTTCTGGCCCTGGGCGGTTGACCCAGTGGTAGAGCGTTGGCCCAGCATGTGGATGTCCCCGGATCAATTCCCTATTCCCGGACAGGGCACACAGGAGAAGTGACCATCTGCTTCTCTACCCCTCCCTCTCCCTTTTTCTCTCTCTCTTTCTCTCTCTCTCTCTCTTCACCTCCCAAAGACATGGCAAGTTGGCCCTGGGAACTAAGGATGGTTCCCTGGACTGCTTCAGGTTCTTAAAAAAAGAAAAAGTCTCAGTTGCTGAGCGACAAGCAAGTGGGCCCAAAATGGGCAGAGCATCGCCCCCTAGTCATCTTGCCGGGTGGATCCCAGTCTGGGCACATGTGGGAGTCTGTCTCTCTGCCTCCCCTCCTCTCAATAGAAAAAAAAGAGAGAGATTGGGGATTCCTTAAATATAGGCTAAATGAACGGCAGGTGGAAAAAAAGGAAGGAAAAGAAGATGAAAGAAAGGAGGCTGGGTATAAAATAGGGAAGGAAGTAGAAAGGATGTCACAAGTAATTCTAACCTTGTAAAGATGACAAAATCCTAGGGTGTCGTTACTCATTACAAGGTATCTCATAAATGTTTATCCTATTTTTTTTAACATTAAAGTAAATATGTACATCTGTTACTTTTAGGGACGGGAGATATAAAGAAATGTTACAAAGTTAAGCAACGTGAGGGGTCTAAATTTCAAAACAAGTGTGGATCACTGTCTTATATACTCAATTCTGTAAATGATGTGTAGTATATATACTACTTTAAAAATGTACTACTACTTTTAATTTTAAAATGCTTTAAATTCATTCTGCCACCTTGTTTTAAATAAGCTGTCCAAATGCTCTTCCTATTTCTTGCTTTACTAGTAATTCTTTAATAATTGTGTTATGAAATTAAAGACGACATCAAGTTCTACTAATCATTTATGAAGTGATTTCCATGTACTTTCGACATTTGCAAAATCCAGACTAGAATGTTCTCTCGGCTTAGATGCCATGCCCATTCTGCAAAGCGCTGGGTCTCGCCTGGTGCTCCTGCCGCACACTGGCCCACAGCTGCAAAGCCTGATTAAAACTCTTGACCAACTGGTGCCTGGAATTTATTTGATCAAAATCAAGGAACAACCATAGTCAAAAACAAACATGGGTTCAAACAGTATACCTAGATGAATGAATAATTCATGATTTTCACCACTGATGAAAAAAAATCCCAAGTCCTTCCAGGAGTGCCAGGCAAGAATGTAACCATAGGTAGAGATTCCCATCATTATTATTATTTAGCGCTTAATAGAGCACTGTACTTGCAAAGTGTGATGTGTTAGAGACTTGAATTGTTCAGTGTTCTGTACATAAAGAGGAAGAAAAAACTGGAATGTACAGAGACTGACAGAACACGTGGGTTCTGCCTACGTACATTCTCGCTCCTGGAGTCCTCCTTAGCTTGAGGTACCAGAGCCAGAGAAGCAATGTGCTGACAGTGGAGGCACATTTACTTTAAACCTTTGCCAATAACAGAGATGTAGAATACTTTTTAAAGACTTTATTTTGCGGTTATTTGACTGATAATTAATATCAGGGCATTCATGAACCCTCTAAATGATCACTCCAACCACTCTTCCTTTATAAACAAATGCAGTTCCAGAAGACGTGAACCTCATAGGCCTTTCTATTGTAGGTTCTTTCTCTCTAGGAGTTCACTGTAACCAGCCCTTTCTTTAGGGCCACTGATGAAAGGCTGATTCACAGGAACATTCTCTTTATGCACTAGGATTCCTTACGTTGATTCTGTTCAGTATATAAACTTTAAATGTCAACTGCCTGTAATGGGAGAGTTACATTGAAGTATGTTTTCTAAGCTCTGTGTATCTGTTGTGTGAGTAACACTCTGTGTGAAATGTCATGTTGCAGCATCCCTGGGTCTGCAGTTTGTGCCTATGACATGCTTGACATTGCCAATGTTTTCACTGGGAGATTCAAGGAACAGAAGTCTCCTGATTCCACCTGGACACCAGTTCCTGATGAACGAGTGCCTAAGCCCAGGTACATGCAGATATTTATAGGGCTCTTTTGAACTTCTAGAAATGGTACAGCTTGCTCCTCTGATAATGAACACCTTGTGAACTGCACACAGTGTCTTCCATGCTAGCCATACAAATGCCGGAACAATAGAAAGGCCTATGAGGTCATTTTGCCTTCTTCCACTAAAGCAAAATTCAGTTACCTGTATTGTATTTAAAACAGTGGCTCTAGTCTTTTGCTTAACTTCTATATCTGTGGTTTATCCAATGTAATCCTAGGATGAATAGAACCATCTGGTTCAGCCAGCCCTGGTGATCTATAGTTAAGGAAACTGAGGTCCAGAGAGGTATAAAGTGTATTGCATGAGTTCACTGTATAGATTATTTCCACCACTCCTCCTTGCTTCCCTTCAGTTTTACAAACTTGTGTCTTTAAGCCCTAATAAAATGTGAAATATAAATGGTGTTCTCTGGGTTTTTTGAGTAGGCTGGATCAGAGCTGAGTCCAGACTCAGGCCAAGGGCAAGAAGAGACCACATGTGCAGTGGGCCGTTAACATGTCTCTGGTCTGTCAGATTCTGGTCTGTTTTGGGTCCAGCTGCAATCCAGATTCCTCTCTCCCCAAAATGTGTCCCAGAATTACCTTCATTGGTAACCTATCATCCCAAAACAATTCAGAGACCTTGATTCTCTATAATCTTCAAAAACTCACACTAGCAGTTAATTCATTATTTATAATTGGGACAGGAGAAAACTGTCCCCCAACCCTGTGCCTGCCTTATTTATGTGGCACACACTGATGCCTTCATTACAGCATTCGCAATCTAAATTATACAGAAACATTCCTGTGTGCCCAGCTTCCTCTACTGAAGTTGTGGACTTCTGAAAGGAAACCCAGTGTCTTAAGTATTTTGGTTTCCAACTATCACCTCTAACCTCTAGACCCCCATAGAAAATACCTAGTTCAATCCATTTAATTGAACTTAGATAATGTGAATCTCTATAAGCAGGAAAGAAACTCTTGCGATTTATCTTCCTTCATCATCTGAAGTATTTGGAATGTGCACACTCTGTTACTTACCGAGAACAGACTATGTGCAAAAAGCACATTCTGGCAAAACCTCAGATAGATTTTCTAAGTCAATTTCTGCAATCGTTACTTCCTTCTAGGTAAGCAAGAAGGGGGATGGAGCCTGAGGGATCAGGTTCCAGGGAGAACTTAAGTAATATGTTCTTGGTGCATAACATGGTATCAGTCATGACCAAGGAACATACTTTAAGTGATTTTCTACTGTTGGCAGTGTGTTTAACTTCATTTTTCCACGTGCATACCTCGATCCTCTTATAGACTGCAGGATACTGTCACAGGGCTGGCTGGGTCAGTGCTGTGACACAGTGTGTGCATGGGGCTAGACTCTACTAATATTAGCAGGGTCCAATTTCCCTCCTGCCCCAGCAGGCAAGCCAGGTGTCTGGATAGGACTGGTGTCAGTGTTTCACTGATCTGACTTGACTGAGATGTCTTTTGACTTCTGAAATTGTAGAATTTCTTGTAGAAACAAATTGTCATGTCACAAAGAAGTGACCTTACAGTAGGGAATCTTCACTGTAATTGGCTTTTTATACCTGCCCAAATCAAACAAAAACAAAAGCCCTATAAAAGAAACAAAACACAGATGTTCTCTGATTCCCCATGAGAGATGGTTACATGGAGTCTTGCTGGCACATGTGCTGACTGGTGACTTTTTGAATGCCTTTGCTTTTTACATTGGTGGAATGACTGGCTTAATTCTCTCCTTTTGTGCTTCTGGGGGGAAGCCAAGCTGGCCCAGCCAAGGGTGAACTGCTGGGGCTGACTTCGCAATGGGATGAGGAGGCGGCCTGAAGGAAATCTAAGACCATTTATTTGGTGGCATTCTGCATTCAACTTCCTCCTCTCAGCTACGGGACATTTTCCCTCATGCCAGATGCTTAGAGAAGCAGATCATTCAAAGAATTTGCCATGAGGCATGAAATAAGCTCCCTCCCTTTTTCTTGTTCTTTTTAGGCCAGGTTGCTGCGCTGGCTCTTCCTCCTTAGAAAAATATACAACCTCTAATGAGTTTCCTGATGATACCCTGAACTTCATCAAAACACACCCACTCATGGATGAGGCTGTGCCTTCTGTCATCAACAGGCCGTGGTTCCTGAGGACGATGGTCAGGTGGGTGTCAAGCAATCCATGTCCCAAATGGATCTTCCCTACTCCACCTCATGCTCTATCAGCAGATCACGTTTGGAAATGCCGCAGACATCTACCATTATCATGCACATCGATTTAGCCATGAAATGCTGGCGAATTAGGTTGATGACACCAAACCCCCATAACCTCATTCCCAGTGGGAAAAGTTTGCGTATGCTTGCGTAACCAGACACATAACAGCAATTAGAGGAAATAAAAATACCTCCCTTACTGGTTAGCCCTTTAGTCCAGTCTCTGCAAAAGAGGAGGTGAAGGAGAATCAGTTAATGGATATGGATACCTGTCTGGTTGGATATGGCTGCAAAACAAGCTGCAGTTTCATCCAGGCGTTGTGCCTGGGTGGGTAGTTAACTGTCAATTGGAGCACAGACAAAAGGAGGCTTTGCACAGTGGACCAGTATGAAGGTCCATACTTTAAGCATTTGTTATCTGAAGTGGCAGCCAAAAGAGATAGGATACCTGATCTGAAATCTGGGAAAGCATTAAATACTCCTCCTTGGATATATTTAGAGCTCATTTCCAAACAATCCAACAGTCTTTCCCAACTACAATCCAGTTGTGGCGATCATCAAATAACGTGTTAATTAACTTTACCGCCATTTTTAAACTGTGCCTTTATTGAAATTAGAGTTTTATAATGGCTCTTGCCCATAAGATAGAAACAATGTAACTTGCAGGAGGATCCATATTTTCTGGGACCTTCCTTGGTGCTTAGGACAAATACATGTCTGTTGAGTATTAAATGGCTGAGGAATTTCAGGGGAAGAGGATGCCCAATAGGACTTACCCTAGACATGTGGCAATCCTGATGCCTTTCACCTTTGCTTTAAGTGGATCTTGTTTGGCTGGGGCAACCTTCAAAACCCTCAGTCCTTCTACATATGACTGAAAAGCTTTCTAAAGGGCATTTTGTTGACAAGCTTTACACCTCAAAAGAAGAGTATGAAAAACACGGTAGCCATCACTTTTCTTTCTAATGTTAAATGAGGTCCCTTCTTGCCTCTTCAGAGGAGACATTAGCCTTTCCCAGTTGCTCACAGACGGGATAACTGCTGAGTGGTTTCAGATGGTTAGAGCTGTCTATTATGTAGCTTGGCCTCCACACACCATACCTCCTTCCTCCCCTTAGAGTTACTCTAAAAGCTATGCATATGGAAATAACATACTAAAACAGCTTGATAGCATTATTTATATGTATATATTTCTCTTGAGGTTATTACTAGAAAGCTATGTCACAATTGTTTGAAGTGGGAAAGGGGACACTTCAATGACAGACCAACAAAGAGGTAAAAACTGTGACCCTGTCATTTCAGATACCGCCTCACCAAAATTGCAGTGGACACCGCTGCTGGGCCCTATCAGAATCACACTGTGGTTTTCTTGGGATCGGAGAAGGGAATCATCTTGAAGTTCTTGGCCAGAATAGGAAACAGTGGTTTCCTAAGTGACAGCCTTTTTCTGGAGGAGATGAGCGTTTACAACCCTGAAAAGTATGTAGAATGTTTGGTCCTTTCTTAGTCATTATTTGTTATGTTATTGTAATCCCTTTCATTCACAGAAAATCATGCCAGACTTAGGTTTTATGCATTTTTAAGTGGCTTTTAAAATTATTTGTAAAAATCTTTTAATACAGAAAAGGCATTATTTCCTCCTTGCCAATAATGTATGTAATGATATAGTTACGTGTGTGTGTGTGCACGCACGCGCGTGCGTGCATGCATGCCTAAGGACCTGTTTCACCTTCAGTTAGGATCAGATTAATAGATCACTTTGAGCCAGACCAGGCAGTGGCACAGTGGATAGAGCAATGGACTGGGACACAGAGGACCCAGGTTCAAAACCCCAAGGTCGCCTGCTTGAGCATTGGCTTACCAGCTTGAGCATAGGGTCGCTGGCTTAAGCACAGGATCAGAGACATGATCCCATGGTCACTTGGTCTGCTGTAACCCCCTGGTCAAGGCACACATGAAAAAGCAATCAATGAACAACTAAGGAGTCACAACGAAAAATTGATGCTTCTTATCTCTCTCCCTTCCGGTCTGTCTGTCCCTGTCTGTCCCTCTCTCTGTCTCTCCCTCTGTCTCTGTCACAGAAAAAAAAAAATGATTACTTTGAGAGATGGGGTATGAGGGTGGTGGCAGCAAACAGAGAACTGAGCAAAGAGAAGCTTTTAATATATTATCCTGCCTTAAAAAATTAGGTGCAACTATGATGGAGTAGAAGACAAGAGGATTATGGGATTGCAACTGGACAAAGCAAGCAACTCTCTATACGTTGCGTTCTCCACCTGTGTGATAAAGGTTCCCCTTGGCCGTTGTGAACGACATGGGAAGTGTAAAAAGTATGTATTTTGCCTCATTGACCATTAGGAGATGCTGAAATAGGAGTCCTAGGTAGCTTCATGGTCCTCCTCTTCCTGCAGAACCTGTATCGCCTCCAGAGACCCATACTGCGGGTGGTTAAAGGAAGGAGGTTCCTGTGCCCATCTATCACCCAACAGCAGGTAGGGTGCCTGAGGTGTGGGAGGGTGTAAAATGCTGTACATTCTATATGTATAATTAACTGCGCTTACAGAGACCACCACCCCTCAGCCTTTTGCATACAACCTCGTCAGCGGGACGGCCAGCCATTCATTCTCCTTCCCTTTCCCATTCCATAGAACACCCCAATATCACATGTGGCAGATTCTCAATTGATTAATCATCCATCCTCAGGCTGGTTAAAAACACAAACAAAAGAAACACAGTGGGCTTTTAAGTGTCCCCTGGAGAGAGGCACAAGGCAGTGCATGCCTTAATCATCACTATTCGTGAACAACTGAGAAAAGGAGCAGTTGGGTACCAATTAGATTAGTGATGTGGTTTGTCCAGCCATCACAAAACTGGCTCCTCTAATTGACCATACAAGACTGAGGAGAAATTGCAGAGCATTTGTTAAGCGATGCATTTGTACTGCAAGCATGCTGTATACATCCAATAAATCTTTCTCCCATGCTGAAGAACAGTTAACCTATTGCTCATTAGGTAGTCAATTCCTGGCAGCTTGCCAGCAGATCAGCTGGATCAGGGCAGTCTAACATGCTTGTGAGTCTGGTGCTTAAAATTGTTACTCTGTTTATAAATGCTCATATGGCATTAGTTAAAAGGTTTCTTTTATGTTTTTACTTCAGTGGATGGGAAATCCAAAATAACACTGGAAAAAATATCCAATGCATGTCCTTGACAGGTTATGGCAACTCTAGAAAGAGGCCATATGGCAGGACAGTTCTTTCTTACACAAATCCTTCAACTTCCCCAGATCCAGAGGGGGGACAGAACAGTCCTCACATCGCTCTGAATCTCCTCACCCACTTTAGAATAGCTAGACAGAAGGGTTTATCATGACCATCACCTGCATAAGATGAGGGTAAGTAGTCCCATAAATAGAGCTAAGGATAACTAAGTCTGACCTGGAAGTCTGACGAATACAAAGGATTGACTTCTAGATATTATTAGATCAGCTTCACAAGTAGCACTACTGACGTACTACAATGTTAGCACGGTATAGCTTTTCATGGGAACTCCTGAAGTAAAGGAGGAAGGATCACAGATCAGTGAGGAAAGCTAAGAGGTGACCTGCCTCCTTTCTATATTCAAGGAGTAACCAGAGGTAATAAAACTGGTTTTTAGATATCATTTCTAACTTAACATGAAAACTCTAAAATTGTTCCTTTTAAGGATCTATGTACATACTTCTCAAAACATCTACACACGTATTGCTCAAAATATGTGGAACTTTCCTTTGAAAATGACCTTCGGGCCTGATGAATACTGACTTTCATTACCAGTAGAAATCTTTATCCTTCGAGGATGAATCAGAGGTTTTAACACAGTAAAAAAAAAAAAAATTTAGAAAACAAACATGGTGAATTACTAGATCAAGGTGTGACTTGCAAAATAGTTTTCCTGTATGGCTCATAAATAAACTGAAGGCAGTTGCAAAGTAGGAGTTTTAAAGTATGTTATGGGACAAATTGCAAAGATTGCCCCAAAAGGACAATACTTTTTTGGATGATTCCACTGTGCTTATTTTAAAAACCAAAGTACATATTAAGATTGATCTCGTTCATTAATATTACATAGCTTCCACAGCCCAGTGGTGACCTGGTGGACTTGAAAGAAAAGTGGGTGTGTGGGGAGCATGCACTCACCCTCCTGAGGACGGGGAGGAGTGAGCAGAATAGCTGTGCAGTCTCAGCAAAACACACCTCCAAGTCCTCTCTTGTTGGGCCCCACAGGCCCTCTGGCCAACTGTACTTTTCAACATTTGGTTATTTAAGTTATTGCTAAGCAAAGGCAATAAATAAAGGTCTAGGAAGACAAGGGTCTTGGTAACAGAGATAGTAAAAAGGAAAGGCTTTTTAAAAAGTTTCTTCCCATTCACTCCTTTTTTTAAAAATTGAATTAATTGGGGTGACACTGGTTAACATCATTATACAGGTGTTAGGTGCCCAATTCCACAACACATCTCTGTACACCGTATTGTGTGTTCACCCTGCCCCCAAGTCAAGTTTTATAGACTTCTATATTGCTTACAACAGTGTATTTTAACATTTAAATGTTTAAACACTCAGGGGATCAGAGTAAAAGAAGGAATTAAATAATGCATAAACTGACTCCTAAACAGTATTTGAATTAACTGCTTAAACCATGGCTTCTCTTTGGATATTCTTATCCATTAGGACTCAGTTCTTTAAATTAAGGAGATAAACTTTTTACTTAATTTTTGCATCTGGCACTCAATTTATCAAACTGTGTTAAGTTGCTTTAGTGAAACTAAACCAGAACAATGACACACATTATTGAATTTGTTTATGTCTTTCTCCCCTCCCCTTTTTTTAAAGACTAACTTTTGAACAGGACATAGAGCGTGGCAACACAGATGGCCTCGGAGACTGTCACAGTAAGTAAAGCTTGTTATCCATATTTATCTTTGGGCAGAGATGCTTTTATTGAATGGCCCAGAAACATTACCCTGAATGTGGAACCGACTACGGCTGGCACCAAAACATGCATAAATAACAGAAACCATCTTCTAAATATCAAATAAAGAAGAGAGTGCATTTTAAAGCCCATGTTATTGTCAATGTTGTTGCTGTAAGTGCTGGCACCTATTTCATTATTATAATGCTGTAGAACAAATTGACTCTAGAAGGTATTAATTATAGTGGAGCAGTAAGTTATATCCGTATTTTCACTTTTAAAAATCCATTTTGTTGTTTTTTAAAATGTGCTCTTGCTACTGTAATTTTTAGCCAAAGAATAAAAAGATTGAACACCGTAATCTTAACTTTTTAATTGAATATGACTGTTTTATTGTTCTTGAACATACAAACTAACAAAAGTAATTATTTTTAAATTAGATTTATGACTGTTACCATTTGCAGTAGAAAAAAATTTCAGAAATAACCTTCTAAGTATAAGGTGACTCAACCTTTTCATAGGAAATAACCGATTTTAATCTCTGAGTTTATTTCAAAAGTTACTAAATGGTAACATTTTAGCTAGATCTTCATGTGAAGGATCCTGATTGTCCTGTGATCTAATATCAAAAATTCCCCTAAAAATGCTAAGGTGTCATTCAACTTTCTACCTTATATTTTATAGAGTATAGATATAATTAAATAAAGAGATAAGGCAGGCTTCTCTCCAAATTCTTTGCCATGTATTTTTGTTATTGTTGTTTGCAAATATTGTATATTGGCAAAAGCTTCTTATGTCTTCACACACAAAATTTAACAAGTTAAGAAATCAGCATGGATGACAGTGTCATTGCCAAAAGATCTGTTACTTTCATACAGTGAAACAATTTGATCCATGGGTTTTAATCACACGGGTGCCTTAAGGGCTCCATTTTCAGGGAAAAGAGGTTTTGGAGTATATGTGTTTCTATATGAGTGAACTTATTAATTATCTGACGTTAGTGAATAATTTTCATCATATTTTTATGATCTGGTGGTATGGGCTTCTATAGAAAATTAGGGTGTTGATTTGGATTTCAAATGTGAAAATGGTTGTTACTATCTCTGTCAAGTGTCCACTGCACCAGCAGGCTCACAGCACATTTGTGTCCTTGGCAGGAAAGCCTAAGGAAGCCTCAGTCTCTAGCAGAGCTGAGACCCTCAGACCCAAAGTCAGTGACTTAACTCTTTAATCTCAACAGTCAAGCGTCTGTTTTCATGTGCTCCCTAACCTTGATGCCCATTCTTGCTGAGGCACTTACAGTGCCCATGCAGGGCAGAAGCCAAAGCTTACCTGACCCTCTGCTGCCTTTCCTAGTGGCCTGTCAGCTCCCTGTGCTCCTGCTGGAGTATGACCTACTTCTACCAGATGTACCTGTTCACAGATAGACATTCATAGGGCTTAGATCATTGGTGCACAATGACTCTTCAACAGGATTTTGAGGGAAAATGGTATCATAAAGAATCAGTGCTTCTCCACCCCTCTCCCTTCTTTCTCTCCCTCTCTCTCCCTCCCTCTCTCTCTCTCTCTCTCTCTCTCCCTCTCTCTCTCTCTCTCCTTCTCTCCCTCCCTCCCTCCAGCAGCCATGGCTTGGTTGGTTCAAGCGAGTTGACCTCAGGTGCTGAGTATGACTCCATGGCCTCTGTCTCAGATGCTAAAAAAGTGGCTCCATTGTTGAGCATCAGAGCAGCGACCCCAGATAGGCAGAGAATTGCCCCCTAGTGGGCTTGCCAGGTGGATCACAGTTGGGGCGTGTGCAAGAGACTGTCTCTCTGCCACCTCTCCTCTCACTAAAATTAAAAAAAAAAATTTTTTTTTAAAGAGCCAGTGTCAGCAGCTGAGTTCCAGGCTGAGTGAACCCATGTTCCGACCTAGACACACAGTACACACACACGTACACATACACACGCACATATGTTGCCTATATGTGTGTGTGATTACTTTTATTTTTGTTTTTAATTAACTAAACCCCTGCTGAGTTCAGAACATTGTGATACGGGATAGTTCATCACAGCATGGTTATAAGGATGAAAATGGAAGAATGTGAATAAAAGTACTCTAAGTGTGGTCCAGAGGCCACTTACTTTACCCACGTATACGTCCCTATGTATACAGTAGGGCTTAGAGTCTCAGATACATGTCATTGTAGTTACCATTTCCTTACTAACTCTTGCTTTTCCTCTGTCTCTTGGCAACAAAGGCAGTGACTTTGAGGAAGCTCACCTGGGGAAGAGATAGGAATTTGACCAAATACAAAGCACCTTACATTACAAGACAAGATTAAAATGAACTTACTCAGTGTTGGACATCACATGTTACCATAGTTCCATATTAGTTCATTCCCACTTACCATGTAAGTCACATTAAGGAGTGTTAAACATGAGTAACCTTCTCCTCCCTTTTGTCTTACAGATTCCTTCGTGGCATTGAATGGTAAGGAAGATACTACTCATAATTAATTATTGATAAAATTCTATTTAGGAAATCTTATTTCATTAATCCTCTGCAGTATTTTCAAACCTTAGGTTTCTTTTAAAATTAATTTTTATATCCTCATTATTTTTTTATAGACATTTCAACTCCTCTACCAGATCATGAAATGTCTTACAACACAGTATATGGTCAGTTTATGGATTTCTTTTTTTTTTTTAATTCTTCAAGCCACTCATCTATGGTAGTTCATAGTTTTCATTCCTCAACATAATGGACCAGATTATTTGTTACTTCAGGGTCCCAATTCACTAAAATTATAGATTGTACAATGCTTCAAAAATCACTGCCTGTATTTAATGTATGAGAAAGAGTGCTACAGTTTAATGCACATAACGTGAAATATGCCAACCTTAGGGAACTTAGTGAATACATTTAATGAGTTCTTCAGGGAGAAGAAATTGCTTTTGGACATAAGTGTATCCAATATAAAAGAATAGTGTTTATACTCTTTATCTGCTAAGAGAGTCACAGTCCCAAAATGCTGACTTTCAGGACAATACCTTCTGCAGGGGAAAATCTATACAGGGTGAACGTACCAAGTTGTAACTAGGCAAAATTTTTCAATACAGCATGAAATTGGCCATTGACATTTAAGTTCACCAAAAGTGCGAATATTTAGACATATTTTCATTGAGATATCTCTAGAATGTATACAAGGAAGAGTGACACAGTATAAATGATATGCAAACAGGATTTGTCTATTGTTCCTGCTCTGAAATACACAGACACTGTATTAAACAAAGCTATTAAGTTCATGAATAAAATATTCTGAGCTCTTTATAAGAAAAGTTGAAATGCTCCATTTCTATTTCTCAAAGTCCCCCCACCCAATATTTATTAGGATAAACTATTCATGTGTTTTTAAAATAAAATGAGAATTATGTGAGATGGCAAACTTAAGCTTATGCATTATAACGGGGACTACGAGTTTCATTGACACGCAGACATTTTACAGTTTTTGTGATTGAGAACAATACCAGTTCTAAGACAGACTTTATATGTAAAGGTAGATAGGAAAGGAAGGAAAAAAAAATAAAGAGAATAAAAGAGGAAAGAAAGAAAGCAAGGAGGTGGACTTAGAATTCAAAGGAAGAGTTCAAGATGGCTACACTTGTGTCTAATAGCCCCACGTAAACTCACTCCCTATGTCTAATTGGCATAAATAAAAAACCTCTTTGGAAGTCTTAAAGACTATCTCATAAACTGGAGCTTTGCAGATGTGGAAATCAAAGTCTGGAGTCTCCTGATTGTCCACCATGTTAAGTGAGACAGTGTGGAATAAATGAGCCCACAGAATTCATTCACCTTTAACATTCTCTCATCTGTGATTCAAGCCAGAATATTAAATACCAACTGCTGGAAGAAAAATTTCTCAGGAGGCAAATGTCATCTAGCTCAGCTTGTCCTTCAGAAAGAGAACCCACTTAGCATCTACTCTCCTCCAATATCATACTTTGCAATCGTTTCTTATAATTGAATAATCTTTATCAGATATTAAGAAATTCAGGTCTTGAATCTAATTGAACCAGCAATACCCCCAGCATTCATCAATTGACTAAAGCCAATTTTAACTCCCAAGTAATTTCTCATAGAACAATTAAGCCATGAGATGCTCTTTATGAGCAAAAATTATTCTCTAATCTATGTATCTTTTAATTCCTTTACAAAATGAAAGGAATTTATTAATCCCTTCATATTAACACTTTAAACGACAATGCCCCTTTACCCTCAGCTCTTGATCTGTGGTGAAATTAAAGAAGAGTTGGAATATTCCTTTTAACTAAAGATCCTGTTCATTTCAGACTAAATCTCTAGCTTCAAAATTTGACCATCAAAATTATCCTTGTCCAGACATTTAGAAAAATACAGGTTCTTTTCACAAACTGTTGAAGATAGGGTTATTTTGGAGTTAATAACTAGAGTTCATTAATTTATTCAGCATATATTTGTTGAGCACCTACTATATGCTAGACACTAAACTAGATGCTGTATTTGTACCATCAAAGGAAATACCAACATGCTGTTTTTAAGAGCATGTTTGTAGATTATGAAGCCAACCCCACAGTCCAAAGTGCAATCACTGTTTCTAGCTGTGCCCTTTGAATGTTTCCATAAAAAGTTCACTAGTTGATGCAGGTTCATAGAGTGAACGACAAAACCACAATAGCCTGAAGTCCAAAAAAAGGGATCAGTTCAATAAACCATGCACTCTCTACCTGGCAAAAGCTCTGTGCGGTACTAGTCATATAACCAAGAGCCCCTTTTTAGTGAATTGGACCCTGATGATTTGCCTTGTCTATTCCTCTCTTATATGGATATAGAGTCTCTTTTTTGTGTCTAATTGGCTACAATCATTGTTAATAGATTAGAGTAGTGCGAAGGGTTTCTAACCTCTGGAATCATGAAGATTTGTAGATATAGAGAAACTGTATGATGCCTATTCAGGTTTGCTTTTAAAATCTAGTTCTTTGTTTAAGAATAATACATTAGAGACTACGTTAACCAAAATATGACCTCCCTAATTGGATTAACAAGACAAAATTATAGGGTTAAATCCTTTTGACACGTAGTTCTATATCCACAAATGATTGCCTATTTTTGTAGCATTATTTTGGTGAAAAGTCTATTAGGGAATGCACAAAAATAATGTATCTGTAAAATCAGATTCTAAGAAAAAATCAAATTATTTCCTTTCAACATTTTTTAAGCTTGGAGAGGTAATAATCATATACCTCTTTGGTTTTAAACTATGCTGTGCTGCTTAATGGTCCTTTTACATGGTGGTTCTAAAATTTTTGAGAATCAGGTATTGCTTCCTCTGACTATTTGATTCACCAGTGACACACGTGTTGCCTGTCCTCAAGCATAAGTTTAAAAGATTACAAACCTCATGCTGTTCTATTTTTTCTTCTGAGAACATCAGATGCATGGTTTCTCTAGATTTACATATAGAAAATGGAGATGTGGTGGGTATTAGACTAACACTTCAGCAATAGGAAGAAGCTGATTTCTCACATTTGTGTAAAACATTTTCCTACCTAACTACCATCTGGTCCACATTAATATCCTCTCATAGCCATAGCTTTCCATTACCAATGAGTTTTCCACATATTTGCAGCATATGGTCCAAGAAATCTTTCTACAGAGAATGTGTCCCTTAGGCATATATTTCCCCTAGATTACCGTATTAAGAAATGTTCTCCCTAAACCATACTTATGGCATTATCATAAAATTGCCCCTTGAACACAGTTAAATTGAAAGTTCTCAAAATGCATATCAATTCAGGTAAAAGAAAATTTTGCCTCTTACAGGAGAGCCTTTTCCCTCCTCCCCCTTTCTAACTCCCTACAAAGCCATTTCTAATTGTTTGCTTATGCTGTGTGCTGAATTCTCTCTTAGTTTAACTATATATTTCATTGGAGCAGTGTTGAATTGAAGAGTAGAAAATGCAGGCTGCATATTAGACCCCAATATAATCAAGAGGAAGTAAAAGTAATTCTGTATGTCCAATTCTAGGTTATTTTCCTACCCCTGATCTCTTGTCAGTAATTATGAAATGAGATATGAAACCTAGAAATGTAAAAACACAAAGTCTAGAATCAAGCGTTCTTGAGTTTTAGGAAGTGTTTTTAGCGGTTGGATATAAACCAGACTATTTGCAACAACGAGGATGTCTGAAGATGTGTGGGAGCCAAACAACTTCTACAAAGAAAGCAGCCTCTTAAATGTTACCAAAGCTTTGTGGTAGCATTTAAGTGTGGTGCTTTCATAGAAATCATTATAGCTTAGATCAGCCATTTAGCTGACTTGTTTTCCCTGCTCTTTTATTTATATATATATAATCTTTTTTTTCTTCTGTAATTGGCAGTATTAAAGTCTCCTGGGAATCCAACTTACAATCATTGTAAAAGTGCAAGGCATTTATCATTATAATCTTTCTTTCTGGTGGCCAATATATTATTTATCATATATATGGTGCTCACAGCCCAAGGTTGAAGCCACCTTTGCATCTGCCCTGCTTTCTACCAAAGTTACCAATTATACATTCACAATAATTGCCCTGATGTCTTTCTAAAAGTTACTCAAGACGTTGCTATAGGTAAAAATGGTTGAATAAACCAAAGACTACTTGAAAAATCACAGAGGTTATATTTTATTTCTGCCAAAAAGAACAGATAGTGGGGCTTCTTTAAATCATTGTGACAGTTTAGATCAAAGCCCCTAGTATGATCTGCATTTAACCTTGTGGAATGATGGAAGAAAAGCTTAGGTATGTATTTATAGGAAATGTCCAGTTTCTACCATAATTTCCAACCTAGCCATTCTTCTGACATCCTGTCACGGTCTACTCTGGATCTCAAAAAGCTATGTACTTCTTTCTAATCAGAATAATATCAGTTGATGCGGCCTCAAAAACAACCTCTCACAAGTATGACTCATAAAATCATGAAACTGATAATGTTAGAGTAAGACACAGAAGGCAAAGTCCTGACAACATGGAGCATTTGAGTCCTCTGCTCCAGTGAAAAAGAGGAAGCAGATCCCTTTAGAAGCAGTCACTTCTCCCAGAAAGAGGAATGTCTATGAGGTTGAGCTGAAGCTGAATATTTGACACCCCCCCATGAGAAAGGCTCGGGACAGCTGAGCTCCTGGTGGTGATGGGGGGGGGACTGATCCCTGCCATAAACCTCCCCCATCAGTTACAAATAGCGCCCCCAGAGTAGACAAGTCCTGCCTTTAGTGCTGCTATGGCAATACCAAAGAACACTTGTATTTGTTGAGCACCTACTATATGCCAGACACTGTGAGGTACTTTCACCATTATGCCACTTTATCCTCCCAACACTGCAAGGTAAGTAAGTGGCATCATACTCATTTTGTCCACAAGGAAAACAAAGGCCCAGAGAGGTTAAGTGATTCCCCAAGGCTCACCAAGGAAGAAGCAGAGATGGGAGCTACCCTTGATCCTCTAAGTATAAGTTTAAGGGTCTTCTGCTGAAGCCCCACCTCCGCCAGTCTTACTATGCCTCAGGCAGTTTCCTTCCGGTCTCAGAGCCAGCTTGGGTGTCCCATCTCCGGGCCTCTGAGCAAAGGGAATGTGGGCATCTCCCGTGATGTTTCCCTAACTGTATTTGTGATGAAAACAGGGCACTCCGGTTCCCTCTTGCCCAGCACCACCACGTCCGATTCAGCGGCTCAAGAGGGGTATGAGTCTAGGGGAGAAATGATGGACTGGAAGAATCTGCTGCACTCACCTGACAGCACAGACTCTTTGGGGGCAGTGTCTTCCCATAATCACCAAGACAAGAAGGGTAAGGCCTTGGAATTGGCTCTTCCTCTGGGGGCAGAGGGAGGGGAAAGTAGGGAGGACTGTGTAACTGCTTCCAGCTGAATAACAGCAAGATTTAAGGAACCTCCAACACAATATGATTGAAAGTATCTCAAAAAAAGATGCTACGCTTTATCGGAAATTATTGGCCAAGCAAGGAGAAACCACACAAAACAAATAACACAGCCTCTAAGCTTCCTCCACCCAAAAGAGGTGTGGCTTGGTGCAAAGCAAAGGCTGGCTCCTCAGATCCCTTTCCACTCCTCTTCCCTCGTTCTGTGATTTTTGGGTCCTCTTTTCACACCATAACGGAATGGAATGCAGTGAGGGCTTTGGCAAGTGCGTGTAATCAAAGTAAAGGCCCATTTAATCAGTGAATGGAGAAACAGCGGGCGAAGTCTTTTCTGGCTGGTCATATCTCTCTCTCTCGCATGGCCCTGAATTTGAAAAGAGCCATGGTCTTAAGACATACTGTAATTGCCTTTAGAGGACAACAGCTAAAACAAAAATATGTTATTTAATCAAGCAGAATTGCTGTGCATTTAAAACGGGAAGGAAGTTGCTTGAATGAAAGGGACTCCACTGTGAACTGTCCTAAATTCTCCCTTGGCTTCCTTTGCTCAACTAGAGACAGGAAATGTCATCCTTTATTCTCGCCATTTTGCTGCTTCTGGTAACACATCCTACTTTAGTTGCAGCTGCAACCAAAGAGGCCTTTACTTGTCCGAAAAACAGTCTTGTAAATCAGAGGCTGAAAAGCCCGGTTATGTAGTGAGCTGTTTCTCACCCTCATCCCCCTACTCAGAATTGTTTACTTCTGTATGTTTTCAAGAGTTTCGCCCAAGCAAGGGTTTGAGTCTCGAGGGCAGACCAGCCACAGTGACCCTTGGAAGACAGTCTGTACCATGTCTTCCCTTGGGGGTCCCTGTGGACTTGTGACCACCTCTCCTCCTAGAGAATGCCTTCTAGGCAGCACTGCACGCTGCCTTCCCATCCTCCTGTTTGCATCTCATCTCCCGAGACTGCCGTCTGCTCTGCAGATCACGTGCCAAGCCAAACTGTGAAGGCGTGGCCCTTTTAACTTGTTCTTGAGCCTGTCTCCTTTAATCGATTTTATTCTTCTTCTATAATTTATTAATGTGCTCTGCCCCAAATCCTTTTTAAAAGGTTGTCTCAGCAACCTCTTTAAGTTGGAGGGATCCTGGCACTTACCACACCGAGAAAGCACCAGGCCGGTTTGTGATGGGACGGAACCGTCACAGCAGGCCACAAGCCCTAGCGTGTGCCATTATTTGTTATGTGTGGCTCCAGACCGCAGATGTATTAGTCTTGGCTGGGTTCTCAAGGCTAGACAACTCAGTAAAACCTCTTTGTGTTTGCCTACTGCGACTTTCTGAAAAACCAAACAGCCTTTCCAGTAAAGCATTCAATATGTCAACCAAATATCTAGCTGTTGGTTATTATAATCATTTTCACTTCACTGAGACCGATGGCTTGAATTTTCTCCAATCATTAACTCCCCCAAGGGATGGAGGTTATCAAAGAGTCCAATTAACACTTGACATCATTTTAAAAATCGGCATTGTTCGTTCTCTTGGGTCTTATTATGAATATTGACAAAGCTGGAAGCAGGCTACAAATTGTCAAACAATGGTGGCAGAGGTGACTGCATGGGTGTTGAACATGATCACTGTTCTTGTGCTCTTAGCTCCTTGCCTTGCCCTATCAGATCTGAGTTTGATTTTTGACAATTATGTATCTGATGGGGCAATGACAATGAGATGCTATGCAGAAATTTTTGAGAGATGTAGCTTTAATGTTCCTTTTACCATGATTTTTATGATTTTAATTTCCATTTGCTCTTAACTGTTTTTGTTTAATGAACATGATTTTTTTTATCTTCTGTTTTCTTTTGCCAAGCACTGTGTGTTATGACTTGGTGGTGGCGTTATTCTGTTAGAAAAGTCATGTTTCTTTTTCGACTCATTATGACGTTCCTTGACTTGACCCAATCTGAAATTCCCCCCTTGCTTCTTTCCTTTTCATTCCCTGACGTGGATGCCGTAATGATGTCACATCCGTGTGTGCAGCGTCTCCTGGGATGTGGGACTTTCGTGGGTTTTCTGAGGGCCTCTGGCAGGTGCTCTTTTCACTGGGTCAATTGTCTCATGGGAATGTGACATTTGTATGCGCCAGCTTTAGGAGCTAAATATACTCTGGAATTGTTTCTAAAATACTGTACAGTTCCCCCACGAAGCAGAAAATGTGCCCGTTGACCAGCTAGCTGAGGAGGAATCAAATGTCCAATGCGCTTTTTATTTTGGCCACTGGAAAAATAACGAAAAAACAAAAACATAAGAGTGAGCAGAAGCCCAGAGCTCTGCTCTGCAAATATGCTGAACACCACTGGGCGAGTCTCATTCTGTGTCCCACCTCACCCTCCAAACAATTCTGCACTTCCAGAGTATGTTTACTTGCCTTTTCTTCCTTTTCCTTGCTGTGTCTTTTGTGTTGATTTAATCCTGTGCGTCCCTCACATTCTGTTCAAGCACCGTTCCCAACCTTGCAATCTAACCCCCTTCTGCTACCATTGTTCTTAGCCTCCCCCTTTCAAAATAATAGACCCAAGCCCTCTACCCCTCTGTGGAATGTTCCAAGGCTCTTTCCTTCTCTACTGTGAGTAGCATTCGGATGTTTTATATTTATATAGTCATGTTAACAAAGCGTGAGAAGAGACCTGCAAAGCACACAGAAGCATTATCACAGAAAATGAAGTAATTTTCTCTCTCAGTAACTGGCCTTGCCCTTCATTACCCTACTGGCCTTGTCTAATGTCTCTTGTCCTTGCTGCTTTCCTTTAAAATTGCCTGATATCTTTCAAGCCCTAGATTCATTAGTGAAAACACAGCCAACCGCTCTGTTTTATCTCTGGGTCCCTAGATGTCTGGAGCCTCGAGAGCCAGCCCTTTAATCACCAAGTTGATAAATTAGATGCAGCCCTGGCTACTTCTTTCTTAGTTTTGCCACATTTAAAAACATATATTATTTATTCTTCCTATAACTACTGAGGTAGAAATCTGTAGTTACAAAGGGGCTCTAATTACATATGAATAAGAAAGAAAATTCAGTTTATTTTTAGATCTGGCTTGTCTCCCCTACTGCCACCAGCCCCTTCCCACAGCAAAAGGAATAAGAGCTTTCTTTCTTAGGTTAAGCAGTCCTGAGAATTAATAGCCACTCCTACGCTTCTTGTTTCTGACCAAAAGTAACAATACCAAAAAACCTGATTTCCAAGAAGACTGCAAGATATGTGAGGAAATTAGCCATGCACAGATCTGCCAAGAGAGCTTCGTAGCATAACTATAAAATGTAAATGCTGACCACTGGGGTACAAGAATAAACCAGGAACAGAAGAAAACCCCCTGCTTCAGACTCTATTTTATAGGGTTCTTATGAGCGCTCAGAAAATAGATGAAATAGTCAACACATACAAAGATACATACTACAGTACCAGAATTGTAAAATGCATATATATCTTGGAAAATCTTAAAAGTGAGATATCACATTATTACAGTTAGTCACCATATGCTTATTATAGACATGGAAAAGATGTAGAAACAAAAATTAAATAAGAGATCAAATGAATAATTTAAAGTAAAATATACAGTAAATGTTGAATATATTTTAATCAATGTATAAACTATTTGCATATAAGCAATTTTTAGTCCAGAAAGTATCATAAGGTCTATAAAGGATGAGTGTATTGTCCACACTTCATAGCAATCCTGAATGAAATTTTATAAATCACAGGGTTTACTAACAATCCTCTTTATAGTTAATTATTTATTCTTCAAATGCATCATAGCCTACAGCAGTGTTGCCTCCAAGCTGGAAACACAGCACCTGACATGATGATTTAGGTGGCTCTCAAGAATCACAGGGTGGAAAGTTACATCATTTTCATTTCTCTTTCAGTCTTCTCGGTTATGTCTAGGAAAAAGTCTCTTTGGTCCTTTATCATTAACAACTCCCTCAACTTGCTACTACTATCTCCTTTTGATAAGAAAGAACCGGCTTTAGATTGTGGGGTTTGATTTGCAGCTGCAGCTAGCGGAAAGTAACCTTGTTTTGCTTTCAGTTAATTTTATTTTTATGGTTACCTTCTATCTATGAAAAGTGACACTCTTTCTTCCATTTATGATAACGATACAAAGTTTCCATTTGAAATATATCCTAAAGATAATTTAAAGAAAATATTAAATAATAGTCGATGAGGTTCACTGGTATCACTAAAATTGTAGTATTGGTAGTGGAATGACTCAAATTGGGGTAACTCTGGCCTAGAGTAAATAAGAGCCCGCTGAGGATTAAACTACAACCAAAACTTTACTTCTGGCATTTGGAAGAACAAGATTTAGTAACCACTATCTTTTCTGTTGGCTGGGCTCTAAATTTGCAATTATATTATCTAGCGCTCTTCTGATTTCTTCTCCAAATATTGAGCTTTTGTGTTTGGGAATGAGAAGTTTGGTCAAGGAGGAATTTAAAGTAAAATGAATTTAAACTAAAAATAAAAAAAGTCATTCTAGGCTTGTTACGCATCTGGCAAGATTTTTCTCCAGACCAGCAGTGTGCAGCCAGGTGTAGGCTTCATTTCAGCTAGTTATTACCCGAACTTTGGCCATAGGGGAAGTTTACCTTTAGCGCTTTGGCTACTTTTGCCTTATCTGTAATGTAAGGACTCCTGTGTTACAGTGCATTCCCCTGGCCTGGCAATGACCTACACCTGACCCTTTTTTCATTTTCCTCCCATTCAACCCTTACCTAGTCCAGACTGTTAGAACCTGGCTTTCTTCGTTAACAATTTTAGAAATCTGACTTCAGGTAGATTAGGTGATAGAACCTAGTCCTGATTGCTCTTCCATTTCAACAGTCTTCTCTGTTTTAAATCTGATGGGGAAAGTGGTTTCTTAGCTCCTCTCAAGTCATATGCGGATAATTTTATGTAAGGAGAAAATTGTTTCTGATAACAATAATAAAGAAAGAATAATAATCTTCCCTTCTTTTCCTGACTCCTTAGCTGGGATTGAATTTTCTCTGCCATTTCTACAGTACCATTACCATAACAAAAATGTTTTCTGAAGCTTCTCAAACAAAATGTATTACTGGCTCCCTAGCACAGTATTGGATGCCAATAAGGAGTTAGAGGCTATACTAGAGATAGACATAGTTCCTGTCCAAAAACTATCAAACCGCCAGACAGATGGAGCACACATAGACTAGGAAATGCACCAAAAAGCTTTTACGACCACCGCTGTCTTCGTGAACAAGGCAAAACTGTGCACAGCAGATTTTAGAAACAGATATTAAACAACTGAAGACAACTTGGCCGAACACATCAAGGACAGACACAGCACTTGGAAACAGTTTTTCCTTCTCGTTAGTCCTTCTCTTCAGTACCAATATTATAGCAGCCATATATCACTTGACAGGGAGGAAGAAGGAAGTGAAGGATGTTTGCTATAGGGTTCATATTGAAATTTTCTGTGGAACTGCTGGCAAACTCAGGCCTTTTTCTTTCTGTTAACAGCCTGAGCTTTATTTTAAAAAAAACAACAACAAAAAACTAAACCCATGATAATTTGCATAGATTTTATAAGTTAAAAATCTTTAGTATCACAGCCATTTCTAGATGTGATGGTTGGACAGGACAGTCCTAGAGAATTCAGAGAAAGGGCTTCAGTCCGATAAGGAGGACTACTAGTGAGAGGGGCAAAGAACTCAGGCTTCCCCCCCAACAATTTGATCATTAACTGAACCAGGTAGGAACATGCATGGTCAGGGCCAAGGACACTGAGATGGGAAGTGGATTGCTATTGCTCCAACAACCCTTTTGAATCATTTCTATTTTGGGGGGTTAGAGCAAAGGTATCCTTCAAAGTTCACAAGAAATTTGGTATCTAAGTTGCCATTGCTGTGATAGCGAAAAATAAAATATTCTTGAAATTCAGTTAGAATTTTTTATTGTAAATTATGCTATACTTGCCCCATAAAGGTTTAGTATCTTTTTTCCTCTTTTTCTCTCAATTTGTTTAAGTATCATTTTTATTACTATCTGCTCAACTATTTTAATCTCTGTAAGTTTACAGTGGGTTTAAAGAATATTTGTAGGAATCATTATTTGGGGATAGAAGTGTAGGATTGCTAGATATAGCACAGAATGCCCGGTTAAGTTGGAATTTCAAATAAACCATGATGAATTTTTTAGTGTATGGCCCACATATTACATGGGACATACTTACACTAAAACAGTATTACGTGTCTGAAGTTGAAATTCATCCAGGTGTTACATAATATGTAGTTACTGTCTGACAAGCCTATTGAAGACATTCCCGCTAACTTAATTGGTAAGAATAGTAGATCTAATCTCTAGATTACATTTGCCCTTTAACACTTAGAATAACCCATACGAGAAGAATTAAAATAAAAATTCCCTTCTGTGAAGAAATATTTAATTGCAGAGAATTCTCACTAAAAGTTATGTGTTTGTAATGTAATAATGTTAATGATTCTTAGTGAAAGAAGGCTTTCAAATGCCACTTTTAAGTAAGGAAGGCTCAGAAACCCAACTGTTTCTAAACAAGGGCATGGTGAAACCATTTGGTTCTTTCTAATTTTATTTAACCTCACGTTTCAATCAACTGTTATGTTAACCATATTTTTCTCCTTCCCTGTGTGGCTGTTTATTTCTCTCCATTTCTCAATTCCATGGCTTTGAAGGGGGTGAACTGGAATCCAAAAGCACTAAAAAATAATAATTTAATAGTGATGACAACAACCCTAGTCTCAAAGAAAGGTTGCCAGAGAGCAACCTTCCTTCATTTCTTCATGCATTCAACTGGCACTCGGCAAACCTGTGCTGTGTATAAGCCTCCTGCTGAGTGTTTCGGCAGATGCTGATCTGAACGCCACATAAGCTGTGCATTCAAGAAGCTTCCAGTTTAGCAGGGGATACACATAGGTGACCTCCTTCCTGGCTAGCGAAAGGGCAGAGTGAAGTCTGAGAGTAAAAGAAGGAAAGGAAACAAGGATGGGCCAAGCGCTGAGAAAAGATAAAGGGAAACACAACTCATTCCAAGTTGAGCGCTAGGGGAAGGCCTTGCAAAAGTCTTGAAGGAAAAGGGGGAAAGGTGTTCCAAGCTAAATAAGTGACAGGACCAAGACACAAAGCTATTAGAGGACAGTGTAATGATAAAAAGGCAAGTGGTGTGCTGTGATGAAAGTGATAAAGTAGACAGAGGGCCAGAATGGGAACTGGGGTTGAAATGGTAGTATGGAGCCTTGAAAGTCATGCAAAGGGGCTTCGGCTATAGCTATAGGCAGCGGGGGACAGAGGGGTAGATGGATGGCAAGGGATCAAAAGGAGGTAGGAGAGAAGGAAAGACAGGTCAAGAGACAGATGTAATTTGATTATTCAATCATAGCAGGTTAATAATTACATAATACACCATAAATTTGGGACATGAAATGTTGCATCAGTTTTAGATCTGAAGTGTCTGCAGATCACTGGTATTTTTAGCTCCTTGCCAAGCTAAAAGCTCTGTCTTAGGTAAAGCCCTCAACAAGCTGAACTCCAACCTTGGGCTCCTCTGTCACTTTAGTTACAAAAGCAGGGTGTGGCACATGGCAGAGGTTTTTATCCAGGACAGAGTTGGAAGTCAGGGAGATTGAGTAAGAAATAATGTAATCCTGGGCACCACCATTTATTTTTACTATATTAGTATTTCTTTGTCACCTACCAGAAAAGGAATTTATTTATAGTCTCTGGATATTCTTTGAAGAAAGGGAAATGATACTGTGAGGCCAGGGGCTGGGCTCAGACAGGTGACGTGGACGTTGCCATGTGAGTGCGGGGTGGGGGTGGGGGGGCATGACTGAGAAGCACACATAGAAGGCTGCAATTGTCCTTCCAGCAGCTCGGGCAGAGGCATAGATTTGATCTAATTAATTTTGTATACTCTTGACAACTTGCTGAATTTATCTAAGGCCTTGATGAGATTATTGTGGAAAGGGTAAAAGAAAAAAATAAGTTAAATGTCAGCCCTGTAGAAAGCTGTTTCATCTCCCTGCCTGTCGGAATCTGCACACTAATATTTTTCTTTCTAGATATACTAACTAAACCTTTTATTTTTAATGTCTATTTTTCTTAAAACAAACAAATGAAGGACTTAAATCATGACTATGGTGACTTGATTTTTTTCTTTTAAAATCAGCACCTTAAATTGTAGGGTATTTAAAAAATCAGCCCACCTTCTAGAGGTGCTTCTTACCTTTCATCTGTCGCCCCCTTTTCAAGCTGCGTCACCACTGACACAAATCCACTCTGCCCCCACCCTTTTCCTGAAAGCCTCTTTATTTCCATTCTTTCCCATCGTAAGCACAAACACACACAGTGACAAAGTTTCCTGACAGCTTCATGGAACTTTCAAGGACTGCAGGGACTAGGCTAGGCGGGATCTTATTAACTGAACATATGGAGTAGTTAAGAATTTGCTCTTTAATTAGTTCAGCTGTACTGTGTTCATCGAAAATTTGTTGTGTCCTAACAGTAAAACTGCGAAGACTCATTTGTATTTAGAATTCGTGTATAATAAAGGAAAAAATAATATTAGTTTTGTAATAACACTTTCTGGTAGCCTTATTTCCTGGAGTTTAAAACAAAGCAAAACAAAAGATACTTGTTACAAGTTTTATTTTGCACAGATCACTGCTCCATAGACAACATAGTCTGGCAAGGGCCAAAGACTGGAAACCAGAACATTTCCTGAGGACATTTTTTCTCTTTTCTTGACATTATATATGCGAATGGCCTGGAGAGCTGTAAGCCTTGCTCAGAATACATAATTCATGCCATGCCATAGTGAGAAGGAAGCCAGGGAAGCAGGGCTCCGGGGTGGGAGAGAGGGCCACACGTCCTGGGTGAAGTCCTGCAGGTGGAAGGGCAGTACTGTGGCCTGAAAGGACCCTGGTGAACCACACCCATGGAGATGTCCCAGCGCCCTAAATCACTGACGGGCCTGAGGTAAACCAGTGAAATGTAGCTGGAGAGACTCAAAGACATTGGATGCACAGTAGATGGCATCTTAGTCGGTGTCAGAAAGCTCCTTAGGAGCAGTGTGAAGATTCGTCATCCTTAATAAATATTTCTTAAAGCTCTTGGAAGTCGAAAGCCAGAAAACTCTTTGTGAACAGATGCATTTTTAATGGGATAACAGGAATTTCCCACTCCAATTATTTTAAAATTTCATTTTTTAAAGGATGCGTTCTTTTTCAGATACGTATCTGCAATCACATTTCTTCACTGAAGGCCGAGGCAGTCATTATGAACGGCACAGAAATAATGGAAGTTCAGTATAGTCACCACTGACAGGGCTTTATTAGGAGGGAAAATGATGCCAAGAAATTTATAGGGCAGCAAACTGCATTAGGCCTAACCTTTTGGACATATTAAAGCTTGTCATTTCCAGTCTTACAGCTTCTTGTTATTCATAAATAATAGATAACACTGGACACAATCATCTGACATTTGTTAAGGTAATAAATATACCCTAAGTGCTGATGGGTCTTGCACTTCATGATTTAAAAGCACACAGCAGAAATTTAATGTAATTTAAAATGTCTTATATAAGTATATGGATTTGCAGAGTCAGTTCAACTCAGCAGATCTGCAAGCACCGAGCTCCAAGGAGTGCAGTGTTGTGCTGGGCATTTCTTTTATTATTATAAAGCAGAACCTTAACTTGGGGAATGACACATGAACTCAGGGCAGTCCAGAAATGTAAAGGAAAATACTCTTCCTGAGTGTCTTATTCTTCTGTCTGATATCACACAAGGATAAGGGGAAATGTCGCTTGACAGCTGTGTGTTATTTGAGTAGAGTTGATCTGAGGTGACATGAGGTACAGGCCTTTAAGGAAGGTGGCTCTGTTCAGTAGTGAGCTCCCACTGAGACCCTGCTTCCGGCCCTGGGACCCAGTCCTGGCTGGGCTGATCCAATCTAGAACGTATTTGATGGCCCCTGTGACAGAGATGGGGAATGTCTGAAATTCCCCTCTGTGTCTTCATGCTGGGGCCAAATAAAGAGCCCTCTGGCATTTTCCCAGGAGTAGTAGCACAGTATTTCAGGTCATGTGTCAAACTTCTGTCAGGTGCCAAAGGAAAGTGTAAGGGATTTGTCTTTTTAATAAAATCATATCAATTTTGTATTCTTCTTCAGAATAAAGGTGACCGCAGTAAAGAAACTGTTGCACATGAGACCCACTAAAACTCATACTTTGAACCCCAAGGAAAAACCTGCATTAATTCATTTCAAATCTGGTTATACACTGCCTCAGTGGTATCTGAGGTTGGACTTAAAACTAAGCCCCCAGGTGTACTATCTGGGGTACTATTCGTGCTTTTTAGGGCAGTGCTTCTCAAGCATTCATGAATGTAAGGATCATCTGAGGGCCTTGTTAAAACACACATTTTGAATTCCAGTGCCAGAGATTCTGATTCAGAAGGTCTGGGTAGGACCCAGGTAGCTCTATCACTGATTTCAGACAATTTCCCAATTGCTATGGCCTAGCTTATTTAAGGTCCTTCTCCAGGATTCTGTTACATTTTTAAATCCTCAATTTAAAAATATTCTTTGCTAAGAGTTGAACCCTACCAGAGTGTTGCGTCCTATCTTGGCCCTTGTCAAACGTAGGCTAACTTGTCACAAATTCTAGAAACACTTCCCTTATGTTATTAATTGAAAATTAACATGCGTCCTGCACTCTGCCAAATGCTTTATATGCATTCATTTACTTAATCTATTTAATCCTTCCCAAAACACTTACCTCATAGCCAACACTACAGGGGCTTAGAGAGATTGAGTGACTTGCCCAAGCTAGTTGCCAAGCCAACTAGCTGTTGGCTCTCTAACAGCTAGGTAGAGAGCCAAGCCTTAAACCCAGGTCTTTATGACCCCAAAGTTTATTTTCTTAACCATTAATACCCAGATCCATCGATAATCTAGATCTTAAAAACTATATTTCTAGCAAGTGTAAGTTGTTGGTTTTTAGTAGTTTTCAAACAAACCTGTTTCCTCATATTTGTTTTATCTTTGTAGAGAAAAACTATCAAAGCCTACAAATAATACAGAAATTCACCCAAATTTCACAATTTTATAAGGATATCCTTTCCCTCATTTTTCTAGCTTTGATGCCTTGTTGAGGGAGCAAAGGAAGAAAATGGAACCAGGAAGTTGGATAGTAGAAATGCTTTGTCTGGTTTCAGAAAGTATTTAGATGTTGTTGCCTTTCCAGTGTTAGTAGAAAGAAAACCTCAGAAAGAAGATAAACCATGCACATATTGTTAAAACTTTGCCCATCTGAAATAATCATTGCCTTTTACAAAGACAGTGACAGTTCTAACACATGGAACCACAGACCAAAATCCCAGGGCGTGGCGCTTAAAAATTACCTTATCTTGACTCCCACTCTAGACCTCAGTCCATGCTCTGGGTGTGGCCCTACCTTCAGCAGTGCCAAATCTACAACAGTCCAGCAGAGAAGGAACAGTGAACTGAGCACTCCTTTTAACAGGGAAATGAAGCTCTTCCTCCCCTAAAATATATGAAATCAATGAGTTTCATGCTCATTCTCCTTTTTCTTCCTGTGATGGCCTCCCAGCAACAACAAAATGCATCCATTTCAAAGGGAATAGAACTGGCAGTGCATTCATCTGCAGTCAACCACACAGTAAGCTCTATTGCAATATGTAAGTTTTTTAAAAATACCTTCTGAACTGAGGATATTAAGCAGCCAGAAAGCTGCCTCTGCTTTGGCATGGTCAGTCATTAACTTGATCTTCTTGAAGACCTTAGCCCCTCCCAGTACCTAATTTTCAGCCTCCTGTTGGCACAGGGCAGTGGGGAAATAAAAAATAAAAGGAAAAAGGAAAGTCTGAGTTATAAACTCTGAGCCCATGTCCATGGCTGCTGGAGTTTCAGTTTATTCCCAAACCATCTGGTTCCTATTATATCGTAAGACAAGAAGAAGGCTGCTTCCTGCTGAGATAACCACAGAGAGCTCCCACTGCACTTTCAGTGTGGTCATCACCATGGGCGGGGGTGTGGCTTTGAGGCTAAATTGTCTCCAGTTAGGGGTTTTTCCCCTATTTATTTTCTTCCCTCCTTAATAGGGATTACAGCAGGGCCCTCTGTGGTTAGCAGCCATGATGCTTGGGCCATGATTAGTTCATTCATACTGCCTTGCAAGACTGTAAGCCTGGCATTTTGTTGCAATACAATTTTCAAACAAGAAAAACGGGGTTGTTAGATTCCATTCACCCAAGTTGTTATGAGGATTTCAAGGAAATTGTAGGCTTGTCTTACTATAAAGCAGAATCAAGAGTCTATTTTTAGGGGATCCCACTCTGGGACTCCTTGGTGTTTTGCCATCTTTCTGAGCTTTTAGACCTGACACGAACCCCGCTGCTCTGGCTCAGCAGTGGAGGAAATGTCCATCCTCCTTTTTGCCTTTGCAGACTTCTCTGGAGGACACAGAGAGGCTTTGTTGTCTTTGTGGTTACCGGACCCGATTTACACAGATGCCTATTAATCACTTCACTATGGAGACAGACACATCCATCATATCACAGCAGCTCTGAAGCAGGCAGTTCAGTGAACAGGGGTGAGAGGGGAAAGTACGCACTTAACCATTTCAAGGTACTGGCTGCCTAGGTCTCATACACTTAGCAACGTAATTGGGGTCAGATGGCTAGGGCTCTTCCCTGGTACTTAGCTTAGTGGGTGCAATTGATTTTATGTGGGTTTTCTTGTTTGTTTTGCTTCACTTTTTTGAAAGGACAGATAATATTCCCTACATATTTCTGTAGGATGCAGGGGATAAGTATAGTTGAAGACCATTTTAAAAACAGTAATAATAGATTCAGGTAAACTAGCTGTGCTTTTAATGCAAAGGTATTGACTCTTTGAAGCCAGTTTTCCAGTAATGGATTCAACATGGAGCAAGTAAGCTGAAAGTCGGCTTTCGTGGGAAAGGAGACACTTAAAATTGCAGGCAAATTAATCAGACCTTTCCTTCCAAAATGGGCATGTCTTCTAAATATCTTTTTCAGTCATTCAAGGCTTCACAGCCTGCTTCTGAATGGTATTTAGCTCTTTCTTATTTTCCCTCCACAAATACTCATTCATTTACTCCTTATTTAATAGATATTTACTGAGCATTTTTCTGCCTGGGGATTCAGTGGTAAATCTCTCCCTCCTAGAGCAGCCTAGGCAAGAAAAACAAACGTAAAGCACGTATCTTCGGAGTGGTGATTTTAGGGTAGAGAAGTGCAGAGTTCGGGACACTTGTAAGAGGAAGAGCTGACCCAGTCTGAGGGAGTTGGAGAAGGCTTCTCTATTGAAGCTGAGACCTAAAGGAGAAAGTTGGAGAAACAGAAAGTGAGCCAGGTTTCCCAGACAGAACAGTCTGTGGAAGCCCAGAAGCAAGCCAGAGCGCAGCACAGTGCGAGGTACAGAGGGCCAAAGAGACTAGAAGGGAGCTAGACCATTCAGCGTTCATGAGCATAGCTTTCACTTCCCTCCCTGCATGCATCGGTTCCGGTAGCTCTCTCCATTTCAGCTGACATCCTGTGCATTCTTAAGGCTTAGCTCGAAAGCCGCCTCCTACATAAAGCCTTTGCCCATGTTGAAGTAGAAGCGATGTAGCTCCTGATGCTTCCACACTTTGGATGTAGTTCCTGCGTGAACGCCTGCCTCCTCCTCCCCTCCTGGATCGCAGGGTTTGTGCCTCCTCCACCTTTGTCTCCCCGGTACCTAGCACAGCGCTTTAGTTCACTCTCAGTAAATGTTTGCTGAAGACAGCCGCAGAGATGGTTGAAGCCAAAACCTGTTATAGCAGGAGAGGGACAGGAAGGGAACCGAGAACATCACAATCCATTCCGAGTTAGAAGAGCATCTTTCTTGAGGTACACTGTTCCAGAGCCTGCTGCTGGGCTGGCTCCCCATGCAGACTAGGGAATTGTAGAGAAGCTGCAAGCAAGGCAACCAGAAGCCATTTCTTAAAGAATTTGATGTTTGAAATTTCAAAGTGCATTGACATGGTCATCATAGGGAAAACCAGAACTCTGTTGGACTTTCTCTTTGATACAGTTTATAACTGCTGTTATTGTGACTCTCATATCTCAGAGCCTGGGGGGCGGGGTTGTTCACAATCTCCTCATTGCTTCAACCTCTAAAGTCCTGTAAACCTCCCCTCTGGGACCTTCCTCCAGTATCTGAAAACCCTCCCACATCAGAAAAAAAAAAGCAAAGAGATTCTATTCTTTCTCAGTTCTGCCAATTTAGGCACAATTTCGGAGAAATCTCTAAGCCATTGTGTGCCTTGCTTCCTGCAATAGGAAGGTGGAAAGAATAAACCATTTAGCACCTCATGACTGGTGAGAAATAGCTTGTGGTTAATGAATCAATGCAGAGAAGTTTTTCAGAAACGTTTTTTCATTACTAATGCCCCATTTTCAGTTGGTGAGAGCAGAAAACCCAAGGGTTGGTAGAGAAAGGCATTTCTACACCCTGAAGTAGAGAAGCCAACTCTGGTCCCTCTACCGCGGAGGGGAACCTGGGGAGGGAGCATGCCATCACAGGAAGGCCCTGCCACTGCCCCGGGGCTGCCCTACGCCCTTCGCTTGGCTGGCTGCATTTGTTCCCAGTTATTTGGTTCCACCCGAATACTCAGTTGTTACAAATAACCCATTTACCCTCATAGTCTCTTTTGGAATTGTCCCAGAATGAGTTTTTCATTGTTAAAATAGTTTTTTATTATTTTGAACAAGTACTGAGCACCTTAATAGATTTCTTTTGTTTCATGGATGTTAGTATGTTTATATTCTGTTATATGATTGGAGATATGTGTCTGTGACTTCAGAAGCAAGGATATATAGTCACTCCAAAGATAACCCACCTAGTTTTAGAAGTCCATTTAAAAATGTCTCTACAATGCACTGCAAAGCCATTTATTTAATCATCTATTAAGTGCCTGTGAGTCCTGGGGATGGGGAAGGTGATACCTGCATGTAATTTGGTCCCTATCCTCAAGGAGATGATTGCTAGATTATGGTCCCACTAGATATCTAACTATAACTGATGCTTTGCTGAACATCCCCTGCTTTTGTTGTTTTACTTATTTCAAAATTCAGGAGCAATAGGCAGTGTTTTCTTATGTTGCCTCAACATATTGTTACCTTTGGCAACATTTGGACAGCTTGAGGTCTGGAGCTGGGAATAATGGGCTTGTCCCCTTTCCCCAGGAGATCCACAGCAAATGGAGCAGCTATGACTGTTGGCCTTGAGCCCTTGGTGAAGTACTAACCCGCCACTTTTCTTTTGTGGCTTCTTTCGGCCTCTAGATCTGTGCAGCGAACGATAGCATTTGCACTCTTTCTTATGCATTATTTCATTTGATTCTTGCAACAAGCCAATAAGGCATTAAAATCAGGCGTGTCGACCCCACATTACAGATGAAAAGACTAAGGCCCAGACACCTTAAGTCAATCTGCAAAAGGTCGCCCAGCAGTAGGCAGAAACCTGAGACTCCATGCCTTTGGAGGTCTCTAGCATAGCACACACCACCTCCAGCCTCTGACAAATTTGATGTGTTCGATCCTTCACAGTGAGCAATGACACAGATATGATGTAATCATTCCCATAAATGCCCCTTTCACTGTTCTCATGATATATGCAAAAAGCTTTAAGTTTAAAAGGCATTTTCCAAAAATAACTTGCAACTTGACTGTGCTTTCAACTTAAATCTCTGACATGTTTCTAACTTTGGACATGAAGTTTCTGGATTTGCACAAGCAGATGAAGAAAACCACCTGCTTTATAGTAGATGTCTCAAAGCTGAAGAGATATGGATAAGTTTTAAAGGGCACTATTTATGTAACAAAAAGAGACAAAGGCAAACTGTCTGAGACACCATTTTTTTTTCAAAGGTCAGACCCTCCTTGATTTGTTAACAACCAAAAACCTGAACCCAAAGTCACCCACTAAAGAAGAATTTTTCCCAAAGAGAAAGTGGTTTCCATGAGCCTAACATAGTCAAGGACCTTCAGACATGAAAAAAAGAATGAAAGCTTAAAAAAGAAGCAGTGAAAATACTTGAAAATTTTGCAGTATTCCCAGTTAAACAATGAATGGGGGAAAAAAACAGACTGCTTTAACCTTATTCTTTTCACAATCCTCTTAAACTGAGAGGCCAATTTAAATTATAAAATTACAAAGCCAGTTGTAAACAGCTACCTATTATGAGTATGCATTTATTGGGAGGACACAGCCTCATAAATATGGTTGCCTAAAAGGGACTCATGAAAGACCCTTTGCTATGGAAAAAAAAAATGCACCTAGTACCTCCATTAGTGGTGTCTAGCCCCACTGAGATCACGAAATCAATGAGGGTAATTAAACCTATTTTATTCACAGTTTACATGTTTGTACCATTATATGTAAGTGGTTAAAAATGATGTTCAGGAGAGCCCTGGCCGGTTAGCTCAGTTCAGTTAGAGTGTTGGTTGTCTCAAAACACCAAGGTTGCTGGTTTGGGCACAGATGGGAAGTGACAATGCGTATACAACTAAATGGAACAACAAAATAACTGTTTCCCTCTCTCCCTTCCTCCCTCTCTCTCTAAAATCAATCAATTAAATAAATGATGTTCAGTAGAACCCCATACACAATCAAAATTGATAGAGAAGCTGTGCTATTTTAGCATTACAACAAGGAAGTGCAAATTTAAGGAAGAAATTTTCATTAGTACAGTTCCTTGGTAACTAGGTATTAAAACTTATTTGAACACAAAAACACCCCACTGGTTGGGGCGCTCCACAATATAAAAGGTGTGAGTTATAGCTGAATTTCCTGCCGGCTTTTTGCTTCTCAGTTTCTATCCCCTAAAAGTTCATGAAGATAAATCAAGAAATATCTGAAAAGTGTCACATTTGGAAATTATTTAATGTCTTACCACCTTACACATACTTCCTTGGGGTGAACTGTCTGTACTGCCCTTTATTACCAGGGGCATTTGTTTAATTCCAGACTCACTCTTAAGAGATACTTGCTGCTTCTATTTATTCCTCACCTGAAGTCACAATCCTTTATATCATTGGACAGTCATTTGCACAGCAACCAACTGTGATGTCACATTTGAGGGGAGGAGGACAGTTTGTAAAAAAAAAAAAGAGAGAATGCATCTTCTCAGGCTAAAGGTTGTTGAGTTCTAAAACCATCACTTCACTAATCAGAATATTTTAGCAGAAGAAACCCCACACAAAGCTGCAGTTCTTCAAGGTCTCAGCTGTAACATACAAAAGCGTTTCGGCATAAATTTAACGGTTGCATGTTGTAGGTTTGGGAGGGGTAGAGATTTTTATTTCATTTCATCCTAATTCTGCACCACTGATAATCTTCCAGGAAAATACATTAAACATTTCAGAAAGAGTTGATTTAGTAGATGAAAAATGTGTCTCCTGGGACTAGAGAAGGTACATCTTCTGTCTTACTATCAGTTTCCATAATAGGCACAATGTTTACATTTCCTCAGCCCATGCAGTGCCTCTAATGTATTCATGTTCTTTCACTCTCCCGAGGCAGGAATTGAAGTATTTGAGATTTTATTTTTTAACTACTGCATCAAGCACTTAAGATCTGACAATTGTGATATGTATTCTCACTTGATATTAAAAAATAAAAGTCTCAGTGTTTGCATTTGATTAGAATCTCTCAGCGGTGGCTGATTAAGCAGGAACAGGGATAGCAACTTTTTTCAGAAACAGCATCTTGGTTAATGCAGTGTAAGATTATTGACGAGAGTAGTCACATAATTTTTGTTAAATCAGAGAGATTAGCTCTGCTGAAAAATCTCTCCATGACAGCAAATTTTAGCTGTAATAATGAGACCTGACACTTCTTAAATCCACTTCAGGGCCCCAAATAGTCCCCTTTTCTAAAGATGGTTTCAATTCAAGTAAGGGAAGAGCTTAATTCAGATATTCAGCGTATTTACCTGAAATTGGGTGTGCGTAGTATTTTCTGTTTTGTGTGTTTGTTTATTAGGGTAATGCAAAATCAGCATACATTTGTAGTCTGTGAGCTTTAGCTATTTTCTTTCCCTGAAAGTGGCACACACTGTCTTTCCTCCAATTGCTTCAAAAACAAGCATAGCTTTTCTCCAGATACAGGCCATGGTGCCCACAAGGAAGTCATCAGAAAGGACCCTGGAAGTGCGATTTGTTCATTTAACATGGGTAAAATTGTTGCCTCTTCCCCTGACTCCAACTGTCTTGGCTATCCCAATTTTATAAGGGGGAAGATTGAAAAAAGAGAAAAAGTGATATTTTGGAAACGACAAACTGCCATATTCCACAGAGTGCAGTGAAGTAGAAAGAGCAAGCACTTAAGAGAGAGAAGCACTTTTTCAGAATACAAAGACAACAAATAAAGTCTTTTACATACTTCTGGGGGGGATTAATTAGTTAATATTTGGCAAGCTGAGTCTTGATGACAAGTTATGCAGAGGTGCTTTTGTCACTTATTACTGTTATTAATTAACAGGGTGAATGCCAAACAAAAATATGCCTCACGGTATCCTTTCATTTCTTAACACCATACGCGATGTCTTTTGCAGGAGTGATTCGCGAAAGTTACCTCAAAGGGCATGACCAGCTCGTTCCAGTCACCCTCTTGGCCATTGCAGTCATTCTGGCTTTTGTCATGGGGGCCGTTTTCTCCGGCATCGTGGTCTACTGCGTCTGCGATCACCGGCGCAAAGATGTATCCTCCGTGCAGCGCAAGGAGGAGCTGACTCACTCACGCCGCGGCTCCATGAGCAGCGTCACCAAACTCAGCGGCCTCTTTGGTGACGCCCAGTCCAAAGACCCAAAGCCAGAGGCCATCCTGACACCACTAATGCACAACGGCAAGCTCGCCACGCCCAGCAACACGGCCAAGATGCTCATTAAGGCTGACCAGCACCACCTGGACCTAGCAGCCTTGCCCACGCCGGAGTCCACGCCAACACTGCAGCAGAAGCGCAAGCCCAGCCGCGGCAGCCGCGAGTGGGAAAGGAACCAGAACCTCATCAATGCTTGTACAAAGGACATGCCTCCTATGGGCTCCCCTGTGATTCCCACGGACCTGCCTCTCCGGGCCTCCCCCAGCCACATCCCCAGTGTGGTGGTCCTGCCCATCACGCAGCAGGGTTACCAACATGAGTACGTGGACCAGCCAAAAATGAGTGAGGTGGCCCAAATGGCCCTGGAGGACCAGGCGGCCACCCTGGAATATAAGACCATCAAGGAACATCTCAACAGCAAGAGTCCCAATCATGGGGTGAACCTAGTGGAGAACTTGGACAGCCTGCCCCCCAAGGTCCCCCAGCGGGAGGCCTCCCTGGGCCCTCCAGGAGCCTCCTTGTCTCAGAGCGGCCTGAGCAAGCGGCTGGAGATGCACCACTCCTCTTCCTATGGGCTTGACTATAAGAGGAGCTACCCTACGAACTCGCTCACGAGAAGCCACCAGGCCACCACTCTCAAAAGAAACAATACTAATTCCTCCAATTCCTCCCACCTCTCCAGAAACCAGAGCTTTGGCCGGGGAGACAACCCGCCCCCTGCCCCGCAGCGGGTGGACTCCATCCAGGTGCACAGCTCCCAGCCGTCGGGCCCATCCGTGACTGTTTCGAGGCAGCCCAGCCTCAACGCCTACAACTCATTGACCAGGTCGGGGCTGAAGCGCACACCCTCGCTAAAGCCGGACGTACCCCCCAAACCTACCTTTGCACCCCTTTCCACATCCATGAAGCCCAATGATGCGTGTACATAATCCCAGGGGATGGGGTCAGGTGTTGAACTAGCTGGAAAAGCAAGTTGCGTGCTCCGCTCCGCGCAGGACGCAGCTGCCTGAGTCCACACCAGACCAAGAGGGGCGCGGCAGAGTGAGGGCGCTGCGTCCTTCTCTGGGACTCGGGGGGACTTGCCAAGTGGCACACGCGGTTTGGTGAAGGTTTGCGACACGGGACTCACCTCCATTCTCTTCCTTCACTCCCCGGCTCCCACTCCCTGCAACAGGTCGAACTCACGAAAGACTTAAATTATCATCACAAACATGAGCCAAAAGCACATACCCACCCACCGCCACACGCCTGCGTGTGCGCGCATGAACACACACACACACACACACACACACAGGTGAACAGCAACTGCAACATTCTGTCCATGACTGCACAGGGCGCTGCCAAACTAGGCTAGCGTTCCAACTTGCAAAACAAATGCATTTTTTAAAATCATGAAAGTTAAAAAGATAAAAAAATAAAGAATTCATTGATAATTCTAACTCAGACTTTTAACAATGGCAGAAGTTTACTATGCGCAGATACTGTGAAATGCCCACCAGTGTTACAGCTTTCTGTTATAGCAGATTAATGCCACGTTGGGCAACTATGTCATAGATTTCTGCTCCTCTCTTTTAATGAAATAACGTGACCGTTAACGCAAGTAACTTTATTTATTGTTGACCGTTTTTTTTTTTCCTTAAGGAAAGGACTCTTCCACAAACCACCCTATGAACAGCTCTTCAGAAAGCCCCTTGAAGTTACACTATTTAACGTGAAATCCATTAACTGGAATAATTGAGTTTCTTTATTTTTACAATAAATTCACTGAGTAAATAATTGGAGCTGGAATTCTGAGCTTTGTGTTTGGACTGTCTGATCTCTAGCTTAAGAAGAAAGTTAAGGGGAATATTTATTTAAATCTACCAGTTAATTTGCTGGTCAGGTCTCTGTGCTATATAACATGCAAAAAATTAATTAGTTTAAAAGTCCTTCCAGATCCTAACTTCTAAAGCAACCAGGAGAGGAACTTTTAGAATGGTACATCCATGTTCCATTGCTGCCAACATGGCTTTGTCGGTGGTTCCTACTTTCTGTGAAGGCACCAGCTTGTGATATGCCATCTCATTTCACCTTGCATGTGAGACAGCAAACAAAATCCATAAATGGTGTGAACTAATTAATACGCTGGCTGCTACCTTGCATAAATTAATGGTTTGATCACACGGGTTTTTCGTGGGGTTACATCTGTGAATAGCCTGTTTTCCACATGTAAATTTGTGCCTTACACCCTGAGTTGTGTACACTTGTAAACTGTCATTATGATAAACTTTTTCTTCCTTTTGAAATGCAGTTATTTATTTAACCCTCCCCCACCCCACTCCAGTTCTCTGGAAGATTAGCTGTCCAGCAGATGGGAGAAGAATGCAGTGGTGATGCTTATAATCTCGCAGCCTGGGAAAGCTGGGCGCACAACACCCTCCAATTCACACTTATTTCTAGTCGTGCCAACTCCACCCACCCTATGGCCATGTTGCCAAGCATGGACCCCAGTGTTGTGGGTGGCAAATCCTTCTCCCTCCAGACCTCCTTGCTTCCTTTAGATTCTCAGATCATTTCCACATGATGATATCCTCATTTACTAGCAGAAAAAGAACCAATGTCACAGTCCTTATTTCTGCCATGTCCACTGGCTGGAGAACACGCTGTGTGTGGCTGGGCAGGCATCTGGGAGGAGTCTCCAAGCTGTGTGCTCAGCGCATGCGAGCCATGCACACAAAGAAATGACATGGAAATAGATGCAGTCAGGCTGGTCCCTGCTGTGATTAATAAATAACTCCAAGTACAAGGCCAACCACAATGGATGCTACAGAAACCTTGACTGGGACGAAAGATTTTTAATTTTTTTTAATTTTTTTATCCTTTTGTTATGGTTTGTAGGGGGTAGGTGAATGAGTGTTTTTTCCCTATAGTTTTTTTAGAGCAAGCACACAGGAGGGACTTTTGTTTACTCTACCATGAACAAAGGAATTGTCAATATACTGTAAACTGTGAGCATTATTGGTAATTGTTTTTTTCAGCTGTTAAACCTATTTGGTGGTCTCTTTGTGTTTTTATTTCCAGTTTGATCTTGGTTTAGTTTTGTCTTTTTAAAAATAAAAACGTTCAAAACAGACAATTTGGGGCAAGTTTGAGTTGGCTGGTGAAAAAAATGATGCCTCCGTAATCGGAGAAAGCTGGGTGTGTAGCAGGTTGCAGGCACAGCCTTTTGTCCCAAACCATTCTTGACATTTTCCTGTTGTCTGGGGTAACCTTTGTGTCCTTATATTTTTGTTTTGTAAGTGGAATCAATGTTCACATCCTATGAACTCTATACCCTGAAACCATGAAGTCTTTTTCTAGATAGAAACCAAGATATTATTTTTTTCCCTTGGATTTTCTTTAGAAATGCAAAACTTAGGAAAGTGATGGGTGTATATCACCCTGCTACCTTCTTCCCCAAGCTTGACTCCCAAGAGTATTGATGGTGCAGTGCCCACTGTCTCATCCCCATGTGTGGAAATCATCGCCTCAGCTGTGTTATGGAGACCTGTGTCAAAATCCCATCCCACATCTTGACATCCCAAAACCCCTCACTTACGGTGTTAACCCTAGAGCGCCCACATGTGTTGAGCTGGTCTTCTGCATTTAAGTATTTTTCACCTTTTCTTGTTTTCCCCACTGCATGTGGGGGGAGGGTCCATAAACCTGAGTGTGCCTTTGCTTTCCACCCTTGCTAGACACTGGTAGATGCAACAACTCAGATTTATATTTGTTGTAAAGTTGTAAAAATATTGTGATGTCACCAGTTTTCCTTTCATCTCCACATCCCCTAACATCTGATTCATGACTTAATGTATGTTGTAAAAAAAAATGAAAAAAAGGGAAAAAAAAGACAAAAAAAGCAAGGAAAAAGGCTCTTTATTACTTAAAAGTAATAAAACAAGACTGTTCGTTATCTTTTGTGTCCTGGATGCTTTTATTTATCTCTTAAATTTTTTCTTCTTAAACTTCACCCTTTTTTGGTAGGATTCTACTCTTCCTGCCATCTCTATTTGGCTCCCAGAGCATAAATAACAATGTAGTTAGACCCACTTGTTTCTAGCACATACACCCTGCCCCCCAAAATATAAAATTATTGATGCGTTCTCTCTGCCTGCACCCAGCCTGGAGCAGGACCATACGGAAGCCACCCGTAATTAAAAGGCAGAGCATGCACTGACTTCCTCTATTCATCTTATGCATTTTCTTTTTATGGGCTTGTTCATCATCAAACATTTATGGTAGGCTTGATAGTTTGAGATCAAGGCTAGGATTTTAGTATGTAGGATCCACTAAAAATAGATCCTTGCACAGATGTGACTTCAGCCTTTTTACATATTAATAAGGTGGAGGGTGCCAGATTTCACTCCTTGTTAGCATTTATCTCTTGTAAGCCCAGAAGACACTGTTGGAGGTAAATTGGGATGCAGCATTTGATTTGTACTTTGCAGAACAGCATTATGAAATACCTAGTTCAGGTTTTCCCCCCTGGGATACCTTTAGAAGTTACTTAAGGAAGTCCTCAGCTACTGTAGTTTACTTTTGACCTTCTGAAATAATTTTTTAATTCTTTAGGTAGGTCGATTTGAGAGTGAAAAGCTCTGGGTTGGGCCTCAGTTCACACCTATAGTTATCCAATCACCTTTGATAAGTCATTTCCAATTGTATTTCTTAAATCCCACCCATAGGGCTTGGCACTGTCGGGCACAAAATTGACTAAAATATAGTTTCTTCTTTCTTTTGTATAAGGAGAGATTGACGTGCCTCCAATTGCTACTGGGAGAGGAAAACTAAGTGCTGAGCGCGGCCCAGGAGTTTGGGGCACAAGGCTACATTTGAGCTGGTTCTCACAGAATCAGTTCTCTGGACAGCTAGCCCAGGCAGAAGGGATATCTTGTGCAAAAGCACTAAGTGTGCTGTGTTTGGGAAACAAAAAGGTCTGGCAGACCTTGACCAGGGTCTATGAGAGAGCCTGGCTGGGGCAAGGCTGGAAAAGGTGTTGAGACCAGACCAGGAAGGATCGGTTTTGCTGTGCTGGAAGTTTAGCTGGTGGGCAGTGGGGTACCTTTGGAGTCTATGAAACAGCAAACACATGTGTTTGTGCTTTAGAAAGCTACCTGGCAGTAACGTGGAAGATGGATTGGTTCAGGGAGAGGCTGCAGACTACTGGGTAATGTGCCAAAGGCATGCCAAGTTATTGGGAGCAACACAAGTGAAAACTCCATATCCAACTTCAGATTCTTTATTAAGCAGCTCTGTGATCATCCCCTTTTGCCAGATAGAAGATCTTGTCTCTATGACTGACAGGTTTGCCCTGCCCACTTACACCCAAGTGTAAAACTGAGAGAATGACCAACAGCTACTCTGACCCTTCCATTTAAAAAAATGAGGAAGCTGAGGTCTACTGAGTGAAAGGATGTGCCCACAATCCTAATGCTGGTGGTACAACAGCTCTTCCGAAGACAAATTTGTCTGCCTCTTACCCCTCCCCCACACCCACCTCCTTCATTCGCATCAGATCATTAGAGCAATACTAGTAGGAAGGCCTGAGATCCCTCTGTCCAGACAGCATCTCCCTCTCACTCAGTCATCCTTTTTCACAAACAACCCTTCATACCCGCCTCACACCGCCCTGCCCTGGGCATCCCAAATTGCTTAATCTGGGCCAAGGGGAGGGGATCGGCTGAAGCTCGGATCACACTGGCTTGAAGCAGACAGTCCCTGCAGTGCAACCTGATACTTGGTAGGATGGCTTCTGCTGCAGTCAGCTTTGTTCTGTCTGGGGAAGAGGTGACGGGCTGAACAGGTGCTGCCTGTATTTTAGCTGGGGCCTTAGGGATGTCCCTGCTCAGGCTGAAGAAGTGCCTCAGACAACTCAGGTTTTTAATTGTGTTTACTTGCTTGCTTGCTTGCTTGCTAGTTACAGGGACCGTGGTTTCTGGAAAGTTTTTTTAAACTCTTGGCCTTAAGGAGTGGCTGTCTCAGTACAATCAACAGGCTAGGTGTTCATGAGGCCAGAAGTGGCATCTGGGATCTGCCTGCTTTCCTTAAGTGCTTTGTTCATAAACACAAACTGATCTTGTTCAGCCTTGTAAATTGGCAGAAGCCAAACAAGACGCCCCAGAACCACAGAGCCTAAATATGACCACAAACAAAAGCTCTCTCATAAAAGTCATTCAGCAAGTGAAATAAAAGTGTCAGAAAGGCACCTACAATTTCAGATACTGATATATTTTGCTTGATGGAAAGGGGTGAGGGGAATTTAAAAGAACCCTTTAGTAACAGAATAACATGATTAAGAGCATAATCCATTTCCTGGCTGAGCTCTGTGACAGCTGAGTGCTTAGACTCAGTAACCCTTAAACACCCATATCTCACACTTGTCTTAAAACCCAGTGGTGACGTGTTGCTTATACAGAATTGGAAAGGAAGGGCTCACATTTATTGATCGGGACTGCCAGACAGATGGGGATCTTCAATATTCCATTTAGAGTATTGTGTATCCTTTGCTCTAACCCGCTGGGATGCCTGGAGGTGGAGGGTGGTTGACCTCAACAGAGGGTTAGGGCTGAGCTGATGTGCATTAAATGTTGGCTGGGCAGAAAAATGTGCAGATGTCCTTCTAGCAAATGGAAATGAAATTGGAGCAAATCAAGAGAGGCAGCTGAGTAGCGGGGAGTTCCCCATCCCCCTCTGCAAACACATCCCTGCACACACATGTGTGCACAAAAATGCTTTCAGGCCGCTTTTTCCTCTTGGTGCCTAATACCAAAAATGTCAGTGTTTAGAACCCATGTTTGCAGAATATGTGGACCTTTCCAGAGGTCTTTCACCCCTTTCCTGCTAAAGCATGGATTCCCCCTCAGCACTTTCTGACCAAAAGCGAACTGTCATGAACTAGTCTTAAGAATGGGAACCAAGGCCTTTGCAGAGGAGCCTCACACAGGTCGCTTATAGCCCCCTGACGCTCAGGGAGGTGGCCAGCAACTTCTTTATTCTTCCTAATCCCCTGCGGATGAAGACTCCCCTGACCATCATTAACAACATCCCCAGAGCAAACCATCAGTCCTTCTAACGGGATGCAGTAATGGTCCAAATAAAGTGATGCTAATAATGGGGGAAAGTAGGTAACCGTGAAATTAGAAGCATTTTTCATTGATGATTTTCAGAAAAAAAAAATACAAAGAAAAGAAACAGTTTAAGGTGACATTTGATACAATGCCAAGTGCCAGGAAGTAAGCACAAAAGAAACAGGCAGGGTTCCCCCATTTTTCCTAGGATGAGGAAGATGATAAAACAAAAATCTGTCTGAGAGCCAAACACTCTCTTTTTCCTTTCCATCATGACAATCGCCCTTTCATGTTGTAGGACGGTAAGAAAGGGAGCTGATCTCACAAGCTTAATAGCAGGTCTCTGGTGTGGATACTGAACATTTTGCACACCTAGTCCATGTCAGTCAGTGCGAAAAGCCTAAAATTCAACATTAGGACTACGGGTTATTTCATAAAGAATGAAAAGTGCACCCACCCAAGTGGGACAGGGCTTCCAATTGTCAATAACAGTGACAGTTAACATCAGTACAAACAACATCAGTGGCATTTCACAGTTTGCCGACATAGTCTTGTCCACTATTTTGGTAGATCCTCATGACAGCCTAGAGAGGTGGGCAGCACATAGATGATCCTCGTTTCACAGAAGTTGGAGTTTGGAGAGGAGGGATGTAGTGGGGCAGCGATCAACATAAAAATGCAGTCATGTTTCAGACACCCATGTGTTGACGTCATCCCCTCTCAACTCTCTCGGGGACACCTCAGGTTACACAATCACTCTGCTTCACCAAAGAGGAAAGGCCTCCCACTGCATTTCCCAGGGGAGATGGTTGTAACAATACAGTCCCCAAAATAAAGGCTAGGCACACATGTTCTATTTTAAGGGCATTGTGCTCTAATATTTTTTCATCATTAAAGAACACATCTCTTCCTTCCTGCGTCTGCAAAGTCACGATGCCAGCAGTGTTATTACAAATTGTCAACAAAGAAGGAAAAGACAGAACTGAAGCCAAACTCAGTGACCTCCCTTCTGAGGCGCACCCTGCCACCTCGGAGCCACTGACATCGCCTGCCTCGGCGGAAGGAAAAGGACGAAAAGCCAACTTTCATGGCTTCTTTCTCCTACTCAGGCCACAGATCACAAGAGAAACTTAAAAAGCTTAAATAGCCCAGGATTAATTGGGAACAGAAAACACATGTGCTCTATCTAGAAGGAAGAAGAGTTTGCCCACCTTTCCCTTTGTAGAAGACCAAGGAAAAGTGTGAAAGGAAGAGGTAAGAAATGTCACCATTGTTTTTGTTAGCCCCATTAGATACTCTGGCACTGCAGGTACCAAACAATTTGAGTTCATCCCTGATGTCAATGGTGAGATGATTTGGTTGAATGCCAAGAAAAATCTCCCGAGACAGATGGTAAAGATTGTCTCCATGTGGTCCCTATCTTCCTACTCCACATCGCTGCCCATGTTCCACATTGCTACTTCCTCCAACTGGCCCTCCTGGAGTTAATAAACTGCTTGGTGTTGAGTGCATGAGGTGCAAAGAGGCAGGACTGACTTCTCTAGAATAGGCTCCTGGCCTCCCTCCTGACCTGGGAGTAGCGTGGCCTGGTCAGTTACCACGCAGAGCTCACACAAAGCTGGCATCTTGCACTTGCTGCCCTGACAGATAACCTCAGACAGATTCCACTCAGACGGCAAGAAAAATAGTCATTCCTCTCAGATCCCCACTGTTCTCTTTATGTTTGGTTGGTGGCTGTTGTTTTTGTTTGCTTGCTTGTCAGTTGAAGCCCTGTTCCCAGCCCACAAAGGTCTTCTCAGTACACAGATATGCTTTTTTAGTAAAGACAAAGGCTTGGTTGCCACCTACTGTGGGAAAATACATAGGTAACTTCAACTGCAGCAAAGTGCTATTTAATTACGTACTCAATAAAGGTAACAACCTTTGAAACAATTACCTTTACTGATCTAAAGGGTCAGCGTCAATACCAATTAACTCTTCCCCCCTGTGTTTAAGGCATTCTTAGTCATTTACACCTGAGAGTGAATGAGTTCATCAGTTCTTTCCTGAGAACAGAAAGGGGGAAATAACTGCTTAAGTTCGAAAAAGAAGTTTTCTATTCCCAAATGTGTGTTCCAGGACAATACCAAATGCTATACTTGTTCTGAAGACCTTACTCTTCCATTCCTGGGGCAGAGTACTTTTCTTTTTTATTATTTTTTTTAATGAAACAAAATAGTTGGGTGATTTGAATTCTTATCAGTGTTTAATTTTATTTAAGAACCAAAGATTTATTCTCCTCTATTTCCAGGGTGATCTGTGATCACATTTCTTGCTGGGTAGGGGGGGGGGGGGGAAGGTAATGTGTTAGACTTATATGTATGAATAGAAACAGGTAAATAGTCATATTTCCTTCTGGCTTTGTAATTTAAACAGTGTAAGTCAGTAGGGAAGGGCTGTAATTGGAGCCAAAGTAAGTGAGGTGAAAATTACTAGGTGTTGGAGCATCTGCATCTTGTTTTAATTAGGTGACAATAATGGCAAGATCAAAAACTTTTCCACGTCACTTAATCTGTTGAGCTTTCTAGTCAGAAACCAAAGGGCTTGTTTTGTCTTCAAGAAAGACTGACCCAAAAAGATCCTCTCTAATTACGTGGCCAGAGCAGCCAATAGGCCTGGGCCCAGGGACAGAGCAGGGCTCAGTGGGCTGGTGTCCTGAGGACAAGGTGCTCCGAGAGCAGCCGCACAAAGAGGCTCTTAGGGAAAGTTATCCGTCACTTGGCAACTTGGAGCTGGTGCTTCTCACAAGGCAAAGTACTTTAGAAGGAAGCATGTCAGATTGTGAGTCTGTGGGCTTGGCCTTGTCCAAGCTATCTTCGCCATTTGGGCATTCAAACTCTTGGTGCTCCATTTTCCCCATCTGAAAAATAGAGCTGACAGTGACTGCCCTGCCTCCCCCACAGCAGCATGAGAGAGTCAAATGAGGCAAGTGTGTAGGGGGCTTGCAGACACAGAGTCCCTACTCGGCCTTCAAAACAAGATCCCCGGTCTCTACATCTTCAAATTAAATAAATGAGTTTGAGTCCCCATGTTGCTGATAATGAAAGTGTCTTTTTTCTCTCCCCTAAATACTTATCTGCCAACAAAAGCAGCCAGCAAGACCCAGTTAAACAAAAGCCCGGCCTGACCAGACAGAGTTCTGGCTCTTTTCGCTGGTGTGACCGTCTCGACCACACGGTGCATGCATGGAGACCTGGGGTTCCACTTTCATACTGCTCCATTCCCAGATGGCCAGTCTGGCAAGAACAGGTTGGGCCCTCTGGTAGTGCTACCTGCCCTGCTACCTATTATGTTACCTAGAACTCCTGTCTGCTTGGCTCGATCCCGTTGCCTCTGGGCAGGACTCTCTGACCTGCAGAATGGACCCAAGAACTCACTGCAAGGAACATGCCTGTCAGTTCCCTCACTGCCTTTGTCCACAAGGCTTATACTCACAAGCCAGGATCAGAGCCCTTGGCTTGCCTGTCTGCTTTGGTGACTTCCTCTTTGAGCTGATACACTCATGGCCATTCTCCCCTGCGCATCTGCAGGGCTGCCCTGTCTGGACCCAAAGCATTTCCAATCTCAGCTGCAGTTGGCCTGTGAGGAAGTACTGCCCACTGGGTCCCATGCCTATCCCTATCTCCTGTCCCAAGAGTTTGTGACATTTCTTTCAAGAGAAAAACTACTTTGTTACAACTGTAAAGCATTATACCAATATATATATATAAGTGACAGTCATTATTCTATGTCTTACGGTGCTGAAAGATCTCGTCCAACTACCTGCTTTCAAAGAAGAATAAATCAAGATGTGAGAGATTGCTCAGTAACGCACCCTAGTTCATGGCAGAGCTGGGGTGAGACGCAGGTGTCCCGATTCCCGATTCCCGATTCATTACGGGGTACCGTACTCTATGAAAGTACAGCCCAGGCCTGACCTGTGGTGCTGCAGTGGATAAAGCGATGACCTGGGAACACTGAGGTCGCCAGTTCAAAACCCTGCACTGGTCTGGTCAAGGCACATATGGGAGTTGATGCTTCCAGCTCCTCCCCCCTTTCTCTTCCTCTTTCACTCTGTGTCTCCTCTCTAAAATAAATAAAATAAAAATTTTTTAAAAATTAAAAAAAAAAGAAAGTACAGCCCTAACTTCTGAAGAACAGTAACATCAGCCAGGGCAGCTGAAAATAAGACAGAAATTTATGTCACTCTCATGGAATAGCCACAAAGCACATGATCCAGGATTGGCGGGGCAGCGCTGCCATCTTCAGCGTGTGGCTTCCATCCTCGGGTCCAAAAAGCTTTTCTAAGTATGCGAATTTCTCAGTCAACAGGAAGAGTGAAGGAGAGAGTGGGTGGAGCATGCCCAGCCATTGCTGAGAGCTAACCCCAAGAGTTGCGCAGCAAGTACGAGGAGCATCATCACAGGACCACAGCGGGCAGTGAGGGAGACTGGGAAATGTAGACTTCAGCACCCTGTGCTCTGTAAAACTCAGAAGTGTGCTATAACTTTAAAAAAGGCGTGGGGGTTTCAAATGGATACTGGAGGATACCAGCATCTGCCACATTCTGTACACATCAGAACATATAAATCTTATCACCCAGTGCACGTAGATCAGTGGTTCTTAACCTTTTTTGAGGTACCAAACCCACCAGTTTCATATGCGCATTCACCGAACCCTTCTTTAGTGATAAATAAAATATGATTTTTTTTTTCCAAATTCAAGACATAGGTATATGTTTTTTTACTGGTGCACAAAATGCACCGTGCATGAACATCACCTTGCCCAAAGAACAAAACCAACAAAGTGCATGAACTCACAACAAATTACGGTATTACTTTATTCTGACCTCCGCGGCAGAGGCTTCTCCGAACCCCTGAGACCGACTCATCGAACCCCTAGGGTTCAATAGAACCCAGGTTAAGAACCACTGACGTAGATGTATATGCCTCTGTATATACCTTACAAAAATAAAACATAATCAACCACTGCTCACGCTCCAACACCTGGTTTAGGCACCCTACCTCACCAAGCTTTCCCTGCGCCTCTGGGCAGGCTGCTCTCCTTCTGTCCTCCCCAAAGCAGCCAGTACTAAAAGGTTTCTCATATGTATCACAATGTGGAAAGATATGCTTCTCCATTAGACTGTAAGTCCATCAAGGACAGTATCTGTTTTACCTCTATAAGTCAAGTTTATACGGAGCCTGATAAATTGTAAGGACACAGTCAATCATGTGCTAAAGGTCATTGTCAAACATAAGATAGTAAAAGTTGAATCTCTCTACACACCTCCACGCAGAAATAAAATTACTGCTAGCAGTTGCCATAGTTGTCATAGTAGCTGTGGCATTGCTCAGCTGCCCACCAGGTGCCAGGCACTGGACCATGTGTTCCCTTGTCATTAGCTCTTTTAATCTTCTCAAGAATCCTACCCTTTATTATTTTCATTAAACAGATAAAGCAACTGAAGCACAAAGAAATTAAAGAGCTTCCCCATACTGAGTGAGCTGGTGATGATGGATCCAGGCTGTACACTGGGGTGACCCCATAGCCAGGTCTTTTAGTCATCTTGTGTCTTACCAGGTGGGGTGGGATAGGGGATGCTTTCTGTAGTATAATGAAAAGTGTTTATCAGAAATCAAGAGATAGCCAACACTGAAGGAAGCTAAGTGATTAATGACACAAGAGATAGGAGTTAGATTAATCCCTTAGTGACACTCTTCCTTACCACACAGACAGATATTCCTGTGTGTAGGCCCACGTCACTACCATGGAGATGCTTATCCTGTTCCCCAAAGGGCTTGCACATATGAGAAAGTAGCTGCAACTTCTAGTGTTAAAAACAATCAAACAGCCTGGCCAGGCGGACGCGCAGTGGATAGAGCGCCAGACTGGGATGCGGAAGACCCAGGTTCGAAACCCTGACCTCACCAGCTTGAGCATGGGCCCATCTGGCTTGAGCAAAAAGCTCACCAGCTTGGACCCAAGGTCGCTGGCTCGAGCAAGGGGTTACTCAGTCTGCTGAAGGCCCACGGTCAAGGCAAATATGAGAGAGCAATCAATGAACAACTAAAGTGCCACAACAAAAAACTGATGATTGATGCTTCTCATCTCTCTTCATTCCTGTCTGTCTGTCCCTATCTATTCCTCTCTCTGACTCTCTCTCTGTCCCTGTAAAAAAAAAAAAAAAAAAAAAAAAAAATTAAACCTCTCAATACCCTAAACCAGTGGTTCTCAAAGTGTGTTCTAGGACACACTGGTGCACCCTAGAAGATTTCCAGGTGTGCCCTATGGTACTCCAGGGAAATAAGTGCCTGTTGGGGACCAAAAAAATCAATAGGGTTTTTGGAGTTTAGATTTTTTGGGGACAAAGTTGTGGGGAATTGACTGTAAACTGACAGTCTGCCCAATCCCCCACCTCACTTGCCTGATTATGTTGTAAAAGGTTGTTAAGCTCTGGTGCTGGATTGTTTACACTACCCCCCATGTTCCCAGAAAGACTGGAGCAAGTTTCTTCTATCTTTTGTGTAGTGTCAAGTTAAGATGATATGTATGGTGGGGGTTTTGGATTGATGATTAAACATAAGGAAGTGTCTCGAAGCCTTTTGGATTTCTATAAAAGAAGAATATGTGACAATATCTAAAAAAGCTCTGAACATTTTACTATAATTTTCAACATCCTATTTATGTGAATTAGGGTTTTCTACCCTGAACACAATTAAGAGTAAAAATAGAGGAATTCTTTAATGTATTGATGAGGAAATGAGAGTTTGCCTTTCAAATATATGCCCAAACATTGAAGAAATCACTAGGACACATCAGGCTCATGTTTCTCATAAACACAAGAATGAAAAAAATGTAACACATTTTCACCAGGACCTGCTGAATTTACTAAATCTTACTAAGAATGTATCTATGCATATAAAAAGATAACTTTTTTGTCATTTTTTAAATTTTTTAACCCCTCTTTTTTACGAATTCTAAAAAGCGTAACTCAAAAAATGTAACATAAAAATGTTTTTCAATGTCAGAATAAATTGAATTTTGTTGTATTTATTTCGCTTTATTACCATAAAAGCACGCTTGGACTTTATATTTTTTCTTTAATATTTGACTTAATTATTATCACATATTTCTCAGAAATTTGTATATAGTGCACTTACAATTATTTGTAGAATTTTAAATGCGCCCAACTTCAAAATGTTTGAGAAACACTGCCCTAAACCCTTGACCCTCGTGAGATTTCTACCCCAGCACCTCAATCATTTGTCAAACCACAGCAACACTGAACATGTAATGATAGTGGAATATAAATCAGAGATGACCCACGACAATAGAGTGGACCTTAGGAGGATTCCAACTCAGGATAACTCTTGGGACACAAAGCTCTGGAGACCAAGCATGTTTGTGGTGAGACAGAGAGAGAGCAAAAGAGAGAGAGAGACACGTGTGGACTGGGGGGGGGGGCATTTACTTTTCTCTATTTTAGGAAATACTTTTAATGCACCTTGGGTGTATTAGGTGCAGAAAGAATCATAACTTTGAGGGAAAATGACAACAATATTTGATTTTACAGACGCTTCAAAATTAGTGATATAATCTTATCTGTTTTCAGCAAATAAAATCTGGAGCATAAAGCTATATCACCATCATCAATGCAGCAAACTGAAGATTAAGTTTTTTAAAAATGTGGTTCAAATCACCTATGAAGCAACCTTTTATGAGATACAGTTCAAACAATTTTGCAAAGAGCAGAAGACAACGACTAGGGTTTTACATGGAACTGGTTTCCTAGGAAACACTAAAAAGTTGTATATGATATCCCTTAGAGGTAATTCAAGGACCAGGGCTCCTCTTAATTTTAATTTTTTTTTTATCAGTGTTTAATATCTGCTTCTCCCTCTCCCTGTAGTGGGTACCAAATGTCCTTTCATTAATTGAGTGCCTGCTCTACACAAAGGAAAAATATTTGAGCCAAGCTGAGCCTTTATTACTCTCTGCACCAATTTGAAGTAAGAAATTAAAGAAATAGAATTTGAATCTTTCACTCTTCCATTTAAAAAAAAATCCCCAAATTCCACCTAAGAAGTTAAAAAGAAAAGAAAAAAAAGGCCAACCCACTCTTTTTCAAACCACATCTAAATTCATCTGTTTCAAGGTCTTCAAATACTCTTTTAATGTAGGTTTATTTTTACTTTGTTCATCCACCTCTGTGACGTGCCAGCATGTGCAGGCTGGCAGAGAGGGCCTGATTCAGCAGACTTACACATTTCCCAAGTTCAGATGCAAGATCACCAGGTCTAAAGATGGCAGAGGAACTCTGGGTGAAGAGTTGGGAATCAGCAGGTCAGGAACCTTTCAAGCAGCATGAGGTTGTTTGCAGTGATACCTCCACTGGCCCTAATTTCTGTCATTCATGACTTATGTCAAGAGAAAATCAAATTAGGAATAGTGAAGGAACATCTGGGCTGTGTGGGAAGAAGTTAAATTTGATTTTAAAATAAATAAGGCATCAAAGCTTCAAATTTCACTTCAAAAATTGGGGATAAAAATTAAACATTGGTTTAAAAGACATTTGGGACTTTTTTTTTGTGGGTGAGCAAAGGTGGGAGGGCATTATAGCCTCATGTAAGTTCCTCACCTGTAAATACTCTCATCTCACCTCTGTGCAAAGAACTGGGGAGAGCCCTGAGAAAAGAGGGGTCAGGAGAACAGCTGGTGGTGGTGGACAATCCCAGCATCAGCAGGCCATGTAACCCTGCCTTTCTGCACAACCAGAGCCTGGGGAAGCGTAACATTCTGGGAGAAAACCTCTTGAAGCAGAAAACAATACCATTGTTTCTCATTTGGGATCTCTGAGGAGAAGAATCCGTGTAAGAGTCTTTAGGGTCATCAAAACACATTGACTAAATAGGACACTGTATGAGGAGTTGTCCAGGAAGAGGGAGGAACCCAGAATTGGAAGCCTTTTCTCCAAGGTGAGGGAAATACCAAACCAGCAAAAGTAGGTGACGTGCACCATGGTTATCCACAAGCCTTCGTGCCAAAGAACATGCCAGGCACTGGAGGCGTACAACTCCACTCCACACACTTGTTTTGTTTTTGTTTTTTATTCAGTGAGAGGAGGGGAGGCAGAGAAACTGACTACCACATATGTCCCAACTGGGATTCACCTGGCATGCCTACTAGGGGGCAATACTCTGCCCATCTGGGGCATTGCTCCGTTGCTCAGCAACTGAGCTCTTAGCGTGTGAGGCAGAAGTCATAGAGCCATCCCCAGTGCCCAGAGCCAACTCGCTCCAATAGAGCCATGGCTGCAGGAGAAGAAGGGGATGGGGGAGAGAGAGAGGAGTGAAGGGGCAGGATTGGAGAAGCAGCTGGTCACTTCTCCTGTGTGCCCTGACTGGGAATTGAACCCAAGACATCCACACACTGGGCTGACACTCTTCCACTGAGCCAACCTGCCAGAGCCCACACTTACTCTTTTAAATACAGGTTGAGCTGTATTAAAATAAACTTAAGGAACCCTATTTGAAGGTAAGAAAACTGACTTTAAAAGCAGTTTGTTGGATATTCTAAGAGGGAACAAACCATTAACCTTTGTGCAATAAGGAGACAGGTGAAAATGACCAGATAATACACATAAAAGCCTCATAATGGTAGATAATGGTAGACAAAGGCCACATTTCCTTGCTTCTTTCTTCTTCTTCTTCTTCTTCTTCTTCTTCTTCTTCTTCTTCTTCTTCTTCTTCTTCTTCTTTTTCTTCTTCTTCTTCTTCTTCTTCTTTTGACAACAGCATCCTACCTTCTTTTTGGAGAGTTAATCTCCCTTTGTTATAATGTTGATGGAACTGAAAATTAAGATTTCTTGCCCTTCCCCGAATCAAGAACTGGACAGGTGACCCAAGCTAGATCAGAGTCTTCTCCCATAATCTTAAGGAGAAGGATGTACAGAGGGTCCTCAGGTTATGACACAGTTCCGTTCTTACGACAGTGCGTAACCCGAATTTTGGTGTAAGTCGAAACACACCCTAGCCTAAGTAACTTACCTATCTTAACATAGTTGTAAAATCACAGTCTAGAACATAAAATCACAACTAAGCCATAGAAAAAGGAAAAAGACATAAATGTACTGTACACTGTATTGCAGTAATAGAAAAAAAATGATAAAAATGAGTGTAAAAAATTTCTTACCTTTATTCCTGTGGTTGGCTTGCACACTGGAAAGGGCATTGCAAGGTGGGAGAGAGCAACCTATTGGAGGGAGGAAGCTGGAGAGGAAGGAGAACCTGCAGAAGGTGATGGAGATACTGGGTCAGGTGAATCAGGATTGCCTAAGGAACATGCTGGAGACGCTGGAGATTATTCTACCTGTACTAAGTTTTTATGGGAGTGAGTGTTGTAAACTCAAAATGCTGTATGTCAAGACTGTTGTAACCCGAGGACCCCTGTACTCAGTGGGTGTCACCCATGCCTAAACAGATGACATTCACTGGATGTGCCCTGGAAAGCACAGACTCAGGCTTTACAGATGGAAACTGCTCTGGATGTAGTGACAATAAAATACCCATATCCACTAAGGACTGGTAAGCGCCACTGGAGGGGATGCACATATTCACACAAAAAGAGGTGAGATATAAAGTAAAAGCCAACCTACGAGCCCTCCGTCTGGAACAGGTGGGGCGACAGGCTGCACCATTCAGCTGAATCCCCTGGAAGACCTTCTAGAAGGTATGGTGGTTAAAGGCAATTCGCACCCAGAGTTGGTGAATCATATAGTTGGGGCACTGAGCCTTCTCGACAAAGGGTACAACTTGAGGACCAAACTAACATGACATATAGTCAAAATCTAATTGAATAACATGGCAGTTTGTTCTCAGGATATGGGGTTACTTCAAATACTAGATGCAGCAGTTCACTGGGCTTCATGAGAACCTAGAAACCAGAATGAGAAAGTCAAGAAGCAGGATCCTCTGTGTCTCTGGGGCCCCTGGGCCTCTGATGTCATGTCTTAGTTTAGCCCCAGCGATGGCCCCTCTCTGACTCTATGCACATGGCTCCAAAGTGACCCCTCCAGAAAGGCAGCCTGACCCTCCAAAGCACATTACTTCCCACTTCCAACACATGGCAGATACTAACCAGCCTCTCTGAGTGTCAGCCTTGGACCTCGGGATGGGGCCCAAGGTTTGGGATCTATAACTGGAGTGACTGATGTTAGTGGAGGCCTGGCAGCCACCCTCCCTGGCCAGAGCATAGCATACCTGTGCTCCAAGGAGATACAGCCATTACCTGCTCTTCCAAGAATTTTTTATGGGCCATGTAAGGACAGCAGGAAGAAGCAGACTATGATGTTGGAGTTTAATAATTACCACTTTTAAGTTGAAAACCTTGAGGAAAATTACTTAACCTTTCTGGATCCCAACTTCCTCATTTTAAAAACATAAGTTTTTTTGGAGAGATTCAAATTAGGCAATTTAAGAAAACTGTTGGCACATATAGGCTCTCAAGAAACGGCAGTCATTCTCCTGTCTTGCTACATAGAGGGGCCGCAGAGGACAGGGACCCTTTCCTGTGGTGTTCACCTGTTCCTAAGGCTTTACACACATGTGCGCAGTACTTGATTTTTTCTTAGCTTTTCTGAGGGTTCATTCTGACTGTAAATGCAAATTTATAGCGCTTGCTCTGACATCTAGACTCCACGTGTGAGAGCATTAGGCTGAGTGACAGCGCTGTAAGCAGTCTCTGGGCCCTGAATGTGTTTAAACAAACATAACATTCTACATGGTTAATGCAACTCAATAGGTGCTCAATGTATTTTTATTCTTTAATGCTGTAATTAAAAATATTTTCCCCTTGATATCAGAGCATCAGTTGTCACGTGAGGAGGGTGGAAAAAATCTGTCTGTGCATTGTATTCAGAAGTGGAGGGAAAGGGGTGATTGAGTACAATGGATATAAATGAAGTTTTAATAATAAAGCTCCTCAGAGGATCCAAGATGACAGTGAAGGAGGTAGGAGCTACACTCACCTCCTTCCAGGACCAAACTAGAATTACAACTAAATTATAGAACAATCAACCTGAAAAACCAGCTGAAGACTAAAAGGAAGTCATAGAACCAAAGATTTACAGAAAACGTTGCATCAATACTGGTAGGAAGGGCAAAGGTGCAAAAAGGGCTGGCCTCGCACCTACACGCAGCAGTTGGGAATCAAGATACAAAGGTCCCCCTTGAGGAGTGAGGGGTCTCAACCCCATATCAGGCTCCCCAGCCCAGAGCAATAGAGCCAGGAAGAAAGTCCACATGACATCAGGCTGTGAAAATCAGTGGAATTCTGTCCACCACAGCGACAGGAGTCTGCTAGAAACCTAGGTGCCATCTTAAAGGACCAGCACACAAAATTATTTTCAAGGCCATTCACCCTGGGCTCCAGCAGAGGGAGGGTGACTCAGACAGACTGGAGTCATGTGAAGAGAGACTGGGTTTTGAGACTTTAGGGCAGGGCTCGGGAACCTTTTTGGCAGAGAGAGCCATGAACGCCACATATTTTAAAATGTAATTCCGTGAGACTCATACAATATGTTTAACACTAAATACAATTCTTTTTAATAACTTTGATATGCTGTTGCTAACCAATGATGAATAAAGTACTTCTTACCATTAATGCGACTTCTGGTGCTGCATGGTTTTGCTGATGGCTTTGTAGTCTGGTTGATACATGGTGAGGTTAAGCTTCATGCAGGCGTTGAGACTTGAATCCGTTAAACATGATTGTAGGTTGGTCTTAACGTTCTTTAGATGTGAGAAAGACTGCTCTTATGCATACATAGAGCCAAACATTGTCAGTACAGCAATACTCACACGCTGCAGTGTGTGGTATGTGACAGGAAGCGCGTTCCAAGTTTTGACAATCAGCTGGTCCGCGGATTGAAGTTTTTTCATTTCTCCCCACTTGTGTTTGCTCGACAACTCTGCTTGCTGTCATGCAAGTCTTTCCAAATCTTTATTCAGTGACTTGAACTTATTCACCCACATGTCTGAGGCCTTCAGGTCAGCAGCTTGTAGCTCAAAATCTCTGCCGGAGACAGCGGGAATGTAACTCGGGTCGGCGCTGTCCACTGCACACTTGTGTGGATGGGTGATGAGTGCGCTCATGAAATTCTCCAAAGCGCACTTTGAATGATTGCAAGAGATTAGATGTAAAGCCCACTAGCTGCTGGAAATCAAGATGTTGAGCAAAATCACTTGCTGTGCATGCATCTTTAAACTCTCCCAGTTTTTCAAAGTGTAATAAACGACCTGTTTCAATGTCTGCGATGAAGAGTTCCAGCATGTTTTCAAATGCAAACACTGCTTGTTGAAGGGATAAGACTGTATTTCCAATGCCTTGTATTTCCACATTGAGCTGGTTCAGATGTTCAGTCATGTCCATGAAGTAGTAGAACTTCAGGAGCCACTCAGTGTTAGCTAACTCAGGATGCTCGACGTTTGTCATTTCAAGAAAAGTCCAGATTTCGCTCAGACAAGCCGCAATACAGCTGAGCACCTTCCCTCTTGACAACCAATGCACATTGCTGTGCAGAAGCAGACCAGGATAATTATTCCCAACTTCATCTAGCAGTGTTTTAAACTGGCGATCATTTAAAGCTCGGGCAACAATAAAGTTGACCACCCGAATGACCAGCAATATCACCTCACCACGCTGCTCGCCACAAATCTGAGCACAAAGCACCTCCTGATGTAGGATGCAATGAAAACTTAGAATGGGTCTCTTTTCATGTTCACAAAGAAGCGCTAGGAATCCTCTGTTTTTCCCCACCATGCACGGAGCACCATCAGTACACACTGAAATAAGTTCATCCATCGGTAGATTTTTTTCTTTACTGAACTCAGTGAAAGATTTGAATAAATCCTCCCCTCTTGTTGTCTCTTTCATAGACAAAACAGCAAGACTTTCTTCACGTAGTGTGTCACTGACAGCATACCTTGCAATCACACTGAACTGGGATAAATGGCTTATGTCTGTTGACTCATCCAAAGTGAGAGAAAAGAATGGTGCTGCATTTATGTCCTTCACTTGTGTTGCCTCAATGTGATTTGCCATCATGATGGTACGATCGTGAACAGTTCTTGCTGACAGAGGCATGTCTTTTATTCGTTTGATTATCTTATCTTTATCCAAAAAGTCGTCAAAAAGTTCATTGGCAACATCAAGCATGAATGTTTTGGCATACTCCCCATCTGTGAATGGCTTTCTGTTTCTCACAATTGCTAAAGCACCAGCAAAGCAAGACGAATTCCAGTCACCTTGTTGGGTCCAAACACAAAGTTGCTGGTGACTAGCTTGCACTCTGCACAGTAGCTCTTGACATGTTTTTTTCCAGCTGTTACCCCCTCCTGTGGATATTATGATGCAAATGTAGTATGGCCTGTGTCGAAGTGCCGCTTTATATTTGACTATTTCATGGATGCAATTTTATCATTGCATATTAGACACACTGCAGAACCTGCTCTCTTCACAAAGGCGAATTCCTCTGTCCATTCCTGCTGAAAAGTACGATACTCCTCATCTTCTTTTTCTAGCTGACTACTTGATTAAAAGGAGGAAAGTTTACTTCCTGACCTCACAACGACCCAGGTACATTACACAGTATCCAATAAAAATTTGGTGTTGTCCCGGAGGACAGCTGTGATTGGCTTCAGCCACCCACAACCATGAACATAAACGGTAGGAAATGAATGGATTGTAATACATGAGAATGTTTTATATTTTTAATGTTATTATTTTTTTAATTAAATATTTGTCTGCAAGCCAGATGCCGTCATCAAAAGAGCCACATCTGCCTCATGAGCCATAGGTTCCTGACCCCTGCTTTAGGGAGAGCACTGAAGGGACAGCAGCTAGGGTCCTTGTGCTGATTTTCTCTCCCACATTGCACACAGATGCCATCTTTTCTAAGCTTGGCTCTCCCCTCCCTATGAGATTAGCCTCAGGAAATGTGGTAACGTCACCCTCCCAACTTCCTGTCACCTTTTCCTGCAGATCCCACATCTGCAGAGGAGTCAGTTGCCTGGGCACATAGTATAGACTTTCATGGAGGGCTCTTGAGGAAGTATGAGCTAACTCAGGATGTCAGAGACTAAGCTGTCTGACTCTGATGCAGGGCCATTCTGAGCCACCTCCCCCACATACCTGACCAGCACCACCACCACCCCCACATGAGTCCACTAGCCCCACTCTCCTGACTCACAATGGCCCCATCTTGCTGAGATCTCACCCTGTAAAGAGTCAGCTGGCGCCAACAGCTTGGATCTATAGTGCAGACTTTCCTAGAAGGTTCTCAAGGAGGTCCAGGCAGACAGAGAGAGACTGAGTTGTGTGTCTCTAGGTTGGGGGACATTTTTCTTTCACATGACTTACTGGTGCAACCGTTCCTGTGCAGAGCCCTCCTTTCACACAACCAAATCTTGGTCTGTTTGGGACTGATGAACTCTACTGACCTCATCCTGACAGCTCCCTGAGACTACATCTCACTACAAGGGTCCATGGCACCGTGCAGATGGCAGCTGGACCTAGAATACATTGAGACTTTTGTTTACTGGCCTCAAATCCAGCACTGGCATCAAGTTTAAATCTATATCAATTTGGTGTACACCACTCACCCCTACCAGGTGACTCACAAACCACCAGAACCTAACAGCCAGTCAGCAGATGGAGGTGAATCTTGAGGTGCCTCATACTTTTTGCTGATCTGTGCGTAGGCTCAGTGCTGGTAGAAACAGGCCTTGGTGTGTGTCTTGGACCTTCCCATACATACTCAGACTCAGCAGAGGCAGTCACAAACTATGTATTGCTTTGTAGCTCCAAAAAGATAGACCAGGGCCAGTCACAGGTTGGGTCTGATACTGGTCTGCACTGGAGATCCTCCCAAGAAGGTCTAGAACTAACACACCCAATGGCAGGCTTCAGATCACATCAGAGGATGACCCAATTAGCTTTAGAAGTGACATATACCCAAAAAGAGATCTTGGCAGCACCTCCCCTGGGGTAAATTCTGCTTGATGGGATCAGTGCCCACACAGCACCATGTACACTGTGGTCGGGGTTGATATTCATAGTCAGCCAGCCTGAAGGTCAACCCTACCCACAAACAGGCCAACAGCAATTAAGACTCAACTACAACAGGAGGGCTCACATAACACACACAGAGGACGTTCCAGGAGCACATAGCTCAGGTGATAAGGGAAACAATGCCACTGAGCCCACAAAGGACATCTATTACATAAGGCCACCATACCAAAACAGAAAGACATACCAAAAAAGAAAGCTCATCTACTTAAAACACAGAAACAAATACAGAGAGGGAGTCAAAATAAGGATACCAAGAAACATGCCCCCAATTAAAGAAAGGGAGAAATCCTCAGGGAAAAAAAAAAACTAAACAAAAATGGAGGCAACCATCCTACCAGGTAAAGTTCAAAACAACAGTTTTAAGGAAGTTCAAAGAACTTCAGGGAAGAATGGATGAACTCACTAAGAACAAAGAGATAGTGAGCATAATAAAGGACATAGAGGCCCTGGCCAGTGGTATCAGCCTGATGTATGAACATCCCAGGTTGAGTCCAAGTCAGGGCACATAGGAGAAATGACCATCTGCTTCTCTCCCACTCTCTCTCCCTTTCTCTCCCTATTCCCCTCCCATAGCCAGTGGCTCGATTGGCTCGATTGTGGTCCCAGGCACTGAGGATAACTCCATTGGAGTGCATCAGCCTCAGGTACTAAAATTAGCTTGATACTTGAGCAATAGCCCTAGATGGGGTTGCTGGGTGGATGCCAGTTGAGGCACATGCAGGAGCAGGAGTCTGTCTCACTATCTCCCCTTTGAAGAATACAATGTCTGCAATGAAGAATACACCTGAAGATATCAACAGTAGGTGAGATAAAGCAGAGGATCAAATCAACATTTTGAAAGAAAAGGTAACAGAATACATCCAATCAGAGCAACAAAGAGAAAAAAACTATTTTTAAACAATGAGGGTAGTTTAAGGAACCTCTGAGATAACATTAGGCATAGCAACATCTGCATCATACGGGTACGAGGAGAAGAGAGAAAGCAAAAGACTGAGAACCTATTTGAGAATATAATGGCTGAAAATTTCTTCCTTAACCTGGCAAAGGAAAAAGACACATAAGCCCAGGAACTGCAGAGAGTCCCAACTAAGGTTAACCAAAGAGGCCCATACCAAGATGTATCATAATTAAAATGGCAAAGGTTAAAGACAAAAAATGAATCTTAAAAGCAGCAAAAGAAAGACAGTTACCTACAACGGAGCTCCCATAAAATTCAGTTGATTTATCAACAGAAACATTTCAGGCTAGAAGTGATTGGCAAGAAATATGCAAAGTGAGAAAAAGCAAGGATCTATGACCAAGACTACTCTGCCCAGCAAGGCCATCATTTAAAACTGAAGGAGAAATAAAGAACTTCTTAGACAAGGAAAAGCTAAAGGAGTTTGTACTATAACCCTAGTATTATAAGAAACATCAAAAGGAAGAAGAAGAAGAAGAAGAAGAAGAAGAAGAAGAAGAAGAAGAAGAAGAAGAAGAAGAAAAGAAGGAAGAAAGAAGAAGGAAGAGGAGGAGGAGGGAGGAGGAGGAGGAGGAGGAGGAGAAGAAAGAAAGAACACAGTTAAAAGAATAAAGTGGCAATAAATAAGTATCTATCGATAATCACTTCAAATGTAAATAGCTTAAATGCTCCAATCAAGAGACATAGGGTAGCCCTGGTCAGGTAGTCCAGTTGGTTAGAGCATCATCTTGATGCGCCAAGGTGAAGGTTCAGTTCCCAGACCAGGGCACATATAAGAATCAGCCATTTAATGCATAAATAAGTGGAGCAGCAGGTTGATGTTTCTCTCTATCTCTTTCTCTTTCCCTTCTTCTCTCTCTAAAAAGAAAAAGACATAGGTAGATAAGCGAATAAGAAAACAAGACCCCTATATATGCCACCTCAGAATGAAAGATACACAGACTTAAAGTAAAGGGATGGGAAATATATATATCATGAAATGGAAATGAAAAAAAATTGGGTAGCAGTACTTATATCTAACTGAATGGACTTTAAAATAAAGGCTATAAAAAGAGGCCAAAAAAGGGAGCAATCCAACAAGAGTATATAACCCTTAAAAACATTGATGTGCTCAACATTGGAGTACCTAAATGTATAAAGCAAATCTTGATAAACATACAGGGAGAGATTGATAATAGTACAGTCATAGTGAGGGATGTTAACACCCATTGACATTAATGGATCGGTCTTCCACACAGAAAATAAAAAGGGAGCCCTCGCTGGTTGGTTCAGTGGCAGAGTGTTGGCCTGGCATATGGAAATCCCAGGTTCAATTCCCAGTCAGGGCACACAGGAGAAGTGACCATCTGCTTCTCCACCCTTCTCCTGTTCTCTCCTCTCTCTCTCTCTCCCCTCTCCTGCAGCCATGACTCATTTGAGCAAGTTGGCCCCAGGCACTGAGGATGGCACCATGGCCTCACCTCAGCTGAGCAATGAAGCAACGGCCACAGACAGGCAGAGCATTGCCCCTAAGGGGCGCATGCAGGAGTCTATCTCTGCCTCCCCACCTTTCACTTAATAATAATTTTTTTAAAAAAGAAAAGGAAACAGTGGCCTTAAATAATACACTAAATCAGGTGGATTTTAATTGATATTTTCAAGCATTTCACTCCAAAGAAGCAGAATATACACTCTTTTCAAGTGCATATGGAACATATTCTAGGATAGAACACATGTTAGGACACAAGTTTCAATACATTTAAAAAGACTGAAATCATATCAAGCATCTTCTCTGACCATAATAGTATGAAATTAGAAATTAATCACAAGCAAAAAGCTGAAAATCACACAAACACATGAAGGCTAAATAACATGTTATAATGCAATGAATGGGTTAACAAGATCAAGGAAGAAATCAAAAGATTCTCTGGGACAAATAAAAATAAACACTCAACAACCCAAAATCAATGGGACATAGTGAAAGCAGTCCTAAGAAAGAAATCCATAGTATTACAGGCCTACTTCAAGAGAAAAGGAATTAGCCTGACCAGGTGGTGGCGCTGTGGATAGAGCGTCAAACTGGGATGTGGAGGACCCAGGTTTGAGACTCCGAGCTCGCCAGCTTGAGCACGGGCTCATCTGGCTTGAGCAAAAAGGTTGCCAGCTTGGACCCAAGGTCGCTAGCTTGAGCAAGGGGTTACTTGGTCTGCTGAAGGACTATGGTCAAGGCACATATGAGAAAGCAATCAATGAACAACTAAGGTGTCGCAACGAAAAACTGATGATTGATACTTTTCATCTCTCTTCATTCCTGTCTGTCTCTCCCTATCTATCCCTCTCTCTGACTGTCTCTCTGTCCCTGTAAAAAAAAAAAAAAAAAAAAAAAGAAAGAAATCTAAAGAAACTAGAAAAAGAACAACAAACAAAGCTCAAAGTAAGTAGAAGGAAGGAAATAATAAAAATCAGAGCAGAAATAAATGAAATAGTCTAAAAGGCAAAACAAAATTATCAGTGAAACTAAGGGCTGGTTCTTTAAAAAGATAAACAAGACTAATAACACTAGGGAACAAAATTTTTGTTGCATCCACAAAAGCACTTGTTCTTACCTAATTCGAGTGTGCTGATCACAAATCTGACATTAGTTTTTCTCTGTAAGCTACAGTTTTTTTGCAATTCAAGATTTTATGTTTTTATCTTATTGTAAAATTTTCAACATTTAGTTTAACATAATGAAGTAGAATGTCTCCTTGGGCATCATCTTTGTGAAAAATATAATAATTTACATAATGCAGTAAATATACTAATACACTAAAAGATATGATTGCATCAGGATTTATCTACAATATTGAAATAGAACATATTAAAACACTTATTTTAATCATAAAATTTGCGCAAAACTAATTTAAATTCTATTCAGGTAAAAATTTGCGTTTGTAGCTCTTGTGTTTCTGTACTTGTTGAGGACAATCTTGTTTCATGCTCCAGCAGCAGTCTGCTCAACACTAACAGCTCCAAGATTTTCGGGAAACTTATCAAGGTGACTGTTCAGAAAGTGAATCTTAACTCTCATGTTACATCCAATGTCGCAGAAAGCCAACAGCATCCTTTGAACCAGAAGTTCATAGTTTTCTGCTTTTTTGTTGCCAAGGAAGTTCTTTGGAACTGCCACAAAAGACTGCCATGCTGCTTTCTCCTCCTTATTCATCTTCCTGGAAAATTCTTCATTACGTATGAGGGTTCAAAGTTGAGGTCTATCAAATACACCTGCTTTTATCTTCTCGAAAGATAAGGCAGAAAAAGCAGAAATAATATGTTGAAAGCATTCACTTTCTCTATTCAAAGCCTGAACAAACTGCTTCATTAAGCCAAGTTGGATGTGAAGTGGGGGAAAAACGATCCTGTCTCAATAAACTAATAGGTTCACTCACAATATTTTGCATCCCTACTTCCAGAGCTTCACGTTTTGGCCACTCCTTGTGTCCAGTGTTTCTCCCGTGCTCGACTGTGCCACAAACACAGAAAGCAAGGATACTTCATGAAACCTCTCTGTTATCCTAGCAGGAAATTGGCCATTTTAAGATCCACACAAATGATCCAGTTATGCTCCTCATACTATAGAAAGTCGAGTACAATTTTTATAATCTTCTCTCAGATGAGTTGAATAACGAGTTGGAACCACTGAATAAACATTACCGTTGTGTAGGAGAACACATTTCAGATTCTGTTTGGAGCTGTCAAGAAATAGCCGCCATTCTGTTGGACTGTAAGTGGTAACACCTAGCTGGCTTGAGAAGACTACTGGTATCATGACAGTAAACAAAGTGTTTGTCTTTGGAAAAAAAGTCCACAAAAATTTGTTCACACTTCCTGAAATGGGATACTTTAGCTGACCGGTGAAGTACATTTTTTCTTGAAGCCTGGAGGCTAATAATACAGCTGCTTTCTTTGATAGGCCCAAATCTCTTTCTAAGTCATTCGATTCAGGTTGGCTAAATTGCTGAGGGGTTAATGACTGCTTGGCATCAGAAGAAGACCCTTCAGATTCTACAACCATTTCCTCATGCATCTTATCAAAATACACTTGATCACCATGTTCACTTTCTTCATTCTTAGAAGAAATGAAACCATTGAAAACTGGAACTGGGAGTGTCTCAGAGTATGGGATAAGTCGTATTGCTGAAGGAATATTAGGATATGCATTCATATACCGTTTTTTCTTGCCGATGCCCTTTGTATGGATCAGACAGAAATAACAATCACTGCTGTGGTCCTTAGGTTCATGCCAAACCATAGAAATACCAAAAGGCATTCCTTTGCGTTTTCCTTTTGTCCAGTCATGAAGCATTTCCTCATAATTATGACACACAATATGAGGAACCCAATTCTTATCTTGATCGCCAAGGGGAACTTGAAAATAGGCAATATATGCACGTGTCACAAATGATGAAATATTGCTCCTTTGACGTTGAAGTGTGTAACAGCCACATATAGAACAGAAGGTGTCAGGACTATTCTTACATTTATGTCTACTCAAGGAAGCCATGATTCGATCTTAAAACAAAATAAGAGGGTGTTTTTATCATATAATAAGTTTTTATATTTAAAAACAACTATAATTATGTAAAAGTGATGTTTGTAAAATATTAATTGCCTTGAGGTTATGTTCAGTCCAAGAGTCATTGCCTTTTAACTCCAATTTAAAGACCAATGCAATTCGCCTGACCAGGCGGTGGCGCAGTGGATAGAGCATCAGACTGGGATGCGGAGGACCCCGGTTCAAGACCCCAAGCTCGCCAGCTTGAGCGCGGGCCTATCTGGCTTGAACGAAGGCTCGCCAGCTTGGACCCAAGGTCGCTGGCTCCAGCAAAAGGTTGCTTTGGTCCACTGAAAGCCTGCGGTCAAGGCACATGTGAGAAAGCAATCAATGAATAACTAAGGTGTCACAATGGCAACGAAAAACTAATGATTGATGCTTCTCACCTCTCTCCATTCCTGTCTGTCTGCCCCTATATGTCCCTTTCTCTGACTCTCTCTCTGTCTCTGTTAAAAAAATAAAAATAAAGAAAAATAAAAACCAATACATTTTATTAACTGTAACAAAAAGAAATTAAAATTTCATAAAAACTAGAGCATGCATCAAAAAACGGATTTTACATTTGGAATCAGTGATGCAGAAATATATCAAAAAAGTTCTAAAACCTCATGCAACAGAAAATGAAAAAAAATTGTTCCCCAGTGTAACCTTTTAACTAGACCTCATCAAGAGAAAAAGAGAGAGGACTCAAACAAAATTGAAGTAAAGGAGAAGTAGCAACTGACACCACAGAAATACAAAGGATTATAAGAGAATATTGGCCCTGGCTGGTTGGCTCAGTGGTAGAGCACTGGCCCAGTGTGTGGACGACCCAGGTTCAATTCCCAGTCAGGGCACACAGGAGAAGCGACCATTTGTTTCTCCACCCCTCCCTCTTCTCTCTCTCGCCCTCTCTCTCTTCTCCTCCCGCAGCCATGGTTCTATTGATTCCAGCACATTGGCTCCCAGCACTTAGAATGGCTCAGCAGAGCCTCCTCAGGTGTTAAAAATAGCTTGGTTGCTGGCCAGAGAATCAGTGACTTATAAGGGGCTTGCTGGGTGGATCCTCAGTTGGAGTGCATGCAGGAGTCTGTCTTTCTGTCTACCCTGCTCTAAAAAGAAAGAAAAAAATATTATGAACAAATATATGCCAACAAATCTGAAAGAAATGGGTAGATTTCTAGAAACATACAATTTTCCAAGACTGAATCAAGAAGAAACAGAAAATCTGAACAGACTGATTATAACTAATGAAATTTTAAGCAGTAATCAAAAACCTCCCACAAACAAGATTCCTGGGCCAGATGGCTTCCCAGGTAAATTTTACCTAACATTCAGAAAAGAACTAACAGCTATCCTCAAACTATTTCAAAAAATTCAAACCCTGGCCTGATCATTCAGTTGGTTAGAGCTCTGATCGGCAAACTGCTGCACTCAAGCCACATGCTGCTCTTTGGCCCCTTGAGCGTGGCTCTTCCACAAAATACCACGTGTGGGTGCTACCTCGATAAGGAATGTACATACCTATATAGTTTAAGTTTAAAAATGTGGCTCTCAAAAGAAATTTCAATCATTGTACTGTTGATATTTGGCTTTGTTGACTAATGAGTTTGCCGACCACTGGGTTAGAGCATTGTCCTGAAGCACAGAGGTTCTTAGTTCAATCCTCGGTCAGGGCACATACAGGAACATCCTGTCTCTCTCTCTCTCTCCTTTTCTCTCTCTAAAATTAATAAAATAAACATTTTCTAAAATAATTTCAAGAAAAGTGAAGGTTTCCAAGCTCATTTTACAAGGCCATTATTCCATTTTACAAAGAATTATCTTAATTCCAAAACCAGATAAAGACATAACAAAGAAAGGAAATTGTAGGCCAATATTCCTGATGAACATATATTAAAAAATTCTTAACAAAATATTAGCAAACCAAATTCAGCAACACATTAAAAAATATCATACAGCATGTTCTAGTGGGATTTACTGTTGGTTTGCAAGGTTGGTACAATATCCACAAATCAATTAATGTGATATACCACATAAGCAAAATAAAGGATAAAAATCAGATGATAAGAAAAAATCAGTCCCTACCCACTTGGCTCCATGATAGAGCATCGGCCCAGCGTGTGGATGTCCCAGGTTTGATTCTCAGTCAAGGCACGCAGAAGAAGCAACCATCTGCTTCTCCACCCCTCCCCCTCTCACTTCTTTCTCTTTCTCTCTCTCTCTCTTCCTCTCCTGCATCTATGGCTCAATTGGAGCAAGTTGGACTCAGGCACTGAGGATGCCTCCATGGTCTCCACCTCAGGAGCTAAAAAATGGCTCTAGTTGCAATTGAGCAATGGCCCCATGATGGGCAGAGCATTGCCTCCTAGTGGGCTTGCTGGGTAGATCCCGGTTGGCTGCATGCTGGAGTCTGTGTCTCTGCCTCCCTTCCTCTCACTAAACAAAAAAAATTTTAAAAATTAATAGATGCAGAAAAAGCATTTGACTAAATCCAGCACCCATTTTTGATGAAAACTCTCAGCAAAGTGGGAATAAAGGAAACATATCTCAACATAATAAAAACCATATGTGACAAACCCACAGCTAACATTTTTTACTCAATGGGAGAAAACTAAAAGTATTTCCCTTAATATAAGAAACAAGATGACAATGTTTCCTTTTGCCACTATTATTCAACATAGTACTGAAAGTTCTAGTCACAGCAATCAGATGAGAAGAAATAAAAGGGATCCAAATTGGAAAGGAAGAAGTAAAACTGTCATTACTTGCAGATGACATGATAATATATATAGAGAACCCTAAGGATTCTACCAAAAAAACTACTCGAACTGATAAATGAATTCAGTAAAGTAGCAGAACAGCAAATAAATAAATATCCAGAAATCAGGTGCATTTTTATACACCTATAATGATCTAGCAGAAAGAGAAACTAAGAAAAGAATCCCATTCACAAATGTACACACAAAAAATACCTTGGAATAAACTTAACCAAGGATGTAAATTTTCTGTACTCAGAAAACTATAAGGCACCAAAGAAAGAAATGGAAGAAGATACAAATAAACGGAAGTATATACCATATTCATAGATAGAATTAACATAATAAAAATGTCCATACTACCCAAAACAATTTATAGATTCAACACAATTCCTATCAAAATACCAATGGTATTATTCACAGAACTAGAACAAACATTTCTAACATGTGAATGGAAACACAAAAGACTCTGAATAGTCACAGCAATCATGGGAAAGAAGAACAGAGTTGGAGTTATTACGTTACCTGATATCAAACTATCCTACAAGGCTATAGTAATCAACACATGGTGCTGGTGTGGAAACAGGCACATAGATGAACAGAACAGACTAGCGATCCCAGAAATAAACCCATGCCTATACGATCAAATAATATATGACAAAGGAGGCAAGAAAATACAATAGACTAAAAACAGTCTATTCAATAAATGATGTTGGGAAAATTGGATAGATACATGCAAAAAATAAAAATAAAACTAGACCACCTCCTTACACCATATTCAATAATAAACTCAAAATGGATTGAGGACTTAAATGAAAGACTTGAAATCACAAAATTACTAGAAAAAAACACAGGCAGTAAAATCTCTGACATTTCTCTTAGCAATATTTTTTCTGATATATCTCCTTGGGCAAGGGAAGCAAAAGAAAAATAAATGTAACCACATCAAACTAAAAGGTGTTTGCACAGCAAAGGAAATCATCAACAAAATGAAAAGACAACTCACTGAATGGGAGAACATATTTGTCAATAATACATCTGATGAAGGGTTAATATCCAAAATTTATAAAGAACTTATACAACTCAACACAAAAGAAACAAGCCAATTAAAAAATAGACAGAGGACCTAACAGGTAATTCTCCAAAGAGGACATACAGATGACCAATGGACATGTAAAAAATGCTCACTGTCACATCCAATAAATGCAAATTAAAACCACAATGAGGTATCACTTTACACCTGTCAGAATGGCTATCATCAATAAGTCAACAAAAAAGTGTTGGTGAGGATGTGTAAAAAAGAAACCCTCATGGACTGTTGGTGGAAATGCAGATTGGTGCAGCCAGTATGGAAAACAGTATGGAAGTTCATCAAAAAATTAAAAAGGAAACTGCCTCATGACCTAACAATTCCACTTCTGGGTATATATCTGAAGAAACACAAAACACTAATTCCAAATAATATATGCTCCCCCATGTTCATTGCAGTGTTTCTTACAAGAGCCAAAATCTAGAAACAGCCAAAGTGTCCATCAGTGGATGAGTGAAAAGAAAAAAAAGCTGTGTTACATTTACATATTGGAATATAACATGGCCATAAAGGAAATCTTACCTTTTGCAATAGCATAAATGGACCTAGCGGGCATTATGCTAAGTGAAATAAGTCAGTCAGAGAAAGACAAATACCATAAGATATCACTTACATATGGAATCTAGAAAACAAAATATATGAACAAACAAAATTGAAGCAGATACAGAGAACAGTCTGATAGTTGCCAAAGGGGAGTGGTGTTAGGGGACTAGGTGGAAAAGGTGAAGAGATTAATAAGTACAAATTGATACTTACAGAACAGTCACAGGACGTAAAATACAGCATAGGGAATATAGTTGATATTATTGTAATAACTATGTATGGTCCCAGACGGTTACTGGAAATATTGGGGGGAATCCTTTGTAAAGTGTATGATTGTCTAGCCACTCCGCTATACATCTGAAACTAATATAAAATACTATTGAATGTAAACTCTAATTTAAAACAAAATAATATAGCATCCCCATGTTCATTGCAGTGTTTCTTACAAGAGCCAAAATCTAGAAACAGCCAAAGTGTTCATCAGTGGATGAGTCACATTAGAATTATGTCACAATTCCTGTCAATACTAAAGACAACCAGAGTGGGCTAGACAGGAATTGTGACATAATTCTAATGGCCACAAAAAATACATATTTTTCCCAAAATGTCTCATAAAATCTTCAATTGATTCATTTAGTCTTTAAACATTTATTGCATATCATGTGGCATGTTGCTATTCTAGGAGCTAGAAAAGTAAGTCAGTCAAGAGATGAATGTGAGGTAGTGAGTCAGGTGTTCTGATCTGGTTATGTGTGACCAACCAAAGAGCTAGAGGAGGGACCCTGTCCCCAGACTGTAAGGCCGGAGGGGGCTTTGAGAAGGCTTCTTGGAGAAGATGGCTCCCAAGCTGTATCTTAAAGGATGAATAGGAATTATAAACAGAAGGAATCAATGGTTGTGCTTGGGGGTTGGCATAGAGTTGTTCTGTGAGAAAGAAATATCATGTGTAAATAAAGACCCAATAATACTGTATATGGCTCTTGTAAGAATGCACAAGCACCCAAAGACTTCAATTCTCACAAGGATACATTTCTTTAGATGTTAAGGTCCCTGAAGACCTTATTATACAATCAATATCTACACATAATGTTTTTCCTTATGCAGACTCCTCCTTTTGTACACATACAAACACAAACACAGAAAACAACAGTGTGGACAATTTGATATGTGCTGTCACATGCTTTCTCTTTTGCAGGCTTTCTTCTCCAGAATTTATCTATATTTCCATTAACCATATATTATAAATTACATTTTTGCAGTCACCAGATCAAGTTAATAGTAGCTTTGTACTTTAAATATTATACATATCATAAATAGGTAGCATCACATATTTAGTTGTTCCCATGTCAACAAGGCCATAATACATAAACTTAAACCAATATAAAAGCTGATATTTTTATTTATTAGCTTCCCAGACTCTGTATTACTATTATAAAAGATATGTATATTTCAATATCTATGATTATTTCTGAAAATCACTTAAAAATGATCTTATAATTCACAATAATTACCAATGTCTTAGTCAGCTTGGGCTACTATAACAAAACACCATAAATATAGTAGTTTGTGGGGAACAGAAACTTATTTCTCACCCTTCTGGAGGCTGGAAGTTCAAGATTAGGTTGCAGACTATAGACTTCTTGTTGTATCCTCACAGGGCAGAGAGTAGAGAGATGACATGAGCTCTCTCTTAACTCTCCTAGGGGAATTAATCCCATTGATGAGGGCGCCACCTCATGACTTCATCTAGCCTTAACTATCTCCCAAAGGCCCCACCTCCAAATATGATCACATTGAGGGGTCAGGTTTTAACATGTGAATTTTGAGGGGGACACAAACATTCAGTCCATTACAACCAATAACAAGCACAATTAACCTTCCCCCCTTACCATGACCACCCTTGGTGGGTCTCCATCTTTTAAAATTTGATCAATATTGTGAGTAAAAGATTGTTTCAAGTGTCCATGCTCCTGAATATTACTGAAGTTAGGCAAGTTTTCCTTTGTTTAGGAAAACAAAAAGAATCTCTTTTTTTCATGAATTTTCTCCATTTTCTTTATTTTTATATGTACATTAGGCCAGGCTTTGTTCTTCTTGTCTTCCAAACAGATGCAATTTCTTCTAAGCCTAATTACTAAGTAAGGCATTTCCCCCCCACTGTCTTGTAATATTGGTGTGGTGACTTTGAACTCTGTCACCCCAGCTAAGCTGGAACTGTATTTTCCAGAACTTTCTTTCCAGTATGGTTCATATTAGAGATATCTACAAGAAAAATTACAAAGTGGAAGTGACACAACAATTATTCTTTGAAGGTCATTGTATGGTGCAAGGTGCTCTTGGGTGTTATTGACTGGGGCAGCACCCAGGACTGCAGCTTCCTGGCTCCTACCAAGTCTCCATCAGCTTCTCTAAGTCCTGGGCCAGGAGTACATGCAGCTCTGTAGTACAGGGCACCAGCTTCTTTGGCAGGTCCCCCATAGCACCAAAGGTCCCAGTTTATCCTCACTGGTGTGCCTAACGTTGTCTTTTATCTCATCAGCTCCAGGTCAGCTTTTTTTCCTGACGGCTCTGTGGTGACTCAGGCCCTAACAGTAAAGGTAATAACTTTGTATAGACATCTCAATAAGCTCCCATTGTTGCCCGAGGTCTAAATCCTAGAAAAAAAATTCTTTATATAAGGATTTCTCAACTTCATCCCTATTAACAGTTGGGTTGGATAATTCTTTGTTATGTGAGGCTCTCCTGTGTATTGTAGAATGCTTAGTAGCACCTTGGTCTCTACCCATTAGATAATAGTAGCATCTGCCGCTTAGCAGTGGTTACAGAAAAATGTCTCCACACATTGCCAAATGTTCCTTGGGCCCAAATCACCTGTATTGACAACTACCATTCTATATCACTGATGGTGATTCTGCTTCTATGATTGAACTGTGAGTGACACTATCACCTTTATCATGCATTGTTTCCAAATTTACATGAATCTCTTTCCTTTTTCTCTTTCATTGATTAATTTTTGTATTTTTTCAGGATCATGCTTCTTTAGTTGGGGTAGTTTTAAAGCAGGGTAAAGTAAAATCATCAGAATGTTCTATTTTTAACAGTTTCTTGGCATTTATCACATATATATTAATCTACATAACTATATAGCCAAGACTAAGATGTAGTCATCTCTGACCTTAGCTATCCTGTAGAGAATGGGTTTTTAAACTGGAGTTGTAGACCCCTTGAAATTGCATGCAAAATTGTGTATGTGTGTGTGTCCAGAGATCTATGAAAGGCAGTCACTCTGAGTTATAACATATCTCTAATCACCCTCCTCTTTCAGAATCTCCTACAAAGCACCTGGTAGACAAGGCAGGGCTGTCTATCCACAGTAAGGTAAATCCATTGCATGCACACAACGCCTTCCCTGAAATTTGTGAGAGCTGTTCTAGAGAAGGAGATCGCCAAAGGATTCTCTCCCCATCCCAGCTAGGGATGATATAAACAGTAACAAAGACTTCATTGTCTTATGATGTGACCAAGAAACCAGAGTGTGCACCTGAGGGGTCAGAGGCACACACCCATATACAGGGTGGGGAGTCTCTTGCTTTATTAGGCAAGGCTGTTGTGAAGCACAGGTTCTTCTTTCATTTATTATTCATACCTGCTTCCGAAGGATGCGACACAGCTTTCAATGAAAAGCACAAATATAAAAGAACCATAATACAATCTCTAAAACTAAAGTCAGAAGATGCAGAGATGAAATTTATAGAATAATTATATCAGAAAACATTGACTTAAAGCTAAACTTCCTTTAAGAGATAAAAAAGAAAAAACCACAATAGTATATAGTTCTCTTTTGCTAGGAACAGGAAACAAATCATCAGGAGAGGCATAAGGGTCCTCCCTGGGAATTATGACCTTTCTGGCCAGCAGAGAGTCAGGCAAGGGAAGGAGAATAGGTGTGAGTCCCTCCCCAAACATCTAGGCACAGTAGGGACTGTGCATTTTACTCATCAAATATTTACTGGCCAGACTCCATACTAAGGATTTAAAAGTGAGAATGAGAACCTGGTGTCTTTCTTTAGGGAACTCACCATCAAGGAAAGTAGACATGAGCAAATAATTAAAATGAACCTGGCCCTAACTGGTTGGCTCACTGGATAGAGTGTGGGCCTGGTGTATGCATGTCCCAGGTTTGATCCCTGGTCAGGACACACAGGAGAAGCAACCATCTGCTTCTCTGCCCCACCCTCTCCCCCTTCTCTCTCTCTCTTCCCCTCCTGCAGCTAGTGACTCAGTTGGTTTGAGCATTGGTATTCCAGCATCAGCCCCAGAAGGGCGTGCAGGGTGAATCCCAGTCAGGGCACATGCAGGAGTCTGTCTCACTATCTCCCCTCCTCTCATTAGAAATTAAAAACAAAAAATTATCCTGGAAATGTGTCCCAGTAGAGGGATGAACATCAAGCCCAGAAGTACAAATGGGAGCCATGAACTTTGCTTGGGAGGGGTGCCAGTGCCTAGGAGAGCAGGATGGGGGAACTGGGACATTCCCAGCTGAGAGACAAAGATGGGGAAAGAAAGTACAGAAGTGGGTAGCCAGTTTTGGCGAGATGGTGTGCATGGAGTGTAGAATGCATGGTCATGAGACAGGTAGAGGCTTGAGAATTTGGCTGCAGTTAAATCATGAAGGGCTTTTTTACGTAAGGCTAACGAATCTGAGGTTTGGCATGGAATCATCAAAGATGTGTAAGCAGGGAGTGATGCAGTCAGATCACTGTGTGCTTTGTGTGTTTGCTTAAGATCCTCAAATCCATACCCAAAAGGCTTATGACAGGTCTAATATTAGTCAACGAATCCTCACCTGGAGCAACCAGGAGCTGAAACAATGGTATTTCATGCAAGCTCAGTGTTCTTTTGGAAAGCAGAACTGTGTGTCCTTCATCATAAAACAGATAACGAAGGACTCTGGCTCAGTGGTTCTACTTAGCTACAACCAAGGAGAGATGTCATGTCAGCAGTAGTGGGCTACTTCCAAGAATAAATATAGGAGTTTTGGAAGGAAAAAAGGAAAAGGAAAAAGGCATTTGGGAGCTGTCTAAAAATATATTCCCTGGTGAAGGACACACAAGTACTTTCTGCTTCTCTGTGCAGTTAAAAAGAACCACCACAACAAAAAAGACCTCTTCCCGTTAGTGCAGCAGGTTACTAGTGGGACTGAACAGCCAAGGTCAATATAGCTGAATGAGGGACAGGAGCTCAACATGGATTTGGTATCAAGGACAGTGGTCCCAGGATCCCATGGTTTGTTGAGGTATGGACAGGACATACACCTGTTTGAAACATGAGGGGGAGGGGTAATTTATGAGGCTGAGGAAGGACAAGAAGCCAGAGAACACTGCTCTTCCTGTTGCCTGCAGGCACTCACCTCTGCTCTGCCTCTGACAACAACCAGACCCGCTTTTTCTCGTGGGACAAGCCTTACCAGCCTCCCTCTGGGAGCTCATAGTCCCTCGTGGGGTCTCGTTCTCATGCCACGTGTTTTGCGCCTGAAGAATCTGGCAGAAAAAAGAAATATTTCTACCGTTTGAACACACAGGTGATTTCTGACGTCAGAAACCCTGTATCCAGCGTAGGCTGCGGTCAGCTGTGACGCTGGCACCTTAGGGCTCTGAAAACCTCGGTGCGCAGAGCCTGACCTTAATTGTGACCTGAGACTTAACACAGGAAGTCCTTCCAGGGGGCGGCGTGATGCCATACGTGTTTACCTTTGTAAACTCCAGCAGTGATTTATTGTCCCTTTGCTGTTTCTGAGAATCAATCTGTCAAAGTCAGCCATGGCTTTTATGACTTCCCCACATATATGTCTCAGGCAAGCTTTGCCTATGACCATTCAACACCTCAGATCTCCCAAACTCCCTTGTAGGGGTGTTCGTCAGAGCTTTAAATGCACCCGGCAAAGAAGAAATTGCTCACTCCTTGGAGCTTGCCTCCTTTATTCTCTGACTGCATTTGGACTCGGCCTGCCTAGATCAAATTTTGAAAATGGCTAGTGTAAGAGTGCTTAGTTATCAGGGAGGCTCCAGTCTGGAAGTCAGAGTCAGTGTATTTTCTGTTTGGGCCCTTGTCCCCCTCTCAGCACCCCAGCTCAGCGGCACTAATGTCCCAAGGTCCCTATGTCCCTCTGGGGCTCAGGTTCTCCCCACCCCACCATGGATGCTCCTCCCAGGTTTGCCTCATTACTTCCCACATTCCAGATCTTTCATGTAGCCCAATCCTCCATCAATCACCTTCCTGGCCTGTGTCCTCACACCCTGCACTGTCAATCTAATGGCGAAGTGGCACAGCTGTGGCAATCTCCGTAGGTGACGGGCTGCTAAAGAAGGTGCTTGCCACCTGAAATACACATTTAGTGCATGTGCCAGCCTGCACCTCTTCCCCACCGGCAACAGCTCCCCTATAACCATGCAGAGCTTCACCTCTCCCTTTTATGCCATTGAGACAAGATGACCCAAACACCTGGTCTGTCACAAGCAAGAAGGGCACACGTGGCCCTAGCCAGACCAGTGGGGCTCTTCCTGAGAGAAGTGACAAGAGGATAACCATCGGCTCAAAACAACTGACCCCAAAGGGGGGCTCTGAAAAAGGTGTGCATTAATCTGGGCTGTCTAGATCTCCATGACTGGGCTGGTTCCCTTGTTCTTTCTGAAGCCTGAACAACTAGCCAGGAACGTGCTCCCTCCATTTATTCTCTTAGATTACTTAGCGAGGCAAGACACCCTAATACCTCTCCTTACCGAAAAGAATAGAGAACTGTACATTTTAAGAAGAGAGAATTTAAACCTTGAGAGAGACTATTTTAGACCAAGCGGCCCTTGGGGAGGTTTGGGTGTGCTCCTTGAGAAAAAAAGAAAATGACAGTAGCTGCTTTCAGCAGATCCCAGACTCACCCTGTTGTTGCACCAATAGGCTCCACGAGAGATGATCAAAGGCCTGAGGGCAACGTCTGACACATGCGGAGACCTCTGTATGAGTTTCCCACTCATTTTTATGGTCTGAAGATGACTCCACCCAAGCAGCCCAGTCATGCCCTCGCTGACTCCCTCTGAGGGTGGGTTACAGAAGAAGGTGCAGGCCTGCCTGTGTGCAGTGAAGCACACAGTGGGGGACATCCCCCACAGGGAACCTAGGAGGAAGCTTTCTTTCTCTCCCTTCTGAGGACACCTCTGGCTCCAGGCTATCACCCTCCTAGACAAAAGGTGGTGGTGGTGGGGGGGGGGGGGGTGTTAAGTCAATGGTGGTCTGAGGCAGAGGTACTGTGAACCTAATAAAACTCTAGCTCCAGGACCCTGTACTAACAGCAGCCCCATCCAGTCTCATACTGAATAAAGATTCATTTCTTTATTTAATCTAATTCCACATTGTGAGTGTATATTTGTTTCATTAAGCAGACCCTCCAAATTGTGTAAGCAGTGGGCTGTGCAAAGCTTGGCTCTATCCTGAGTGCAAGACAGAGGGAAGAAAAATAAAACTAGGAAGCTAGAGGTGGAGACTCTGAACAAAATCAGAAGCTAAAAGTTATTTTTGCTTTTGAAATAGAAGAGAATTGTAACCAGGGAGTGTCCCGTCTTTCTGTACCACTAGGGAATGCCCCTCCATACTTAATGGGGGTTCTGGGCAAGCAGAGAAATATGCTGCCTTGGGGCCCTTGGGCTGGAGGAATTGTCTAGGCTCTGTAATTGACTCCTTCTAGCAGTCCAAAGAGGAAGGGCTAGGTGCTGCTAGGTGATCAGGAAACAGGTGCTTCCTCTTTGGAAGAACCATCACCCTGTCTTCCCCAGGAGAAGCCCACTCTGATCTCAGCAGGATGACTTATTGAAGGCTCAAGAAGCTATCCTATGGCAGACACAGTAGATGAGCCGGAAGATATGGCTTTATTTAACTAACATTGTTCCCTGTTCCCTACAAGGCTGGGGGTGGGAGCACAGACTGCAGAGTCTAGGTCTTCAGGAGATATCCTAAGTGGACAGCCCCACAGAGACAGTGCTTTGTTCTCCCCTGGAGCAGCTGTTAGTTCATGCTGTGTTCCTGTAAGAACTAGAAAAATAAAGAAAGCTTCCCTTTCATCTTAATGATCCCTGAGGCAGTCACAGCCTCATGCCTGGACATCTGGCTTGGTAAGTGGACACGGCTGGAATTTTAGCCCTCCCTCACTCCATCCTCTCACTGATGCTCAGTACGTCAAGTGCCCAACCTGCTCCAGGATCACTGAGCTCTCCTAACTCTATCTCCATCCCTCTTGTTCTGCAGCCCCTCTCTTCTCTCTGCTTCGTCCAGTGCTTTACCTGTCTGCTTGGACACAACCCTCCCCCTGGGAAACACGTCCGCAGGGCCAGAGAAAATGCTGTGTCCCGAGCTGTGCAAGGTGGTGGCCCTTTCCATTTGCTTTCTTTTGCCGGCTGCAAAGTGGGGAGTCAGGGGCTCTGGACCATGCATGATAGAAATCCACTTTAGATTCCCCACCATTGATATAGCTCAGGCTTCCTTATGATGACGGAAGAGCTAACAACCTTGCTCAGTAAGCATCAGTTCTCTTCTGAAATCAATACAGTCTGGTTTTTTTTTTTTTTTTTTACAAAGTATGCTTATTTCTTCTATAAACAGCTTGGCACTACTCTCAGAGAAACAAGAATCCTGGCATTATTATCTTAAAGGATATAGTGCCATCCCCGAATAGTTTCATTTTGATATGAAATTTCCCACCCACAAATAACGATGGAGGGGAAGTTTCAGCACATGACACCGCCAAATGGTTTCAGGGCTTAGAAGAAGAATAAAACTCTAGTCCCTTCTATACACCAGTGATTCACTTTGTTCCACCGCTTCCCTGGAACAGTTACTTTCTCTGCTATTTAATATATGGAGCATTTTTTATGAAGTGTGAAAACTATAATGTAGTTCTCAGCTATTGCTACAATAATGTTACATAAACTCAGAGGCATACAATCATAAGCATTTGTTTCTCCCTCTTGCCTCTGAAGATCAGCTGGGGTTCAGCTGAAGGAGGCTGGGCTTGGCTGGACTTGACTCTGCACTGCAGGCTGAGTCCAGGGCTCCTCGGCATGACACATCTCTCTCTCATCCTCTGTGGAGGCATGTTGTGCTTATGGTAAAAAGGAGGGATGCGCGTGAATCAGCTCGACCATAAAAACGCACTTCAAGTCTCCACTTCTATCTGCTAATATCCCAATGGCCAGAGCAAGGCAATTGGCCAAGTCCCAAGCAAACCAAGTCACCAAGCTCAGTATCAGTGAGGCAGAAATATATATTCTGCCTCTCATGAAAGGGACATCACAGTGACATTGCAAACAGTACACAGAGAGAGCTGAAGAATGGAGAATAATAAGTTAGCAACCACAGGGAGGAAGGGAAAAGGGAACAATTGCAAAAGAAATATTATTTGTAGGGATCTGACTTTTTGCCAGGAACTCTACTATGTGTGTCAGTCTCAAAGTTTTATTTAATCTTCATAAGAACCCTGTATTACAGATGGAAAAGTGACCTCTAGATGGGAAAGCTGGTGAGCAGGTGAGTCAGGATTCACACCTGGGCCCGACAGACTTCAGAGTTGGCTGGCAGATGTGGAGTCAGAGAGAGCTAGCGCCCTCTAGGGCTGTGTCTGGTTCTTTCAGAGTTACAGATGGATACTTAGCCGGGAAAGAGGTAAGTAAACCATGATCTTTCCAAACATAGGCATGTCCCACAGCACCTGAAGCTTGAACATTGTCCTTTAAGTAATCACTGGCTTCCAATGACCCAAGTCCTTCATCAGTAGACCATTTATGTGCTGTGGTACTCTGGTTCCCAGTGCTCTTGCAGGCATGCAAACTAATGGGAATCATACAATATTCCCCTAAAATCTATGTTATCATGGGATTGGGAACCATTTTCAAGATCTATATTAAAAGTTCAGATTTTTACATTTTTTAATTGCCTTCCTGCATTTGACTTACTCGTGTTAACACAGAAGGTAACTGTGGGAGATAGAAGACAATGTTATCAGACAGTGCCCCATGTTGTAGTTGTGAATCCCTTAGCATCAAGTTTCAGATTGACTAGGATGCTTTAAGAAGAACATAACAAGACACAGAAGTATACGGATCCAGTATGAAGCTAGAAGGTTCTGCATAAATGTTTCTCAAAAGGACGGATTCATCAACACTGATTTTCCACCTGTGCCAAGCAGCTATACCGTGCTACAAGCAATGGGCGTGTGGGCTTGGAAGAATGGACAGGTCTGAACCACCAACACTCCTCCACTCAGAGGAAAAAACACCCACCCCCTGAGGTTGCCTTCTCTCCCTCCTCCCTTTAGCTACCCAGTGACATTGTGAGGACTCCCCTCTATTCACTAATCACTTGGGTATAACAACCTCTCCCTGATCCACCAGTGCCACAAGGTCTGAGAAACTTGAATACCATTGTGAAAGATCACGTAGTACCTGAGCTTTGCAGTTCCCAATGCTACCAACTCCAGAGGCCTTAATCTTCCCCACATCCACCCCCTGTCATGGCCTGGGCTTCCACCCAATAATATCCTTGCCATATTCTCAAACTGCAGGTCAGAGCCATTGGTGATTCCTGAAGTTAAGTTAGTGAATTGCAGAACTCTTACAAAATAAAAGAGGTAAGAAAATATCCAAGAGTAATGCCTGTGGTAGGGTATTTTTTTTCCATGAAACTTTTGCTTGAAGTATATGTATTGATGAGTATACAAGGCAGTGATGTCAGATTTCTTTCCTAAAGGTCATGATCAAAAAAAGTTTAAAAAATAGTTTTCTTGGCTTTTTCATTTGCACAACATTCCATTAAAAAAATATTCTCTCATAGCGACCTACTATTACATTGTTTACTCTCCACTTTTCATACACTTATTGTTGGAGCTCATTTGGTTACATGTGGCCCATTAGCATCACAGGTGAAAAATTTAGGAACAGGAATATTGCTGCATTATAAATCTCTGATTCCATCTTATTTCACTCTAACACTCATCCAAACAAACACACACACAGACAAATTGTTTAGTGTATGTGTTGTGTGTGTATGTGTGTGTGTGTGCATACTCACATTAGAGACGGAAGGTGAGTTTCGCATATGAGCTGACATGGGACAGAACAGACGCACCACGGGTAAATCAGAAACCTTGGGAAGGTGGTGTGAACTTGGGAATTTGAATGAACCTCATGAAATTAACTCAAGATGCAGGGCGATTTCAGTGGTCATACAGATTACAAAGTCATAACCCAGAAACAAAAGATCAGTGTTAAAAACTTAAGTCACAATGTAAACTTTGAGTCAATGTAAATTATAAGTTCAAATTTTCCCTTGGATGATAAGATATAGCAGGATTTCTCAACCTCGGCACTATTCATAGTTTGGGTTGGATAATTCTGTGCATTATGGAATGTTCAGCAGCATCCCTGGTCTCTGCTTACTAGATGCCAGTAGCACACCCCTCCCCATCTGTGACAGCTAAAATTGTCTCCAGACACTGTCAGGAAGTGTCTCATGATTGAGAAGTTCCTCTGCAGCCATGATCTCCTCTGGGCCACAGGCAGCCCTGTCAGGTTAGAAAGGCCCCATTGGAGCTTGCCGTTGCCCCACTGCCCAGCTTATTTGAGTGTTCTTGGGAGCTCAGACTCCACTGTCCCAGTCTGGAGTAGAGAATCTGTGAATCCATTGTATTGTATTGTGAATCCATTACAAAATGAGCCACTCCTTACCCCATTCTGTTGTTTGACAATGCTAAAACAGAAATCAAAATACCAGGAGACAGAGGTCAAAAGTACTTTAGGGGATCAAGTGTGGACACTCCTGTCCTGCCTTGAATCACAAGAATTCAGGTTCTTAACATCATTCACCTTCCTCACTTACAGGAGGGTGAGGCCCAGAGAAGTAACTTCCCTGCTCTGACTCCCTTTGTCCCCTGACCCTGAGACAGTACTCAAGGACTGTAAACCCTAGCAGAAGACAGCCCCAGTCCTTCTGCATTCCAAGTCCAGATTTCTGGGAGCAAAGCACAGAGGGGCTCTCAAGATGGCAGCACTGCAGAACCCCAGGGGGTGCTATTCACATAGACATGGAAATCCTATGCTACCTAGTCCTATAGTATGAACAGGGCTTCTGGGGCCAACCCACGGATAAATAGCCAATCTCAGAGAAGGTGGTAGCGAGTAGACAGGCACCTCATAAGGTGTATATTAATATGGTCTCTGGCAAGTCACTCAACTTCTTTGAGCTTCCTCATCTCACTTTGGTAGTTTTAAAATATGGCCCCTAAATTCTTTGCTACCCCTTTCACTAGAGCTACTGGTCTTTGTGTCTTCTCCTTGAATCTGGGCTTTGTGAGTTTGACCAGGAGAAGCTGGCACAAATTCTGCTATGCCAGTGATACCCTGGTCTTTAAAAACTGCAAATTTTCACTTTATGTCTCTTGGAATGTTCACTCGTGGGACCCAGTCACCATACTCTGAGGACACCCATGTAGCTCCTGTAGAGGCCAAGGTGGGTGGCACACCAATGTGCCAGCTGAGTGACTGAGCCCTCTTGGATGTTCATCCTGCAGCTTCCTGTCAGATTGTCTCAGCTTATCCTCATGTAACGAAGATGAGCCTGCCCCACAAAACACTTCCCAAATTGCAAATCCACATGGTAAATAAACAATCGTGGGTGCTTTTTCAGCCTCTGTGTTTAGAGTGGGCTGTTAGGCAGCAATAACCAGGAAGTCTCACATTCTCAGTCCTCCTCATGCAAGTTTTATGACAATCTAATGACAGAGAGGGTACGAACAGTGAAAGCTCTTGGTAAACCTGGAAGAGTCAAATTAGCTTTATTTTGAATTATTCCAAGATAAGCAGGCAGCAAAACCATGGTTCTCCTAGCCAAGTCAGCAGCTGGCCTGTGCTCAGGAAGGAGGTGGTTGCTAATGGCAGTGACCAGAGGAGCCAGGCTGGAGGAGGAGCGGAGTGAAGGAGGGGCGACCTGGAACAGAATGCTGCAGCTGAGCCAGTCTCAGAGTGCACGGTGACCCTGTGAGGTTGTCTGAGACCCTTCCTCCAGACAGGTACGTGAGGGATATCGACTTTAATTTAAAAGTTCTGTGAGGAAACAAATGTCAGTGTCTAGCAGTAAGTTTGAGTTATTCTGTATTCTGTCAGGAAATTCAAACCAAGTCCCGCTGGTTTCCTATGTGGCCTGTATCCTTGGGTTGTGTTGTCAGATCAGCTAGGGGACCAAAGCAGAAACTGTAAAAGGGAGACAGGGAAACTGACTGGAGAGGAGGAGAAAGTTGAAGAGACAGCTTGGAGGAGGGGCAGGGTTCAACGGGCACTTGTGTGTGCCGGCACATTCTTGGCCACCAGGAGTCCAGTCCAGAGGGAGTTTCCAGAAATCTCAATTACTGCAAAGGGACGTTGTATTGCTGCCTTTAAAAAATACAGTGTGTCCGTAAAGTCATGGTGCACTTTTGACTAATCACCGGACAAAAGTGCACCACGACTTTACGAACACACTGTATTTCTTCTATTCCTGGTCGGTTGGCTCAGCATAAGAGCATCAGCCCAGTGTGTGAAAGTCCCGGGTTTGATTCCCAGCCAGGGAACACAGAAAAAGTGCTCATCTGCTTCTCCACCCTTCCCCCCCACACCTCTTCCCCTCCTGCAGCCAAGGCTCCATTGTAGCAAAGTTGATCCAGGCGCTGAGGACGGTTCCATGGTCTCCGCCTCAGGTGCTAGAATGGCTCCAGTTGCAGCGGAGCAATGCCCCAGATGGGCAGAGCATCGCTCCCTAGTGCACTTGCCAGGTGGATCCTGGTCGGGCGCATGTAGGAGTCTGTCTCTCTGCTTCCCTGCTTCTCACTTCAGAAAAATACAATAAATAAATTAATAAATATAAAAAATATTTCTTTCATCTTTTTAACATACATTTTATAAACTGCATAGAAAGCTAATAACCCAAGTACTAATTTGATGATGGAAATTCATAAAGGTACAAACACCACCAAAGAGATCTTTCTGAATCAATTTCAATGTCTGGTCATTGCCCTTTTTTTTTTTTTTTTCCTTTGCAATTCAGAGCTAGGTCTAAACTTGGTGGAAATGGCCTTTGACCTTCTTGCTACATTGGATCTGCTGAAAAGCTGAGGGGCAGTGAGTTGTCGCTGAATATATCCTGGAAGCCAAACACAGCGTAGGCACTGGGGCTTCTGCCACCACTTTAGTACCGCAGAAAGTCAAGACAGAGACAAACTCGGCAGAAAAAAGAGAGGGAGAGAGCTGAAAATGAAGAGAAAATGTAACCTGAGGACATTGTCTGGGGTTCATGTCCAGCCATGCCTGGGACCAGTCCTACTCCTGTGTATTGCAGCCCACACAGAGCAACACATCCTGTTTTTGCTGAAGACAATTTGTGTCTCCTGCAATCAAGAGTCCTAACTGACCAGCACATAGAAGGAAAGTTTGCTGAGCTGACTGAGGCAGGAAAAGCACATGTGAATGGTTTACTCTGCAGAAACACTATAAAGACACCCACCTCAGTGGGAGCTCTTTTCTTTTCTCTTCTGTCCACCTTCTCTGAGACAGAAAAGGGCACTGCTGGGAGAGTTCTGAGCTTTGATATTATTTCCCTTGTCCATGCTGAGCCTTCTGGTCCTCCAATCAACTGCTTCTTTCCCACCGGCAACCTCTCTCTACAGATTTACTACAGCCACGTGTGCTTGTGATAAAGCCTCAGGGCATCAAGTAATATGCTGCATGAAGTTAGAGTTTTGGAGAAGATAGAGCTATTTTAAAGCCAGCCCATAAAACCCTAGTGAGGCAACAGAGGGCACTTGCTGTACCCAGCTGGGTCTACTCTACTCCTAAGCACCAGGCTGAGGAAGGGGCTGGAGAAGTCCCCTCAGACCTTTGACTCTAACCTTGCTCCTCATATTTTAGTGGAAGTCTCTCACTTTAAATTATTCTATCCTTTGAGCAAACCATGTATCCTGATTTGGGATTCTGAAAATATGGCCTGGCCAGTTGGCTCAGTGGATCGAGCATTGGCCTAGTGTGCAGACATCTCCAGTTTGATTCCTGGTCAGGGCACACATGAGAAGTGACCATTTGCTTCTCTTTCTCTCCCTCTCCCCCTTCTCTCTCTCTTCTCCTCTCATAGCCAGTGGCTCAATTGTTTTGAGTGTGGCCCTGAGCACTGAGGATAGCTCCATTGGTCGGTCAAAGCACCAGCCTCAGGCACTGAGAATAGCTTGGCTGATTCGAGCATCAGCCCCAGGTAGGGGTTGCCAGGTAGATCCCAGTTGGGGCACATGTAGGAGTCTGTCTCCCTATCCCCCTTTCTTTCATTAAAAAAATAATAAAGAAAAAATAAAATATGGCTACTGTTCGTAGAGCTGCACCTGAGCTAGTCTGTGTTCTCAAGAAACAAGGCTCCCATCACAGAGGGTAGCACTGCCAGGTTGTGACTCGGGGCCTGTCTGCACTGTCACTGTCATTTCCAGTACTGAGGAGAGCAGAGCTGGCAGCTTCCAGCTCTTAGATCCCTGAGTACAGAGGACCCCTTGCAGAAGAAGAAAGAGTTCTTGGTCTCCTTAGGCCTTGATTACCAAAGTGTGACATGTCAGATGACTTATAAGTGCTATACAAGTACCTTTTATTTCAACTGTCACTTCCTGATTTAAAGGTATTTTAGAAAAAGATATAACTAGCAAGTAATTTCATAAATATTATTGCCTGAAATGAGGCCAAAATACTTAAAAATGGAGTCAAGCTAAATTAAAATACTAAATAAATAATAGCTCAGTGATCTATTGTAATGACACAAACCATAAAGATGGTAGAGAAATAAAGGAAATTTGGTAAATTCTGTCCCTGGTTATTGCTCTGATGTCTTCAAGGGGGTCTGCATTTCTGTACCAAATTTCTTCAGACTATCCAGTTTTGCTTTCCTTGTCTTCAACTCAGACCCACTCCGAGCTGGACCCAGAAATGTCACATGTGGCTATGTCAAAATAGTGATTAAGCAATTGGACTTACAAGAACTTCCTAAACTACATTCAAGGAACAATGAGTCACATCATTAAATGTGCCACAATGGTGATGTAAGTTTTATGTGAATTGTAACGCACTTCACATGTAGACTTCACAGAGGGGCATATAATTAAAGGCTCATCTGTTCACAACTTGATTCTGACAGGGGCTCAACAGTTTTTTCACTTCTACTAGAGGGAGTAGATGTGCTAAGGTGCTGTGTGGCAGAGGGCTGGAGAGGGGGCTGGCGCAGGGGAGATGACACTGTCCTTGCTCAGGGAGGTCTCTGTCTAGGGAGAAGAGGGACAGCGAAGCCACACAACCCACTTTATCTGCAATTCTCTAGCCCTAGTGTGAGCTCGGTTCAATTACTCGTGCAGAATAGCGCTATATGGCCCATATAGCTATGTCTCCATATCTACACCTATCACAAAGCCAGGCAAAATAGCTTCTCAGACCATAGAAGTAAATTTTAGAAAAAACAACATAATTGCTGTCTTAGATCTAGTTGAAACCCTGAAGGATACACTTGAAGTAAAATCACAAGTATGAATTTCAAAGTCAGAAAACCTGGGTTCAAATCTTGATTGTCTCACTTACTGGCTACATAAACTTAGTTGACTTCTTTCTTATATCCTTAACCCTAGTTTCCTCATTTTTAAAAGTAGGTTAGTACACCAGTCTCCCCTAGTTTTAGTGACAATTCAGCTAGATTATTTTATGTAGAGCACTTGTGCTCACAGTTGGCAAATACTGACAGTTCATCTCCCAGTTCCCTCCTCCTGCCTTGTTCAAACACACAAGCACCGTGGGAGGAAGGGGCTGGGACCAGGGGGGGGGCACCACACTTAACTGTGGTTTGTGTGGGCAGACAGCCGCAGGCATGCTCCTCTGAGCCCTGCCCCTCCGGGCCTTCAAGACACAAACACTTTGCATCACTCTCAGGGAAACTGGCTCCCTTCACACCATCTGGGCGAAAGGAACCAACCTCGGGGAGGAAGACAGGTCGGGCAAGGCAGAGAAAGCTGGGCTGAGACGGATGGCCGAGGCTGTGCTTCCCAGCCTGCCCTGCCTGGGCGCCTCTCCCTTGCCAGAGGAGACAATTCAGATCTTCCCTCCTAGGGATGCTCTCTCCAGCCCACAGGTCTGTTTGGCAACCGGACTCCAAGTGATCGTCTTGACTTGGCAGGTCACATGACTTGGATGCCATCCCAGAATCTATGTTTGGATGGATGTTCAGCTACAGCCATATGCAGGGCATCTGATTCAAGAAAGGGGACATATATAGACTTTATCTCTTATTATTAGTAGTAGAAAATGAATATATGCCAAGGCCAAAAGATAGAGCGGAAAGCTGGACTGTTACCAGGGAGCTCACCCCTTGGAGATATCCACTGCCTGTGACTCTTATCTGTAAACATCTCAATTCTCGCTTGTTGAAAATTAAATTACTCCATCACTTTTCTTAAAAAAAAAAAAAACCTTATTGAATTTATTGAGGTAACAACGATTAATAAAATGATATAGGTTTCAGGTGTACAATTTTATAATGTCACTCTTATTTCTTTAAAAAGTTTTCTTTCAAGAAAATAAGACACTTGGCAAGCGGTTTCTATAAGCACATCCCAAGACAATCCAAGGCTGTTGGTTCTAGGTGAGGCCTTCATTCTGGAGATGCAGGTGGAGCCTCTCTGGGGAACGGCGCTGGCCCAACGTGCCCCTCAGAGGCCAGTGCTGGTGAGGGGCGTCCTGTACTGCAAGGGCCCACACCACTGGCCCATCCCAGGACCCAGAAACTTAGCAGAGCAGGGAAGCAGATTGGTGCATCCAGATTTCTGCCGTCACAGGACGACAAAGACAGGTACAGAAAGGGGCGATAGTGGCCCAGCTTTCCTCACCTCTCCACTGCCTCCCGTGAACATACTCTGGGCATTCTTTCCCAAGTGCAAGGCCTGTCAAGGGCAGTGCATGCTGCTGGACTCTGCATTTTGAAAGGGGATGGAGTAGGGTTTGTAATTAGTTCATACTGCAATGAATTAAAGTAATATCTACTTAGTACATTGTGCATTTAAATGACTTACTTATGGTGCATAATTGATAACATTTTGTGTACACAGCTTTGCTGAGTCACTTTAAAAGTATCAAGGCCTTGGATGACAATGAAGCTTTCTCTTGGCTCTTGGCATCTTTGCCATCTGCTCTTTTGGGGCCAGTTCCACCTAAGAGGTAGTAGTCCTTGCAGCTACAAGGCTTTGTGACTTTCAAAGCAAAAATGGCTGCCTCTCAGCTTCTGAGAAACCAGGGCAAATCCTTGTATTCTTGCTGCCAACTCAGGAGGAAAAGAAAGAGTAAACAGCAGGTGCAGAAACCGGACCTCATCCTCCAGAAGCTAATAGAGCAGAAAGGAGCCGCTGGCTAAGTGCCGGCAGCACAGCAAGGGTGAGGGGAGGGCTCCCACCATGCTGAGCCTCCAGCCACAGCTTCGGGAGCAGTGAACACCTGGATGGTCTGGCTTCCGGCCGTGAAATCTCACTGGCTGCCTCTTTCAGTCACAAGACTGCAATCCAGGCAGGCTGAGCAGCAGAACAACTGGGCCCAGGGCAAGTTCATCTTTGAAGACTGCATCAGTTTGCTAGGGTTTCCATTAAAAAAGCACTGCAGACTGGGTGGCTTAAGCAACAGAAATTCATTTCCTCACAGTTCTGGAGGCTGGGAGTCTAAGATCAAGAAGTTGGCAGGGTTGGTTTCTTCTGAAGCCTATTTCCTTGACTTGCAAATGACATTAGGCCAATCTGATCCTCATCCCCATCAGGAATATGAACAGGATATCCGGAGAGAGTCTTCCCACTGGTAGTGGGAGGAGAAAGAAGACCCATGAACAAAAGTTGTTGAGCCATATTAAGATTGTGTCTTTAAATAATTAAAGATTGTGTCTTTTTTTTCTTTTACTTAGAGTCCGGGAGGCAGAGAGACAGACTCCTGCATACATCCCACTGGGGTCCACCCAGCAAGCCCCCTACAGGGCAATGCTCTGCCCATCAGGAGCTGCTGCTCTGTTGCTCGGCAACCAAGATATTTCAACACTTGAAGGGAGACCATGGAGCCATCCTCGCACCTGGGGCCAACTTATTTGAATTAAGCCATGGCTACAGGAGGAGGAGGGGAGAAAAAGATGAGAGACAAAGAGAGAGAGAGCAAAGGGGGAGGGGTAGAGAAGCAGATGGTCACTTCTCCTGTGTGCCCTAATCGGAAATCGAACCCGGGACTTTCACACACCAGGCCAATGCTCTACCACTGAGCCAACTAGCCAGGACCTAAATATTATTTGACCCCACTGATGGGGGCTTTTGGGCCACTGTGGAGCCAGGAGCACCTTTCAGATCCAGTTGCCCTATACTGCATTCACACTGGGGTTCGAGTTCTGAGGTATCTGAGCAGTTACATGTGGGTCCAAATAATACAGCCCCTTGTGTGAGCTGGTTCTGCTGTGTATCTACCTCTGATAATGGAAACAAACTAAATTTAACATTTTTATTTAACCCAATCTACTCAAAATATTATCATTACAACATAAAATGAATATGAAGTGTTTAATGAGCATATACATATATATGACTGCACAACTCTAGGGAATCATTCCAATGGGGTCTCTGGTCCCACTAAGTGTACAGATAAAGCCCTTCCAGAAAGTCCCCAAGTTAAAAACACCCGACTTACGTACAACTTGTACTTACTTACAAACGGAGCCCCATAAGGGCTATTGGTAATCAATTGCACTGGACATCAGTGAAAATATCATAGAGTCACTCAACTCCCAGGGCGAAGAACTAACCAATGAAGATCTTACGGAACTAGAGCAGCATTAAGAAAAGAAAACAGAGACCCCGAAACTCCAAGACCTAAAATGTTTTCTACAAAATTAACTAATGCTTTCCATCTCATTGAATCAGGAATGGCAAAGTTAGAGAGCAACATCCTGATACAGAGAGGTTCACCAAAGTTCACTGTACAGTTAAAGCTCTGGGCAAACATCCCTTGATGCCTACTTCAAGACACTGACTCCAGCGCAGAATCAAACCCTGACTCTCGAACACCAGTCCCATCCTCTCCAACAAGTCCAGGGTTGCTGGCTTGAGCCCAAAGGTTGCTGGCTTGAAGCCCAAGGTTACTTGTTTGAGCAAGGGGTCACTGGGCTTGGCTAAAGCCTCCCAGTCAAGGCACATATGAGAAAGCAATCAATGAACAATTTTGGTGCTGCAACAAATAATTGATGCTTCTCATCTCTTTCCCTTCCTGTCCGCCTGTCTCTCTCCCTCTCTCTCTCTCTCTCTCTCTCTCTCTCTCTCTTGCTCACTAAAATAATAACAACAATAATAAAATAACTGTTCCAGAAAACAAAATCTAAGGTAAAGTAGGAAGTGTTGCTCTGGTTGTTTTAGCATATTATTCAGGTCCCAACTGCAAGTTCTCTGCACATGAAAACCTTCTCTGTCTGGCAGAGCAAGCTGATGCCAGCACTGGGAGAAACTCAGGTTCCCTCCCTTCCTGCTCTGCTGAGAAGTCTGGGGTCAGGCCACCCTGCACCTTGCAGGCCAACATGTTGGGTGGGAAGCAAAAGCTATACTCCTTGCTGGGTGAAAGGAGAGGAATAAGATGACATCTGTTAAGCACACAGAGCATCTTGGAATCATGGCACTCTCCCAAGCTTTCTTTATGACCTTTGTGATCTGCCCTTAGCATGCCATGCTGCCTGCAGGCGACTCATTCTTCCGCTCCACTCTCTGGAATAGCTCCTCAGACCCAGCCCAAGCCCCATGATCCCTAGAATACATTAAAAGACTCACCTATGTGGGTCTGAGTTTAATTACACTCGTCAGGCAAGGGATTTGGGAGCTTTAATTTAAGGCTGGTGTTGAATGCTTTTAAATTATTTTAAATTTTCTGAGGCACCTAGGTGCAATACACACCTTTTATAAATTACAGAGCAAATGCTGTGGAGGCTCGGTGCACAGAAGGGGCAAGGATCAGAACAGATCCCCAAAGGATGAAATACATTTCTGGCAACAAGGAAGACCGTAGCACACACTCATCATTATTGTTAATGGGACTGGGGTGTTTAACTCACTCTCGGGGCACGGTACAATGCAAACTTGGCTCTTGGAATTCAGTTTCTTGCTGCTCCCTGCCTGCTCAGTAGCACTGAGCCCTGGTGAAATGTGTGTCAAGTTCTTCAAAACAATTATTGCTGCTAGAGGAAAAATGATCAGCAAGATACTCTGAAGTTAACACCTCCTCAGAGCTGGAAATGGAAATAAATTCTGGAAACGTTTGCATTCTGTTTAATATGAATCTGCAGACATCTCTGCTACCATGTGCAAAACAGGAGAGGGATTTTTAAACAGATGATAATGAGTTTATGAAGGCGCTTGCAAGGTCCACAGGCCAGATTAATGAACTGGTGGTCACACTCGTGTTCTCGCCACGGTTCTGCTGTGTGGCTGTGGGTAAGCTACCTCAACTCTCCAGGCCTTTTTTTGGGAGTCTAACTAACAGGGGTGTTTAAACCAATAATTTATGTTAGAAGCTAAATAATGATACAAGTTAATGATAAGAGTGCAGGAAGTCCCATCACATGCCACTGACATCCTCCAAAATGAGGAGAGCAGCAAGATGTCTAAATGATTGCTCCTGTGGAAAGGTGTGTAACCACTGTGACCCAGATCCTATTAGTTCCTGGACAGAGAAGAGATTTGGGAGAAAAACCCAAGAATAGGATGGGAGAACCCCTCCACCAGGAACATACCACTTATAGTTAGAAATAGAGCCAGAAAAAAAATGTTTTTAAAGTGAGAGGAGGGGAGACAGAGACAGACTCCTGCATGCACCCTGAGCGAGATCCACCCATACTGGTGATCCTCTGCCCATCTAGGCCCATTGCTTGACACCCAAGCTATTGTTTAGCACCTGAGGTAGAGGCTCCATGGAGCCATTCTCAGTCCCCAGGGCCATCTTGCTGGAACCAGTCAAGCCATGGCTGTAGGAGGTGAAGAGAGAATGAGAGAGAGTGAAGGCGGAGAAGGAGGGGTGGAGAAGGGGAGGGGTGGAGAATCAAACCCAGGACATCCACATGCTGGGCCGATACTCTACCACTGAGACAATTGGCCAGGGTTTAGAACCAGAAAATTCTGACACAGATTCCAAGGTATGAACTAGGATGTTAAAATGGAACTTATTATGTCTCAGTTTTGGTTGAGGTACCAGAGGCTGAGAAGTGTCAGTGACCAGTAGGAACCAAGAAAGCCCCATCCAAAGCAAGGTATTACACTGCTTATCAAGCCACTGTGGAAATCTGTCCACTAGCCATAATCTTTCTAGAGAACACAAGAGGACTGAGGCTAAGGAAGTTGCCAGACCTTCTTTGAAGAGAGGTAACAGTGCACCCTGAGTCCTGCAGATGCTCCCTCCTACATTGTGGTCAAGAAGGAGGGACAAGACTACCCTCTTTTCAATCCAGCTGAGATGGGCTTCAAAAGAATAACCTGAAAAGTTTGACTTGTGTCCCCTGGAGTATGTTGGGGATATAGGCTGGGTCAGAATCTCACCTCAAGAAATCCACAGGCAGAGGCTTGCTGAAGCAGCCCAGTAGCAAAGTAGAGAAATATACTGAGAGCTAACTGCTTGTCCACAATGGCAACTTACCTCAATGTGGAGCTCCAGAAAGGGATCTGGCTTGGCCAAATCTTTGACTCAACCCATACGGACTACCAAGAGGTAAATAGGACCCAACAGTGTTAACGGACTGTTGAGTGTTCGGGGGCTGAAGGTGTTGGGGACTGAAAGCCAAAGCCAACAAGGTCTTTGCAGTTTAGATTTTTGGGGGGCAGAGGTGTGGGGAACTGGCAGTAAGCTGACAGTTTGCCCAACCTCCACCTCACTTGTTTTGCGAAGTTGCTAAGGCTATTTTTTCCCACACCTTCATGTTAGCTGTGGTGCTGGATTGTTTATACTCATCCTATCCCCCATGTTCCTCAGAAAGACTGGAGGCAAACATTCGTTTTGTCAAGTTAAGATGTTATGTATGGTGGGGTTTTCTGCACTTGGTAGAATTCTTGGGTTGCCTTGGAAATGTGATCAGAGATCTGTTTGATTTACTAATGGCCTCACTTTGCTCTATCAATAAAGCAGGTGGGGGTGGTGGTGGAAAGGGCTTTCTGTTCTTGCCATCAGCACTGCAGAGGCCTCCCAATCCCATCCTTTTTCTCTTTAAGCCTATTTTCTTTCTTTTTTTTTTTAAGGGAGAGAGAGAGTCAGAGAGAGGGATAGATAGGGACAGACAGACAGGAACAGAGAGATGTGAGAAGCGTCAATCATTAGTTTTTTGTTGCCGTTGCAACACCTTAGTTGTTCATTGATTGCTTTCTCACATGTGCCTTGACCGCGGGCCTTCAGCAGACCGAACCACCCCTTGCTGGAGCCAGCGAGCTTGGATCCAAGCTGATGAGCTTTTGCTCTAGCCAGATGGGCCCACGCTCAAGCTGGCGAGCTCAGGGTCTCGAACCTGGGTCTTCCACATCACAGTCTGACACTCTATCCACTGCGCCACCACCTGGTCAGGCTAAGCCTATTTTCTTAATTCCACGCCATTCTCACTCAGGACCTGGAACTACTAGCTGTGCTGGCTCGAGCATGAAGAAAAAAAGGCACTTTTTTTTTTTTTTTTTTTGATGAAGTGAGAGGCAGTGAGGCAGAGAGACAGATTCTGCACCCTGACTGGGATCCACCTAGCAACCCTCATCTGGGGCTGATGTCCTGCCTATCTGGAGCTGCTACTCCACTGCACAGCAACAGAGCTGTTTTAGCACCTGTGGCAAGTCCATGAAGCCATCCTCAGTACCTGGGCCAACTTGCTCATTCAAGCCATGGCTGTGAGAGGAGAAGGGAGAGACGGGTAGAAAAGCAGATGGTAGCTTCTCCTGTGTGACCTGATCAGGAATCAAACGCGGGACTTCCACAAGCCGGGCCAATGCTCTATTGCTGAGCCTACCAGCCAGGGTGAGAAAAGGCATTTTACCAGGTGATAATGCCTGCTGTAGATGAAGGCCCCCAAGAAGGGAATGTCCTCCACAAAAACAAACAGAAAGGCCGCTGTTGGGAACCTGTCAAACCTGGAGGCATCAATGTGAGTTGGAGCGATGTCAGTGAAATATAACCTTTTCTGTCATCACCTCGCCCCTCTGCACCATCCCCAAGCCCTGGAGGAGCCAGAAACAGCCTGGAGAAGTGAGGAGGGGGAGATGGGGATGTAGCCAACCAGTTTTCAAGACAACTGCTAAGGCCCAAGCTAGGAGGAAGGAGACTTAAGCTTTGAATTAAGCTTGAGGTTTTAATTATTATAGCAGACTGAATATTTTTCAATTATAGAAATGAATCTATTCTTAAAACTTGAAGCAACCAGAAGATTTTTTAAATCTAAGAATGACAGCAAAAGCCATGATATCTGCCCAAATATTCATCCCACAAAATTGGTTAACAGAAAGAGTTTTGCCTGACCAGGTGCAACGGACAGAACGTCAACCTGGGATGCTGAGGACCCAGGTTTGAAACCCTGAGGTTGACAGCTTGAGCACGGGCTCATCCAGCTTGAGCACAGGCTCACCAGCTTGAGCGCGGGTCATCAGTTTGAGTGTGGGATGATAGCCATGACCCCATGGTCGCTGGCTTGAGCCCAAAGCTCACTGGCTTAAAACCCAACGTCGCTGGCTTGAGCCCAAGGTTGCTCACTTGAGCAAGAGGTCCCTGGCTTAGCTGGAGCCCCCTGGTCAAGATACATATGAGCAATCAATGAACAACTAAGGTGCTGCAAGGTACTAGTTGATGCTTCTCATGTCTGTTCCTGTCTCTCCCTCTTTCTCTCTTACTTAAAAAAAAGAAAAAAGAGGGGGAATGGCAAGATGGCGATGGAGTAGGCGGATGTACCAACTTCCAACTCCCAGAACCAAAGTGGATTATAACTTAATTTTAAGAACCATCATCTGGATAAACCAAATATGAACTAAACTAAGTGGACTCTTCAACCAAGAAACACTGAAGAAGCCACATTGAGACTGGTAGAAAGAGCGAAAACGCGAAGAGGGCTGCCCAGCTCCCGGAGAGAACAGCAGCCCGAGAGACCTGCGTGGTAGGAGGAGAGTTGGGCGAGGAGGGAGGGACCTGGGTCCCAGGAACAAAGCCCCAGCCTGCAGCCCCAGAGCCTAGAAGATGCGTTTGGACAGTATTGAGCTGTAAAACAAGTGAGGATACTGTTTTTGAGAAAGAGACAGTTTTCTCAGACCCAAGATTCTTCTTAAAGGGACAGCGCAGAAAACCTCTCTCACAACCACTCACCTGGGGCTCTGGGGAATGGGGACAGAGGAGAGGACCAGAGCAGTGGGAAGAGAGTGTGGACTGGAAGGCACAGGGAGAAACACTCTGAGGGACAGCCACCCTAACCCCTGGGCTGAGTCACTTCCCTAATCAAAAACAAATATTTCCCCTGGAACTAGCAATGCCAACAAAGGGAGACAGAACACCACCCAAACAAGCTCTCCCGTAGCACTGAGAGCAGAGCTGCTTAGATGGAGGGAGCTTCCAGGACTACATTATGGAGTGTTAGGGTCTGAGCTGCATTGCCCCTACCCACACTGCAGAGGGCTGGCTGGAGAGATGGTGGTAGCAGGACACTGAAATGCGATTCTGTCTGCGGGGGCAGAGGCCCAGCCGGTGTGAGCTCGGTCTAGCCCAGCAGGGGTGGAGGGGATGAGTGAAAGCGGTCCGGCAGCTGCGGGCCCTCCCTCCTGCAGCCCCACCTGCGGGGGGGGAAAAGCGGGAGGCCAGGAACAGGCAGAGATCTGCTCGGTGACCCTGCGCAAGCTGGCCCTGACCGTGGGGGTGGGGCTAGGACCAAGAACAGGTGGAGGCTCGCAGCTGAGTGCCTACCAGCAGCCCTGCCTGACTGGAGAAACCATGGTTTGCCATCCTGCCTGCATGAGTTGGCTCTGACCGCAGGGGCAGGGCTGGAGCCCAGGAATAGTGGAGGCTCACAGCTGAGCGCACACCAGCAGCCCCGCCCCGCCCTGCCCGAGAAACCACGGTTTGCAATCCTGCACAGGCAGGCCCTGGCCTCGGGGGTGGGGCTGAAGCCCCTGACAGGTGGAGGCTAACAGGTGAATGCACACCAGCAGCCTCGTCCAACCCGAGAAACTGTGATGAGCAGGCTCTGACCGCGGGGACTGGGCAGAAGTCTGGGAACAGGCTGGGTCCGCAAAGGTGCTCACCTCTACCCTTGGTTTTGAGGCTTGTGGCTTGAATGCTGTGCACAACCCCACCTGTGGTGGCGAGGCGAAGGCCCCAAAAGGCTGAGGCTTGTAGAGCCGGGCACCAGAACACAGCCCTTCCCACGGAGGAGAGGCAGAAATCACACCAACAGCCTCAGTGGGCCGGCGCTGGGAATGCCCATAACCAACCGCCCTAGGCAGCGGCAGAGGGGGTGGCGGCCTGCAGACAGACCACACCTAGAGAACACAAAGGCAACACCCATTGGACTGCACTGGCCACACCCTTCTTATACACAGACAAAATGGGCAGGCAGAGAAATGCAACCCAAATGAATCAAGAGAAATCCCCAGAAAAGGACCTGAATGAACCAGATATAACCGAATTACAACATGCAGAATTTAAAATAATGATAGTTAGGATGTTCAAAGAGATTAGAGCAACAATGGATAGACATTACGAACACCTAAATAAAGAGATAACAAGTATAAAAAAGGAAATTGAAATAATAAAAAAGAATCAGACAGAAATCACAAATACAATATCAGAACTGAAGACCACAATGGAGGGAATTAAAAGCAGGATGGATGACGCTGAGGATCGAATCAGTGAGTTAGAGGACACAATAAACAAAGACACAGAAGCAGAGCAGAAAAAAGAAGAGACTCAAAAAATCTGAGGAAATGCTAAGGGAGCTCTGTGACAACATGAAGAGAAATAACATCTGCATTATAGGGGATCCTGAAGAAGAGGAGAGAGTACAAGAAATAGAAACTTTGCTCAATCAAATCATAGCAGAAAAAATTCCCAAAATTAAGGCTGGAAAACATTTCACATGTTCAAGAAGCACAGAGAACTCCATTAAAGAGAAACCCAAAGAAATCTATACCAAGACACATCATAGTTAAAATGCCAAAGCTAAATGATAAAGAGAAAAATTTAAAAGGTGCTAGAGATAAAAAGGCTATCACCTACAAAGGAACCCCCATAAGGATGACATCCGACTACTCAACAGAAACACTTGAGGCCAGGAGGGAATGGCAAGATATATTCAAAGTAATGCAGAACAAGAACCTACAACCAAGACTACTCTATCCAGCACGGCTAACGTTTAAAGTTGAAGGAGAAATAAAGAGCTTTCCAGACAAAAAAAACCTTAAGGAATTCATTAAAACCAAACCAATTCTGCAAGAGATGCTAAGAGGTCTGTTGTGAACAGTTCAAAGGGGGGAAAGAATATAGCAAAAGAAGAATACAGCTTTAAAGAATAAAATGGCAATAAACAACTACATATCAATAATAACCTTAAATGTAAATGGATTAAACGATCCAATCAAAAGACATAGGGTAGCTGCATGGATAAAGAAACAGGACCCACACATACGCTGTCTACAGGAGACACACCTTAAAACAAAAGATGAACATAGACTGAAGGTGAAAGGATGGAAAAAAATATTTCATGCAAATGGAAATGAAAAAAAAGCCAGGGTAGCAATACTTATATCTGACAAAATGACTTTAAAACAAAGGCTGTAGTAAGAGATAAAGAAGGTCACTACATAATGATAAAGGGAACAATTCAAAGGAAGATATAACCATTATAAATATCTACACACCAAACATAGGAGCCCCGACATACATAAAGCAGACTTTGATGGATATAAAGGGCGAGATTAACAGCAATACTATAATAGTAGGGGATTTCAATACCACACTAACATCACTGGGTAGATCCTCAAGAAAGAAAATTAATAAAGAAACAGCAGACTTAAAGGAGACACTAGATCAACTCGATTTAATAGATATCTTCAGAAATTTTCACCCTAAAGCAGTAGAATATACATTCTTCTCAAACATCATAGTACATTTTCTAGGATAGACCACATGTTAGGACACAAAAATGGTCTCAACAAATTTAAGATTGAAATCATATCAAGCATTTTCTCTGATCACAATGCCATGAAACTAGAAATTAACCACAAAAGAAAAACTGAAAAATACTCAAACACTTGGAAACTAAATAGCATGTTATTAAATAATGAATGGATTAACAATGAGATCAAAGAAGAAATAAAAAACTTTCTAGAAACGAATGAAAATGAGCATACATCAACTCAAAATGTATGGAACACAGCAAAAGCAATACTGAGAGGAAAGTTTATTGCACTACAGGCATACCATAAGAAGCTAGAAAAAGCTCAAATAAGCAACCTGACCCTGCAGCTAAAAGAACTAGAAAAACAACAGCAAATAAAGCCCAGGACCAGTAGAAGGAAGGAAATAATAAAGATCAGAGCAGAAATAAATGACATAGAGGCTAAGGAAACAATACAGAGGATCAATGAAACCAGGAGCTGGTTCTTTGAAAAGATAAACAAGATCGATGAACCTTTAACTAGACTCACCAAGAAAAAAAGAGAGAGGTCTCAAATAAATAAAATTAGAAATGAGAGTGGAGAAATAACAACTGACACAACAGAAATAAAGTATTGTAAGAAAATACTATGAAGAACTCTATGCCAAAAAATTAGACAACCTAGGTGAAATGGACAAATTTCTTGAATCATGTAATCTTCCAAAAATCAATCTGGAAGAATCAGAACACCTAGACAGACCAATTACAATAAATAAGATTGAAACAGTTATAAAAAAACTCCCAAAACAGAAAAGTCCTGGGCCTGATGGCTTCAAAAGTGAATTCTATCAAAAATTCAAAGAACTAACTCCTATCCGCCTCAAGCTATTTCAAAAAATTCAAGGGGAAAGAAGACTTCCAAACTCCTTTTATGAGGCGAGCATAATTCTGATCCCAAAACCAGGAAAAGACAACACAAAGAAAGAAAATTATAGGCCAATATCCCTGATGAATTTAGATGCTAAAAGTCTCAACAAAATATTAGCCAACTGGATCCAGCAATATATGAAAGAAATCATACACCATGATCAAGTGGGATTTATTCTGGAGAGGCAAGGCTGGTTCAATATTCGCAAATCAATCAATGTGATTCATCACATAAACAAAAGGAAGGAAAAAAATCACAGGATAATTTCAATAGATGCAAAAAAAGCATTTGATAAAATCCAGCACCCATTCATGATCCAAACTCTCAGTAAAGTGGGAATACAGGGAACATTCCTTAACATGATAAAGGCCATCTACGACAAACCCACAGCAAACATCTTACTAAATGGGCAAAAATTAAAAGCAATCCCCTTAAGATCAGGAACCAGGCAGGGGTGCCCCATTTCACCACTCTTATTCAACATAGTTCTGGAAGTCCTAGCTACAGCAATCAGACAAAAAGAAGAAATAAAAGGCATCCAAATTGGAAAAGAAGAAGTAAAACTGTCACTATTTGCAGATGATATGATATTGTATATTGAAAACCCTAAAGTCTCAGTCAAAAAACTACTGGATCTTATAAATAAATTCAGCAAGGTGGCAGGATATAAAATTAATACTCAGAAATCAGAGGCATATTTATATACCAGCAATGAACTGTCAGCAAAGGAAATTAAGGAAACAATCCTCTTCACTATTGCAACCAAAAAAATAAAGTACCTAGGAGTAAATTTAACCAAGAAGGTTAAGGACTTGTACTCGGAAAATTATAAAACATTGATAAAAGAAATCAAGGGAGATACAAACAAGTGGAAGCATGTACTGTGCTCATGGTTAGGATGAATAAACATCATTAAAATGTCTATATTACCCAAAGCAATTTATAAATTCAATGCAATACCAATTAGAATACCAATGACATACTTCAAAAATATAGAACACATATTTCAAAAATTATATGAACCAAAAAAGAACACGAATAGCCTCAGCAATCTTAAAAAGAAAAAATAAAGCAGGAGATATCACTCTTTCGGATATCATGGTTTACTACAAGGCCATTGTACTGAAGACAGCCTGGTACTGGCATAAGAACAGGCACATAGATCAGTGGAACAGAACAGAGAACCCAGAAATAAGCCCACACCTTTATGGACAACTGATATTTGACAAAGGAGGAAAGAACTACAATGGAGTAAAGACAGCCTCTTTAACAAATGGTGCTGGGAAAATTGGACATCTATCTGCAAAAAAAATGAAACTAGACCATCAACTTACACCATTCACAAAAACAAACTCAAAATGAATAAAAGACTTAAATGTAAGCCGTGAAACCATAAGCATCTTAGAAGAAAACGTAGGCAGCAAGCTCTCCAACATCTGTAGCAGCAATATATTTGCCAATTTATCTCCACGGGCAAATGAAATAAAAGGCAAGATAAACAAATGGGAATATATCAAACTAAAAAGTTTTTGCACAGCTAAAGACAATAAGAACAGAATAAAAAGACAAACCACACAATGGGAGAACATATTCAACAACACGTCTGATAAGGGATTAATAACAAAAATTTATAAAGAACTTATAAAACTCAACACCAGGAAGACAAACAATCCAATCAAAAAATGGGTAAAAGAAATGAATAGAAATTTCTCCAAAGAGGACATACAGATGGTCAATAGGCATATGAAAAAATGCTCAACATCACTAATCATTAGAGAAATGCAAATTAAAACCACAATGAGATATCACCTCACACCAGTCAGAATGGCACTCATCAGCAAAACAGCACAGAACAAGTGCTGGCGAGGATGTGGAGAAAAGGGAACCCTCCTGCACTGCTGCTGGGAATGCAGACTGGTGCAGCCACTGTGGAAAACAGTATGGAGATTCCTCAAAAAATTAAAAATCGAACTGCCTTTTGACCCAGCTATCTCACTTTTAGGAATATACCCTAAGAACACCATAGCACTGTTCGAAAAAAAGAAATGCGCCCCCATATTCGTGGCAGCATTGTTCACTGTAGCGAAGATCTGGAAACAGCCCAAGTGTCCATCAGTGGACGAGTGGATTAAAAAGCAGTGGTACATATATACTATGGAATACTACTCAACCATAAGAAATGATGACATCAGAACATTTCCAAAAAAATGGATGGACCTTGATAACCTTATAGGGAGTGAAATAAGTAAAACAGAAAAAAAATGAGAACAGCATGATTTCATAAATAGGTGGGACATAAAAGTGAGACTATGAGACATGGACAAGAGTGTGGTGGTTACGGGGTGAGGGGAGGGAGGGAGGGTGGGAGAGGCGGGAGGGGAGGGGCACAAAGAAAACCAGATAGAAGGTGACAGAGAACAATTTGACTTTGGGTGATGGGTATGCAAAATAATTGAATGACAAGATAACCTGGAGATGTTTTCTTTGAACATAATATACCCTGATTTATTAATGTCACCCCATTAAAATTAATAGGAAAAAGAGAAAAGAAAAAAGAAAAAAAAAGAATGGGTTTGAAGGATCAACAGTGAGAAAGAGTAAATTTTTAAAAAATGTATTCACTGATTTTAGAAAGAGGAAGGGAGAGAGAAAGAGAGAGAGAGAGAGAAACATTCATCTGTTTCTGTATGTGCCCTGATCCAGGATCGAACTGGCAACCTTTGTGTATCGAGATGACACTCTAACCAACAGAACTATTCAGTCAAAACAAAGAGTAAAATTGTTTGGTATAGTGCCTCCATTGAGTTCAGGTCATTCAATGTACCAGGTACATATACTTTAGGGACTGCAGTGTACTAGCAAGACCTCTGGTACAGGTCTGACTGGGTGAGTGCAGTCAGTCTATTCACCCACCCAGCTGGATATATGAGATGGCCCATGATGACAAGGAAGCCACACTGCTCCCTGGATGCAGTGCTAAGAAAGGTTTAGAGATGTGTTGCCTCTTTCCAGTCCCTGAATGTATAGTTGGTGTCTCAGAATAAGTACACTTTCTGAAGCGCTTCATTTCATTTCGAATGTCTATTTGAGTCATAATTACTCTTAGATAAAAGAAATCTCATTTCATCAATTATATACTAAAGCCCAGAGAGGTTAAGGCTTTTTGCTAATGTTACCGTTCTTTTGGCTACAATGATCAAAACCAAACCAGAAACAGGAAGAGAGGAAGGAAGGAATAAAAGAAGAGAAGGAGAGAAGAAGGGAAGGAGGGAGGAAGAGAGGGAGGGAGGAAAAAGAAAAATGCTAAAAGGGGGAATATTTCCCTGTACCTAAAAAGTCCAGGTATTATTTGTGCAGGTATGGATGTATCCAGGTGCTCAATTAATGTTGTCCTAAATGTACCTTTCTCCATTTCTCAGCAATGCATTTTATTTTCTTATGAAGTGTCAAAACAAAACGAACAAACAAAAAAACAACCACCAGAAGTTCTAGCTTTGTAGTCTATCAACTGGGCAACCATAGCCAAAAAAACAAAAAATTCTTCTTAGTTTCAGTAAAAGTCACAGTTTCAATTTCATTGACCAGGTTTAAATTATGTCTAATGCTGAACTAATCCCAATGATGCTGAATGCCCTGGCCTTGCAGACACACTTCCTAGGGTAGGGTGTGGGATCAGCCCCAAGGAAAACATGCTGTGTGAGTAGGAAGAGCTGGTACTTGAAGACAAGGATATGGGTGAGAGGAAAGCCAAAACAGCTGATGTCCACTCTAGACACAGAGACAGTAAGTAAATGTCAAAGCCAAGATGAGAACTCACACCTTTCAATTCTTTTTTTAAATTTATTTTTCTTAAGTGAGAGGCAGGAAGGTAGAGAGACTTCTGCACATGACCTGACCAGGATCCACTTGCAAGCTCCCTAACAGGCGATGCTCTGCCCATTTGAGGCTGTTGCTCTGTTGCTTGGCAACTGAGCTATTTTAGTGCCTGAGGTGAGGTCTTGGAGCCGTCCTCAGAGCTCGGGGCCAACTTGCTCCAACCAAGCCATGGCTTGGGAAAGTGAGGAAGGGAAGGAAGGGTGGAAAAGCAGATGGTTGCTTCTCCTGTGTGCCCTGACCGGGAATCAAATCCAGGATATCCAAACGCCAGGCTGGCACTTTCAATTCTTAAACTGAAGATTTTTGTAAGCCCAAAGTAATTTCATTGATGTGCCCCTTTCTTTATATTCTATTAGCCAGTAAATTTGGGGTCCAAAAACTCAATTTATCCTGCCTTCTGAGGAAAAGGACCAGCTAAAAGCAAACCCATGTCAATGATATTATTTCACATACAAGACACCAAATGGAACCATTGGCCTCATTCTATTAGTATTGTTCAAGGAAAATAATTTGTGCCCTGATTTACTCTGACATGAGAGAAAACTCTAATTTGATAAACTCATGATTTAGGACTTCAGTGGCATTGCTTTCACACAAGTGAGACAAAATTTAGAGTAAGCTGGCAATAGAGTCAAATGTATTCTTCAACGCTCTCTGGAGTTCTGTCAACCTATCACAATTAATTCCTAAGTAGAGAGCTGAATAAGGCTTGTGGACAGAACAGAGTTGTTAATTTGTCAGACAAGCAATGAAGAGCATAAACAGGATATGTAATGTGAAGTTTGGGGTTTTTCTTTTGTTTATTTACTTGTACAGTATATATAAGAAAGTTTTCCCTTTTTCTTCAGAGGCATGACAACTAGATTATTAAAAAATCCATATCCCTGCTACACAAAATTTCAGAAGTGCCAATGAAATGAGTTGATTTATGCAGGTGGTTAGCCAGTCACTGATTCTAATTATTCAATGTTTTACCTGAAATGCAGGAGCGTGGACATGGCAGACAAGTGGACTCTGATGCAATCGGAGTGGTATTTCCATAATCTCTTTTTGACTCCCTGTTTTGTGGATATTAAATTTGGGATTGGAAGTGTGGGCCGGCTCTGCCACAGCCTGAGATGAAGTGAGAAGTAGTTGGTAGCCGGAGGGCCATGTACCCTGAGTGTTTTCTAGCCCCTGAATGTGAGTCATGGTGCCTGAAGCAGACACACTGAAAGTGGTTCGTGCTGTTTGAGAGTGTAAGGTTCAGTAGATGTAATTTTCAATGCATGTTTAAATAAATCATTGTGTGCATACAAAATTCCTGAGAAAGACGGGCTTTCCCTGACTCCCCCGGGGTGAAGCCTGCACCATAGAGGGATAAGTGATTTATGCATGGCCTGTCAATTACTAATCTGTTCTGAAGTTTGGATTATGGCCAAGCACTCAATGAAGGTAACTTCAAAGACTAACAAACTTTCATCTGTCCTTTCTCCCTTCCTTCCATCCATCCATCCATCCATCCATCCCACAAATATTTCCAAGTGCCTATGTGTGCCAGATTGCAAATAAGACCTGGTCTGACATCTGGAAGCATAAAGCATCAGGGAAGCACACACTGAACAAACAGTTCCAGGAGTGATGAGGATTAGTAGGACTGCAGAACCAGGGGCCTGACCAAGGCTGGGGCTCTGCTTTCAGGGAACACTACTGCCCCAGGTGTAGTGCTCTCAGAGTGTCACAGCCAACTTGGGACAACAGCTGGAAGGATGCGGCTGCCGGGGGCGCCCTACACAGAAGGCAGGCTTTGTGTTGGCTCAGTGTGGAAACTCTGACTGGGGCACCGAGGGCTTTCAGATGGATTTCCTATCATTTATCTTCTTATCAAAAGGTTTAATCACTTTCCGCTCTCCTGACAGTAGGGGAATAATGAGCTTATTCTACCCCTACCAATACAATGCACAATAGAAACAGTTCAGAGACTATTCAGCCTCTAAAATGAATGTTTTTATTATATACACATCATTGAAACCACAGTAAAAGGAATGTTTAAGGAAGAAAAATAAACCTCAGTAATCTCACGCACAGCTATTGCACATTGCCTGCTGGCCTTTGTGGCACACACCGAGATGAATTTTATGCAAGAACTGGTTGTCATGTCATTTCCCCATAAAGCTGAATATACTGTGACATGAAATGGACCTGTGGCTTTCAGACAAGAAAGCACACTCCCTCGTGATTTTCAGCGTCTCTGTCCAGAACAAGAAAGTAGTTAGAAACTGCACTAATTACAGTGGTTTCTGCACAGAGTTGGATTGCTTCAGTCTTGTTCTGGAAACAGTTAAAAATCGCCTTACATTCCTGAAGGGCAAGGTCTGTATCATATACCTTGATGCCTCAATTAGTTCGCTCCCTAAACAAAGCTCCTTTCTATGAAGTCAGACATATTAAATAACAAAAAGCGGGACGAAACCTGAGACATTCTGTGTGGCTGTGGCCCACAGGACTCTTAAGGCTGGCTCTGTGCAGAACACTCCAGTCTCCATAGTGATTCTGGCTTCCCCAGACTCTCTTTTCTGTCCTCTCTCTCAGCTCAGAGTCAGAGCCCTCATCTTCTCTCCGCCAACGAAAGGGAGAGCTCTTTGCCATTCATCCGTCAGTTCATCCTGTGAAAGAATTCTCCACTGATACCGTCACTTGGGTTGTGTTTAACCTTTTCCTCTAGTTGGAACGATAAAGGTGGACTTTAAGCACTTGCCAGTGGGTGAAGAGGAGTGGGGAGGATGCAGATGAGCCCTAACAGCACTCTTCAGCCTTGCTGCTCAAAATATTGTCCCTGGACAAGCAACACATGCATGGCCCTGGAGCTTATTAGGAATGCAGAAGCTCAGGCCCAGCCAGTGGCACTGGACCGGAATCTCCAGACCTCCACGTGGTGCTGATATTGCTGGTCAGGGTCCACACTTTGAGAACCACTGCCCTAGAACCCTTCAGCGAACATACCCACCTGGAGAATCCTCCTGGAGTGTTTTCCTGTTGGGAGTAGAAGAAGTTAAGAGGGCTTTCATTTCCTTTTTGGCAGGGCAGCACACTTGGGGTGGAAAACTCCCTTCCCATTTGCTGCTACCAGCTGCCGCCCAGGTGCAGCCCACCCTGAAGCCCTACCTACTCTCCCCCTGCCCTCACGTCTGCTCAGGCCTACCCCTCTGCCTTCAAGAGTTCCAACATAAATCGCCAGGCACAGGGGATTCCATTCAGTGATCACAGCAAATCTGAACTATGTGATATAAAATAATATGACCTTACTGTTTCATATTATACACAAAATTGGAATTAATATGAACTGTCCAAATTTTTAAAAAGATCCATCAAGAATCGCATAATTTCAACACCAGTAAAATTCTTGGGAACAGCATACTTTACCCACATGTCAGGCCCCACAAATATGTGCTCTTCTTTCTCGGGATCTGTAATCTGTGAAGCTTCTTATCGTTTACATGTATCAAACATATATCATGGTGACAATTTGGCTAATAATAATCTTTACTAATATAATTTATTATCTTTTTAAAATCCATGATAGCAGTATCAGCTATAAGGTCCCTCAATGCTGGTGCTCGTGCTAAGGCTGATAAAAAGCACCCCCAAATTGCCTGGCCTGTGGTGGTACAGTGGATAAGTCATTGACCTAGAATGCTGAGGTCACTGGTTCAAAACCCTGGGCTTGTCCAGTCAAGGCACATACAAGAAGCAACTACTATGAGTTGATGCTTCCTGTTCCTCCCTTTTTTCTCCCTCTCTCTCAAATCAATAAATAAAAAAATCTAAAAAACGCACCCCAAAATAAAATTTTTGCACCAGAAGTTAGATGTGGTAAAATGCCACAATAAAACCCATCTGCACACACTGATGTACTCTTAACGTAGGGAAAGGCTCTGCAAAATATCAAAGATATTGTAGGGTGTGAGGTACAGCTTTAGCCCTGTGAGCAGTACGAACGTTCACGTACGCACTCGTGCCTCCTCGCCATCCAGAGTACGATCGTACGTGCGCAAGGCAACATTTAAAAAAAAGGCAAATGTATGTTCTTCTTGTTTCCCTAAATTGGTTATCAAACAAACATGATTTTCTGTTAATAAAACTGGAACTGGAACTAGTTTCATTTTTTGAAAAAAAAAAACTCACTCCTGGGGGTCAGTGAGCATGAAAAAAACTCAAAGGGTTAAAGCAAAAAGACAACATAGAAATTACAGGTTTATGTTCTCGTGGAACACATATCCCTGTCTTGACATTTATTGCTATGGGAGATTTTGTATTGAATTATAAAGGTCTTCAAAAAAAAAAATCATTCCTTGCATAAAATGTGACCATGACATGTATAAGAATATTTTATTCCTCAGGTCACTGAAGGCATAAATGTGCCCTGGAGTGCCCAGATGAGTCCCCGGTGGTTGTGGACCTCATCTCCTTCGCTGGGTGAGGCCCCACAGTCTCCCTTTGTCCCTGGGACCTCATACATCGCCTTGCATGCAGTAGACACACAAAAACGTGGTTATTTTACTATTTCCAATAAGTGATCTGGTTTTTCACTCCTTCTTTGTTCTTTGTTCTTTTTTCTTTTTTATTCAGGCTGATAATATTTTTGAGCTCTGGCTTTAAGCAGGACTCCCCTCTGCTCTGCTGGGTGGGTGTTTGATTTCCCAGTGCCTCACGTTCCCCTCTGCAAAGAGATTTGCCCTAAGGTAAGAGTCATTGCTTAGAGGGACCTGAAGGAAGGATACCGATGGTGCCCTTCAGAAGAGAGGATGGGCAGGGGCCTGGGCGGGGTTTCCAGCATTGGGGAAGGGTGTGCAGGTCCATCTGCACACCTGTGCCCATCCTTGCTCTGAAGAGTGAGGGGCCAGCACAGGTGGGACACAACCATCACATTATTTCCCGTCTGGAAGGGGAACCTCTCCCGCAGCAGGCTATGTCGGGATGTGTCTCGGGACAGAGGGTGGGGTTCGCTCTGGGGTCCCTCTCGAAAGGGGCTAGTTGGAACTCTGAATGAGAGCTCTGCCTATGAAGAGGTAAACGAAGGCTGCGGTTGCGGTCAGAACTGTGGGAAACACTCCTACTTGAGGGTCAAGAGCAGGAAGAGCTGAAGGTCATCAAAGAGGTGGAGTGGCGGGACCACACGGGACAGTTGCTTTGCCTTCTCCAGCGACACTCCTCCTCAGCCAGCCCCCACCCCGAACGAAGGTTCACAGAGGCCAAGGGAGAAGCGTTGACTTGAACCATGTGAAATTACCATTTTTAGGTACAAAGTGGTTAACTGTTGGCAAATTTCATATGGGTTCAACCTAAATTACGTCATGGAAAAGTTTGGGAGAAAGGGTGTAAGAGCCTGTGAAGTTCACCTGTGGCTGGAAGTGGATGTGGGGAGGAGGGTTACAGTGAAGCTGAGCTGCAGGGGGGGCTGTTTGTCCTGCACAGGGGGGAGGCGGTATGGGGGGTGGATGAGGGAAGAGGAGGCAGCATGTGTGGGGGGGGTGGATGAAAGGGGGGAGGCAGCGTGGGGATGGGGTTGTGGATGAGGGAGGGGGAGGCAGCTGGGGAGGGGGTGTGGATGAGGGGGGGAGGCAGCTGGGGAGGGGTGTGGATGAAGGAGGGAGGCAGCGTGGGGATGAGGGTTGGGGGCGGAGGGGGGAGGCAGCTGGGGAGGGGGTGTGGATGAGGGGGGAAGCAGCATTGGGATGGGGGTTGTAGATGAGGGAGGGGGAGGCAGCTGGAGAGGGGGTGTGAATGAGGGGGTGAGGCAGCTGCAGAGGGGTGTGGATGAGGGGGAAGGCAGCTGGGGAGGGGGTGTAGATGAGGAGGGGAGGCAGCTGGGGAGGGGGTGTGGGTGAGCGAGGTGGAGGCAGCTGGGGATGGGGTATGGGTGAGGGGGGGAGGCAGCTCAGTATGGGGTGTGGATGGGGGAGAGGCAGCTGGGGAGGGGGTGTGGATGAGGGAGGGTGAGGCAGCTGGGGTGGGGGTGGGGGTGAGGGGAGGAGGCAGCTGGGGTAGGGGTAGGGGTGAGGAGGGGGAGGCAGCTGGGGAGGGGTGTGGATGAGGGGGTGGATTATTCCTGTGTGCTGGCTTCAGACTCCCATTGCCCTCATCGTCCTGCTTGGTAATGATTTGTTTTCAGGTGTCTGACACCACTGGAGGATCCAACAAATGGTGACTGAATTAGAGCAGAAGCCTACAGATAACACAGCATTCCTATACAGAACTAGTACCTAGGAACCTTCAGGGGTAAGGAATAGGACACAGTATTTCCTAAAATTATTTGGCCACAAAATACGTTGTTCTCATGGAGCATTTCCCAGAACTGGTGTTTCCCAGAATGTATTTTGGTCATTCAGATAGAGGTTGAGCTGAAACATATCAATTCATCATCTATGAAAAAGAAATTAATAGTGTAAACTAGATGTCAAGGTAGAAATAGTAAAATACTTAGGAGAGGGAGGAAAAACTGTTTCCAAAGATAAGTATTTCAGAAGCAGCAAGTACATATAAATAATTGATATATTAATAATAATTTAATTATTCATTAAAATAGGTTCCTTAAAGATATGGATGAAGCAAGACTAGAGCAGCCTAGCTGAAAATATATACTTGAAAGTAATATGACTGCATTGCTTCAAATATATTCTATCTTTTCAATAATTCAAACTAGTCCCACCATTTTGTTCTGTACTTAAAAGATTTTAATCTAGCCATTTAATTCACTAGAAAATATGTGAGAAGTACTGTTCTTGATATCTATAAAGATGAATCAGGAAGGAAATTTGGCTTCAAGGAGATTTTTATGGGAAGAGGTGCTAAGCCAGATAGCTTAGTTTAAATGACTATTCTTCAAAGTAGAAAGTGATAAGTGGTATGTAAAAGACACAAACAAGTGCTGGGGATCCTGTGGGAGGGAGGCTGCTTCAGGCTGTGGGATGAGAGATGTCTCTGTACAGAGAGCTCTCGCTGGGAAGGCAAGCGGTGGGTTAGGGAGGCCATGACTAACGGGAGGAAGATGCTTCCTCAATGGGCACCATGGATCGTGTTAAGACATTTCAGCAGTAAGTTTGTATAGTTAATTAAGTAGCCAAAAGATGGTTTGATTCTGTAAATGATAAGGAGCCACCAAGTGTGTGACCAGAGGAGTGACCTGGTGCCAGCAGTGACATTGGGTATGTGAGACACAGAACTAACAGCCACCAACCCACATAACAGGAGTTGTAAGAGGCTTTATGGGATACTACTGCATTTTGTGCATTTTAGAAATTTGAAATCCTTGGCTTGGCTCTGTATGCCTTGGTGTTATCATGTTCTACCAACGCTTAGCCAAGAGAAGGCAAGGAGATCCTGGCACTATACCCCAAGTGATTTCCCAAGTGAATGAGAATGGAAAGTGCCCTTTGGATCCATGCTATTTATAAGATAGTGTAGGAACAAAATTAATGAGGCCAGCTCATTCCAGTGTGAGGATAATACCCCATCACCCTCACACACGGTTATGGCTCTGAGGAGGTGCCACCACGTGAGCAGGTATATGGGCAAGTAAAAAACTAAGGATGGTATGTGGGCTCACTATAGCTTATAGCCAGTATTTTCACTATGACTGAACACCTACCATGTCTTCTCATTTCATGTTCATATCAACCCCATGCATTGTATTTGCCCCATTTTATACACTTTATAAGAAAACCTAGGCTCAAAATATGAAAAGAAGCAACCGTGCAAGCCAAGAGCAGTCTCAATTTGAACTCAGCTCCTTTGACCCCAAACTCAAAGCTCCACATAAGTCACACCTTCGCCTAATCAACACAAACTGCCCACCCACTTAGACCCTGTGGTCAGGGAGGGAGGGCAGGCACACACCAGGACGAAGTCTGGTCACGTACAGGGCCATTTTGAAGCTCAGCTGTGAAAGTAAATTTTCAACTCTGAAGTAAGACTTTTATTAACAGGCACGTCTTGGTTAAGGGATAAGGGTAGTGCAGAAGCTGTGCCAACGTGGTTTCTTACAAAACAAGACAAAATCCAGCAGAACTGGCACAACTGGGCCCTAATGGGAGGAATAGGCATTTAGCAGGGTGGTCGAAGAATGCGGCTCTGAAGGATGCTAGAGGAGTTAAGAATGAACTCATCTCCAGGTTCTAATCTTGTGGGACTGGACACCCTTCCCGGCTGTCCTTCCCTTTGGTTCTCAAGCACTGAGTGTAACTCCAAAGGTAAGGACTAGACCCAGGGAATGCCTTCCCTGCTGACAGCTTCCTTATGGTGCCTGCATAGTGTCTGTCCTTCTTGCCTGGCCCCAAGCCTCTGGCCAGGTGCTTGTGCTAATAGACAGCTAGGAGCCAAATCCACAACAAGTGACACTGCTGAGGGATCTGGTTTGGGTCCATGAAGTTGTTCTGCCATCAGGAGAGAAATGTATCCAAACAGATGCCAGCAAAACCTCCATTTTTCTGGTAGCAGAAAGGATCTGTGTCTCTCCACAGTGTGCACAATAAATCTCTTCAAAGACACCAGCTTCAAGGCCATCAGGGGCCTTGTTATCACAGGCCAAAGTCAGAGTCAGTGCTGCAGGATTTATTTTCTAGTTCCTAAATCCGGGCTGATCAGAGCGTGCCCTCCAGCTCTGCCAAATCTTCTTGGGTGGGAGCTGTGCTCGAAGCCACCGCCTTGGGTCTGAGTCCTTGCTCCTTCCCCCAGGCCAGCTCTAGGGCCAGCAGAAAAGGTACTGCCTACCTAGCAATCCACAAACTTTTGGATTGAATTTCGAGTGTAAAGAATATCAGTGAAAGGGAAAGAGGAATTCTATCTAAATTACCCAGAAAATGGCCTCTGCCTTCTGCTCAACGTGGAAGTAGAGAGTTGCTCTTAAGGACTTTGGGCTGGTCCTGAAATGAAAGGTCGCGGGTTCAATCCTGGGTCAGGGCACACACAGGAAGCAACCAGGGAATGCAAGACTGAGTGGAACAACAAATAAATGCTTCCCTTCCCCCTCCGCTCTCACTCTCTGCCTCTCTCTGTCTCTCTGAAAAAATCAATCAATAAACAAGCCCTGGCCAGATAGATAGCTCGGTTGTTTGGAGAGTCATCAGGAGCACAGAGGTTGCAGGTTAGATTCCTCTGTCGGGAAGCATACAGGAGTAGCTCCATGTTCCTGTCTCTCTCTCCCTGTCTCTCTCTCTAAAAAAAAACTTTGGGCTGCCCTCCACTAAACACTAACTAGAATTTTTTCCTGGGTAAATTTATACAGAAACCTAGGCTCATATGGTCCAAAAAACTAAAAGAGGCAACCCTGCAAGGCAGTGCAGAGCCATAACCCAGCGTGAGGTCAATGTGATATTGTCCTCACACTGAAATGACCTGGATAGGTGTTGGTGGGTCCAGGACCTTCCTGAAATAACCCTGTTGTGGCATGTCTGCATCATATGTGACGAAGAGGATCCTGATTGGGATCCCACCGCCTTTGTAGCTTTATTTCATGAGATCCACAACCCAACATACTTAAGAATTGTTCCAGGAAGGTAAACCTCCTCTGTTCTTTCTCTCTAAGAAGCAGGGCCCTTTGCTCCCAGATTCCCATGAGCTACTTGGCCTGTCTGTAGCATTAGCCACTGGGTGGCTCTGGAATTGGTATTTAGTTTTTCAGAAACTGGCAGGACTGTCTACCTGACACTTAAGGGGATGTTGTTGCCCTCTTAGTCTCTTCCCTTCTGGGCCACCACCCTCATAAAGCAGGTTTCTAAAACAGTGGAAATACACAGAGGTACCCCCTGGAGTAGGTAACAGCTAGATAGCTGCAGGAGCCTTCTCCGGACAGAATGCAATCTGCAAAGAGACTCTAGAGCAGTGGTTCTTAACCTGGGTTCTATCGAACCCTAGGGGTTCGATGAGTTGGTCTCAGGGGTTTGGAGAAGCCTCTGCCACGGAGTCCAGAATAAAGTAATACCGTAATTTGTTGTGAGTTCATGCACTTTGTTGGTTTTGTTCTTTGAGCAAGGTGATGTTCATGCACGGCTCATTTTGTGCACCAGTAATAAAACATATACCTATGTCTTGAATTTGGAAAAAAAAAAATCATATTTTATTTATCACTAAAGAAGGGTTTGGTGAATGCGCATATGAAACTGGTGGGTTCGGTACCTCAAAAAAGGTTAAGAACCACTGCTCTGGAGCATCTTTGCATTTGGCAGGCTACTGACTAGCCCTAGGAAAAGAATGTAACAGTTTGCACTGAGTTGAGTGTGCAACATAATCTGTTTTCAGAGAAAGAATACCCCTAGAAGTAAACAAACACTATCAGAAGGCTGTAGCTGCTGCCCCAGCAGTGGCCCTAGCCAGGAAAGAGATGGCAACAGCAGAACCCCATAAAACTGGCTGAAAACAGCACAAGGATATGTCTGGATGCAAACTATTTTCAGTGCAAGGGTGAAAAAACAGCTTCAGAAGCCTGGGGGATTCAGGCAATGGAAGCACAAAGGAGCACTGGAAGTGCCTCTCCAACTGTCTCCAGAAGGAATGTTCGAGGGCCCTAGAAAATCGGTAGGACTTACCTCAGAGGCAGTGTTGCTAAATGCTGTGCTCCAGTGAAAGCCCAGGAGCCTGGATGTGATGCTGCCCTACCTGGGGATGAAAAACCTGGAAAAGCTTTGCTGTCGTTGGAGGAGGCTATATGGAAGATAAATGGTGGTCGACAGAGACTTGACTTAGGGGGGATGAACACACAATACAATGTACAGAGATGTGTTGTAGAATTGGGCACCTAAGGCCTGTATAATTATGTTTCCCAATAAATTCAATTTAAAAATTTTTTAAAAACATATGAAGAACAAAAATCAATCACTAATAGTTTCTGACTATATTCTTATGAATATAGTTTTGCTTTTGAGGCATGGAAATATTGCCCTTGGCCTTTCTTTCTCAATCAGTCAATTAGTCAATCTTTAACAACTGATTATCTCTGTCACAGTCCCTAAAGGACATTTAGAAGGAGTATGAGAAATACTAATAGGCATTTCTCCAAAGAGGACATTCAGATGGCTAACAGACACATGAAAAGATGCTCAACATCACTAATCTTCATGGATGTGCAAATCAAAATCACAATCAGATATCATCTCACACCTGTCAGAATGGCTATAATCAAAGACAACAAAGAATTAGTGTTTGTGAGGATGTGGAGAAAATATACCTCTCATGCCCTGTTGGTGTAGCCATTATGGAAAACAGTATGGATATTCCTCAAAGCAGTAAAAACAGAACTACCAAATGACCTAGCAATCCCACTTCTGGGTATTTATCCAAAGGAAAAAAAAAATTGAAAAGATATATGCACCCCTATGTTCATTGGAGAATTATTTATAATAGTCAAGATATTGAAGCAACTTAGCTGTCCATAATTTACAACATTGTGATATTATAAAGAAAAAGTGGTACATAAATACAGTGGAATATTACTCAGTCGTAAAAAAGGAATGGAATCTTGTCATTTGTGACACCATGGATGGACCCAGAGGATATTATGCTAAATGAAATGAGTCCAACAAAGGAAGACAAATACTATATGATTTCACTTATTTGTGGAAACTAAACAAATAAATAAATGAGCAAACAAAACAGAAATAAACTCATACATACAGAAAACAAACTAATGGTTGAATAGATGGGTGAAGGTCAAAAAAGATGAAGGAGATTAAGAACTACAAACTGCTAATTACAATATTAATCATGAGAATGTAAAGTACACCATAGAGAATATGGTCAATAATACTGTAATAACTGTGTATGGTATCCGATGGATATTGAACTTATAACGGTGATCACTTCATAAGATATAAAAATGTCTAACTACTATGTTGTACACATGAAACTCATATAATATTGTATGTCAACTATAATTTAAAATCAAATTTAAAAAATACTGGGTCCTGCATCAATCAATGAAATACATATATATATATATATATATTATAATTACATAAAAGAATGTATAGTTATAGTGCTAAAATATGTGACAGAGACAGAAAACTCTCCAAGATTTTAAAGAAAAGGCAAAGGGAGAGCAATAACAGCTAGAGAAACCAGGGAAACTTCCTGGAGGAGGTGATATTTGACCTAGAACTTGAGAAATGAGAACAACCAAATTAGATCCTTAGAGGGAGGAGTGACCTTGCTTTTGTTGGCTGGGAGAAATAAATTCCTGATTGACTTGGGGTGAGGAGCAGAAACCTATAAACAACATGGAGAAAACTTTGGATAATGCAACAGGGAAATAACTGGCTTTTTAGTTTAGCATCTTTTGGTAGTGGTACTTAGTCTGAATACAGACACACAGATGCCAGAAAGGGAAGCCAATGCTAAGTCCTGGATTGGGTAACTAATATCTGTTAAAGAATAAAGGAATCTTATAAATCAACAGGAAAATAACAAAGACCTTCTTTGAAAAAAAATGGGCAAAGGACAAAAATTAAGCATGTAGCAAAAGAAGAAAAACATAAGAAGATATACAACCTCAGAAGAAAAATGGAAATTTAAAAATATTTGGCAAAATTAAATAAAAAGATAAAAGCCAGTGTAATTGACAGAGGGGCACTATCATATACTGCCAGTAACAGTACAGATTGATACAGCCTCTTGTAATTGATGTGCAAAGCTTCATTCAACTCAGCAAGTCAGTCTGCCTTTTAAGGAAAGAATTAAGGGTTTGAACAAAGAGTTTGCGCAATGATTCTCATTACACCGAACTTATGCTAAAATATAAAAATCTTTTACAATATGAGAGCCAAGGCCTGGGCTGGGTGACTTAGCGGATAAAGCATTGTCCTGGTGCACCAAGGTCACAGATTCGACCTCTGCTCAGGGCACGTACAAGAAGCAAACTATAGCACAACTAAGTGGAACAATGAGTTGATGCTTCTCTCTCCCTCCCCCTTCTCCACCCTTCTCAAAATGTAAAATAAAATATGAGAGTCAAGAATAATGCATAAGAAATACGTTTATTAAATGGAAGGTTACAAAAATGTTTAGTTATAGAGATCACACCACAGTTTGTGCATTGTGATCCCATTCGTGAATGAAAGTAAAATGAACAAAAACTATAATAATCTAAATAAACATATAAGTAAATATACACACATGCATATGCATACATTTTTATTTTTATGTCTTTCCATCTATCAGATAAATGGACATACACACACAATGCTCACACACACACACACACACACACACAGAAACATGCATATACATTAATACCTCGGTTTTCATTGACTTCAGTTATCATCGGTTTCGGTTTTTGTCAATTTTTTCCATGAAAAATTTGTTTCGTTTTTCATCGGTTGCCTCAGATTTCATCAGCATGCTGTGACCTCACTGCTAATTTTGTGAAAACAAAGGGTAACCCACGAGTTCTCCTGCTCAGTGTGGCATTGTTTCTCATTGTGTGAGCATCCATCCCCCTGTGTGTCTAGCCAAACAATTCAATTGCTTTCCAGTGTTTTTGTGCTTTTTGTTATTGATTGCGAGTGCTAATACTACAATTACCTTTTAAGTGATTACTGCGTATACAGTATTCAGAGTGTTTATTTTGCATTTTTTAGTTTCAAAATGTACGTAACGCATGTAAGATAAAATCACATGTGTTCAAATTTTATTGTCCCTTTTAAGTGTTTCTCTTGCTAATAAGTTAACCCTTTCCTTTTAGCTCCGTCATGGGACCAAAGGAAGTTTCCATTTATTCTTTACATTAGTCTTTTATATTAATTTCTTATTGTTTTTAGTATTAAACACTAAATTTATTCTCTATAAAATGTGTTTTTGGTATGTTTTTTGGAGTGTCTAGAATGAATTAATTAGATTTACATTGATTCATATGGAAATAATTGCCTCGGTTTTCATCAGTTTCGGATTTTGTCAATTGCTTTCAAGTGGATTATCAACAAAAACCGAGGCATCACTGTATACAAATAATACATAGATGTTTTATATACTTAGATGTTAAAATTCTCTATCTCTAAGTAGTAGGATTATGAGTAATGTCTATTTTCTTCTTTTGCATACTTTTTATGTTTATGATTCTTCTACAATCAGCATACATAATTTTTATCCTTTAATTTAAAATAAGAAATCTCAGCAGCTTCTGCCAGGAACCCATGTTAGTAGAGTGGAAAGATATGAGGGTCATTCACTGTGATACATAATGATGCTGTAGGGCCAGTAGCTGCAGCCATCATGGCCATGCACATGCAGGTTTCCATTGCCTGAATCCATTGGATTCAGGCAGATGGTAAAGAAAGGGGAGCCAAAAAATGGTGGGCCTTTCTTTTATTCAAGTCTCATACCACCCAGCGAGAAAACACACAGGGAAAAAACACTTCCCTTTCCCAAAGCCACTGACACATTCTCTCGTTCCACAACCAGGAGAATCTTCTCTGGTTTCTTCTAGAATCAAAGGCCTCACCAGTCTCAGCGGAGCTCGCAAAAGTCCCTCACCTCTGTTCCCCATCGCCATCTTCAAACTTTCTGTACAAACTGACTTCTTCTTTAGCACCCTTCATTCTCTCTGCTCTCCCTGCAAACATGGCTTCCTCTCTTCCAGCAAACATGAGCAAGACAATGGCCCTTTCCAATTAGGAAGGTAATTTGCAATCTCACAGACCACATACATGGAACTACACAGCACCATTTTTTATCACTAAAAGTGAGCAAACTCAAAAAATACAAATTTTACAAATTCATTTGCCCAACAGATGCTGAGGGACAAGGCAGTCCTGAAAGGAGCATCCTAATGTTCACAATCTAGAGCTCAGCACTGGTCTGACCTGGCAGAAAGAAATATTGGTTTGCTGCCTGAGACATGTTGCATTTCTCAGTGTGTATTCAAAGAGCAACACATAGAGATATAAAAAGGAAAGAAAACAGGTAATTTGACAAATTTGAGGTACAACAGGGAAATAGTGGCAAGAGGACATAAAATTCAACATCAAAAGTGCCATTTTGGCCCTTGACAGTTGTCTCAGTGGTAGAGCGTCGGCCTGGAATGTGAATGTCCTGGGTTTGATTGCCAGTCATGGAACACAGGAAAAGCTACCATCTGCTTCCCCACCCCTCCACCTCTCACTTCTCTCTCTCTTTCCCTCTCTCTCTCTCTCTCTTTCTCCTCCTCCTGCACCCATGGCTCAATTGGAGTGAGTTGGCCGCAGGCTCTGAGGATGACTCCATGCTGAGCAACGGAGCAGCACCCCAGATAGGCAGAGCATTGCCCCCTAGTGGGCTTGCCAGGTGGATCCCAGTCCAGGCATATGCAGGAGGCTATTTCTGCCTTCCCTTATCTCACTGAATTTAAAAAATTAAAAAAAGCTGCCATTTTGTACACAACACCCTGGATATTGAAACTATCCACTTGTAAGTGGCTTCCATGTTTCTGAAAAAGCTGAGAAGTCAATCCACATTACAGAAGTGTGATGTTTGTTCTAGAACCTCCTTCAATGAGACAGAGACATTTCAATTCAGCTCAATAAGTTTGTTGAGTGTCCTCTATCAAGTTCTAAAAATGTAAGACTCCCTCCCTCTTCTAGAAATGTCAACAATAACAATGAAACATTTCTTAAATCCAATCATTCATTCTTTTTAATTTTTTTCTTTTCTTTTTCCAAGTGAGAGGAGGGAAGATAGAGAGACAGACTCCCACATATACCCTGGGATCCACCCAGCAACCCCAGTCTGGGGCCGATGCTTTGCCCGTCTGGGGCCGATGCTTTGCCCATCTGGGGCCATGCTTGCAACTGAGCTATATTTAGCCTCAGCACCCAGGGTGGTGATACACTCAAATCAATTGAGCCATGGCTGCAGGAGTGGGAGTGAAAAAGAGAGAGAGAGAAGTGGTTGTAGAAGCAGATGGCCGCTTTTCCTGTGTATTCTGACCAGGAATCGAACCCAGGACACCCACAGGGGCCGACGTTCTCCCACTGAACCAACTGGCCAGGGCCCAATTGTTCACTCTTTACAACAATATTATCATGTAGGTATGGTGGGTATTATACCTGTTCTACAGGTGGGAAATAGTCTTGGGGGAACAAACCAGGACTTGACCTGCATGAACTGACTCTCTCCTCCCTAGGTGACTTATCAAAGCATTTTAAAAACAAAACTCATTCAAAGGCAGCCATTTGTTCCAGATATGCATTACAACGCTTGATAGTCAAGCAAAGGAAAGGGTGCAATCACACACATTTTATTTATCATCTTGCCTCATTACACAGTCAAATTAAAGTTGCTGATACACTGAAGTGTGAATCCCATTTTTTTGTTTTGTTTTGTTAATCCCACCATGGAATTTCTGGTCTAATCAACCTTAAGCAGGGCCTTTCCTCCCACAGAGCAAGCCCTCTGGAAGCAGGAAACACACTCTGCCGGAGGAAGCTGACCTGGCCGGCTCTGGTTGACTGGAACCCGAGTGAGTCCAGGCTCTCTGCCCTTTTACCTCTTACTACCAGAGCTGTGTGCTGGTCCCTTCCTGGAGGGAGCCTGTGTGCGCCGTAGGAGGAAGAGAGGGCAGGAGTAATTTCCTCCCTCATTTCACATTCTCTGGGAAAGGCTGGTCCGGGCTTCCTCACAGCTCCTGTGCAGCCTCTTCCTCTAGATCTGAAACACCCTGATGCTTTTAAAGTAGGAGCTACAATCTTCAAAGCTAACTCATGCCCGAACAGCCCTTATAGGAGTGCAGAATATATACTCTCATTTTCCTTTTGTGCTGAAAAATAAACCTGAAAGGACAAAAGGCTCTTGTTGAGGAGTGGAGGTCCCCAGGGTGGTACAGCAGGATGTGGTGCTCTGTGGGGGACAGGGATGGGGGGGCAGGAGAGAGTGGGGGGCTGGGTTTCCAGCCTGGGCAGGGCTTTGCTTGGTTTAGAGAACAGTGTTAACAAAGGTACGGGTTTTGCTTGTTTTGTTTCACAGTTCCTCTGATGTTCTTTATTTGTTTTACTTTAGAAAAAGTGAATTAATATAACTTTGCATTTAATTTTTTGAAGAGCCAATACATTTGCATGGTTAAGAACCAAAAATAATATAAAAATGAATACATAGAGAAATCTTGCTCACACCTTTGCCCACATCGCCCCATTCTCTTCCTTCTTCATAGGCAACCACTTTTATCAGTGTCTTATGTTGATCCTTCCAGTTTGTTATATAATGTATTTTTTTCCCCTTTCTTATTGAACAGGCATTCTTAACAGGGGGTAATATCATCTCCACAGGAGTGAAAAATACTCTATGTACAAATCACAGCTATTCATTATACATGCAAAGTATAAACAGATACACGTGACATTGAAATTTCATAGGGGTGGCAATTAGGGGAAAAATATCATAAGAAGGCTTCTTGGAGGGGTGATTATTTTAACAAGGCTGAGAAACCTGTTATAGAAAGTAGGACACCATACACACTGTTCTAACCTTGCTTTTCTCACTTTACTGTCTATCCTGGAGATCTTTCCATATCAATTTTTACAGATCTACTTCATTATTTTTTATAGGGACATAGTCATCCATGGTGTAGATATACCATTGATTACCTACTTCTCTATTAATGAATAGCTGGATTGATTATAATATTTGGCTACTGCAGTATCACAGTGAATAGCTTTCTGCATACATTGAATACCTGGTCAGGTATATCTAGCATAGATGCCCAGAATCGGAGTTGTTACGTCCAAGGGTAAATTTCTTTAAGACACAGGTAGACATTGTTAGATGCCCCTCCGTTTTGCACGCCCAACTAAATCTCTCATCCAATAAATAAGAATCAGATAGCTGCTCTAAATGGCTTAGTCTGATACCTCCTGAGGATCATGTGACTGATTTCTAGGCTAGGGGCTAGGTGGTCATTGAGGTCTGGAATCTTTTCTTGGCTGTGCTGTGACCAGGGTGTCCCTAGCCCTGAAGAGGGTCTGTGTGCCTCTGCTTAAGCAAAGCGATGAGCCTTTGTGACAGTACTTCAGGCAATGAAGGGGACCCGCATCTTAGATGAGCAGCTTTCAGAACATTAGAGGGAATACTACTTGGGATGATCTCATCCATGGCGTGTACTTGGCGCCCCCCACCCACAATCTGGAACCTCCAGTTTGAGAGAAGGCAGTTCCTAGTACTAGCTGAACATAACCTAACCTTGACTTTCTAGCCTGGGAGCAAAGGGCCTGATCAAGGATGTTGTTCTGTATGGAGTACTCAGGCTGCCACAGAGCTCCCTTCCCATCACTCTGCACAGCTGTGTTCCCCAGAGACCTTGGGGATGAGCCCCTCTATTTCACACACCACCAGGATGCGACAAGTGTCCCTCAGCCCCCCTCCCACCTTACTCTGGGTTGTAGTTATTCAACAGCTCAAGAGACATTTGTCCCTAACACCTCACCCAACTCTGTGAATTTTTTTTTGTCTTTAAATTATTTGAACCAGTGAAATCATATTTGTTTTCAACAGAAATCTCCTGTATTCACAGGTTTGAAAGCAGACTAAAGACAGTCCCTGGGGTGGCTGGCTGCAGCTCTGGGCTCTGTTTGGAGCCCCTCCTGGAGACCATCACCCCTGCAGGCTTCTCTCCACGGAGCTGAGTGCAATAAAGCTTTGTGTTGGCAAGAAACATGATAGAACTGTCAAACTACATAAATTGTGAATCATAAGTCACAGTTCCATTTGCTCTGCCACAGTGTAAAAATTGCAAATTTTTCATCAAGAAAGAGAAGAACTATGAGTGCTTCAGTATAACTCAGCTGCCATGACACTTCCATCACCCAAGAATAGATGAGTTTGAAAAACTGGAACTATTGGAGACGCTTTCCAGGTAGAAATGATGTGGTCTTAGAAGCAACAGAGAAACACACAGCTTGCGCAGGAAGAGTAAAATGTCCAACGAAAGAACTAAAGGAGAATCAGGTGACATAGGGTTGAAAATGGTTTAGAGAGAGGAAGTTATTCATATTATATTGTAAAATAAATCTTCCAAGCGTTACAGGGCTCATTTAGGTCTGATTCCCTCACAGAGAAGCATATAAATGGCAGGATATAGGACCATCTGCCTGGAGGTGCGGGGAAACAAGAGGCTGGGTGCCCTGGCAGCAGAGCACTAAAACCGGGTAGTTGCCCTTTTGCTATTGCTGCAAAACTCTCTTAGGAAAACTTATGTTTTATTATCTTAGTTAGAATAGGCCCAAACAGCTGCCATGAATTGGCTCCGTTCCCTTTTTGAGGGAAAGTGTCAAGTTCCAATGAAAAATGAATTGAGGCCCTGGTCAGTTGGCTCAGTGGTAGAGTGTCGACCTGGCATGTGGAAGTCCTGGGTTCAATTCTCAGTGAGGGCACACAGGAAAAGTGACCATCTGCTTCTCGCCTCCTCCCTCCCACCTTCTCTCCTCCCCCTCCCCCACAACCATGGCTCACCTGAGCAAAGTTGGTCCCGGGCACTAAGGATAGCATGGCCTCGCCTCAGGTGCTAAAAATGGATGGGTTGCTGAGCAACAGAGTAGCACCTCCAGATGGGCAGAGCATCACCCCATAGGGGGTTTGCTGGGTGGATCCAAGTCAGGGTGCATGCGGGAGCGTCTCTCTGCCTCCCCGCCTCTCACTTAATAATTGAAGAAAAAATTTTTAAAGAGAAATGACTCAATTCCAGTAGATGGCTGCTCAAGCTGACTCTTGACCAGTCAATGACCAGGGCCTGTGCTGAGTCTCAGTCAACAAGATGGCCGGCAACATCTTTCCTTAATTTTAATGTCTTGCCCCATTGCTGAAAATACCATTCTAAAACAATGTGGCTGCTGATGCTCTGTTCAGGGCTGTCCCAGACCCAACAGTATAGGCACGGTGACTCACACCAAAGAGAGCAGGCACCTCATTAGCCCAGACGACATAGGTTTAGAGGTGACACATATCAAGACTTGCCTGGGCCCAGCTTGCAGCTCTGGCTGCCCCCAGAGTGGGAAGGTGGACGCAAATGATGAAGGTTTCAGCCTTCCTGCAATGGAGGAGGCCCGGCCAGAAAGGGCAGTGAGGGAAGGAGTGGGATGTACAGGGCGATCATCAGTCTCCTGGTTTATACAGGCTCTCAATTGTTCTCTTGATTAAATATCTAACTTAGGTGAACAGATGGTATTAAGATAACATCAGATGCTCCTATTTCCTCTGGCTTCTCCTTCCTTGTCCTCAAGAGTTCCAAGGCTTTTATTTTTTGTGTGTGTGGTTTTTTTTTTCTCTGTTTTGTATTGTTTTGCTTTTAACAAAGGAAACTAGACAAAGCAGAACATAGACATCTTTGGCACACTGTGTGAAGAGAGGGGGCCGTATGCTGTCTCTGCAAAAGGGTGGCTGGAATTCTTTCTGTTCTGTTTGGATCTGTGGCTAGGGAAGGGAATCATACTAGCAAAGAGCAACAGGGTTTCAGTTCCTGAGCACAAAACCACATCAGGCAAATTAACTGGGCTTCTGCAGCCAGCCAAAATCTTGTGCAGAGCAGAGCATAACGAGACGGAGGAGGCAGTGTGCTCTAGAGATGCACTTCCCATAATGAATTCTCCGTCCGTGCTGGGGAAAAGAAAGCACTTGCTTACACGTTCGTTTGTCAGACATCTTGGCATACTGGGATGAGAGAAGGAAAAAAAAAGAACAGAACCCAAAATAGCACAGCATTCCGTGGGAAGAATGATAAAATTATGGCACTTTGAATGGTGACAGACATTGAGGCTTCATTTTCTCGCTCTATAAAAGTGCGCTGTGGGAGATCTGCTGTTTCCATTACATTACTTTCTCCCTGTCCCCGTGTTTTCCTCACATGAATATGAACACTGTCGCATATTTCACTTCAGTGCTGGATGTTTTCCTCATCTCGTGCCACCTCAGATCCCTGCCGCCTCGCTGCTCAGTGACGGCTGTGCGTCTGTCTCCGCCTGACGCAGGGCTGGCTCTCTCCTGCACTGCGTCTCAAGGCGCCACTCTTAAGGAAACATTTGTAGCCCCACCTGGCCCCCGAGCCGCATCATTCAAAAACCAGGTATGAAGGGAGTGAGCAGTAGGGACTGGCAGTTAGAAAACAGTCAAGGGCATGTAAAGAACAGCACGGAAAACAGTCAAGAATATTGTAATAACTATGATGCCAGTAGGGTCCTGGAAATATCAGGGGGAACATTTGGTAAAGTATACGATTGTCTAACTACTGTACTATACACCTGAAACGAATACTGAATAATAGTGAATGTAAACTATAATTTAAAATTTTTTTTTAAAGTTTTCCTTGATTTGAGAGGGGGGAAAGGGTGACTGAGGGAGACAGAGTGAGAGGGAGGGAAGGAGAGGGAGAAAGAAAAGGAAAGAGAGAAAAAGAGAAGAATCAACTCATTCCACTTAGTTGTTCCACTTAATTGTGCATTCATTGATTGCTTCTTGTACATGCCCTGACAGGGGATCGAATCCGTGATCTTGGCATACAGGGGTGATGTTCTATCCACTGAGCCACCCGGCTGGAGCCAGTAAAACATTTAAAAATTAAAAAAATAACAACAAAATTGGGTACAGCTGCTGCCCCTTTGAAGACAAGTGCATTCCCTGAAGCTGGGCAGCAGGATCCCGGGTCTCTCTGCCCACTGTCAGTTCCCAGAAGCCAGCAGTAAACATCTGCTGGAGGACACTGCTACATCCTTGCTTCCAGCCATGGCAGCTAAAGAAACTTCTTTGTCTTCATCACATCAGGTTTGTGATGAACAGGTTGATCCTCCAATTGTGGTCAAGTGCACAAACCCAACCTCCTCCACATCAACACCAGCCTCACCCTGAACATCCCAGAAGTGAGAAGGAGTGGTGGATGCCTCAGTCCCTCACCTCTGAAATGGAGGTTTTTAAGGGTACGCACTGCATCATTTGCTTATGAACTGAACTCTCTTAGACAAGCGTCTGTACCTGCACGCAATGAAGCTCCGCAAATGTTATCTGCTATACTCCCTGGATCAGGCGGGGTCTGATCAGAGAAGCAAAACTACTATGGATGAGTTAGACAGCATTTGTCAGAGTTGTGGGCGTTAGACCTTCTGCGATGGAGGCTGCAAACTACCTAGTGATGCAGTCTATGCAGGTTGCTACTTCTGCATTTAGTGTTGAGCCTGCAGCTACTATACAGCAGCCAGACCATCAGTTGAGAAGGAAGGAGGATGTGGGTAAATGAAAGAACAGGCTGGAACCTGCAACAATAAACTTGCACTAAAATGGAACCTGTGGAGTAAACTGGAACCTGCTTCTGTCTCTCACCACCTCAGTGCTATGGGTGACCTGGAGGAGACGCAGGTACCCTAATGCTGCAGAGCTGCATGTGCACCTGGCCCAGGACTTGGCAAAGCTGAAGATGGTCTGGTAGGTGGTGGAAGATCTGCAGAGGCAGGTGCTGCCCTGAGCACCTGGCCAGCGGATCCCATCATTATGTGCAAGCCGCTACAGGGCATGTTGCCTGTGTCCGTATTCAGAGCTTAAGAACTATTGCTCCTGCTTTACCTTCACTTTCCACATTTTATTCAAATTATCTTGTGCAGCCAGTTCTCACCGAGAACTGTACAGGAAGGTAATTCAGGGGACTGTGGCTCCAGTTTAGCTAAGCTGCTAGAGTACAAACCACCATAATACATGAGAGATCTGTGACTTCCACCTTTCCTACCCGCACCTGTGGAAGAAATACGAATCACAATGCAATGCGTTCACACCCCTCAACACCCATCATGAGACTGTGAGACCCATACTGGCTGAATGACTCACTGCCAGAGACAATCAGAACAAACTATGACCTTGGCAAAAGTCTTCAGTCCACTTTGTATTTTTACACCAGTCTATGAACTAAATCATTTGCTGAGCACTTGCCTTGAACCAGACACTGGGCTGGTACTGAGGAAAATGCGAAGTCATATGAAAAGGCACTCATGCCCTCAAAGTTGTAGCCATCTGGCTTAAGAGATGATACGATTCACAATTCATGTTAAGCCGATTAACATCAGTGTTACATTTGGTAAGAGGCAGAAAGTGCTAATGAATACTCTAGGAATCCTTATGGGAGCACTTCAAGGAAGGCTTCCCGGAGGAGGCCAAACTTCAGCCAGAGTGTGTGAAAATGGATGGAGAGGGGAAGGGGATGGAGGAAGACAACAGCAAAGAAACAGAAGTACAGAAGTCAAAGTTCAAAAGGCCCATTTAAAAAAAAAAAAAAAAAAGGCCCATTTAGGTCACAACCTGGATGGCTTTTAATTTTGTGCAGAGGATGGGAGGACGGAAAGTTGGGGCTCACATCAAGGATGACCCCTTCCCACTACCCAAGCTTTACCTGCCCTGAGAATGGAAAATGCAATTGCACTGATCTTCGAGGATGATTAAAAATAGCTGACACTCACTGCATTTACAATATGCCAGTGTTGTTATACCCATCATTTAATCCCAAGCTAACCACTAGGCAGTTATTATTATCCCCATTGATGGGTGAAGAAACTAAGGCTTAGAAGGATAAATGTCCTCATTCAAGGTCACCCAGCCAGTAAATGGCTGAACTGGGATCTGAACTGATGCCCAAGCCTGCAGCTCTGCCCCTAAACTCCCCACCTGCACAGACATGTCTTCTGTCAATGGCCATTTCTTCCAGAGCACTGCAAGACTGCCCAGTTAGGTTTGCAGTTCAAAATTCTAATGATAAAGGAGTTGCTGTAAATGTTGTTAAGTGGCCACTCAAGTGCTAAGCTCACGAGGGCCTTCTTCTGTCATTTCATATCAGTTTTGATTTTGGAAGGAAACACTTCAGAATTTAAAACAGCTAAAGTTTAAGAGAATTCTGCTGCCTACCAGGTGACTTTCTCCACCCAGGAGGGTGGATTGGGGAGAGAGCCTACATTGTGGTACAACATGCATTTATCTTAGAGTAAACACTGGTACCTTTTTGCTTTTTATTTTACAGGGATTTGCCCCTGTAGATTAGAGGTTCTTTTCTTAAAACACACACACCAAACCCACAAAATAAAATAAAATAAAACCCTGTTTTCAATTTGTAAGTTGAAATGTACTCATTAATGTTAGTAATGAAAATATGTATGCACAGAGAAATGGTTCCCTAAGCGCCCCGCCTGTGAGCACCTCCAAACAGATCAGAGCCCTGTCCCACCGGTGCTGGGGGGAGCCCTTCTTCCGACCCCCATACCCACAACTGCTCCAGCTAGGAGAGTCCCAGATGAGGCAATGAAGCAGGAATGGAAAAGGAGCTCAAGCTAGTAAATGTGTCAATTTATTTGGACTCCCTGCAATTTAGAAGCTGATTTCAAAGAAAAATTGCTTCAGGCTTCAGACTCCTTCTGTTGTTGCCAACTGTGGCCCATTTTTACAGCTGACTGACCACCGGGCTAAAAACGCGCAGGTCTCGGGTAGTTTCGGCAGGCCTTGATGGCTCCTTGCTGCCCCCAGCAGAAGTCATAAGCATAATTACAGCTAATGGAGGCAGGCTGGGGCAGGTCGGCCACCACATCACTACCACCTGCTTCCCTAAGGACTGAGCTGAGGCTCGCACTTGCAGCTGCTTGTTGTGAATCCCAAGTCAACAGCTGACATGATTCATTAGAAGTTCACACTCCACTGCAATCCCCTCACGCCCCTCTCACCTTCTCAGCTGCCCTCACAGACAGGGCAGGCCACGGGCTCCAGGAGCCCTGCCTGGCTCCTTTCCCACCCTGGCCCCAGGCGACCTCTAAGGTTAATTACGCTGTCACAAGGCTTCTACCCACAGGGACGAGAAACAGTCTGATTTCACTGGGAGTGACTGGGCAGGGGGGCCAGAAATCCACCCCACCACACACACCTATAAATCACAGAGGCCTTTTTCCTTGGCAGTTTAAATCTGAGTGTGTCTCATTTAAAAGCTATCTCTCCCAGTGCCATCCTGAGATTGGGGATAAGGGGCCGTCAGACTGCTCTGTGGTAATAAGGAACACATTAATCTCATCCGAGTTTCCCAAGGAAAAATATGTAATTTTTGATTCAGAAAGGGCAGTTATTTAGATAGTTTTGGGAGGGTGAACCATTAAAACATTGTGCCCTTAACAAGCCCATTAAGGACCTATTAACAGAGCCTCAGTTTTTCAGAGGGGTGATTCCTCCCCCTGGCTTATCTCAGGGCAATTGGAGGATGTATCATGTCCTCTCAAAGAGAGCCTGTTCTGAGGACACAGGCCAGCTCGGGGGAGGGGGACTCGGGGTGGCAGCTCAGCCAGACAGGTTATTCTAGGCTGAGGTAAGCTGGGAGGCCAGAGGCAGAGGGAAGTGGCCACCTGCAGGCAGCGCCCAGTGAGCGGAGGGGTGTAGACCAAATGACCTTTCTCCTCTGCTGCACCCCAACCCTGGGTTCCTCGTCTGAACTTTCTCCTTTTGTGAAGACAGCAGTCTAGACGAGTGGAGATAACCTTTCCAGACCAATCACAACCTTTTGCTGAGACATTTGCATGCAATGCTTATGGAAAGGTCACCCAGAAAACTCCATAGTCAAAGAGCATCCTTCCAAACAACAAATGTGACCATTAAAACAAAGCACCCTTCTCATTTGATGGCCTGGGGAAACAGCTGGGCTCCAGGATGGCTTAGCTGGTCCAGGCCTGTGGCATTTGTTACCTAAGGGAAACAATAGCAGCTCTGTAGGCATTTCTGTCGAAAGGGCAGGAGCTGTAGCCATCTTCGGTTCACGCCAACAGGAGGGGCTATCAGGAGACTGCCTGTCAAGGCTGCAGGGCAGTTTCACATCTTCTGGACATCTCCAGAACTCCTGCCCCAGCCTCCTCGTGTGTGGCACATGCAGGGCTCACAGCACCTTCATGCACACACATATGCACAAGCACGCACTCACTTGCGCTACTGATACATATTGTTTTGACTTCAGAGCACCTGAAGCTTGGAGCACTGGGCAGGCTCAGAGACTGTGGGTGTGTCTCTTTCACTCAACTCTGAATTACTGTGGTCGTCCAGGGTTTTGTTTCTGAATGGAAAAATTTGTGTTGGACTAGTAGAGCCAAAGACACATTTCTCATCTTCTCCCAGCTTCTTCCAGTATCCTGTAGAACCAGGTCTTCCATGGAAGTGATAGTATATGGTGGGTAGCTTATAACTGCTTTAAAAAGACTCGCAAATGCCCATATATGCAGGCTGTATTGGCAGGCACTTGAGGCCTGCCTGGACCACACTCTAGTCAAAGGGCAACAGACCTCTATAAAGCTGTTGCTGCTTAGGTGGCCTGCTTCTGGACCATTCCCCCCACCTACACCCATTCTGCACTGTTTATTGGACCAGGGGTTGGAAACCTAAGCCAGAAAACCAACTGATGCCTTTCCTATGAACCATATGTTTTAGAAAAAAAGAATAAAGAATAAAAAGAGAAGAAAGAACTGAATCCACTGAATTCTCTCCTTGTCCGCTTCCATTCTCTCTCATGTGAACCATGAATCAAAGAAGAATTTCCTGTTGGCTGGAGTAATTACTTCTGACAAGTCATTTCGTAAACTTAGAACTAAAATAGCCAACACTAAGGGTGGGTTGAGGCTGTGGGCAAGCACGGGAGCCTCGTGGTTGGGACTGCAATAGAAAGACTGTCAAGCAGAATGTAGGTATTTAGTGTTAATGGTGGAGTGCTCCAGTGAGGACCCTGCTATAGCCTTCTTGAATCCTGTTCCATTTCCAGATGATGCAGCTATAACTTGGTTTCTGTTCTTCCTCACTGATCCCCACATACCCTTACACCAGTGGTTCTTAACCTGGGCTCTATCAAACCCTAAGGGTTCAATGAGTCGGTCTCAGGGGTTCGGAGAAACCTCTGCCACGGAGGCCAGAATAAAGTAATACCGTAATTTGTCGTGAGTTCATGCACTTTGTTGGTTTTGTTCTTTGAGCAAGGTGATGTTCATGCACGGCTCATTTTGTGCACCAGTAAGAAAACATATACCTATGTCTTGAATTTGGAAAAAAAATCATATTTTATTTATCACTAAAGAAGAGTTCGGTGAATGCACATATGAAACTGGTGGGTTCGGTACCTCAAAAAAGGTTAAGAACCACTGCCTTACACTAATTCCCCTTCACTTAGGCTAACTTCAAGAAGTCTCTGTTCCTCCCTTACAAACAAGCCTGGAAAAAAAAAAAAAACAAAAACCAAAAACAAACAAAAGAAAACCCCCAGACATCTTGGGGAGACTTGTTTCTCAGGGCCCAACAAGAAAAGAGTAATTATACTAAGAACACATTTAATTGTTGCTATTCTATTTGATTAAAGGAAGGAGGACAAAAGCCCTGATTTATAAGGTCCTCACCAGATCCAGAGAGGATGAAACAGGCAGCCAAAGGCAGTGCCATTTATACAGACTGAGTAATCCGATTGCCTCAGAGGGAGAAAGACAGGTGTCTGATCTCTCCCGCCAGAACAGCTGCCCACTTGGAGCCTCGAGAAACTGAAGTCACAGCCAGCAGCTCTCAGGTCTCTCTCTGGGCAGGGCCAGCAACACAGGCACCACAGAAGACAGGCCTGGGAAGAGCTTAAAGCCCTGTCCTGCCTCTTAGAACCTGACAGAAGATGAGAGATACAGGAGGGTCCATTAGATTCATATTCTAGACTAGGTGTCAATCACTTAGATGTTTTATATTTTTTCTGTTTGCCTTACAATAAACATGCTCCAGGCTGAGAAGAATGCACTATATTTTTATAAATATCAATAAGTTTCTGGACCTGGCTGGTTGGCTCAGTGGTAGAGTATCAGCCTGGCATGTGGAAGTCCTGGGTTCGATTCTTGGTCAGGGCACACAGGAGAAGCGACCATCTGCTTCTCCACCGCTCCCCCTCCTCCTTCTCACTCTCTCTTCCTCTCTTCCCCTCCCACAGTCATGGCTTATTTGAGCAAGTTGACCCCAGGCACTGAGGATGGCACCATGGCCTCACCTCAGGTTCTAAAATAGCTCGGTTTCCGAGCAATGAAGCAACAGCCCCAGATGAGCAGAGCATCACCCCATAGGGGGCTTTCTGGGTGGATCCCAGTCAGGCACATGTGGGAGTTTGTCCCTCTGCCTCCCCACCTCTCACTTAATAATAATTAAAAAAAAAAGGTTTCTATGCCATTAAATATTCTTCACAACTTGTTTGAGGAGGCTGGGTGAACAAAGGTAGAGCAGGTCCTATAATATAAAAAGAACTTGACAAATTCAACAAACCCAAATTTCTTGGTTAATTAGACATTTTACTTTCCACTTTTATAAACATAAAAGGTAAAATGACAAAGAAATTAAGACTGTCAGACTAGGTTATGTCTTATAAGGTGCTCACATAGCTCTTTAGTATGATGACCTTGAGATATTGTAGCATTTTGAATCATGTGAAATATCTGTTATGTTCATTAAATTCTACTTACGAAGGCATGGATGAGCCTGCAAATATTTTGGAAAGATTTTCAACAGGAGAAATTTCTACTTTAGTCACATAAAAACAGGGAATTGGATGTTTGAGATCCTAAATATCATTTTTAAAGAACATATTGTAACAGCCTCAACATCACACTCTTTTCTGGGAAGAGGGATCCTGGGGAGAGATTAGTCCAAAAGCCAAAGTCTTGGGACTTCGATAATAGATCAAAAGACACAGGTTCAAGTTAGCTTTGTCAGTCAAGGAGTGACCTAGCAAAAGCCTGGATTTCATTTTCCGCAGCTGTAGCATGGACAGACTGTATTAATGAGTAAAATTATCTATCTGTAAAGGTGATCTCACTTTCAAATTCTGGACTACCGTTTGGAGAGAAAACTTAGAGAATGCTTACTGTAATTTTAGCCTTAAACTGGAGGCAAGTTGTAGAGAGAGTTACCTTTGACTACATCCAATGCTTTGTATGACAAGTTTGGCCTTTGAGGGAAACTACATGGGATAAAAGTCCTACACATCCAGTGCTAATTCTAGTTCACAAACTCCTTTTCTTATTTTAGAAAGATCTCAAAGATTCCAATGAGTCATCAGATTTGGCATTTAAAGATATATTTTTGCTGTACTGGAGACCTCCTGACCAGACCTGAAATTATGTATCCCTGAAGGCTCCTTTCCATCTCTCTGACCCTAATCCCGGGCCAAACTCAGGAGCTCTTCCAAAACCACCTGGAGGTGAGGAAGTGGGAGGCTTCATTTGGGGAGATAATGAGATGCTTCCTTCCTCCTGGAGCTGACTGAGCTCCCTCTTTGGGATTCCCACGGCCTTGGAAGCCAAGGGCCAGGGGTCTGAGAAGTAGGGCAGACAGGTTTCCCTTTGGCCTACAGACAGCACTTGTGTAATCTCACAACAGATGTGTGTAACCTCATATAGTCAAAGTGCGAGAGACAGTACTAATAATGATTACCTGCTTTGGCTTTGAGGTCACTTAACTTGGACAAGTGACTTCATCTACTGAAGATTTAGTCTCCTCATCTGTAAAGTAGATTGAGAGACAGTCCCCAGGAACGAAGCATGTATGATGTCAGGTGGGTACTAGAATTATCAAGGGCGGGGGGGGGGGGGAATCACCTTATAAATTATATAACTGTCTAACCACTATGCTGTACACCTTAAAATAATATAAAATAATATTGAATGCCAAGTGTAATTGAAAAAAAAACAATAGTCCTCACTTTATAAGGTTGGTGTACTAATTCACTGAAATAATTCATTCCAAGTATCTGGCATGTAGAAAGAGTTTAGAAATGGGTAGCTCTTGTTTTTGTTGTATTTTGAGGATTCAAACACTCTTCTTTGTCCCCCAAAAGTCTTTCCTGAGGACAGGGTATGGCAGGAGCTAAATTAGAATGACCTCCATGCTTCACCTGGGAGGTGAAGTGGGGCCTGGGGGGAGCATGAAGCAGTTCTGACTGTGAGCCAACAGCTCTGGGCTTGCACCTGTGATTTCACACACCCAGTCCCAAAGCACCTCCTCTGCCATTTGTAGATGGAGGTGAGAAATTAGTCATTTTTGCCACCCTGCTCAAAGGCCTGATAATGTCAGTCACACCTGTGTTCATTAGTGTTCTGTGGGAAACATGAAATAACTTTTCAGTTGAGGTTTGGGCACTCCATTGCACCCAAGCATAACCAGAAAAGAAGAGGCTATATAATTCCCATACAAAGAGGAATAGCCAGGGCCTCAGGGTGGAATCAGTGGCTGAACCAGTGGAATCGAGGGCACAGCCGCGGGTCACTCATTCTGGCTCTGCCATCTGCCAGCTGCATAGCTGTGGGCAAGTTGTTGAACCTCTTGAAGGCCATGCTTCTGCCTTTATGAGGAATAGGTAAAAGCCTAGTAATAACCCTCTCCTAGGGTCATGGCAGAGGCAGTGTTACTCTGAGTCCACTGGGCTTCTCTCTAACACTCTGATGGCTGGCAGGCAATTCTGTTAACCATTTGGTTTCTCCCTATCAATAGCAACCACCAGCAAGCAGCTCATCCTCCCTTAGGGCCTATCTCCAACTCGCAATAGGGCAGTGTGGCCCTGAGAGACTCCAAACCCAGCGCAGAAGACAGTGTCATTCCCTGCCATCCACATGTCAGCCTGAGAATGAGCTGGCGTCAACAGAGCCCCGACCACTTTCACTAGATTCCTGTTAGAGCTCTCTTACCCCTAGGGAGGGTCCACATAGGCTGGAATGTGGTGAGGACTTGATGAATCAGGGGGAGTGTGGTTTTGATAGAATTCACATAAAAGCCTCTTCTTTCCCTCCTTCCCTTCACTCCCTCTTGGTCCTCCAGCGGAACTTCCCATGCCCCCTCTGTTGTCCTTCAAGCCTTGGTCACAGCATTCCCTGTCTTGACTTACTGTTTATTTATTCTTACTATTAAACTTTTAGTAATTAATAGCATAGACTCTGTCTCAGACTAGCTGAATTTAAATGCTGTTCTACCACTTGCTACTCATGTGACTTTTGCCAAGTGGCAATCTCTCTGTGTCTCAGGTTCTGCAACTGTAAGATGGGGATAATAATAGCTCCTCCCTGATCGGGCTGTTGTGAGGACTAAAGGAGGTTATGCAGTAAAAGCAGTGAGAACAGTGTCTGAAGCTATTCAGCACTGTATTCCTGTTGACTGCTTTATCACTGCTTCCATGGTACACCTCAACAATAACTCATATTGAGTGGGGCTCTCAGAGGCGTTATCACTCAGGACAGAGGGAATAGAGACTGCCCAGTCAGCAGTCCACTCAGGACACTGAGTTAATCCATCATATTGCAACATACAGTTGGACTGTCTCCCTCTGCCTGTTTATTGTGATCCCAGAACGACTCAGTTCGTCCTGTTCTTGGGACAGTTCCTCTTTTTCAGGAACTATCTATTTACTCACATTTCTGTATATCCACCCTTCCGCACTTACACACAGAGAAATATATATATATATTATAAACAGAATATACTTAATTTTAAAAAGTCAAAAACCCAAATATGTCAGCCACACAACCACGACCACCATGCTCAACCCCACACTATAGCCCAAGGTCAGAGAAAAAGGCAGCTATGCTATACGCCTGACTCTCTCTAAACGTGGGAGGCACACATAAGACTGCTTTGGTTTTTCTTAATATTTCCCTTTCATAGCTATCTTTTTAAAAGCTCCAACAACAGACGAATAGAATCAACAGGGAATTATCTCAGGTAGACCTACTGTTCTTTTTGGCTGCTTGGGTAAAAGTTATGAAAATCATCTTCCCAATCCCCAGACAACATCCTGTCCCTACCCAGCACCCCACTCCTCATGGCTCACAATGCAGCTAGAGAACAAAGACCATATTCATGGGAAGCACTGTTGACAGATGAGGTGAAGAAAGCTGCCTTCGCTGTGCCCCGATGTCTGTCTCCCATGGTAACTGTACACTCCTCATGTCTTTTCCTGTGTGGCACTTCAGACATCCCAAATAACTGCCCATCAACTTCCTAGTAAAACCAAGAGGCATAGAAGGCACTTTTCTCTACTACCCACGCTGTTCATGCAGAAAAAAATATTTAAAGTCTACAAGTTGAAAAAGGTTTCTTTTCTTTTTTATAAAGCAGCTACCCACATTAAAGAAAGACTGTTTAATTCTAGATCTACAGCTAGAAGATCAAAAATAGGAATAATTAAAGCCTGCAATGTAACTGTTAAGAAAGGCATTTTTATCTTCTTTGCCAAGCCTTTAAACAGGTGAACCACATATTTAAAGAAAGTAGTAAGATCTGAAAATCCCATTGGGAACTGTTTTTCTTGTTTAAGACATAATGAATCCAATCTTGAGAGACCACAGCGCAGGGTCTGTTAAGCTCTCCCACTGTCAGCTGAATAATTAACCAGCAAAGCTGGTGTGTAGGTGACTCCCTGTGATTCAGCTTCTTTCCTGTTTTGAAACAGAAGGTTACTAACCTCTGGAACATAATTTGGCAAAGTCAAGGAACGTCAGTTTTATGCAAACAGTATTTCCTTTTTGTGGCCTTCCTTTTCATCATCTGATATTTGATTTTTAAAAGTCTTATAAATACAATGAATCCCACTCAAGTACCCTTTCCAAATGCCCCAGAGAGAACATAGAATGAAAAAAAAAAGCGCCAAACCAAACAAATGTAAAATCTCCCTTTTCCAGGGTGGCTAGAGCCAAGCGACCTTTATGTCAAACTCCAAGAACAGTCTGACAATTTATATTCCAAGAAGAAGGTGAAGCAGGCACATTAAGGGCCACCATGTGCAAAATAAGACTTCGGGGGAAAATAATCTCATTACTTCCAAACCTGTTGGGTTTAAAAAAAAAAAAAACATGATTATACTTTTAAACTGTAACTTTAAAATATCTGAGTGCTTGGATGTTCTTGCTGTAATGTCTCCAGTTAAGAGGTGGTAGCTGTGGTTCCCCTTTCATCTAAAAGGAATCTAGACAGCTGACTATGGGATCATCCTTTTGTTGTGGGAACCTGTTCATCAGATTTTAAAACTAACTTATTCAGCCTTCTTCCCCACAGGTTGCAAACCACCTTCAAGCAGAGACAATGCGGGTCATTATCCTAACTTGACTGAAGGAAGAATTAAGCAATGAACTTAAAAATCAGACACAAAACCTGACCTGGAGCAGAAACTGTGCCTGGCTTGCTGGTGTCCCAAAAAAACTTTGCCTGGGTGTCAGACAGGGCTGTTGTCTACAACTGACCAGACAGGACATGTGGAGTTTGCAGAATGGAATACAAAAACTCAGTTCATTGTTGTAAAGGGGAAAAATGAACACCCATTCCAGAGCTGGCCAGCTTCCCTCAAGTTTAGTCAGATGGGATGATTTGTGGCTTTACGCTGTTGCTGCTGCTGCCACCTTCACCTGCCAGAGGTCAGGAGGAGCCACATAGCAGCCAGCCACGATTTCCTGATCTGCTCTTGGGCAGAGTGGAGGTGAGAGAAGGGGAAGGGTCAGCAGTGCTCCCCTGAACTCCTGTCCCCAGCTGGAAATCACTTTAGCTAAACCTGAGCTCCACTAGTGTAGAGAAAGGTGGTTAAACAGAGAGGGGCAAGTCCCCCAGACGGTCGTAACTGTTCCCCCCATGGCACCGTATTTCTAGACTCATCAGTCTCGGCTGTGCTCCTGGCGCTGGAACCCTCTGGGTACCTCAACTACTTTCTTTTTTAAAAAGTGTTTTGTTTGTTTGTTTAATTTATTGATTACAGAGAAAGGACAGAGAGAGAGAGAGAGAGAGAAAGGGGGCGGAGCGGAAAGCACCAACTCACAGTAGCTGCTTCTTCCATGTGCCTTGACCATGCAAACCCAGGGTTTCAGACCAGCAAGCTCAGCAGCGTTCCAGGTGGATGCTTTATCCTCTGCGCCACCACAGGTCAAGGACCCCAGCGACTTTCACTGGACAAACTCACAAATGAAGAAACAAGCAGAAAGGAGCAGTCCCGCGGGGAGAGTGATAGTCCCCCCCCCCCCCAATCAGGACTTCAACATTGTAGAACGTTTTATTTTACTCTGTTTCTTTCCACATCCTCCCAGTCCTAGAAAAGCATGTGCTCAGGACTCTTTCTTACCTCAAGACAAGCTACAGTACTGACTGGGAAACTTCTCTATCCTGACACCAACACTTCCAAAGGTTGGGGGTGACATTTATCTCTCTTTACTCAGGCTGCTCGATGCTCAGCACTCCAAGAACCTTTAGCATCAGTCTCCTTCTCTCTCAAAAAAGTCAAAGGCCTTGTGAAAACTGACCCCCAGGGGGGTCCTGCTGTCTTGGAGTTCCCAGCTCGGACATGAAGATTAGACCTTGGTGAGTCTGAAAGGCCAGTTTCAAATGGGCGGCGCGCGCACACACCGATGAGAGCTTGCCGGCTGCCGGTCTGGGTGGCAGCCACCTCTGTCGTGAGGGAAATGGCTCATTGTCAGTCCTCAAAAGACATTGCGAAAATACCTCACCAGAACCACAAAGTAGATATTCCTCTGAAGCCCCTGTATTCTTTGATAACGTAAACTCCAGGCTTTGATCACTGGTGTTACATCATGTTGCAGCCAATCTGTCTTTTCCAACAACCTGACCATCAGCCCAAGAGCTGCCTTCACCCCCTCCAACCCACTGTCTCTGATAAACTACAACAGTATGACACGTTCAACCAACCAGTGAATACCAGAGGTCATTTGGAGGATTAGCTTTCAGTTCTGCAAAACCTATACATCGAATTAAAAAGAAATAATAAATAGGTGTCATCAGGGTAAGGGCCTAACATAATAACTAATTTCAACAGGTGAATGAAATTGTTATTTTAAATTTTGGAAAACCCAAATGAGAAAAATTCAATCATTGAGAAGTCATATAAAATGTCATCGGTCAAATATTACAATGCAGACCCCTCTCACCTAGCCAGGTCCCATCATAACTCACTTTAAACTTATCACTAAGCAATTCTTCAAGGGATTTCAATAAATTTTTAGAAAATTGTTTTAGATTTTTTTTCCCAGGTAGGTCTTACACATTTTTTATTTAGTTTTTTCCTCGGTAGCTTAGGACTTTATATAAACATCATCTCTTTTTAACCTCTGACATTTTTGCAACTGCTATAAACCAGAGATTCTATTACTATGTATATACCCAAAAGAAATCAAAGCATGTATTCAGAAAAATATTTATATAAAAATTTTTATATGAGCTTTGCTTACAATAACCCCAAACTGAAAACTGCATTACCAGATGTACATAAATACATTTCTATACAAAAAGATACTACTTAGGAAATAACTTACATACATACATACATTCAGAATGAACTGCTGCTACACACAACACCATAGATAATCTTAAAGACATTATTCTGAGTGAATAAAAGCCAGACACAGGAGAGTGTATGCTTCATGATAGATTTACATAAAGTTCAAGAGCAGTCTACTATGACTGTTTCTGGGGGGGGGGGGGAGAATGACTGAAAAGGGCACAGAGAATCTTTTTGGAGTGATAAAAATGTTCTAGATCTTGATCTGAATGATGGTTACTAATGTATATACGTGAAAAATCTTTGAGCTGTCCACTGAATACTTGTACATTTAACTAGATAAATTATACTTAAAAGAAAACAACACAAACAAAACTTGTTTTGCCCTCTCCTTATGTTGTTATACTATTCTTTCATTTGGCCAGTAAGTGTATTAACTACATTCAGCTTCTTACTATTATTCACTGAGATTTTCTTTGAATCATAGTAGATGGTACATTTTTGTTACTGCTCCATGAGTATTTTATTATTCCATTAGTATAACTTTATTTTTAGATAGAGCTTGAAGTTTTTTATTCAAATAGAGTACTTTTCCTTTTTAAATGATATTTCTATTTCTGAGAGAACCATGCTAAAATTGTAGACTTGTCATTCATTTTATCTAGTAAGCGTTTGTTGACTTTCTAACCTTTGAGGACATATACATTAAGGGTTGACAGCAGAGTGTATAGAGTCAAAAACCTGGGTTTGAATCCTGTCTCTGCTCTCTATTAGCTCTCTGACACTGCGTATACTTCATGGCCTCTCTGTACCCCAGTTCCTATGTCATCAAAATGTGAATAATATAATACTTGCCCCATATATTTGCAATGAGTATTAAATGAGCACATGTGAAGTACTAGAATAATACTTGCAAATAATAAAAACTTAATAAATGTTAACTATTTTATGATAAGGCCTATGTTAAGCCCTAAAGCTATAATGATGAAAGAAAAAATACAAGAGATGGTCTGAGACTTCATGGGGCTGACATTGTAGTGGAGGAGACAGATGTTTTGTCAATCACAAATATAAATGTATAACTATAGCTGGGCTAAGTATAATAAAATAGAGACAACAGTATCATATGAGAATATAACAATGGGACAATCTATTTTGAGAGATTGGAGGTCTTCTTAAAAACATAATTATTTGGACTGAGAAGAATCTGGTTATGACTTTACAGTACAAAATAATTTCTTAAGCAAGTCACAGTAATCCATAAAATTTGACTGCATTAATTAAAAATATATATATTTTTTTAGAGGGAAAAAGGGACAGACAGACAGGAAAGGAGAGAGATGAGAAGCATCAATTCTTCGTTGCAGCACTTTAGTTGTTCATTGATTGCTGTCTCACATGTGTCTTGACTGGGGGGTTAAAGCTGAGCCAGTGACCCTTGCTCAAGCCAGCATCCCTTGGGCTCAAGCTAGCAACCTTGGGCTTCAAGCCAGTGACCTCTGTGCTCAAGTCAGCGATTATGGGATCATGTCTACAATCCCATGCTCAAACTAGCAACCCTGCACTCAAGGTGGATGAGCCAGCACTCAAGCCAGAGGAGCCCACACTCCAGCTGGTGACCTTGGGTTTTGAACCTGGGTCCTCAGCATCCCAGGTGCATACTCTATCCACTGTGCCACTGCCTGGTCAGGCTGATTGCATTATAATTTATAACATATAGTTCAGAAATGCCAAAAACAAAATGTAAAAAAGCAATCAAAAACAAAAGAAGATATTGTAACACATATGACTTACAAGAAGTTACTATCCGCCTGACCTGTGGTGGCGCAGTAGATATAGCATTGACCTGGAATGCTGAGGTCTCTGGTTCGAAACCCTGGGCTTGCCCAGTCAAGGCACATACAAGAAACAATTAATAGTTAATGCTTCCCGCTTCACCCTCCCTTCTTGCTCTCTCTCTTCTAAAATAAATAAATAAAATTAAAAAAAAAAGAAGTTACACTCAAATTTATAAAGAAATACAAAGTAATAAGAACAAGCCAAAATATACAGAAGTGTGGACAAATGACAGGAACTGAACATTCACATAATAAGATGGAATAGCAAAAAAAGATGTTCAACCTCATTAGTAAGCAAGGTAACACAAAACACTGCAGCAGTGAGATAAAATTTTCTACCTGATATGGCAAAAAATTTAAAGTCTTAACAGTCTCACAACTTGGCAATGGGAACTGTAGCATTTATCTAAAGGTAAATTAATACAATTAATTTGGTAAGTGGTGAGGTAATATCTAGTGAAACCAAATAGGCACATACTGATTCAGAGATTTTTTTGTTTGTTTTATGTACTTTTCTGAAGTGAGAAGTGAGGAGGAAGACAGACTCCTGCATGTGCCTGATGGGGATCCACTCGACATGCCCACCAGGGGGCGATGCTCTGCCCATTTGAGGCATTGCTCTGCTGCTCCTGGAGCCATTCTAGCACCTGAGGTGGAGGCCATGAAGCCATCCTCAGCACCAGGGCCAACTTTGCTCCAATAGAGCCTTGGATGCGGGAGGGGAAGAGAGAGACACAGAGAAAGGAGAGGGTGAAGGGTAGAGAAGCAGATGGCGCTTCTCCTATGTGCCCTGACCAGGGACTTCAACACAGTGGGCCGATGTTCTAATGTTGAGCCAACCGGCCAGGGCCTGATTCAGAGACTTTACTCCTGGGTATATCCTCTAGAACTAGTGCTTTCCAACCTTATCATATCATGGGCCACACTGGATTTTACCCAATATGTGAATTGCTGTTTTTCAACAGGGGAAATTTAATTCATTTATATATATTGTGACTACAATTATGATTGGATGTATTTCCACAAGCTTATTTTATTTCTCATGTATTGTACTTAAAAAAAAAAGCCCTAGCTGGTTAGCTCAGTCAGTTAAGAGCATCATCCTGAAACAACAAGGCTGCAGGTTCAATCCTCAATCGAGCACATACAGGAAACAACCAATGAATCACAACTGAGTGGAACAAAAAATAAATGCTACTTCCCTTCCCCCCCTCCCTTCTCTCTCCCTTCCTCTGTCTCTCTAAAGAAAAAAAAAAAAGTCAATCAATAAAAATAAAAAAATTAAGCTCTGGCTGGATAGCTCCATTGGTTGGACCATCATCATTAAGTGCAGGGTTGCTGGTTTGATCCCCCATCAGGGAACATACAGGAACAGCTTGATGTTCCTGTCTCTCTCTAGCTCCCTGCCTCTCTCTAAAAAAAAGAAAACCTTTGTTAGTTTTTTCTTTTCTGCCATATTTTAATTGATTTTGAATTCTTTGAATATTTTTCCTCTAGTAGTTTGGACATTATACATCCTATTTCTATTTTTTTCCTGTCATTATCCTTACATTTGAATATACATTTAACTATATATTTTTCTATGGATCTCTGGTACTTGTCAAAATATCTCTATATTATCCCTGAAAGGTTATCTACTGATTTGATACAATTCCAATTATTCTATTTTCACTTTCTTCTGTTCCAAATTATTTGGAATTTTAGTTCTTGGTTAGTTCTAGTAATTATTTTTATTTTGTGCTATCAAAAACTTTTTATATTTAACTTTTAATTTTACAGCTTATACTGGTTTACCATTTTGTTGTTACTTGTTGATCACTTTCTTAATTTTTCTTCTTGCAAGAAGCACTTTAGTATCTCTACTCAGAGAAGGTCTGTGAGTAGTAATCTTTCTATTCCTTGCATGTCAGTGATTTTGATTCTGTTCTTCAATCTTAATGTGAGGTTGGTTTAGCATACAATTGTAGTTCTCTGCAGCCATTTTCTTTCCTGCCGTTGGAAAACCAATCAATGCCCCCAAACAGCAATCATGTTGGTCTATTGCTATTCTTGTTTAGGTTTCACTGGAACAAGTATTTGTTGAGTCGCAACCATGCGCCGAGTACATTTCTAGGTGCTGGGGATATAGGCATGACTAAAACCCAGGCTGTGTTTACTCCCAACACAGCACCTGGGCTTCCTGCCAATGACTGGCTGAGGGTCCACCTCCTCAAAGGTAGCCAGTGCCTAGGCTGGTCAACAGGACAGTGTGATCTGATATTAAACAAATAAGCAAACAAAACAAAACAAAAACAATAAACAACAGCAACAAAATTGAGCTGTGCGGACTCAGTTCCTGTCCTTATTCATTTGAATGGGAAATGCTCAGAGAATGAAACTTTAAAAATAATGCTGCCTGCCCTTGGCCATCTGCCTGCCAAGGGCAGAGCTCGGGACATCTGGTCCCTCTGATAAATGCTCTGGGTCAGCTCTGAAAGACAAACCAGGTTTCTCACTACCACTTTTTGAGCAATGACATTTGGGAGAGGAAAGACTAGCTTCTTGGTCAAGTGATTCCCTGAAGAAAGGAAATAGGGCTGGGGTTGAGAGGAGCATTTATTAAATCACCTGGGGGACTTTTTAAAAATGCACACTCTGAGTCCTTACCCCCAGAGAGTTAGATTTGGTTTCTTGGGGATCCAAAGTGGTAGAGAGGGGATCAAATACACATGTTTGAAAAGTGTTTCAGGAAATTATCATCTTTATTTTATGTCTGACCACTCTGCCACCTTGTTATTGACAACCACTGATGTTATCTAACCTTGCCATTTTATAGATGGAGAGCATGGCCCCTGCAGAAAAAGTGATTGATTCGTCTAAGGCCACAGCTAGTTAACAGTGAAGCCATGATAAAACTCAAGAACACTTGATTCCGCCTGACCAGGCGGTGGCACAGTGGATAGAGCGTCGGTCTGGGATGCGGAAGACCCAGGTTCGAGACCCCGAGGTCACCAGCTTGAGCGTGGACCCATCTGGCTTGAGCTAAAAGCTCACTAGCTTGGACCCAAGGTCACTGGCTCCAGCAAGGGGTTGCTTGGTCTGCTGAAGGCCCGCGGTCAAGGCACACGTGAGAAAGCAATCAATGAACAACTATGGTGTCACAACAGCAACGAAAAACTAGTGATTGATGCTTCTCACCTCTTTCTGTTCCTGTCTTTCTGTCCCTGTCTATCCCTCTCTCTGACTCTCTCTCTGTCCCTGTAAAATAAAAAAATAATAATAATAAAAAAAGAACACTTGATTCCTAGACCAGTGCTTCCTCTGACATTACCCGTAATCCTCCTTTAACCCTTGCTTTTCTGGTAATCACCCTCATCATGGTCACCAGACCCTCTACCGGCCGCTTGACATAAAATTATCTCTCAAGTTTTTAGTAAATCCACAAGGCAAGTGTTATCTCTATTTTTTCACTTTCCATTCCTAGCCTTTGCCATATTGTACACCTTGGCATTTGGGACTCTATCCCAGCAAGCGCCTCTATTTCTTTTGTCCTTTGTTTGTTTGTTTCTTCATATCTTGCTATCCCCTGCAAATACCTCCTCATACACAGCCTCTCAAGGTGAAATCAAATCTGGCCCCACCCCCATTCTCCTTATATTATGGGGCTCCAGGATAGGGTGCATGGCCCATTGAACTTGCAATTCAATTCTCTTTCCTCCTCCTTTCAAAGCCCCCAAATGCTGTGAAAGATTTTACCACCTGCCCCCTGTACTTGCTACTGGTATCTACCAACCTACTTTCCTTTAGTCATTAATGATCTCAGCACCTAGCTGCTACCCACCCCTATTTCTGTCACCGTTCTTGGTGACTTAACCTTGTAGAATAGTGATCTATTCAATAATCTGTCCTCTGAGTTATGTGACTGCATCACCTCCAACAATCTTTAATCTCTATTATGTCTCAGGCATACTCTTGTGCTTGTGTGCCTAACCCTGTCATCACCACTCTCTGAATTAATCCACTGACCCTACCACCTTTATATAGACACAAAACAGCTACCATATATATGATATATTCTTTCCTTATATACGCACTTGCTTTCTTGTTCTGCTTAGTTTCATGGTTTAACATTATAATTACTGTTTTGTTAGTTCTCTAACTTTTCTTTCCTGTCCCTTTCCATCGAATTCATCTGGCAAAAACACATTCAAGATTAAATCTAGCCTGACCAGGTGGTGGCACAGTGGATAGAGCATCGGACTGGGACGCAGAGGATCCAGGTTCAAAACTCTGAGGTCGCTGGCTGAAGTGTGGAATCATAGACATGACCCCTAAGGTCACTGGATTGAAGGCCAAGGTTGCTGGCTTGAGCAAGGAATCACTTGCTCTGCTGTAGCCCCCCAGTCAAGGCACATATGAGAAAGCAATCAATGAACAACTAAGAAGACTAAGGAGCTGCGAGGAAGAATTGATGTTTCTCATCTCTTTCCCTTCCTGCCTGTCTGTCCCTATCGGTCCTTTTCTCTGTCTCTGTCACACACACACACACAAAAAGATTAATTATATAACCCCTATTTTGTAATTATACCTCAGATGCTCAATGTTATGGTAGAAAATGCAAAGGTACTGAGGGCTTACCTGAAACACACTGCTGTACACCCCAACCAGGAACTCAGAATGCTCAGCAGTTTTATGATACTTCTCTAATGTGCCCACCTTTGCCCCCTGTGAAAACATTGTTTCATACCTTTCCCTGCCTCCTTAAACTTTATACATGGCTGTCTTAACCAGAGTTCCCTAAAAACTGTGCCTGAATACAGGCTTACCAGAAGTTTGTTTATATGAGATGCCACCCAGGGATCCAGAGGGAGGACCAGAGGGTGGAATGGGAAAGGTGGGAGAGGAGGACACATGACTGAGGTGGTTGCTCCTATGAGCAACAGAGGAGTGATCCCACGGGGTCTTCTCAAGAGCCTGAGGGGGTGCAGCTCAGATTTCTCTACTGTGGGAATGAAATGGGTGGGCCTTTATCCATAGGTTTCTCTCTTCCATTGGTGAGGGGTGGCCCCTTACACTAATGCCCTTACATCCAGGCTGTCCCTGGAGGGGCCCAGTTGGTTCTGTGGGCATTCATATAGTAGGTTCAGGAAAGCCCAGGGCAGACACTGTGACATTGCGGCTAACGGCTGTAAAGAAGTGGTCCTTGCTGCAGCCATGAACTGAGAGTGTTCAGGAGTGAGGCTGAGAGGACCCCTGCACCTTCGTATCTGTCATGGATCCACTAAATTCAATGAATCTTTATTCAAGGCTGCAACCTCTGCCAGGACCTAATGCAAGACAGTAAATGAAACAAGCTCTTGTCCCCCTGCCCCAGCTGACCTCAAGGCCGTAATTGATATTTACCATATATTTCTATTGCCTAGTCCCCACTTTCCTCATTCTCAGTCAGCACTTAGCAGGTGTAAGTTGACTGCTTTATGTAGTGACAAAGACATTTATCTTCCAGGAGGCTTTATCTTTAATGCCTTGCCCTTATTAGGTCATGGATGTTGAATTGCCCATTTACCAGAGTTATTGAAAAAGAAAGTGCTGGAAATCACTGCTGTAGACATCCTGGGTTCAGACACAGACCTCCCTGCCCCCGCTGATTACCCAGCAGCAACCCAGCCTCAGGGCAATGGGCCCCCTGGAGTATTGAGGGTGTTGACCTGAGCAGGGTGTTGGTCTGAGCAGAGCGTAAGTAAGAAGTAAGAGGTAAAAAGCTTGAAGGTTAGAAGATGAGTAGTTTCAGAAGTTTGAATAGGAGTAAGATGGAATGCCAAAGACCTTCTTCACTAACTTCCCCAAAGGACCTATCTTTTCTTTCTTTATTTTTTTTTTTACAGGGACAGAGAGAGAGTCAGAGAGAGGGATAGATAGGGACAGACAGACAGTAACGGAGAGAGGTGAGAAGCATCAATCATTAGTTTTTCATTGCCTATAAAGCCAGTAGCCGGGGTCAAGGCCACCATCACAGCAGCCTGGCCCATGCAGGATCGCATTAGATTCGAACAGACGGTAATGAAACAACGAAGCCAAAAACTGGTGAGCCATCAGCTTTAATTCTAGCTTGCACCCAGCGGGCAAGCAAAAACACACACTGGGCTCCAAAACCCACTCATTCAGTGCTCACAAAGCTACTAACTTATCCGAGTTTCCTAGAATCAAAAGTTTCTAGCTCACCAGACTTATTTACCACTGTTTCCCATCTCCTTCTCTCTACACAAACTCTGCACAAACTAGCTTCTTCCTCAGCATTCCGCCATCTTGGCTGCTTCTCCTGGCCTCCATGTGGCCTTACTCTGCTCTACTCTCTATACTTATCTCAGAAACCCAGGAACCGAGAGAGAGATCAAGCTACTGGTCTGTCCCACTTTATAATGTGGGACCCTTAATCCAATCTACACACAAGGAACTCTCTGATACAAAGTCACCCATCTGAGGCATAATGGGATTCCTCAGGAGAGTGCACCACCCTACATCATCCAATCAGTCAACGGTGTGGGGAAAAGCTTACTCTTAAAACCAAGCCTTAGGCTATAACCACCCAGCCTGCCCACAGCCTGTCCCCAAACACACATTAATATCAACCAACTCCCATGTGGGCAGCGCCATCTTTAACAAAGTGAGCATAATATATTTTATCTGCCCAACATTGCCGTTGCAACACCATAGTTGTTCATTGATTGCTTTCTCACATGTTCCTTGACCGCAGGCCTTCAGCAGACCGAGCAACCCCTTGCTGGAGCCAGCGACCTTGGGTCCAAGCTGACGAGCTTTTGCTCAAGCCAGATGGGCCCACACTCAAGCTGGTGAGCTCGGGGTCTCAACCTGGGTCTTTCGCATCCCAATCCAACGCTCTATCCACTGTGCCACTGCCTGGTCAGGCAAGGACCTATCTTTTCTTGAGGACCTACTACGCAGGTAGTCTGGGTGACTTGTTTTCATGTAAGAGTGGCATTGTTACAAAAAATGTCCCCTCTTTTTACCAGGAGAAGCTGAAGCTCAGAGCAGGGCTCACCCCCAGGACTGACTCTGAAGACTGTCCTGTCTGCCCCATGCCCGGCTCTGGGAAGGCTTGTCTCTGAGGTGACATGTGAGAACATTCCTGCCAAGGCCAGGAGAGCTCAGCCCACTGGCCATGTGGGACGGCACACCCCCTGGGCCTCTCCCTCCCACCTTTCTCCTCTGTGGCTCTTTCCTTCTTTTCTCCCTGTCCTGTTGGGAGTGGGGCATCTTGGGCAGACCAACAAGTGTGATTTCTTCAAATCCATCTAATGACTGTAACTTCTCCTTCTTCAAGTCAGCCTTTTCCCACGAGCTTCCCTGTCCCCAGCAGCCAACTCGATCACCCTTTGCAGGGTTGGATGAAGTCGATGGGGCAATCAGCGAGTGCGATGGCCTCATCCTTCTGCGAGGAAAGCTGTGTCTGTGCTGGGAGCAGCAACACCACAGTACTGGACAGCTGATGGCTGTGGGTAGCAGAGGGGAGGGAGGGTGCAGGCAGAACCCAAATTAGAGACTCTTTCATCAGGAGAGGCAGGGACAGCAGCCAAGTCCCAGAGGGTGCCAGTCCCACTTGAAAGCCCTAAATCTGGGCATGTTTAGAGATTACAGCAGCACAGTGCAGGGCAGGAGGTCAGGTCTGACCACGGTTCACTTTTCAGAGCCCGTCGTTGGAAGAGACTGCGTGCATTTCCAGAGAGCCTGGCAAGGGAAGCTGTGGTCTAAGCAGAGCATCCCAGAGCAGGAGGGCCTACCTAAGCTCCCCTGTCCCTTTCTCCACCCTTTGGGGTCCCCACTGACCTTGCTTATGTCAGCACCTTGCATGTCCTACCTGTCCCAGCCACCTCTCCTCACGGCTCATTCCTGTGCTGTTTGCTGCCCCCCACGTCCTTGTCCTTCCCGATGCAGCCAGCACACATGCCACGCACCTGCAGCTGCCGCAGCTGGCAGGAGGAAAGGCTCGTGCTCAGTGGGCACCTTCTCGGGCCAGGGGGGGCCAGGAGCGTCCCCACTTCCCCATGGGTGGGCGGAGCACGCAGCCTCCGGGAGCGGAGCGGACACTCTGTACACTCTCTACCTGGAGTCTCATCTCTGCTACTTCAGCCACTGCCAGGCTGTGAGGCAAGTCACCAAGTGTCCCTCTGCGTCAATTTCCTCCTGCACAGAACAGAGATGGGATGGTGACGATGACACAACCTTCCTCCTAGGGTTATGTGGATGAAAGATGTAATATGCATGCAGTACTCAGAAAAGTGCAGAGTTGGTGTCTGTTTTGCTTTATTTCATTTACTCTTCAGGATAATACAATTTGTCACATTTTACAGGTGGGAAAACTGGGGCTCCAAAATGGATGACATACATGGAGCAGGAGCGGCAATGTGAAGCTCCAAAACATTGTGACTCTAAGGCCCATGCTCTTTTTCAGGGGTCCCCAAACTTTTACACAGGGGACTAGTTCACTGTCCCTCAGATGTTGGAGGGCCGCCACATACAGTACTCCTCTTACTGACCACCAATGAAAGAGGGGCCCCTTCCAGAGTAACGGGGGGCTGGATAAATGGCCTGAGGTGGCCGCAATTTGGCCCGCGGGCCATAGTTTGGGGACCTCTGCTCTTTTTGGTCTCTCGTTCAGAGACAGGGACAGAGAGGCAGGAAAACACTGCGCGGTGGAGCTTCCCTGGGCCCCAGCCAGAATGGGGACTCAAAGTGGTGCTACTTCGTTTTTACTTCTACTCAGCCTCCTGGAACCAAACCAGGGTGCAGAGCCAAACGTCCTGCTGCAAAAGAGGCCTGAGTCCAAACGAGAGGAACGCAGGAATAGAGACATAGGTGAGCGCTTCAGCGCTTTCCTTCTCCCCTCCCCGCAGCAGGGCCCCGTGGTAGCCTGGCCGCCTGCCGAGAAGCCATGGGCTCTGTGAAAGAAGGATGAGCTGCCGTGGAGCTTACACTGAAGCAGGATACAGTCTAGGCCGGAATCCCATTGGCATCCTCCCCTGGGCCTTCCTGAGGCTCTGTTCCTGCACAGAAAGCAGGTGAAGGGGTATGCACTGTGCGAGGCTCCCACCAGCCATGTTCTCTGAGCTCACCCAGTCCTTGCCTTTCTCCTGGTTTACTTCTGGCAGCCCTGTGCCAAGCATTCAATTAACCACCCTGCTTCTGCCTCCTTCCCAGCCAAATGGGTACCAGATGCACTGTGTAGACCTTGGACAAAGGGGGGAAGAAAAACTTTACTCAGGCAAATCAGCAGAGAAAACACAATTAGGCAAAGCAAACAGAGCTGAAGAGGCAGTAGGCAAGCCAAGCATCCAGGAGCCCACCTGCAACACATTTCCAGGAGCCCCTCAAAAACCATCATCTCTTAATGGGGGCCATATGGAAACGCCTGCCCGGCAAAGGGAGGCCCTGAGCACCGCAAATCAAGACAGCTGCTGTGCCAGGGGCTGGTGAAGTGGGAAGGGGTGAGTTTGCTTGTGTTCTGCCTACAGTCTCCAGGAAGGATGTAAGGCCTGTGGCTGCTGTAAAAACATGAGAACCTGGTGCCAAGTAGGGACCAGAAAGTTGGCCCAGCTCCTTTCCTATATTGCAATCTAGACCCGGCCAGAGCCAGGAGTTGCAATCACTGGCCAAGGGAGGGGTAGAGGCCCTTTCTTTGGGAGAAATCACTGCCGCTCAAATCACTGGTGTAGAAAGAGCAGCTGCCTCCCTGGGCGAGTTGTCTTGCTTGCAGCATTAGGTAGGCCTGGAGGGACTCAGCCACCAGCAGATACGTGGAGCCTTAGATGCTGTGGTCCTGCCACCCGTGGAAACTGCAGCTGAATGCAGTGCTCAGTCACCCCCCACCAACATTGCAGGTACTAAAGTGAGATGTGAAGAGCTGTCTCTTGCCTGACAGAGCACAGCCTTTCTGATCGGACAGACATAACCTCCAACCTCAGTTCCACTGCTTACAAGAAGCTATGCAACTTTCAGCAAGTTACTGAACCTCTCTGGGCTTGTTTTCTCACTTGTAAACTGGAGATGTATGCCTGACGTTAGGAAGAGTGAGGTATTTGCACGTATGGTGCTGAACACGTACCTGGCACACCACTGCACTCAATAAATGGCAGCAGCGTTGTGCTGACCTTATTAGAAGGACCTAAACACCTATAGAAATAAGGAGGTGGGAGAGGGAAGAGCGAACATGAAGAATAAATCTGTAGCTAAGGGGTGTGAGAAGATGAAAGAGCCACAGTTGGAAAAAACCCCAGCAAAATGTTGATAGAACTGCATTATCCACACCCTCTTACAAAAAGCAGAACAGAGCTCCGCCAGCTTATTAGCAGGGGGAGTGTTCTATTTTAAAAACCAAACCAGCCTGAAGCAGACATCAACTGTACTGCATCAAACATGGTGGAAATTATCATCCAGTTCTGTTTCTTTTCCATTTCCAGAGCCTTGCTTGATGCCTGAGCTGGTTCCCCACCCTTTCCCACGCCTTTCCCACACAGGGCTGCCTTTCCTCTTTCCTGTCCACCCTCCCTTCAGTACAGAAACGATACCAGATCAAAGTGGTGGGTTCCACCTGGAAAGGAAGGTTTCCAGGATCCTGCAGGGGCTTAGTTTCATGGCTCAGTCCCAGGAGCTGGTCCTGACAACACAAAGGTGTGGCCGACCTCCATGTTCACAGCTTCTGAGAACGGGTCTGACACCCCCACACCCCTAGAGGGCAGCCAGCATCCACCGTGAACTCTTCCTCAGAGCTGACCGGAGCTGTGGACCTCGAGCACTCAGGGAGAGCTGGAGGGGGAAGATACAAGGCAGAAACCTGAGTGAACAGGCCAGATGCTGTCACACCACAGATTTTGTGTTTTGTATCACCCACCCTAAGTGACTGCAAAAGCACAGTCACATTGGAATGGCTGAGTAAAGCACAATCACATTGCATTTTGGGCTGGCACATCCTTCCAAGTCCTTAAGTTACTCCCATGCTCAAGGCAGAATTTTGCCAAACTTCTCATAGAGCCTGCCACCTGTCTCAGAGCAAGGGTCGAAGAAGCCAAGCGCCACCACAGCGGACAGCTGTCTTGTCCAGATGGTTTCCCCAGTGTTTGCCCCAATGCCCGGCACCTACCCAGCACTCAGGAAATGCTTGTGAGTCTGACCTCCCCTGGTCTTCCGTGGATCCGACTGTGAGTCAGACAAATGGAAAAGATATCACAGGTAGACATTCGCAATGCTGTTCCATGGGGTGTCAAACTCAGGGTGACCGAGCTGTGTCCGGGAAGGTACGCAGAGACAGAACTGAGAGAATGCAAGGTGCAAGGAGTCAAGAGAAGATCTCAACTACAAAAACATTCACGGGTGTAGGCAAGGAGACACACTTAAAAGCGCTCCATGAAAAAAAAGATAAACACCTGGGAGCTTTATAAAACAAAAAGTCATTCCAAGCATTTAGGAGAGAGAGAGAAAGGGTGACTTCAAATTTTGCAATTTCCAATAGAATTACTTACCAACCTAGCTGTCCCTGCCCTTCTAACCCAGTTGCTAACAACAAAGAACATCTGCTTGCCACTTCAATACTGTCCAGGATGCTACCCACTGGGCACACAGCATGGCAGTTTATTGGATCCTCCCGTCCCACTGGTGTGCAGCTCGCCCTGTTAGAAGAAAAAGCTGAACTCCGGGCATAAGGTACAGCCTCCTTTCCTGATGCCAGGCACACACCAGTTTCCCAACTGGCCTTCTCCTTTGGTTTCTGGACTTTAATTCTCTGCTGAATGCAGGTTAGCCAGGCTGCTTACCTCTTAGTGAGAATTACCTCCACTAGGACATGTTTCAGGGAAATTCTCCCCCACTAAACTGAATGAAAGGTAGAATTCTTTGTTCTTGAAGGCTGCAAAAATAATACCACCTGAATGTGGAAGGGGGAGGCACAAGGCAGGTGATGAGGGATGAAACAAACTTAAGTTATAAAGCCAAGAAACGGATGCCATGTTTCAGCAATAACTACAAGAAAAGTCCTTATCAAATCCCCAGTATGCCTGCAGAGTGAGTAGCAGCCACCAAGGGGACATGGGGCTAAACAGATTTATTTCACCTCTTCTCCCAACCAGTGCAACATTTTCTAAACATACCTAACTTTTTCTAATCACTAAATAGCACACTCTAGTGCTAATTTTAGTCTCTAAGAGTGAGTCAACATGGGTATCTAGAGAGATAATAGCAATATTTAGTAATGTTAACTCATCAGTGCAAATAAATGCTTTCTTACTAACATACACTGTTCTTAATTCATGTTTTCCCACATAGTGTCCCTGAAAACCTTACATTTAAAAATCTAAGTCTCTTGTTTCTTCATAATTATTCACAGATAACTTGTGGCTTCAGCACTGAGAATTCTATGTAGTTGTTGTTCAATCACTTTAGTTCTCTCCTGATGAGTGTCACCTGCTTCCATTCCCTGGCATCTGATCTGTTTATGCAGCTTTGTTTTAATAGCCTAACCTTAGCCTTAGACATGGAGCTCTTGCTTGCATTTAGTTCATTAAAGTGCCAATCCATTGGCATCCTTTGAAGCACTGACTTTTGTCACTATTTTCCGTCTTTGATGCTCTGAGCATTGAAAAACAGACATCTCATTATTATGATTTCTTTTCAGGTTGTGCTTATTGAACTGTTACTATCTAATGAGCTACCTGGACTTCTATTTGCTACAGTTCCTCTGTTCAGCCTTGGCTTTGATTCTGCTTTTTTCTCTTCATCAATCTGTCCCATAGAAAGTTCAGCTTTTTCGCTATGTTTCCCTTTCAGAATAGAAAACAGTCTTCAGGATGTAGGATCTTTCAGAATAACTCCTAAACCATGTTTTCTGATTATGATGCAGTTACCTGAGTGACTAAGATACTAATTTCAGAGTTGCTATTATTCTCCCTCTTTATACACCAGAATCTGTTCAACTTCCTCTCTTTCTAATCAAAGAAGCTGAGTGATTGTCAGTATCCCGGAAGTTTTTTGCCCCAAGCCCATACAATTTTCTACTTATGGTGTGTGGGGTTTTGAACCTGTTATACTATTGAAGGTGACTCACACGGTCCATCTAAGGGCTGTTACGGTCAAAGAACTTCAGTTTAGTAACCAAACCAGAATTTTCAAAAGAACTCACCCCTCCTTCCCTTCCTCCTTTCCTTCCTTCCTCACACATTTCTTAATCATTTCTTGAACACCACCACAAACAATATACATCACAGGAACAATTCTTAAAACTGACTTTTCCCTTCTTTCTGCTTCTCTCATATATTCCATACCTCCGCCCCTCCTACAGCTTGCCTGCCACCTCTAAAGCTCAAAGAATACCTCTAAAATGGCAGTGACTCCCTTGGAAGGCAAGGGAAGAAAAAAAAAAACTGAGCAGAGGGAACTAAAAACCCAGAGTCCTCTTCTAAAGGAAATGGAAATGCTGGGAAATAGAAAAAGTATATGCAACATTTTTTTTTGTCATCACAAAAACAAATGCACATTGTGTTAATATGTACCCAAGTACTTTCTAGTCCCTCTCCCTTCTGATATGTGAAGGGGCAGGAGTGATAATGTACAGGTAAACGCTGCTGCTGGGGCTGGGGGTGGTCAGCAGGATGAAGTGATCCAGTGGGATTTGTTGCCTTGGGGAAGAGAGGTGAGTCAGGACAGCCCTCACACTATTTGTTACTGATATTATAGTGAGCCAGTGCCATAAAAAATCAGTAATATTAGAGATTTGAGAAAGGGGTCTACAAAGTGCCTGAGCTCACGTTTTAAACTATGCTATTTGGAACACCAAGCCATGTTTAAATATTTAGAGAAGGGGGACAGAGGAAGAGAAATAAAGTTTATGTTAAACAGGTAAAACATTTTTTGTTCGGTGCAGAATCCCTCAGAAACGTTAATACGGTAATACTACCGTATTTCCTCATGTATAAGACGCAACCTTTTCCAAAAACCTTGGGGTCTAAAAACTGGGTGCGTCTTGTACAGTGGTTGTAGATTTTTTTATTTGCATTTTCTATTTTTTCGTGTTTGTTTTTGTGCTCATTGTTGAAGACAGTGATTCGTCATCACACACAGATGAGGACTAGCTAAAGGGTGGGAATTTTGACAGTGATGAGTTGCATAAATTTTATGATGAATAAAACTTGAGTTCAATAACTTTATGTAATGCATTTTTTTCAAATTTTGGGCCCCATAATTAGGGTATGTCTTATACATGAGGAAATACAATAATTATATATCCTTAAGAGGAAGAAACCATAAAATATAGCTTAGTGTTTCTTTATTTGATCACAGAACTCTTTCTGAAACTCCTACTTCTTACAATATAATTTGGTAAGAGTGGATAGATATATTTGTATTTTTGTCTTTATTTTTATAGAGATTTTTTAGCTCCCAATGTTTTATTTGGTAACAATGTATAGAGTGGTTGAAAGGAGACTATAATAGGATGCAAGGCCTTTCTTTATGTTTAAGATAATGTAAACATTAGAGTTCAATTTTTCTAACTACTCTTTAAGCTGACTTAAAACAATGTATGCGCATTATCAAAAATTTGTAAAACACAGGTAATTATCTAGAAGATACTGAAAATCACATCAATAAGAGAGTGAATTCCATATTGTTATCATCCAGAGCTAATCGTCAGTATGTTGCGTATTTTCCCTGTATTTGTGTGTGTGTGTGTGTGTACACATAGCTTTTCAGCAAAATTAGGGTCATTTCATGTGTGAAACTATGCATCTTTTCTATTTATAATATTTTGAGCATGTTATTAAAATTTTTCAAAACTTTGTTTTTAATGGCTATTCCATGAAATGTAGTATTGAACCAAATCTAATTATTTCCATTTCACTGAACATCTAGGTTATTTCTAATTTTTTACTGTTATAAGTAATACTATGACGAACATCTTGTATAAACATCTTTGTTTTCATCTCTATTTATTTTCTCAGAATAGACACCGAACACTGTAATTGCTATATTAAAGAGTAGAGTCTGTTACATATTGCCAAATTGCTTTCAAGATTTTCAACTGAATCATCAGTTTTGTATAAAACAGCTATCTTACAACCCATTTGTATGAATTTTTATGACATTAGAATTTTAATTTTATTTATTTATGTAGTAATACTGTGTATAATGCAAAATTCAAAAATAAAATTAAATGCAGTGAAACTTCCCTTTCATATCTAACCTCCAGGAAACCCCTCACCCCATCCCCTCAGAAGCAATTGATACTTGTGAATACTTTCAAAGACATTTTGTGCACATGGGAGCAAATATATGTAAATATATTCTGTTCTTCAAAATCTTGCTTATTTCAGTTAAAAATATTACATGCTTCTCATCCCGTATTAGGATATAAAGGACATTTTCATCTAGTCTAACAGCTGCTTGGCATTTGACTATATAAAACATACAATTTTTAAAACCAATCCTCTATTAACAGATATTTGTGATATTACCAGGAAAAAAATACTAATATTTCACATGTATACAAAAATATCTATGCCAGTTCCTAGAAGCAGAATTGTTGTTTTAAAAGTGTGTGCAGTCAACCTGGCCTGTGATGGTACAGTGGATAGAGAGAGCATTGACCCAGAATGCTAAGGTCGCTGGTTTGAAAACCGAGGCTTGTTGGTCAAGGCATGTATGACCAGCAATCAACCAATGAACAACTAAAATGAAACAGCCACGAGCTGATAATTCTCATTCCCTGTCCCTCCCTCTCCTCTCTCTGTAAACTCAATAAATAAAATCTTTTAAAAAGTGTGCAATCAATAACTGCTAGATATTTTTAAAAAAATACCAAAGGGAGACAGTGCTGCTTTATATTCAAAGCAATAGTACGAGGGGCCTGTTTCCCCACCCTCATCTGGGGCTATGTTGGTAAATGATGGACTGGCTTTCAGGGGAGAGAAAAACTTGATTTGTAGCATTTGCCAATTTCCACGATATAAATACTTTCATCATAGCTGATTTTAAGCTATCAACATGAAATCACTGTATATGGAGTTGGGAAGAGCTGTCCGTCATTGTCTCTTACACTGTCCACACAGCATGTTAGCAAACATTTTAATCATCACCTGCCTGAAAAATGATATCGTGCATGAAATTGAGTATACTTTTATATATTTAAGAAATTTCTTTTTCTAGGAGTTGTTCCTTGTTCATTTTCTATTGCAGTAGGGGTTCTTTTCTTATTTGTGGAAGCACTTTATGCAATGGTTGTCAGTTTCTTATATAATTGGAACAGCAAATGTTTCCCTTGGTTTATTTATATGTTGAATTTACTTATGAAGGTTTTACCACAAAAAATTTTTTTACTTTTTTCTTTTTCCGGGACAGAGAGAGTCAGAGAGAGGGATAGACAGGGACAGACAGACAGGAATGAAGAGAGATGAAAAGCATCAATCATCAGTTTTTCCTTACGACACCTTAGTTGTTCATTGATTGCTTTCTCACATGTGCCTTGACCACAGGCCTTCAGAAGACCGAGCAACACCTTGCTGGAGCCAGCGACCTTGAGTCCAAGCTGACGAGCTTTTGCTCAAGCCAGAAGAGCCTGCGCTCAAGCTGGTGACCTCGGGGTCTCGAACCTGGGTCCTATAATATAATTGTATTTTTCATTTTTTTCTTTAAGCCACTAGAGTTCCAGGTTATTGTTAGGTCTTCTCTTTTCCAAGATTGAAAACATAATACTCATATGACTTCTCATACTTTTATAATTTTATTTTATTTTACTTATTATTTATTGTTGGTGTGTGTGTGTGTTTGTGTGTGTGTGTGTGTGTTTCTGAATTTAAAGCGGGGAGGCAGTCAGACAAACTCCCGCATGCGCCCAACTGGGATCCACCGGGCATGCCTACCAGGGGGCGATGCTCTGCCCATCTGGGGCTTTGCTCCATTGTGGTCAATGCCATTCTAGTGCCTGAGGCAGAAGCCATAGAGCTGTCCTCAGTGCCCAGAGCCAACTTTGTTCCAGTGGAGTCTTGGCTGTGGGAGGGGAAGAGAGAGACAGAGAGAAAAGAGAGGGGAAAGGGTGGAGCCAATGGGTGCCTTTCCTGTGTGCCCCAGCAGGGAATCGAATGCGGGACTTCCACATGCTGGGCCGATGTTCTACTGCTAAGCCAACCAGCCAGGGTCTTAATATTTTTTTTATACATAAAATTGTTGAGACATTTTCTTCTGGTCAGTGTTTCATTTTGAGTGGCACATTCTGTGCATGTCAATTGGGTCAAGTTTGTTGATAGTGCTGCTCAAATCTCCTATTTACTAATGTATTTTTTGTCTGCTAGTTCTATTAATTGAAATCTTCAACAACATTTGTGGGTTTCTTTTTTCTTTTTGGTTCAATCAGTTTTTGATTCATGTTTTCTGAAGGTCTGTGATGAGGTGCATACACATATAGCATTTATTTCTTGCTGCTATTCTGAGCCCTGCATCACAATGTAGTGGCATTCTTTTATTATTATTATTATTATTATTATTATTATTAATTTTAATGGGGTGACACCAATAAATCAGGGTACACATGTACAATGAAAACATCTCCAGATTATATTATCATTCAATTGTGTTGCATACCTGTCACCCAAAGTCAAATTGTCCTCTGTCACCTTCTATCTGGTTTTCCCTGTGCCCCTCCCCTCCTCCCTATCCCACCTTTCCCTCCCTCCCCCCACCCCGTAACCACCACTCTCTTGTCCATGTCTCATAGTCTCACTTTTATGTCCCAACTGTGTATGAAATCATGCTGTTCTCAGTTTTTTTCTGATTTACTTATTTCACTCCGTATAATGTTATCAAGGTCCATCCATTTTGTTGTAAATGATCCGATGTCATCATTTCTTATGGCTGAGTAGTATTCCATAGTATATATGTACTAAAGCTTTTTAATCCACTTGTCCTCTGACGGACACTTGGGCTGTTTACAGATCTTCGCTATTGTGAACATGTAGTGGCATTGTTTATTCCTGGAAATATTACTTGCTCTGAAGCCTACATTAGCTTATGTTAATTTAGTCACTCTAACTTTCTTTGCATTAGTGTTTATATGAATATCTTTGCATCTTTTATTTTAATATGTCTTTATATTAAAAGTGTGTTTTTGTAAACTATTACAAAGTTTGTTTTTATTTTTTATTCTATATCTTTTTTTTCATTGCAGTGCTTAGACCACTCATATATTGCTCACAAAAATTAGGGGATATTTCAAAATGAATATGAAGTGATAAAAAAAGAAGCATTTTATTTTTTTTATTAAACAAGAACATCAGAAAAGCTATCAACAAGTCAAAGAAAGTTGTTTGATTATGCAAAACCAACTTTTATTTCATTGGTGAAAATGGACTATACAAAAGGCTGAAAGTACTCGGCACGTTCCCTGACCTAATTTTTGTGAGAAGTGTATTTAATGTAATTATCAATATAGCTGGGTTTATAGCTAACATCTTCCTGTTTGTTTTCTATGTCAGATTTGTTCTTCCTTTGTCTTCTTTTCCTGCCTTCTTTTGGATTAATTGAATATTTTTTAGTACTCCATTTTATCTCTACTAGCTTAGTAACGATATCTCTTTAACTTTGGTGGTTGCTCTAAGTTTTACCATATATATCACTAATTTATCACAGTCTACCATTATATAATATTGTACAAATTTGCATATGGCTAAAGAATCATAAAACATTACGCTTCCATTTGCTGTCCCCATCCTTAGTTCCCATATAGTTTATGACTACATATATCTACATGTATGCTTCCTAGACCATTGGTACCATTTTTAATAGTCAATTATATTTACAGGACAGTGATAACTGGAAAAAATATCTCTTTTCTATTTATCCACATATTTACGATTTCCTGTACTCTTCATTTGTGTGTGTGTGTGTTTTCAAATTTCCATCAGAAAAACCATTTTACTTCAGTCTGGAAAGCTTCCTTCTACAAGGCTTTTCAATGCACATCCAGTAGCAATGTATTTTCTTGGCTTTCATTTGTCTGAAAGTATTTATTTTACCTTCATCTTTTAATGGTGTTTTTGTTAGGCTTAGATATAGGTTTAGACAGCTCTCTCCCCTTCTCCCTGCACTTTAATGGTGTTATTTGAAAGCATTCCTGAGGAGTTGACTGTCAATTTCTTTATTTCTCTACATGTAATGTGTATTTTTACTTCAGATGCTTTTAACCTTCTCTAACGGCCTTCCTTTTTAATGTTTCTGATCTAAGCCATTTTCCTTCTGTTTAAATAACTTTTTTTTTTTTTTTTTTTTAGGTGAGAGGAGGGGAAGTAGTGAGGCAGACTCCAGCATGCGCCCTGACCAGGATCCACCCGGCAACCCCATCTGGTGCTGATGCTTGAATCAATCAAGCTATCCTCAGTACCTGAGGTTCACGCTTGGACCAACTGAGCCACTGCCTGTGGGAGGGGAAGAGAGAGAGAAGGGGTAAGGGGAGGAGAAGAGAAGCAGATGGTCACTTCTCCTGTGTGCCATGACCGGGAATTGAACCTGGGATGTCCGCACACTGGGCTGATGCTTCACTTACTGAGCCAACCAGCCAGGGCCTGAATAACTTATTTTAACATTTCTTGCAAGGCAGGTCCACTGACAAGTAACACCTTCAATTTTTGTCTCAGAAAGTCTTTTTCTCCTGAAGCTATTTTCACAGGACATAGAATTGTAAGTTGGTATTGTTTCCTTCCTCTCCCATACTTGAAATATTTCACTCCACTCTCTTATTGCTTGTATTGTTTCTAGGGAGATGTTGGAAATAATTCTTATCTTTACTTCTCTACAGGTAAGGTACTTTCCCCCTCTGCTTTCACTTTATGTTTATCTTTTAAATTCTGCAGTTTGAATATGATATGCTTAGGTATAGCATTTTGTTTTGTTCTTAATTTATCCTGTTTGGTGTTCTCTAGCTTTGGAACTGTGACTTGCTGACATTAATTTTGGGAAAATCATTTATTATTGTTTCAAATACTGCTTCTGCTTCTTTCTCTCTTCTCCTTTTGTAGTTGTTGCAGTTCTCAGATATTCTATTCCAGTTTTTCCAGTTTAAAAATTTGATTTTAGAGAGAAAGGAAGGAAGGGAGATGGAGAGGGAGAGAGAGAGAGAAAGAGAAATAAACATCAATTTGATTTGTTGTTCAACCTATTTATGTACTCATTGGTTGATTCTTGTATGTGCCCTGACTGGGGATTAAACTTGCAACCTTGGTGTACTGGGATGACACTCTAACCAACTGAGCTAGCTACCTGGCCAGGGCCTCAGTTTTTTGTTTTTGTTTTTAATCTTTGCTTTCCGATTTCAAAAATTTCTATTCACACCTCCTGAAGCTCAGAGATACCTCCTTCAGTGTCCAGTCTATTAATGAGTCTACGGAAGGCATTCTTCATTTCTATTAGTGTTTTTGAATTCCAGAATTTCTTTTTCTTTCTTAGAATTTCTCTCTCTCTGCTTTCATTACCCCTCTGTTCTTGTATGTTGTCTTATTTTTTCATTAGTCCTCTTAGCATATTAATCATAGTTGTTTTAAATGTTTAATGTCTGTTAATTCCAACATCACTGCCATTTGTGAGTCAAATTCTAATGCTTGCTTTGTCTCTTTAAATTGTGTTTATTTGCCTTTTAAAGGCCTTGTAATTTTTTTTTTGTTGTTGTTGTTGAAAGCCAGATATGCTGTACTGAGTAAAAGAAACTCTGGTAAATAGGCCATTAGTGATTTGGTGGTAAGGAATGAGGAAAGGGGAAGTATGCTATAGTTCTATGATTAAGTCTCTGTCTTTTACTGACCCTGTACCTCCAGGCTGCGAACTTTACAAGGGCTTCTCAGCTGTTTTCCCCTCTTAGGTGGGACAGGATGGCTGAAGAGTGCTGGAGTTGGGTATTTCCCTTCCCCCAGGTTGGCTAGGCTCTAATAAGACCCCAATAGGTTAGGATCTAGTAAAACAGTTTATCTTATGGGCAGGCCTTATTAAGAGCAGAATGTTCTATCATATTTCAAAATAGTTCCTTCCCCCACCCCGTTTCAGAAGCATAACAGCATTTTTCTCCCTTACCACTAAAACTTGGTGGGGCTCCTAGACGTAAAAACTCGACCAAAGTATGGTGGTTCCTCTATTCTTGTCCCCTCCAGAATTTCTGGCTCTCACACTTGTTACAATACTGAACCTCCAGCAATTTGTCAATTACAGTATAAGTTACTACTTTGTATTGGTTTCCACCGAATTTCGGCTCTGGTTAGTTGTGAATCTCTGTACCCACATTTCTCCAATTTGAAGACCATGGTTTGCCCTAGAACCTCACTTCTTTGACAGATCTAAGAAGAGTTGTTTTGTTGTTCAGCTTTTTAATTATTGTTAGGACTGAGTGATGACTTTCAAACTCCTTATGCACCAAACCAGGAGCCTGGATGCTTTTAAAGATTTTCTCTTTATCACTGTTTTGCAGCAGTTTGATTATGATGTGCCTTGGTGTGATTTTGTTATATTTCTCCTGCTTGATGTTTATTGAGTTTCTTGGAACTGTGGGTTTAACGTTTATGTCAAATTTGAAAAAATCTTGGTCGTTTTATTCATTTTTGTCTGCTCCCTCCACAACTGCTCTCTTTCTGGGATTCCAATTACACATATGTTTGACTGCTTAACACTGCTCCAGAGCTCACAGATGCTTTGTTCATTATTTTCCTTTTTATTTTAAATAAACATTTATTTATTTATTTATTTATTTATTTAGTGGCAGAGACAGAGAGAGTCAGAGAGAGGGACAGATAGGGACAGACAGACAGGAAGGGAGAGAGATGAGAAACATCAATTCTTCGTTGCGGCTCCTTAGTTGTTCATTGATTGCTTTCTCATATGTGCCTTGACCGGAGGGTTCAGCAGACCGAGTGACCCCTTGCTCAAGCCAGTGCCCTTTGGCTCAAGCTGGTGAGCCTTGCTCAAACCAGATAAGCCCGCGTTCAAGCTAGTGACCTGGGGGTCTTGAACCTGGGTCCTCCACATCCCAGTCCGACGCTCTATCTACTGTGCCACCACCTGGTCAGGCTGTTCATTATTTTCAAGTCTGTTTCCTCAGTTTCAGTTTGGGTAAATATTTTTATAATTTTATAATATTTTATAATTTTCATTTAAAATACCATTTGGATTTATATTTCTATAACTTCCACTTAACTGATTTTTCCTTTTGCAGTGTCTAATCTGCTCTTAAGCCTAAATATTTTTTCATTTCTGATACTGTGTTTTTCATTGTCTGAAATTCTATTTAATTCTTTTTTTTCCATTTTCCTCTTCATTATGTCCCTGTTTTTCTTTAATTACTTGAACAAACAGAACATATTATAATAGCTGTTTTAAAATTCTGTTAATTTCATCACTTCTATCATTTCCAGGTTGTTTTTTTTTTTTTTTTTTTTTTTTTTACAGGGACAGAGAGAGAGTCAGAGAGGGATAGATAGGGACAGACAGGAACAGAGAGAGATGAGAAGCATCAATCATTAGTTTCTCGTTGTCCTTGCGACACCATAGTTGCAAGGACATTGCAACTTTCATTGATTGCTTTCTCACACGTGCCTTGACAGCGGGCCTTCAGCAGACTGAGCCACCCCTTGCTGGAGCCAGCGACCTTGGGTCCAAGCTGGCGAGCTTTTTCTCAAGCCAGATGGGCCCGCTGCTCAACCTGGCGACCTCGGGGTCTCGAACCTGTCTTCCACATCCCAGTCTGACGCTCTATCCTCTGCGCCACTGCCTGGTCAGGCCATTTTCAGGTTTATTTTTATTGATGCTCTTTCTCCAAGTTACGGATTGCATTTTCCTGATTCTTTGTATATCTAGTAATTTTTATTGGTGACCCAGACATTGTTTAACACAATGAATACTCAATTTTGTTGTATTCCTTTAAACAATGTTAAACATTTTCTTGCAGGTAGTTAACTTGCTCTCAACATTAAAAATATTTTTAAAAAGCCCTTTTTAAGGAGGCCTAGAGCAGGGGACCCCAAACTTTTTACACAGAGGGCCAGTTCACTGTCCCTCAGACGGTTGGAGAGCCGCCACATATAGTACTCCGTACACTGACCACCAATGAAAGAGGTGCCCCTTCGGGAAGTGTGGCGGGGCCGGATAAATGGCCTCAGGTGGCCGCAATTTGGCCAGTGGGCCATAGTTTGGGGACCTCTGGCCTAGAGGATATCCTGTTGAGAGCTGTTTTGCCCCGTTTCTAAGACTTTTTGAGGTCTCTACTGAATGCCCTCCAATTTACCGATCTCTCTTCATTTTGGCTGTACATCAGTCCAATAATTTCCAGTCCTGTGTGAGCTCTGGGAATTATTTCTTTCACAGTTTCTCTGTAATTATTTTACTTTGGAAGTTGATTTTACTCAACTTTGTGGGATGTCTTCCATTTATCTCCTTCTTATATTGGTGTTTCCCTTTAATTCTTTGAACAAACAGAGCATGCAGAGGTTGGTAATCGCTCAAAGACTTGAGGAACCCCTGTGCACACTTCTACAAGCAGGCAATCCCTCATGGACAGAAGCAGAAGAAGCTCTATCGGTGTTTAATGGAGACAGAGGGAGACACAGAAATGCTGTACCATGGTTTTTTTTGTTTTTTTTTTTTTACAGGGATAGAGAGAGAGAGAGAGAGTCAGAGAGAGGGATAGACAGACAGGAACGGAGAGAGATGAGAAATATCAATCATCAGTTTTTCGTTGCTGTTGCGACACCATAGTTGTTCATTGATTGCTTTCTCACATGTGCCTTGACCACGGGCCCTCAGCAGACTGAGCCACCCCTTGCTGGAGCCAGCAACCCTGGGTCCAAGCTGGCGAGCTTTTGCTCAAGCCAGATGGGCCTGCGCTGAAGCCGGCGAGCTCGGGGTCTTGAACCTGGGTCCTCCGCATCCCAGTCTGACGCTCTATCCACTACGCCACCGCCTGGTCAGGCGCTGTACCATGTTTTTGCTTTCAACTTCATGTTTCCCCAAAACAAAATATTTGTCTTAAAGATTTAGACCTTATTCCTAAAAATAAGCCATTTGGGACCACATTTAAGTCACTTTATATATAACATCAGTTTTCTGGCCTTTGCTTTATATCAAGCAGGGAACACATGGTGAAGGGGGTTAGTATGTGAGCCCAGCTTCTTCAAGTTATGTAAAATCCATTGTGCACTATATACTGTTGTGAATAGGGCTTAAACTTAAACCTCTATAATGTAGCTGGGTCAGTTCCCATCACCCATTGACACTGAAAAATTTAGGGATAATGAAACAATACTTCCAATCCCATCCCCTGTCTCCTATCACTCTGAACAAAAATACTCACAGGGAATATATTATCACAAAGACCTCTGACCATATCTCCAAATGTGACCTGGGTTATCTAACCCTTCTTATGTCAACAACCCAATTGTGTGACCAGCTCTGGCTATGGCATATCATGGCTGTGGAAAGAGAATCCACTGCCAAAGAGACTTCAACAGCAATTCTTACAGCCCTCCGCCCCCCAATAAATGGAACACTGCTGAATCCAGATAACATACCTAGTCCTGATTTCCCTTCTGCTGAAGATAGAAAAATTGGGAAAACAACATTTTTTGAGATGAAATAGTGGAAAGGAAATAGATGATACATAATCACTTTAAATGTTGGTATCAGCCGAGCTGGAAAAAAACCCCTGGCTAAATCCCATGGTGAAAATCTGCTAATTTTGAGGGGATTAAATCAATTGAATAATTTTGGATGGGCAGATAATGGAAGTAACTCTTCTGACAGTTAAACTACTCCAGGGAAGGAATGTTCATTTAAGTCTCTGGCAATGATTGCAGAAGAATTTGGTATTTTTTAAGCTACACAAATGGAACTGTTTCTTATGATACAATTTATATGTTTCTTATCATCTCTGCTTGCCAGTTGTAGTAACATTTTATTCAGATGCAAATTCATAGCTCAACTATTACTGTCTGAAAGCCATTAGATAGTATTAATCTCCCTATTTACCTTATCAAAAAAGGACCAAGACATGATTGGATCTGGTTGGTATAATAATCCCTATAAAATTTTTCCTTTTCCATTTTCAACACAGTGGCAAATCTCCGAGAATGATATTAATGTGTTTAGCAGAGGATAGTGGTCTGTGGGGTCAGTTTCAAGCTATGAGAAACATGAAACTTTCTCATTTCTCTTGCTTGCAACTTTCTGCCTGGTTGGCATGAACTGGAGAGAAATAAAGTTGTCAGGAGATACAGACAGGAAGGAGAAACAAAGGACATCTCATTGAGCACATCACTAAAACGCTTCCCTTGGGAACTGCTAGCTAGGTGCGCAAAAATGTGGAGAAAGCTGTGATGAGGAGCTGGGAGCTTGTCTGGGGCAGAGATGCGTGTTTAACTTTATTCCTCTATCCACAGTGCGTAGTACCCTGCTGGACAGAGCAGAAGCTCAACACATGGTATAAATGACCAGTGGCAGAACCCTGGGGAGCCCCCTCTCTCCAAGGAATGCGCCGTGCCCCTTTCCTGGCTGAAGTTGTGTTGAAGTGAAGGAAACAGACCCAGATGGAGCTCATTCCTCCTCTTCTCAAAGACATGTGTTCCCTGATGGACTTATCCTTTACCTTTGCGGCCAAATTATGAAGCCTTATTTTTACATCTTGCTTGAGAAGTAGCATATTTCCAGCAGAGGGAACAGCATGTGACAAAGTAAGAAGGGATAAGATTGCATAGTATGTTTAGAAACTGTTCTCTCTGTTTTCTTCCTTTCCTGTTTTAGTTGTCCAGAGCGAGTTCAGAGGGGAGAGTGAATCATATTCCTTTGTCCATGGCCTATGATCATAATTGGTCTGTTCAGGTTTCTTTCTTGTTTTATTTATATATATTTATTATTTTTTCCATAGACTGGCTTTTGGTTTGTGATATACTAAGGATATCATTGATAACAGATAACATCTGTGATAAAAAGCCACATAATTTTTTAAATTTAATTAAAAAAAAATTATTTAGTGAGAGGAGTGAAGGCAGAGACAGACTCCTACATGCGCTCTGACTGGGACCCACTTGGAAAGCCCACTAGAGGGCGATGCTCTGCCCATTGGGGCTAGTACTCCATTGCAACTGGAGCCATTGTGTAGTGCCTGAGGCGGAGGCCATGGAGCCATCCTCAGCACCCAGGGCCAGTTCACTCTAATTGAGCCTTGGCTGAAGGAGGGAGGAGAAGAGAGAGAGATAGAGAGAAGCTAGAGGAGAATGAAAAAAATGAAGCATATTTTAAAAGAGTCATATTCAGTGGTTGGATTCAGCCGGTTCAGCAGAAACGATACCTAATTTTTTGTTGAGTTCGGTAAACTGGTTGTTAAAATGGCACTTGTAAGCAGAGTTCTCTCTAAGGTGGGACCCTGGGCAGCCGCCCAATGTGGAAATCAAAAATTTACACTCCTTACTCTTTTTTAATGTTCATCTGCACAACAGCGTATTCTAAGTGCCCGTACTAATGTTCATTCCGTCCATAGGTGAAAAAAATTGCAAGTGAGGACACCAATCAAGAAGCAATATGAAAATATCTTAGAAAACAGTTTCATTGTTTTTTGTCAGGTATTATTTAATATCTTTTCATTAATATTTTAAAACTCTTTCTTATAACATAATCTAATATTGTGTACCTCTTTTATTGTTCTTATTTAAGTATTAAATGCATGAAAGAAACTACCTTTCGGTATATCTTTTTAATATATATTTAAAATGGTTATTAGGGCAGAGCACTGGTTGTTAAATTATTTGATTTCCACCACTGGTCATACTGACATTCTAGAACTGTGAAAGAAGTATCAAAGAACCTCTGCATTTAGTTTAGAAGGCGTGAACTGCTAACAAACCTATCCTCCTTCAAATAACAGCTATAAAACCTGAAAAAATACAAAGGGGAAAAACAAAGTATCTTAAGACTCTGGAGGTTGAAAGACACAGGCTGATAACACTGGGGAACAAAATTTTTGTTGCATCCACAAAAACACTTGTTCTTACCTAATTCGAGTGTGCTGATCTCAAATCTGACATTAGTTTTTCTCTGTGAGCTACAGTTTTATTTGCAATTCAAGATTTTAGGTTTTTATCTCATTATAAAATTTTCAACATTTAGTGTAACATAATGAAGTAGAATGTCTTCTTGGGCATTATCTTTGTGAAAATATTATAATTTATATAATGCAGTAAATACACTAATACACTAAAATATATGATTGTATCAGAATTTGTCTACAGTTTCAAAATAGAACATATTAAAACACTTATTTTAATCATAAAATTTGTGCAAAACTTATTTAAATTATATTCAGGCAAAAATTTGCATTTATAGCTCTTGCATTTGTGTACTTGTTAAGCACAATCTCATTTGATGCTCCAGCAGTAGTCTGCCATCATATTTCTGTCCCATCCATCGACCCTGATAAGGCTCTTCCATCATCTTCAGATCTTGATGAAAGCGTTCTCCCTGCTCATCACTAACAGCTCCAAGATTTTCGGGAAACTTATCAAGGTGACTGTTCAGGAAGTGAATCTTAACGCTCATGTTACATCCAATGTCGCAGAAAGCCAACAGCATCCTTTGAACCAGAAGTTCATAGTTTTCTGCTTTTTTGTTGCCAAGGAAGTTCTCTGTAACTGCCACAAAAGACTGCCATGCTGCTTTCTCCTCCTTATTCATCTTCCTGGCAAATTCTACCTCACATATGAGGGTTTGAATTTGAGGTTTATCAAATACACCTGCTTTTATCTTCTCAAAAGACAAGGCAGAAAAAACAGAAATAATATGTTGAAAGCATTCACTTTCTTTATTCAAGGCCTGAACAAACTGCTTCATTAAGCCAAGTTTGATGTGAAGTGGGGGAAAAATGATTCTGTCTCAATGAACTACAGGTTCATTCACAATATTTTGCATCCATACTTCCAGAGCTTCACGTTTTGGCCACTCCTTCTGTGTCCAGTGTTTCTCCCCAGCTCGGCTGTCCCACAAACACAAAGCAAGGATACTTCATGAAACCTCTCTGTTGTCCTAGCAGGAAATTGACCATGTTAAGATCCACACAAATGATCCAGTTATGCTCCTCATACTTCAGTAAGTCGAGGACAATTTTTATGTCATTATAATCTTTTCACAGATGAGTTGAATAACCAGTTGGAACCGCTGCATAAACATTACCGTTGTGTAGGAGAACACATTTCAGACTCCATGTAGAGCTGTCAAGAAATAGCCACCATTCTGTTGGACTGTAAGTGGTAACACCTAGCTGGCTTGAGAAGACTACTGGTATCATGACAGTAAACAAAGTGTTTGTCTTTGAAAAAAAAGTCCACAAAAATTTGTTCACGCTTCCTGAAATGGGATACTTTAGCTGACTGGTGAAGTACATTCTTTTCTTGAAGCTTGGAGGCTAATAACTCAGCTGCTTTCTTTGATAGGCCCAAATCTCTTACTAAGTCATTCAATCCGAGTTGGCTAAACTGCTGAGGGGCTAATGACTGCTTGGCATCAGAAGAAGACCCTTCAGATTCTACAACCATTTCCTCATGCATCTTATCAAAATACACTTGATCACCATGTTCACTTTCTTCATTCTTAGAAAAAATGAAACCATTGAAAACTGGAAACAGGAGTGTCTCAGAGTGTGGGATAGGTCATATTGCTGAAGGAATATTAGAATATGCAATCATATGCTATTTTTTCTTGCCAATGCCCTTTGTATGGATCAGACAGAAATAACAGTCACTGCTGTGGTCCTTAGGTTCACGCCTAACCATGGGAATACCAAAAGGCATTCCTTTGCATTTTCCTTTTGTCCAGTCACGAAGCATTTCATCATAATTTTGGCACACAATATGAGGAGCCCAATTCTTGTCTTGATCGCCAAGGGGAACTTGAAAATAGGCAATATATGCACGTGTCACAAATGATGAAATATTGTGCCTTTGACGTTGAAGTGTGTAACAACCACATATATAACAGAAGGTGCCAGGACTATTCTTACATTTACGCCTACTCGAAAAAGCCATGATTCAATCTTAAAACAAAATAAGAGGGTGTTTTTTATCATATAATAAGTTTTTACATTTAAAAACAACTACAATTATGTCAAAGTGATGTTTGTAAAACATTAATTGCCTTGTGGTTATGTTCAATCCAAGAGTCGTTGCCCTTTAACTCCAATTTAAAAACCAATTGATGCCATTAACTGTAACAAAAAGAAATTAAAATTGCATAAAAACTAGAGCATGCACCAAAGAACAGATTTCAGATTTGGAATCAGTGATATATAAATATATAGAAAAAGTTCTAAAACCTCATGCAACAGAAGATGAAAATAAAATTGTTCCCTAGTGTTATAGATGGAAGTTGAAAATTAGAGAAGTCACCAGCACAGAATATATTCTATGTTTTCGTCACTTTTCCCTAAGGTAAACAGAAGTGGTGGCGACAATACTAGATCACTAAAACTCCAGTAAGAAACCCATCAACTAACTGTCCAGTTAGCAAGGAATGGAGTATGGAACAACCACAGTCACTGAAGAATAAAGAGGGGACCTTGGAAAGGAGAAAGCCAGAAAAGTTTATACTTAATCTGTATATAGACTTAGCACAAGTCTATCACTGATCAATGCATCATGAATGCTAAGTAGAATTAGGAGCTTGGAGCTAAAACTTAGAGAACAAAATTAAGAATCAAGCCACCACCCAACACAGGCATAACATTATGCAATTTGAGTCTAATTGTTAATAAGTATGATCCTCCATGTTCCAGCTTTTGAGGTCAGAATGGGCTCAAATCACGCCTCAAGTAGGCTGTCAGGTTGATCACAGGATCTGATCATTATTAGCAGGACTGTGTTGGGATTTTTATGGCTTTAGCTGCCAACAGTTGTGGAAAGAAGAGTCAGTAATACAGTTTTAGTCATTAATTTATCTGTCATACCCCAAACCCCTACTGTGTTTCACAAAAATCCGGCCCTCAGTACTTACCAAAATGCCAGTCACTTACCTTAGCAGTACATAAATGTTCAATGGAAAGCTGGCCTGGGGTCCTAGAGAAAACTGCATTCAGTTCCTGGGCTGTGGGAGGGAGATATCCTACAGTCTTGGGACAGGCACCAGGTGGTTTTGCTGCTGCTATAGCCTCAGTGGCTAGCACAGTCCTGGCCCAGGACAAGTGCTTGCTTAATAAATATTTGTTGAACTGAGTTGAATGTATTTAAGGCCTTTGGAAAAAAATTCAGTGACTTCACCCCAATTCTCCACGGACATATATTTTCCTGCTACCTGTCGCCCGTAATGGGTGAAACCTGTAACTCCTGGCTGGGAGTTCCTCAGGCTTATGTAGATAGATAGTGGCAATGTGAACACTACTTTATACATATAGAGTAGGAGCTCCCATGTTTTTAATTCTTGTGCAAGATATAAATTCCTGCTGGAATCAGCACAGGTTGTATTCCTGGGCCCACACCATATCCACTGATATAAACAAATACTTTCCATACAACTAATTAGTTCCTAGGCATTTCCACAAGAGAAATGAAAATATGTGCCCTTGCAAAGAAAAATACAATTGTTCATAGTGGCCTTACTCATAACAGCCCCAAACTTAAAAGAAACTGAAATCACATACAGATAAACATTTTGGCATATCCACACAATGGAATACTCTACAGCAATAAAAAGTAACAAAGCTTTGGATAGATATAACAAAATAAATAGATCTAAAAAATATGCGGAAGAAAGGAAGCCAGATAGGAAGAGTACATGCTGCCCTGTCCGGATAGCTCAGCTGCTTGGAGCACCGCCCCGAGGCATAGAGAGAGGTTGCCAGTTTGATCCTGGTCAGGGAGCCTGCAGTAACAGATCTATGTTCCAGTCTCTCTCTCTTTCTCTCTCTCCCCATTCCTTCCTCACTAAAATCATTAAATTAAAAAAAAATTAAAGAGAGTACATACTGTATGCTTTCCATTTAAATGAAATTCTAGGATATGCAAACTAAGTTATAATGGCAGAAAACAAATCAATGGTTGCCTGGGGCCAGGGGTGGGAGGGATTGACTGCATGGGAGCTTTTGGGATGGTGAAGTGTTCTACATCTTGACTGTAATGGAGATTTCATGGAAATGTGTATACATATTTGAAAAATTGAATTGTACAAATAAAATAATTATATTTCTTTGTATGCAAATTGAATCTCAATAAAAATTGACCAGAAATAAAAAATAAATTCTAGGGTTTATTTTTGTTTTTTTTTTCTTTTTTAGCGAGAGAGACAGAGACAGAGAGACAGACAGAGAGTGGGACAGACAGGAACGGACAGACAGGCAGGCAGAAAGAGAGATGAGAAGCATCAATTCTTCATTGTGGCACCCTAGTTGTTCATCGATTGCTTTCTCATATGTGCCTTAACAGGGGTGGGGGGAGCTACAGCAGAGTGAGTGAGCCCTTGCTCAAGACAGTGACCTTGAACTCAAGCCAGTGACCTTTGGGTTCAAGCCAGAGACCAAGGGGTCATGTCTATGATCCTGTGCTCAAGCCAGTGACCCCGTGCTCAAGCTGGTGACCTCAGGGTTTCGAATCTGAGTCCTCTGTATCCCAGTCTGATGCTCTATCCACTGCGCCACCACCTGGACTAGCTAAATTCCAGTTTTTATACATAGTTTTTAGACAGCTAGATATCACCATCTAGGGTGGTACATTGCAATGGAGCAAGGTATGACATTTCAAGGCCTGAGCTCTAGCCAGCTGCTGGACCAGAGCCCTGGGACTGACTTCCTCTTACACTCAATGACATCCCAGGTCTAGAAGTCCCCTAGTCTGAACGTTTCTGTTTACAGAAGCCTACCCTAGTGTTAGGAGATGATGATGGCGTCTTGGCTAACAAGGAAGTCCCACAAAGAGCTGCTGAATTCCCAGAGTCTGGCACAGTATCTTTGAATGAATGAATAAGACAAAAGTAAAAGAAGAGTATTCCCAGAGGAAGAAAACCTTAGATCTCTAGACCAGTACATCTGCAAGGACGGAGAGAGTCAGCGGTGGAGGGTGAGAAAACCAGTGGCTTTGAAGACAGCCATCAGGTCAGGAAGTGCCTCGTACTGGATCTCAGAGCAAGCCCCAGCTGGGAAGTGCGTAACTCCAGCATTTGCAAGTCCTGGTGGTGTCTTTCCTCACTGGTTTCAGTGGGCCATGCAAATAGAGCAATCCCCACCACAGCAAATTTCCTAGTGAGGGAAATTTTATTTCGCGTGAACCTACAACTCCCAACAAAATGTATCTCCAGCCAGCGCCAGCCTGTAAAGTACAACTCTCATTCCAGCAAACCTCCTTGTGAAGCACCTGGCCTCTGCCAGGATGCTCACAGGCAGGTCTATTTTCTCTGGACCCCTGTGTCTCCTGTTTCCCACCACAGAGATGTATGCACATCCTGAATCAACTAATCGGCATGAGTTCCTTCTTAATGACAACCAACAAAGGCATCCTAAACATGGCTTGACATAGCTTGCACAGCTCTTGCTTCATCCACACTCCTCTTGGCTCACATGTAACCCATCTGTTAATGGAAAATTAATGACACACAGTGTGTCATATGTGCCCATATGTTCTCTGTAGGATTCAAGCTAGAAGTCATGCTTTAGGGGAAGCTCTCCACTTAATAAAAGATTCCATCCCTTGGCTCCCTGGAAAAACATCTGATCAGAAATAGCAAAATATCCTACTAAGTAAACCAACATGATAAAAGAAAACCATTAGCACAATTAAGCTGCAGATGTTGGAAACAGTGATGGAGAGGCTTTATGTGGGGGTGTAAGACCACCTCAGAGAAACCAGCCATGCTTTGAGGAGGGTAGGACATGGAACATTTTTGCTTCACCTCAAAAGCCTGTGATGCTGTGAATTAACAGGTGGCCAATTACCTTAAGGGGCATATTTCTTTGACAGACTGCTAGTAGCTTTCCCAAAGGTAATAGTACTGGCAGGGGAATTTCTTGGATCCCCAACATTGATTCTTTTGAACTACTAGGTAAAGGATAACCATATTTTGGGGTATTTCCACCACTTCCTGGGATGGCACGTGTATTACCACCCCTTCTCAATTCAAGTGAGCATCATTGGTAAGGGTTTGGATTGAAGATCATGAGACCTGCCTTCTACCCCTGGCTCTACCAAGGAGTGGCCACATGGCCTTAGATAAGTCACTTACCTTTTCTGAGCCTCACAAGTAGTTAGATCACTTGGTATTTCCCTAGTTCCTTCAGGGTCTTTCCATATTGTTTTAATTTTATTTTCTACAATGTTCCTTTAACTTGTCTTTTAGTAGCAACCTTTAACCTGGTTCCTAGTAGAGACCAATGCTGCTGTTTGACCTGCACTGAAGCAAATGCTGCTGCTTCCAAATGGCATTTGATCAATTTTAATGAAATGAACAATTACCGCATGTGTAAACAAATTCCTGACTCCTTCCAGCATGTCGGCTCTTTGTGGGCTGCTATTGTTTCCCATCAAACAGGCATGTTAGAATTAATTTAAACTGTGCTCAGTTACCCAGGACTTATTCAGAACTTTCTATGTATCAGGCATTAAAAATTCAGGTCCACCCCTGACCAGTTGGTGACACAGTGGGTAGAGCATCAGACTGGGATGTGGAGGACCCAGGTTTGAAACCCTGAGGTCGCCAGCTTGAGCGCAGGCTCATCTGGTTTGAGCAAAGCTCACCAGCTTGAGTGAGGGGTCTCTGGCTTGAGCATAGGATCATAGATATGACTCCATGGTTGCTGGCTTGAGCCCAAAGGTTGCTGGCTTGAAGCCCAAGGTTACTGGCTTGAGCAAGGGGTCAGTCGCTCTGCTGTAGCCCCCTGGTCAAGGCAATATGAGAAAGCAATCACTGAACAACTAAGGAGCTACAACAAAGAAACTAATGCTTCTCATCTCTCTCCCTTCCTGTCTGTCCCTATCTGTCCTTCTCTCTGATTCTGCCTCTGTCAAAAAAAAAGGAATTCAGGTCCACGAAGTGACCAATGACATATGACAAGACCTCTGCTCATAAGAAACCTTTAACTGTTTCCTTAACCTAGTCTGTGACTACACAGATTTAAATAAGGAAAGTTTAACATAAAGAATTATTCACTTATGATAAAACACTAATTATGGCATAAGAGAACTTTATAGGGTACCATGGGGCTAAGAGAGAGTACCCAAGGAAGAATAAACTTGGAAGAGAATCCCCCTCCTGAAGGCTGATGTTCCCATCTCATTGGAGAAGGTGTAGTTGAAGTAAATTGGATGGAGGACAAGTCTGTTGGTTTGCCCAGGCAAGAGCTGGTCCATAGTCACTGGGAGAGCAGGAAACAACCCTCCAGGAAGTAGGTAAGCAACAGCCAATATCCAGAGAGTGCCATTCTTTGTAGGAGGCTTGGCACACTCACTGTTTATGGCAGGACTGCAATCTCTGGGGCAGCGGGCTTGTGAACAGGGGGAATCAGGGCACAGGTGAGTTACAGCTGGTGGGCAGGAGAGTGGGCACGCAGAGGGGGTGGAGGGAGTTCCCTGGGCTAGACGCCTCGAGCATGCAGTCTCTGTTGAGGGCCACAGGAAAGTGCTCACCAAGCTGGCTACAGGACTGTGTGTTCTGGACCCACAGTTGGGCAGAGCACCACCAGATGCCCTCAAAGCCACACTGGAGTTCAACAGGGCAGCTGGTGGAGCCTGCAGAAGAAACCCTTTCCCCCTGCACTGTCTCTCCAGCACCATCCACTGGGAAAGGAGACCTTACAGGGGTTCCAACTATTAAAGGGGACATTCAGAGCCGAGGCAAGAACTGATCCCTAAACTGGGGCTCAGAAATTCAGAGTATACCTGTGTGATCTTGAGGAGGCAACTTACTGTGTTTATTCATCTATAAAATGGAAACAATACTTATCCAATCTAATAAACAAGAATCTTGTGAGGATCTGATAAGATCAGGACAATGAAAGGGTTTTGTGAACTGTTTAGTGCAACACATTCCAGGGGGTCTTTGCTGTGCTAGTTGTGTTCAGTATTACATCTGCAGCCCCATCAAGCTGGGGGATGCTCCACCTGGTGTTAAGGCCACGGAGATGAGATCCTATCTTATTTATTTTGAATTCCTGGCACCTAACACACTAACTGGCACAGAGTGAGCAGTTAATGAGTGTTTGTTACCAGAACTAGACTGCTTTACTCATTTATTGATAGTCTCATTAGAGGAGGAGTTGAAGCCGAAGGTAACGCTGTGCCTGACCAGGACTAACTGTGGCTCCTCAGACGGCCTGCGCTGAGGCTTCCAATCCCTCTTCCCACCACAGGAAGCTGCGGAGGAGTCAGTAGGGAGAGCTTCTGCCCCCGGAACAGCCTCTTCCTGGGGCAATACCTTTACTGGAGGTCCCAATACTCAAGCAGGACAAGAGAATTCCAGCGGGACCTTACTTGCTGGCCTATTAAATAGTTGATGAATAAATAAGTGTATAAGTGAAGGAATAGACAGAGTTGTCCAGTTAAGCTCCTGCCCAGCATCCTATTTGAATGATAATCATAAGACTACCAAAATGCATTTTCCTTAAATATAACGCCTTAAAAACAGACACACAGATCACTGTCCATTTTTCTCCACTATTCTCTTCTTATTTTAAAAATAAATGAAGAAATCAAGGTATATATTCAAAGCAACTGATTTATTCAGTTATTTATTGTACTTGTGCAGCAGGAACCTCTTAGAATATAGCAGAGCTCTGTCTGGCCATCTTGGGCACTGCTGTGTAAGGTCTGAAGCTGTCTGATTTCTGAAGAGTCTGTCTTTGCACGAAGGGCAAGTTCCTGGTGGTCTGTGCTCCCACCCTGTCTGTCCTGGGACTGCTGCTGATTCATGTAGAGAGGAAGCTGGGAACAAGCTGTGGCTGGAGGGGACAAAAACTGAGGACCTGCTGATGGGTCTGGGAGAGAAGCCTCCACCATCTGGCCTTCCTCCCCCACAAGGGCAGTCCTGAAGGAGAAGCAGGAAAAGGAAAGCAAATTTAATTACTCTGAAACATATCCCGAGATATTTCAGAGATCCCTGCAGGGGGTCGAAATGCTCTTTAAAGCTAACCATCACATAAAATTAGAAAAAATATTTTGTCCCTCCTATAACACATTTTGTGGATGAAGTTTAGCCATTAAGCACATAGCTTTGGGCCTGCTGATGGTTAACTGTCTGAGGCAGAAACAACTTGGTTTGCTCCGCTTTTGATACACACTGGAATGGGTTAAATATTTGGTGGTAGGGAGGTGAAACTAACACATGAAAGAAGTCTTTCATTCATTCCCCCTAGAAGCAAATCCTATGGGTTTCATATGATGTGCCAGACCCTCTTGTAGGTAACTAAACAGATTTAGAAAAGAAGGCACAAAAGTAGCCCTGAAGTGGCTTGGATGTCTGTTACTGGAGCACATAAGAGTAACTTGATCAGTCAGTTAATCTAATCCCGCTTTTTCTCCATTTCCTACTTGGCCATGTTGCACTGTAAACGTTTAGTCTGGAAAGAGGAAGAATAGTTTTTGATTGTTCTTCTCCTCCCACATATTCAGCAGTCAAAAGACAGGCTACCAAAGGTACATTCATACCTTCTTAGCTTCCTAGGGAGCTGGAGGGAGAAGTTCAAGTTCTCACTCAGAGGCCTTGGCCAGTTGTCTCAGCAGTAAAGTGTCAGCCCAGAGTATGGATGTCCCAAATTCAATTCCCAGTCAGTGCACACAGAAGCGACCATTTGTTTCTCCACTTCTTCCCCTTCTCTCTTGCTCTCTTTTCTCCTCCTGAAGCCATGGCTTGAATGGTTCGAGCAAGTTAGCCCTGGGCACTGAGGATGGCTCCATGGCTTCCACCTCAGGTGCTAAAATAGCTTGGTTGCTGAGCAACAGAGAAGCAGCTCCAGATGGACAGAGTATCGTCCAGTAGGGTGCTTGTTGGGTGGATCTCAGCTGGGTTCTGTGCGGGAGCTGGTCTGTCTGCCTTCCCGCCTCTCACTTAAAAAAATAAAATTCTCACTTAGAAATGTAGAGGAAGGTAAGTATGAGGTCACTTTCTATCCTGCTAGGAACTGGTCTCACTGGTCTATTTGGTCTATTGTAGCAGGTGAGTAGCCAGTGAGCCTTTAAAATGGACTCAGCAATGTCTCCCCCCTGTTTTCAGAGAAGTGGATATTTTGGTTATTGAGAATGGATGGCTAGTGTCAAGATGATCTTCAGAGGGAGTGGGAGTCATTGATTTTAAAGCCTTCTTCTCTTACTCAGTGCCCACTTGAGAGTTGAAAGGTATGAATGATGCCTTTGATATTTATGCCATAGCTTTCTACACATTAACCACTGAAAAATAAGACAGATTTGCTAAGAGGAGCTATAGGGGCAAAGGAGAAATTGTGATTGCATTTAATGGTACTCGACTAGAGAACCTTTAAATGTCCAAATCATGTCCTGCCAATCACACCTCAACCCTTGACATTTTCAAGGCAGCTGCATACAGAAAGACTAGCAGCAAATGAAACACAAAGTGACCACTTTATTATTACCTTTCAGAGCTTAAAACCTAAGAGCTTGAAACTTTACCTAAGGCTCGGTATAGAGTACATGGTTCACTCGTAGGACTTAAGAAGGACCCTTCTGCCCTCCTCCCCTACTTACCTCAGCTTCACCTCAAATTTTGAACTACGAGTCCCTTCAGCCACACGGCACAAAACTCAAGCAATGATGTACTACTGAGGCAGAGAAAGGTAGCGGCTAGGCCCCTAAGGGATCCTTGGTTCTCCTGGCAATTCTAACTCATGGAATAAATGCAGGAAGTGTAACAGAGGATCACCACAAGCAGATATGGTCTTTTATAGTGCTCTGTCCATCAGCAAACATGGCAAACCAATAGTTTATAATTGATGAAGCAGGACGGTAAGCTATTCCCCATTTGAGACATGGGGGAGCTAGAAAGCAAAACTGGAAATTAGATGAAAACCAGAAACATCCCTTTCCCCACAAAACACTCACCCTCTCCTCACAAAAACCCTATACAGATAACCTTACGCAGTGAGGTGTATTTTAGTAAAACTTAAAATATACAGTTCGCTTAGAAAGCTGATGAAATGAGTAATTATTTAATTAGAGAATTTTTCATTACTCAAAAAACATAATTTCATAGAAAGAAATTTTGACTTTGTGAGGTCCTACCTTTTCAGGCAGACCCTTTTGAAATCCTGGAGCCCCCAGAGTGGACTATAGAGCTAAACATAAAAATTAATAAAGTGATTTTGAAATTATCCTGATTACAAATTTAACTGAAAGTGTAAACTAAAGAAAAGGGGCCCAAAAGTATAAACGCATTGATAGGAATGCTATTAACCAAGAAAAATGATGCAGGACAAATCAGAGATGGAAGGAGTGGCTCCCAGAAGCCAGCAGAGGAAAAACATCGCACTGTAAAATCAGCACATTTGGGCAAATTCTCCTGTACTGTCTGAAGGACTTCCCTTGCAGATGGTGGTCACACTCTACTCGCCCACCAGTTCAGGAAACCTATCAGCACATCTGAGCCTACTCAGAACTTCAAGGGAGGTGAATAGCAAAGGTGCCACACCCAGAGTCCTTCAAGCCTGATCTGGGGAATTGGCAAGTCCAGAAAGCCGATGTACCCAAGCTTGCCGACGTTTTATTACTACTCTAGTCAGTTTAGCTCACACAAGCACAGAACATATCTCTTCTTCTGTTTCTTCTTCTTTTTAAAAAAAATTTTTATCGAGACAAAGACAGAGAGAAGGACAGACAGGAAGGGAAAGAGATGAGAAGCATCAATTCTTTGTTGAAGCACCTTAGTTGCTCATTGATTGCTTTCTCCTACGTGCCTTGACTGGGGAACTTCAGCCGAGCCACTGACCCTTTGCTCAAGCCAGTGACCTTGGACTCAAGCCAATGACCTTGGGCTTTTAGCCAGCGGCCTTTGGGCTCAAGCTAGCGACCATGGGGCTATGTCTATGATTTGATACTCAAGCCAGTGACCCTGTTCCCAAGTGGCAATCTTGGGGTTATGAACCTGGGTCCCCTGCGTCCCATGCTGACATTCTATCCACTGCATAGAACATACTTCTCAGTATGAAACAATAAAACTCTGACAAAGGGGGCCTGTTCAGCCATGAGGTAGAAAGGTGCTATAAATTATCATTCTATCAAGAAGAAACTGATCCCTCATGTTTGACAGAATGGTTTGGCCGCAGAGGGAAACCTGAAGTGACACACAACAGCTTTCTGCCTGCTCTCTGCATCTTCTTGTGTGCACTCTGCATTATCTACGTGAACTTGTTCAGATGTTTGTCCAGCCTGCATATTTGTGGTATCTTGGAACAATCTTATAAGGGGAAACTTCTTTCTGAAACTTTGTCATTGAATTGCCCCACATTAGTGGAGAAAGCCTCTTTGTAGGCTCACAAAATCTATCCATATTCAACATACATCTTCATGTAACATTATACTGAGATGTCTTTCTGGACACTTCATTTGATCTGCTTACATAAATCCCCTCTGAAGTTGGGAGACATGCAGTGCTACTTCAGTCTTTGCAGCATTAGTACCAGAAGCATGTCTAGATCAGCGTCATGACGATCATAAATCTCACAACAGTGAGAGAACTTGGTACTGTGCAAGTAAGAGAGACAGAAGGAGAAAAACTACTTATAGATTTCATTGATTCATTCAGCCAATATTTCTTAAGTACCCTGATGTTCACAGGACTACTTACATCAGCATGTAACAGAGTGAGAGGCTGGATCACAAAGGTGAGCGCATGGCCCGGGATATATGAGTCACCGCTTTCTCTGATCATTTGGAAAATTACTGTGCTCTGCTGCCAAAGCCTAACCGTATTCCCGGACAGGGAGGGATGCTGGAGCTTCCAATGTTGAAGTATTAGAGCAGCCTGTTTCTTGTGACAGCTTTTTGCTTTGTTAAGGGGTAGCCTGGTTGAACCTGTAGGAAGAATCTGAAATGTGGACTAGAAATAGCACAAAAGAAATATGGCAATCTCAGAAACAAGGAGATATGGGGAAAAACCTTGAGAAATCACTGAGCTCTGTCCGTGCCTCCCAGCTAATCTACATTCATTACAGATGAGAAAAACCCTACTACTGGCTTTTCCTTAAAACAATTTAGGTAGGATGAATGTACTCTTTAAACTCAGATTCAGAAATAAATGCAACTATTAAATTTACTATTAACTGCTTTTTCCTTCTTTCCTTTACTTAGATTCCTTTGAAGAAAAAATATTTTAAGCCTGAACTGTGGTGACACAGTGGATAAAGCATAGACCTGGAACACTGAGGTTGCTGGTTCAAAACCCTGGGCTTGCCTGGTCAAGGCACATATGGGAGTTGATGCCTCCTGCTCCTCCCCTCCTTCTCTCTCTCTCTTCCTATCTCTCTGCCCTCTCTAAAAAAAAAAATAATAAAAGAAAAAAGAATGAAAGAATATTTTAAAAATACCAAGTCTTTACAAAATGAGATTCTGAAATTCTCATTAAAAGATGCTAAAAATGACTGAACTCTGGTTTTACTAAGGGAACATTATTATATATTCATTATTTTTCCTGCCTTGGAGATTAAAACATTTCCTTTAATCCTGTAGCATCCTTTCACTACATATTTATAGCCTGGCCTGGCTTCCACATTCTTGTCTTTGCAGACTATTTCTTTTGAAACAAAAACTAACAACTTTCCATTTCAATAAAACAAATAAAGCACGCTATGAAAACTGCCATCATTTAAATCTGAATCATAGGCTGCCAGTCAGCTAGAACAACCTTACAATTCAAAGAAAAGCAAGAGACATTTAAAAAGATTCGGGGTGTGTGTGTATGTGTGTGTGTGTGTGTAGAGAAAAGGTAGGACGAGGAAGCAATGATAAAATCCTTGAAATTCCCCAAATTTATAAATGCCATTAAACTTTACTATAAAATCCCTCAAATTAATGTGTTCCTAATTTTAGCATTAAATGAGGCGTGTGCATAGGGTAGAACCATTTGCATAATAATGACAAAAATCAAAGTTTTAGGGAAGCACAATCACCTCATCTGAAACTTAAATTCTAATTCCTGAGCAGCTTCTGACTAATGAGCCTGAACAAGTCAGAATTGTCCTGGCCCTCTTCTTCAACAGTGGAAAGGGATTATGTAAAAGATTTTGGAGGAAATTTATTATACTGATGGTTTCTCAAAATTTTATTTCCATCTAGCCCCATTGGGGGAGTAGGTTGAATATATCATATATCCTCCTAGTAGCTCTGTGAATATAGACTGAAGTTGCCCATTTTCTCTTTAACATTTATATGTACTTGAACTATATGACAAAATATTCATCTCTGTAAAAATATAAATGCTCTAAATTATCAGCTAATTAAAATAATGTTACCCCCACATTAGTTAGGCTATCGGCTAAACTATTAACAAGATCCCAAATACAGTTCTTTGAATAAGATGTTTTATTTCTCATGTGAACAGCCTGGAAATAGCAGCTTGTTAAGAGCATTTGGGCAGTACTGCTCCATGAGGACATTCAGGGCCCCAGCTTCCTTCTATGTGGTTGGTCCCATACCCCTTAAGACATCATTCTTGTCTGCTAGGTCAAAGCTCATTCAGCTCTAAATCTATGTTTCAGATTTGGAAACAGAAATGTGAAAATGAGTATCGTTTCCACTTATATTTCATGGGTGATACCTAGTCACATGGCTTTAGTAGCTGCCAATGGGAAACATAATTGCCAATTCAGTACTTCTAATTAAAGTAAAAGTGATGCGACAGAAATATATATCACATCTATTTTATAGATTTATGTATCTGCTATCTACCACTATATTCCTCCGGAGACACCCTAGGGAAGCATGCTATAAGGCACGGTCAGCAAACTCTTCCAGTAAAGAGCCAGGTAGTAAATATTTTAGGCTTTCTTTTGCAACTACTCAACTCTGCTGTCGTAGTGCAAAAGGAGCTATAGACTACATGACTGTATCAACAAAAAGCCTGACTGTTGTTTTAGTTATTACAGCATAAGAAATTATTATAAATTTAGAGATGTTTAAATTAATGCACATTTATTATCTCACACATACTGTGAATCAGGAGTCTGGGCCCTTCATGTAGGATCTCACAAGGCTGCCATCACAGTCAGTCGGACTATATTCTCCTCTGGAGGCTTGCCTGGGAAGGAATCCACTTCTAATCTCAATTAGGTTGTTTGCAGATTTATTTTCCTGTGGCTGTAGGCTGAAGGCCTAGAGCCTCAGCTGCTTGCAGGCTATTGGTCACCCTCAGCTCCTAGATGTCACTCTGTTCCTTGTTTTGTGGTTCTGCCCACAGCCCTTCTCACAATATGGCAGCTTGCTTCTTCAAAGCCAAGAAGGGAGAAAGTCTCTAGAGTGAATTTGGAAGCACAAAACAATTTTATGTAATATAACAATCAATGGAGTGACATCTCATTATCTTTGTTATTCAGTTGGTTAAAATCAAGTAAAAGATGCTCGCTGTTCACACTTCAGGGGAGAGGATTATACCTAGGTGTGAATACCAAGAGGCAGGAATGATTGTGAGTCTGCCCACCATAGCTATGTTCCAATAAAACTTTATAAAAGCAAGTGGCGGGCTACATAAGGACCATAGACCATAGTTTGCTAACAACTGAAATAATGAATAAGGGGAAGAAGACATTGTTTAAGGTAAGAAGAGACAAGAATTCATTGACTAAAGTTAGATTTTTCAGAGCCAGAAGAGCTATGAAGATAGTTATAGAAAAGAAATATTTGATTCCCACAATATACCTATCTACCTTATATTATTAATAAAATGTTAAGAGTGGGACAGATTTGTGCATTATGCTTGAATCCCATGATCATAGAAAGGGTTGTTATTGGAACTCCAAGTAAAGGCAAAGTGAAGGGGCTATATAGCTAGCTTTCTGCAATTTTGACTTTAATTCAAATTTTACCTGAAATAATTTTAACAGAAAGCCTGGTCATTTTGTAGTGACTAGGAAAATGACAGCTAACACTTACTGTATGATTACTGCATATCAGGATTATGTTAAATGTTTGACATGAATTATCTCATTGCATCTTCATAACACTCCCATGTTATTTTGATATTTATTTCCTATAAAGATGAAAAAAACTGGGCTTTAGCAAATTAAATAACCCATAAAGTAGTAGAACTAAAATATGACTTTTTGTCTTTCCTGAGCATCCAGGCACTTATATTTTATTTGAAGTGTAATGGGAAGTCTTTGAAGAGTTTTAAGCAGGGAGACAGTGTCATTAATAAGACTAATGTTTTAAAAATATTAGCTCTGTGTGAAGGCTGGACTGAAGAGGGCTGGAGTGGAAGCAAAACAGTCCAGGGCAAAGATGAGGGTAGCTCAGAAAAGGTAGTGTCCTTGAGATACACGGGCAAGATACTTTGGTGGTGGAAGTGACTGGACTACCTCTCTAACTGCATCACACTCTGCTCTCCGCTTGTTCACTACACTCGAGCCACACTGATCTTCTTTGGTTCCAGAAATGTGCTACGCCCCTGTCAATCTCTGGGACGTTGCCTGAGCTATACTCCCTATCGGGAAGGCTTTTCACTCTGTTCTTCCATCGCTTCATTCTAACTCATCCTACAGGACTTGGCTCACATCTCATTTCCTCAAAGAAGCTTTCCTCAATGCCCCAAGGTCCCATCTTGTATTTCCCTAATAGAATTCAATTATTTTTCATCCCATACTTATTACATCTTGCTTTTTTAAAAAACTGTCTAACTTATATGCTTCAAGAAGCCAGGGACTATATTTATTTTGCTTATCACTGTTCACATGTCTCGAGTACATAGTTCCTGGCACCACAGGAACTCACTGAATCCTTAAATACCTCTCATATTTGCTGATTTTAGGAAAAGTTTCCTCTTCAATCCCTCTGGAGTTAACAACATAACATATTCAAAGTAATTAGTGAGGTTCCAGTTTTCAACCCACTTTCACCCCACTCTCTTCCCAAACCCAATCCAGGTTAAGAACATTGAGAATGAAATCTACCGAAGTGGGTTTGAGGCAGGTGAACACTCACTTGTTGGTAGGAGTATAAACTGGTATAAACCTTTGGAGAAACAATTTATCAATATGCAAACATAGCCTTAAAATAAATATAAACGAATAAAAACATACATGGTGTGTGTGTGTGTGTGTTCGCTGGCATTTACATAGGATGTCTAAAATTATATAAACCAAATGTTTCTAAGAAGTTGGTAGGTAATTCTAAGAAGTGAGATGGCAAAACAGAGAAGAAACTTTTTTCTTTTTTACAATGCGCAATTGTTACTTTCTATAATAAAATTACATCAAAGGTAAAAATAGAAAATAAATCTTCATACTTTTGACATTACAATCTCACCTCTAGGAACCTATACTAATAAAATAACAAGAGATGTGGTCTATGACTTATATATAATAATATTTACCAGTGAGTCTTTAGTTCTTTCATGTTTAAAATATTGAAAATAACATCCAACAATAGATTAGATATGCAGCTCACTCAAATTTAATATACATTAAAATTATGTTTTAGATGAGGACAAGAAAATGCTCATGCTATAATGTTATATAAGCAAAAAAAAAAAGCATGAAACTGTATTTATGATATGACTCCGATCTGCTAGGAAAGGAAGGTAAAAAAAGAGAAAGATAGATGGATAGGAATAAAACCGTCAATAAAATCTACCAAGATGTCATTAACGGCCACTTCAGGATGCTGAGATTCTATAAATTATAAATTTAGGTTTATAAATAATTTGTTATTTACTAATTAAAAATAATCATATTTTATAATTAAAGAATTGCAGGCATTATTTGTAGTAGGTATAAAAATAGTACAGTGTTTTATTTCTAACAAGTAATTCTATTTTTAGTCAAGCCTCATGTTGAGTATTCATACATGACATTTATTTGCTAAGATAGTAAGTTCTAGCCTGACCTGTGGTGGCGCAGTGGATAAAGCGTTGACCTGGGAACACTGAGGTCGCCAGTTCAAAACCCTGCACTGGTCTGGTCAAGGCATATATGGGAGTTGATGCTTCCTGCTCCTCCCCCCTTCCTCTCTCTCTCTCTCACTCTGTGTCTCCTCTCTAAATGAATAAAATAAAAATAAAAAAAAATTAAAAAAAAAAGAACAGGGTCCGAAAAAGAAGTTTCTAAAAAAAAAAAAAAAAGATAGTAAGTTCTAGTCCCCACTTACCCTCTTATTTCTCTTACAAAGTAACACACATCAGTACATTTTGGGAATATCTTCTTTGACTTGTATATCAAAATAACAGTGGTACCTTAGAGAATAAAATGATCTGCAATTAAATATATTTTAGGAAAACTTGTGTTCTTAGTTAGAATTAGACCTACTTGTCCTTTCTTCAATGCCTTTAATCAGATTTTCTTGAACTAGACTAATAGAGAGAAAATTCTTTAACCACATTTTTGTCTAGTTTACTCTTAGAGAATATAAAACCAGTCCTTTCAGGAGTCATTAAACGAGCTACTATCAGAAAATTCATTTTGAACTGTCACTTTTAATTTAGACACCTACATTGGGGTTAAGTTGGCTATTGAAGTAATGTTAACTTATACCTATCTATTACGATCAGGAACGCCTAACAAATTCAATTTGAGATGATGTATGTTTATTTGTACATAAGAAGTCTGAAAGAATATTTATCAAAATGTTTATAGTAGGTAGTTCCCTCTGGGGCCTGGTAGAACCGAACATAAAAAAATAAAACAGATCCCACGAGACACATTTGGAAACAAATCTCATTATATTATAAACATGTCTTCTAGATATAGTGTCAATGGAAATATGAGTTTAAAAACTTTATTTATTCTTTTTTTTTAGCAAGAGAGAGAGAGACAGACAGAGAGAAAGGGAGAGAGATGAGAAGCATCAGCTCATAGTTGCAGCACCTTAGTTGTTCCTTGATTGCTTTCTTATATCTGCCTTGATCGGGGGTATAGGGGGGTCTCCGGAGCCTCCAGCTAAGCCAGTGACACCTTGCTCAAGCCAGTGACCTTGAGTTTCAAGCCAGCGACCTTTGGACTCAAGCCAGTGACCATGGGATCATGTCTATGATCCCACCCTCAAGCCAGTGACCCCGTGCTCAAGGTGGTAAGCCCGTACTGAAGCCAGATGAGCTCAAGCCAATGACCTGGGGGTTTCAAACTTGGGTCCTCAGTGTCCCAGGCTGAAGCTCTATCCACTGTGTCACTGCCTGGTCAGGCTAGAAACTTTTTAAATTGATCAACTATGGGCAGTAACTATAACATTAACTTTCCGAAATTACCCAAACTCGTAATCTTTGTAAGCAACAACACAGAAGCACATATATACACAAGGGCATCAATTCCATATACTAAACATTTATTTGGGAGACACTTGCATTACTCAGATACCTCATATAAAGACTGTGATTTCGCCTGACCAGGCGGTGGCGCAGTGGATAGAGCGTCGGACTGGGATGCGGAAGACCCAGGTTCGAGACCCTGAGCTCACCAGCTTGAGCGCGGGCCCATCTGGCTTGAGCAAAAGCTCGTCAGCTTGGACCCAATGTTGCTGGCTCCAGCAAGGGGTGGCTTGGTCTGCTGAAGGCCCACGGTCAAAGCACATGTGAGAAAGCAATCAATGAACAACTAAGGTGTTGCAACGGCAACGAAAAACTAATGATTGATGCTTCTCACTTCTCTCCATTCCTGTCTGTCTGCCCCTATCTATCCCTCTCTCTGACTCTCTCTCTGTCCCTGTAAAAAAAAAAAAAAAAAAAAAAAAAAATGATTATCATGAGGGAATGCTCAAGCATGAGTCAGTCACTTTAAAAACATTGAGTGAACAAAGATGAAAAGAAGTAGCTTCTTGTTTCTGTTTCTCACTCATCTCCTTCACTCTTTTCTCTTTCTCTCCCTCTCTGTCTCCCTGAAAACAACATAGAACAAATATTTCATTTATAAAAAAATTCAGCTGGTCTCAGGCAACCATACTCATACTTATTTATATTCATAGCATAAAATACTAGGCACTTCAGTTCGACAAATTCTAAAACAAAAAATTCTATTGACTTAAATTAATTAACATATTTGCAGAAAAAGAATGTAAAAGGTTATCTGTTTTAAAATTTTAAGAATACCCAATTAGGACTCATTACAATTCTTTTTATTCAAAATTTGAATTGGCCTCCCACACTTGGAAGTGACTCATTATTAATCTGCGGCACAAAGAAAAGCATACAAAAACCTGGGCTGTTATTAAGTCATTAAACTGAGAGAAAAAATAAAAGTGCACAGAGAAGCTCATGCAAGAATTACCTGATATACTACTACTATCTCTATTTTTAATTTCTTTCCTATATTATTTCCAAAGCAAAATATACTCATTATGTTTAAGGGAAAATACTGTAATGTGTTTGATTGCATGTGGCTGTTTTCTCACTTTTATTAATGTAATTACTGAAGTTCTGTATTCTAATGTACACATTATACTTTGTATCCATGGGCCCTCCTTGATGCCTATAGGAATCATCAAGTACATAAAAAATAAAATTGCTAGGCAATAAAACAAAAATAGGACAGTAAGAACAATATGGTATTCACATTTGTTATTTTATTAAAAATCAAAAGTGATCTTAATAATTGCTTGCTATTGACTCACAGAATGAGAGAATGCATATTAGAAACTTAGTCCTCAGAAAATTATTTCCCTTAGCTATTATTTGTATAAGAAGTGATAAACCATATCATTTACAAGAAAAAAATTACTGAATCCTTCCGAACACAACCTGGCAGTCTGTCTTCAAAGCAAAATAATGAGGTGGCAGGAGTGTGATGGAGAACCCCGTCCTTAGAAACATCATGTAAGGGAATCCAGCTGCGCTTGTATGGTCTCGAGCTGTTTGCAAAGACAAACAAGAGAGAACGTTAGTGAAGAGAGAGAAACCCATAGGAAATGTTGCTTAGAAACATGCAAATAGAAGGGAGAGAGTGGTAAGGGCAACTCTGCATATTAAACCCATTCACACAGCAATAAATGTGCCACTTAAAATTTTTTTATCTCTACGTGAAAATATTAGAATTCATGCTTGCTAAGTTTTCAAATTTGTAAAGGAGGATTTCTAGTTACTACTGTTTTAAATACAGCCAGCTGTTTCATTTTAAATGATTACTTCATAAGATTTTAAAAGGGGGTGGTGGTGATTTCCTAGATTACAAAATCAGTATTTGGAAAGACCCATACAATATGCGGGAAGCTAAGCCTTTAAAGACTGGCATCTTCGTTTTCCCTTTCCCCAAGAAATTAAAATACTTAACATCACCTTTATATCTAAAGTGCCAGTGTGGCTAGGTACCACATAATCCACTACTTATTGCTTTAAAGCAATGATTCTGTTGCTTTAATTAAAACCATTTCCATTTCTCCCTGATTTAGTTTGTCAGATTCTCTTCATCTTGGCAATGCTTACTGCTGTGAAATGTAAGGTGTTCACAAGTCAAGTTTAAAGAACTTAATTCCATAGTAGGGCATTTAAAAATATTCAGAAAATGAAGGAAACATTACAAAAAAACCTCCACTTCTTGAAAATAATTTTAAAATTATTGACCTTGTTATAGAAATCAAACAACTCCTTGTGACTGAATTCCACAAGAACTTTCTCCAGACTCTGTGAGAAACAAAAAGAAAAAGGAATTTAGTTGAATACAATTTATATTGCATTTTTTTTTCTCTCCAGCTAGCTCCCAAGTATGCCATATTATTCTCTGAGTGGTTTTAAAGAAATTACTTAGCTGATCTACTTAACACCATTGTTCCTAGAACTCACAAATGCACTTAATAACACTCTGCTTGAGCAAAAGGTTTCAACTCTACAGGGACATCTATTCTTTAAGTTGACTCCACAAAGGTTAACAAAATATATGCCAGCAGGAGAACAAGTTCATTATCTATTTTTTTCCAAGACAGAGATAATACATGAGATTATATTTCATCTTTCTCAGCAGTCCATTTGAAATCTAGTAAACGCCACTCCATAAAGACACTGGAGGCGGCATATCTGATTGAATCCAGCCAGTCATTAATGCCTCGCATCAGCACAGCTGCTGCCTCCGAAAACCTAGCAGTTATGATCTGAACATGCTGAGACTGCTACCTTTTTTAGTGTACAGACTCAGCAAAAGTTAACAATTAACACAGCAGCTTCAAAGTTGGGACTTAAACATGCTCCTTCCTCTTACCTCACATGCTGGAGAGAAACCCGTATGATGCTAGATGCCAAATACTCTTGTGCATGTGCGTGTGATGGAGCAGTGACGTGCAACACTAACCCAGCCCACTCCGACCCCCTCTGGGTTGGTACTGTAAACTGAAGGAACAAAGGAGTCTCTGAGATTGTTCAGACATGTCTATTTTATTTCAGGTGACCTGGGGAAGTAAAAGTTAATGAGAAAATGCCGAGGATGTGCTACCTGCTCTGAAGCACCATGAACTGAGGAAGTAGAGAATTGTTGCGGACATTGATTCATGCTCTTAATCGGTTCTGGTCATTCTCAGAGTTAATTCTCGTCCTCAGGTTTATGTTGACTTTCTTTGTTTTATTTCCCTTTCTTTTTAAAGTGATTTCCATTACTATTTACAAAGCCAACATTTTCAGAACAGTCTCTCCAGCTACTCTAGGAGAGTCAATAGAGCTCTGACACTTCGCCCCTCATGAAGCCTAGCACACAGGATCAAATTCCACACTTCAGTTTTTCTTAAACACCCATCTAAGTATATATACTGCTCACAAAAATTATCGCTTTATATGAAGTGATAAAATATCCCCTAATTTTTGTGAGCAGTATATTTAAGTTTTAAAATGAAAAGAAGTGTATCTTCTTTAAAACCCTGTCCCTAGGAATGATTTAAAACTATGAATTTTTCACATTGTACTAGTTGGCTAATTGGCACATATCATTAAACCTCCAAAAGCTGAATCAGCATTACCTAGCAATGGTGTATTTACTCCCAGGAGTTAAAGGGAGTAGGTCTAGTTTTAACCTAGGGAAAAGCAAAGCAAGTTCTCTCCCTAAGCCAAAAGTCAGGAGGAGATACTGAAGAGTGAATAAGTATGTCAACAATTGACCTATTATACCCCTAGAGGTAGCAGCCAAACTAGGTTCTTGTTTCCTAAATTTTACTTTGTTTCAAGGTACTGTTTTCTAAAATGTTGTGGAAATGGAAAAAAGGTAACTTTGAAAATTTACTTCTTTTTGAAAAGAAGAAATGCGCCCCCATGTTCATGGCAGCATTGTTCACAATAGCAAAGATCTGGAAACAGCCCAAGTGTCCGTCAGAGGACAAGTGGATCAAAAAGTTTTGGTACATATATACTATGGAATACTACTCAGCCATAAGAAATGATGACATCGGATCATTTGTAACAACATTGATGGACCTTGATAACATTATACTGAGTGAAGTAAGTAAATCAGAAAAAACTAAGGACTATATGAGTCCATACATAGATGGACATAAAAATGAGACTCAGAGACATGGACAAGAGTGTACTGGTCACCCGGGGGGAAAAGGAGGTGAGGGAGGGGGTAGGGAGAAGGGAGGGGCACAAATAAAACCAGAGAGAAGGTGACGGAGGACAATTTGACTATGGGTGATGGGAATGCAACATAATCAAATGTCAAAATACCCTGGAAATATTTTCTCTGAACATATGTGCCCTGATTTATCAATGTCACCCCATAAAAATTAATAAAAATAAAAAAGACTAATTAAAAATAAAATTTTATATTCCCCCCCAAAAAAATTATAAAAAAAAGAAAATTTACTTCTTAATACTCTACAGCAGTGGTTCTTAACCTGGGTTCTATCAAACCCTAAGGGTTCGATGAGTTGGTCTAGGGGTTCGGAGAAGCCTCTGCCGCGGAGGCCAGAATAAAGTAATACCGTAATTTGTTGTGAGTTCATGCACTTTGTTGGTTTTGTTCTTTGAGCAAGGTGATGTTCATGCACGGCTGATTTTGTGCACCAGTAAAAAAACATATACCTATGTCTTGAATTTGGAAAAAAAAAATCATATTTTATTTATCATTAAAGAAGGGTTCGGTGAATGTGCATATGAAACTGGTGGGTTTGGTACCTCAAAAAAGGTTAAGAACCACTGCTCTACAGTGTGTCCGTAAAGTCATGGTGCACTTCTGACCTGTAACCAGTCAAAAGTGTACCATGACTTTACGGACACACTGTATAACAATAGTTAAAATAATTTGTGTGTGTATGTATAAATGTAATGCTTTGCTTTACTGAAATACTTAGCTCTAAGAGGGAAAAATGATGATAACTTAAATAAAATATGCAAAGAACCTACATCACCTATGTCTGATATAATCACTGATAGGTAGTTATCATAATCATTTCCCATTCAACCCACAACGTCTTAGAGAAGACCATGAGGATGTGGGAGAATATGAAAGTGGTTCTACGTGGTTCATGTCTCTGTGTAGAAATTATCTTTAGAATCCAAGAATCTATGTTTATCCATGGGTTGGCCATGGGCAGTTGTTCTTTAGAAAGATAACAATGAAGGTTAGAATAAGAATAAAAATGGAAGGGAAGCTGGTCAGCTTCCCACATTGTCATGATCTGACATGAAACCCCACAGAGTCCAAAATTTTAAATTCAAATTTGGCCTTCTAGGACATCATTAAGATATCTTATCCAGAAAGGAGTAGAATCAATTTCATTTTGCAGTTTGGCAGCATTATTTATTATTCTAAAGTTAGACATATAGTCCATGGCCTCCATCTTTACTCTTGTTTCAGGCCTGCAAATAATACGAATGGGGCCAATCACAATCTTTTCTGGGACCCTGATATTTTAAGGAGGAAAACACGCTGAGCTAAACTTGAGAATATAATTAGAAACTCACAAATTTGCTTATTAAACCCAAATCAACTCTCTAACTTTATTGTTTACTCCTTCAAAAATGTACAGAAGGTTCTGTCCATTCAGGAAGCATGTTTTCAAACAACTTCCTTTAATATCAGAACACAAATCAATGGCGGTCCAGACTCAATAAAGATGCAAAAAAAGCATTCTGTTTAATGAGAGTTAAATTATTCGTATTTAAGGAGTACTTCTCCTCTTTGGATTGTCTGGCTCTACATACATCTTCCCACACTTTATATACTCCTGGGCTTTGACCCAAGTCACGGTTCATTAGTTTCTTTGTTAAGGGAAGAAGAGAAGCAAATAAATTGAAATCCAAACCCTCTTTATCTCAGCTATCAGTAGTAACTCTAACTACAGGCTTTCTGGAAGAAGATGTAGAAAATCCTGGCTAAAGTCATTTTATAGGCTGAATTTGACGATGAATTTAGTTATCTATGTGCTTCCTGTCTATCACTGTCAATAGATAATGAGACTTGACTAGTTGGTCCTATTCCCGCCCCCACCCAAAGAGTCAGAAAGATAGTCTGGATAATAAGACATAGCCTATTATTTCATACTAAATAAGAGAAATATCTTACTGGCATAAAACTACAGTTCCAAATTATCAAATGTATCACCAACTTGTCAATCATACACCAAGAACTATTTTAAACTTAAATTAAATAACTCTTATGTGGTGAACTCAAGTAAGTACAAATTTTTAATATATGTGTATATATCCCAGATACATATAAATATATGTATACTTACACACACCTTTAGATACTACGGTATTGCACTTTTTACATAGTCAAGTGTCCAATAAAAAAGTTTATAGGCCCTGGCTGGCTGGCTCAGTGGTAGAGCATTGGCCTGGCATGTGGAAGTCCTGGGTTTGATTCCCAGTCAGGGCACACAGGAGAAGCACCCATCTGCTTCTCTAACCCTTCCCCTACTCCTTCCTCTCTATCTCTTCCCCTCACACAGCCAAGGCTCCACTGGAGCAAAGTTGGCTCTGGGCACTGAGGATGGCTCAATGGCCTCTGCCTCAGGACCTAGAATGGCTCTGGCTGCAATGGAGCAATGTCCTGGATGGGCAGAGAAAGCATTGCCCCCTGGTGGGCATGCCAGGTGGATCCCGGTCGGGAAATGCGGAAGTCTGTCTGACTGCCTCTCTGCTTCTAACTTCGGAAAAATACAAAAAAAAAAAAAAAAGAGTTTATAAGAACATGACATCCCCATTCTTCCAATAATCAGGTACAAAGGTTATGTTTTATGATCATATAAGAAAACCTGTACTTTAAGCTAAAACATGTTAAAGAAAGAAACTGATTAATTCTAACAGAGTTTATATTGTCTTCCAGAAAAATATAATGACTAGATAACTAACACAATTATTTCCAGGAGGACTTCTTCTTGTTTATTTAACAGGAGTATCAATGAATACTGCTATTATTTAGCATAACTCATTGGAAACATTTACTAGATTTGGTTTTAAAAAAAAGCAATTTAATAATAGCTGACTAAGCCAAGATACTGTTATACATAACCTTCTACATAAATACATTTTTTAAACATAAAAATAAAGTCAGTTAATAAGATAGTCTTTTATTTCATTTTGCTTTGTTGTCATTGTTTTGTTGAGGATAAAGAGGTTGGTTGATTCGTACTGAGTTATCTTCTTTAATCTAACTTTCTTTTATTTCCCACAAAACCCTCCAAAAACCTGTGCTCCAACCAAGTTAGTATATTCACTGTCTCCCACATATCCCATACTTCCTCTCTGTTTTTGCTCATGTGGTCTATTTTCAGATGTACTGTGATTTTAAATAGGTAAGGTGAAACAAAAGAGCTAAAAGAAAGTATGAGTGTATATCTCTATTACTGTGGTATATATAAAGACTCATTTAAAAAAATCATAAAACATATATACTATGTAATCTTTACTCTGCAGATAAGCTGTTTGTAAATATACTAACTGTAAAGAAAATGACTGGTAAGTTAGAATACCTTAGATTTCAGAATTTCCATTCATCAAAACACATCATTAAAAGAGTTAAAAGGTTAGCCACAGAGACTCATATCCAAAATACATAAAAATCCAACAAATCAATGAGACAAAACTCAGTTTAAAAATGGACAAGGACATATGTCATCATTATATTGTACACCAAAAACAAAGACAATGTTATGTCAGTTATATCGTCTCCCCAGCTGAGAGAGGTACATACAAGTTGCCCAGGAGTGCCCTGGATTGACAGATTTGCTCTGATTGGGGGGGGGGGGCACACAAGAGACTTGAGTAGACACACCACAGAAGAGGATGTCCAAACAGTCAAAAACATACAAAATTATATTAGAAACCATACTGCTGCCCTAGCCAATGCCTCAGTGGATAGAGTATGGGCCTGGCATATGGATGTCCCTGGTTCAATTCCCAGTCAGGGCACATAGAAGAGGTGATTATCTGCTTCTCTCCCCTCCCTATCCCCCTTCTCTTCCTCTTCTCTTCTTGCAGCCAGTGGCTAAATTGGTTTGAGCGTGGCCCCAGGCACTGAGGATGGTTTGTTGGAAAGCATCAGCCTTAGGAGCTAAAAAAGCTCGGTACTTGAGCACCAGCCCCAGACAGAGTTGCTGGGTGGATCCTGGTAGGGGCACATGTGGGAGTCTACCTCACTGTATCCCCTCCTCTCACCAACCCCGCCCCTCCAAAAAACAAACCCATACTGCTGGAAGGGATGAAAATTTGCACAACTATTCCAGAAACTTGTTTGGCAATACTTACTAAAGCTTAAATTATGCACACCCTATAACTCAGAAATTCATTCCTAAGTGAAATACTGCACTCGACAGAACTGTAAACATCTGGACACCATGAAATCAGTACAAGAATATTGTAAGTACCATTAATTAAAAGAATCAAAAACGAAAGAAACCAGAATTTCTTTCAACAAGAGACTACATAAATAAATGGTAGTATAGTAATACAAGCAAATGTTATACAGACATTAAAATAAACTACAGTTAAACCAAACAGCATGTATGACTCTCACAAACTTAATGTTGAATGACAGAGACAGGAACTAAAGAACACATACTGATGGATTTCATTTATATGAAGTTTTTAAATAACAACAACAAAAAGATATTAGAGAAAAAATATTAGGCAGTAAAACTATAAAGTAAAGCATAAGACAGGCTTCTGAGTTAATGCCAGCAATCGATTTCTTGACCTTGGTATTGGGTAAAAGGTTTGTTTTTTTTAAATAACAAATCATTGTCCTCCTTTTGTATATGTGTGCTATATTTTCCCAATAAAAGAAGAGCATTGTTATGTTATGAAAAGATGCTCAAAACCACTTTAGAGCGCATAGGGAGGGTATATATATATTTTTTTTTATGGGGGAAAAACAAGTGTTTGTGAGAGTGTAGAGAAATTGACATCATCATACATTGTAGTAGTTGTGGAAAAATACTAGCAGTTTCTGAAAAACGTTAAAACATATAATTACTAATGGCCCAGCAATTCTGCTCCTGAGTATATACCCAAAAGAACTGAAAACATGAACTCAGAAAGATACTTGTACACCAATGTTTACAGCACCTTTTCAACATCTATTTAAAGCAATATGTTGGGAATTTGATGAAAAGATGGCAGAGAAAGCAAGACCATAAGAAATATAGACATGATATTCAGAGTAGTTAATTTTTCATATGCTTACTCTTCCATCAACCATCAGCTTAAGCACTGTAAGATAATCAGTTGTCTTCCCAAAATTCATATGTTGAAATCCTAACCTCTGGTAGCTGAGAATGTAACTGTACTTGGAGACAGTGTCTTTAAAGAGGTAATTAAGGTAAAATAAGGTCAGGAGGGTGGGCCCTAACTCAATGTCTGGTATCCTTATTAGAAAAGCAGATTAGGATACAGACACACACAGAGGAAAGACCATAGAATGATAATACAGGAAGATGGTCATCTATAAGCCAAAAAAAGGGGCCTTACAAGAAACCAATCCTCAGATCTTAAACTTCTACCCTCCAAAACTGTGAGGAAATAAATTTCTGTTATTTAAGCTAGGGAGTCTGTGCAGTCCAATCAAATAATTAATAGAGACCCCATCACCTTTCCTGGGATGGACAGAGGTCTTTACGAGCAGTGGAAAGTCACTGGAGAGTCTTAAGTATAAGAAGGATATAAATATATTTTCATATTAACAACTCACTCTGGCTTTTATTTGTAAATGGATTAGAGGTGGACAAACTGGAGATGAAGAACCCAGTTAGCCAGCTTTTGCCTGAATTAGTTCAGGCAAAAGATCTTATGTAATGGCAAAAACAAAAAAGAAAAGTAAAAAGCTTGAGATGTGTTTTAGATGTAGAAGAGGTAGCACTTAGGGACAGATCTGAGTTGGGAAGGAAAGGTGAAGGAAAAGAAGGGGCCAAGAATGACTCAGGTTTCTGGCAAGAAAAACTGGATGAATGTAACTGAGACAGGAAACTCCAGAAGAGAAGATTTGAAGGGGAGAATCAAAGTGCAATTCCAGACGTAATTAGGTTGATATCAATGAGATTTCCCTGAAAATATATGAAATAATTCTGAAAAGCTAGAAAAGAGATTTAGGTAAAAGATATACATTTGGGAGTTACTGATATATTGATACTTAAAATTTTAAGAGTGGATGGAATTGCCTTTGAAAAGAACGCACAGTGAGGAAAGAGGGTAGCTGGGGCTGAACCCTCTGGGATACCAATGTTTAGGGAGGTAGGTGCTCCATAAATGACGAGTATCACGAGATTAACACGTGTTTTCTATGTGGTATATAGTAATGTATAGTGGGCATTTATTACATGAATCAAAATAATTTGGAAATTAGTATTTAGGCAATAAACTGGGTGGCTTGCTTTTATTCTGTTGTGTTTTTTTTCAGGGCGGCTTACTTTTAAATATGTCTTCAATCTTTCATTTTCCAGTAAAACCCATTAAAGTCACTAATATTATTAAGTAAACATACACAGACTCGAAGATTTCCTCTCTTTCTTCTGCCCTATACATATAAGATTACAACCTAGAACACACTTAGGAAATTAATTACTTTATTGTCTAAGCTGGTCTCATGCATTAATACCAAACTCAAACTTTCTGTATCATATCTAAAAACACTGCAAAGTAAAAATGAAAGTGCAATATTAACATCCTGTCAGTTTCTTAAAAGAGAAGATATATTTGTTCACCCATTCCTTTTTATTTTTAATTTGTAATTCTGTCTATGACTACCTAGATAATGTTGCACATAGCCATTAGCAAAATTTCCGTGGAAACGGAATTTAGTGAGGTCTTCAGATGGGTCTAACTTGATGAAAGTTGACAGTAAAAATATCCTTTGCTTTCCCATTACTTAGAAATAAGGAACACACATACATTTTCTGAGAGAAATGCATTAGCTTCTTCACAAATATCGAAGCAGAAACACCCTCTAAATAAACCAGATAAGAGTTAAACCAAATTTACATTGCTTAGCTTTTAAATTTAAATGATATATCAGAATTAGAAATGATACAATTATTTTTTCACCTAGAAAATTATGAGTAGAGGATACTAGTAAAAGAAAAACTACTAATATCTTGTTCTAGTTGAATCTAAAAATACTTTCCTAGGTACTTAAAGAGGAAGTCTTCTCTTTTTAAGTTAAAGAATAAAGGGCAAATATAAAAATTAAATAATATTTCAACTTCTACTAAATAGATTTATAAAACAAAATCATTAGGTTCCATTTATGAAATAAATAAATCTGTAGGTTATGTTCTTTATAAATATAGTTATACTTCATTATATAGTCCAGTATCTTTATTATTTATTGACTTTACCAATTATTTATTATTATTATTATTAGTAGTAGTAGTAGTATTGTTATTATTGAGAGAGAGAGCGAGAGAGAAAGAGACAGACAGACAGGGACAGAAAGACAGAAAAGGAGATGAGAAGCATCAACTCATAGTTGTGGCACCTTAGTTGTTCATCGATTGCTTTCTCATATGAGCCTTGACCGGCGGGGGTAAGGAGGGTTCCTGCTGAGCCGGTGACCTCTTGCTCAAGCCAGCAACCTTGGGCTTCAAGCCAGCGACCTTTGGACTGAAGTCAGTGACCATAGGGTCATGTCTATGATCCCACGCACAAGCTAGCCACCTCACACTCAAGCTGGTGAGCTCATGCTCAAGCTGGATGATTCTGCGCTCAAGCTGGTGACCTTGGGGATTCAAACCGAGTCCTCAGAAGCCCAGGAGGATGCTCTATCCACTGCGCCATCATGTGGTCAGGCCAATTATTATTGTTCAAAACACTAGGGATCTACAATATTTTTTGCTCCATAAGATGCACTCCCCCCACCCCTCCCCAAAGTGGAGGGGAAAATGCCTGTGCATCTTATGGAGCAAAAAATACGGTATTTTATTAAATATTTTAACACACCATTTGTTTCAAATTTTTTTTTCTTATTTTCCTCCTTAAAACCCTAGGTGTGTCTTATGGTCAGGTGCATCTTATGGAGCAAAAAATACGGTAATTTAAGCTCCCACCATAGACTGAAAAGACCATAAAACTCTACTCATGCATACAAGCATTAGTCATTTCTATCACCCATAATATTCAGTCACTCAATATACATATAAAGAGTACTGATAAAAAGATAAATAAACCATGGGGAGGAATATACTCAACCAAAGAAAGGTCTTTCTCTAGGTAGGCAGATTGCCCTTTATAGCTAAACTCCTGACTATTAAAAGAATGTACATGGGATAGTAGGAAGGAAGGGATCCTCGCCCATCTGTCGCATCAATGGAGTCAATCCTGGCAACCAAAGGGGTAACAGATGTTATAATCAGCTCTGATTCGAAAGGGGCCAGAGTAAGCATTCTGGTAAAGGGTAAGAGCAAATTTCTGCTCTTCTGTGAGGCAACCTGACTACATGATTTCCCAAGGTTCTTTTCAATTCTATGATTTGAGGATGTTGAAAGGCATACCTACATAAGAAAATTAAACTGGTGAACTGAAGTAGTTAAGGAACCACACTACGCCAGTGAGAAAGAGCTTTTGCAATAACCTAGTTCAACCCTCTTATTTAATAGACAAGGGAGCTGGTCCCACGAAGATGAACTAACTCACAGAAAGTATACAGCGGCGGGACTTGTTATTGTTCTTTCCACTTTGTTAGCATGGTACCCCAAGAGAAAACAGCACTTTCACCTGCATATCGAGCTAATTTATAAAAAAATTTGCACAATTATTTCCCTTCTCTAACTCATTTTATACAGAAATACAAAAAAGCTATGCTGAGGATAAATTTTTTTATGTTTTAAGAGTATTTTTTTATTAATTTTAATGAGGTGACACCAATAAATCAGGGTACATATGTACAATGAAAACATCTCCAGGTTATCTTATCATTCAATTATGTTGCATACCCATCACCCAAAGTCAAATTGTCCTCTGTCACCTTCAATCTGGTTTTCCCTGTGCCCCTCCCCTTCTCCCTATCCCTCCCACTCCTACCTACCCCCACCCCGTAACCACCACTCTCTTGTCCATGTCTCATAGTCTCATTTTATGCCCCACCTATGTATGAATTCATGCTGTTCTCAGTTTTATTATGATTTACTTATTTCACTCCGTATAATGTTATCAAGGTCCATCCATTTTGTTGTAAATGATCCGATGTCATCATTTCTTATGGCTGAGTAGTATTCCATTGTATATATGTACCAAAGCTTTTTAATCCACTCGTCCTCTGACGGACACTTGGGCTGTTTTCAGATCTTTGCTATTGTGAACAATGCTGCCACGAACATGGGGGCGCATTATGAACATGGGGGCGCATTTCTTCTTTTCGAACATTGCTATGGTGTTCTTAGGGTATATTCCTATAAGTGGGATAGCTGGGTCAAAAGGCAGTTCGATTTTTAATTTTTTGAGGAATCTCCATACTGTTTTCCACAGTGGCTGCACCAGTCTGCATTCCCACCAGCAGTGCAGAAGGGTTCCCTTTTCTGCACATCCTCGCCAGCACTTATTCTGTGTTGTTTTGCTGATGAGTGCTATTCTGACTGGTGTGAGGTGATATCTCATTGTGGTTTTAATTTGCATTTCTCTAATGATTAGTGATGTTGAGCATTTTTTCATATGCCTATTGGCCATCTGTATGTCCTCTTTGGAGAAATTTCTATTCATTTCTTTTGCCCATTTTTTGATTGGATTGTTTGTCTTCCTGGTGTTGAGTTTTATAAGTTCTTTATAAATTTTGGTTATTAACCCCTTATCAGACGTGCTGTCGAATATGTTCTCCCATTGTGTGGTTTGTCTTTTTATTCTGTTAAGTATGGCTGATGAGATGCCAAGCTGTCTTAAGTAATAGAGGTATACTGTAAAACTGAAGTCTTCAATTCCTCAAAAAATTTCAGAAATAAATAAGTCAATCTCTTTGTCTTGGTTGCATTAGTTTTAAAAAAGCCACTGTGAAAATTTCACAATAGTTAACACAATACCATTGACATGTTTAAAATTCTAATTATAAACAAACAAAACTATATTAGCCCAATGAATGTACCATGTACAGAAATAATCACTTTCACCAGAATGTGGAGCTGACTTCTCTTTCCCTGTCAAGCCCCATGACTCCAGCAGCCTCCAAACCGTGATGGGCATGGACAGTCCTGCTGGTTGAGGTGGGTAGCGAGCAAGCTGAAGACCCTGAGTTTACATCAAGATTTGAGAAAAGTTACAAAAGGGCATTTGCCACAAATAAATGGAATACAAGCCAAAAAGGGCACTTCCTGGGGTTAAATCAACCAAATAATTTTCAATCTTGGAAAAGTACAATTTGAAAAACTACCTATATATTTAAGAATATAGCCAGTATACAAATAGCAAAAACAAATTTCAAGCTTATTTACATGACACTAAAGACTTCCAAAATCTGGCCCATGACTACTCCCTACAGCCTCATCTTCCAGCATCCTCCTAATCCACTGTATGCACCAGCCGGACAGGATGCTTTGCATACTGCCTTTTGGGGTTCTGTTCATGTCATTCCCTAGGTTTCCTCTCCTAGTGGTGCTCCCAACTGCTCTTAAGAGTGCATTTACGTACACATGTGTACATATACCAGCTATTTCATTTGGCCAGATCCTAACACTCACTTTAGTTGGTGCCATGCACCATATGCATATTTCTATCATTGCCTTTCCCAACTACACTGTATGAAATTACATACCTTTGTATCAAGGGGAGAGGCTGCGCTTTATTTTCATTATGCAGTCCAATAACCTAGTATGGTACCTAATCTTAGTGCTTAATAACTCTAAGTTTATTGAGCTTAATTTTAAGAAAAGGAGGTTGTTAAATTTAAACATGCTTTTGCGCCCATAGGGGGAAAATACTATATACTATACTATAGTATTAAAATAAACAGACTTTGTCTATATGATGACACTATTTCCCAAATTATCCTATAGCATTTGTCCCAATGATGACAGTAGTCCTGTAGGTCTCATAACTCTTGTTTACTCAGTAAATATGTGGGCCTTAGTAACTAAACTCTAAGTATTGACTCCCTAGTTAGCTTAAAAGGTGGCTTCTTACACTCGAAGGTCCCTGCATCAAGCTGGTGAAAGCAGACTTGTGGTTTTGAACATTTTTAGTTAAAAGACAATAGTTTTGACTGTCAATAGAACAACAAAGTATTTTTGACCAGAAACTTTTATTCAATATAAAAATTATGTAAAACTGTTTATGAAATATAGTCACTAAGTGTGTAATCAGATGTATCTACTTTGGCTGTTAAAACATATAACCCTTTATCTCTATATGACATTTCCATTCTGGCTAAAATATTACTTTGTTCTTACAGAGACAATACAATGTGTTTGGCAGTCATATTGTCACTGTATTTTCTGTCCTTTTAAAAATTACAATGTTCTATGCATGAGCAGATCACAAACTTGGAGCCAATCAAAATGTACCTCCTATAGTATTCATTAACTGTAATTTATTATGTGTATGCTGATATGTCATTATGATTTTCAGCTTTGGTATTGAAATATTTAGCTATGGTAGCTGAATATAATCAGCAAGATGGAAGGTTTTGAATATGATTACATGAAGCTCCTTAAATATAGTGAGAAATTATGTTAAGAATAGCAATGACAGCTGAAAAATGGAGCTTTTTTTCTGTAATAAATATTATAGGTGATGCTATCTGTTTCTGGAAATTATACTTTATTTTAATTATATGGACTTATCTGATTACTAAAGCATTATCATTACAGATTTAGAATAGCTGCATTACTTAACTTTTCAAAACGTGTGTTAGTATACTAGCTGCGGAATTCTAGGTAAAACCACAGCTACGAAATTGAAATCATATTGTGTTTCCAGTGTACAGTTTTAATGACTATGAAAGCTCAATGCTATTTGTTCATAAAATCACTTGATTGCATTCATACACTAAAATTTGGATAATCTGTGTGTACTTTCAAGAGCTACTATATATTCTGCATGCTAAATTAAATAACCTACTATAATTCTCAGTGTACAGAAAAAGGAAATTAAAAGCATAGTTTAATTTTTTCTATTTTGTGCTGTTATATCAGTGTTCAAGGAAAAGAGGATCAATATATACCTAAATGAGTATTAATTTCTTAATTTAGTTATATTTTACACTTCTAAGCTACTTGGAAGCTCTGTTTCTATAAAATAAAAAGGGTAAGTTCAACATTTGCTTCATGTGAAGGATACTGAATTTATCACATAAGGGGACATTCGACGATTCATTGTTAACCTGCAATATACTAATGAAACACCCCCTCTTTTACTCTTAATACATGTGGGCCGAAAGTCTGAAAGACAGGCTGGTACAGTAAGTAATTTGATTACGAGTTTAATTTAAGGCAGTAACTGCCTAGAAGAAATTGTTAACCTGTCATCACGTTGTTTCATTACGAATTTTTAACTTGAAATGGTAACAGTTAAAGACTGAGGTCTCGCCTGACCAGGTGGTGGCGCAGTGGATAGAGCATCAGACTGGGATGCGGAGGACCCAGGTTTGAGATCCCGAGGTTGCCAGCTTGAGCGCGAGCTCATCTGGCTTGAGCAAAATACTCACCAGCTTGGACCCAAGGTCACTCGCTTGAGCAAGGGATTACTCGGTCTGCTGAAGGAAGGCCCATGGTCAAGGCACATATGAGAAAGCAATCAATGAACAACTAAGGTGTCACAACGAAAAAATGATTATTGATGCTTCTCATCTCTCTCTGTTCCTGTCTGTCTGTCCCTGTCTATCCCTCTTTCTGACTCTCTCTCTCTGTCCCTGTAAAAAAAATAAAACAAAATGAAGACTGAATTCATTTTCCCATCCACAATTAGTTACCTGCTAATGTAATTAATGGATTATAATTTGCAAAATCATCTTGAAATCATCATATGAATTAATGCATATTCTAAAAATGAAATGGTTCTAAATGAGTTGATTTTTAAAAATAATTCTGCATATAACAGGAGTTCATAAATAAGGTTTTTATTTTACATTTGAAATATAGTGTTTGGGGAACATTACTATGAATTCAACACAGAATACTGGCAGATAGTACAGACTGCATTATGGTGCTTGAGTAAATGGTGGAGCATGGGTTTTATTTTTATTTATTTATTTTTGTGTGACAGAGACAGAGAGAGGGACAGATAGGGACAGACAGACTGGAAGGGAAAGAGATGAGAAGCATCAATTCTTTGTTGCAGCACCTTAGTCTCTCATTGACTGCTTTCTCATGTGCTCTGACCAGGGGCTACAGCAGAGAGAGTGACCCCTTGCTCAAGCCAGCGTCCTTGGGCTCAAGCTGGTGAGCCTTGCTCAAACCAGATGAGCCCATGCTCAAACTAGCGACCTCAGGGTTTTGAACCTGGGTCCTCCGCGTCCTAGTCTAACGTTCCATCCACTGCGCCATCGCCTGGTCAGGCGCATGGGTTTTATTTTAAATGAGGAAAAATAATAAGATTGGAGAATTTAATACATTTTAAAACAGATTTATGGAGATATTATAATATACCATGCAACTCACCCATTTAAAGTGTATATATAATTCAATGGTTTTTCGTATATGCACAGAATTGTATGAGTATCACTACAGTGAATTTTTGAGCATTTTCATCACCCCCCAAAAGAAACCCCATACCCTTTAGCCACCAACCCTCCTCGCCTGCTTTGCTCCCCCCACCCTCCACTGTGCTAGGCAACCAGCAATATACTTTCTGTGCCTATAAATTTGCCTATTCTGGAAACAATATAAATTTTCAACAGATCCCTAATGCACACCATTATTGAAGGAATGAGCTATAAAAAAAAGTGGAGCTCAGCAAACACAAAAATTGAGGAATGCCATGAGAAGTAGAGTGAAAACTAGAAAAGTGCTATCTTAGACCCAAAGGAAAGATAGAGTTTTAAGTAGGAAAGGGTGCTTCAAGTGTCAAAGACTCCCAAGAATCGAGAGACAAGGACTAATACATTTTCACTTTAGATTCAATAACAAGGAGAACGTAACTGACATTGGCAGAAGTGACTTTTGTGGACTGGTGGGGAGAAGCCAACCCCAGTTGACTAGAGGAGTGAATATAAAGTGAGCAAGTTAAATAAATGTAGACTGGAACTGGCAAACTCTAGTCCACTGGCCAGTTCTGGCTTGCTGTCAGTTTTTTAAATAAAGGTTTATCGGAACACAGCCACACTCACTTGCTTATGTACTGTCCATGGCTGCTTTTGTGTTACCAGAGCAGTGTGGTATTGCCTATAAGCTTAAAATATTTATTATTTGGCCTCTGCAGAAAAAATTTTACCAACCTCTATTGTAGACAAATGTCTTAAATTACTAGTTCTATTTACCAAAAGGGACCTTTATAATAAGCTTCCGTATTCCACATTATGTTTACTATGGCCAGTTAAAAAGGATCTGTTGTTTACATGTAAGTGGAAGTAAATAAAAAATCAGCTGTGTTGAATACAGTGCAGTAACTCATCTCAAGGTTGAAATTTCAGGCCCTCTTTAGAAATGGAATACATCACTTAGCAGCTCTAATTTATATAAATTTTCAAACATTAGTAAATTCTTACATCATGCAAATTTCTTTAAGAGAACACAAATGTGATTTAAAAATTGATATTACAAAATAAATTTTGCCTCAAGTTTTACCTCTTCTCTAAAGTTTATTAATAATATATTCTGTTTCCAATAATTAGTTCCAAGTATTTTATTTTAATTAGTCATATATTCATATAAAGTCCATAAAAATTTTGTCAGTTGTAAAACTCCAGTTTATCTATATTATAAATAAGTCAAAGATCTGAATCAGAAACATTAAAACTGGACTGTTCAGCTTTTGCTTATGTGCATTTTCCTGGAATGACTCATAACATAATAAAGCTACACAATTTGGTTTAATATTTTGTATCTGCTAATGATTAGAGAGGCTAAATGCCTTGCTAGCCTGGTCATTAATATTAATGAGTTTTGCGACCTATGCCAACTTAATAAAATAAACGTTTAAATTTCTTATTAAGAAGTCTCAATAATAATCTGAACTTCAAATTACGTTATAAAATTCTTTTTTAGTGCTAAAAAATAAACAAGGGTTTCAAAGGCATTTCCTATCCTGAAAAGGCCAAAAAAAAAAAAAGTTGACAAAATGGTAAAAGCATCTCTCAAATATTTTTTGGTTACAGGTCACATAGGACTTTGAAATCACAGATCCATAGATTATAGAATTAAGACATAGATTATTCCATAGTTGAATGAAATACAATATGAGAACAGTTAATAACTGTTTAACCCCAAAGTGATTACAAAAAGCACTTTTTACTTTCAGGTCAAATCTGAGTTAAATATAAAATTGATAAGGTTGGTGGAATCTACCCCCACAGTTGTGAAAAATTACTCTTTTGTGTCATAAAGTTGAAAAAAGTCAAGAATGTTTTAAAAACAGAATGTTGGTTTGAAGCAATATTATTTAAGATGGGGTAAAATAATGGTGTAAGGGATTCTCTTATATGAAGTTAGGACATCTTATATATAAAGAAACTGGCTTAAATAACAGTTTGCAGAAACTTGTAGAAGCAGCCAAGGACTATGTTGCAAATCAGAACTCTTCCAAATACACAGACTCCTTGTAGATGGGCCAGACTTAATTGAAATGAGAATTATTAGTAACAGAGCTTCTTAGAGGTTGATCTTCTACGTGGTGGCTTAGGAATAACAACCATATTATTGGTCATCTCAGTTTGCTCTTGATTTGGAATGTTAACCCAGATCATGCAGAGGGCTGATGTTTAAGTGGTGAGAACCAGATTTGTGATAGACAGTAAGGTATACAACGTGCACTGAGCAGGATGGGAAATACACCCTAACTTTCATTTGGAAATGCTTATCAAAAGGATCATATAAAGAAGCAGCATCACCTCCCCTGTCCTTTCTATACCCGCCCCATGCTACCACTCATCTGAACACTTACTTCTCAAAATTGGAATGTTTAGTTCGCTTAAATTCTTTTTATTCAGTTTTATCATTCTCTAGATTATTTTAAATCTAGATGCCCAACTCAATTTTGAAAGTGCCACTTTCATTAGGTTGCTTTTCTACTAAAAATAGTCAACATCTCCCCAACTATCAATAAAGTTCCATCTCTTTAGCCTAGAAGTCAAAGCTTTCTATATACTAGTTCTATATACAGTCTACCTTTTATTTTTATTTTTTTCTTCTTTTCCAAGTGAGAAGAGGAGAGATAGAGAGACAGACTCCCACATGCACCCAACCAGGATTCACCTATCAACTCCCATCTGGAGCTGATAATCTGCCCAGCTGGGCCATGCTTGCAACCAAGCTATTTTTAGCACCTGAAGCAGAGGTTCCAGAGAGCCATCCTCAGTGCCTAAGGCCCATGGGCTCAATCAGTTGAGCCAAGGCTGTGGGAGGGAGAGGGAGAGGAGGAGGGAGAGGGAAAGGGAGAGGGAAAGAGAGAGAGATAAAGGGAAGGGTACAGGTGGAGAAGCAGATGGGTGCTTCTCCTCTGTGCTGAGTGGGAATTGAACCCAGGACATTCACATGCTAGGCCGACGTTCTATTGCTGAGCCAGATGGCCAGAGCCCCTTTTATTTTTTAATTATAAAATATTTAAAATATTACAATGGCAGCAACTAATGTAACAGATATTCATGTAACCCAACACCGATTTATAACTCATATTAACATTTGCCTTTAAAGAATACAATTAAAATCTGTCAGTATTCATCCCATTTCCTCCCCTTTAGCAGAAGAATAAAGATTTTCTGGAAATAAAAATAAAGAGTAGGAAATCAGAGACAATGACTTAAAAATATAATTATTAAATATACCAAAATTAGAATAGTTTTAAATGTTACCCATTTTAATCTTAGACTGGAAAGTTGAAAATAACAATGAAATGGTAATTATTACCTCTTTTACCTTCGTTTCAAATTTTTGCTAGAGGTAAAATTAGACCTAGTCTTTGGACACAGGATTTGAATATTCAGAAATGGGGTAAGGAGTATTTACTAATTTTCCTACCTCCATCCCCTCTTCCTATAACAAAAGGCAGAGAAGCGTGACAAGGCATATTTCAGAAGAAATGGAAACCAGTTATCTTCTTTAACAATGTATATATATGCAAACCGAGATGTCTCACAATCTATGCAATCAAAATAATTGACAAAAATCATTTCTCAATATAAAATTACATTCATGGAAAAGCTGGGGAGAGGTGCTTAAGAAGAAGCTAAAATATCTGAAAAAGAATCAGCATGATTATTTAAATGGTGTTTTTAGAAAAAGGTAAGAAATAACCCTAAAATTAAAAATATATCTTATTATATAAAAGCATAAAAATTAACATGAAAATACCTGAAAAAAGGTATCAGGCAAAAATATAGCTCAGATTAACCCAATTTCCTCTAACTTACACTGAATAAAAATTTTCATTTTATTTACAGCCTGAAATCCAAAGGTCAACACAACCTATTAAGTAAAATGTTCAAGTCAAAGGAGAAATCAGAGTCTGCATAATGACCTTGGTATAACTGGGTTTGCAAATTGTGTGGGTGAATGACGGGTTGGTGGGTAGCCCAAGTTTTCTCCAAGTATATCAGCTTTCCCCTGACAGGTTTGGTAGGAAACCTTTCCTCTAAAAATACTATGTTCAGAGAACACTATTTCATTACTTGGAAATAAGGTATTCACATGTAACCATTCACATCACAGTAAAAATGAAATTTTGTTGTCAGTTAAACTCTTCTTAATGTTGTACTTTAAATATTGACAGGTTATGGCAAGAGATTTAAAGAGTGTAATAGGAATAGTTCTTTAGAAGGTAGGTTTCTTTTTGTTACATCAACTCAAACCTATTTATCAATAGTTCAGCTACAGATAATGTGTTCTAAGATTAGATACAAAACATTAAAATCTGTAAAATATTTTAGAACATCTTTATAAGAAAGCAATCTTAATTCTTAAGACCTTGACCAGATTCTAGTTGGGATAATTGCTTTCCAATGAAGTTCTCTCTTACAGCTTAAAAAAAAAAAGTAACTCAATTTAAAAATCACATGTAATTTGCCTCTATAATTTACTGATACCACAAAAATGATGTAAGGTTTCCAATTTTAAATGAAAACATATGCAATATATTGAAGGATCTGTGTAAGCACAAATATTTTTCTTTTCCATATTTCAAATTAACTTTGGTCATTCTAGTTTCATTTAGTTACAGAAGAAAATATATTTTAAATATTTAAAAAATATTTTTATTAATTTTACTTTATTGTGTTAACATGGATTCAAGTGTCCCACTCAATATAACTCCCTTACCCTCACCCTTTTGTCCCCCTCCCCCTAACTCCCTCCGCCCTTCCTTCTGGGATTTGCTATTCTGTTATCTGTATCCATGTATTATGTATATATAATTTCATTAATCCCTTCACCTTCTCTGATCTCATCCCCTCAAGAAAATATATTTTAAATATTTGATGCAATTCCTAAATATGTTCTCTGTCCAAGTTTTACAAAGTCTTAAGGTAACTCTTCTCTTCCCTCTTCAAATCTGTTCATGAGTTTAGACCCTTCGAAGATTCTTCATTTCTGCAGAAGTTCAAATACCCTAGGCTGCCACTTCAATCCTTCCACAATTCAAGGTGAATTATTTCCTCTCTACTACCTCACCAAGAATGTTAACAAATTTGCTAATCACTACCCTTAAAGATTTCTATATTTTCTCAAAACAATGCCTTTATTTCCACTGCCCCTTCAATAAGAATATACTCCTCTAACTTCCACATGGCAAAACTGTGCCATTCTTCGAGGGTCAGCTAAAACACTTCTTCCACGAGGCCTTCCCCTGTCTCCCAAAGGAACACCTTGCTCCTTCTCAGAGAGTGGTGTAGCATCTGACACATTCTCCCTTGTGTTGCTTTTTACCTTGAATGCATCATCACTTGTCTGATGCAGTTATTTCCAACTTTTATATCTCATGGCACACATAAACTAATTACTAAAATTCTGTGGCACATGGCCCTGCTGGGTAGCTCAGCTGGTTAGAGCATCGTCCTGATATGCCAAGGTTGTGGGTTTGATTCCCCGTCAGGTCACATATGACAATCAACCAATAAATGCATGAATAAGTGGAACAACAAATCAATATTTCGCTTTGTTCCCATTCTTCTCTCTCTAAAATCAGTCGAAATTTTTTTAAAAATAAAAAAAATTACAATTCTGTGGCACACCAAAAAATATATTTTTTGCCATTTTGACAAAAAATAGGTATAATTTTTAAATTCATTTTAGAGAGGAGAGAGAATAAGAGAGAGAGAGAGAGAAGAGGGGAGGAGCAGAAAGCATCAACTCCCATGTGCTTTGACCAGGAAAGCCCAGGGTCTTGGACTGGTGACCTCAGCATTCCAGGCTGACGCTTTATCTACTGTGCTACCACAGGTCAGGCATAGGTATAATTTTGATTCAATTCATTCACACTGATAATCATGGTGTTGGTTGTTGCTGTTTTTTTATTTGACAATCTAAGAGAAAAGAGGTCAGTGACCCTGACTAAATAGTCAGGTATCAAATGTTTTAAAAATGTTTGCAGCACATCAGTTGAAATTTGTGGTTCTAATAGGAAGAAAGCTTCTTTAGGGTAAAATCTTGACTTTGTTTTAGTTTAGCATAGTGGCTAAGAGAGAGACCTGTGATGTCAAGATGCTGTGTTTTGTCTTGAGCAAATAGAGATGTGCCATGCCTCAGTTTCCTCATTTGTAACATGGGAATAATAACAGCACCTACCTGACAGGGTATGAGGATTATATACATATTCCATGTAGAGGTACGTAGGCTAGTGGCCTGTCTAGCATTCAGGAAGTAATCAATGATTGTAAGTGTGTGCAATCATTACCATCTTCATCATCATTTTTATGCTCCACATGTACCTAGCCAAGGGACTTGAATATAATAAATGTTTAATAAATGCTTACTAAGGGGAGTAGAATTTTCTTGGCTTTCAAACTGAATGGAAAATAAAGGTACATGTAATATGCTGAGAGGAAAAACAAAAACAAATGTAATGTTTTAAATAAGCAGAATAAGCAGTAACTAGATAAACAATTGCATACACAGAGTTTTATAAATGTCCAAATAAATTACTTTTTGGGAAGGATATAACATCAGTGCTTGAATATAATCTAAATATGAATACAATTCTGAAAGCTATTTTCATACCAAACAGATTGTCTGAGAGGTCCTTTATATATATATATAATAAAGGTCAGTTTCAATAGCATGAAAAATCCTGACTTTCAGGGAGAGTAAAAAAAGAAAAGCCAGTATGCAAAATATTACATTCTAGGCAGGATATTATATTCTAGCATGTAGAAGGTTGGGTTCCTTTCTTATATGACATTGTTTCTCATTAAAATAATAACTTCCAGCTATTTTTAAATGTAGTGTCTTTTGAAGACAAACCACCAAATAATATAAAATTGTTACTGCATTGTGAAACTGATAAAATGTCATTAATGGAATGAGTCTAAGACGTTCACTTTCACTGGTGAATTAGTCTAGAGGTTAAGCTTTAATATTATTATCAAAAAGATTTCACTACCTGTCACATGAACACATGAAAACACAGTGAAATGCCAATTACTCTGAATATTGTCAGTATCAGAGATTTTCAGGACATGACCTTATTTTTGGTAAGAATTATATGCCATTTATATAATATAGAGTTCCTTCAAAGAAGTCAATACTATTCTTTCTTTCTTTATTATTATTTTTATTATTATTTTTTTTTAGGGAGAGGAGGGGAGGCAGAAACAGACTCCTGCATGCACCTGGACCACGATCCACCTGGCAAACACACTAGGGGGAGACGCTCTGCCCTTCTGGGGCCCTTGCTCTGTTGCAACTGGAGCCACTTTTCAACATCTGAGAAAGAGGTCATGGAATCATCCTCAGGGTCCAGGGCCAGCTCGCTCTAATCGAGCCATGGCTGCAGGAGAGGAGGAGAAGAAAGAGAAGCAAGAGGGGGAGGGGTGGAAAAGCAGATGGGTACTTCTCCTGTGTGCCCTACCAGGAATCAAACCTGGAACATCCAAACACCAGGCCAATGCACTACCACTGAGCGAACTGGCCAGGGTCAGTATATACTGTTCTTAATGGCAAGGAACATAAATGATGTCTTTGACTAAAATAAACTGACCAAACTTTACATTTAGATGACACCCATGTTCAAAGTGGCTCAAGACATTTTGACAAACCTGAGAGAAACGGTATCTCTCTCCATCAAGCTTTTAACTAGGAAAAATTCATGCTAAGAAGGGCAAGTGGAAAAGTAGCACTACGATGCGGGATTCATGCCCAACAATCATAAAGAAGACTATAGTGCTGTGTGTGTTATGTCAACAGGTGGGCCTCAAAACTGTATAGCCTTCTATTTTCAAATTAAGCCTTGATTTGTCCTTTACATGGCATTGTAGTTAATGCCTCCATATTCTGATAAGAAAGGAGACTGAGAATGGTAGAAAATTGAATCTTTGCATGCTAAGTGCTATCATGGAGGTAACAGTACTATTAAGTGCTGTGAAATGAATTGTCAAACGACAGAGCTAGACGTTACTGAAGGGATATTCTGACTAGCTGAACTTTACTTAAACAGTAATTTTTGTAAGTACTGAAGGGAATGAACTAGAATATTAAACAGTATTATGGCTTCATAAATACATTCAAAATTTGACCTAAATTATAGTTGAATAAACCTGCACAATAAAACTTCCTTCTTCCTCCAGCTCCATGTTCTGCACTTTAATTACTAGGGCTCACTGAAGGAAAAATGAACATCTTCGAGAAAGCAGAGCTAGACGGATCCTGTGGCAAGATGTAGCTGGTGCCGGGATCACTCTGACTTGATTTAGGGGGCACACTATAAGTTAAAGGCTCTGAAGCTCTGGCACTTTAAACACCAGGGTACAGGTTCACCTTCTAAACAAAGTCCAGCTTTCTCCAACTCAGTCTTCCAGGAAGTATGGTTTGATGCAATCTAAATACATCTTAGTGCTTAACACATTTTTTAAAATAAAGTCCTCGAAGAACAAAATAAAAGCTATTTTCTAAAATGTATGCATGTGTATAAATAGACACTTGCTTACATTTAGTAAAGAATTTCTCCTATAAAACCAAAGAAATTTTTAGTCATGACAACCAAACATCTGACTTCATCTGAAGTTTTTTCTTTACTAGATCAGCTGTTCTGTTACAAAGACTAAAGAGATCATTTCCAAAATACTGTTTTCAAAGTTTATATTCATTTATAAGAAGGAAACAATGGTGCCTGATAATACACTGGCCATTTTAAATGCAAGATTTAAAAATATTTGACATAGAAATATTTTCAATACAGATAAGCCTAACTTTATCTCATACTATTTTGGAAGTAACAAGGTTAAAAAAATTTTCATTTTGCTGTACAAAATATAAAGATGTAGAAGAACAAAGTTGGAGGAATCATACCACCTGATATCAACCTATACTATAAGTCCATAGTAATCAAAACAGCATGGTACTGACCTAAAAACAGACATATAGAATGGATCAATGAAACAGAATAGAGAGGCTAGAAATAAAACCACATGTTTATGGTCAATTAATATTTGAAAAAAGAGGTAAGAAGAGTCTATTCTATCAATGGTGCTGGGAAAATTGAACAAATACATGCAAAAAAAATTGAAACTAGACCACCTTCTTTCACCGTACACAAGAATAAACTCAAAAAGGATTGAAGACTTAAATGGCAGACTTGGAACCATAAAAATTCTAGAAGAAAATATAGGCAGTAATATCTCAAAAACTTTTCATTGCAATGATTTTTTCTAATATATCTCCTAAGGCAAGGGAAACAGACAAAAAGAAATAAACAAATTGGACCACATCAAACTAAAAAGTTTTTGCACAGCAAGGGAACCATCAACGACATAAAAAAATAACCCACTGAATGAAAGAATATATTCGTCAAAGATATATTAGACAAGGGATTATTATCCAAAATTCATAAAGAACTTATAAAACTCAACACCAAAAAAACAAAATATCCAATTTAAAAATGGACAAAGGATCTGAGACTTCTCCAAAGAGGGCATACAGATGGTCTATAGACATATGAAAAGATGCTCAACATCACTAATCATCAGAGAAATGCAAATTAAAACCACAATGAAACATCACCTCACACCTGTCCAAATGTCTATCACCGATAAGTCAACAAAGAGTAAATGTTGGCGAGGATGTGGAGAAAAGGGAACCTCTGAGCACTATTGGTGGCAATGCAGACTGGTGCAGCCACTGTATAAAGCAGTATAGAGTTACCTAAAAAATGAAAAATGAAACTGCCTTAAGACCCAGTGATTCCACTTCTGGGACTATATCCACAGAAACCCAAACTACCAATTAGAAAGAATATATGCACCTCTGTGTTCATTGCAGCATTATTTAAAATAGAGTGACCTGGGACACTGAAGTCCCAGGTTTGAAAGTCCAAGGTTACTGGGTTGAGTGTGGTATCATTGACATGATCACATGGTCACTGGCTTGAGCCTAAAGGTTGCTTGCTGAGTCCAAGGTCACTAGCTTGTGCAAGGGGTCACTAGCTCAGCTGGAGCCCCCTGGTCATGGCACATATGAAAAGCAATCAATGAACAGCTAAGGTGCTACAACTATGAGTTGATCCTTCTCATCTCTCCCTCTTCCTGTCTGTCTGTCTCTCTCATTAAAAAAAAAATGCTGTTGGACATTTACACATGGAATACTCAGCCATAGAAAGGAAGGAAATCTTACCTTTTGCAACAGCATGGATAGACTTGGAGAGTGCTAAGTAAAATAAGCCAGTCAGAGAAAGACAAGTACCATACAATTTCACTTATCATGGAGTCTAATGAACAAAATAGACAAACAAAATAGAAACAGACTTACAGTTACAGAAAACAGACTGACAGCTGTAGAGGGAAGGGGGTTTGGGAGTCTTGTAAAGGATTAAGCAATAAAAGAACCTCATAGACACAGACAACAGGATAGTGATTACCAGAAGGAAAGGGGATAGGGGAAGGTTAGAAGAAGGTAAAGGAGGAATCAGTGGTGACAGAAAGAAATTTGACTTTGGATAGTGAACTCACAATATACAGATGATGTATTAAAGAATTGTACACTTGAAACCTATATAATTTTATTAATCAATGTTACCCCAATAAATTCAATAGAAAAATTTTAAAAAGAAAATGCATAGGCTAGGACTTGACAACTAATACTTAGACAATTATGCACTTAATTGTAAGTAGAATTTTACATCTTCAAATAATTAACCTGGAAAAAATTGGCCTTAAGATCAATCTTTAACTCTAAGAAAATCATGCCTTTACTGTTGAGGATGAAATTCTTGTGATATGGGCCTGACCAGGCGGTTACACAGTGGATAGAGCGTCGGACTAGGACGCGGAGGACCCAGGTCCGAGACCCCGAGGTAGCCAGCTTGAGCGCAGGCTCATTGGGTTTGAGCAAGGCTCACCAGCTTGAGCCCAAGGTTTCTGGCTCGAGCAAGGGGTCACTCGGTCTGCTGTAGCCCCTGGTCAAGGCACATATGAGAAAGTAATCAATGAACAACTAAGGAACCGTAACAAAGAATTGATGTTTCTCATCTCTCTCACTTCCTGTCTGTCTGTCCTTATCTGTCCCTCTCTCTGACTCTCTCTGTCTCTGCCATAAAAAAATAAAAAATAAATTAAAAAAATAAAGCCTTTTCTTTTTTAAAAAAAAATCTTGTGATATGGGCAATTCAGAAACTGAAGAATTACAGATAAAAACACATAAGTATGTCACCTCTAAATACTCTTAGGTTTAACTTTGAACCTTGTAACAATTGTTTTCTGTAAATTTAACTTTAATGGGCAACAGTAAGAAATTTATCCACAACATGTATTAAACTCCCACTCTGTTGAGAATTACATGAAATGGTATTTGGACAGTTTTGAGGGATGTAGAAATTTTAACAAAATAGGAAAATGTAGGCCAAATGAAAATATAAAAACCTTAGACTCAAAAAGTCTAAACTCAGAAAAAAGCAAGCAGAAACATCGATTTTAAAAGAAGTATTAGCATCTAGAGGTTCACAGCTCTTGAGTCAGACTGCCTGTGTCTGAATCCTGTTTTCACTAGTTACTGGTTGTGTGGCTTCACATAAATTAATCTCTCTGTGCCTCACTTTCCTGATCTGTGAGTGGGAATAATAAAGTAATTTATCTCAGGATTGTAGTGAAGATCATATGATATGTAAAGTGTTTTGAATAGTGAATGACACGATGTAAGTGTTTAATAAATATTAGCGAATATTATTATAGAAGTAAGGAAAAAATACTTCGAAAGCCCAAACGTTAAGAATGGTTGGCTAGTAATATCAGAGACTGACAAAAGATCTAGGAGAACACGGACAGAATGAAAACACTGAGTCTACTGGTAAATCTTAAATAAGAATGATCTAAGTTGATAAATGAAGATAAAAGTCAGACTTAAAATTAGTGTTGGTTGACAGGAATGAGGAAGGCAGAGGTCCATATGTATCCAAAAGGTTGCAAAATAAAAATGAAAAGTTGAATGAAAAAAAAGGGGGGGACAGGAGTGAGGTACTTTGGTCAGTAATAACCAAAAAAATGTCAAAAAACTAAATTGAAAACTTTTGGTCATGAATGATAACATATTTTTGGAAGTACCCAGCTACAGGCTGTACTAATCAGTTTGACAAAAGAACCTTACTAATATATGAAAAGAATACACGTCAGCATCACTCTAACCTTCTTAAAAAATAAAAATGAAATAAGAAACACCACCATCCTCTCACCCTCCCCAGTAACAATCAAGAACATCTTCCAAATACTTGTAGAACTACTTAGGATTATTCTGGCAAAGTTAGTAAAACCTTAAAAGGATAAAGCAATTGTCACATCAAGACTTTCAGATTCAGTATCTCCATGGGTACACCTCTGATTTCTGATTGCATCCAACTTTTCTGTTCCGAACATTATAATCAACTTCTTTTTAATCAAAACTAGTCATACTGGAAAATTAGGTAGTACTGAGAAATGTATTTCATTACGGTAGTTTTCTTTTTAAGTATGTTTTTAATCAGTTTTGGATGCAGGTGCACCTTTAAAATAAAAGCAACAAGTTTCCATGGAATACTGATATATCTAAAGTAGGAACTGGTGTTACTAGGAAAAGTAAAAGAAAAAATGAAATCAAAGTTTGTATGTCTCCATGAGGCAGTTCATGTACAAAGCCATCTTACTGATTTGTTACTAATTTCTTTTACAAAGAGAACGTGTTGTTTCACTCTTCCTATTTCTGAATAATTTAACAGAAAAAACATAATACTTATACCGTAAATAAACCAGAACTATGTAAACTATTTCATTATTCTCTTCTAAATACCTATTAGCAAGCTTTGTTTCAAAATACAATTATGAATAATATGACAAATTCAAGCCTGAGATCTAATTTTAAATTAATTCATTTTCCAATAATATAATTAATTAAAATGAGATTATAAACAAATCAATCTGCCCACTTAAGCAAGTACTAGTCAATTTACTTGTACAGAGTAGCTCTTGCTTTGAATGATTATTAATATGATACCTGATTTTCTATTTTTATTGACTCTTTTCTTGAATAAGACAGTGAAGTTCCTTACAATTCCTGTTCCTATTTTAATATTGATAAGTTAAAATTAACCTATCAAAATGCTGATATGTCATGCTATTTATAAACTGATAAGAACAGATACTACACTTGATCTTAGCCAAAAGGCCGAGAAGCGATGTGTCATGCTATTTTTAAAAATAACATGCTTACTTAACAAAACGTCAATATTGAGCACTAAATATATCAAAATAGTCTATTTTGTTACCATAAAATATCATTTAAGCAAGTTTTTCTTAAATACGAAGACTAACAGTAAACATTGCCCAAGAAATTTATCCACAGTCAGCAGTTTAAATATGTTTTCTCTTATGTGTGTGTATGTGTGTGGGGGGAAGAATGTATGAAGAAAGTTAATGCTAAATAAATGGCTTTTATAAACTCATTCAGCAGTATAAATATTTAGCACATTTTCTTCCTTTAACAATTATTGACAGGCCTCCATTAAATGATTTCATAATCTTTTTAATTTCTCTTAACTTCAAAATATGTTGTACCTTTACATTTTACTTGAGGAGAAAAGATAACACATTGACACATTTACTGCTTCTCCTCAAACGCCACACAGGGTGTGTTTTTTAAAAGAAGAAACGTTAATAGTTCAGGTAAATAAGAAAATACCATTGCATACCAGAAAATCTGAGGAAGTTCTATAAACTAAAAATCAGAGGAGCTTTGATTAAAGAAAAAAAGTCAAATTAGAGAAAACTGAAGCTAAAACAAGCAAAGTAAAAGCTACTGTAGAGGCCCAGAGAAAACAAAGTTCATGATCAATAATAACAAAAACGGGAGTATATTTTTCCAAACATGATTTCTGAAGGTGGAGAGTCCCAGAGTGGCTAATGGGATTAGAAGAACAGAACGATTTAAGAGAAGGTCATTTATGAGAAGGGAGCCTCAAACCCAGATGATAAGGAACACCCTGCAACAAGAAATACCCTGTCCAGTCATACGCCCTTCTTTTTGCCCTGCAAATCACTGGATGAAAGCTTTTGTAATAAGAATCTTAACTTAGACACTCAGACGACAGTATGATGATTACCAGAGGGAAAGGAGATGCGAAGATAAGAAGAGGGTAAAGAGGGGAATAAATGGTGAAATGTTGACCTGAGGAGACTTGACCATGGGTGGTAGATACACAATATAATATACAGATCATGTATTATAGAATTGTACACTTGAAACCTATATATTATTAATCAATGTCCCCCTAATAAATTCAATAAAAATATAAAGAAAAGAATCTTATTACTTCAAGAAATAAAAATGGATGAATTCATTTGGGCTGAGGAGTAAATATTCTTTAGCCACCAAACCTACTCAATCTAGGTTTTTAACTATACATTCTAACTACCAAGAACCACCAATCATTTGAGGAAAAATTGGTAAGGAAGCCACTGAATTTAAATTGAAAAACTAATATTATGAACTTAAACTGAAGAAATAATATTTAGGCAGAGTAAAAGAAACAGAAGAACACTTTAAATATAGTAATTGACATTATTAGTGAAATGTAAAAGATAACACTCATCAATAACAAAAGAACAAGCTGTTTTGAGAAGAAGTTCTACAAAATAAAAACCATGCCTGATAAAATAATGGCTAAACAAAGCTTTAAAAAATGGACTGAAAATTTTAAGGACCCAACTAAGGATCAAATTATTGAGCTAGATAAGAACAAGAGATTTTCTATAATCCCCTGTAAAATGAAAAAAATTAAAAAGAGAAATGGAAGACAGATGCTTATTAACATCCTGGGGTAATAGCAGAATTCTATGAATACAAATTTCAAAATCTTCTGGAGCTATTTTTGGGGTACAGATGGAAGGAGGGACAGAAAGAGGTTATTTACAAAGTTATGAAAATCATATTGATATCAGATTTTTTTTTTTTAGTAAATATCAAGAACAGTGTCTTCAAGATTCTAAGGTAAAATTATTTAAATGTAGACTTTTCTCAAGCTTAAATAGCAATCAGGTAAGAAATTAAATACACATTTTCAGTTAAGCAAAGACTCAGACTAGCTTAAGACCAGATACAATTTTGTTTTTCTTCATACATATCTATATTTGCATATCAGTAACTCTTTACTGCTGTGTAATCACTATTATACTGTTCCTGGAGCTGCTGACTCTTCCTTAAAACTAATGAGACAAGCCTGACCTGTGGTGGCGCAGTGGATAAAGCGTCGGCCTGGGAACACTGAGGTCGCCAGTTCAAAACCCTGTACTGGTCTGGTCAAGGCACATATGGGAGTTGATGCTTCCAGCTCCTCCCCCCTTTCTCTCTTTCTCTATCTCTCTCACTCTGTGTCTCCTCTCTAAAATGAATTAAAAAAAACCAAAAAAAAACTAATGAGACAAAAATGATTATATATGGCCTTGAATGTCCCATATGGAAGAGAACCAAATAATGAAATCAGGTATAGGACACTGACTCAGAAAGCTTCAATATTAATCCTCAGAAAAGTTATTTTGGTGTTATACTATATAAAAGCAGTCCAAATTTGAGAATCTTCAAATTATATATTGCTAATGTTCTAATTAAAACTGACCTGAACTCACCACAATAGTCCTCATTTTGTACAGTAAATAAGTTTGATATCTTAATTTTCTTTATGAGAAATTTACCTAATTATAAAAAGAATTGGTATTTACAAAAAAAGAACATGAAATTCTAAACTAGCACCACGATTTTAGGTAGAGGGCCCAATGCTAAGAATGTTCATGGAAATTAATACTGAGGGTCTAAATGAGCCTTTAATTTATAATGTGCTTATTAAGAGCAACTAGGGGTCTAAGCTGTTTTGTCTTCATTGTTTTGCTAGAATGCCTTCCTGTGTACTTTCCTTTTATAAATTTCAGATAAAAAATAAGTGTTTCTATAGCATAGGCAGGGCATCTGGAAATGTATAATACAGAAATTAAAAATATTAAGCAAAAGAAAGTCTATCTTTCTACTCAGTGAACAACAGGCTACATATTTAAAATACCTACAAAGGATCTTTGCAAGATCTAAAAGACTTGTTTATATCTTGTTTAAAATGTCAAAGTGAGAGAGGAAAAACGGCTTCTTGAAACATAAATCCAAGGACCATTAATCAAGACTCTTCAAATTACAGCCATCACATGAATGCATGGAAATGGTCATTTCTATAGTACCCAAAGTACAAACATAAAGTCTGTTACAGACTAAAACCAACAATACCCAAATTTACTTCAGCATAACCATGGCTATGCTTACTGACATTTAAGTGAACAGGTTCAATAATATTTTTTATATACTCAATAACTCCAAAAGTGAATTGAAGTTGGAAACATTACTACTTGAAGTTTCCACTAGTCTTCAAGGTCAGTCTCATTCAGTAATACTAGATCATTATAAACTTTACAAAGGTATGGTTAACTTTTTTTTTTTAATTTATTTTTTATATATATATATTTTATTATTATTAATTCTAATGGGGTGACACCAATAAATCAGGGTACATATGTACAATGAAAACATCTCCAGATTATCTTATCATTCAATTATGTTGCATACCCATCACCAAAAGTCAAATTGTCCTCTGTCACCTATTTGGTTTTCCCTGTGTCCCTCCCCTCCTCCCTATCCCTGGTTAACTTTTATTACAGTTAGATTCTTTCCTCCGACCATATATCCATTCAGAAGCCAAGCAAAGCATTTGAAAAAATAAAATATATACTTGCCACCCTTGGGATATTTTTAAAATGCTTTAGGAAATTTTTATAGAAGGTAATTTCAGTCATGAATATTTGAGCTAATTTATTTAACTGAGAATAAATACAAAAATAGCTCCATAAGCATATCCATGTTAATTTAAGGAAATGAAAAAAATTAAGATTGGGTTCTAACTACAATTTTTCTGAACACTAAAACTCATATTACTAAATGTTTAAAAAACAAGAAATATGTTCTTCTCCTCCATTTAATGAGATCAACCTTTCATAATGTTTTTTAAATTAATTTTAATGGGGTGACATTAATAAATCAGGGTACATATGTTCAAAGAAAACATCTCCAGGTTATCTAATCATTCAATTGTGTTGCATACCCATCACCCAAAGTTAAATTGTCCTCTGTCACCTTCTATCTCGTTTTCTTTATGACCCTCCTTTCCCCCTCTCCCTCCCACTCCTCCCTGCCCCCACCCTGTAACCACAACACTCTTGTCCATGTCTCATAGTCTCACTTTTATGTCCCACCTATGTATGAAATCATGCAGTTCTCAGTTTTTTTCTGTTTTACTTATTTCAATCAGTATAATGTTTTCAAGGTCCATCTATTTTGTGGTAAATGATCCGATGTTATCATTTCTTATGGCTGAGTAGTATTCCATAGTATATATATGTACCAAAGCTTTTTAATCCACTCGTCCTCTGACGGACACTTGGGCTTTTTCCAGATCTTTGCTATTGTGAACAATGCTGCCACATACATGGGGGCGCATTTCTTCTTTTTGAACAGTGCGATGGTGTTCTTAGGGTATATTTCTAAAAGTGGGATAGCTTGGTCAAAAGGCAGTTTGATTTTTAATTTTTTGAGGAATCTCCAAACTGTTTTCCACAGTGGCCTCACCAGTCTGCATTCCTACCAGCAGTGCAGGAGGGTTCCCTTTTCTCCACATCCTTGCCAGCACTTACTCTGTGTTGTTTTGCTGATGAACACCATTCTGACTGGTGTGAGGTGATATCTCATTGTGGTTTTAATTTGCATTTCTCTAATGATTAGTGATGTTGAGCATTTTTTCATATGCCTTTTGGCCATCTGTATGTTCTCTTTGGAGAAATTTCTATTCATTTCTTTTACCCATTTTTTGATTGGATTGTTTGTCTTCCTGGTGTTGAGTTTTATAAGTTCTTTATAAATTTTGGTTATTAACCCCTTATCAGATGTGCTGTCGAATATGTTCTCCCATTGTATGGTTTGTCTTTTTATTCTGTTCTTATTGTCTTTAGCTGTGCAAAAACCTTTTAGTTTGATATAGTCCCATTTGTTTATCCTGCCTTTTATTTCATTTGTCCATGGAGATAATTCGGCAAATATTTTGCTGCTACAGATGTCGAAGAGCTTGCTGCCTATGTTTTCTTCTAAGATGCTTATGGTTTCACGGCTTACGTTTAAGTCTTTTATCCATTTTGAGTTTGTTTTTGTGAATGATGTAAGTTGATGGTCTATTTTCATTTTGTTGCAGGTTGATGTCCAATTTTTCCAGCACCATTTGTTAAAGAGGCTGTCTTTACTCCATTGTATGCTCTTTCCTCCTTTGTCAAATATCAGTTGTCCATAAAGATGTGGGTTTATTTCTGGGTCCTCTGTTCTGTTCCATTGATCTATGTGCCTGTTCTTATGCCAGTACCAGGCTGTCTTGAGTACAATGGCCTTGTAGTATAATACCTTGATATCCTCCTGTATTTTTTTTTCTTTTTATGATTTCTGAGGCTATTCATGTTCTTTTTTGTTTCCATATAAATTTTTGGAATATGTGTTCTATATCTTTGAATTTGCTGTTAGCATATATGTATACCATTAAATATCAATATTAACTTATGCTATCGTTGAATTCAAACTAAGATTATAAAATGTAAATACTATCTAATTGTTTCCAAATCAGATCCCACCAATATATTAGCAAATAAAGAGGTCTTCAAAGAAAAAAAAGTAGTTTCTGGTAGATTCCTATGACTGGATAATTCAACAGTGAATTACTCTTGAAAATAAAAGCGTTGGTTTCAATTTGTGAAAAATCTGTAAGTGTGGAACAAAATACTTAATGAACAATAAAAACAAAAATAAGAACCTAACAGAAAGTTAAGCATTTGTAATAATATATGGGCTTCAGAAATAATGGACAAACCTAATAATGAAAATAAGTTTCATCAGTCTTCTTGCCCACTTGGTAGCACTATCTAGGAGCTCTGTGAACGCAGGCAGGCTCGGACAGGCAAGCTTCCCTTTAGGCAGAAGCTGTAGTTAGCAGGTAGGAAGCCAGCTGTCTGGCTGCAACCACTCAAAGACCAGAATAATGCAGGCTTATCTGGGGAGTGCCAAGATGTACAACAGAAACCCTATCCCTTCCCATATGGTTCAGTCCCTTTCTCCTGAGATGAAGCTCTGGTTTCTAGCCTGGGGATGTAGAAGTGAGGTAAGGGAGCCAACTGTCTCAGATTCATGTAAGACATTTAATTAATCCTCCTGTTTTCAGCTCTACATCTTTTTCCTGCCCTTCTTACTTGCAGATCTCAGCCCAGAGACTCCTCTGGGTCCAGGCAGGCTGACCATTTATTTCCTCTCAGCTTTTCTGCAGCCTCCTCACAGCTTGTTTCATCAGTCACCTCACTCCCATCTTTCCTCCTTCTAGTAATTTCTTGAAAACTTACAAGTATTAATGAATCTCTCTGATCTTCTCTGCTGCATGATTCTATTTCTTTCTGTGCTTCCATTTTAGTGAGGTCTCAGGAGGGAAAAGAAGTCAACATGTATACTCAGGTCTTCATCTTTTACCAAATAGGACTACTTTTTAAAAATTTTATCACACTATGTCCATCTAGTCCCTGGAATTACTATATGTATAATAAATCTTACCTGCTAAATGTCAAACAGCTAACCTTTCTAAGATCTAAACAAATTTAAAAGCTACACAGCATTTCAATTTAATATAAATTGTTCATGAATAGGAAATCAGCTATTTTCATACCTGAAGGATAGCATATTCTTATTACTATATCCAATGCTTCACTAAGAAAATCTAATCCAACTAGTGAATCTCAAAACAGTTCAGCTTTTGTTTTGAGTTCAAAGTTTTTCTTAATAACTAAAAGATAAAATGTATTTTTCCCAATTATAATAGCAATTGAATAATTATCAAGTAACTTCAAGATAATGAAAACTAGATGTTTTGAAAGTAAAATTTTACTTATTTTCCCCAAAGAAGGCAATGAGTGAAAAGGATCAAAGAAGTTTCATAAATTCAAACTTGAATAAAACAGAGTATAATCTTTAAAATCAGCAAACAGATATTAACTTGAAGACAAACATAGCCCTAAATGACAAATATGATTGATTCCTGTGAGTCACAATTAATTTAATCATTATGTCAATTTATTATTTTACTGCCATTATCTCATTGTTGGTTCATAAAATCAGATGTGGAACAGATCCATAGCCAAGAATTTCCAAATAAACAGAAATATAACAAGAAGCACAAGTTATATAAAGCGGGCATTTCCCAATAGACTGGATTATACACTCTATTTTTAAGATTTTAATTAGCTGTAGAAATAAAAAAACATTTTTTTTAAAGCCAATGTTTTTTTTATTTCTTTTTATTTATTCATTTTAGAGAGGAGACACAGAGTGAGAGAGAGAGAGAGAGAGAGAGAGAGAGAGAGAAAGGGGGGAGGAGCTAGAAGCATCAACTCCCATATGTGCCTTGACCAGACCATGTACGGTTTTGAACTGGCAACCTCAGTGTTCCCAGGTCGATGCTTTATCCACTGTGCCACCACAGGTCAGGCGAAATAAAAAAACATTTTTAAAAATTACAAAATAATATTGCCTATTTGATATAAACCCATAGAATGTCTCAGCCATACTGGCATCACCTTTTAATCTTTAAGTATTCAAATTTTGCCCTGGAGTGAAGCACAGAGGTTGCAGGTTCAATCCTCAGTCAGAGCACATACAGGAACAGATTGATGGTCCTGTTTCTGTCTCTCTCTCTCTTTTTTCACTCCTCTCACACTAATATCAATAAATCAAAATAAAATAACAATAATTATTAAAAAGAAAGAATTCAAATTTTATGCAGTCTGTGGTGGGGGCAGGGAGAGGGCCTAAACCGTCCTCCACAATCATTTCTCATTTCTAAATTCTCTAGTCAATTTCACATTCTTAATTCTTTATTTATTAATACTTTAATACTTTATTGCCATCACTAATAAGTTACTTTTAATTTAGTATCACTGTAACTTCAAAGTCAGATATTAGAGAAATGTGTTTGGAATTAAAATCCTACACTAGGACAAATAAACACTAGCAGTCATAGGTCATTTGATTTTTAACCAGATGTCCGACAGATGAAAGGCCTACAATAATCACTGGAGTGATGTTTGGGAACCTCCCTAATTTTTATCATAAAACAAAATGTAAAGAATTCCTATATAAAAAGTAAATACTTGCAATTATTTATATATTTGAGATAGCCCCAACCACAGGAGTCCTAAATATGCAAAGGTAAAAAGAAATGTAGTAAAGTTTTGATTTAAAGGAAGATTACAGCTGATAACCATGCTTTGAAGTAATAAATATTTTTCTTTCACTAAAAACAATAAAAATTGCTAAAAACATTACTGATATTTAATACAGTATAATTATTGACATTAATACAGTATAATACAGATGTTGTACTATTTTTGGTTTTTATTTTAGTGTTTTTTTAAAGCTCGGTGGGAAAGTAAAGAAAAATAAGATTATCTGCACAGCCAGGCCACAGTAGTTTTGATTCTATTAAAATATTTCTATGACCAGGGTCACCCCCAAAGATTCTAGCAGTCTTTACGCCAGGGCAGATATATTAATTACATCAACAGCAGCACAACTGCATAGACTGCTGTGAGGCTAACTAAGGTCTGCGCACCGGGCACAGGCAGCTTTACTTACTCATGTCTGCCTTTACCTTTCCAAAGTCTTTGTTGTAAAAATATTTTCATTCTTTCTCCAGTTTATCTTCCTAGCTTTCATGTTATACTTTTTCTAATTACAATTATTTCCCACAGGGCTGCCTCACAGTTCATCTATATCAGAATGGAAACTTTCAATGTTGCCCCAAATTTCACTGAAGTCAATTTATGCACGTTAAAGTTTTTTTTTTTTCCCCAGTTGATTCATTTTTAGAGAGAGAGAGAAAGAGGAAGGGGGAGAGAAAATTTTCATTTGTTTTTCCACTTAGTTGTGCATTCATTGGTTGCTTCCTATATGTGCCCTGATTAGGATTGAGCCTATAACCTTGGTATTCTGGGACATTCTAACCAACTGAGCCAACCGGCAAGGGCCCATACACTCTTAACGTTTTAATTAAGGGAAATTCAAATCAAGGGGATGACTGTTTAATGAATGTTCTAATGTCAGCACATGGTAGTAGAAAGCATAAGAAAAAATATTCAGGTTTAGATCCTTTATGCTTTAAAGAAAAGTAATACATGACAAAGAGTATGAGTTTCTGGTGAAAAGCAGTGCAAGTGAATTCAAAGGTATATCTGTTTATACCTGGCAGATTTCAATACTCAAAGATATGCTGATTTGTAACTCAGCTGTCTGAAGGGAAAAGAAGTTTGATAATCTTTTGGTCAAAAGCAACCTCAGTGATAAGGAAGTCTTTATCAATTACAGGGACCTATTGTAGTGGCCTTGTAAGGTACTCCCCACTTTTGGACTTACTAGATAATGTGGCCTAAAATGGTTGGGTATATTACAGTTCACTTTGAAATTCATGCCTCCTACTTCTTTTACCTTTTCAAATATTTTTAAAAACACATATAATGCTTTCCAACTGACTTTAATAATTTCTAATTTCTTACTTATTTTGCAATTAGTAAGTTTGTATGAATATCACAATAATAATTATTGGTCTTATGATGCTAACATACAAAATTTACCAGCCTTCAGACTACATATGCATGTTAATAAAATCCATTATACTTCAGAAATTGCCCTGAACACAGTAAGCTATAACTACATCAAATGTTTGCCTTTGTTCTTCACTCTCTCTATGCAAAACTAAAACTTCTTATTCTAGCTCAAAAGCATTAAAATTTTATCTCATCAGAATTCAGTTTTTCTGATAACTATGTAATCACCTTTAAAAACTAATAGCTACACAATGGAGGTTATTGGAAAAGCAGATGCTTAAATAATTCCAGGAAACCTATCTCCTTCTTGATTGGTTTGAAATAATTTAACTTAAATATTCTTTAAACTGTTTTTCTTTTGATCTTATTTCAAATAAAGATTTTTTTTTAGTTCATAGGATTTTATTTTTGATGCAGGGGAATACAGTAATATTAAAAGAATAATAATTTAAGAGCAGAAATAACCTCATTTTCTTTTCTTTTGGGGGGGGTAAAGATCCCAAATTAAATTGTCCAAGATATGAACATATTACAAGGTCAAATAAGCAGGCAAATTTGAATTTGTTTTAAGCTGAGAAAATATTTCTTTTAAAGTATGGCAATTCCTGCAGAACATAGATAATATAAATGTGCTTTTATTCCAAAACACCATTTGTAAATGGTCTAATTTGGGACTGCTGATCTCACACATGAGAGGAAGAGAAAAAGTTGGAGGACATTTACTGAATTTAGTTACTAAAGTCATCATATACCACAGACTTCTTATGCATTGGAAAATTGAACAATTCTTAAAAAGAAAGTCTTTGCTCAGCTACTAAAAAAAGGAAGGGGAAACAGTGCAATTGTTTTCTTTAATTTTCATGATTAGTTCAAGCCTTTTGACTATCTAAGAAATCTTATAAAGGTAAGAAAATCTTTAGACAAATGTATAATATGAAAGGCTGTTCAGTAAGTCATTTGAAGATTTAAAGTAGGAAAACAAAATGGTTAAATTTGTATTAAAAAAAATGAAGTATTTGTTGAGTGTCACATGCTTAAGTAATTTGAGACTATAGTAATTCCTAAATTATAATATGTGAAAATTTGGGGAATAATTTCTGTCTTTTTCAAATTAATATGAAGTAAATATTTCCCAAAAATAGCTATCTGGGCATGACCAAGTAGTGGCACAGTATATAGAGCATTGTCCTGGGATACTGAAGACCCAGGTTCAAAATCTTGCAGTTGCCAGCTTGAGCATGGGCTCATTCAACTTGAGTGTGGTGTCACTGGCTTGAACGTGGGATCATAGACATGAACCCATGGTCACTGGCTTGAGCTCAAGGTCGCTGTCTTGAGCAAGGGGTCACTCCGTCTGCTGAGCCTCCGCCCCTGGTCAAGGCACATATGAGAAAGCAGTCAATGAAAAACTAAGATGTCGCAACTATGAGCTGATGCTTCTCATCTTTCTCCCTTCCTATCTGTCTCTCTCTCTCAAAAAAAAAAAAAAAAAGCTATCTGGTTGAACTTCGAAAGTTAAGTTTCTCATTTGACAGTTCAAATAATTTACTTGACAGTGTTATTTGATTCTAAAAAAGGGTGATATAAAGTATGGTGTCTATAAACAGGAAATTCACAAATATAATACTGGGGGTAGAAAAGAACATATATATTTAATATATTTATCTAATTATTTTTTATTTTGTGCTTTTTTATTTTATGTAAAATTGAGTGTGCAAAATACACAATAAATTATACTTATATAGAGAATGCATACTCCTAAGTTTTCACCGAAAGGGTATATAATCAAAGAAAGTTGGAGGAAAACAATAAAATTCTCTGATTATAAGATTGGAGACTATTTCAAGACATTAAAATGGAATTATTTTTTAAATAGACATGAAAATTAGGATCCATGAAAAAAAAGAATGAGAAGTAAGTCAGATAAATTAGATCACATTTAAATTAAAAATTTATTTTCCACAAAAGATAGCTTAAAACAGTAAAAAAGCAAGACACAGAGTGGGAAAAAATAATTTCAACATTTACAATCAACATGGCCTTGTATTTAGAATACATACAAATGAATCTGAAAAAGACAACTTGATAAACGGACAAGAGACTTGAAAAGGCACTTTATATAAGTGGATATCTAAGTCGTCAATAAATATGTCAAAAAGTACTCAACTTCATTAATAATTAGGAAAATGCAAACTAAAAAACTCAGTGTGATGCCTCTCCACAAAAGCACCAGAATGACTGAAATTAAAAACACTGACAATGCCAAGTTTTGAAGATGTGTAGCAACCACAATTCTCATACACAACTGATTGAATCAATTTATACAAGGTTTATAAAACAGGCAAAACTAATCCATCATATTAGAACAGCTGGGAAAGTGGCTAACTTTGGGGAGCAAAGAAGAAGGAACAGTGATTAGAAATCATTAAGAGGGCTTTTGCAGAAGTAGATAATGTTTCCTTTCTACAGTGGGTGTTGGTTACACAGGTGTGTTCATTTTGTGATAATTCATTGAGGTTTATGTATGTACTTCAATAAATCATATGAAGACCAAAGGCTAACTTTAAGGGTTTAAGTCTGAAAATGAATTTATTGTTTTCTTATTCAATGCACAAATTTTTCTTCTAACTCTTCACAGAATCCTACTTACTACAAGGGAAGGTAAAAACTATTTTAGTATAATACCTAACATGTTCTCATTCTTTAAAATCCTCCTTAGCAAGTGTATTATTTATTTTTAATTTTTACATAACTGTCACTGGAAACTTAGAAGTCTTCAGAGTAATCAATTGGGAAGTAACTGATGAACATGAATACTGGAGTAATTGTTTCAGTGCATTCAAGAAACAGGCAAATAGAATTAAATGAAATATTTTTAACATAAAAAAAGCTAAGTTGTATTTAAAGAATTGTTTAAGAAAAAACTACTTCTGAACTGAACAACACTCCTTCATACTACCTGCAAGGCAGAGAGGCTGTCTAAAATCAACTGCACTTAACTAGGCCAAGCTAAGGAACCACTTCAGACTAACTGAATTTTATTGGGGGCTGGAGAGTCACAAACTTCACTGCCACATTCTGAAGGACAAACACCTTGTTTCTGACACTAAATAGCAGCATGTTGGAATAGCAAGTATGTTTATTTCAGAAGTTTAGGTCACATCTGCATGTTTATTTTGTTACCAGCAGCAAGTAATCTGCCTTTTGTGATTTATCCATTGGCATACCAGTCTGAATCAAAGTGGGTTGAACCAAAGCAGCTGATTAGAAATGGAAGGCTTTCAGATGTTACAAGTGGGGGCCCAGAAGTGGGTCCTTATAACACTGTAGACATATAAATTAAATATCTCTGTCCTAAAGAAAGTTTTTATATTGTAGTATTAAAATCGTGATTAAAAAAGATAAGCAAATGAGTTAGAAAAAAACTCAATCCATGGTGTTGGGACTAATACTCTATACCTCAAAAAATCCTTAGCATAATTATTCATAAATAACAATGCTCAGTAAGCTAAAAAATATTGAAAAAAGCAAATTAGATGATGTTACATATCTCCTTACATGTAAAGTTATATAGTTTACTTATGTGTGCTAGCTACTGTTAAAATTGCTCTACATATGTTAACTCATTTATTCCACAAGCAACCTACGAGATACAGAATGAGACACAGAGAAGTTAAGCATATGTGCAAGGTCACAAAAAATGGCATTTGAACCCAGGCAATCTGACTGTAATTCTATGCTCATACTGGAAAATACTGGTCAAGTCTAGCTAAAATGTATACCTGAATGAAATACGGAGAACAGTAGTATTTATAATATTCACTCATTCAACAAATACTTAGTGAATGCTTATGATGAGTCACACACTATTCTAGCTGCTCAGAATATAACAGTTTATAAAACTCAAGTCCTCTACCCTTGTGGAGTCTACACTCCAGTGGAGGCTGACAGACAATAAATAAATAAAACATGTATATAATATGTCTAATAAAATATATAGTTTGTTTGAAGTTATGGGGCAGACTGAAATATGAATTGTTATTTCCTAAGCTTGACAGGAAAGATCTCACTCAAGATGACATGTGAGTAAAGATTGGAAAGAAGTGAAGAAATAAAACATGAGAATATCTGGGATTAGAATATTCTAGACAGAGAAACCAGGAAGTACAAAGTCCCTAAGGAGAAAGTGTACATGTCGTCTTTAAGAAACAACAAGGGGCCTAACCAGGTGGTTGCACAGTGGACAGAGCATCAACCTGGGGCACCAAGGTCGCCGGATTGAACACAGGCTCATCTAGCTTGAACGCGGGGTTGCCAGCTTGAGTGTGGGGTCACCTGCTTGAGAATGGGATCATATACGTGACCCCATGGTTACTGGCTTGAACCCAAAGGTTGTTGGCTTGAAGTCCGAGATTGCTGGCTTAAGCAAGGGGTCACTGGTTCAGCTGGAGTCCGCCCTAGTTAGGCACATATGAGTAAGCAATCAATGAACAACTAAGGTGCTGCAACTATGAGTAGATGCTGCTTTTCACCTCTTTCACTTCCTATCTGCTAGTCCCCCCCCTCTCTCTCACTAAAAAAAAAAATAGAAAAAAGGAAAAGAAAAGAAACAACAAAGAGACAGTGTAACTAGAACACAGGAAGCAAGAGGGAGATTAGTAGATGATTAAGGAAGCAGTGAGAATTCTGGCTATTGTTTTTGGATGAGAAGCCATTTGAGAAGTGTACAAAGAAAACCAAAATTTTAATGTATTTTGGGCTTTAAGGTTTCTAGAAGAATTCTTGGTAACTGGAAAGGTGAGGGGAAGAGTAATAAAAATAGGATATATTCAACAAAGTTAACATGTCTGAAGGGTCAGGGTCTCTATCTGGCAGTGTATAAGGAAGTGAGAAGAAGCTACCATTCTCATTGGTATTGTGGTTATAAAGACGAGACTGAATCAATGTCTATTACTGAAGCCAGGTGACACTGAGGCAGAAGTAAGAAAGGAACATAGGGAAACTCACAGCAGAATCTCAGTAATACAGTGTGTCCGAAAAGTCATGGTGCACTTTTGACAAGTCACACAGTCAAAAGTGCACCATGACTTTACAGACACAATGTATAATGAGTTCCTCACACAAATATAGGAAAAGACTCAGAATGTCATTGGACAGCTTTGCCAAACAACTAGGATAACTTTGCTAACTAATAAATACTTATATCATAAATTTGAAACACTTTTAAAAACAAACAAAAAAGTACTGAATTTCACTGAAAGAAAAACAATTTCAATTTTGAAATAATAATTAAAATAAGGCCACATGAACAGGAAAAAATACCCATAGTTCACATATAAATCCACATAGGGGTAATAATCTAATGCATATAGCTTTGAAGATGGGTAAAATTATTACTTTAACACAGAAAAACGGATGAATAAGGAATAACATAGATTGCATATACAAATATATTTGAAATGAAGTAAAATTCAATGTTCAAATGGAGAAGCTATTGAAGTGTCCAGTAATTATGCATTTATAAATAAGGCAATTTGGCTGTAACTGCATGCATCTGTAAATAATTTACTAATAGACAGTTATGAACTAGTTAAAAAATAGTATGAGTTCTAAAAACATACCCAATGGGATAATTTTGTCTGTGAGGTTAAAGAGTGCTGATCTTAAAAGGGTCTCAGTGTCCCTTTTGTGAAGCCGATCCCTCAAAGTATTAATGGCTGGCAGAGCACTGAAAACAGCTGACTTGGATCCTCAGGAGTGCTGGGGGAATAGGCAACAGCTCTACTAACCAACCACTCAAAAAAAAAAAAACCAAAGAGTTGGAGTCAGAGCAACAGTCACTGCAGGGTCTGAGGTCTTTCATTTTGCTGGAAAACCCTCACTCTGTCTATATCCTAAATGAACTTCAACAATGAGGGTGTTACTTGTAATGGTATATTAAAAGCAATCATTTGTATGTTACAATTTCAGGTCTGTATTTTTTATACATATTTTGTCATTTTTTTCCTATTTTTAAAATGTGCTATCTACTTTGAAAAACAAAGAACACTTCTATACATAAGAGAAGAGTATGTCGGCTAATTATAGGAAGCTATTCAGTCAAAAACAGATTAAATGGAGAACAGGTTAACAATGAATACTTGTTAATTCTTTTGAGGACTCTTTTTGGTCCTTTAGGAATCAGAAATATAAAAGCTATAATTCCTTTTGCTGAAAACTGTAGGACTGCTGCTTTTTTGTTAGATTTGGAGTTCCAATAGTTATCAGTTATGTGTTCTAGTTATAGAAATTACCGTATTTCCCCATGTATAAAACACACCTTAATTTTGGGGTACTAAATTAAAGAAAGAAACGTATTACATAAAGTTATTAAACTCAAGTTTTATTCATCATAAAATTCATACAACTCCTCATCACTGTCAAAACTCCCATCCATTAGCTTGTCCTCAACTGTGTCTGATGACGAATCACGGTCTTCATATATTGTCTCGTCCTCAGTTCCATTTATGGCATTTGAAATGGCACACTTCTTAAATGACTTGACAATGATCTCAATCTTGATATTATCCCAGGATCTTTTCACCCAGGTATAAACTTCTCCTATAGTTGGTTTTTTCACTCTTCCTGCTGGTGTCAAATTGTCCCCAGAAGACTTCATCCATTGGTTCTATTTGTCTCTCAGAGCAGCATTGAAGGGTTGGTTAATGCTAACATCAAGTGGTTGCAGCTGGGATGTCAAGCCTCCAGGTATGATTGCAAGTTTTGTTTTTTGCTCTGCAGCAATCTCCTTCGTGTTTTTTGTTATGTGTGCCCTGAACTTATCAAGCATCAATAGGGCAGATATGTGTAAGAGCCCACCTGGTCTCCTCAAAACTTTCTCAACCAGGTCTTCATAACCATCCTGATGCATCCAACCAACCCTTGTCATGAATGTGGACAATCACTCCTCGAGGAATGTCTTCTTTTGGTATTGTTTTGTGTTTGAAAATCAGCATAGTAGGCAGCTTGGTTCTGTCAGCATAACAAGCTAGATAGGACAACTGTATAATGGCTCTTTTGATGTCCATTTGCCTTCACAGTTAGTTTCACCCCTTTCTTATCAACAGTTCTGTTACTTGGGACATCAAATTGAAGGGGGACTTCATCCATATTTGCAATCTGTCCCAACTCAAATGTGTCTATTGACATTGATTGACAAAACAATGAAATTCAAGGACCTTCTGCTCATAACTTTCAGGCATCTTTTGGGCAAGTCTGGTGAGTGTTTGCATGCTCACTCCATTCCATTTCATGAACCTGAAGCACCAACTGTGTACTCCTTTGAAATCAGTAACTTGTTTTTCATCAGCAATTCTTCTTCATGCTGAACCATCTTGTGGACACAGGAATTCCAATTGCCCTTTGCTCTTCAATTCATATCTTCAATTCCCTCTCTAAGTCAGGCCATTTTGCTGACTTGCCTCTCATGGCCTTGTTCTGCCGTGGCGTTTTCAGTGGGGTTTCTTCTTCCCACAGCCAGTCTCAGATTGATTTCTCAGTTGGAGGAGGACCAAACTTACATTCAGCAGCACGATTTCCATTCACTCTTGCAAACTAGATCACTTTTAACTTGAATTCAGCACTGTAGGAACATCTTTTCTGAGCCATTTCTGGGCAGAACGTGGCAAAATGTAGCCTACTGTAATATACTGCTAACAAGTGTGAAACAATGAGCGCAAAGATGACAAAAAGTGCAAAAAAGCGGGAAATGCAAGTAAAAAAACTACAACCACTCTATTAGACGCACCCAGTTTTTAGACCCCAAATTTTTCAAAAAGGGGTGCGTCTTATACATGGGGGGAATATGGTACTTGATTTATTTTTAATTTGATTTTATCATAAGCTCAAAATTTTGGGGGGAAAATCCCCCAATACTAGAATATACAAATAAAATGTAGGTGCTACAGAAAAAAATTATATGCAAGATTTTTAAGTTGAAGTATTCTTAGAAAATATTTCAATCATATATGTAGTTATTGTCAGGTCGCCAAAGGAGGGATGCACAAAGCCTGATGAGTTTTATAAGAAATTTATTTATGCATCTGAGAACAGAGAAGTTGAGTCCCTAGTGGCATCAGCCCCGAGTGTTTGGAGATTTAAGCTTTTATAGGGTTAGTGAGCAAGGCTTAGCCAGGAGGTTAGTTTTGGTGTGAAATTTTAAGGTGGGGTGAAGGGATATGCTCAATTGGGAGGTTGAGGGAGGGGATGTGAGACATCAGTCAGGTTTGCTCCGGTGGAGAGTCCCAGTACTGAGCTGGTGCTAGATTACTTAAAAGTTTAACCTGGCTTAGTAGAGGCTTTCTTGAAGGGGCCCTGGACCTGAACCCAACAGTTATCTTCTATAATCTGATTTTTATTAAATGGTCAAATTATTATTTAGCTCATTTGGTTATATTTATTAAAGAAAAAAATGCAATAAATACATTTTACATTTCTTGTAAGTCAACATTGTTAGGTCTTACATCTCCTGATTTGTACCAATACTAGCAACTCCTACTGAGCAGAGTTAGAGTAACAATAGAAACCTTGGGAAAGATTAAATGACAGCTAAACTAAGGAGTCAGAATATAAAATCATGGTTGCTTCAAAGCAATTTTCTTAGTTGTAATCATAGCAAATTTAATAAAACTAAAAAAAGTTTGCTCATAGAATGTTACAAGCTCTTGTTCTGAATAAATTCGTATTATCTGAAAATCAATATGGCTCATGTTGTACAAAAACAATGCCTGAAGATATCAGCACTGTTGGTCAAATAAGTTTGTAAATATGATATATATGTTTACTCCCTTATAGTTTGAATTGAGTGTGGGAGACAGGCTGTAAGCTGGCAAAGTCATTATAGCCTAAGGCTTAGTTTTAAAACTGAGCTTTTCCCCACACCCTTGACTGTTGCTTGATAGGGGGTGGTGCACTCTCATGATGAATCCCATTATGCCTCAGATAAGTGACTTTGTATCAGAGACTTCTTTGTTTGTATACTGGATTAAAGATTTGGATTTCTACACTATAAAATGGGGCAGACCGGGAGCTTGCTCTCTCGGTTCCTGAGATTAGCATTAGAAAGGAGGGCAGAGAAAGGCCACGTAGAGGAGAGGAAAGCAGCTAAGAGGGCGGAATGCTGAGGGAGAAGCCAGTTTGTGCAGAGAGAAGGAGGTGGGGAACAGAGGTAAGGCTGGTGAGGTACAATCCTTTGATCCTAGGAAAACTCAGATAAGTCAGTGGCTTTGGGAGCCCTAATGGAAAGGGAAGTGTTTTCTCACTGTGTGTATTTCTTGCACACCAGGTACAAGCTAGGATTAAAGGTAATGGCCTGCCAGTTCTTGGTTCTGTTGTTTCATTACTTTCTGTCCGAATCAAATGCAAACCTGCAAGGGCAGGCGACTGTGATGGTGGCCTTGGCCACGGGCTTTACAAACTCCAACAGGATGCCATATCCTTAAACATTTTAGACCAATATGGAAGGTTATTTTCTAGAAGAAATTATGATTCTGAATAAGACATTTCTTTTTCTTTTTCTTTTTTTTTTTACAGAGACAGAGAGTCAAAGAGAGGGATAGATAGGAACAGACAGGAACGGAGAGATGAGAAGCATCAATTATCAGTTTTTTATTGCCGTTGCGACATCTTAGTTGTTCATTGATTGTTTTCTCACATGTGCCTTGACCTCGGGCCTTCAGCAGACAGAGCAACCCCTTGCTGGAGCCAGCGACCTTGGGTCCAGGCTGGCGAGCTTTTCTCAAACCAGATGAGCCCACGTTCAAGCTGGCGACCTCGGGGTCTCGAACCTGGGTCCTTCCACATCCCAGTCCGATGCTCTATCCACTGAACCACCGCCTGGTCAGGCAAGACATTTCTTAAAATACTATTTCTAGAATTATTTGTAACTGCCATAATAAAAGATTATCACAAAATAATCAGCCTGATTGTTCACAGCATTGGTGACAGGAAAAAACTGCTCTTATTTGCTGAACCACATGACAATTAAGAACAGAACATTTTTATGATTAATAGGTTACAAGGCAGGAGTTTTCAATGAACCTAGGTTGGCAACTTTCAAATCTTTGATGACTTCCTGACCACTTTTAATGTAATTTTGAAGTGTTTCCCTTAATGTTACATCTGTTAATAGAAACCAGATTAAATTCCCATTAAGTTTTATTGAACAAACCTCAAGGTTCTGCTCTGAGAACCCTCTACACCAGTGGTTCTTAACCTGGGTTCTATCGAACCCTAGGGGTTCGATGAGTTGGTCTCAGGGGTTCGGAGAAGCCTCTTCCATGGAGGCCAGAATAAAGTAATACCATAATTTGTTGTGAGTTCATGTACTTTGTTGGTTTTGTTCTTTGAGCAAGGTGATGTTCATGCACAGCTCATTTTGTGCACCAGTAAAAAAACATATACCTATGTCTTGAATTTGCAAAAAAAATCATATTTTATTTATCACTAAAGAAGGGTTCGGTGAATGTGCATATGAAACTGGTGGGTTCGGTACCTCAAAAAAGGTTAAGAACCACTGCTCTACACTGTAACAGGATAAGTAGTGTATTTCAATATTAATCTAACAGTTGATCTTGAAAATTTTAAAAATGTGTATGCTCCCTAGGAGTTCATATTCAACTGAACAATATCAATTCTACTTGAGTCATAAAAACATATTTCTACTGGTATTTGAATGAAAACAAACTCATATTCCTTATATGGGACAAACCCCAGGGAATGAGCCCAGCAAAGCATTGAATTGGGAAGGAGACTTAGCTTTGGCAAAGTACCAATGAATAATACTTACACCAATAATCATTTCTGTCATTTACCAATATGGATCAGTTTAATCTTTTCAATTGTTTAGACTAACCAGTTGATGATGCTAAACTGCCTTGAAGCCATTGCATTTAGCTTCCAAGTTTTTGTTTTTGTTTCAAGCTTAAAGTAATCCTAGCATCCTGCAGTAACACAGTGCATCATCAAGTTGACTATTTAAAAATGTCTTCTATTAAAAAGAGCAATGTTCTTAACTGTTGCTTAATTAAAAAGAAGGGAACAGCAAAGCTTAAGTGTCAATCACAAATTTATACTCAATTTAAATTATGTATTTCAACCAAGAATGCTATATTAACATAACTCTTTTCACAGAGGATCTTAGTGAATTTCTATACACTCTCAATTAACCAATAATCCTAACAAGATTTAAAAACATTTTTTAATGAACCTATTTTTCTGCCATTTAAACTCTTATTTCACTTTTTTTTTCTTTAATGTTTATTAATTTTAGAGAGAAAGAAAGGGTGAGAGAGAAAGACAGGAACATCTGTTTCTGTATATGCCCTGACCAGGGATTGAACTAGCAACCTATGCACTTTGGGACAATGCTCTAACCAATCGAGCTATGTGGCGAGGGCTTATTTCTCTTATATTTTGTTTCATAGAAATGAGTATAAGGAAGAACAGGAAGAAAACGGGATCACCATATGAGGCCAGTGTGCATCCTTTTTAAAACTCAATATAGGGAAGACAGCATGGCAACTGAAAAAGGTACATAAATATGAGGAAGAAAGTGAATAGAGGTGAGTGCAGAAAATAGGAAAGGAAATGGAAGCAGTAACATGAGACAAGGAAGATAGGCAAGTGGAGAAAGAAATAAGGAAAAAGAAAGGAAAGGTTAGGAGGACAAAAAGAAAACAGAATGGAGAAGAGAGAAAAACTGGAAATCTTTCAATGAAGTACATTTGAAGAAGATCTTGACAAGGAGATAAATGGCTCTTGAGAATATTACACTAAACAGAATAATCAGACAGAAAAATTCAGGAACCATATGATTTCACTCATATGTGACATATAAAACTGAAAGAACCAAACAAGACAAAAACTCACAGCCACAGGCAACAGAATGGTGGTTACCAGAGAGAAGAAAGGTGGAGGGCAAAAAAACACAAAGGGAGTCAAATACATGGTGATGGAAGGAGATAATGACTGGGTGGTGAACATTCAATGCAATATATAGACGATGTATTACAGGATTGTATACTTGAAACCTATATAGTTTAATTAACCAATGACTCCCCAATTAATTTAATAAAAATGTTTAAAAATTCTGATTAAGTTGTAGGAATTTATCTGGAGCTACATTAATAAAACAGCTCAAATTTTCGAATTTTAATTAAAATGTTTCCTTTAATCCTCACATTTATGTTTATAAAACAATGTTCTGAACAAGAATTAAGGGCACAACTTGAAGTGATTATATTGTTCAAGGAGTATTCCAACTGGGGAAAAAAAAACAGTATTTTTAAATTATAGTAAATACTGAGTACACTGTGACTATAGAGAAGTGCAGCTGTTGTTACTACAATCTGCAACATAAAACACCCTAGATTTAATTTTGTGCTTCTAGACTATCAGACTACAGATATAAGAAAGCCAAAACCAGACTGCCTCAACGTGCAACTGAAACAGGTGTTCAGGGAAAGCCTAGTTAACAAAAACAAAAACGTCAAATATCACTCTTTTAAAGTGAATTGGAGAATTTCTTGTATTCACCACCAGGTAATATCACTTACAGAAGTAAAAACTTTTGACACCTTAATTACTAAAATAATGACTTGGAAGAAAATAGTTCAAAATAAAAAAAAAACTATAAATAAAAATTCCTATTTGCAGATAGAGCATATTCTTCAAATATCCTGGTGTTTGATTGAGCACCTAAGTAATAAAATATAGTTTGGCAAAAATAAACTAGCTGGCAGTAAAAAACTCTATCAAGAGAAACTACAACACCAAAAATTCCTAATGAATAATCAGCAAATTTATTAACTGGATAATGTTAGGCTGGCTATTTTTTTTTTGTCACTCAAAAAACAAAAGATAATAAGTGTTGGTGAGGATGTGGAAAAACCAGAATTCTTATACACTGTTGGTGGGAACATAAAATGGTGTAACTTCTATGGAAACCAGTATGGAGGCTTCTCAAATTATTAAAAATAGAAAAATATTGTATGATTGAGAAATTATACCTCTGGGTTTTTATCCAAAAGAATTGAAATCAAAATCTTGAAGTAATATTTGCATTAATGTTTACTGTGTAGCATTATTCACAATAGCCAAGATGTAGAAGAAACCTCAAGTGTCCATCAACAGATGAATGGATAAAGAAAATGTGGTATACATATATAATGGAATATTATTCAGACATTAAAAAAAGAGAAGGAAGTCCTGCCATATGCAATAACATGGACGAACTTTGAGGACATTATGTTAAGTGACATGAGTCAATCACAAAGGGAAGATACTACATGATTCTACTTACATAAGATCTCTAAAATACTCGAACATGTAGAAACAGAGAGTAGAATGTTGGTTGCCAGGGGTCTGGAGGAGGGGGAAGTGGTGAGTTGCTATATAAGTATAAAGTTTTAGTTATGCAAGATGATTAAGTTCTGGAGATATGCTGTACAACACTGTGCCTACAGCCTCTAATGTATAATGTATTATACACTCACATTTTGTTAAGAGAGTAGAAATCATGTTAATTGTTCTTACCACAATTAAAAAATACAAAACAAAACTCCTAGACCATTACCACTTAGTAAGCAACAGAGAGAAAAATAACAAAAAACAGATGTACTGAGGAGGCTGCTTTACCACATAGCCTCCTCTAACAAAGCTAAGCAGATAGCTATGCTCTTTGAGACCTACTTTCTAATAAACAGAATTCAGAATAGCTAGACATGGGAAAAACAAACCATTTAGAATATATAGGAGACTTCCTGCACATTAGAGTGAATTAATCTAGCATCTTAGAGACAAATAAAGAATACTGGATAAAACCTAATAAAATGTATACTCATGGTTTGTGCCATTAAGAGTATTCTTGAATTTATTTAGTGTCTCATATATTGAAGTGATCAGGTATTTAATTTATGTTTAGGCTATGCTAAAGGATAATTTAAGTAAACACCTTTTAAATTAGTTTGTTTATTCATTTTAAACCACTCAACATTTCAAATAACGCAGACAATGTTACTTTCTGTCACCACACAGAATTTTACATCATAGTGATGCCTTTTCACTTGTGAGACAAATAACTGTGCTTGTGTTTTGTTGTACAAATAAACCCACATTTGATAATTTATTGCTATATTTTGCTTTCCAGCTGTTTCATATATGAATCATTTGTCTCCCAAATTAGATGATAAATTTTAATGGAAACATAGTGTCTTCTCCTTTTGTAGTTGCTAGCTAACACAGCTATTTGCTCAGTAAATGCTTACTGAATTGAACGGTACCCTCAGTCACTGACCTTTCTTGTCTCTGAAGTATAGCTGAAGAGACTTAGTGCTGTGGCACTGTGAGCTTCTAGACTTTGCCCTCTTTCCTTGACCACCTTGCTCAAAGTAGGCAAATTCTGTCTTTACATTAATTCAATGCTGCTCCTACCAGGATTATCAACAATAATGATAATCAGTGCCAGTTCAAATGGTAAGTTTTATTACACATGAATACCTGTCACCTAGAGATAGAATCCAAAATATTTATATCAGACATTGTCACTTTTGTCTGCACCTGACTCAAAACAAATGATCAATCTTAAATATAAGTTTATAGCCTATATCTTGCATTCTGTAAGTGCAAATAAAAATAAAAAGGGAAATAATAAAAAGTTATTTTTAAAATAAGTTAAGTTCTAAATGTTCTCTACATAGTGGCATTTTGATGCCCAAATGAGAAAGCAAATAAGTTTCCTCTAAAGTAAAATTCTTCTGCTTTAAATTGTAATGCCTATAGGCAGATATTTATTTTACACTATTTTACAAGAAGATAAAATAATCTATTTGAATCCTACCACAAAATCTGGGAGTCAAAATAAAAGATTCTCATAGTAAGTTAATTTTCTAAAGATAAAACTATGTCTCAATGCTCTTTTATGAAGAGATTTTTCTTTGTGAATGCAAAAAGATTAAACTAAATTAATATGTAGTTACAATTTGCTTAATCAGGACTAAGTTATAACATGAAACTAATAAGGAGTCATAGTGATCCTAAAAGCTCCTATTTTAATAAGCTTGAGAGGAAAAGGATCAAATTCCAGACTTAATTGTCAATTGCAATCCTACACAACTCATGTAACCATGAAATCACTTATTTAAAATCGTAACAGGACTATATTATCTCTTCATGTTTAATTGAAACTTTGAAGATAAAAAAAGCAGTGGCTTATTAAAGATTTTTGACAAACCTATTTTATTACACCTTTTATATCTTTATTTCTTATTCTTGATATAAAAATTACCATACGTGAACATAGTAAGTGTGATTTTCCTTAATTACTTTGCCTAAATAAATTTAAAATTAACAATTCATTCGTGTTGTGCAAAATCAACAATAATAAATAAAATTTTAGTTTTTATAATTTAGTAACTGTGGCCTAAAATATGAATGATGTTAGTATCAAAATTGTGGTTTTATGGCTCATACTACAGTTTTATCTCATTTCTCCTAATCTCTTTTTCAAGGTGAACTGAAAATATATTTTAAAATCAAACCATTATAATGGGGGATATCTATTTGGCTGTAGAACTCTTATCTATACCAACTTCCAAAGGCTAAATTGAGATGTTTTATAATTTAAGAAAAGCAGGGAAAAGGCCAAAATGAACTCCTAAGAAACAATTATAATGACAGTAACTGTATTCACATTTATCGCTACAATGAAAAAAAAATCCCTGCTAATCCTGATTCTTATAAAAGATTTTAAGCTCCATTGAAATGTAAGCATATGTGCCTTATTCTGATGACATTTTATTCCCTCTCTTGCCTTGTTGACATTTATAACATGACCCAGTTCAGCTAAAATTACCATAGTGAAAAAGTAGCTGCACTGTGATAAGTGATTTTACCTAGACACGCTGTCTGGTTCCCACTGCTAAACACACACTGACATCCCCGGGTGAGAGAGACTAATTCCTTTTACTTGTCTTTTTCATGATAAAAGGCATCGATAGGGACTTAAATTCCTTGCTTTAAAACTGAGAAACTGAAAAGCTGTGAATGCTAGGCATCACCAATCCAGTAAGAAAACTAAACCCTGTAACAACACAAGCTAAGAAAAATATACTGAAGCTGATACCTTGGGAAATGAAGAAAACAGGAATGAAATCACCTGAATTGGTGGTCTCAGGTCATGTTTCCTACTTCCCACAGGATAGTGAACTGGCAGCTGGGAGGCATATGAGACAAAACATAAAAGTGGAATTTTAAGTATAGAACTATTTTATGTTAAATGATCAGGAAATATGAATCGAATAAAAACTCATTGATTATAGATATTGATGTAAAATAAAGGATCTTTCAAAGATACTGTAAAGATACTGTTGGGACAATAAATTTGTGAAATTTGTATTTTTTGAGTTTGCTCACTTTTAGTGTTAAAAAATGGCGCTGGGCAGTGCCAGGTCTGTGATCTGTGAAATTGCTAATTACCTACCTGCTTAGGAAGGGCCATTGTTATGCTAATGTTGCTGGAGGAGAGGTCTTCATGCCAGAAAAGTTTTAAAAGGAGAGAAAGAGGAGAGGAGAAGGAAGTCAAGATGGCAGGGAAAGAGAGAAGCCAGATTTGCAGAGAGTGAGAAGCCATGTTTTTGCGGAGTTTGTGCAGAGAGAAGAAGATGGGGAACAGAGGGGAGGGGCTTCTGCGAGCTCCACTGAGTCTGGGGCCAGAGGCGGGGTGACATTAATTCTAGGAAAAACCGGAGAAGATTCTCCTCGTTGTGGAACCAGAGAATGTGTCAGTGGCTTTGTGAGCCCTTGAGCCCTGTGTGTTGCTTGTCAGCCAGTAGGAGACTTGAATAAAGGAATGGCCCACCACTTCTGGCTCCACTCTTCCTTTACCATCTGTCCAAATCTAATGAGAACGTGCACCTGCACGTGAATGGCCACGATGGTGGCGACTACTGGCCCTACAGATACAGAAAGGAAAACAGAAAGGTACCTAAAAATGAACTGATGGAGAATGAGTAATCATAATCAGTTTACCAGAAAGTTATTAAAATTGTTAATAGAAATAATAATGTCTGCTCAAAGTTGTCTGCCATGTTGACTGAAAATCTGAAGCTCCGTTAAGGAAAATACCAGGTAAATGGCTTATGGCCCTGCAGTAAAGAGAAGAGGAAGATTTCTTTCAGTAGTCTGAATCCAGTACTTAAGCCAAGTGATTTTTTTTAAGTGATCAACTCAAACTTATGCTGAGAATAGTGAGCCTGTAGTACCAATAGAAATGAATCCTGTTTACCACCCTTATGAACCAGGTATAATGTACATTAGAGCTGTAAACGTACCAGTACCTTGGGCCTGGGGTATAGAAATAATGTAAATTTATAAGAAATAAAAGTGAAGTTAGATAAGTCTAAAAAGGAGTGTCAGTGGTCCTTCAGCAAGACAAACGCTGACACTAAGACTTCCTAGGAATGAGCCTGCGTAGCACCATGGGACCAATTTCCAACAGAAAGGTTGGTCATCAGTGCATCCTTTGGACTGATTTATGACCAAAGGGGAAAGTATGAACAAATATGGACCACACACTAAAGCTGACAAGCTCAGAGGAGGCCTACATGGGGCCCTTAGAAACTAACAGACCTAAAGTAACCACACAGGATGGTCTGAAATTAAAACTTTCTAATTAAGAACAGTTCATGGTGGGGAGTCATGTCCTAGGGTGGTATTTTTCCCTAACAAAGGTCAACCTTTACCTTAACTGAGCCTGTCTGTAGTCTTTGCATCTACAGTACCATACCTGCTGACAAGCCTCTGAAATGTAAGAGGAATCTTTTCCAGACCCTTCAGGGAGCAGCCATCAAACTAGAGTAGATGCCACAAATCCTCTAGTGTTATTACATTAATTGTTGGCTGTTAACAATCCTGTACCTGCCTATGTATAAGAAACATGTGTCTGTGCTCTACTTTCTAATCTCAGAGATTTGTTCCCCTTTGATTCTGATGTATGAAATAGGTGGCGATACTGCCATTTTCTGGAGCACTTTCTCAATCTGTTGAGATTTTGCTTCCTGGTAATTCTCATCAGTTTGGCTCACATAAAATCAGAAAAATTCTTAAAAAAACAACCTGTCAAGATCAGCAATTTGCTTATATGTAAAATTCCTAATTGCATATTAGAGGTTATAATAAATCATAACTATTATTTTTACGAATAAAAACTAAATTTCAGTGCTGCTGGTTGCCCTGGGACCCAGAGGTATCTGGACGTCTGTAGTGGGATGGCATAGCAGAGATGGTAACACACGCCAGTGTGTGCAGGACCTGACTTGCACAAGGAGTGGAAACTTAAGAACAGCTGACTTGAGGGTGGGTAGGGGGACAAGTAGAAAAAAGACTAAGTTGTTTACAGAAAGGACTCGGTGAGACACGATGTCCAACCACAGCAGCGATGACTAAAAGTGAATGCAATGCCATTCTGAAAGCTGCAAATTTGCGTAAGAGCACCAAGAGAGAGCATCTCTAATACGGAAGGAGCTCAACAGGAAATACATAACAGAGGTAGTGTAGAGGCTCGGCCCTTGAGCCCACTGCATGAGAAGACCAGGGTTCAGGAACAGTGGGTCTATGTGCACTCGTGAACCAGCCCTGAGGACTATCAGAATACACGGGGCTATGTTGTACAGGGAGTGGAAGCCTTCCTTGCATTATACAGGCAGGGCATGAACATAACTGAGATATTATTATTGCTAATGTGACTGCAGATGAACCTCCAGAAAGGTGAGATATGGAGAAACTAAGGTTACGTACAATTTGTGTCTTGATCAGCTGAGAATGTTTATTTTGACATGATGAAGGAAAGAGAATGATTTAGAAAGAGAGTAGAGTTCAGGGGAAGAGTATGTATCCTAGATTAGGCTTATTCTAGATTGCTGAGAAAAGCAGTCTTCTCCTCTATGACCTTTTTATAACATCCTTAATGGTGGTGATTGGGATATGGGTTGAGGTTTTCTTCACAGTGATGATGACATACACAAGAAATGATATTTGCCTAGTGCCAGCTACTGTGAAAACTACTTAATTATTCATTAACTCACTGAATTCTCACTATAGTGTTATGAGGTAAGTGCTGCTATTATTAACCTCACTTGATTAATAATGTAACTGAGCTTAGAATTTACCCAAGGTTACATGAAAGGTACGCGGTGGCAGCAGCTTAGCAGCATTTTGGCAGGACCTGTACTCCAGAAGCATTGTTTGGCAGCTCCTCTGAGGTGGCACTCTGGGTGGCACAGAGTGGAGACCTGACACTATCATTAGACAAGGCCAGAAGCAGCAATAGAGCCATGGCAACAAGCCAAGTCCTCAGTCTCCATCTTGAGGCTACTCAGGAAAGGACAGAATACAAGTGTTCTGAGTAGGGCTGTGTGGTACTGTAAAGTGTTTCTGCAATACGCTGGAAGTCTCCAATTGTTTCCCACTGATATCAAGAAAAACCATTGCTTTTCAGGATAAGATGAATTTCCTCAGATTCAAGTGGCAAGGAGTACCAGGTAAAAATATAAGAAAAGCACTTAAGTTTTACCAGGCTGGCTGCTTGTTTCCCTTCAAATTGTAGAAACTCAGGGCTCCACAGCTCATGAATAAGACCGTGGATTCCACAACTTTAACATCCTCTCCATACTTACACACATTAAAATGCCCACTTGTCTGTAACTCACTTTAGACCCAACCACTAGTCAGCTTCTACAAAACCATCAGAAAACTGTTTTTCATTGAATTATAAAATCTTTCTGCATACACTCCATAAGATATAGACTACCTGAATTCCCCACGATAAGTAATAAATAATAAGTACGAATTATACAAAATGTCACAAATATAAAGACCAAATGCCAAATAATCAAGCTACTTTACATGTAATCATTTTATTAAAATAACAATTTTATTGTTTTTTGGCAGGTATTATTCAATATCTTTTCATTAATATTTTAAAACTCATAACAATCTAGTTTTGTATGCCTCTTCTATTGTTCTTGTTTAAGTATTAAATGCATGAAATAAACTACCTTTTGGTATATCATTTTTTAATAATATGATGTTCATTGTAGTACATTATCTCATGGCATGTAATCATTTAAAAATGATAAATCCTTCATCTTTAAGCAAGGCAAAATTTCAGTTGGTAAGTCTGGAACACTAGCACTTAAATTTTTAAGACACATTTACAGTATAATGTTACATATTAAATGCCATGTTTAAGGGTGGCAAAATAAATTTATGGCCACATTTAAAATGCAAGATGAGATAAAATCAAATACATTTTACAGGTTCTTCCCCTCTCCCCTACCCCACTCTCTATAGCTTAAGCTGAACTACTTGTCCAAAAAACTGTAATTTTCATTCAAGCAGTTGGTAAAAACTGAACACTTATTATGGATCAGACAGTATGTTTAGCATCTTTTCCTCTCATGAAACTTAAATTTTAGAAAGACAGACAAAAAGACAAGAAAGCAGGCAAAATAACTCTAAGCTGTAAAAAATGGTAAAAAAAAAAAAAGGAAACTAATGAGAGACAAATATGGGCATCATGTTCATGGTGCACTTCTCCAAGGACGTAACATTTGCGTTGAGAAAGTAAGAAGGAGATAGCTATGTGAAAAGCTAGAAAAAGAGTTCCAGGCAGATGAAAAAGCATGTGAAACAAACTGCAGCAAAAAATACTAGTGTCTGAGGTACTACAAAGACATCAGTGTGATTGTGGTCAAAGAACAAGATCTGGCCGGAGAATTAAGAGTTGGGTCCAATCAGACAAGATATCATAAAGCACAGAAAAGAATCTGAATATATTACTAAGTATAGTAGAGAGTTATTGAAATGTGTTTCAAGAAGGGAATGATGTGATCAAAAAAACATTTTAAGAAGGTCAACTTTAAACTCTATAAAAATGGATTAGAGGGGCTCCAGTGGGAGTCAGGAAAGTTAAAAGATAATGACACTTTGGAATAAGTGGCAGTAGATATTAAGAGATGAGAGTAGATTCAAGACATAATTTGAAAAAAGAGAGGCAATTAGCTAAGAAATAGATGGGAAACACAAAAAAGGAATTAAGGAATGAATCCTAGGTTTCTGCATTAAGCAACTTTAAGGTAATAATATTATACCAAAAGTTCTTCAAAATAAGTACCTCAATCTTGGCACACTCTAAGGTCCACTTAGAAAAAGAGCTATGATTTAGAACAAGTATTTAAAATATACCACTAATTACAAAAAGAAGGAAGAAAGGGTAGGAAACAGGGAGTAACATAGGAAGAAGTAAGGTAGAAAGGAAGGGGGAGGAAGAAAGAGAGAAAGAGGAAGGGAGCAGAGTAAAAAAATCTCTGCCATTTTTTGAGGCATTCTAATACTGCAACCTTATGCTATAATAGTGGATACAGTATTATATGGCATATCTAAGCTGATTCTTGTTATTTATCTTCTCATTTCAGAATTATTTCCATTTAATAGAAAATTTGTATAACATAAGCATGCTCTAAAATTAAAACTCATGTTGCAAATAATTTCTTCTATAGTTGTTAGGAAAACCACACCTACATCCCGACCAGGCAGTTGTACAGTGACTAGAGCATCATACTGGGATCCTGAGGACCAAGGTTCAAAACCCTGAGGTCGCAGGCTTGAGTGTGGGCTCACCAGCTTGAGTGTGGGGTCACTGGCTTGAGCTCAAAGGCCGCTGGCTTGAAGCTCATAGTCACTGGTTTGAACCCAAGGTCGCTGGCCTGAGCAAGGGGTCACTGACCAGCTGGAGTGCCCTGGTCTAGGCACATATTAGAAAGCAATCAACGAACAACTAAGGTGCTGCAACTATGAGTTGATGCTTCCCATCTTTCTCCCTTCATGTCTGTCTGTCCCTGTTTTTCTCTCTCTCACTTAAAGAAAGAAAAAGAAAAACCACACCTACATATTTATTGGTATTTCATTCAAAGTAAATTTCTTAAATATGTATTTTGCTGTTTATAAATACTTTGAAATCCCAGGAAACAAAAAAAAGCTATAGGTGCTAATCAGATTAAGAAAATTTTAGATTGTAATTGGTGAAATGGTTTCTTGAGAGGAACATGAAAGTTTCTTTAAAATGACATCCCTATAATTGTTCTGAAGAGGAAGTAGAATTAGATGTAGTCGAACAGGTAATGAAGCAAGGTTTAGGCTGGGTTAAAGAACTAATTCTGTCTGATACTATATAATAATATTTAACCAAGTAGAGAATTAACTTACCTGGTTGTACTTTAGATTTTCACCAGTAAAGTAGATTGTGGTACTAATCATTTGTTACCATTTTACCTCTAAAATTCAATAATTTTATGACTCATTATTTAGAATAGGTAATTATAGAGATAATATATTAGAAAAGCTGGAGAAATGAAAGTTCCACTTTCATCAGAGAAAACCCATTTCCACATGAGAACAGGGGTCTTAATCTATATCAAACACAAAGGACAATAACATATTGCTTATTTTTTTTATACTGGGAATAACTCAGTAAATCCAGAGTACATATTAGGTACAATGCTAGCCATTAGAAGAAACATAAAAATAGGTTAGCTTACAATAGAATAAAGTGTCAAACAACAGCATGAATTAAAAGGTTCCTTTGATTATAAAAATATTTGCACTGCCTTTTAATTTCAATAATATCACCAAGTCTATTGCCAAATTATTTTCCAATCAAATGCCTCGAAATCTTACAATGGTAAAGAGTGAATAGTGACTTTAATCACACTGTAATACACACATACTAGAACATAGACACACACAATCTACAGAAACTGAGGAGAACCCATCAGCTAAAATACAAATATGCTGTCATTTAAAAAAAATAGTATAAATTGTCAACATGAACCTGGAAGAATTCAGGTATAAATTAATATCTAAAAACTATACCTTAATTTTACTGAATGTTTAGAGGCTTTAAAAAATGTACTTTTAAAATCAATAGAGCTGAATAAATTCAACTTCTGGTCATGGTGGATGACTAGTCACACGAAATGCCAGATGTAACAAGGATAAAATACTAGATTAGTACAAACAAGCAAACTGCATAAAGACTCTGGAAAGCATTCAAAAGCAGACATAAGGCTAAAGAGAGTTTAATTTTGAATTATGGAAGTAAAATGGGTAAGAATTGAGAATTCATGCCTTATTGGCCCCAGGCACTGACCAAACTTCACATCTACAGCTGCAGCAAATGGAGGAAAGTAATACAGCCATACCGGCTAAGGTTCTAGAAATTAGAGTTTAGGGCTGAAAAGTTAAATGGAAATCTTGGCAGCAAGACAACCTCCGAAGGCATGAGACCCTAATTCAGAGCATAACTACCCAAATTTCTGGCTGTTGGCAAAATTACATATGAGCAATGGAGACCTGCAAAGTCTGGTGAATAAGAGGAAAAAATGAATTTTTAATTTGTAATGCTATTAACTGAGCTAACTGTTCAGCCATTTGAACCCTCAGTGGGAAAGACTGACTGTCAAAGTATAGAGCCCAAAGCCAGCATAATTACTATCAATTGGGAGGGAATCCTTAGAAGAAAAGAAACAATAGAAAAAGAGAGCCTAAACCCTTGGGCTAACTGCCAAAACTTTCAGGCACATGGCAGACCTACAGGTGTTCAGGTCAAATTAAGAAAAAAAGAAAAAAAATCCCAGCAGGGAAGCTATAAGCTGTACACTACACAGAGACATTTGCAGTTTTAATTCAAGCAACTTAACTTGCCTACCAGATTAAAAAACCAAGGTCCTCAAAAGAATATAACAAAACTCAGAGTCAGTTAAACATACAATCTAAAATGTCTAGTTTTCAACCAAAATTTTCTAGACATGCAAAGAAACAGAAAATGTTATTTATACTTAGAAAAAAAACCCAGTCAATAAAAATGGCTCTCAGTGGGTTCAGATGCTGAATTTAACAGATAACTTAAAAAAAAGAGATTATAAATATATTCAAAGAATTTAAGGAAAACATGTTATCAGTGAGGGAACATAAACAAAGTCTCAAGAGAAAAATGGAATCTAAAACACACATACACACAGAGACTCTAGATCTGAAAAATAAAAACTGAAACAAAAGTTTCACCAAATGAACACAACAAATTGGAGATAGCAGTAAACTTGAAATTGGATTTAATTGCCCAATTCAAAGGTGAGAGACAAGAAAGACAAGTCAAATGATCATAACACCAGAGACCTGTAAGACAATATGAATTCATCCAACGTAAGTATAATTGGAATCCTAGTAGGCTAAGTGATAGGGAAATAAAAAATAATATTAGATGGACATAATGGCCAACAAATCCCCAAATTTGATGTAATATAGTAGGTTAAGACCCAAGAAATTCAGTAATATCTAAGCAGGATAAACACAAAAAATGTATACTAGAAATAATATAAACTCTTGAAAGCCAAAGATAAAAAATTAATCTTAAAAGAGACCAGAAAAATTCCATAAAGGGATAAAGGAAGGCTGACTGCTGGATTCTCTTCAGAAACTACAGGAGCCAAAGAAATTAAAACAACTGATATAAAGTACAGAAACCAAGACACTAAATGGCAACTCAGGTCTAAAGAAATGAAGGGTATGAGTAAATTTGTGCATAATATAGAAAGTATATAGCCTGACCAGGCAGTGGCAAAATGGATAGAGCATCAGCCTGGGATGCTGAGGATCCAGGTTCAAAACCTTGATGTCATTGGCTTGAGCATGTGCTCATCCGGCTTGAGCACTGGCTCATCCGGCTTGAGTGCGGTTTTGCTGGCTTGATGGGATCATAGACATGACCCCATGGTCACTGGCTTGAGCCCAAAGACCGCTGGTTTGAAGCCCAAGGTCACTGGCTTGAGTCCAGGGTCACTGGCTCAGCTGGAGCCCCCTGGTCAAGGCACATAAGAAAAGGCAATCAATGAACAACTAAGGTGCCTCAACAAAGAATTGATGCTTCTCATACCTCTCCCTTCCTGTCTGTCCCTCTCTCTCTCTCTTTCTCGCTAAAAAAAAAAAAGGAGTATATAAAAGTTTTCTTTCTTCTCTTAATAAAAAAAACACATTATTTAAAGCAAAAGTTATTCCACTGTATGAACTTTATGTTAATAATATATTAATAATAGTAACACTATATTAACATGGGTTCATCAATCATAACAAATACACCACACTAAAGTAAGATGCTAATAGTAGGAGGAATTATGTAGAGTAAAAAGGAATAAATGGAAACTCTGTACTTTCTGTCCAATTTCTCTGTAAACCTAAAATTGCTCTAATAATATAATCTAATAAAAACTTTACTAACGTAAAGTAATATAATAGAGATTATGTCATAACTCTAATTTTTGAGTAATTGTTTGGTGTATTAGCAAACCGAGCATTAAACAATATTATAAAAGATCTGCCTGACCGGTGGTGGCGCAGTGGATAAGGCGTCGACCTGGGAATACTGAGGTCGCCAGTTCAAAACCCTGCACTGGTCTGGTCAAGGCACATATGGGAGTTGATGCTTCTAGCTCCTCCCCCCTTTCTCTCTTTCTCTATCTCTCTCTCTCAATCTGTGTCCCCTCTCTAAAAAAAAAAATGAATAAATAAATAAATTAAAAGAAAATAAAAAATATTAAAAAAAAAAGATCCAACAAACTAAGTAGTAATAAAAGAGAATTTCTTTAAAAGACATACAGACATGTGTCATATACCAACACTTTGGACAGCAATGGACCACATATATCATGGTAGTCGCATAAGATTATAATAGAGCAGAAAATTTTCTATTGTCTAGTGTCATCATTTGTGATGATGTTGGTATAAACTAACCTACTGTACCAGTTGTATAAAAGTATAGCACACACAATTCAGTAACTGGTTTAAGTATATTCTATGATGTTTGCACAATTACAAAATTGTCTAATAACACATTTCTCAGAACGTACCCAAATCATTAAGTGGCACATGACTATATATGAAAAACCTATAGCTAACATACTTAATACAACAAGAGTGGATCCTTTTCCCCTAAGTTTGAGAACATGGCAAGAATGTATACTCCAACCACTTCTACTCACCACTGTGAGTAGGTGGTTCTGGAATGTGCAATAAGGCAGAAAAAATAATAATAATTAAAAAACACTTATTTGGGGTGGTTAACACATAATGCAATATACAGATGATGTATTATAGAACTGTACACCTGAAAACTGTATAATTTTATTAACTAATTTCACCGCAATGAATTCAATAAATATTAAAAACAAAAACAAACACATTTGAAAATTTTCTAATCCTAATGATCATACAGCATTTTTCCTACCAAAATCCACATATAATGAACTATTGGAGCAGCAAGATTTATGGACTATTTCTCAATGAAAACATATTGGTTCAATTTATTAAAAATGTTGAGTTAAACTTACCAACTAAGTTTCTATAGAGGACTTGAAGTACAGAAAATATTGTAATTATATGATCAGACCAGGAGATAAAATTTTAAATGCTTATTCTTTAAAATATACAACAGAAGATGAGATTAATAGTAAAGCCATTTCCATGGACTTATAATGTTGCTTCTTACACAGTTTCCTTTTAAAAATATGTAAAATGAATTCAACACTTAGAAACATAAAAATGCTTTTAAGCAATTAATCAAGGAACACCAATTAGAATACCTTCATTTTTAAGGCTATGTTGACTACGTTATTTTAATCAGATGATTTCAAGTGTTGCCTTTTAAATCCTTCCAGGCTTCGCTTCATCTCACTGCCTTCATTCAGTGATCATTAACATCTTTCAGAGATCCCAACAATATATTCTAGTTTCTTCAGGGTTACTGAACAAACTGTTCCCACTGTTTATATAACATTCTCTCCAAACCCCCTTTTTCTCTGGTTCTGAGTCAGTCTTACAGTTTCTGCTCATGTCTCAGCTTAGATCTTTCCTGATGTTCCCAGGAATAGGTTACGGTTCTGAATGCACATGAGTTTCCCCTTCTTTGAACTCCTAAAATTTCTAATTATAAATGTAATGTCTAATTTACCAATATGTTGCAAGTATATTCCTGGAGCCTAGGAAAATCTCTGGCACCTCCTTTGGAACTCAATAAATATTTGTTGAATAAATGATGTTCAGGTAAAATATGAATAAACATTATTTCTTGCCTCACAGAATATAGTGAAAAATCATTTTTCTAACTGAAGAGCAGGGAATTATCATTTTGTCTTCCCTGATTTCTGTGAGACTTCCTGTTATTTTTGTTTCCCCAAGAACTGAATAAAGACTTAAGCCTGGTACTGCAGAGAAGAATGTTACTTGCATAGGACCTGAAATACACAGTTGACAATTCTCTGGATGAGTATGGCATTTTACGTAGAATTTGGCAGTGTTCACTTATATCTATGTCAAAAATGTTCATGTTTTGCCCTGGCCGGGTGTTTCAGTGGATAAAGCATCATCCTCGCAAGCTGAGGTCCTGGGTTTCTCCTCAGGCAGGGCATGATTGTAGTTGTACGCAACCAATGAGTACACAACTAAATGGAACTGTGTGGAGCAGATAGTTGATACTTCTCTCTCTCTTTTTCCCTTTCTCTCTCTCTCTCTTCCTCTTTCTCCCTCACTCCCTGTCTCTCTCTCTCTCAAATCAATGAAAAAACCAAAAAATAAACAAAACAAAATAAAAATACCCTCATTTAAAAATAATGTTCAAGTTTTGAGAAAAATTACTTTTTATAAATGTATTTATTTTGCCTTTGAAAGACTGAATATCTTCACCATTACTGCTAATAAAATTAACTTGTATCATTTAAGAAAAAGAAAAAAAAATCTTTTCTCTAGTGTGTATATATATATATACTCCTATCTTAAACTTCTCATTACTGAATAAATGGAAATCCACTGATGTTTCGTAAGTAATTCTGAGATTTAATGTTCTCTTATTTTATCTTGTTTTCTTTTATCTTTTTAAGAAAATATCACTTGATATAGAATATATCTGATTCCTGTAGACTTGCAATGCATAATTTATAAACGGACAGAAAAAATACAGTGAAAGATGTTAACCTGAAAGAAATAAACAAAGACAAATAGAACTAAAATAGCACAATATACTATTAAATATTTTATATAGTCTAATCAAGAGAAATCTGGAGATATCGATCAACTAAAATAACCAGAATGTAAAAGAAGTCTACATGTTGTTTTCTTATGAATGCTAGTTTCTTTTGTGAATAAAAGGTCAAAATTAATAACTGAGACAATTTCTTATAAGATTATCTTTCTGACCAGCCTCATGTTTCTGACTAGAATATTAAATTCACTCATAAAACATTGTGTGAACTTTATGACTATAAGTATACTCTATTCTACTTCTCAAAGCACATTTCCTTTGAACTATAGAAGATAAATCAGTCAATTTAATATTATCTGGAATACAGGAGTCTGATAGCCTAATGGATACAAAAACCGTAATTGTTAACCAAAATAATTCTAATCCACATTACAACTTTCCATGTTTTTTGAGAATATTTTTTATTTATTGATTTCAGAGAGAGAGGAAGTGAGAGAGACAGAAACATTAATCTGTTTCTGAATGTAACCTGACTGGGGATTGAACCAGCAACCTTTATGTATAGGGATGATGTTCTAACCAACAGAGCTATCTGGCCAGGGCAAGTTTCCATGTTTTTACCAAGAGAGATTTCAGAATCAGTAGATTTCCAAATTAAACCATTAAAACTTAGTTCCAACAGTCAAAACTAAGTTTTCTTAAGATCCACATAAACTGTCTTACTATTTATCCTTTTCAACTTTGGTAATATTTTCATGAGAATACAATAACAGGCTTAAATTGGACTTAGAATCACTACTGAGTAAGACATTATAATTTTCTCTTAATTGTGCTATGTGACCTCTCCCCACCCCTTAATACCTCAGGGAATATTAACATTTTCCCTGCTTTCATCACATTTTTATTTGGAATACAGCAAACATGTATCAACGCCGGCTGATGCACCAAGACTTACCCACGCCCACTTGCTCTCTAAAGCACATGCAAAGATTACTGGATTCAGTCTCTCTTCTCACAAGCATGCTAGATAGGTTTTATTTTATTTTTCTGGTTGAATTATCTATCTATCTACCTATCTATCTATCTATCTATCTATCTATCTATCTATCTATCTATCTATTTATCTCTTCCCCTAGTAAAAAAAAAAATCTGGGAAAATAGACAAAGGACTCCAAACCATCCTTTTCTTCTTCACTTACAACCCTTTTATTTTTATTTTCTTATTTTTTAGTAAGAGGAGGGGAGGCAGAGAGACAGACTACTGCATGCATCCCAAGGGGGATCCACCTGGCAAGCCCACTAGGGGGTGATGCTTTACCTATCTGGGGCCACTGCTCCATTGCTCAGCAACTGGAGCCATTTTTTTAGCATCTCAGGCAGAGGCCAGGGAGCCATCCTCAGCACCTGAGGCCAATCTGCTCGAACCAATTGAGCTATATGGCTGCAGGAGCTGTGGGAGGGGGAGAGAGAGAGAGGGAGAGAGAAAGAAGGGGTAGGATTGAAGAAGCAGATGAATGCTTCTCCTGTGTGCCCTGACCTGACAGGAAATTGAATCCTGGCTATCCACACGCCAGGCCATCACTCTATCACTGAGCCAACCAGCTAGGGCCCTTACCACCCATTTAAATAAAGAATGGTGACTAGAACTAAAATGTAGCATCGAAAACAACTGGTGGGGCCACATCAGAAATAGTTTACTACATTGAAAGTACAAAATATTTAATTTAAGAACAATTTTATAAAAAGAATAGGAGCTATCCTATAACATTCAAAAGGAAAAATATAACTTCCCATCTATGGAGGACTCACAGTCAAGAGGTGCAGTTATCTATACTTTGTCAAAGTTAAACACCAGTAATTTAGTAGTATAGCCTACTACACACCTAGGCTATATGGTATAGTCTATTGATCCAATGCTACAAACCTGTATAGCAAGTTACTGCACTAAATACTATTATGGCCTGACCGGGTGGTGGCCATATAGAGTGTCGGATTGGGATGCGGAGGACCCAGGTTCGAGGCCCCGAGGTAGCCAGCTTGAGCTCAGGTTCATCTGACTTGAGCAAAAGCTTGCCAGCTTGAACCCAAGGTCGCTGGCTCCAGCAAGGGGTGGCTCGGTCTGCTGAAGGCCCGCGGTCAAGGCACATGTGAGAAAGCAATCAATAAACAACTAATGTGTCGCAATGGCAACGAAAAACTGATGATTGATGCTTCTCAGCTCTCTTCGTTCCTGTCTGTCTGTCCCTATCTATTCCTCTTTCTGACTCTCTCTCTGTCCTTGTAAAAAACAAACAAACAAAAAATACTATTATAATGGCTATAATGTCACTAGGCAATAATTTTTCAGTTCTATTGTAATCTTATGAGACCATGTTATTCAGGTATGTTGCATGAGTGTATTTCAAACAATCTCTAACCCAATATTTGCCGTAAGGAAGAGTGGAAGTATAGGAAATCTACTTTACTTACCTTTTACTTAGGATTATAAAACAGAATCACATTTCTCCTAATATGATGATAAAAGATTGCTAACAGGGTGGCACATATTTCATATTTCACTGAGTGCATTTCCATGTTATATGTATTAAAGTCTGGGGTGCTGAGGCCATAATTTAACCACAGGTAAATAGGGCCATGGAAATGCTAAAAAAGGAAAGGATCAGAGATTCACAGATAGTGCAAGTCATTTTTTTTTTTTTTTTTTTTTTTTTTAGCAAGAGGGAGGTAGCGATAGACAGGGACAGGCAGATGGGAAGGGAGAGATGAGAAACATCAATTCTTCCTTGTGACATCTTAGTTGTTCATTGATTGCTTTCTCATATGTATGACTGGGGGACTCCAGCTGAGCCAGTGACCCCTTGTTCAAGCCAGCAACCTTGGGTTCAAGCCAGTAACTTTGGGTTTCAAGTCAGCGACCATGTCTATGAGCCCATGCTCAAGCCGGTGACCTCAAGGTTTTGAACCTGGGTCATCTGTGTCCTATGCCAATGCTCTATCCACAGGGCTACAGCCTGGTCAGGACAATTTAACAAATATTGAACTCCTGTTATTGCCTACTTTTGAAGTTCCCAAAGAATATCTTGAATAAGCTACTCTGTGTTTTGGTATCCACATCAAGATGGCAGTATTATTTATCTCATACAATTGCAAAGATCAGATGGGATGAATGCAAAAGTGCCTGTAACAAGTTAAACATCCAACAAATGGCTGTTAATTCTAGTATTTTTATTAACATAACCACTGCGTTCCTGTTTTTGGTGACAGAAAATTTATTTTCAAAATTTAATTCCTAAATCAGCAAAGCAGCTCCCCATTTGCTCATTAATGTAAATGGTATATTTCATAACTGTGGGTGCTGGAATTTTAGAATAAATTACTTGCTGTCTAGTTCAAAAATATTAATTAATGTCAGATTGTAATTACATTTTTCTAAATTTTCACTTGTTTTTTTCCAACTCTTTCTGTGGTTCTAGTTTTTAGGAAGTTTGCTTTCCTTAGGCAACACAAAGGTCCAGGAAGCAATAGCTAAAGCTTTAAAGATGCAGTCAAACTCCATCAAAAAGTCCAGTTCATACAGAATATTCACATATACTCATAATAATAGCCACTGTTTGGTCTATTCTATATACTATACTATTATTTTCTAAGTGATAAGATCTTATTTCTATAGAATAACTTAAGGTTATGTACTTCCATAAAACATATTTTCTGAATAAGGAAATTTTAAGTTCAATCCAAACTTGTTTTAAAATATTCTATTTCATGAATAGAGATTCATGTAAGATATGAAAAATTCCTTCTTTCCCCCTTTAATAATGAGTTCAGGTATATACATAGTAACATTACATAAAGCATCACTCACATTTTATCAATCATGCTCATTTAGTCATAATGCATTTGCATTAAAACAGTCACAATGTATTTGCATTAAAATATAAACTCACATAAAAATACCACAGAATTATAAAAAGGTCACAAATTTCCTAGACTGTAAAATTAAAGTAAGACTGATAAAAACACACATAGAATCTTTATTCTTCCAGAGGTGTATGCTGTAAATCAAGGAAATAAGATGGCAAATGTTTACTCAATGTAAAAAGACTTCTAAAGAGGTTCTGAATATACTGATCCTTAACCTTTCTTGGGTTACAGACTTGACAGTACTTTTAAATGCTGCTGACATCAGAAAAAAAAATGTGTCGCAAACAACTTGAGGAGCTTCACAGGCCTTCTGGAAAGAGAACCCATACAAGTTAAGAATCCTTGCACAGACAGACCCTTGATACTCTGAATATTTTCGCTGTGACCCACAGGTCCAGGGCCTGTGATAACTTGGTATTTTGCTGAGCCTCACATTTGAGTCGTACTAAAATAAAACTGAAAGACTGGTGCGAACTAGCAAGTCACCCAGCTAGTGAGGGAGCCTGGCATTCACATTGCAGTTTGACTTTGGCACCTTTACAACTCATCATTAGTGGAATAATTATTAAGAAGTGCTTTAGTGGTAATCAATATAGTCAGGTCTTTGAACTTATAATAAAAAGGGTACACTGCTTTCAAAGTCTGAAGCTCTCTGGCAAGTTATATCATGATGATTCTCTTAAAAATAGCAGGCTTATAAAAGATAACAAACCAACTAAATATATTCTATCCATAAATAGTCACTCATTAACTATTTATTTATTAAATCCCTATTTTATAGAAGGTACTTCCACTCTGTGTAGTTCAGAGATAAAAAATAAAAGATACAGATCCAGTCTTCTAAAACACTCAATATCACTTACCAAGTTTATTTCTGAAAATACTGATTACAAAGAAACACAAGACCGAAGTTTTATTAGTCACCCTAAAAAAAAGTAGTTATGTGTCAGATATATTTATAATATTCTTCAATTCCTATAATCATTAAAGTTCTAACCTGGATTTGCTGATAGACTTTAATGTCTGTACTAATTTAACATACCACTCTTATATTAAAACAAACTGTTAGAAATCCACTTAGCTTTCTTAAAAGAAAGATGGTCAGGATTACAAAATGTGATGAATTCATTATCTAATTTCAGCAACATTCCAAAAGTAATTCCTTGACGTAGTAGACAGGTGGCATGTTTTTGTTATTCCAGTTTTTAATCACGAGTTCTATTAGACCTATCACCCTGTCCTACCTCTTTACACCCCCCTTTATCCATCTGCCCACCTTCAATGCCTTTGCAAACCCCACTTTGTAAAATGCCTCTGTCCCAGGCAATCAAAGCCATCACCACTGGTTTAGATATGTGGGTACATTTACTCCTACTCCTCAAAAGACAGAAGGGTGCCCTGATAGAATTGATAATGTCATTTTCTGCTCACTCAAAGCACTTTATTTATACATCATTTATCTGCCTCAGCCTAATGTTAGTTTGTTGCTCTTTCATTAAGTTAGAAATTTTAAGGCAGACACTGTCATGTTCTAATATCTTTAAAAAATATATCATTAAGGTACAAAACACTAGAGCACCTTAAAAGTCCCTCCTCATATCTCCTTTAGTGCTGCCCCTTCAAGGGTGAACATTGTCCTGACATCTAACAACACAGATTTGAACTTTATATTAAATAAGATTATCAATATGTGTTCCTTTGTCTCTGGCTTCTGTTACTCAATGTTATATTTATGTGTTATAATACTGTTATATTTATATTATTAAATATAGCTGTAATTCTTATATTCTCATTGTTGTATAGTATTTCATTTATGACAACACCACAATTTATCCATTCTACTGTTCATGGGCACTTAAATAGTCGCTATATTGGGCATAATAAATAGTACTGCTATGAACATTACTGCCTGTGTATTTTGGTGAACACAGATGTCTGCGTTTCAGTTAGGTATATACCTAGAAGTAGAATTTCTGGGTTATGTGATATATGTATGATCAATTTTAGTAGATATCGACAGTTTTACAAAATGGGTTATTAAAACCTAATTTTTGCATTTAGTCATTCATTCCCTAATTTTAAGAAAATGTGTTAAGCAAAAATGTGTAAAGGTACTACAGTTGGCACTGGTAAAAAACGCTAGCAATGAGTTCCTTTATCGCCACAGCACCTGTGTCTTCCTACTTCCATTTTCCTGAATACATAAGGTGTACAAGGCATTGTTCTACATTTGGAGACCATCAGATTAACCACAGACAAAATCCTCACCCTTATGGTTCTTATATTCTAGTGGAGGTGGAATTCACAGTATTGCAGAGAAATTAAACACAATTGAAAATAATAGGAAGCAAACATGAAACTGAAAATACCAAGAAGACAAAGTAAAAATAAAATAAATGCTAAAAAATGTTTAAACCAAATTAAAAGTCCTCAAGTTTTCTTAATATCTGTGATATGGTGAAAGAAAATGGTTTAACAACTTAGTTTCTTCATAGAAGCTTTCTTGACCTTATATTTTTACTTTATATTTTTCCAAGGTATGAAATAGAAAGGAACATAGAATATACACAAACATGTATATGTGTATATGAATCCATGTATATGCACGTGTGCAGGTACATTTTTAATGTGCATATTTTTTAACGAATTATGTTACTGAAAGAAAGACTAGAAAAATAACCTAATGAAACAGAATGCTGGAATCTTTTTCCCCAGATAGGAATGATGACTGCACTGCTGTTAGATGCCAGCAAAAATTCAGTAACACCAGATGCTACTATCTGTAGTATGGCTAATTAAGATTTAATGTACTTTACTGCTTGAACAATTAAAAGGGAGTGACTGCAGGGAACTGTTCTATACTGCTAGGAAAATCACATTTCGGTCAAAAAAGTAAAAAATAAATTTCTATGAAAATTTATGTTTTCTTTCATTTGTTTGAAGAATGTCTTCACTTAAGAGGAAGCCTCCTCCCTTTCACTTGAAATTTAAAATTTGTGTTGTAGATTTTAGCACATTCAGAGTAAGAAGGTTTTGGACAGACCAAATATATGTCCATCTAAGAAATCAAAAGTATAATATGGAGTAAAAATAAGAGCTGCTGGAGCTTGACAAGCATTTTATTACTCCCTGATTTAGCAGCATCTTACAGAGATGGCAAGTCTTACCGTGCACCTTTAGCTACTAAATTTACAAAACAAACAGAAGGTTACCATGGGAGGTAGAGAGCTATCAGACTATATCCTCTCGTTACTCTTCCAGTAAAACAGCATGTGTTGTCTAAAATTGCTGTGGGAACCTGGGAGCTCATAAGGAAAATCAAGCTTTAGTTGAACGTCTTCTTAATATCCTATAATACAACCTTCATAGTAAATAAAAAGTTTATATGCAGACATCCATTATAAGCAAAATCAAATGTTAACATTAAAATGGAGTACAATATTAAACTTTGCAATTTAATTATGGTGCTGAATTCTTATTAAGCATATAAGCAGATTCACTGCATATTTTTGTTTGCATAGTAGAATCGATTTTAACATGCTTTGTAAATTCAAGTGAATAAAAGAGAAGACATTTGTGCTCCAGTTTCCTTTCTGCCTACAGTATAGAGAAAGAAGGTTATAGTATTCGATATTGGCAAGTATTCTAATGACTCAGCACAATCAAGAACCAGATCCAAAAGGGAAACTAATAAAGAAGGTACTGAAAACAGGGAACAGAAAAACACCTAAATGAATATGGTATCAGAAATAATCACTTAAGCCTCATTGGGACATTTCTCTATATGAGCCATTCATATTACTTTTCAGAAAAATGGAAATTAGTGCAGCAGAAGAATTTGATTGAGAGTGTAAATGTTTATTTAGGCTCTAGTCCCCCTCTGTCATTTACAACTGTGCAACTTTGGGTAAATAAGAAACCTTCCAGGCATTTGTTTTATGGACTTTAAAGCAAAGAGCAACTTCTAATTCTTTTCACTTAATGTTGCTGTGTGGTCAGGGTTATCAGTTTATGAAATCAGAACGATTTCTATAACTACCAACTTGTATCAATACAGTATTAGGAAATCTGCATACTATGAGTTCAAATCAGGAGACTAGTTTTTTAGGGTGAACATCTACTAAAAGCAACCGTCTATAATATACAGCAAGGAGAAAACCAAAATGAACTTGAAAATTAAACTGCTTCTTCTAGATTTTTTCTTCTCTCTCTAGCTGTGACTAACTTTAAATCTTTCTCTTTAAGGGTATCAAAGGATATTTCTGAAGATAACTTCAGTCTAGGCTATAAAATGAAGTTTAAAAAAACTAATCAAAACTATGTGTGTGGTGTGGATATATGTGGTAGAAAAATTATCAAAATAATCAATACTGTGTGGGTGAGATAGAAGAAAACAGAAGAGTACATATGACATGAGGCGACCACACCTCTCCACGTGATAACCACAAGGAAAGCACCCACGATGCTGCACTGAATTGACTTGAGAATCAGGGTCTTGTACTCCAATTCAATCTCTACTACTAACTCAATACGTAACCTAGGCAAGTAATAGAATCTCCCTGTGCTTCTGTATCTGACCTGGATTCTACTCAAAGGGTAAATGGCTATGTCTATTGGAGCCCGTATAGTAACTTATATTTTATTGCACCTTCAGAAAGGTAGCACAATCCTTTCACAAACTACAGTGTGTCCGTAAAGTCATGGTGCAATTTTGTCCTGTGACCGGTCACACTGTATTTCTATAATACGAACACACTGTATTTCTATAATACGAACACACTGTATTTCTATAATACGAACACACTGTATTTCTATAATACTCTCTTCATAATTCTCACTGACAAGAAAAATTAAGAGAAAACTATTTACATAAAATACAATGATATATTAGCAAGTAAAAAAAATGTTGGCTAGGGTGTTACTTTCATATTAAATCTACAAAGCACATTACCATCAAATGAATGAGAGAATGAATGAACCTTTAGAGCAGGGGTGCTCAATATGTCAATCGCGATCTACTGGTCCATCGCGAAGGAAGTGTGGGTAGATCGCATGACATTAAAAAGACATTTGTCTTTTGATTGGCATACAGGGTAGCCAATCTGACGTCTGAACTTTTGACACCCTACGCATGCACGTTAAACTGCGCTAACTTGTTCAGTTACATTGCTGTGTAGTTAGCCTTCAATTTATTTGAACTAAATACAACAAATGGTATAAAAATGAGTGGAGTAGCTGGTCCGAGTAAGAAGCCTAAAACCTACCACTTTCATACAGAATGGGAGGGGATTTTTTTCTCTATGTCATATTCTAAGTGCGTTTGCCTCATCTGTCTGTGTGCCATTGCTATTCCAAAGAAGGGAAATGTGGAGCGGCTTTTTCGGACTGTTCATAAAAACTATGACATTGACTTTCCTCCGAAAAGAGAGCTGAGAAGGAGAAAGGTGAAAGAAGAATACACAATATTAAATAGTAATAATAGTAACTTAAATAATGATAATATAGAAGAAATAAATTTATGTTTTGCATTTTTATTGTAGGTAGATCATTTTGACTTGGTCATCTTATAAGTAGCTCGCAAGCTGAAAAAGTTTGGACATCCCTGCTTTAGAGTCTCTTCTAAAACTGAAGACTCTATGGTTGCGAACTAGACTGAGAAATGTGAAAACATTAAAAAATGTCAAAATAATTTATTGCAGAAAATATAAAACGACAGATAATTTGTTTGCCAAAAATAGTTATCTTTTCTTGATTTATATACAGGGTGGAACAAAAGTTGGTTTACAGTTGTTCATATGGAACATAATAAATAAATGATAATACAAGAATAAACTGTTTTGCATACTTTTAACTGTAAACCTACCCTTGGCCCACCCTGTACTTCTTCACTTCTTATATAAATAACTGACAATATATTCAATATAAAGGAAAAACATTTATCATCAAGATGTTAGTTAGAAAATAAAGATGTTAGTTTAAAGTGAGCACACACATTAAAGAGGAATACTGTATAGGTATAGCAATGTTCCTAAGCTTTATTTAGAAAATCATCTGTCACACTAAAACAATATCCATTATTTTTTAGGTGTTGTTTAGTGCCATTTTTCTTGACAAATGTGAAAATTAATAATATGCTATTCTTTATATATGAAGATAAAATCTATCATTTAGAATATACTAGATTAGTTATTTTTCCAATCATATTAGATTATGTCAAGCCATTCATACACACACATTTAGTATTTCTGTGACTAATAATAACATGAGGAATGCTAGCATATAAGCATGCCATGCACTACAACCATAACCTGTAAACTTTCTTAAAAGTAAGCCAGACCAATATCAATGCCATAACCTCGACTCCTTTAATGTCATGTAATAATTACCTACATTAACCAAAGCAAGCTTCGGACTGTTAACAGGTATGGGAGTGTTAAGGTTTTTACTACTATAAAGTCATCATTGTAGCTTTGTGTGTTTAAGATTGTTCATCTATGAATGTATTCTCTTTGATAACAAAACAGTTAATGTAGTAAATGATTTTGATAATATGTCTAAGTACAACTACTCTAAATTCTCTGAATAGAAATAGCCTTTAAAATATTCATTCATACTATATGTTACTGAGAAAACAATGGACAACAGACTCACTTGATCACCCTCTATGTTGTTGTGCACATCTATCCTGACATATTTATTACTTTTATTATTGAGATCAGTTTTCATTATAATGAATAGTCTCTCAACTTCAGAAAAATTCTTTGCTTACCATATCCATATTTCCTCATATTGAGTCAAACAGCCCAGCACTGTCAAGGGCCGCAAGTTCTAACAGGACTAAAAAAGTGAAATCTTAAACATTTGTTTTACTTAAATAGAAAAACAACAAAATAAAAAAGCTTGAAATTTCATTGAGCTTAATTAGGCTTCAAGGTAAACAATTCCCAAAGCAAGTCACATGATCATGATACAACTTTTTATAGCAGTCAGCAGGCTCTGCAAATATATTTTATTCTGCTAGAAATACAGTGTGTCCGTAAAGTCATGGTGCACTTTTGACTGGTCACAGGAAAGCAACAAAAGACGATAGAAATGTGAAATCTGCACCAAATAAAAGGAAAACCCTCCCAGTTTCTGTAGGATGATGGGGCAGTATGTGTGCATGCGCAGATGATGACGTAACGCCGTGTATACAGTGGAGCAGCCCACGGCCATGCCAGTCGAGATATGGACGGTACAGAGGAAAGTTCAGTATGTTCTGTGGCTCACTAAATTCGAATCTGTGACCAAAGTGCAATGTGAATATCGGCGCGTTTATAACGAAGCGCCACCACATAGGAATAACATTACTCGGTGGGATAAGCAGTTGAAGGAAACTGGCAGTTTGGTGGAGAAACCCTGTTCTGGTAGGCCCATCAGTCAGTGACGAGTCTATAGAGGCTACACGGGATAGTTACCTCAGGAGCCTTAAAAAATCTGTGCGTGAGTGTGCTCGACACTTACACCTAAGCAAGACTACAGTTCATAAGGTGTTAAAGAAACGTCTCTGTTTTATAGGGTACAAATTGCGGCTGTTGCACGCTATCAAACCGGCGCATAGACCCACACGACGCGCGTTTGCTACAGATATGCTTCATGAGATCGACAATGATGCAAGATTTTTGCAGAAGATTGTGTTTAGCAATGAGGCGACCTTCCATAATGTATCTGTGGACATGTTTATCGCCATAACGTCCGAATATGGGCTGCTAAACACCCTCATGCCTACGTTGAGTACGAACATAACACCACTAAAGTGAACGTGTGGTGTGGCGTGATGCATGGTAAGGTGATAGGCCCAATTTTTTTCGTGGAGCAGTCTGTGACGGCAAACACCTATCTTGACATGTTGGAATTGTATGCAATGCCACAATTTCCAGAAGGTGTCATCTTTCAACAGGACTACGCTCCTCCACACTACGCCACCATTGTTCGTGAGTTTCTGGAAAGAACATTCCCCCAGCGGTGGATAGGCAGGGGTTCTGTCAAACCACCACGATCCTCAGATCTGACGCCCTTAGACTTTTACTTTTGGGGTTATGTGAAGCAACATGTGTACATTGAATGTATCAATGACATTAATCACTTAAAACAGAAAATCACAAACATTATTCAATCTGTTACACCAGACGTCCTTACCCGTGTGTGGCAAGAACTTCACTATCGTTTAGATGTGTGTAGGGCAACAAATGGAGCCCACATTGAACTGCACTATTCAGGTATGAAACTGGAAGAGTTTTCCTTTTATTTGGTACAGGTTTCACATTTCTATCGTCTTTTGTTGCTTTCCTGTGACCGGTCAAAGTGCATCATGACTTTATGGACACACTGTACTTCTAGCATTTTATTAAATGGATTCTGACCCTTACTTGATTGCCTGGCCCTAATAAAAGGAACTAAATATAATAAAAAACATAGAGAGGGAAATTCTACTGAAAAATGAGTTACATTACAAAAATATATTTTCTTCGAGTTGAAGAAAATTTCCCCCATAGAACCAATGTTATAAACAGCAGTTAGACTTCCTAACATGTTTGTAAAATTTGATATGACACTTAATTTAGTTGAACTTCAGAACTGTTTTTAAACTTTTAATCATAGGTATTGGGAATCATTTGGAAACAGGGGTGGCAAGGAGCAGTGTTTAGTATTACTATTATTAGTGGTGGGAGTAATATCAGCTATCACTTCCTGAGCACCCTCTATGTACTAAGCATTGTGATAAATGCTTTACATATTTTACCTCATTTAATTTTCATAACAACTATATGACATAGGTATTGTTTTCATCTTACAGTCTAAAAAAAATCAAGCTTTGAAAAATTAAGTGATTTCCTACGGTTATACAACTGGGAAGTGTTTAAAGCATATCCAGGTCCCTGTGACTACCAAAGTTCATGCTGTCTATCACTTGACTACCTTGCCAACCTTCAAAATATGTACTTTTCTTTTCCTCAGCCCAAATCCCCAATTCTTCAATACAGGTGGTCCTAGCTAAATATTAGAAGAAACCATTCTGCTCTGATTTAGACTGAATATAAATAACTAAATCCTACCAGAAGTAGTAGGATTATTACTTTTCAAAAGGACTCAACTGAATTCAAGAATAGTATTATTAGGTAGTAAAACAAAAGTAAGCAGAATAGCTTGTAAACCAAAGTAGATCAGCCCTGTTGAAGAAAACATCTAAACTTGTCTAACTTTTCTTTTTTGGAACTATCTCCGCTCTGTTCAATGTGATTCCGGTACAGCTATCAATCATGTGGTCTTCCTTCCCCAACCCCTGATAGCCATGAGAACCAAGCAGGATCAAAATTCCCTTCTCCTCCAGAGATTTTTAATTCACTGGGTAAAACAACAATAACACTTATCTGAAATCTGTTACTATAAGAATGATATACATCTGGGCACAAGCAGTACCAGTCAGAGAATAAACCCAGCGCAGAGGAAAGTAACGTTGAAGGATGCAGAGACAAAGTTGTGGTGGTATAGCTTGAACCCTTGGATCCTGCCATGACTGAAGCTAGAGATTCCCCTTTGGTTTCTTAGTAGTTTTTTGACCAGCAAACTGTGACTAAGTTAATTTATGTTAATTCTCTGACACTAGCACCCAAAAGAATCCTGACCAACATAGGTTTTAGAGAGTTTGCTCTTCAGGTCATCTCCCCTCAGGATTGCTTCCATTAGTTCTTTTCATCATCCACTTCAATATCCAAGGATAAGGTAAGTAAAACAGAAAATAAAAATCAATGTCACATGACCAGGCTGTGACAAAGTGAACAGAGCATTGGCCTGGGACGTTGAGGACCCAGGTTTGAAGCCCTGAGGTTGCCGGCTTGAGTGCGGGTTCACCAGCTTAAGCATGGGATCACTGGCTTGAGTGCGGAATCATAGACATGTCCCTATGGTCACTAGCTTGAACCCAAAGGTTGATGGCTTGAAGCCCAAGGTCACTGACTTAAGCAAGGAGTCACTAGTCTGGCTGGAGCCCCTCATCAAGGCACATAGGAAAAAGCAATCAATGAACAACTAAGGTGCCTCAACAAAAAACTGATGCTTCTCATTTCTCTTCCTTCCTGTCTGTCTGTCCCTGTCAGTCTCTCTTGCTAAAAAAGAAGAAGAATAATCTATGTCAATTTCCAATCAAGAATTTTTATTCTTTTTTGTGGGTGTTTTTGATTTTTTATTTGTTTTCTATCCTTTTTTCTGTGGTTTTTCTTCTTGTCATAATTTAAAAATTTTTATATTTCTCATTGTATTCTTTATTTTAATTTTTCTTTTATTAGTTGTTTTTTTCTTAGTGTTTGTAACAGTACCACTCTCAAATGCCATCAAGGAAGAAGAAATCAAATACCATAGCTACACAAGACAGAGATGTAGGTCAGAAAGAAAATAAAAATCTCCAGAAAAAATTGCAAGCAGATGGAAATCTTGGAGTTAAATGATAGAGAAATCAAAATTGAAGTTCTGAAAAGACTCAACGAGATGCAAGAAGACACCCAAAGGCAAGTTAATGAGTTCAGAAAACAAATTAATAAACAAAATAAATACCTCACCAAGGAGACTAAAACTTTAAACACAGAGATGAAGAACTCAATACATGAATTGAAGACTAAGGTAGCAAGTTTAGCTAACAGAGCAAGCCAGATAGAGGAAAGAATCAGTGACATCAAAGACAGGCAACTAGAGATGCTACAGAGAGATGAGGAGAGAGATTCATGCATTTAAAAAACTGAGAGATATCTACAAAAATTGTCTGGCTCCATCAGAAAGAGCAATATAAGAATAACGAGTATATCAGAAGAAGAGAAGGAGAAGAGAATGAAGAGACTATTCAAACAAATACAGTGGTACCTTGAGATATGAACAGACCAACATACAATATTTTTAAGATACGAGCTGCGACTCAGTTCGTATTTTTGTTTGAGATCCGAGCGAAATTCCGAGATATGAATCGTGATTCGAAAGCTGCCGCTAGCTGGCACGTTGGCCCATGGGTCCACTATTGGCAGTTTGATATACGAGTTGACTGATTTATGAGCTCAGTTACAGAACAAATTAAATTCGTATCTCAAGGTACCACTGTATATGAATTGAAAATAATGAGACTTCTTGACAAAATTTTGAGAGAATTGAATGAAATCATATACATAAAATGTCTAATGAAACATTTGGCCCATACAGATTATTTTCTCCAAAAACAAGTAAATCATACTACTGAGTGTAGAAAGGAAGATGTGAAAAGTTGCTTCGTAACTTTTTAGAGCTTTGTGACATAGATTTCTGTATTGTCTCACCATAAGTGATGCACAATGATCCCAACAAAGATGTGTATTTTAAGGTGTGGAATCTTTACTTTTTTATGTACTTTGAACAAAAGCTCACTTTGGGCTCTGAGATCCTCAGTGGCTGCTAAATATAAAGATATGAAAGGACGAGAGAGAACAAAGGAAATTTAATAGACCCTTGGCTCTACTTCCAGCAGAGCTGTAGACTTTTCTGGGTTACCTTTTGTATTACCATGGAAGATACTAATTGAAAAAAAGAATGTTTCCTAGGACATTTTGAATTAAATAACATAATTATTGAGTGTATGCCCCTAAGTGGAAAATTAAAATGTAAATCAGTGGTTCAAATTTCTCTTTAAAAAATAATTTAAATAAAAAATACTTTACAAACAATGTAGGGGTATATATATTTAAAAGAGACCCCAGAAATTTTTTCTCTTTTTTTCCTCTTTTCTAGATAATAAATACATATATTAGGTATCATTTTCTAATGCTCTAGTAAATAAAATATTACAAAACTTTTATAATTAAGAACTATTTATAACTAAAAGTACAGCTGAAAATATAAATTAATGATTGTATAAAGGAGCATTTACCAGTGACAGTGTAATCACTGTGTAGAATTCTCATTTATACACAAAATATGTGCATTTAAATAAATCTAATGCTGCACATATGCAGAGATTACTACCATATTTTGTGTGTTGGTAAATAGTGTTAGAGTGGAATTCTAATATACTGTCATGTTTAAAAGTAACCTTATATTATTTGTACAGCTACTTTATTGATATAAAAAGAAAAAAGAGCCCATCAACCTATCTAACAGGGATATGACAAAGAAGAGTGACAGAATATGGGCTAGCACTACAAAGTAGATTACATTAAATGATCTCTTAATTACTTCATGTATTAACATTTACATGTAAATATATCCCAGCATGTTCTAATTCAAATTCACAACAGAAATGTAAAAATGAATGTAATTTGTATTTAACTGGGTCAAGAAAGCATATTGTAATCATTAAAATCTGTCTTCATTTTAAATAAAAATGAATAACATTGCTGGCTTCCAAGTACTTGTACTTTAATTAAAACAATAGTTGTATGTTTTAAGCCAAAATTTTCTTTTAAATACTGCCTTCATTTCTTATACTTTATTTTCTTTTGACTATAGTTCTGTAACATGAATAGAATTCCAAGAGAATAATAATGAACTTGACCTTGCAATCACAGAAGCCAGTTTGGTAATATAAGGAGCCAGATGACAACTTTTTCCCTCCAAGTACAGCGCCCTAGTTTGGACAGGAATCTTTAGAAGTGAGCAAACACATCATTCTGTGAGTTTACAATAGAAGATCGACTCTGTTAGTTTCTGATAGTTAATAATGTGAAAATTAACATAGATGAGCATTGGTACCTACTTTGCAGTAAGTGGCTGAATTTACTTGACCAATTACCAGTCATGGTAAAAGAAGTAACTTGTTCACGACCTGCCATAAACTACCTCAGAATGGCAAATTTGGATTGCCTTCCAGGATTATTTATTGGCTTATTAAGCCCACTTGACTTTGAGTAGTATGTTACACAGACAGGATACAATTGGGGGAGAGGGAATGAAATTTATTTTTAAGGAATTCTGTCTGCTGGAAGTGGAGCCAAGTAGTTGATTCAGAGTAATCAATTTTTGTGTTTTCTACCAATAATTATGTGATTTAGGAAATACCCTTGTTGTGTTTCTTTTTCATAAAGATGATGCTGTCATTATAGTGTCATGATGAAAACAGCATTTGCCACATAATTACTTATACCATACTTTTTTAAGAATAATACATTATATTTATTAAGGGCTCATTATGTTGTTAGGGTTTATTCTAACTATTTGAGGCCCACACCTTCCACTGAGAAAGCCCTCTCATGGCTCTTGATATAACCAGAGTTTTGGGCACATGACTTTTGCTCAACCAATTAGAAATTTCTGCATGAAATGTCACATCTATAAAAAATGATGCAAAGAAGTGGGGTAGAGGTAAGACTCCATTCATCAAGTTGCCACAGCAGCATGCAGTGGAGGCATGGGCGCCAGCATTCTCAGCAAAGGCTCCCTAAGCTCATTTCTCTTTCAGCATGGTTTTGGTTGCAGCTCTAGCTGCCCGTCTTCTTCAGTTTCAGCTGATTTCTTATTTCTCAAGTCTGTTTCTTCAGCTTACCATTTCTGTGTACTACCCAAGTTCTTTTCTGCTTAACAGAGATTGCTTCGGCTCTTTGCAACCAAGAACTCTGATTAATACAATTATTGTTGGCAAAAAAAAAAAATAGTATTAATCTATAGCTTTTTAAAAATATTTTATTTTATAGCTACAGCTGCAGCTGTCAAAACCCTCAATTTCAGTTAACATTATAAAAGGAATCTGAAAAGGGGAAAATATGTTTTAATTATTTAATTAGTGGTATCAGAAGGAAACAATAATAAAAATTTAATGAAAGGCCCTGTCAGTTGACTCAGTAGTAGAGCTTCAGCCTGGCATGTAGATGTCCTGGGTTCAATTCCCAGTCAGGGCACAAAGGAGAAGCAACCATCTGCATCTCTACCCCTCTCACTCCTCCTTTCTCTCTCTTCTCCTCCTGTAGCCATGGCTCAATTGGTTGGAGTGCATTAGCCCCAGGCACTCAGGATGGCTCCATGGAGCCTCCACCTCAGGTGCTAAAAATAGCTTGGTTGGGAGCATGGCCCAAGATGGGTAGAGCATAAGCTCCAGATGGGGGTTACCAGATGGATCCCGGTCAGGCACATATGGGAATCTTTCTATCTCCCTCCCCCGCCATTTGGAAAAGAAGGAAAAAAACTAAAGAAGAATGCTATTTTCAAGAAATTAATTACAATTTTCAGCAAAGTAAAAAACTTGAAGCAATTTTTATAGGTGTCATTGTTTGTTCACATAATTTTTATTGGGAAAGAATGTGATTTCTATTAGCCTGTATTCCAGATGTTCTGAAAAACATCTCTTGATTTTCTTTTGAAGAATCCATCCCTTCCCTGCTCTGAGTCAGGTCATATCCACCGACTCAGAGATGGTGTACGTCACCTACACCTAAGTAATCTGTATAGTGTGTTCCCTAATGTCAACTGGTTCAGATTGGGCAAATATATATACATATACTACTTGGAAAGGTGGCGACAGCAGCTTCAAGCCCCACAACCTTGCATATCACAGGCCAACATATCAGAACGTAGGCAACTGAGAGGAGGGTGAAGAGAAAGAAACTGAGTCCTGAGGATATATTTTGAGGCCAAAATCTAGCTATGACAGAGGCTACCCCTACTCTTACCCTTTTAATCCTATGAACCAATACATTACCTTTTTGCTCACGCTGGTTTAGATTTGGCTTTCTATCAACGGTGACCAACAGTTCTAGTTTCTTTGGATTGAAAATGCCAAATCATCATGAATTGGCATCATGATATATTGCTACCACGTTTTTAGGATTGTTTGTTTATATTTAACTGAAATGTCACTTTTGTATATCAGAAATGTCACTGAAATATCAGAAAGGAAAAGTAGCTAATATTTGAGGTGAAGTACTAATCCAAAAAGAGAAGACTAGGAAATTCAATCTTAAATTGTATAAAAATTTTATATAACTGTATCTTTATATTCTGTATGATTGAAATCTATAAAATACAAGTTGGGAAAGAAAAACTTTAAAAGAACATTTAAGTCATGTAAAATGTGTTTAAAAAGTCAAGGTAAACAAACATTAAAAATACTTGTTGGATATAATTGATTTGTAATAAGTATTTTTCTATAGTTTATACTCTATTGTTGCCTTATTATATAACTTTTTATAGTTTCTTTTCTTTAAAAATAATGTCAACAGGGTGAGATTGATCAAATCAGAGTACATAGGTTTCAGATAAACATTTTTGTAGCATTTGAACTGTAAATTATGTTGTATACAGATCACCCAAAGTCAAATCAGTTTCTATCACAGTCCTCTTTACACCCTTTCCCTACCCCATCCCTCACTTCTCTCCCCACACCCCCCATTTGGAAAATGGTTACCCCCTGGTAACCACTTCACTTTTATATATGTCTATGAGTCTCAGTTTTATATCCCACCTGTGTGTGAAAGCATACAGTTCTTAGCTTTTTCTGATTTACTTAATTCATTCAGTATAATGTTCTCAAGGTCTATACCTATTGTCACAAATGTCACTATGTCATCATTTCTTATGGCTGAGTAGTATTCCACTGTATATATGTACCACATCTTCTTTGTCCAATCCTCTATCAAGGGACACTTTGGTTGTTTCCATGTCCTGGCCACTGTGAATAATGCTGCGATGAACATGGGGGTGCACGTGTCTTTACGTACCAATGTTTTCAAGTTTTTGGAGTAGATACCCAGTAGAGAGATTGCTGAATCATATGGTAATTCTACTCTATTCTTAATTTTCTGAGGAACCACCATACTTTCTTCCATAACGGTTGTACTAATTTGCATTCCCACCAGCAGTGAATGAGGGTTCCTTTTTCTCCACAGCCTCTTTAGCACTTGTTATTTCCTGTCTTGTTGATAATAACCAATCTAACAGGTGTGAGGTGGTATCTCATTGTGGTTTTGATTTGTATTTCTTGAACAGCTAATAAAGATGAGCATCTTTTCATATATCTGTTGGCCAGATATATTATTTTCTTAACATGTTGTTGTATTTGATTTGTTAGTTTTTGTTTAGGATTTTTGCATCCATATTCATTATATATATTGGTCTGTAGTTTTCATTTTTTGTGTTGTCCTTGCCTGGTTTTGGTATGAGGGTTATGTTGGCTTCATAAAATGTGTTGGAGAGTAGCCTGACCAGGCATTGACATAGTGGATAGTGTCGGAATGGGACACAGAGGACCCAGTTTCGAAACTTCAAGATTGCCAGCTTGAGCGCAGGCTTAACCAGCTTGAGCGTGAGATCATAGACATGACCCTATAGTCGCTGGCTTGAGCCCAAGGTCACTGGCTTGAGCAAGGAGTCACTCGTTCTGCTGCTGAAGCCCCCCAGTCAAGGCACATATGAGAAAGCAATCATAAACAACTAAGGTGATGCAACAAAGAATTGATGCTTCTCATCTCTCTGCCTGCCTATCTGTCTCTATTTGTCTCTCTCTCTCTCTGTCACACACACACAAAAATGTGTTGGGGAGTATTGCTTCTTCTACTTTTTGGAAGACTTTGAGAAAGATATATACCAAATCTTCTTTGAATGTTTGGTAGAATTCACTAGTGTAGCCTTCTGTTCCTGGACTTTTATTTTGGGGGAGGTTTTTGATAGTTGTTTCTATTTCCTCCCTGCTGAGAGGTCTATTTCCACTTTTTCGTGACTCAGTCTAGGAAGATTGTATAGTTGTAGGAATTTATCCATTTTCTCTAGGTTGTTGAATTTGGTGGCATATAATCTTTCATAGTATTCTACTATGATCCTTTGTATATATGTGATGACTGTGGTAATTTCTCCTCTTTCATTTTGGATTTTGTTTATATGAGTTCTTCCTCTTTTTTCTTTAGTGAGTCTAGCCAGTGGTTTGTCCATTTTATTGATCTTTACAAAGAACCAGCTCTTTGTTGTATTAATGTTTTTCTATAGTTATTTTTTCTTTATTTCACTTAGCTCTGCTCTAATTATTACTATTTCCTTTCTTCTGCTGACTTTGGGTTGCCTTTGTTCTTTTTTTTCTAGTTCCTTAAGATACGATGTTAGGTTGTTTACTAGGGATCTCTCTTGTTTCCTGATCTAAGCCTGTAATGATATAAACTTCTGTCTTATTACTACTTTTGCTGCATCCCAGAAATTTTGATATATTGTGTTGTCATTTTCATTTACCTGTATATATTTTTTGTTCTCTTATTTCTTTGACTTAGTCACTTTTTAGAAGTATGTTGCTTAATTTTCACATTTTTGTAGGCTTCTTTACTTCCTTTTTACAGTTGCATTCTAATTTTTTAAAGCCTTATGATCAGAAAATATGCTTGGTATGATTTCAGTCTTTGTGAATTTGTTGATGTTAGTTTTGTGGCCCAACATATGGTCTATCCTTGAGAATGGTCCATGCACACTGGAGAAGAATATATACTGTGACATTTTGGGATAAAATGTCCTGCAAATGTCCATTATGTCCATTTGGTCCAGTGTGTCATTTAAGGCCGATATTTCTCCATTGATTTTCTGTTTGGATGATATATTTGAAGCACACAATGGTGTACTGAAATCTCCAAGTATGATTGTGTTTTTATCTGATTATGTTTTTATCTGCTTCTGTTTTTAGATCAGTTACTAGATGTCTTATATATTTTGGTGCTCCCTGGTTTGGTGCATATATATTAAGAAGTGTTATGTCTTTTTGATATAATGTTCCCTATATCACTATGAAATGTTCTTCTTTGTCTCTGGTTACCTTTGTTCTCTTGAAGTCGGTATTGTCAGATATCAGTATGCCTACACCTACTTTCCTTTTTTATTATTTGCTTGGAGAATCATTTCCTAACCTTTCACTTTGAATCTACTTTTGTCTTTACAGCTTAGAAGTGTCTCTTGAAGGCAGCATATGGTTGGGTTTTGCTTTTTGATCCAATCTGCTACTCTGTGTCTTTATTGGTGAGTTCAGTCCATTTACATTTACATACTAGGTGCTGGGGCATATAGAGGTAAAAATAACTTGCCCACAATTACAAAATGCAAGATAGTTTCACTTTCGGTGGTGGGTACACAATGCAATATACAAGTCACCTATGGTAGAAATGTACACTTGAAATTGTGATCCCATTAAACAATGCCACCCAATAAATTTAATTAAGAAAAAACTAATAAGTGAAAAGATCAGGATTCAAAGTATCTTATCCCACAGCCCCAAAGTCCATTATGTCACATTGCCTCCAAGTTCATAAATGTTATGTTGTTCCTTTTTATTACCATTTATATACAAAATTCTCTGGCTAAAATTCCATAAAATGGTTTTTCATACATATCATTAAAAACAGCTTGACCCTTGAAAATTATAACTATTTTGCAATAACAGTGCATAACAAAGTCACTCTAATAGATCTCTGTTCACCCTGTTTTTTGCAGGGGGGAAGAGAGGGACTTGGTGGCAGTAAATAATGATTCTCTCCACTGCTGCTAGAATAAAAGTTTATTATTTCTTTAGAGTTCATTATGTCCTTCCTAATTCCTCATCTACGCTATCAGTGAGTTTCTGTTCTAGGAGCTAGTGTAAACCAGTATTATTAACCCAGAAAGTGTGGCTGGAGATAGAACTGCAAGCACCAAAATACAACTACATGAAGTAACAAAGGTAATGCAAAAATATACTTTAAAAAAAATCACTGAATTACAGGATCCTGTATAAAAGGGAGCCCAAGTCAATTCAAATTATTCTAGAGAAAAGTTTTTTTTAATCAAGAACTTTATGCCTGACCTGTGGTGGTGCAGTGGATGGAGTGTTGACCTGGGATGCTGAGTCTGCCAGTTCAAAACCCTGGCCTTGCCAGGTTAAGGCACATGAGTTGATGCTTCCTACTCCTCTCACTCTCCTTTCTCTCTCTCTCTCTCTCTAAAAATCAATAAGTACAATCATTTTTTTAAGAGCTTCAGAAAAGATCAGATATGTAAGTAAGAACAATAAAGAAAGTATGGATATGTAATTATGGAGTGAATACAAAAGAACTGATGTGCTAGATTTAAAAAATAGAGAACTATAGACCAGAGAGAAATGTCTGTTGTTTTTCTACATTGATTATAGTAATAAGTTCATCTACTACACTTCGAGATATAAAACCAAGTGAAATGAGTTCTTAGAATATCTCATCTGTCATCCGTAAACTTCTTTCAGTAGTCACTGATAGTATTTGTCTCAAAAGCATCACAAACGCAATCCTTTAGTACTTGGAATTTAAGAACAACATAGGAAACCAAAATAAATAATCAGAATCCACACAAATTCTAACAGATATTTATATTTGCCTTAAAATAACACCAGCAACCTCTGCAATGCATGGAAACAAATTATCTCAAAAGTGTTCTACCCACTTTTGATCAGCACTAATATTATTTAGGTACAGCTCTGCTTCTGTACAATACTTGACCGCAATGATGGTAGAAGTCTCCTCAGGTACCACAAATGAACTGCTTTGTAGATTATCAGCTTTTCAGAAAACCCAAAACTGAATAAAAAAAACACATTCATTCATTAAACAAATTTTTACTAAATGCTTACTATGTGTCTGGTACTATGCTAATAAATATGGTCATATATTGATGAACAAAATAGAAATGGTCTATTCCATTCAAATGTAAGAGCTTTTTGGAAATAAAGCCACAAGTTCAAGCTGCATACTACTCTGAAAGTATTCACTCATTAATTTCAAGGAGGCCTATAATTCACTTTCATATGGATACAGATTATTTAAATCATTCCAATATCTCATGGAGAACTGGGAAATACAACATTAAAAATAAAAACAAGATTGACTTTCATTTTAATGAGTTCATATTCTATGTAGTTTTTGAAATTCTAGAAAATGAGCTAGCTAACCCAGATTTCTAAAACTACTTCTGGCACTTCAATTTTATTCTCAAGGAGTTTGATAAGATCTTTAAGTTAAATCTTGCAGAAACTTTTTCCTTTCAATTCTGGCACTGCCCCATTAGTATCATATATGAAGACTAACATTTCATATTTCAACTATGTTAGATATTCTGTATCCATGGTAATTATTTTGTATATTCTCTGATGAGCCAATAGCCTTTCTCACCAGCAATGTCTTCATAATCATGCATTAATTTATTACTTTCACTTACCTTCTGGACTACCTGCCTTTTTCCACTTGGCTGGAATTTTAATCCCTTTTTACTTGAATTTCTAACTTTTAATCTTTGTGGGTATCAATATTATTTTAAACCTGCCAACACAGATTGCTTTTCTCTTAATCCTTAATAGTTCTAGTGTTTTTCCCAAGAACAGTTTTATTTCCCTAAATTTTATTAACTTCTGAAGGCTTGCTTAAGTTTTTTTGAAATAATGAAAGTTTCTTCTCTGTGTAATCTTACTTTAATCACCTCCACTGACCATTTCTTTGACCAAACTCTTAAAAAACAACTGAGTTCCCTCTGACCACCCCCTCACACATACTGACCTCTTCCCCATTTCCGAAACAATACTACGATCTATCCATTTAAATAAACCAGAAACCTAATGACTGCCCTTAACTTCTACCTTTTCTCCCTCAATTCCCTCCTCCCTCCTAGAAGGATAAAAACGCAGTCAGTAGTCAATAGGATATGTGTATAATCCCTGTAAATGTCTCCAAATCAAAGGAATGAATTTTATGAAAACAGTATTTAAAAAAAATTTTAGCCACAAAATAATGTTTCTTTTTAGTTTTTAATTTTCCTTATTGATTTCAGCAAGAGAGGGAGAAAAGGAGGGAAGGAGAGATGGAGAGGGAGAGAAATGGAGAGAAAGGGACGGAGAAAGAGAGAGAGAGAAAGAGAAAAAGAGAAAGTGAAAGAGAGAGAGAGACAGAAACATCAAGCTGTTCCTGTATGTGCTCTGACTGGGGATTGAACTGGCAACCCCACACTTCGGGCTGACGCTCATAGAAAATGTCACAGTAGCCTGACCAAGCGGTGACGCAGTGGGTAGAGCGTCAGACTGGGATGCGGAAGACCCAGGTTTGAGACCCCGAGCTCGCCAGCTTGAGCGCGGGCCTATCTGGCTTGAGCAAAAGCTCGCCAGCTTGGACCCAAGGTCGCTGGTTCCAGCAAGGGGTGGCTCAGTCTGCTGAAGGTCCACGGTCAAGGCACATGTGATAAAGCAATCAATGAACAACTAAGGTGTTGCGACGGCAACGAAAAACTAATGATTGATGCTTTCTTTCTCCGCTCCTGTGTGTCTGTCCCTATCTATCCCTCTCTCTGTCCCTGTAGAAAAAAAAAAAAAGAAAATGTCACAGTAAATAATACTGTCATTTAGGCAAGTATTATTCAAAATGTGAGACACCATTAGAGTCTTCTATAAAAAAGTAAATCCATTATTCCGAGAATAATACAGAAAATATGGAACTGGGGGAAAAAAGTCTATTTCTTCTCTTTTACTCTATTTCAGTGGCCTAGGACCTAATGACAAATAAATAACTTAATTGGAGAAGGAATCTGAAGAACACGTTAAAAATGCATTCTAAGCAATATAGCAGTAAGAATTACAAATTCAGGTATATTATTGCAATTAGATTTAAATGATATCTATAGTGGTTTTTATAAACCTGAAAATAATTAACTTTCCATTAAAAAATGCTGAAATAGCCCAACACTCTAAGTGTACACAATAGGTACCATTGATTATTAGCCCTAAATTAAAATACAAAAACTTCATTACTTGTCCAAAGATACGGGAAGCTCTCAAATAAAAATCTAAAATACTATTTTAAATTAAATGCTAATACATTTACAGTAAGCCTTCATTAGCACTCAGTAGCAATCCTTTTAATATCAAGAACAAGAACAGGTGCCAATGGAGCCATAGCTACAGGAGGGAAAGTACTACACTAAAGTCAGAAAACCTGGGTTTTCAGTTGACTCAGTGTTAGAGTGTCAGCCTGAAATGCTGACGTCCTGGGTTTGATTCCTGGTCAGGGCACACACAGGAGAAGCAACCATCTGTTTCTCCACCCTTTCCACTTTCCCTTCTATTTCTCTCTTCCCCTCCTGCAGCTATGGCTCCATTGGCAAGTTGGCCCAGGCGCTGAGGATGGCACCATGGCCTCACCTCAGACGCTAAAATGGCTCCAGTTGCAATGGAGCAATGGCCCCAGATGGGCAGAGCATTGTCCCCTAGTGGGCTTGCCAGGTGGATCCCAGTCGGGCGCATGCAAGAGTCTCTCTCTGCCTTCCTGCTTCTCACTTAATACAAATAAATGAATGAATAAAACCTAGGTTCTAACTCTGGTTCTGACATTATCCAGTAGTGTGACTCTGGGCAGATTTTTGAGGTAACAAATTTCTGTTTCTTCATCAATAAAATGTGACATTAAATTAGATTATCTCCAAAATTCCTTTGGTTTTAAAATTTTTTAATTCCTACAATACTTATTGTCTTAATATATACTTTAACAATTAAAAGGTTTCTATCTACTTAATCTACTTCACTAGGTTATAACGTTCCTGACGATAAAACATATGTAATATATAGGGGAGGGCAAAAGTAGGTTTACAGTTGTGGGTATGTGAAACAGCTTATTATTGTAGTATTATCTATCCTTGTACTGAATAGTTTTCCATATGAACAACTGTAAACCTACTTCTGCCCAACCCTGTATTTAAGCATTGGGAGAATGGAAGAATTATAGAAATCAAGGTATTATATTTTCTATAAGCATAGTTTTTTTAAAAAACCAATTAATTTTCAATTATAGTGCGCAGCATTCCAAACTCTATTTTTAAGTTATGGCCAGTGATCATGTTATTTGAGTTAAAATAAAAAGCCAGTGTAAATTGACATAGTTTATTCATTTAACAAACATCAAATACCCACTGTGTGCTATGTAATATATCACATACCGAGGGTAAAAAGATGAAAAGGGTGCTGTGGCCCAAATGTTTGTGTCCCCAACCCCCAAATTCGTATGTTAAAATACTAACCCCCAATTTTGATAGTATTAGTAGAGGGGGGCTTTCAGAGGCGCTTTTAAGTCATTATAATGGAACCCTTCTGAGCAGGATTAGTGTTTTATAAAAGGGGTCCTGGGAGAGCCCGAGCCGCTTTCACCATGTGAGGATGCAGTGAGAAGGGCTGAGACTCAGAAGTGCGCCTTTACCTAACCATTCTGGCACCCTGGTCTCAGACTTCCACCTTCCAGAACTGCAAGCAATACATTTCTGCTATGTGAAGCCATGTAGTTGGTAGTATATATATGAGGATTAGAGGTGAGAGAAAAATACAACTCTCTTAGGTCTCTTTCCTTGTCCATTCGCTATTCCAAATATCCCAGCTTCTTTCTGCTTCTTTTCCAATACCATCGGCCTCTCCCAGGTTCTCCGTCTCTGCTAAGATTCTTTGTCCTAGAGACCCCTTCCCCTTGCTGTGGCCCTCTCAATACACACACTGTATGCTCCAGGCCTCATGCTGCCTGTCAGGGCACCCTGACCTTGCATGTCCGAGCCCAGCCCCAGCCTGACTATGCCCCAGAAGTTTCTTTCCTGCTTACACAGCAACTGTGGACCAACTCTGTCCCCAGCAACCAAGCAAACTTCTCCACCATCCAGCCAAGAAAAGATCACGTCTTTTCTAAAAAGGTCTGAACTCCAAACTTGGGAAGGGTTGCCCTCTTCTGAGTTTTTCCTGCCTTAATTATTCTCCTTCAGCCAGGGGGTATCTATTACAGTTCTCTTTACATTTTTATAGTTACTCATCTATCATAGCTAATAATTCTTTATATTAAACTTCTGCCATTTAAATTACTTTGTGGTTTCTGTCTCCTATTTGGATCAAGAGACATACTTAAAACAATAGTCAAAAATAAATAGCTTATTACTTGAGAATAAATAACATGAGAATATCTAAGAGGTTTTTTTTTTTTTACAAATAACAAAATGAGAAAATGAAAATTAAATATCTATTAAGAATATAATCTTAAGGACCTAAACATCAGAAAACACAGAATTTAAGGTTTTAGCATAAGAATTTGAGTTTCTTTATTTAGCATAATAAAGTTTAAAAAAAGGAAAATACCACAAATAAAATTAAGCTTAATTAAAAACCTAGAAATGAGGAAATTCAAAATTAATACTGTCAAGATCTCAATTCAGTGAATATTAGGATAAATACATCAGGGTCTACATGTTAAAGCCAAAAGTAGAACCGTGAAAAAGTCTAGAAAGCTGATAAGCTCATGGTGAAACTCAAACTCAGAACAGCCTGTTCTCCGATCCATTTTCTTTTCTGATTTGAAAAACTCATTATTATAGTAAAATATACCAAAAAATCACTATTTTAACCATTTTTAAGTGTATGGCTCTGGCATTAAGTACATTCCTTTTATTGTGCGGAAGTTTTTCATTGTCCCCAACTCAAATTCTGTACCATTAAACAATAAACCCTTCCCCCCAGCCCAGGCAACCACCATTCTACCTTTTGTCTCTATGAATCTGACTACTATAGGTACCTCATATAGTGGAATCACCCAATATTTATCCTTCTGTGGTGGCATAATGTCTTCAAGGTTCATCCACATTGTCCAATGTCAGAATTCCATTTCTTTTTAAGGCTGAGTAATATCCCACTGTGTGTATGTATATATTATATTGTTAAACTATTCATCTGTCAACAAACACTTGGGTAGCCTCCACCTTTTGGTTATTTTGTAAATAATGCTGTTATGAACATAGGTGTACAAATATCTGAGTCCCTGCTTTCACTTCTGGGCACACACACAGAAGTGAAACAGTTGGATTGTACAGTAATTCTATATTTAAATTTTGAGGAGTCATAATACAGTTTCCCAGTGACTGCACGATTTTACACTCCTACCAGCAATGCACAAGGATGACCATTTTTTCTCTTTATACTGCCATTTAATAAATACCCATTCTATGACACATACTATGCTGTTTTCACATAAAGTCATCTACTTAAAAGTATTCATTCATTCAATTCATGTATAGTTATTTATTGACTACAGCATGTTAAGTACTATTCTAACCCCTGGGACTACCTCAGTGAAAAATATGCCACTGCCTTTACAGGGCTTATATTTCATTGGGGGAACACAGACACAAAAATAAGAAAAAAATGTGTGTGTGTGTGTGTGTGTGTGTGTGTGTGTGTGTGTGTGTATATATATATATATATATATATATATATATATATATATATATTAGATGATAATAAATTCAGTGGAAACAAAACAAGGTAAGGAGACAGAAAGCAACGCAGAAGTGTTTTAATGGGATGGTGAGAGAAGCCCTCTCTGAATGGTGACATTTAGGAGAGGCCTGAGGGAAGTGAAAGAAACAGCTAGGAGACACCAAAATGAGCCAAACGGACTTGCTCCCCAGCAAACTAGTTCTTCATCTTCTAGAGTGCGGGTTTTATTTTATCATATCTGTCACAAAGTACAATTTTATAAAAGATAAAAGTTTATTTCCTATTTTAAGTCATTTAAAGGAATTCCAAGCTTTTAGTAAACATTTAGAATTCGACAATTTCTTAACAGAGAAGTTTAAAGGGAACATCAACAGACTTAAGGGAAGACTGCTACTTTTTTGATAAACATAGCAGTCAAAGTGGCTACTATTGTGGCAGTGACCAGAATGGTTAAGAAAGGGTTTCCGTAAACATAGCAATAGACAAGTGAGAGCACAGAAATTATCCAGGTAAAGTCCAGGGTCATCCTAAATGACTCACTTTCTCTCTCACTTTATCTAACCAACAAATCCCACCATCTTTACCTTCAAAGTATTCCTGAATCCCCCTTTCACCACCTCTAACACTCTCATTCTGGTCTAAACCACTACAATGTGTCCGTAAAGTCATGGTGCACTTGCTTTCCTGTGACGGGTCAAAAGTGCACCATGACTTGATGGACACACTGTATTATCTCTTGACTGAATTGTTATACTAATCTACTAATTGATTATTCTGCTTCTACCATTGCTTCCTTGCAATCCTTTCTCTGTACAGTAGCCATAGTAATCCCTGTAGACTATAATTCAGATTATGCCTGTCTTCTGCTCTAAATCATCCACTCAAGAGTTTTGGTTTTTTTTGTTTGTTTGTTTGTTTTTTACCAAGGCCTATAAAGGCACTAAAGGATTCTATCTCCTCTCATCTTACTCTCATTATTACTCTCACCTTATCATCTGAACTTTCATCATTCTCACACACATTTTACTCCTGCCATAGTATCCTCCTCGCTGTTCTGAGAATACTGCAAGCACCCTTCCATCTCAGGGCCTTTGTACTTGTTTCTTCTTACTAAATTGTTCTTCCTCAAGCTATGCACACTTCTTTCAAGTCTCTAGTTAGATATCACCTTATGAGAGAGAAAGGCCTTTCCTGGCCACCTTCTTTAAAATAGTACACCATTATTACTCGCTGTTTCCATATTCCGCTTAGTTTTTCTTCATAGCATTTATCACTACTTGATAGAGTATACACTTATTCAGTTTATATTCTTTCTCCATCTATAGAATAAAATACCTAAGAAGACAGGGACTTTCCTTTGATTACTACCATATCATCAATACCTAGAGATGCTTAGCACATGGTAAGCTTTCAATAGATGTTTGCTGAATAAATTAATGGAGGAATCTTCATCACTAATATTCTGATTGTTCTCATTCTGGGGGGAGGAAAGGGGGTAGTGGAGATAAGTGACAGTTCAAAAAATGTTTCAATAATGATATGATACCCAATGCTTTGGCTTCTTCAGTTAAAACATGGAATTCTGTTTGTATTTGTACAAATACACCTATAGAAGGTGGATGACTTATGAAACTATAACTCCTCTATTAAAAACAAAGAACCAACTGCAACTTTTGGAATGACTTCTAATTGTAGCTAAAGAGGTGGAAATTAAACGCTACTAAGTGAAGGGCAAAAACCAAGCTTTTCATTATCTAGAATGCAAATCAGTCCTTAAAAAAAAAACTATTCACAGTGTGATGGCTGAAAATAACCAATACCGCTTTGAATATAACATTTCCATACCAACAATATGAATTAAATTGCATGATCCATCATGCCAAAGCAAAGTGAAAAGTTAAAATGTTAAAAGTCAGGAAATTCCAAAGTTTATGCTCCTACTCTAATATTGTTATTGCTTACTTTGGCTTGTACAGCATTTGAATGGTATACGTAACAGGAGAACTGAACATTACTACACTCATAGTAATACTGTTGAACTGTGGCTGCTAGAGGAAGTATAACTGAGGAATTTCCTGATTTCTAAGAAATGAAGCTTAATGTCAAGGCTTTTTTTCCACTTGTAAATTACTTCAAAAATAAAAGAGATGAGGAACAGGAGGCAGCTGTTAGATGAATTACAATTATATGACATTGTCTTGATCTTAACTCATTTATTACCTAAATATTTTCAGTATATATGAAAAGAAAATGTGAACATAAAACAGAGTTATACATATATCAATTCACATTATTATAAACCTCAACGAAGGCTCCAATAACAGCCATAATTTCAGTTTGAATTTTACAAACTTAAAAGCAAAAGACAAGGACTTGATTATATTACATAAAATTATTAAAGATGCCCTCTTATACTAATGCAATCTATGTATTACTCATATTTTTAGAAGAATAACAACAGTGAAACATCATTAAACAACTTTTAAAAAAATTAAAACGCGGCTCTGGCTAGGTAGGTCAGTTGGTTAGAGCATCATCCTGACAAGCCAAGGTTGCAGGCTCACACCCTGCTCAAGGCACATAGAAGAATCAACCAATGACAGCATTAATAAGTGGAACAATGAATCAACATTTCTCTCTGTATCTCTGTCTTTCTCCCTTCCTCTAAGAATCATTAATAATTTTTTTAAAAGTTTAAAAAGCATAGTTTAAGAACCAAAGCCTTACTACTTCATATGAGTAAATTAAATTAATAGCTTCAATTTTAACCTACATATATGCACAGTCAGGACCTAGAAGGGCATAGGTCTCTGTCCCCCAATCTTTTCAATGGTCAGGGCTGTGGCTACAGGAGAAGACTCCCATGAGGCATGGCTTCCCAACACAGAACCTTCAAGTAAATCTTTTCTTCAAATGAGAACTCAGCTCTGTTTTATAAAACATCAGCCTAAAACCCTGTAGGACTGAAGAAAAAGTACTTATATATTTCCACACAGTACAGACACCACAAAGCCATAGTCAGTCTGACCAAATGCTCCAAGTCTAAGGGAACTCCTTGCTTTTGTAGAACTAAAAAGCTAAAGGTGTCTGATTACTTGTGGTAGAAAATTTAGAGAAAAAGAAAGACGCAGCATCAACATCCCTACAAAATATAATTAGCACTGGCATAGAAGTTTTCTTTAAATATTCTCTCTCACTCTTCCTGTCCCTGACTCCTTGTTCCCCGGAATAGTGTAAATAATGCCCTCCCATTCCTGTAATAATCCAGAGCTTTTCTGCTCTCTCCTACCTCTACCAACACTGAGATGTTAACTTAATCACATTTTCTTTCCATAAAAATAAGCCAATTTGGACTGTTTTCTTAATATTTTACAGACTTCTCAATATGTAATATATAAAGTGACTGGGCTGAAAGATGTGTTTTTCCAGTCTGGGTGATTCTTCTGTAAGCTCTAGACACAGGGGGCCAGTTCACTGTCCCTTAGACCACTGGAGGGCCGGACTATAAAGCAAACTATGAACAAATCCCTATACACATTGCACATATCTCATTTTAAAGTAAAAAAAGCAAAACGGAAACAAATACAATATTTAAAATAAAGAACAAGTAAATTTAAATCAACAAACTGACCAGTATTTCAATGGGAACTATGGGTGCAGATGCATCCTGTGCTCCTCTCACTGACCACCAATGAAAGAGACCCCAGTGTTCTCTGCATCTTTCTTCATAGCTTTCAACATATTTTCCCTTAAAGAACCATGACCAATAGCAGCTCTGTGGAGCAATTACAAATGCCACTTTACAGGGAAACTGACCCAAGTCCACAGAGCTACTGGTGCCAGAGCTAAAAATTTTAATGTGCTGGCTTCATCAGCCACACAATGTTCAAGTAAGCCACAAGGGATGCAGAATAGCTGTCCAAAAGCAAAAAATGACATGCTTAGTGAGTTTGTCACCATAACACACTCATAGCAATACAAGTCCCAAACCTAATTTTATCAAAAAAGTGGAAGAGAGCCTGACCAGGTGGTGGCACAGTGGATAGATTGTCGGACTAGGATGCAGAGGACCCACGTTTGAAACCCCAAGGTTGCTGTCTAGAGAGTGGGCTCATCAGCTTGAGCGCAGGGTTACTGGCTTGAGCGTGGGATCATAGACATGACCCCATGTTCTCTGGCTTGAGCCCCAAGGTCACTGGATGAGGTGTCCAAGGAAATAATTGCGATTGGCTGTGGCCATAAGGGTGGAGCCCTGACCTGATAGGATTATTATCCTTATAACAGTGGTTCTTAACCTCTCTTGAGGTACCGAACCTACGAGTTTCATATGCGCATTCACCGAACCCTTCTTTAGGGATAAATAAAATATGATTTTTTTTCCAAATTCAAGACATAGATATATGTTTTTTTACTGGTGCACAAAGTGAGCCATGCATGAACATCACCTTGCTCAAAGAACAAAACCAACAAAGTGCATGAACTCACAACAAATTATGGTATTACTTTAATTCTGGCCTCTGCAGCAGAGGCTTCTCCGAATCCCTGAGACCGACTCATCGAACCCCTAGGGTTCGATAGAACCCAGGTTAAGAACCACTGCCTTATAAGAAGAGACACCAGAGAGCTCACTTACTCTCTCTGTGTGCTCTCTGAGGAGAGGCCACATGAGAAAGCAGTAATCTGCAAGCAAGAAAGAGAGCCTTCCCAAGAAACTGAATTTGCCAGCCCCTGACCAAGTCTCCAGAACTGTGGGAAATAAATCTCTGTTGTTTAGGCCATCCAGACATGGCATTTTGTTAAGGCATCCCTAATAAACTAATACACTATGTGTATATGACCTATGGGATAGCTAATTATTAATTTACAATAAGAAATTACCATTGCCAAAAATATTATATAGTCAGCTGTGTTCCTTGTTAGAATGGTGCTTGCCGCCAAGAACCAAAACCGGAGAAACCTGACAAATAGAATATTGTAAGTCTGTAATATCCTTCACACCACAGTCACCCACTCAAAAACAGAACCAGAACACTCACTTTTATGAGTTCAATGTCCTTTTGTCACGCACTGCCCATGCTGGGTTTGTCTCTGCTGCTCCCTGGGTTCCAACAGCACAGGCCACACCAGCAAGTTCAGAGGGGCACCTACTTGCTTTACATACAGTATGTTAATAAATTGAAAACGCTATAAGCTATAGGCTTCATCAGCGACTTTTCATATCCTGGCCATGATTGATTTTGCATAGAGACGAAATAACTATGAGAAGGCAAAGCATTTTCTTTATTTCCAAGTCTTTAAGTGGTGTTTTACTCCAGCCTCTAAGAACTTTAAACAGATTCTGTGGCTCACACTTTACCCTTATTCATTCTATTTTGCCAAAAGCACATTATACCTTATTAAGGAGCTGCATATAAAACATTATATTTGTTCTATACAACACAGCCCCTCTGAGAAAAGTTATACCTTTTTCTTCAAAATATTATGAAACTGAGTCTTAGTAAGTGGTAAAGCCTGAAACCACACTTTTTTTTTTTTACTACTTCACATATTATGAGTGAATAAGTTAAGTATTCCTTTGAATATAAAATCTATGCGGTTATTTATAAATCATGACAGTTAGCTTTTACAATTAATGTTTTAAAAAGCTAGACAGGTACTATTTCAGCTTCAAATTTTTATTTCATTAGTAGTAATGATAAAAAGATTTGATAACATAGGCATGCTTAGAAAGAAAACTTATTCTAACTTGATAAAAATTTCATTGTAGATCTATCCAAAACTTTGTACAAGCAACTCTCAAATACCCACACTTATTTGGAGGAAAAGTTAACCAGTAATTCAAAACAGAGTCCAATCCAGAGTTTGTTTCTCTGGGTTAGGGAAAACAGTTACACAAAGCCATCTCAATCAGCCCCATGGATCTGTAAACCTGTAACTTCAATGAAGATAGGGAAGAAACTATGTTTATTTACTTACATACAAGACACACCCAAAAACTTAATTTCATATAAGAACTAGGTGATTTTTTTCTTTGTATAAACTTTGGGATTTCCTGACTTTTAATATTATAAGATCTTTTCAAAGAGAAAAAGCCAGTGTCTGAAAGATAAATTTTAGAATGTGCTTTAAAAAGACCTAAGCAGCTCCAAATAACAGGTACTAACAAAGTTTTATCTTTTAATACTAAAAGTATTTGTATATATTTAGTTCATTCTGCATTATTTTAAAATTTCTCAGTAAGGTAAATAATTATCTCCCTTTAGCTTATTCTTTAATTCCAAGACTCCTTTTTTCTTACTCAAACCTCTACAGAAGTGGTAAAAAGCCAAAGGTAGTAGAGAGGTTTCTAGAAATTAAGGGAATAGTATGAGCAGGTCAAATTACTAACAAGGCCTGGTTCACTCATTCCAGTTTACCCAACATGAATTGCTTCATTTCTGTTGAGATTTTACATATATATATATATATATATACACACACACACACACACACACACACACACACGTAAAATACAAATGTAATACACACAGATAAAATACATATGTAATACACATGTATAAAATACATATTTATAGATATATACACACACGCATATAAAGAGAGAGAGAGACTCTGAATATTGAACCTATTTAAAGAAAAGGTACTACATCTAAAATATTTCCTAAATTACTTGTCTAAAGTAGATCCTGTAGGATCCTATAGATGAAAACCAAACACTGATGGACACATGTACCATATCTCTTCCAAAAAACTCAACAAACTACAAAATGTATCAGGATACCTAATATAGAGAAAACCTCTACTAAAGGTTACAGGCCATGTCCAATTGAAATTTTAAACACAGAGATACTACATATAGATATAGATTATATGTATATATTTTATATAATACATATGTCAACTGCATCATCCCTTGTGGCTCACAAAAATTAGGAGATCAGGGAACGTACAGATACTTTCAGCCTTTTGTATAGTGCATCTTCACCAATGAAATAAAAATTGGTTTTGCATCACATTTGCATAATCAAACAACTTTCTTTGACTTGTTTGCTTCTCTGACATTCTTGTTTAATGAAAAATAATCAATGCTTCTTTTTTTATCACTTCATATTTATTTTGAAATATCCCCTAATTTTTGTGAGCAGTATATATATATGAGTTGATTTGCATATATTTGGTCCAGTTGGCCTACATTACATGGAAATCTCCAGCTATTTAAAGCAAGTTAAAGCAATTTGAAAAATCCTCTCTAACATCAGTAAATTAAAAAAACTTAGTTGCTCATAAACCTGGACAAAAAGTATCTGGATCATTTATTCCAACTGTCTATGCCAAAAAAGATTTCCTTTGGCTGATTTTATCCAACTGCCATGGCAACAACTGTTGTCACTGCATATCAGGGCAAGCAAGGGAGTTTAGTGATTAGATATATTCTGCCTCAGAATTCTTAAGGTTATTAACGGGACCTTGGGGAAATTATTCTCTCCTTTTTATAAAACTGCCAACTTATAAGAAATAAGGATTAAAATGTTTCATAGGAGGAAAGAGAGAAAAATAAAATGCTTAAAATATACTTGGTCCTAATAAAGTTGTCTTTGTCATAAATATTAGCAATAATAACAACAAAAAAAACTATACTAGTTATCTTAAGATCTATTCTGATTATCACTAGTAACCATGACTGACTATGCTAGTCACTTAACAACCTTACCTTCACTTTCCTCTCCTCTTTAATAGTAATAAAATATTGATATGCAGAGTACACACATAGAAGCATCAATGGTATAAAGTATGAAAATGCTTTAAAACAATAAAGAGCACATGTCTGGGTTATTATAAATTAAAGTTATAAGCATGAATAATAAAATTGGGAAAAGATACTTTTAATACTCTACTAAAAAGACCTATTAGTGTAAAAATCGTGGGTTCGTTACCATAGTATTTGGTCATTGTCTGACTCACTTTATTACACTAAAATTTTAAATCTTTCACTTATTCTCTAACTTTGACTTACTTTTCTTTGTTTTATGACTCAAATATATTAACTCCCTTACCCAACACTTTCAAATAATTTAAAATCAATACATATTTATTAAATTCCAAATATGTACAAGAAACTATGCCAACTCCCTTCATCAAACTGAACTGCCAAAGTCCCTTCCTTCCTTAAATTTTCTCTTGGGTTCACATTCAATTTAAATAGTAACTTTACCGATATTCTCTCCACCTATAACTACTTGTAAGAAGAAAAAAGGAAACTAAATTTATTCAGCTATTATTATGCACTTAGTACCACATTGTTTATATACATTATTTCAGTCATCCTCACAATGACCCTAGGAGATAGGCATTTGAATCTATTTTAGAGATGAACAAGATAAGAACACCATATCAAAGAAATAGTTTAAGCCAGGTTTGCTGAATCCAAAGCCTACGATCTTTCCACTAAGACAGAGGGTTCCCAGACTTTTAGATTTCATAAACCAGTAAATACATACACACACACAAATTGGTGGATCTCAAGAGGCTGGTAACATTTTATTTTCTAAAGAATAATATATATTTTAAAAGCCCTACCATTTACCTTCAGCATTATTTTATAAAGCAAAAGGATATTAACATTAGAAAGACAATCTCAAAATGAAAACAAGCCTTCTGGAAAAAAAAACAGTTGACAACCTTGAATTTCCCAAAAGAGCGGCACAGGTCCTCCAACAGAGTGCACCAAAACACATTGTTTCCCAGGTGAGGGAACTATACAATAAATTTATTAGATTATTGCCAATGCCAGGGAAAGTGTAAAATATTAATATATAAATTTGAGCTAAGTTTTCAGAATTTACATTTTTAAAAATTCATAGTTTGTCCTCAAAACAAAGACTAGCAGCAAAAGTCGTAACAATTCTGAGACATACATATCTAAATATTCACTACAGTTTCTTCCTTACCTGTCTTTCTAATTTCACCTATTTACTTAGCAGAAGATGGGATCAAGGACCTAGGGAAGGAAGCAAACAGACTGAAAACAACCTGCTGTTTGCTGTCCAACTGCACTTGAAACTGACCTCTATAATTCATTACTTGGAAATAAAGTTCATGATTTTATACAAAAGTTTTTCAGGCCATAGTAGTTGAAAAAGTCTCTCTTTTAAGGATTAAATATATAGTATCCTCATTGATCAACTACACTGTACATGGTACAGTTAGGTTATGTATCTCTGTTGCTCAAAAGTAAAAAAAATACACCTGGCCAGTGGTGGCACAGTGGACAGAACGCTGACCTGGGACGCTGAGGTCCCAGGTTCAAAACCCCAAGGTTGCTGGCTTGAGCGTGGACTCACCAGGCTTGAGCAACAGGCTCATCAGCTTGAGCGTGGGATTGCCAGAGTGAGACCAGGATCATCAACACAATCCCATGGTCAAGGGGTCACTGCCTTGGCTGGAGCCCCCCCACACACACACCATACCAAGGCATGCTTGAGAGACAATCAACGAACAATGAAAGTGATACGCAACTACAAGCTGATGCCTCTCCTCTCTCCCTTCTTGTCTGTCTCTCTCCCTCTTTTGCAAAAAAAGAAAGTAAAAATAAATACTCTTGAATATGTCACTGACTCCCTTAAGATCATAATACAATCTTACTAGCATAGTCTACTCCAACTGTAAACGAAATGCTTTCTATATAAACAAAAGCTACAAAGGAGGTAAATGAAGCATTTTTCTGGGCAATCTATTTAGATTCTAACTTTACTGATTTTAGTCATTGCACAAACTCTTCGCCATCCATTCCTTTGTTTCACTTACTTTTTTTTTTTTTTTACAGGGACAGAGAGAGGGATAGATAGGGACAGACAGACAGGAACAGAGAGAGGTGAGAAGCATCAATCATTAGTTTTTTGTTGCCGTCACAACACCTTAGTTGTTCATTGATTGCTTTCTCACATGTGCCTTGACCTCAGGCCTTCAGCAGACTTAGCCACCCCTTCCTGGAGCCAGCGAACTTGGGTCCAAGCTAACGAGCTTTTTTGCTCAAGCCAGATGGGCCCGCGCTCTAGCTGGCGAGCTCGGGGTCTCGAACCTTGGTTTTCCGCATCCCAGTCCGACGCTCTATCCACTGCGCCACTGCCTGGTCAGGCAGAATTCAATTTGTTTCACTTACTTTTTAAGAGCTAATTCAAATATGCACACCTTTGTGAAGTCTTTCCTATGAATTTGGATAAGACCAATCAAAAACACCTGTGCGCTCCCACTGCACTTTGAATAAACCTCCATAATTCAATACCACTTATAAGTATCTAGTATTTTGGGCACCAATTTACTTCATTGTTCCCAAACCTTTTTTCTCTAGTCACTGTGAGTCTCTCCAGAGGAGGAAGCTTAATACCTATTTTTATACACTCAGCATCTATCACAAAGGTTGACAAATGATAGGTTTTAAACAATGTTCATACTTTTTATTAAAAGTACACATTTCATTAACAAATAAAATTAGTCTAAAATATAAAAACAATAATTTGATCGGCATCTTCAAATGTTATTCTAACGCAAAATTTGATTCCTGACTTCCTTCTATATGTAGTTGAAGCAGGAGCATGTTTGACATATTGCAGAAAAACAAGGTGACTTCCATGATTAGAGAAGAGTGTGGGGGTTGGGGGGCGAGGCAACAGCTGAAGTTAAACAGGCAGCATGAGGTTTTCATATAGGATCTCAGAGACTATGCTAAATACTCCGAGTCTTTCTTTAAGTTATAAGGGAAGCCCTTAGAGTACACTGAGTAGGAAAATAACAATCTAAATTATGTCTAAAATTATAAAACTGAGATTCATGGACATAGATAAAAGTGAAGTGGTTACTGAGGGAGGGGATTTGGGCGAGCGGGGGAAGGGTGTAAAGAGGAACAAAAATACGGTGATGGAAAATGATTAGACTTTATGTGATGGGTACACAACATAATCAACAGTTCAAATGCTTAGAAATGTTTCTTTAAAATCTATGAACTCTTATTGATCAAAGTCACTTCACTAAATTTAATTTTCTAAATAAAATATGTTTTAAAATTATGGCTATTGTGTGAAAAATAAACTACAGAGAACAAAAGGTAGGAGGAACAGAGAGACTAAAGGCACAGCTGACAGATTTATGTCAAATGTAAATAATTAGCCACAGGAGATATAAAATTTCCTAGACTTAATTAATGAACATGATGACCCAGACCTTCTATTCCCTGAGACAAGATTGCAAAAGATGTTAGCACCTGTTACATGTCAAACATAACAAAACTGTTTGCCAACAAATTAGTCAGACCTTAGAAAAAAATAATTGCATAATAAATGATGCTTCATTTACAAAAGCCTTTCCATAACACACATTAATCCTTAAAGCTTTATATGTATATCCCCAAATCTGCCCGATTGATTAAAATCAAAACTACAAAGATAGGAATGAATTAGTCCACTTCAAGGAACAGCAGACTAGCACCTACTCTCCCACTAAAGATTAATGAAACAAAATGACAAAAAAAAAATTAGAAACAAAATTTTTTAAATATTTGTTGAAGGCATTGGGGTAATATCATGTAGGTTCTCATAGGCTATATTAAGGCCTAATAAAGTAATGATTTCTAGTTCAGGATTCAGAAGCAGTCCTTTGGAATAAACTCAGCCTTTGGAAGCATTCCTGACTTCCTCAACAAAAGTAGATATTAAAAAAAAAAAAAAAAGTAAAGGTAATCCATCTTATTAACAATTAGGAAAATAAATATTACACCCACAATAAAATACCACTGGACACTCACCAAAATGGCTAAAACTAAAAAGACTTACTACTAAGTTCTGGTAACAATGTGACAATCTCAATTTTATTTATTTTTTTAAGTGAGAGGAGGGGAGATAGAGAGATAGACTCCCACATGCCGCCAACCAAGATCCACCCAGCAATCCTCCTTTGGAGCTGATGCTTGAATCAATAGATCTATCCTCAGCACCAAGGGTCAATACTCGGACCAATCAAGTTATCCTCAGCACCCAGGATAAACATCCAAACCAATCAAAGCCACTGGCTGCCAGAGGGGAAGAGGCAGATAAGAAGGAGAGGGAGAGGAAGAGAAGCAGATGGTTGCTTCTCCTGTGTGCCCTGACTGGGAATCCAACCTGGGACATCAGTGCACAGGACTGACGCTTTATCCACTGACCCAACCAGCCGGAATCAATCAGTTACAACTTTTATATACTGTTGGTGTGTATAAACTGCACAACTACTTTAAAATGAAATATATATATGTTTTATATATATATATGTGTGTGTGTGTGTGTGTGTGTGTGTGTATCTTTATAGAGTGTAAAATGGCCCCAACTTTTCATCTTTTACTAAAGACATTATCTCTAAAATGACTCAGTAGCCATGAAAAAGAAGGAAATATTACCTTTTGCAACAATATGGAGGGACCTGGAAACTATTATGTTGAGTGAAATAAGCCAGGCAGAGAAAGAAAAATATTATATGACCTCACTCATTTGAGGAATTCAAGGAACACTAAGAACTGAGGAAAGGAATTAAGACAAAGGAGGGATCAAAGGGACCAGAGGAAAAGAGGACAGAGGGAAAGGGATGATAGGATGGGATAAGCCTGAAGGGAAGGGGGAAGGGTGCTGCAGGGAGGTGGGTAAGGGAGATGTTGAGGGGAATATGGGGGAGAGGGGATGCAGTCGGGGTCACCCCAGAATCTATGTAAAAACAATTAATTAAATAAAAATATATATATATATATAAATAAATAAAATGACTCAGTAGCATCATCTATCAATAATTAGAATCTATTTCTCTACTCCTTGAATTTGGCCTGTTCTTTGGACTTATTCTGGCCAAGAGAATGTGGTGAAAACACCAATGTGCCAGTTTTGCACCTAGACTTGAAAAAGCCTTGTGTTTTTTCATGCTCCTTCTGAACCAAGTGAAAATTTAACAATATCTGTTGAAGGCATTGAGGTAATATCATGTAGGATACCTAGGCTAACCTGCTAAATGATAAGAAACATGAAGCCCAGTCACCAATGTCACAGCCATGCTAAGCCAACCTGCCCTCAGGAAACTGCTAACACAGGAGCAAACTCAGCTGAGTTTAGCCATTCCCAGCCAGGAACCAACTTGCTCACTCACAGACTCATAAAAGATAATAAATGGTTACTGTTTTAAACCACTGAATTTTGGAGTGGTTTGTTACATAGCAATAGCTAACTGATGGTATCAGAAGCGAGGCACTGCCATCGTTTTGGTTTTTTTTTATCCAAAGTGAGAAGCGGGGAGGTAGTCAGACTCCCGCATGCACCAGACCGGGATCCATCTGGCATGCCCACCAGGGGGAGATGCTCTGCCCATCTGGGGTGTTGCTCTGTTGCAGTCTGAGCCATTCTAGTGCCTGAGGCGGAGGCCATGGAGCATCCTCAGCACCCAGGCTGACTTTGCTCCAATGGAGCCTTGGCTGCGAGAGGGGAAGAGAGAGATAGAGAAGGAGAGGGGAAAGGGTGGAGAAGCAGATGGGCGCTTCTCCTGTGTGCACTGGCCGGGAATCAAATCTGGGACTTCTAGAAGCCAGGCCAACACTCTACCGCTGAACCAACCAGCCAGGGCCAGCATTGCCATCATTTAAAATAAAATATATCCTGACTTGTGGGCACAGTGGATAAAGGAATGCTGAGGTTGCCAGTTCGAAATCCAAGGCCTGCCCAGTCAACACACATAAAAGCAGCAATTGTGAGTTGATACTTCCCACTTCAACCCACCCTTTTTCTCTCTCTCTCTAAAAATCAACTAACCCATAAATAAAATAAAAAATAAAATGTGTATTATTGGCTTTGGAACCAAACAGTGCTCTAAAACTTGAAAAACAGTGAGTAAACTATTGGCAAAAGTTGGAAGACGGTGAGAAGATTTTTCACTGGAGGCTGAAAAAATAGAAACTATGTCCTGAAGTAACAAAACAAATGGGAAAATTATGCTAAGATAACTCAGAAAATAAAAAAGTTACTTAGCAAACATTTGGATTTGCCTGAGAGATCCCTAGACAAACATTGAAAGTCAGCTTGTTGCTCTTTGTCTATGGTAAGGTAATATGGCAAAAAAAAAAAATTAAAAAATAATAATAATGATGAGCTAAAGAAAAAACTGATTCGTTTACAAACAAAATTTAGAAGAAATTAAGAGGGGACAGGCCTTTTTAGGTTGGAATATACAACTGCTTCTCATCTCTAGTCTCTAAGATGGTAAGAGATCCTTCTAACACAACATAGCCTGGGACTATTGATCAAATCAAGAGAGTAGATGTAAACCTTTTGTTAATGCCTCTAAAAGAATTATAAAGGGGTCTACTAGACTTTCTCAGTTAAATGAAAGGTGTTCTACAGTCTTAAAGTAATTATTTCACAGTATCCTGATATACCCAAAGTAAATCTGGAAAAAAGCGTTATGTCTCAAAAATTATTTAAATATTGCTTTTGGCATAATGTAATACCCAGAAATTCCACTCTCAGGCAGATGCCCTATAGTAGTGGGTGATCACATATAATAAGAGGCATGAAAAAGAATGTATTCATATTAGTTAAAAACTAGAAACCATCTCAATGCCTAACCACATTTTAATGAATAAATAAAATGTGGTCTATTTATACAATAAAATACTGCAGACCAATAAAAATGAACAAACTATATGTATACATAACAAGGAAAATATCACAAACATAATTCTGAAGAAGCCAGAAACATAAGTATACAATCAATATAATTTCCTTTGAAATAAGGTTAAAAATAAAATAGTCAAAACTAAACTGTGGTACTTAGAAATGTAAGACTTGGGAAAAATATATAAGGAAAAACAAGAAAGTACTACCATAGAAAGTAGATTACATCAGAGGGGAGAGAAGGGAAAGTTCTTTAGAAGAGGTCAAGGAGACTTTAGGCTTTCTAGTAATATTTTATATCTTGATCTGAACAGTAGCTGCACAGAGATTAGCTTTGTGATACACTGTGCATATGTGCTTTCTGCACTTTCCGTTTATACAGAATTTAGCATGCGAAAGAGATGTGAAAAAGTGAGGCCACAGGTCAGACCATGGCAGCCAAGTAACTAAACATGTCCAGGTTTGTAAGCACTTTGGAATACAACTATTCCTTTAAAATGAAATCCTCTGCTGAGATTTTATTCAATGCGTATAATCAAAGCAGCACTGATATAGTCTGTTAGCCTTTTTAAGACTGAGAGAAAAAAAAGAATTTTCTGGCCTGACCTGTGGTGGCGCAGTGGATAAAGCGTCGACCTGGCAACACTGAGGTCGCCAGTTCAAAACCCTGCACTAGTCTGGTCAAGGCATATGGGAGTTGATGCTTCCAGCTCCTCCCCCCTTCTCTCTTTCTCTCTCTCACTCTGTCTCCTCTCTAAAATGAATAAAATAAAATAAAAAATTTAAAATAAAAAAAAAAAGAATTTTCTGTGTTTGGTTCATCATTCAATAAAATCGAGCAATTACTATATTATGAGATGAACTGTCACTGTCTCACATCAGGGCACCAATCACTTTCAATAATAGTTTATTAAGATGTGTGTTCTACAGCACTTCAAAAAGTCTTGACACAGTATTATTCCTCCATCATTTATCTAGTTGCTCTTCAAAAATCAAAATTTAACTGTGATGGGAAAAAATTGAGTAGCACCCCCTCCTGACCCCATTATTGCTGAAAGCACAAGACCTCGTCCCTTTCTGTCAGAGAAACCCCAGGGCTGAGCAACCGCGAGATCTGAGACACGGTGAGATCTGACCTATCTCAAGGCTCCAGTACTGCATCCCAGCTGACTATCAACATAACGTGTGTGATCAGAGACATGTGCAGCACAAGATGATAATACACTATACTACCTCACTTCCATCAGAACTTTCTTTTTTTTAAAAAAACGGCACCAGTACATAGCAAATGCTGAAAAATCATGATTCATAACTCATATATGTTCACTTCATATTTCACTGTTACAGGTTTTAAAATCAGCAACACAAAACATAAGAGAGGGTTACAGACTGAGTCCGTTAAGAAAACACTTTTCTTTAAAACTGTAAACTCATTAAACAAGAAAAAAAGAAAAAATTCAGCTTCAATTAGCACCTAACAACTTTAATTAAATTTAGAATGTACCAGTTGGCTGATGTTAATATTGGATATACTATAACACTATTACAAATAAAACTTTAAATTTTCCTATGACTCCATAACTGTGAAATGGGCTACAGGTTTAGTAGCATTATATTTTGAAAGAGAACTACAAATCAGACATAATGCAACTTTAAACTACAAGCCAAGATGTTCAGATGCAGCATATTTAATTCTCCAAATACAGACACACGTTTTACCCCACACCACCCTCTTACATTATTAATTTAACACTTCTCCTGTAGAGAAGTAGGGTCAATATACCTCCCTCTTGAACCAGGGAGACCTTTGTGACTGCTTCATCCAACAGAGGAGAACAGAAATTCTGCAGTGTGACTTCCGTGGTGAGCTCATAAAACTGTCATGCACTTCTCTCTTAGGATGCTCACTCTTAAAATTTAGCTGCCATTGGCATTGGGCCTCGGTAGAGACTATTAGTTAAAGCCTACAAGGCACCGAGGATAGTGTCAGTGGAAGTCTAAGAGGCCCAGAAGGGGTTGTTGGTAAGGGTTTAAAAGAAAGGAAATGTGATTGGAAGCTGCCAGAAAGGGGATCCTTGCCTTTTTTTGGAAGAATGTTTGGAAACACTGATGCTGGCAGAAAAATTTTAAATAGAAAATGTTCCTAATGAAATCACTGACTGAAAGTGTCACTGGGTTTCTTCTGGTTGCATAAGATAACATATGAGAGGAAACATATCAACTAAAAAATGAACTGTTAAATCTAAAGAAGCAAGGACTTGCTGGGTTAAACAACAAAACTATGTGAAATAACAAGCACCTCCAGATGACAAAATGACCCTCAAACAATTAAATCGCTTCCAGGTAAAGATCAAATCCAGAGAGAAACTATAAGAACATATATTAAGATGTCAGAAAGATCTAACACAGAGCTTTACATAAATGTTCAAATTGACAAAAGGTCTTATAAAGTATTTAGTTTTTGAATGTCACATAAGCAAGCACCACAAACAGTGGCTTAAAACAACATATAATTATTAGTTCATAATTCCGTAGGTCAGAAGTTCAGAGAGATGTGGTAGGCCTCTCTGTTTTGGGACTCACACGGGTGTAATCCAGTGAAATCAGGTGTCAGGCAGGCAGGGCTCTTATCTGGAGACTCTGGGGAAGAGCTGCTTCAAAGCAGGTTGGTGGCAAATTCTAATTCTTGCATCTGATCATTTGTATCCTTGCTGTCAACCATGAGCCACTCTCTGTTCCTCGGGACTGCCCTCATTCTTTCTCACCGATTTCTGCATCTTCAAACCAGCAGCATATGGAGTCCTTAGCACACTTTGAATCTTTCTGACATTTTCTTCTGCTACTAGCCAGAGAAAAACATTTGCTTTTAAAGAGCACACCTGATTGTGCTAGGCCCACCTAGCAAATCTCTATTTAAGCCCATTGACTTGGGACTTTAATTTTATTTCTTTAAAAGATAATTATCTGTTTAAACAAAGTAATGATATAGTGTGCTGTTTATAAAAAATGTAAAAAAAATGTATAAAAACAACAGCAAAAGACCAGGGAGAGGAAAATGGAAGTATATTATTGTAAAGTTCTTATCAGCACCTGGAACCTGAAGCATAAGAAAAATGTGCCCCTATTCCCATGTTTATATATATTTTCATGGTTAATATTTTCCAGAATATACACTGAAAATATAAAACTCACATTTTAAATTTAAATATTTATTTATATCAACAGAATTTGTTATAATTTTACTTTCCTAGCTTTAATGGAAGCAAACTCATTAATAATATTTTAAAAGCCTACTTCTGTGCTTATGTTATTTTCAATTGAGGGAAATGCCATGTTAAACAATTTCTCTTGACCAAGTGAAGATTGTCATTTTAAATTAGCGTCAGTTTACTGAAACTTCTTTCACAGGATACCACTGTAACTAGCATTATTTTTTAAAAGTTCTCAAGGTCACTTACACATTTGAATAAAATTGCAGTAAACAAATTTCACGACCTGCTTTTAGAAGGTCCACACATCATGCTGGTTTTTATATTACAATTATCGATACTGCATGCTGGTAAAACTATTACAGATGAAATTTCTACAGGGCTTAAATAGTTGAAATACTTAAGAATAAAGTAAGTGACTGTTTTTGGTAAATAGATGTATTCCTAAGAAGAACTTGGGTTAAAAATTCAAAATCTCAAATCACTTCATGTTTCATATCTTCATTACAAATATTATATTAGGATGCCTATAATTTCCCCAAATTCTATTTTCTATAGACTTTTCCCATAATAATTAAAACTCTTATCAGGTAATTCATACATTTCTAGTCTTTTTTAAGAGAGAGGGAGCCTGACCAGGCAGTGGTGCAGTGAATAGAGCATCGGACTGGGATGCAGAAGAGCCAGGTTCAAGACCCCGAGCTCGCCAACTTGAGTGCGGGCCCATCTGGCTTGAGCAAAAAGCTCATCGGCTTAGACCCAAGGTTACTGGTTCCAGCAAGGGGTTGCTCGGTCTGCTGAAGGCCCGCGGTCAAGGCACATGTGAGAAGGCCATCAATGAACGACTAAGGTGTTGCGACGGCAACAAAAAACTAATGATTGATGCTTCTCACCTCTCTCCGTTCCTGTCTGTCTGTCCCTATCTATCCCTCTCTCTGACTCTCTCTCTGTCCTCTGTCCCTGTACAAAAAAAAAAAGAGAGAAGGAGAGTAAGAAAGAGAGAGAGAGAGAAGCATCAACTTGTTCCACTTAGCTATGCCACTGATTGTTTCTCTTATGTGCTCAAACCAGGGCTGGAACTGGAGACCTCAGGGGTCAAGCTAGTACCTTTGGTATTGAGCTGGTGCCCTAGTGTTTGAGCCCTCACTGGGACTCAAACTGGTGACCTTGGGGTCACCCTTAATTGAGCTGGAGACCCCAGGAACAAGCCAGAGGCCTCAGGAATAGTGACCCCAGGATTGAGCCAGCGACCCAGGCTCAATACAGTGAACCTGGGATTGAACTGGCAATCTTGGCACTCACGGACAATACTCTATCCACTTTACTACCAGCCAGAGCCACTTCTAATTTATTAATTTTTAAAATGAATTTACTTTTTGTTGAATTTATCGGGGTGCCACTGGTTAATGCAACTATACAGGTTTCAAGTATACAAATCTGTAATACATCATCTGCATCAGGGCATCATGCACTCACTATCCGAAGTCAAGTCTCTTTCCATCACCATTTATCCCCTCTCTGCCCTATTCCGCCTCCCTCCAACCCTCTCTCCAGCTGGCTATCACCATACTGATGTCTGTGTCTGGTTTTCTTTTTATTAGGCTTACTCCCTTCATTGTTTTCACCAAGCCCTTCAATCCTCAACCTCCTGCCCCCTAGGTCAGCCTGCTCTCAATCTATGAGTCTGTCCCTATCTTGTTTGTTAGTTTATTTTGTTCATTAGATTTCACATATGAGGGAAATCATACGGTACTATATTTGTCTTTCTATGATTGGCTTATTTCACTTAGTGCAATGCTCCTCAGGTTCATGCTGTTGCAAAGGGTAAGATTTCCTTCTTTTTATTAACAGTCAAGTAGTGTACCATTATGTAAATGTACCACAGCTCTTTTAATTTACTCATCTACTGATGGGCACCTAGGCTGCTTCCAAATCCTAGCTATTGCAAATAATCCTACAGTGAGCATAGAGGTGCATATATTCTTTTGAATTAGTGTTTTGGGTTTCTTTGGATATATTCCCAGAGGTGGAATTGCTGGGTCATAAAGAAGTTCCATTTTGGATTTTTTTGAGGAGAAGCCATAGTGCTTTCTACAAAGGCTGCACCAATCTACATTCTCACCCACGGTGCACAAGGTTCCCTCTTCTCCACATCCTCAATATCACATATTGTTTATTGATTTATTGATGACAGCCATTCTTACAAGTATGAGGTTCATTGCAGTTTTAATTTACATTTCTCTGACAGTTAGTGATGTTGAGTATCTTTTTATATGTCTACTGGCCATCTGCATACTTTCTTTGTAGAAGGGTCTATTCAAATTCTTTGCCCACTTTTTTAATTGGATTGCTTGATTTCTTCATGTTGAGTTTTATAAGTTTATAAATTTTGGCTATTAACCCTTTATCAGATGTATCATTGGCAAATATGTTCTCCCATTCAGTGGGTTGTCTTCATTTTGTTGATGGTTTCCTTTGCTATGCACAAGCTTTTAGTTTGATGTAGTCCCATTTATTTATTTATTCTTTTGTTTCCCTTGTCCGAGGAGATACATCAGAAAAAAATCTTGCTATAAGAAATATCTGAGATTTTATTGCCTATGTTTTCTTCTAGAATTTTATTTTTTTAATCAAATGAGGCAGGAAGGCAGAGAGACAGACTCCCATGTGCGCCCCAACCAGGATCCACCTGGCAACCCCCATCTGGGGCTGATGTTCTGTCCAGCTAGGGCTGCTGCTCCATTGCTCTGCAACTGAGCTATTTCAGCACCTCAGGTGAGGCCTTGGAGATATTCAGCACCTGGGGTCAACTTGCTCATTTGAGCCATGGCCAGAGGAGGTGGAGAGAGAGAGAGAGAGAGAGAGAGAGAGAGAGAGAGAGAGAGAGAGAAGGGGAAGCATAGAGAATCAGATGGTTGCTTTTCCAATGTGCCCTGACAAGGAATCAAACCTGGGACTTCTACATGCTGGGCTGACACTATCACTGAGCCAACCAGCCAGAGCCTCTTCTAGGATTTTTATAGTTTCAAGTCTAACATTTAACTCTTTAATGTATTTTGAGTTTATTCTTGTGTTTGGTGTAAGAAGGTGGTCTAGTTTCATTTTTTCTCACATATCTGTCCAATTACCCAACACCATTTATTGAATATACTAGCTTTAACCCACTGTATGTTCCTGCTTGCTTTGTCAAATATTAATTGGCCATAAGGCGTAGATTTATTTCTGTGCTCCCTATTCTGTTGCATTGTTCTATATGCCTGTTCTGATGCGAGTATCACTTTACTTTGATTACTATGGGCATGTAGTATAGTTTGATATCAGGGAGTGTGATTTCTCCAACTTTCTTCTTTCTCAAGATTGCTGTGGCTATTCTGGGTCTTGAGTAGTTCCATAGAACTTGTTGTAATATTTATTCTAATTCTGTGAAATATGCTATTGGTATTTCAATAAGGAATTATATTGAATCTATAGATTGCTTTGGGTATTATGGACATTTTGATTATGTTAATTCTTTCTACCCATGAACACAGTATATGCTTCCATTTATATCTATCTTCCTCAATTCCTTTCTTTGGTATCCTACAATTTTCCAAGTACAAGTCTTTTACTTCCTTAAGTTTATTACTAGGTACCTCACTTTTTGTTATTGTTGTAATAATGGGATTGTTTTAAGTTTCTCTTTCTGATCATTCATTATTAGTGTATAAAAATGCCACTATTTTCTGCATATTAATTTTTCATCCTGCTACTTTACTGAATTCATTCATCAGTTCTAGTAGTTTTTGGTGGAGTCATTAGGGTTTTCTGTATACAGTGTCATGTCACTTGCAAATATAGTTTTACTTCTTCCTTTTTAATTTAGATGGCTTTTATTTCTTCTTTTTGTCTGATTGCTGTGACTAGGAATTTCAGTACTATGCGTTGGAGCTCCTGGCATGAGGTTCAGGACCCCATGCTCTGCAGGGGGTACTTTTACAGCTGATATGTTGCTCCAGCTTATCAGCTGCCACACGTGGGTGCAGGGGCCATTCCTCTCTGTGTGTCTCCCCTTCCTAAACATCTCTGTGGCTTTTTCTTTAAATCCATGGTTATAACACCCCTGATCAGCTGTCTTTCAGTTGGCTATTCAGGAATCTTGCTCTTTAAGTATAAATCCAGTTTGGTGCTGGGAGGAGGTGAGTGTAGTTTCAACCTACTCAGCAGCCAACTCGAAATCTCTCATCTTTTATAATTTTAAAATTGATATGATATATTCATAACTCTTGCTAAACTTTTAAATTCATCAAAATTCAAAGTTTCTCCCATTTGTTATCAGCAAAGGGATACGCTTTCTATTAAGTATACAGCTTTATATATAGTGGTTGTTTTCATTATAGAGTTTCATTAACTTTTATACTTGGTTCAAATAGCCACCGCCAAGTCCAAAACTGTTACCCAAACCCCAGTAACAAAAGTTAAAGTTTTGCAATCCTAACTGAAAATAACAAAAGTAATTCTAAAATCAAATGTCATCAGTATGTCTAATTCGAATGTACCCAACAAATCGGTATATATAAAGCAATGTGTAATTACCCTCAGTTCAAGGTTACATGCAAACCAGATTATAATTAAATATACAGTAGTTTAAAAAGATACCTACTTTTAAAACAAGAAAATAGCCACAAACTCAAAAGAATCCATTGTATTAAGATTATCCACCATTAAGGTACTTACAGAAAATGTGGACAAATACATACTCGTAACTGTTTGTGTTTGAGTGACCCATTTCCTCAAAGTTCCACTGAAATTGACATCATCTCTAAAGATGTATACAGTTATTGAGTGAATAGCTCAAAGTCATTCAAAAATAACAAAACTGAATCCAACATTTTGCCTAAATATTTACTTAGTATTCTCTTCTGATTCCATTTCAAATGTTTAAAGAAAAGGTCACTAGCTTCAAAGAACAAAATTCAGTATGATCTTTTACTGACCTAATTTTCCCTTAAATACTGTCTTCCAATTGCTGTCAAAAAACAATTTATCATAAACATATCAGAAAGACTATATAATTATCTTCTTCATGCCTTTTATGTTCACAGCTAGTTTCACTTCTGGCAAAACTCAATAATGACCTTATCAAGAGCTAGGCATTTCCATTATCCTGCCCTAACCTGAAAAGATTTCTTTAAGAAGATATCAATGAACTAAAACTGTGCTGTAATAGACACTTTTACATTTCCTATCATATTTAATTCTCAGAAAAACCTTGTGACATAGCTATTACTGTCCAAATTTCCAGATCAGAATTTGGGTCTCAGTCAGATAAGTAGTCTGCTTGAGCTTTTCTAACTGCTTCCTAAGAGGTAAACAGTATGATTCGAAGACCTGTGTTGTTTTTACTACATAACAATGCCACTCTCAAAGTCATTTACCTTATTCTCTACTATCTTTCAAATTGTAATACCATTTATTTTTTAGCTAGATAATAAAAATCACTTAACTCAATCCCTTTATTTTTGTACATGAAAGCACTAAGATCAAAGAGGTGAAATGCTGTCCCAAGACACACAACTACAAGTAACAGAATCTAAGCCCTTTCTACAATGATGTTAATATGGAGGAAAACACACACACACACACACACACACACACACACACACACACAAAAGAAGCCATAGTAACCTCTAGTCAGACCTTTCAAAATACAATAAATTAAATGTTATAGTTGCTCTCAAAAATTTTAGGTCCTTAATTTATTAGGATAAATTATCTTATATTAATGAACGAGATATGTTTTAATTGACCTAAAATGAAGAAAAATTAATAGATGATTAATGCTGCTAATATAAATAAAGGCAAACTCCTATCATATAAAAACATGTAAGTAGACTCTACAAGAGTGCAAACACTGGGAGACAGTCATACCTGAATTAGAATGCAATTAAAATAAGTTGGTTAGTTGCAACATAACCTGGCTCAAGATATTTGGAGAAAAACAGAAAATCATATTAAAATTATTATTTTTCAAATTGGCACTAAGTCAGTATACTCATATTCCTCCCTGTCAATTTAATAAAAGTTAGCACCTACTACCTTTTTCTCTTATCTCCTTTTTTGTTTCATTAAGATACACAAAATGTTTATCTGCAAGATTTTTACAAAAATATATGTACTTTCTAACAAATACAGAATGCCAATGAGTTTATATTTAAGAACCATTTCTCTCTTCTAACAGGCTTGAATCAGTAGGAGATTAATAATAAGCAAGAGAGTTTCTTAATAAACACATTTTTAAGTAGTATTTTAAATTCTGAGAAATGAGAATCTGGAAATCTTGAAGGCATAAACAAGCATAAGAGGAACATAGCACAAATAATACAAATCATTAATTAATACAGTGGAGTAATTTATGTGAATTTAACTATAACTCGCTTATATGAATTCAACTGCACACTTTCTGAATGAAAACAGAATAATTAAATAATGCAGGCAATTAAGTCCACCCTCTTTGTGAATAAGTGTAAGTCCTAGAGTGAGTGTGAGGTATAAAATGTATATTTGCTATTTCCTCAGTCAATGCATATTGGTGTCTCCTGTGTGGAGGATAATTCTAGTATTAAAACACTTACACAGACACTAAATCTTGACGAAAGAAATAGCAAACTCTTCCAGCAAACTGCTAAAGAAAAATAATATGGCTGAAATAAACTTATTTAGAAATGTTATGCTGGGATACAATATGGTACTTTCCAAAGAGATTTCCTCTCCCTAAAAACAGTCTTGTCTCTATGAGATTATAACCTTCTGCACAGTTAGACCCTAAAACCCATCTCTCTATAAGATGAGATTACACTGTATGTAAAAAAAAAGAAGCTGTCACTCTTTTTAATATAAATGTACAAAAAGAATAACAAGAAGTTATGTGGGAAAGGCTGGCAGAAATGAGGATTTTCCCACACTGGGCAAACTATGTAGGACTAGGCTAATAAATGTACCTTTGAATGCAGATCTGGGCCAACTTGTTAAATGAACTGCTTAATGTATGTTAATTGAATTATAAACTTAATCTTAACTATCTAAAAGAATTTTTATATAAGAGTGTAAAAAATCACGTGAAACTACTAGTAAACCCAAGTCCCCTGAAAGAATAGTGGAAGGAAAAGACACTCTCAGAAAGCAGGTCAAGTTTACCCTCTGTCTAGCCACACAATCAACTGGTGCACATGTACTGGTCGGGAAATGTCACTAACAATATGGTGCCAAGTACAAATTTTAAGTGCTAAATTCAGTATCACACCAGCAATTAAAACAGAGAGAGAGAATTAGGTTAAAAAATATTTTTAAATTTGTACTTCTTTCCATTTCTGAGAAACTGTGTCATCTAAGTCTAACTCACCTCTTGACACTGATAGAAACTGATGGTGTTTTTACCTTACACTGTGGTCAACCTAGGCAGGTTGAGGCTGGGTCACTGACTGGGGATTCCAGTTCGCCCCAAAGGCTTATGAGTTCAACCAATATCTTAGCTGACCTGTTACCTACTTAAACTTCAGTTGAGTACTCTCTAGAAAAATCCAGTACAGATTCTATTTCACTACCAGAAATTCTCTGATTCTGTAGTATTATAAAGTACTTCAACACTTAGCCCCAGCTGAAAAGAACAGGAACAATGCTCAGTTCAATCTTCTATTGAGGTCATTCTCTCACTCCTTCCACCTGGGAAACTGAAATAAATCACTTAGCCACGGGAGAGTTTCATAGCCATTAAAACAAAATGGTCAAGAGCAAGATTGCGAGAATAGGGTTTACTGGACTAGCCATGCACCGCACTGAAGATAGATGGCCAAGTACTCACCGTGAAAACCTGGTAGCTACTTTATTAAATTGGATCTAATTTTCAGTCCTTCTGGGACAATTTTTAAAAAATGACTCACTGCTTATTAATTTCAAGGGTCTGATGAGACAAAGTATAAAAGTACAGAAAATAATACTTGGCCACATAGTCAGTGGTCAATAAATGTTATGTATTATCATCTTCTTGATTACTGGAATGTGGCAGTCCCAGGTATAGTGGTTACAGTCTATGCACTGCACCTCTCAAGGTGCTCAGCTTTGATTAGCTCCAATCATCCCGCCTAACTAGAATTCAGGAAGAGAAGGTGGCAGCACTTACAGAAGAGATAATGAGGTATCTCAGTCACCTGCAAATTTTATATTATAAAATATTATGAAGGAATTAGATGTCCCCTCAGCTTCCAAATGGGTCCTGATTCATATTCACTGACCTAAGGCAATTTATAAACCCAAAGTTTACTTCTTAACATAAACAAAATTTTCTTATGAATTATATGTATTGTTTTTTAGGAATTACTATTAATTAGGCCCCATTTTAAATTGTATTTTTAAATTTTTCTGTATGTTAACATCGCCCCATCTCCAAAGATCACCATCTTTAAAAGCAGACATCCGAAATGTATAGCATTTGGTAGTACTTTATTCATAAAAGGCAGGTGTATCATCAAAAAGAAGCATAAATACACTATTATGTGACAACCTAAAATATTAGAGAAGATGACTTTTTTTTTTTAATGTTTCCACTGGTTGAGGGGGACGGAGAAAAATCAACTCATTGTTCCACTTACTTGTACCACCTACTTGTGTACTCACTGACTGTTTCTTGTATGTACCCTGACCAGCGACTGAACTCACAACCTAGGTCACTGGGATGACACTTTATACACTGAGCCACTTGAAGGCAGAGGAGGTAACTATTATGTAACTTTTGCATAAATGAATACATAATATCCACTCTCAAACCAATAAATCTATAAATTTTTCTACTTATCTATATACAGCAAAAGTCTTGATAAATTTATTTATTTATTTATTTATTGAGCGAGAAAGAGATGAGAAGTATCAACTCGTAGTTGCAGCACTTTAGTTGTTCACTGGCTGCTTCTTATATGTTCCTTGATGAGTTGGGGACGGAAGGGGATCCAGTTGAGCCAGTGACGTTGGGCTCAAGTCAGCAACTTTTGGGCTCATGCTGGAGACGCCGCGCTTAAGCCAGAGACCTCGGGGTTTTGAACTTGGGACATCAGCATCCCAGGGCAATGCTCTATCCACTGTGCCACCACCATTCAGGTAAGGCTTTTGTTAAATTTAAATCAAACCACTCTAGGTACATGCTTATAATTTTCATGTTTACTTCTACTTTAGCATCAAAAGAAATCAATATACATTACAATCAGTTGAAAAGTAGAAAAAGCAACTGAATTAATATAGGGATGAAAATTTGAACACCATTTACATGAGGCAGAAGAACTTTCAGTTTCTCACTTTAAAGAAAACCATCTTATAACTAAAGACATTTTTATTGGGTTACTTCTATTATAGCTGTAACAATTAAATAATACCATCTTCCTCCTCACTTAACAAAATAGTATGACTACAGTATGCCTGCCTCGAAGGACTCAATATTTATAAAGAGTTTTGGGCATGTAGCCAAAAGCTACAACGTACATATGAAATATGGCTAATGCTATAAATGAAAGGTGGTTTGATATAATAGAAAATTACATTTATAACTGCCGTACTACCCCTGTAGATTTGTTCTTTCAGAGCACATACTCTACAAAACGTCAGTGTGGATGTTAAAAAAAAAAAATCCCACAGGGAGTTCAAGTAGCCTACAATACCATACCAGTAATTAAGGATGTGGTATTCTTCCTCTATATTCATTTGGGAATCATTTCCACTAATTAAGAGAAAAGGAACAATGATTTGTTAAAAATGATTACTAAGATAATTCTATCTCAATTCTAATAGCCTGGTTATAATGTGGAATATTGTAACACTGAAACACTGAGTAGTTTTTTTTTAAAAAGAGCAAACTATTATACAGGCCACCAAGTCAGTACTCAACTACCTTCCAAGATAATGTATTCCTAAAAATATCTTCCTAATTTATATTCCTAACACAATGTTAAATTACAGCATTACAACTTTAAATTCAATTAACACTAAATGCCTACCTACTATGTGAGAATCATTATAATAATATTTTAAAAACATTATATCATTTAATTCTATCAATAATCCATGGAGGCAGGGGTATCACTAGCCATTTTTTCAAATTGGGAAATTTTCCACAGAAGGATTCAGATTCTTGACCACAGTCTAAGAATTTAAAATCAGTATTGTCACTTTAAATCAAAGGTTCCCTCATTGAACTGGGGTCTGACTGTGCTGATAATCAACTAACAAATCATTTAGCCTCACTGGGTCTGAATTTTCTTATCACTATACTTAGAGGGTTGAAATATTTCTAAGGTTGGTCTTCCTCATTATCTCTCTTGATTTCCCCCCTCTCTAAAATTTCGTATTTTAATTACTGTGAAGTATACAGTTAAGTGGCTTCCAATACATTCACAATGTTATGCAAATATCACCACTATCTAACTCCAGAACATTTTCATTATCCTAAAAAGAAACTCATAACCTTTAAACTGTCACTCCTCATTCTTACCCTGGCCCAATCCCTGGCAACTGCTAATCTGCTTGCTGTTTCTATGGATGATTTGTTTCTATGGATGATTTCAAAGTTCATCCACACAGTACCATGTATCAGTACACTTCATTCCTTTTCATGGCTCAATAATATTCTATTGTATATATTACGCCACAGGTTTCTTATCCATTTGTCCATTGATGGACAGCTGAGTTGTTTCTAAGTTTTGGCTATGTGACTTGTACTGCTAAAATGGACATGTACTTGTTTGAGTTCTTTTTTCAATTCTTCTGGGTATATAGCTAAGATGGTAATACTATGATTGAAAATTCTAAGGAAATGCTGAACTATTTCCCACAGTAGTGGCAGAACCATTTTACATTCCCACAAGAAATGTATGAAGGTCCTAATTTCTCCACATCCTCACTAACATGTTATTTTCCTTAAAAAAAAAAAAATTATAGCCATCCTGAAGAGAGTGAAGTGTTAGCTCATTTTGGCTTTGATTTTCATTTCCCTTATGACTAAGCATGTTGAGTATCTTTCTTTGTGCTTCCTGGTCATTTGCTTTGAGTATTATGGCCATTTTAACAATGTTAATTCTTCCTTCCTATCCATGAACATGGTAGATGTTTCCACTTACTTGTATTTTCTTCAATGTCTTATAATTTTCCAATGACAGGTCTTTTTTTGGCTCTGATTTAAATTTTCCAACGACAGGTCTTTTTTTGGCTTTGATTTAAATTTATTCCTAGGTTTTTTATTTTTTATGCAATTATAAATGAAATTGTTTTTCTTAGTTCCCTTTTCTAATATTTCATTATCAGTGTATATAAATACAATTGATTTCTTGATATTTACTTTGTATCCTGCCACTTTACTTAATCCATTTATCAGTTCTAGTAGGTTTTTGGTGGAATTTTTGGGTTTTCTATATACAGTATTATCCCATTTACAACCAAACAATTTTTAAGAACTTAAGCTATGATATTTAAAAAGTTGTTTATAGCTTTTTATTTCATTAATTAGACTTAGAGATCAAAATTTTCGAAACAAGAAGCTATCAGGGTTTGTAAATATTCAATTAGTTCTGTCTGTCTGCTATTTTTGCTAGTATAGAGGGGTGGGATAAATGGTAAGATAAGAATAACACGCTTCACCAACTCTATTTCTACCCTGTTCATCTATGGTCCTGGTTATAATGAGTTCCCGCTGCCTAAGGATATCATTCTCCATAATATAAGGTGACTGAAATAGACTATTCTCTGGGTACTAACTGAACAGCTACCTTCAGATCCTTGAACATATATCCAGATACAGACCAAAAGCACAGAACTGATGATGCTGAGTTGATGCTAAATACAAACAAGAAAATAGTCAAACCAGACTCACAATCCTTAAGTATGTATCTTAGGATGGCCATAATTCCAACTAAGAAGTCTGGTGATGCAAGATTTAAAGATCTAATTAAACCCTTAAAAAAACTTTATAGTCTGATGTGTGGTGGAGCAGTGGAAAAAGTGTTAACCTGGAATGCTGAGGTCACAGGTTCAAAACCCTGGGCTTGCCCTGTCAAGGCACACACAAGAAGCAACTACAAGTTGCTGCTTCCTACTTCTTCCTCACCCTCTTTTGCTCTCCTCTCTCTAAAATCAATAAATTTAAAAATCTTTTTATTTTTATTTCTTAAGTGAGAAACGGGGAGGCAGAGAGACAGACACTTACATGAGCCCCAACCTAGACCCACCCAGCAAGCCCCCTACAGGCAATATTCTGTTCATCTGGGGTGGTTGCTCTGTTGTTTGGCAACTGAGCTATTTTAGCACCAAAGGCAAGACCATGGAGCCATCCTCAGCACCCAGGGCCAACTTGCTCCAACCAAGCTGTGGCTGTGGGAGGGGAAGTCAGATAGAGAAGGGGAGGGGTAGAGAAGCAGATGATTCTCTACCCCTTCCCTGTGTGCCATGATCAGGAATCAAACCCAGGACTTCCACACGCTGGGCTAAAGCTCTGCCACTGAGCCAACTGGCCAGGGCCTAAAAATAAATCTTAAAAAAACTTTATATACAGTATAGCCATAAAATATTTTTAAAAGATTACACAATTTTGCATGATTAATATCAAAGACAGATAGATTAAAAGCTAAAATAAAAACCCTCACACAACATAAAAAGAAGATCTTACGTGTGAACTTAGAAAAATACTCACTTTTCCCAATACCATGATGGCCATGGCCAACAATGCCCAATAATTTGTTCTAAGAAGAGAACTAATTATACAGTGAATAATTCCTCCTCTTCATATAAGTTTAATTTTCTCTAAATAATTTTCATATATATAAAGAAAAATTTAAAATATGAAACATAATTTTAAGAATCCATTAAAGACATATTTAAGCATTCATGTGGTACTTAATAACAAACATGCTTTAAACCTAATTTAAACCAGGCCAGGAAAGAAAAGTGTTTGTCAACTCCGTTTGGCCAAATTTTTAGGACTGAATTCAATATTGAACAATGCAGGCCCTGGCCAGCTGGTTCAGTGGTAGAGCATTGACCTGGCGTGGAAGTCCCGGGTTTTATTCCTGATTAAGGCACGTAAAAGAAACGACCACTGCTTCTCTACCCCTCCTCCACCCCTTTCTCTCTCTCTTCCCTTCTGCAGCCATGGCTTGATTGATTTGAGTGTTGAGGATGGCTCCTTGGCGCCTCTGCCTCAGGCACTAAAAATAGCTCAGTTGCAAGCATGGCCCCAGATGGGCAGAGCGTCAGCCCCAGATGGGGGTCACTGGGTGGATCCCGGTTGGGTGCATGCAGGAGTCTGTCTATCTCCCCTCCTCTCACTTAAAAAGAAAAAGAAAAAGAACAACACAATTTACTCATGAGAAAATGTAATCTAGCTATCTTTAGTTTGTCTTGAATCTAAAATTTACAATATCATCCCCAAAACCCAGAATATTAGATTCAGAAAATCACCAATGATGTTCAATCTTAATACATTTAGATGAGATGTAAAATGTTCACATTTTAACTGATTTCTGTCTATAGTATCACTGGTATTTTTTATAAAGTACTGGGTGTATTATCAATAAAGGAAGGAATAGATCAAGGAGTAGCTATGGGCCATACATTGAGAACACCTAGGATATGCAAATATTCACATATCTAAACCACTTAAGTTTCCAAATTGATGTAAACATTGAAAACATACCAGATATCAGGTTTTACTTGCATCTACTTCTTCATCTTAAAGAATATGTTATACACCTGTACACAGAGGTCTGAAAATAAAAATTCCTTGAGTGATCCTGAAACTAATGTGTCTATCTGAGGCTCCATTATACCACGAAATACTTGAGGGAGGCTGTGGGTAGTCCAGTTCTATCTCCATTCACTTTCTCACTCTCCACCACACACCCATTCCCACTGCACACCATATCTTCACTTTCCACATGACCCAATTTGGAATTCATGATCAATAACTAAATTCACTCCCTTGCATACATAACTAATCCTCTATCCCTTTCTCCTTTCACCTGATACACCTGGCATAGAAGAAACCCTAATTAAACCCAATTATCCACTTACTTTATATATGCATTAGAACAACTAAAAGTAATTGAAAAAAATGCACAACCTTCCAACAACCTTCATTTCACATTTATGGTCACAAATTTGAAATGGGCAATTATCACTGGTCAGTAAAGGGACATATCCTAAAATACCTAGTTTACTCATCTCCCCAATATCCAAAATAACTATTTCATACTTTCTCCTCTGTTCTCAAACCTCCTAGACCTACCTATCCACTTCCCCAACTAATGACAGCATTGAAAAAATAAAAGCAATGAGACATAACTATTTCTCTCACTACCAAAACTACCTACCTAATCCATATTCTGCCTTCTTTCCTATTAAAATAAATAATATGTTCCCACTCCCATCAAAGTCCAGCCCTTCCAAGTGTGCTCTGGATCTACTATCTTCTCACTTTCTCAAGGAACTAATATCCCCCTCTGTCCCATATCATCAATTTCTCTCCCAATGGGTCTGTGGTATCAGCATACAAACCTCCTCTAATATTTCTGCAGTCACTGAATTCACATTTTGCCACACTGACTACCCTTTTACTTTTCTCCTTGAAAGAGTTGCCTATATGGTTGCTTTTACTCTCTCTCCTCATATTCTTTATTTAGTTTAATCAGGCAGGTTACCTTTTCTACTCAATTGTAATTAAGGTTACTACACTGCTCACAAAAATTAGGGATCAGTGAACGTGCAGATACTCCAGTACTTTGTCTTTTGTATAGAGCATTTTCACCAATGAAATAAAGCAGGGGTCCCCAAACATTTTACACAGAGGGCCAGTTCACTGTCCCTCAGACAGTTGGAGGGCTGGACAATAAAAAAAACTATGAACAAATCCCTGTGCACACTGCACATATCTTATTTTAAAGTAAAAAAAACAAAACTGGAACAAATACAATATTTAAAATAAAGAACAAGTAAATTTAAATCAACAAACTGACCAGTATTTCAATGGGAACTATGGGTGCAGATGCATCCTGTGCTTCTCTCACTGACCTCCAATGAAAGAGGGGCCCCTTCCGGAAGTGCGGCGGGGGCCGGATAAATGGCCTCAGGGGGCCGCATGCGACCCGTGGGTCTGGCCTAGTTTGGGGACCCCTGAAATAAAGGTTGGTTCTTCATCTCATTTGCATAATCAAACAACTTTCCTTGACTTGTTGCATGCTTTTCTGATGTTCTTGTTTAATAGAAAAAGCTAAATGCTTGTTTTAATCGCTTCATATTCATTTTGAAATATCCCCTAATTTTTGTGAGCAGTATATTTGTCAAAGTCATTAGAGAAGTCCATCTACCAAATCCAACAGTCACATGTTCACATGTCTGTTCTCTTTCCTGACCTCTCTATAGCATTCAATACTGCTCTCCATCTTAAAACATCTCCTTCCCCTGCCCGGAATAGTGATCAACAATGACCTTTATGTCACTAAATTCAATTTTTTCTTAGCACTATATAGTGATTATAATTTCAGGCTATTTTGTCAGATTGATCTGGGTTCAAATCCTGACTTCATCATTTTTTAATATTCAACTTAGTGTCTAATTTAGTAAAAGATACTTAACCACTGAGTTTCTGCATCTTTATCTACAAACCAGGTAAAATATTAGTACCTAATTCATAGCTGTGAAGGTTCAATTAATATCCCCTCCATCCTCTGTTTTACTTAGCAGCATGTGACATAATTTATCGTCCAAGAAGTGCTCTTTTCCTTTGGTGTCTGGCTTATCCTATCCATCACTGCCATAAACTACTCAAACTCAACTTTCCTTTTTTTTTTTAAGTTAAACTCTACTTTCCTTTTATTTATTTATTTATTTATTGGACAAAGCAATGGCTAGTCTTTATTGGAAACAAGATACTTCACAGCACATTTTGAGTGAGTGAGTGCAGGGACTTAGTAGGCCAGCTGGTGGGGCACCAGCTATTAATGGGTTCCACAGCTAGGGCATCGCTGGGTCTTGCCTTTGTGCAGCCAGAACCAGATGACAGCACTGTTGTCCTCTTCACGCACGCAGCCCACTATTCGCTTGTTGGTGATGGACGGAACTAAATCTGGGTCTTCCTTGGTGCCTGCAGCAGCCTTTGGGGCTAGCATATTGTATGGGTCCAGTGCCTTTCACGCAGCCACCATGACCTCCCGCTCCAAACCAGTCGCCTGGTCTTCATCAGTAGGTACACCACCTCCAAACGCCATGGAGCACACTGCAGCCACCCCGTTAGGACCGCGGGCTCTCAGGGTCTGCGAGACCAGAGCTCCAGCTCCGCGAATTAACCTTGAAGCCATCACTCCCCCCCCCCACCCCCCACCCCCCACCCCCGCTACAACAGCAGCACTTCCGGGACTCTACCTTCCTTTTAAATTCAAGAGTCCATTTAGGTTCTATACTGCCTTCCTAAGTGACTGATCTCTTTCATTCTCATGACTAACATTTTAATCTGAACTTCAATAATATCCAAATCTTAATTTCTAATCTATAATTTTCTCCCAAGCCTCAGATTGCCAACCAAACAATCTTTACCTGGATGTCTCAACTACCTCATACTCAAAATGCTCAAAAAATAAGTCTCTATCCTTTTTTATGTGCTCTTTCTTCCACCTAAAACTTCGTTGCCTCTCATAGTCTCTGATTTCTTGCATCAATTCCCATAGTTCCATATACAGTGTGTCTGTAAAGTCATGGTGCACTTTTGACCAGTCACAGGAAAGCAACAAAAGACAATAGAAATGTGAAATCTGCACCAAATAAAAGGAAAACCCTCCAAGTTTCTGTAGGATGACGTGGCAGCATGTGCGCATGCGCAGATGATGACGTAACACTGTGTATACAGCAGAGCAGCTCACAGCCATGCCAGTCGAGAAGTGGACGGTACAGAGGAAAGTTCAGTGTGTTCTGTGGCTCGCTAAATTCGAATCCGTGACCAAAGTGCAACGTGAATATTGGCGCGTTTATAACGAAGCGCCACCACATAGGAATAACATTACTCAGTGGGATAAGCAGTTGAAGGAAACCGGCAGTTTGGTGGAGAAACCCCGTTCTGGTAGGCCATCAGTCAGTGACGAGTCTGTAGAGGCTTTACGGGATAGCTACCTAAGGAGCCCTAAAAAAACTGTGTGTGCGTGTGCTCGACAATTATACTTAAGCAAGACTACAGTTCATAAGGTGTTAAAGAAACGTCTCTGTTTTACGGGGTACAAATTGTGGCTGTTGCACGCTATCAAACCAGCGGATAGACCCACATGATACGTGTTTGCTACAGATATCGTTTGGATGTATGTAGGGCAACAAATAGAGCCCACACTGAACTGCACTGAATAGGTATGAAACTGGGAGAGTTTTCCTTTTATTTGATGCAGATTTCACATTTCTATAGTCTTTTGTTGCTTTTCTGTGACAGGTCAAAAGTGCACTATGACTTTACGGACACACTGTATTTTCTCTAAGCTTATATTTATTGGCATAATATACAGAGGTGGGCAAAGTAGGTTTACAGTTGTTATTGTTTACAATACAATAATTAATAATAATATAAGAATAAGCTGTTTTTGTATGCTCACAACTGTAAACCTACTTTTGCCAATCCCTGTATTTCCTACTAGAGCATAAGTTCTGTGATGGAAAAGAAAATCTGTCTATATCACTAATATCTTCTCGAGGACCTCAGGCATTATTAATGATCAATAAAAATTTTTGAACTACATTTGAGCTATTTAAAAAGTTACTGCTTACTTACTTTATTGAACTTATTAGCATTTTAGTTGTTCAGATGTCTAATTCATTAATACTTTTATTTCAAAATACTTAAACCACCCATTTACATTATCATTTCTAATCCACAAAAATACAGCAAACAAAATTTAAAGATACTTTTAAGCATATTCTGTTACATTTCAGGAACTCAACAATTATTATTTGCCTCTGGATTTCAAAAATTAAAGAAGCTCAAAAGCTAGGAAAGACAAGAAAGGTAGTATTATTCATTTCCCTACTTCAGAATTCCAGAAAAACAATTTAAGAAAATTTTAGCAAAAAGATTATTTTAAAATTCTGAAATGCATAAACTTTCTGGAGTACTTTTAAAAAGGATTTTCTCTGCAGAGACTCATCACTTCTCCACATAAATAATACATTCTATCACATTCTAATTGTGTAATATTGTTTCTATTCATCAAAGTTAATAGTGGCTAAAGTAAAGTTTTTATTAGCTTATAAAGTCTTATCATGGATAAATGCAAACTTTCTGTTAGGCAGATTAAATTATGGGGAAAAAAGTTGACCTATACACACACACACACAAACATACTCACATACAAGTGGGTTCACTTTGTAATATTGAGGAGTTATATGATATGCTTTGAACATTTCAGTATACTTGAATACAAAAGATCTTTTTGAAAGTCATATTTATCACATTTTTATATTGCTCTTAAATTGAAAACATGACTCCTTGACAAACACTATCATTGAAAATAGATCACAATGAAAAAGGATACAAAACAAAATTAAGGATAGACAAAATAGAGCCACAAGCTTTAGCAATATTTAAATATATCTAATTCCAAAGAACCAGATTTTGTTTTCAAAGTATCTGGGTAATTACCTAACAAATAAGGACTGTTTCTATTTTATCTAACTGCTAGAGTATTTGATCAGACTCTTTCCGCATGTTCTGTAATAAGCACATATAACAAGAGCTTGTTTAATCTGTACATTAATGTAATAAAAATTTTTTAAAAGAAGGGATCCATAATATTATAAAAATATCTGGGCATTTGGCCTCTTGAAATTATCCAAATTAATTAACTAGTTATCACATAACCTATTTTTGAGATATTAATGTTACATTTTTCTCCAGAGGCTTTTAGACCCTTTGCATGTAACCTATGAATTTCTATGTATGTTCCTAAAATGAGTATGGAAAGCCATTTATCAAACTACAACCTTATACCTTTTACCCTGTAATTACACTTCTGGGGAATAACCTACATACCAAGAAGGCTTCATTCATTCATTCATCTATCAATAAATGTTTATTGAGCACCTATATGTATACAAAGATGTTTATCACAATATAATAGGAAAACACTGGGGGAAAAACCCCATTATTGATAATAGAGGAACTGGTAAAAATATTATAGTAGGTCATAGCCAAAATATAATATAGTCATTTTAAATATATTAGTAATGAGTTTAAAATAAAATAAAAAAGGTTTGTTATACGGTGAAAACAGAAGAATGTAAAATCAAAGAAGTCACATGATCAGACTTTCACAGGAAAGTATGCACGGAATAAACACTAAAAAATGATATATAATATTTGCTGCTTCTTTGTGGTAAATCTGAGTTTTTCTTTCCACACTTATATAATTTTCAAGTTTTCTATAATAAACTTATAAAACTCAGATAATAAAAAGTAAACTACATTTAAAAATGACAGTCAATATTAATCATTTCACTTGAGAAGAAAAATCACTAACCTTTCTTAAAATCTTTATGAATCCTGAAAAACTATCTCAAGTGATATAAATGAAAGTCAGTTAGTAAAAAGTCCAAGATTTTATAAAATGTCTCTTCAGAGCACAAGAAAAAAGTATGATTGATGGAGATTACCTCCTCATAACCATATCTAATATTGAACAGTTCTAGTAAAATGTAAATTTGTTTTCTTAGGCCAAAAACAAACATCACTATTTTTTTAAAACTGTTTCTTTTTTGTTTGTTTATTGATTTTAGTGAGAGAGGAAAGGAGAGAGAGACAAGAACATCATTCCATTCCTGAATGTGCCCTGACCAGCAACTTCTGTGCTTTGGGATGATGCTCTAACCATCCGAGAGAGCTATCTAGCCAGGGCAAACATCACTATTTAAAAAAAAATAACTCATAAGTTAATAGAGTCATAGAAAATAAAAAAACAGTGGAAGATCATAAAGCAAAACATAACAGTGTTGTGGGTACTGAAATTAATTATACTTGGGTTTGATTTTTATCTATATTTTTCAAAATGTCAAATATAAATATGTACAGCTATCATAAAAAGGAAAACAAATTTAAATTACCAAGAGAATATGCTAACATATATTATTAAATGGTTATATTAATAATAATACAACATTTGTAAAACTCACATGAGAGTTTTACATGAGAGTAGCTTAGAAAAAAGAAACGTGCTTCAAAATCAAGCAACACAAATATCACATTTGAGAAAAAAATACTTTAAATTTCTAATATAAGATTTCATGATCTGAACAGCAAAAGTATAATTTTCTTCCTGAGAAACTGTCATAAATAAGTCTAAGGATATGTTGGTTTCAATGATATAGCCTATTTCTTTGTTCATAGGTATCAACATCAATAATGGCATACAAAAAAATAAAGAAAGAAAATGAAGCCTGACCAGGCGGTGACGCAGTGTTTAAAGAATCGGACTGGGATGCAGAAGACCCAAGTTCGAGACCCCGAGGTCACCAGCTTGAGCACAGGCTCATCTGGTTTGAGCAAAAAGCTCACCAGCATGGACCCAAGGGGTTGCTCGGTCTGCTGAAGGCCCGCGGTCAAGGCACATATCAGAAAGCAATCAATGAACAACTAAGGTGTCGCAATGAAAAACTAATGATTGATTCTTCTCATCTCTCTCTGTTCCTGTCTGTCTATCCCAATCTCTCCCTCTCTCTGACTCTCTCTCTGTCCCTGTAAAAATAATAATAATAATAATAATAATAATGGCATACAGCCCTTACAATAAGGTATATTAATAAATGCAGCTTCTATTGAACTGAAATAACATCAAAACTTACAACTTTACTTATTATATAAAAGTGTATATTACTGTCTCTCATTGACTTAAAGTATAAAATTATTTCAATTTAAATAAAGGAAAATAAAAATAGAATACATATAACTATAATTTTATAAAAAAATAATAAAATCATTGTATTTTAGAACAATTTTAACACTGAAATGTATACACATATTGTAAGATCAGTGCTAAATTATTAAATAAGCATAATACAGTATCTTAGCAATAAATAAAGCATAGAACTCTGAAGTAAAATAGCCTAATTTTAAATCCTAGTTCTGCTGTTTGTTGTGTAACATAAGACAATAACGTCTATGTGTTCCCATTCCTCCATCTATCTATAAAGCAAGAATAATAAGCAATCAGACCTTGTAGAGATGTTTTAAAAATTAAAGGAGGTAATACCATGTCTAGCACAAAGTAAGCACTAAAAAAAGGGTTCCCTCTACCCCTTTTCTCATCCTAGATGGAATCTGTCACAAATTTTGAAAATAAAAATAAAGAACTAAAAAAAAGTGGTTTTGAATCTTGAAAGTACTAACTTCATTTGAAATCATAATTACCCATTCATGCAGTACTTTCTACAACCTGAGCGTTATCAAATTCAACATTAATATGTATATGAAAGTTCTCTTGGCAAGGCGTTTTCATCTCAGTTGAAGGAAAAAGGATTTTCTTAAATGATATACTGAAAAAAAATCCAGAATCAGTTATTAACAAAACACAATTGCCCTGAACTGCAAATTTAATGGAGAAAATGCAATAAAGCAAGATTAACAAAAAAATAAAAAAAAAATTTAGTGTTTTGGAGAAATTAAAAGTTAGAGTTTTGATATCATTCAAAATGATCAATATTTGTTACATATAAAACTGCTATTCTATAAATAAAAAAACTTCAACTGTCTATGATTAGCCTGGAACTAGTTATACTATAACCTAATACAGCTATATAACTATCTTGGGGATTATAAAGTCTCTTTGTCATAAAGAAATTAATACAAGTGACAGAACGTAACAAAAAAATCAATTGTGTGGAAGGCTTTTAATAAATTTCATCTTGGCAAATGATCACAAACACTGAACCCATGATGATTTCATTTATTTGTTCTGTACATATCTGATTAATAAGCATTAATTCTGTTAATGGAAACAAAGCAAATTCTATTGTTATATACAGATTAGAAATGTAAACACTTAGCATTTCCCACAACTACTGACTTAACAAATTATTCTGAATGTTATTTCAAATAATACTGCCAGAGGTAGGAAAGCAAAGAGCTCTGCTGCCCTCTAATGAAATAAAAGAAAAACCAAAAAACAAACAAAAAGCTCAGAAAAACTCCTTTTGGGTTATCTGTAGAACAGGAAAATAATCTTATTTTGCTAAATGCAATCGACAAACACTAAGACAATTCACTGAAAACAACTAGAACATATATCAAATACTGTAGGAAAAACTAGAATCACCTACTTTCATGATAAAATTAGTAGCAAAACAGGAAAGTCTTGAGACAGAAATAGTGTACTCTAAGAGAAAGAAGACCAGTACAACAATGTTATCAAATGTGATAGCAAGAAAATCTTCACTGCAGGCTGCACTTTTCATGTGTATGTTGGAAGTGAATGAGAAGAAGGAAATAGTTAGAAATCACACTGCAGTGAATTACTGTATTTTTCGCTCCATAAGACACACTTTTTTCCCAAAAAAAGTGGAGGGGAAAATGCCCATGCATCTTATGGAGCAAAAAATACGGTATTTTATTAAATATTTTAACACACCATTAGGTTCAGAATATTTTTTTCCCTTATTCTCCTCCTTAAAACCTTAGGTGGTCAGGTGCGTCTTATGGAGTGAAAAATACAGAACCATAAGTTTTCAGTTCAGCAGATCAAAAGTAAATACCAACAAAATATTCTCTCAAATTTGCATTGACTGTAATTCTCTCAGAATAACTTTAATATTTATATTTTCAAGATATCTACCCTATAAAATAAACATTAAAAGTAATTTTGCCTAGGTCCTTGCTGGTTGGCTCAGCAGTAGAGCTGATCTTTCAAAATTAAGTTTGAAAACTTTGTACTTGATAGTATTTTGCATCATAAACTAATCAGTGATTAACTTCTAGTCTTCCTTTTAATAACAGCTCTCCCTTCCTTTAACAAAGTTGGTTTTTAAAACATCCTCCAGGCCCTGGCCAGCTGGCTCAGTGGTAGAGCATCGGCCTGGCATGTGAAAGTCCAGGTTCAATTCCTGGTCAGGGCACACAGGAGAAGAACCCATCTGCTTCTCCACCCTTCCCCCTCTCCTTTCTCTCTATCTCTGTCTTCCCATCCCACAGCCGAAGCTCCACTGGAGCAAAGTTGGCCCTGGGCGCTGAGGACAGTTCCATGGCCTCTGCCTCAGGCACTAGAATGGCTCCAGCCACAACGGTGCAATAACCAAGATGGGCTGAGCATCGCCCCCTGGTGGGCATGCCAGGGGGATCCCCATTGGGTGCATGTGGCAGTCTGTCTGACTGCTTCCCTGCTTCTAACTTCGGCAAAATACAATACAACATCCTCCATACTAATATTCCTTAAACCTAATTCCAACCTGTGAAGAATCCCCATATTCTCATTTCAGAAAAGAACAAACGTCTGGAAAAAATTTAGTGTATCGTCCTTAATAACAGGAGTTACATAACAATTAACATTCAGGAACCAAATATAATAAGAATACAGTACAAAGAATAGAATACTAGATCATAAAAACAGGGAGAATGTAAACAAAAGGTAAGAATTCCAGCATTTCACTAAGGGGAACAGAGAGGTATAGTGGTTAGCTGTTCTTTTATAGCTAGGGCACACCACATCACTTGGAGATGGCATTTTTCTGTCCTGGTTGTCAGAGATTGCACACTCCATCACATTGTTAGCAGATATAAAAAACAGGGACCAAATCCACATAATGCTTTAAGGGAGACAGGCAGCACAGAGAAAGGAGTTTACTTAAATCTACTCACAGAATAAAAATATCCTTTACATTTATGTGCCACTGCTATTTCTCTTGAATGTCTACTTATTAATGAAAATGCTTCTTTATCTCTGCAAGTTATAAGTGTGATTAACCGTCCATTCAAAATTTCAGAAAACACAGAAAAATATAAATGTACTCAGATTTATCTCTCAAATGAGTTGGATCTCACATCTGTACTAATTTCCTGAATAATATAAATGAAAAACATGACTCTTTTACTAGAAGCATTACTCATTCATTTCTACTGCCTAAAAATATAACAGAGACAGACATATTTTGAAGATATCATAAAGTTGCTGGGAAGACTTAAGCATCCCAAAATCAAGCATTGCCAAAGTCATAATGCTTAAAGTATATCCAATATTGGTCAAAATAGTGTTCTTCCAACCTATAAACTGCATTTAGCCACTTACAATTAACACATGGTAGTCAAGAGTAGTACAATAGTGAAGGCATACAGTAACTTGGAAGATGAATGCATGTATGCATGTACATATATATATGTGTGTTTTCACTTGTGCAGTGGTCTCAGTCTACAGCACTGAGTTACAGATTATGCTAAACTTAAAGGAATGACTTCTCAAGTAAAAAGGAGGGGGGAAAAAAAGGTCCAAACTGTCCTTTGCCTCCCCAAATCCCAGTAAGAATAAATATGAAAAATACAATCAAGAAGTAAAAAAAGAAAGAATGCAAGGAGAGAAAAAAGAAAATGTTAATTTCATCAGAAATTACAACTTTGGTTTAAAACAAAGAAATTCATTCATTCATTAGCCTAATGAAGTTTTATTGATGATGATGATGATTATGATGGAGATATAGAGATGGTAGCAGCCAGCATTTACTGAGCATTTACCTTGAACTAGTATTTTACATTCACTGAGTATTTAACCTTCATATAAACCCTGTGAAACAGATATGCCCATTTACAGATGAAAAACAGACACATAAGGATTAAGTAATTCACCCAAGCTTACACTACTACTAAATAGCACAGCATACATAATATACCAGTCAGTTTAACTCTCAATCACTAAGTTTATATTATTTCTGGTGAAAATGTGTGAAATTAAATGATACTTTTGAAATACTGTAATACATTAATAAATTATATATAATAACTTGATTTGAGATCCAAGATGGCAATTGATTAGATAGATGTTACACTGAAATCCTCCCAGAACCAAAGTGAAATTACAACTAAAATACAGAGCAACCTGAATAACCAACTGAAGACTAGCTTAACAGAAGTCTTATAACCAAGGATTTACAGAAGAAACCACATCAAGACTTGTAGGAAAGGTTGAAGTGCGAAAATGGCCCCAATCCCGCAGGCAGCGGCTGAGATCCCAGAGGGATATGTCAGCCAAAAACATCCCCCTGTGGAGCATAGGGTCTCAACTCCACACCAGGCATCCCAGCCCAGAGCACCAAAGCTGGGAATAAGCACTCACATATCACTGTAAAAATCAGCAGGGTTTCTCATTCCCTGAGAGACAGAAGCATAGCAGAGACACAGAAATCCTATTAAAGGGCAATGCACAAAATCTTGTTCATGGCCACTCATCCTGAGCTCCCGAGAATGGAGGGTGGAGCAGATTGGAGTCTTGTGAGAAGAGACGAGGACTTGTGGCTCTGGGGAAAGAGCTGAGTGGACAGCCTGTGCCAAGTCCCTTTCCCACTTTGTTGAAGTCATCTTTCTAAGGTGGAATGACTATATAATTTTGTTAACCAATGTCACCCCTATAAATTCAACAACGATAATAAAAAAAGACCCGATTCAATTACCTAAAATTTTGTAGACATGAAAATTGGGCTATGCACTGGACCCAATTCTTAAGGGAGACAGAAATGGGCACGATATAATAAATAGTGAAAGTTCTAACAAAGAAGCCATCATATTCGCATCCTTCAATATCCTTCAAATGTTATAAATAAAAACACTACTTTCATTATTCTCTGATCACTTCAGCCATATAGTCATTTCTCCTTCCTCATATCTTTCTACCTCATTCTTACCTCCAGTTTAATATCTTAAAATGAGACATTTTAATTTGTTTAGGGGGAAAAAGCTCCCTCTCCCTTTTCTATCTTAAAGAAATAATTACTATTTAAAAATATAAAAAATAGCTCCCATTGATATCTGAAATATGTATTTCTCTACCTGCTACAGTAAGAAAAACTATTCCATAAAACTCTTTAACTTTTAATAACACATTCAAGTTTTCTGAAACTAATACTAAAGAAGAAATCATCATGCAGTACAAAACTAATCCAAAATTTTATTTTGCAAGAGCTAGGACTTTAACACACGCACACACATACTACCAAAACACAAACACAACTCAATTCATCCTCATAACTCAGCAATGGCTGAACAGTAAACTATATTCCCTTTACCATGTATATTTGGCCGAAACCACAAAGCACCTAGGAATATCCACAAATAGCTAAGACATTAAAATAATAATTTTATATGGCTACTACCAGTTTTTTCATTGCAGAATTTAAAGGAACGCATTATAAGAATTTCTTGCAAAAAAGCCACCTTAAAAGATAAGCTATTTCTTCAAATAAATAACAAAATAATATGTAAATGTGACAAAACCTGTCACAAATAAAGATGTCAATTTGTTAAATCTTTTAAAATTTTAATTGCATTTAAATTTTCAATCCAGAGAACAAAGACCCTTCCAACAATAAAGTATAAGACCTACCAAAAACATACATCATTTCCATGGGCTACCATTTCTTACCTTTGAATCTTCATTGCTCACTCCTAGTTGTAACACGGCTTGAGGGGATTTGAGTTTTGCTTGAGCAGAGTGAGCCATCTGAAGGTTAAGCTGCCATCCGACCGTCTCTAGCTATAAAAGACAAGTGTGGATTAGAATCACATGATACAGAAGGAAGAAAACAGACAACTTGAAGCAAACCTCCACTCAGCAGGAATGAACATGGATAGCCTGGACTTCATGGAAAGTCAGTTCCAGAGCTCTTTTAACCTGCATACTCTGTAAATTCTTTCCTTAAGCTCATTAAATTGGCCTCATGCCATGCTTGTCAAATTCAACAGTGAAACTGGTCTTAAAATACAATCTGTTCTAAGAATAAAAATTCTAAGATTAAACAATAAAGTACAATAAGAGAGTCAATAGTTTTTAAATAGTACATTGCTATTTGAAAATAGTATATTTTAAAAGCCAGTGATTTTTATATAGTTATACATTTTAACTAGTAAATAGTATATATTGGTCACTTCAATGACCTTCCATTATATTTCAAAACCCCTTACATTAGGTTGAAGACAGGTAAGTTTTTGTTGTTGTTATTTTAATTTAGAGGGAAACTGAAGTACCCAGATGGTAAGAGGTTCACACATTCAGACATAGTTAGTGAGACTGGAATAGAGCCAAGCAAAGAATTTCTATCTACTAGTGAGCAGGTGTTACCCAATGGACTAGCATGCTTTCTAAAGTACTCTAACTTACTATGGTTCCCAGGTATGACAGAAACTAATTAGAACATTTCCTTTGAATTTATTAACAGCAAAATCTCATCAGGTAAGACAAAAATAGTAAAGACAGACTAAAGCAGCAAAAAATGTGGTTTTATTAAACTTGACAGATTATTGGTTTCTCCAACTTTAGAACTATGAGTGTAAAATTTTATATTTAATTTCCAGTAAACCTCAAGTATCAATATTTAGGGAAGTATTGTGAATGTAACTCTCTTATGCCTCTGACAACATGACCCTAATAACTGATCTAGTAAAACTACCTTAGCTGCATTGGTAAGAATGGCAGTCTCACAACAATTTTTACTTACCCAGAATACTAATTGCTAACTTGAAAGACTGTTCAACAGCTAGAATCACAGCAGTGACTCAAAGCCAACTTGGAGAGAGAGCAATGAAAGTATTATCTATTGTAGAGAGGATGTGATGAGAAAATAAAGATACAGTTCTGTTCCCTTTGGCACTGAACCTTTTAGACGTTAAGTGTAAATTGGGGGAAGATGTTGAAAAAACATATTCATAATACCACAAGTAAAAAATCAATTTAATAGTGCATGTAAATAAGGATCCTTAATGTATTGATCTTTAACACTTGATTACAGTAAGCATAGTCTCTAATACCAATCCACCACTATTTTCAATAGTCACCTACAATGGACACTCCAATAAAACAGGAAAAAAAATGACATAACCACTCTCATATATACAACTAAATATACATATCACCTTCTGGGAATTCATATGAACCTATAAGACAGTGTTTTGACCTCATTTAACTGGTTTTATCTCTGAACTATAACCACTTAAGACGAATGATGAAGATAAATATTAAGTAACTAAATTAGGCGTACGCCCATGTGGTCAGATCTTTGTATAAATTAATATATGCTTAGTCACTGCATAAAGGTTGTGTAGGAGAATTAAAAAGAACTTAAAGCTATGCTTTGGCTCATGGTTAAGTTGTCACTCACTAGTTATATAACCCTGGTTAAGTCACAATCTTCTAAGCTCTCAAATTCCTCATATGAAATGGAAATATGCCTGACCAGGCAGTGGCATGGTGGATAGTGTTGGCCTGAAACACTGAGGACCCAGGTTCAAAACCCTGAGGTCACCGGCTTGAGTGCAGGCTCACCAGCTTGAACACAGGGTCACTGGCTTCAGTATGGGATCATAGACATGACCCCCATGGTAGCTAGCTTGAGCCTAAAGTCACTGGCTTGAGCAATGGGTCTCTGGTTCAGTTGGAGCCCCAGGTCAAGGCGGGTATGAATAGCAAGCAATGAACAACTAAGGGGTCACAACTATACTGCTCATAAATATTAGAGGATCAGGGAACGTGCAGATACTCCAGTACTTTCAGCCTTTTGTATAGTGCATTTCACCAATGAAATAAAAGTTGGTTTTGCATCTCCTTTGCATAATCAAATAACTTTCTTTGACTTGTCGTTTGCTTTTCTGATGTTCTTGTTTAATAAAAAAAATCAAATGCTTCTTTTTTGTTATTGCTTCATATTCATTTTGAAATATCCACTATTTTTTGTGAGCAGTATATGAGTGGATACTTCTCATCTCCTGTCGCACTTCCTGTCTGTCTGTCCCTTTCTCTCTAAAAAATGAAAATGAAAATAAATCTATTTAAACTATCTACTTTTCTAAATTACTGGTAATATTAAGTAAAAATGCATAGTCAAAGCATTATAAACATAAGACATTTCAATCACCTCATTTTTTTCTATAGTATCTTTTAGAGTGGCATTTTATATATAGATTAAACTGAAATGAATCAAAACCATTTACATGGAAAGGTAATTTTAAAAAAAGTCATGACTGAAAAACAGTTTGTGAATTGGCTTTCTTTAATTCCATAGTCTTTCTATTGAATTTTGTGATGTAAAAAATATTTGTCCCAAGACCATGTGAAAGATTAATTTAAAAAGGAAATAATATTGTTAATCTCACCTGTAGATATATGCACATATACATACTCATACAAAAAATACTTATAGGAAATGATCAGTATTCAGAAAACAAATAAAGAGAAAATATAGGAAGAAGAACTAGAATTATAAAAGAATGCTTTACAGTTACACAGAATAAGAAAAACAAAACAAACTCTTTTTAGTAACACTAGAAGACAAAACCAACACTGCTTGACATAGCTACTCTCATTATCCCCATTTTACAAATTAAAAATGTAAAACGTAAACAATTCATGAATTGGAGTCAAGGATATATGGAGGTTTCTTATGTCTTATGCAACCTTTCTCTACACTTGAAATTATATCAAAATCAAAAGTTACAAGAATTTTATTCAAGTAAGAATAAGCATAGAATGCTAAATCTAAAGTGAAGGAAGTTTGATTTAGAATGCATAGTCACAAAGTATCTACCCGTAATTGCTTTTTAGCTATAATATAAAAGATATAATTTTGCAGTGGAGAAAACAAACAGCATCTTAACCAAGAGATCAAAATTAAGATCACTAAAGAGCCTGACCAGGCGGTGGCACAGTGGATAGAGCGTCAGACTGGGATGCAGAAGACCCTGGTTCAAGACCCCGAGGTTGCCAGCTTGAGTGAGGACCCATCTGGCTTGAGCAAAAGCTCGCCAGCTTGGACCCAAGGTCGCTGGCTCCAGCAAGGAGTGGCTCAGTCTGCTGAAGGCCCACAGTCAAGGCACATGTGAGAAAGCAATCAATGAACAACTATGGTGCCGCAACGGCAATGAAAAACTAATGATTGATGCTTCTCATCTCTCTCCGTTCCTGTCTTTATCTATCCCTCTCTCTGACTCTCTCTGTCCTTGTAAAAAAAAAAAAAAGACACACAGGAATAATAAACACAAAACTAAAAAAAAAAAAAGAATGCCTGAACAGGCGATGGCGTAGTGGATAGAGTATTGAACTGGGATGCAGAAGGATCCAGGTTCAAGACCCCGAGGTCACCAGTTCGAGCACGGGCTCATCTGGTTTGAGCAAAAGTTCACCAGCTTGGACCCAGGGTCGCTGCTTTCAGCAAGGGGTTGCTCGGTCTGCTGAAGGCCTGCGGTCAAGGCACATGTGAGAAAGCAATCAATGAACAACTAAGATGTCGCAATGGCAACAAAAAAACTGATGGTTTATGCTTCTCATCTCTCTCCGTTCCTGTCTGTCTGTCCCTATCTATCCCTCTCTCTGACTCTGTAAAAAAAAAAAGGAAGGATCACCAAAGAGTGGCAAATGGCCACCACAAAACTCTAGGTGTGATATCCTACAAAGACAACAATCTCACACAGCTTTCTATCCAAACAACATAATTTTGAGAAAAAGTCTGGTGTGCTTTCAGGATACTAATATTCCCATCTTTATTTAAATTCCACTAAGTTTATGAATCCTACGCTTATCAGTAGAATCAGACTTTCATCTTAGTTTTCTATTCATTTGAAATAAAAATGGCAAAATGATACATACAGACTGGCCTGTGCAAACGGAAAAATAATAATGAGTTCCCACTGAGATGGAAACACTGCAAGAACAGTTTCAGGAGGAATAGTCCAAAGAGCAATTTATTTTTTAATGGTAACTTTGAGACACCTCTTAGACATCCAATGAAATTATCAAGTAGGTGTTGGCCAGTTGGCTAAGTAGTAGAGCATCAGTCCAGCGTGTGTATCTCCCAGGTTCAATTCCTGGTGAAGGCACACAGAAGAAGTGACCATCTGCTTCTCTACCCCTCCCCCTCTTGCTTCTTTCTCTCTCTCTCTCTCTCTCTCTCTTCCTCCTGCAGCCCTGACTCAACTGGAGCGAGTTGGCCCCAGGTGCTAAGGATAGCTCCAAGGCCTCTGTCTCAGATGTTAAGGAGAACTCAGTTGCTGAGCAATGCATCAACACCCCAGATGGGAAGAGCATCACCCCCTAGTGGGCTTTCAGGGTGGATCCTGGTCCGGGCAGATGCAGGAGTCTGTCTCTGCCCCTCCCCTCTCCAAAGAAGGAAAGAAAGGGAAGGGAAGGGAAGGAAAAGGAAAGGGAAAAGGGAAAAGGAAGGGGAAGGGGAGGGGAAGAGTAGGGGAAGGGACGGGGAAGGGGAAGGGGAAGGGAAAGGGAAAGGAAAAAGAGGGAAGAGGAAGGGGAAAGGCGAAGGGAAAGGGAAAGGGAAAGGGAGGGGAAAGGGAGGGGAAAGGGAGGGGAAAGGGAAGGGAAAGGGGAAAGGGAAGGGAAGGGGAAGAGGAAGGGGATGTTCAAAGAGCTTAGAGCAACAATAGATAGTCATTATGAACACTATATAAAGAGAGAGCAAGTATAAACAAAGAAATTGAAATAATAAAAAAGAATCAGACAGAAATGACAAATACAGTATCAGAACTGAAGACCACAATGGAAGGAATTAAAAGCAGGATGGATGAAGCTGAGGATCGAGTCAGCGAGTCAGAGGACAAAAGAAAAAAGGCACAGAAGGAGAACAGAAAAAAGAAGACTCAAAAAATCTGAGGAAACTTTAAGTGAGCTCTGTGAAAATATGAAGAGAAATAACATCCGCATGATAGGGGTTCCTGAAGAAGAGGAGAAAGATCAAGAAATAGAAACTTTGTTCAATCAAATCAGACCTAAAAACTTCCCTAAATTAAGACTGGAAAACGTTTCACACATGCAAGAAGCACAAAGAACTCCATTAAAGAGAAACCCAAAGAAATCTACACCAAGACACATTATAGTTAAAATACCAAAGCTAAGTGATAAAGAGAAAATTTTAAAAGTTGCTAGAGAAAAAAAGACTATCACCTACAAAGGAACCCCCATAAGGATGACATCTGACTTCTCAACAGAAACACTTGAGGCCAGAAGGGAATGGCAAGATATATTCAAAGTAATGCAAATCAAGAACCTACAACCAAGAATACTCTATCCAGCAAGGCTAACATTTAAAATTGGAGAAGAAATAAAGAGCTTCCCAGAAAATAAAACCTCAAGAATTCATTAAAATCAAACCAATTCTGCAACAGATGCTAACGGGCCTGTTGTGAACAGTTCAAAGGGGGTAAAGAATATAGCAAAAGAAGAATACAGCTTTAAAGAATAAAATGGCAATAAACAATTACATATCAAAAATAACCTTAAATGTAAATGAATTAAATGATCCAATCAAAGCCATTGGGTAGCTGCATGGATAAAGAAACAGGACTCATACATATGCTGTCTACAAGAGACACACTTTAAAACAAAAGATGCACATAGACTGACGGTAAAAGGATGGAAAGAAATATTTCATGCAAATAAAAATGAAAAAAAAAGTCGGGGTAGCAATCCTTATATCTGAAAAAATGGACTTTAAAACAAAGGCTACAGTAAGAGATAAAGAAGGACACTACATAATGATAAAGGAAACAGAAAGATATAACCATTATAAATATCTATGCGCCAAACACAGGAGCCCCGACATACATAAAGCAGACTTTGATGGATATAATGGGCGAGATTAACAGCAATACTATAATAGTAGGGAATTTCAATACCCCACTAACATCACTGGATAGATCCTCAAGAAAGAAAATTAACAAAGAAACAGCAGACTTAAAGGATACACTAGATCAACTTGATTTAATAGATATCTTCAGAACTTTTCACCCTAAACCAGTAGAATATATATTCTTTTCAAGCACTCATGGTACATTCTCTAGGATAGACCACATGTTAAAACACAAAAGTAGTCTCAACAAATTTAAAAGGACTAAAATCATATCAAGCATTTTCTCTGATCACAATGGCATGAAACTAGAAATTAACCACAAAAGAAAAAATGAAAAATACTCAAACACTTGGAAACTAAATAGCATGTTATTAAATAACAAATGGATTAACAATGAGATCAAAGAAGAAATAAAACGTTTCTAGAAACCAATGATAATGAGCTTACATCAAGTCAAAATTTATGCGACACAGCAAAAGCAATAGTGAGAGGGAAGTTCATAGCACTACAGGCATACCATGAGAAGCTACAAAAAGCTCAAATAAGCAACTTGGCCCTGCATCTAAAAGAACCAGAAAAACAACAGCAAATAAAGCCCAGGACTAGTAGAAGAAAGGAAATAATAAAGATGAAAATGGAAATAAATGACAAACAGGCTAAGGAAACAATACAGAGGATCAATGAAACCAGGAGCTGGTTCTTTGAAAAGGTAAACAAGATCGATGAACCTTTAACTAGACTCATCAAGAAAAAAAGAGAGAGGACTCAAATAAATAAAATTAGAAGTGAGAGTGGAGAAATAACAACTGACACAACAGAATTACAAAGTATTGTAAGAAAATACTATGCAGAACTCTATGCCAAAAAATTAGACAATCTAGGTGAAATGGACAAATTTCCTGAATTATATAACCTTCCAAAAATCAATCTGGAAGAATCAGAACACCTAAACAGACCAATTACAACAAATGAGATCGAAACAGTTATCAAAAAACTCCCAAAAAAGAAATGTCCTGGGCCTGATGGCTTCACAAGTGAATTCTATCAAAAATTCAAAGAAGAACTAACTCCTATCCTCCTCAAGCTATTTCAAAAAATTCAAGAGGAAGGAAGACTTCCAAACTCCTTTTATGAGGCGAGCATAATTCTGATCCCAAAACCGGGCAAAGACAACACAAAGAAAGAAAATTATAGGCCTATATCCTTGATGAATTTAGATGCTAAAATTCTCAAGAAAATATTAGCCAACCGGATCCAGCAATATATGAAAAAAATCATACACCATGATCAAGTGGGATTTATTCTGGAGAGGCAAGGCTGGTTCAATATTCGCAAATCAATCAATGTGATTCATCACATAAACAAAAGGAAAGACAAAGATCACATGATAATTTCAATAGATGCAGAAAAGGCATTTGATAAAATCCAGCACCCATTCATGATCAAAACTCTCAGTAAAGTGGGAATACAGGGAACATTCCTTAACATGATAAAGGCCATCTACGACAAACCCACAGCAAACATCATACTAAATGGACAAAAATTAAAAGCAATCCCCTTAAGATCAGGAACCAGGCAGGGGTGCCCCCTTTCACCACTCTTATTCAACATAGTTCTGGAAATCTTAGCCACAGCAATCAGACAAGAAGAAGAAATAAACGGCATCCAAATCGGAAAAGAAGTAAAACTGTCACGACTTGCAGATGATATGATATTGTATATAGAAAACCCTAAAGTCTCAGTCAAAAACTACTGGACCTTATAAATGAATTCAGCAAGGTGGCAGGATATAAAATTAATAGTAAGAAATCAGAGGCATTTCTATATACAAACAATGAACTGTCAGCAAAAGAAATTAAGGAAACAATCCCCTTCACTATTGCAGCAAAAAAAATAAAGTACCTAGGAGTAAATTTAACCAAGGAGGTTAAGGACTTGTACTCGGAAAATTATAAAACATTGATAAAAGAAATCAAGGAGATACAAACAAATGGAAGCATATACCGGGCTCATGGCTAGGAAGAATAAACATCATTAAAATGTCTATATTACCCAAAGCAATTTATAAATTCAATGCAATACCAATTAAAATACCAATGACATATTTCAAAGATATAGAAAACATATTCCAAAAATTTATATGGACCTAAAAAAGAACACGAATAGCCTCAGCAGTCTTAGAAAGAAAAAATAAAGCAGGAGGTATCATTCTTCCAGATATCAAGGTTTACTACAAGGCCATTATACTCAAGACAGCCTGGTACTGGCATAAGAACAGGCACACTTATCAATGGACCAGAACAGAGAACCCAGAAATAAACCCACACCTATATGGACAACTGATATTTGACAAAGGGGGAAAGAACATACAATGGAGTAAAGACAGCCTCTTTAACAAATGGTGCTGGGAAAATTGGACATCTACCTGCAAAAAAATGAAACTAGACCATCAACTTACACCATTCACAAAAACCAATTCAAAATGAATAAAAGACTTAAACGTAAGTTGTGAAACCATAAGCATCTTAGAAGAAAACATAGGCAGCAAGCTTTCTGACATCTGTAGCAGCAATATATTTGCCGATTTATCTCCACCGGCAAATAAAATAAAAGGCAAGATTAACAAATGGGACTATATCAAACTAAAAAGGTTTTGCACAGCTAAAGACAATAAAAACAGAATAAAAAGACAAACCACACAATGGGAGAACATATTCGACAGCATGTCTGATAAGGGGTTAATAACCAATATTTATAAAGAACTTATAAAACTCAACACCAGGAAGACAAACAATCCAATCAAAAAATGGGCTGAAGAAATGAATAGAAATTTCTCCAAAGAGGACATACAGATGGCCAATAGGCATATGAAAAAATGCTCAACATCACTAATCATTAGAGAAATGCAAATTAAAACCACAATGAGATATCACCCCACACCAGTCAGAATGGTGCTCATTAGCAAAACAACACAGAGTAAGTGCTGGCAAGGATGTGGAGAAAGGGGAACCCTCCTGCACTGTTGGTGGGAATGCAGACTGGTGCAGCCACTGTAGAAAATAGTATGGAGATTCCTCAAAATATTAAAATTTTAACTACCTTTTGACCCAGCTATCCCACTTATAGGAATATACCCTAAGAACACCATAGCACTGTTCGAAAAGGAGAAATGCGCCCCCATATTCGTGGCAGCATTGTTCACAATAGCGAAGATCTGGAAACAGCCCAAGTGTCTGTCAGAGGAGGAGTGTATTAAAAAGCTTTGGTACAACCTGACCAGGCAGTGGCGCAGTGGATAGAGCGTCAGACTGGGATGTGGAGGACCCAGGTTTGAGACCCTGGGGTCATCAGCTTGAGCGATGGAGATGTTTTCTTTGAACATATGTACCCTGATTTATTAATGTCACCCCATTAAAATTAATTTTAAAAAATTAACTCAATAGATATCATGGATATAAAAGTATAAATAAAAATACAATTTTCACGACAAAGAAAATTAAGCAAGTTCTTAGATGATTGAGGACAAGGGAAAGAGTTCTCAGGTTTGACACCGAAAGCAAAATCCCTAACAAAAAAAAAAATTGGTAAATTGATTTTCACCAAAAAGAAAATTTTTTGTTCTCTTAATGTCCCTATTAAGAGGATGTGAGGTCAAGATACAGATTGAGGAAAAATATTAACAAACCACGTATCTGACAGGATTAGTATCTAAAATATATAAACAATTCTCAAACCTCAACACGGAGAAAATAATCCTATCAGAAAATGTGCAAAATACATGAAGAGACATTTCATTGAAGAGGATATATAGATTTCAAATAAACACAAGAAAAATATTTCAGCATCATTAGTTACCTGGGTAAAGCAAATTAAAACTATAATGATATATCACTAAATACCTATCAGAACAGTTAAAATAAAAAATGGTGACAACTTGGCAAGGTTTCAAAGGAAGTGGATCCCTGACGCTGTGCTGATGGGAATTCAAAATGATACAACCACTCTAAAGTAGTCTGGCAGCTTCTTACAACAGTAAGCATTCAACTACCAGATAACCCAGCAATAGCACTCCTGAGCACTTATTCTAGAGAAACAAAAACTTATGCTCATGCAAAAACCTAGACACAAATGTCTAAACAACTTCATTTGTAATAGTCAAACCTGGAAAACACACAGATGTTTTTTCAAAGGCTGAAAGCTTAAGCAATCTGTTTTACGTACATACGACTTAGCAATAAAAAGGAATAACTATTAATACATTAACAACCAGAATGAATTTCCAGAGAATTATGGTGAGTTAAAAAAAGTCAATCCCAGAACATTACATACTGTCAGGTTCCATTTACTTAACGTTTCTTAAAATCATAGAAATCATAAAAAATTATAAATGGAGAATAAATTAGTGGTTGCCTGAGGTGCATGAAAGAAAGGTGGGCATGGCTATTTAAGGGTTACACATGTGATCGTTAAGATGGAAATGTTCTGTATATTGATTGTATAAATGTCAATGACCTGGTTATGATATTGTGTGATAACAACATGTTTTCAAGAGGTCTGACCAGGCAGTGGGGCAGTAGAAAGAGTGTCAGTCTGGGACACTGAGGACCCAGGTTCAAAACCCCAAGGTAGCCAGCTTGAACAAAGGCTCACCAGCTTGAGCGCGAGGTTGCTGGCTTGAAGCTTATGGTTGCTGGCTTGAGCCCAAGGTCAATGGCTTGAGCAAGAGGTCACTGGCTAGGTTGGAACCCCCTCACCCCCCATTAAGGCACACAAGAGAAAGCAATCAACGAATAGCTAAGGTGCCACAACTATGAGTTGATGCTTCTCATCTCCCTTCCTGTCTGTCGGTCCCTGTCCGTCCGTGTCTCTCTCTCTCTCTCTCTCTCTTAAAAAAAAATGTTATTGGGGGAAACTGAGAAAGAGCACTGAGGCTCTCTCTGTATTATTTCTTACAACTGCATGTAGATCTAAAGTCATCTCAAAAGGCTAATTCATTTAAAAAGGAAAAGGATATGGGAAAGGAGAAAAAGATTAATGCATGTAAATAATTATTAAAAATTTGCTAAATTCATATTTATACCTCATTCTTAGATATATTATTGTGGCATTTAAATAAACCTACTCCCCTAAAAGGTCCCTATAATTCTAGTTGGCTTTTCCATATTCTTTGTTTCCTAAAACTAAACATTTAAAATGAAGCATAAGAACTTTTTCTAAATCTTTCACACAGAAGGACATTTTTCAATTTAATGTAATCTGTTTAATAAGGTTAGCTTTTTAAAGCATTTCTCATTATAAACGGGTATCACTGAAAAAGCAATACATGCTGAGAAAAATCCATTTATGAATGTATGAGTTCATACTTATGGTCCCTTAAAATGGCATGTGTGTATGTATGTGTATATAATTAAATCTTTGTTTAAAATAATAGGTTCAGAGTACAGGTATTGATCGATTTAACGACCTATGCAACTTACGACCATTCGACTTTACGACCACAATCGCTAGCCACGACTGCTCCGCGTCTGGCAGCACAAACGTTGCCCAGCTGGGCATAGGACAGTGCGGACCAGCTTCCGGCAGCACTTCGCAATTGAGAAAATGTTTCCTATGGTATTTTTTACAGCTGTGTTTTGGATTTTTGTATGCACCTGAATTTTGTAATTTTGTATGTTTTGCAAATATTAAACCAGTTGTACTGGTAATGCAGTGTTTTACTTAAACCTGACGAATATAAAAATAAGAAACAAAATGATGTAGAGATTATACAAATGGCATAAAACGAACAAAGAAAATTATGATATGTAACACTAATGAAAGAAAATTATGATAAAATATGACTTAAAGATTTTTATAACATCACTTCATAGTACTGTACATATAGCCTACTCAACTTACGACCAAATTGTGTTAGGACCGGTCTGTCAGAACCAATCATGGTCGTAAATCAAGCACTAGCTGTAATTTTACATTTGTCCACAATGGAGAAGTTTCCATTATTTCCATTATAATGTATAGAAATGTATTTCCTTAGGCAAATATGTACAATTTGCCAAAGGACACAAGATGATACCAATGGGTCCATGTCATTGGAAACACGGTACATCAGTTAACAATAAGAGCTATCAAATGATTATACCTCAACTTTTTACCTTTATTTCTAAGGAAAATGCTGTAGAATATGAACGTACTTATGATTAGCTCAAATAGGTTAATTAATCAAATCAGCAAAATTTTAAACAGTTTGTCATTTGGAGGCCCTGCAGAAGATACCGAATTTTATTTCCGATTTAATTAAAGCCAGCATTGCCTAACTTATAAAGTTGCATTCTACAAAATCTCATTGTTTGGAACTTAAAACAAATTTGCAAATAGAGTAACATTATAAATGGTAATTATATTATTAAGTAATTTAATAGAAGGGATGCAAGTGGTTCTTTTGTCCTATCTAAAAAGAAATAATAAGAATAATAGTTTCACCACCCAATAGCTAAAAACAAATATGTTGGCATTAAAAGAAACCTTTGATTTCCAGAATACTATATATGTTTTTCTTAAATATTATAAACAGCAGGTCCTCACATAATTTTGTTTCATTCAACATCATTTCACTATGAAGTTGAGAGAAAAAAAATTCATTTCCAGCCACTGTCTGTGTGATGTCTGCACATCCTCCCCATGTTTGCGTGGGTTTTCTCTGGGTCCACTGGTTTCCTCCTACATCCCAAGGAAGTGCACAATAGGTGAATTGGCATGTTTAAATTGTCACATCATAAATGAGAGTGCATGTGTGCCCCTGAGATGGAAGAGCATCCTGTCCAGGGTCAGTCCCTACTTTGAGCCCTGAGCTGCCAGGACAGGCTCTCACCACCAGCAGCCTTGAACTAGAATAAGCAGGCTGGAAAACAACTATCATATTGTTTTTCTTTATTTTCCTTAAATGTATGTATAGCTCACATTTATTTCAGTATTTAATATTAGAAATGTTTTGAGTCTTTATTTAGAAATTTGGAAACGTTTTTGAGACCAAAACTATGCCATAGGAACTAAACTCTTGTTTATATCTACTAGTCTATAGTAAAATTGTTTTCATTATATGTCGTTTTGCTTAAAGTCGCAGTTTTCAAGAACCTATTGACAATATTAAGTAAGGACTTACTACAGTATATAGATTTCAGCCTTAATGCAACAAGCCTCCAATTTGAGAAGAAGCCTGGTGTGCTTTCAGGATACTAATGATTCCCATCTTTATTTAAATTCCACTAAGTTTATGAAACCTACACTTATGAGTAGAATCAGACTTTCATCCTTGTTTTCTATTCATTTGAAATAAAAATGGCAAAATGATACATACCGACTGGCCTGTGCAAATGGGAAAATAAAAACGAGTTCCCACTGAGATGGAAAAACTATAAGAACAGTTTCAAGAGGAATGAGTCAAAGAGAAGTTTATTTTTTTAATATTAAGTTTGAGATGTTGTTATACATCCAATGAAATTATCAAGTATACAGACCCAGACTAGAGAAAATAAATTTTATATAAAATAGTATTGAAACCCTGATGCCTAGATTACATTGTGAGAGAGGAGAGGGAGGAAGGATGGAGGGGGGAGAGAGGGAAGATGGGAGAGGGAGGGAGGAGGGGGGATGGAGGGCAGAGGGGAGAAAGAGAGAGGAGGGAAGGAAGAGGAGAGAGAAAGGGAGGGAGGGAGGGAGGGAGGAGGGGGGAGGAGGGGGGAGGAGGAGGGGAGAGGAGGCAGGAAGGACTGAGTTCTGCCACTATGCAAAATTTAGAGGTTGTAGAAATGAGAAGGTAGCAAACGTGACTAAAAGCAGAAGCAAAAAAGGAGAAAAACCAGAAGAGTATGGACCTAACTTTGATACCATCTCAGATGCTGGGGACATAAAAATGAATAAACTTACCATTTCTGCCCCCAAAACTTCAAGTCTAATAATGAAGACAAATACGTACAAAACTAATTGTGATATATATACCATGCATGTAGAAAATCCTAAGTAAACTGCAAAAAAAAACTAGTAAAACTAATAGGTGGTTTTAGAAAAATTATAGTACACAAGATTGATACAAGAAAACCAACAGTACTTCAATACAGAAACAAACTGGAAAATATCAAAAATGCAATTCTATTTACAGTAGCAACCAAAATCATGTAATATAGTAATATATATATATATATTAGTCCATTCAGGCTGCTCTAACAAAATGTCAAAGATTAATAATAACAACATTTATTTCTCACAGTTCTAGAGGGTGCAAGTCCAAGATGAGGGTGCCAGCATGGTTGGGTGATGTTCCTCTTCTGAGTCACAGACTTCTCTTGTATCCTCACATGGTGAAAGGGGGCAAGGGAACTCTGTTGGACCTCTTCCATAAGGGTACTAATTCCACTCATGAGAGCTCTGCCCTTATGACTAGTCACCTCCTAAAAACCCCACCTTCTAATACCATTACCTTAGAGCCATGGTCGGCAAACTCATTAGTCAACAGAGCCAAATATGAACAGTACAACGATTGAAATTTCTTTGGAGACCCAAATTTTTTAAACTTAAACTATATAAGTAGGTACATTCCTTATCAAGGTAGCACCTGCACGTGGTATTTTGTGGAAGAGCCACACTCAAGGGGCCAAAGAGCCGCATGTGGCTCATGAGCCGCAGTTTGCTGACCACTGCCTTAGAGCTTAGGTTTCATCATATAGATTTGGGGGAGACAAAAATATTCAGTCTAACCTAGGGATAACTTTAACAAAATTTGTGCAAAACTGGTCACTGAAAAACTACAAACATTATGGGAATAAAACAAAAATAATATCAATAAATAATAAGAAATATACCATGTTCATGAATTTAAAGTCTCAATATTGTTAAGATATCAATTCTTCTAAATGTGATTTAAAGATTCAGGGCAATCCAATTAAATTTCCAGCAGGCACTTTTTATAGAAACTGACAAGCTGATTCAAAAATTTAAATGGAAATGCAAATGACTTTAAAAAGCCAAAGTAATTTTTTTTAGAGTTGGAGAAGCTACACTACCTAACTCTAAGATATATTATAAAGCTAAAGCAATAAAGACAATGTGGTACGGGCAAATGGATAGATATACAGACTCTATCAACTGACTCCTGACAAAAATGCAGAGGTGAATGATGCCGGAACTATGAGATACCTACATAAAAACAAAATGAACAACAACCCCTTCCTAACACCAAACAGAACAATGAACTCAAAATGCATCACAGACCTAAATGTAAGTACTAAATCCATCAAACTTCTAGAAAAAACACAAAGGAAAATCTTTGTGATCTTGGGATATGTAAAGATTTTGGCTAGAACATTAAAATCATGAACCATAAGAAAAAAGTTTACAAACCGAACTTCATCAAAATTAAAAATTCTGTTCTTCAAAAATCACCAGTAAAAAAATGAAAAGTAAGGCCCTGGTCAGTTGGTTCAGTGCTAGAGCATCGACCCAGTGTGTGGAAGTCCCAGGTTAGATTCCTGGCCATGGCACACGGGAGAAGAATACATCTGTTTCTCCACCCTTCCCCTTCTCCTTCCTCTCTTATCTCTCTCTTCCCCTCCCACAGCTAAGGCTCCATTGGAGCAAAGTTGGCCTGAGTGCTGAGGATGGCTCCATAGGCTCCACCTCAGATGCCAGAATGGCTCTGGTTGCAACAGAGCAATGCCCCGGATGGACAGAGCATTGCCCCCTAGTGGGCATGCCAGGTGGATCCTTGCTGGGTGCATGCGGGATCTGTCTCTCTTCCTCTCCACTTCTCACTTCAGAAAACACACACACTAAAAAAAGGAAAGACTGAGAAAATATTCAAAATACATATACCTGACAAAGCACTTGTATATAAACATGTAAAGAGTTCTTACCACTCAAGAATAAGACAAATCTATACAAAAATGGGCAAAGATTTGAACACATAGTTCACAAAAGAAATTTACAAGTGGCCAAAAAACACATAAAATGATGTTCAATATCCTTACACACATTAGAATGGCTAAGATTTCAAAGACTGGCAATACCAAGTGCTGGCCAAGGTGTAAAGAAACTGCTAGTTAGAATGTAAAATAGTATGAACACTTTTGAAAAGTAGAATTTTCTTATAAATACACCTACCCCATAACCCTGTCAATCCACTCCTAAGTATTTCCCAAGAGAAATTAAAACATATGTCCATACAAAGATGTGTACATAAACGTTAATAAATTTGTTCAAAATAGTCTCAAACTAGAAATAGCACAAATATCCATCAATGTGAATGGATAAACAAATTGTAGTACATCATTATGAGAAAATACTACCCAACAATAAAAAAGAGCAAACTATTAATACATGTAACAACATGGATGAATATAAAAATCATAGTCACTAAAAGAAACCAGACAAAAAAAAGTACATCTGTATGATCTCATTTTTAGAAAATCCTAAAAAATGCAATCTATAGTGACAGAAAGCAGATCCTGGGACCAGGATTAGGAGAGGAAGGGACTGCCAAGGGGCATGAGAAAACTTTTTAGGGTGATGAATGTGCTCTGTGTCTTGATTATGGTAGTGCTCACATGGGTATACAACTATCAAAATTCATCAAAGTGTACAATTTAAAAGAATATTTATTATACTATGTAAATTATAATTAAATAACATTATTTTTTAAAAGATAAATATACTAAAGGCTGTAACAGAAGAATGTGTAAATATAATGGGAAAACACCTTCAGTTGTCTGCTACTAATCACCTTCTTCATTATTCTCTAGTCATTGGCAAGAACAGAAGGCAATAAGCCTCCAAGGACACCAAGCCACACTTCTTGCCTCCTAGAGAAAGAATCTTCTAATGACATTTATAAGTATTTAAAGACAATGTCAGGATCTCAGAGATGACCATTATGCAATACAGTATCCACCTTATACAGATGGTGTAATTACCATATAGCACACGGCTGCAAATAAATTTCTTTAATCAATACTGGAGTTATCTTGCACTCAGGTGACTGCCTACCTCCACAAAGGACACTGTGTAGGACTACTCATAAGGCAGTCTCCAGCGGACCTCAAAAATCCAAAAGTAACTGAACCACTGTCATTCTTTAACGTTGCTGCCACAATAAATCATAGGAGGTACAAATGCTTTATTACAAGTATCACAAATTAGGGAAACTTCCTAAGGGATACCCTTAACCTTAGATGCCACAAAGTCAACTTCATCTCACTGCTAGGGTAGCACTTAAGTATACTTCTTGACCAAGAGACTTGGCCAAAATACCTCATCATGGTTTTCATATCCAACTTGTAAGGTACTGAGGGGAAATATCAATAAATCAGCCTTCAGACCTTTAGCTACCTCTCTACATACCAAGAATATATAAAGATAATCGTACAAATCTGAGCACACTGAAAAGTAATTCAACTAATGCTCTCACATTTGGCAGCACTGTGAAAAGGTACATCAAAGTTATTTAGCAAGTACACAGCGTTGAATACTATGATATAATAAGAGTAATCTTGCTAATAGCACAGCTCTTTGGCATTAGTAAAATCTTTAATTAGTTAATGGTTCTGGTTTTAGCTAATTATTTATGAAGCAGAGAATACATTCCTGTTTCAAATAAAATTGATCAAGGGTATCTCAGACCTAAAGCTCTTTAAAGTGATTGCTGCATCAACAGCTAATGCTGTCAGTTTCTTTCCTAGAGAATTTATTTCAAGTTAAAGCAATTCTCTCTATATTCCTACTTTTAAAGAGGAAAAACTATAAATGATTGAATCTAATATTCCAGCAAAACTCAAGATTCCTGATAAAGATGAAGCTCAAAAGATTTCAAGTGCAACTAAAATAAAAACACACGAAAATAAACTAGGAAATACAAAAAACATCCATACCTTCCTCTCTTTACTGGTCTTTTCTCTACCAGTAAATACAAGTATCCCCTTTATGAGAAAACCTAACAGACTGAGCTTCAAATAGCACAATTTATAAAGCACAGATATTTATTCATTCAACAGTCATTTCTGAGAATTCACTATGTCCCAAGGGCCATTTAAAGCAGTGAGAATACAGTAGTGAATAAAACAGACAAAAATTCCTGTCCTTGTGGAGTTTATAGTTTAGCAGTAGAGACAAACAACAAAAATAAGTAAAATATATAGTGGATCAGATAACAAATGTTATGGAGAAAAATAAGTAAGAAAGTACCACAGATGTGGTGACACTTTTCCTTATGATAATCAGAGTAAGACTCACTAATCATTGTGACATCTAAACACATTGCTAAAGAAGACCAGCCACATGAAAATCCAGGAAAAGAACTTCAGAGGTAAAGAGATTCAAGTATCCAAACTGAGCAAGATACAGGATAACAAGAAGTGAAGGATGGTCAAGAAGATACATAGTGGGTGTGACGAGGCGGTGGTTCAGTGAATAGAGCATCGGACTGGGACACGGAGGACCCAGGTTTGAAACCCAGAGGTCACCAGCTTGAGCGCAGGCTCATTTGGTTTGAGCAAGGCTCACCAGCTTGAGCCCAAGTTCGCTGGCTTGAGCAAGGGGTCACTTGCTCTGCTGTAGCCCTCCCCCGCCACCCCAGTCAGGGCACATATGAGAAAACAATAAATGAACTAAGGTGCCACAACAAATAATTGATGCTTCTCATCTCTCTCCATTCCTGTCTGTCTGTCCCTCTCTCTATCACAAAATAAATAAATAGAGAAGATAAACAGTGGACCAAATGACATTATAGATCATGCAAGGCCTTAAAGGCAATTAAAATTGCAAGGCACATGGAAAACCTTTAGTAGAAATAGAGCAGAAAAGGGATAGAATAAGATTTAACAATTGAAAGGAATCACTTTTAGAGTTCCTAATCTGGTGATGGTAGAAAGTAGTTTATTTTAACCTCCTTGCAAATATAAATTATAGCCTCTAGACAAATATTTTTAAAACAATAATTTGAAAGCATAGTAGAATGACTAAGTTCTCCAAGCAAGTAATTTGATTTATAAAAGAAGAAAAGCCATGCAAGGTGAAAGATTCATATTAAAATGTATTTTCCAGGCCCTGGCCAGTTGGCTCAGCGGTAGAGCGTTGTCCCAGTGCATGGATGTCCTGGGTTCAATTCCCAGTCAGGGCACACAGGAAAAGGGCTCATCTGCTTCTCCACCGCTCCCCCTCTCACTTTTCTCTCTCTCTCTCTTTCCCTCCTGCAACCATGGCTCAATTGGAGAGAGTTGGCCCCAGGCGCAGAAGATGGCTCCATGGACTCTGCCTCAGGTGCTAAGAACTTGGTTGATGATCAATGGGGCAATGCCCCAGATAGGCACAGCATCACCCCCTAGTGGGCTTGCCAGCTGGATCCTGGTCAGAACATATGCAGGAATCTGACTCTGCCTCCTCTCCTCTCACTGAATTTTTTTAAAAAGTTTTTTCCCAATCCATGGGTGGCTAAAACTGAAACAGAAAGCCTCAGATTTGGCTTGCGGGGTCAGCAATCTCTTTCCTAGATTTTTACCCAAAAGAAATAAAAACATATACCCACAGAAAAACTTGTACACAAATGTTTATAGCATCTTTTATTTATAATAGCCGGAAACTGGAAACAACCCAAATGACCGTCTACAAAAGTACTGAGTAAATGAATTATAGCTTTCATATTATAGAATACTACTCAGCAACAAAAGAATTACCAATACAAGGGCCTGACCAGTGGTGGCGCAGTGGATAGAGCATCAACCTTGGACACGGAGGTTCTAGGTTCAAAACCCTGAGGTTACCAGGTTGAACACAAGATCACAGACATGATCCCATGTTCTCTGGCTTCAACCCAAAGGCCACACTGGCTTGAGCCTAATGGTTGCTGGCTTGCACAAAGGGTCACAGGCTTGGCTGGAGCCCCCAGTCAAGGTACATATGAGAAGCAATCAATGAACAACTCAAGTGATGCAACTACAAGATGATGCTTCTCATCTCTCTCCCTTCCTGTCCTTATTTAAAAAAAAAAAAAAAAGAATACCAATACAAGGAGCAACATGACCATATAATATATATGCATGCTGAGAGACATTAGCCAGATACACTGAGTTCATTTATAATAAGTCCAGGAACAGGCAAAACCAATCTATGATGATGAAAAAGAACTGAAACTGGGCGCTTTCCAGGTCATAAAAATATTCTCTATTTTGTTATGAATAATAATTAAATGGGTGTATATTCTAAAACTCATCAAACTGAACACAAAAATCTCTGCATTTCACTGCAGGTAAATTATATTTCAACAAAAAGTAGTAAATAAATATAGAACCACTTAAGCCTCACAAACATTTATACTCAGTTAATTCCAGCACGTAGAAAAAATGTCTTTTACTTGATTCATAACATGCTAATAACTAAAGTAACAAGAGGCAAAAATTTGAGTTGTATGTGGATACAATTAGAATAAAACACATTTCCTATAAATGCAGAAATAATGTTAAGAAGCATTCAAATATCAAATCCAAATTTCTAATTTCTTGTACTCTATATAAAATACAGATATTTAGCAACTAATAAAGCAAACAATAAGTTGTTGTACTTAATAAGTTAATCTTATGCTGGCTTTAAAGAGGATATTTTAGAATACTGTTTTATGACCATTATTATCTTAGGAACATTAGCCATCCATATTTTAAAATAAATATGGATTTATTTATTGATGAGAGAGAGAGAAACATCAGTTTGTTCTTCCATTTATTTATGATTTGCATTCATTGGTTGATTCTTGTATGTGTGTGCCCTGATCGGGGATCAAACTTGCAAACTTTGCATATCAGGACAATGCTATAACCAAATAAGCTACCCGCCCAGGACAGCCATCCATTTTTAAAAGTAGGTTTCTCAAGAATCTACGGGATCAGCCTGACCTGTGGTGGCACAGTGGATAAAGCATCGACCTGGAATGCTGAGGTTGCCGGTTCAAAACCCTGCACTTGTCTGGTCAAGGCACATATGGGAGTTGATGCTTCCTGCTCCTCCCCCCTTTCTCTCTCTCTCTCTCCTCTCTAAAATGAATAAATAAATTTTAAAAAAAGAAGAAAATTAAAAAAAAAAGAATCTACGGGATAATATGATGAAATTTCACTATATAGTGAAATAAGTAGATGTGAATAAATTTCCCATGTGATTGGTAAAGTTAAGAATACTCTTAAAAGGAGAAAATCACATTAATTAACACATTTTGAATGTTCAAAACAGCTATAGCTTTCAAATTTATATTTTAAAACTCCCTAAAAAACAAAAAAATGCATTTTAAGAAAAGGAATCAGTGTATGTAGTCTTTAAAGAGCTGATTACTCAGAGTGCTTAAATATGCCTTACACATATTTCTCATAATCACGTCAAGTACTAAAGATTTAAGTTAGCTTAGAAATATAAAAAAAAAAAACTTTAAAAAAATTATATATAAAAAGAATACAATTTTCCTTAAGGTCTCTGGAAAAACTATATATATATGTCAATAAAATATATGACATATAAGGTTGTACATTTAGTTTAGTAGAAATATATGTAAAGAAACCATAAGAATTTCAGAAGTAAAATTAAATACAGTATTGAAGTTCTATAAAGGGTATTCATAATTTAATAACTGTCATAATCACACAAGTACGTATTATAATAAAAATCAAACAGAAAACCCTTTTATAAGAGCATTTCTGACAGTCAACACTGATAAAAAACAAAAGAATACAGGAGACACAAGATGGCAACAGAGAAGGCAGACACACAGACCCCCAGCTCACACCACCAAACTGGATTACAAATTAATTTAGAAACAACCAGTATGAAAAACCAACTCTGAACTACAAGAACTGCTCTCAAAAACCAAGGATCAAAGAAAAAGCCACATCGAGCCTGGTGGGGAGCTCCGAGGAGCGGTGGGTGAGCCTCCCCTGCTTACAGGAACAAAGGGGGTGGGGGTGAGGCTGAGAGCCCAGAAAGGCTCTCAATCCAAGGAAAACAGTAGAAAATATCACTCACAGCCACTTGCCTGGGGACCTGGAACGAGATGTATTGAAAGACCTGGCTTGTTTTCCAAAAGGAAAGGGGAGAGAGAGACAGGCAGTGACAAACAGAGGACTGCATGGGAGGACCTGAGCAGGGGACTAATCCAGTGCTGGAGACAGCCATACCTGGGGGAGGTGCTGGAGGCAGTCATAGCTGGGGGAGGGGTTGATCCTTCCACATAACACAAGACTAAAGTGGTTCCAGATCAACCATCTGAAGATATCTCTCCAGCTCCAATCAGCACAACAAGACATAGCTGAAAACAAGAAGTGGCGAGGAGGGGCAGTAACTCAGGTCTCCATGGAGATCTGAGATACAACTCCCCCTACTGAAGCAGAGTAAGCACCCCACCCCCAGAGAAAGCAACTGGCAGATCAGGTCTTCTGAGTCTCAGGTTACACCCACTACATCCCTGGATACAGTTTCAAATCAGCCCCCTGCTGAGATCAGTAAACAAGACTACCACCCAGTTAAGAAAACAAACAAATCAAGACTTCAACCACCCAGTTAAGAAAACAAACAAATCAAGACTTCAAAGGGGCTCTATTAGAAAAGCCAAATTCCACAGTGGATTAAAAACAACAGCTAACGGCCAACCCAAGAAAAGCTAGAAATAACACAACTGAAAATTGGAGGCAGTCAACACCAAGCCTAGACTCAACCAGCTCTACAAACAACACACCCAAACACACAGACATAATGAAAAGACAGAGAAGTGCAATCCAAATGAAACCACCAGAGAATCCTCCAGGAAATGAACTGAGTGATATGGAAATAACCAAACTTACAGATGCAGAGTTTAGAATAATGATTGTTAGGATGCTTAGGGATGTTAAAACAACAATAGATGGTCCTTATGAACACCTAAATAGATAACAAATATAAAAAAGGACAATGAAATATTAAAAAAGAATCAGTCAGAGATGACAAATACAATATCAGAAATGAAGACCACAACAGAAGGAATTAAAAGCAGGATGGATGAAGCTGAGGATTGAATCAGCAGGTTGGAAGACAAAATGAACAAAGGCATGGAAGCAGAGCAGAAAAAAGAAAAGAGACTCAAAAAGTCTAAGGAAACTCAAAGAGAGCTCTGTGACAACATGAAGAGAAATAACATCTGCATCATAGGGATTCCTGAAGAAGAGGAGAAAGATCAAGGGATAGAAACTTTGTTCAATCAAATCAGAGCTGAAAACTTCCCTAAATTAAGACTGGAAAATGTTTCACACGTGCAAGAAGCACAGAGAACTCCATTAAAGAGAAACCCAAAGAAATCTACACCAAGACACATCATAGTTAAAATACCAAAGCTAAGAGATAAAGAGAAAATATTAAAAGCTGCTAGAGAAAAAAAGGCTATCACCTACAAAGGAGCCCCCATAAGAATGACATCCGACTTCTCAACAGAAACACTTGAGGCTAGAAGGGAATGGCAAGAAATATTCAAAGTAATGCAGAACAAGAACCTACAACCAAAACTACTTTATCCAGCAAGACTATCATTTAAAATTGAAGGAGAAATAAAATGCTTCCCAGACAAAAGAAAACTCAAGGAATTCATTACAACGAAACCGATGCTGCAGGAAATGTTAAGGGGCCTGTTGTGAACAGTTCAAAGGGGGTAAAGAATATAGCAAAAGAGGAATACACCTTTAAAATATAAAATGGCAATAAATAATTACATATCAATAATAACCTTAAATGTAAATGGATTAAATGATCCAATCAAAAGACATAGGGTAGCTGCGTGGATAAAAAAACAGGACCCATACATATGCTGTCTACAAGAGACACACCTTAAAACAAAAGATGCACATAGACTGAAGGTAAAAGGATGGAAAAAAATATTTCATACAAATGAAAATGCATAAAAGCTGGGGTAGCAATACTTATATCAGACAAAATGGACTTTAAAACCAAGGCTATAGTAAGAGATAAAGAAGGTCACTACATAATAATAAAGAGAGCAATCCAACAGGAAGATATAACCATCATAAATATCTACACACCTAATATAGGAGCTCCTAAATATATAAAGCAGACTTTGATGGATATAAAGGGCAAGATCAACAGCAATTCTATAATAGTAGGAGATTTCAATACCCCACTTACATCACTAGATAGATCCTCAAGAAAGAAAATTAACAAAGAAACAACAGACTTTAAAGGACACACTAGATCAACCCAATTTAATAGATATCTTCAGAACCTTTCACCCTAAAGCAGCAGAATATACATTCTTTTCAAGTGCTCATGGTACATTCTCTAGGATAGATCACATGTTAGGACACAAAAGAAGTCTCAACATATTTAAGAAGATTGAAATTGTATCAAGCATTTTCTCTGATCACAATGGCATGAAACTAGAAATCAACCACAACAGAAAAACTGAAAAATACTCAAACACATAGAAACTAAATAGCATGTTATTAAATAATGAATGGGTTAACAATGAAATCAAAGAAGAAATAAAAAAAATTCCTAGAAACAAATGATAATAAACATACAACAACTCAAAATTTATGGGACACAGCTAAAGCAGTCCTGGGAGGGAAGTTCACAGCACTACAGGCATTCCTTAAGAAGCTTGAAAAAGCTCAAATAAACAACCTAACCCTTCATTTAAAAGAACTTGAAAAAGAACAGCAAGTAAGACCCAGAGGTTAGTAGAAGGAAGGAAATAATAAAAGATCAGAGTGGAAATAAATGACATAGAGGCTAAAGAAACAATACAGTGGATCAATGAAACTAAGAGCTGGTTCTTTGAAAAGGTAAACAAGATCGATGAACCTTTAACGAGACTCACCAAGAAAAGAGAGAGGTCTCAAATAAATAAAATTAGAAAGGACAGTGGAGAAATAACAACTGACACAACAGAAATACAAAGCATTGTAAGAAAATACTATGAAGAACTCTATGCCAAAAAATTAGACAATCTTGGTGAAATGGACAAATTCCTTGAATCATATAATCTTCTAAAAATCAATCTGGAAGAATCAGAAAACCTAAACTGACCAATTACAACAAAACAGATTGAAACAGTTATCAAAAAGCTTCCAAAAAACAAAACCCCTGGGCCCGATGGGTTCACTGGTGAATTTTACCAAATATTAAAAAAAAAAACTAACTCCTATCCTTCTCAAGCTATTTCAAAAAATTCAAAAGGAACACTGCCAAGTTCCTTTTATGAGGCGAGCATAATTCTGATTCCAAAACCAGGCAAAGACAACACAAAGAAAGAAAATTATAGGCCAATATCCCTGATGAATTTAGATGCTAAAATCCTCAACAAAAAATATTAGCCAACCGGATCCAGCAATACATAAAAGAAATCATACATCATGATCAAGTGGGATTTATTCTGGGGAGGCAAGGATGGTACAACAATCGTAAATCAATTAATGTGATTCACCACATAAACAAAAGGAAGGAGAAAAACCACATGATAATTTCAATAGATGCAGAAAAAGCATTTGATAAAATCCAGCATCTGCCTGACCAGGCAGTAGCGCAGTGGATAGAGCGTTGGACTAGAATGCAGAAGAGCCAGGATCGAGACCCCGAACTTGCCAGCTTGAGTGCGGGCCCATCTGGCTTGAGCAAAAGCTCGTCAGCTTGGACCCAAGGTCGCTGGCTCCAGCAAAGGGTTGCTTGGTCTGCTGAAGGCCCATGGTCAAGGCACATGTGAGAAAACAATCAATGAACAACTAAGGTGTTGCAATGGCAACAAAAAACTAATGATTGATGCTTCTCACCTCTCTCCATTCCTGTCTGTCTTTCCCTATCTATCCCTCACTCTGACTCTCTCTCTGTCCCTGTAAAAAAAAAATAAAAAAAAAAATCCAGCATCCAGTTATGATCAAAACTCTCAGCAAAGCAGGAATACAGGGAACATACCTCAACATGATAAAGGCCATTTATGACAAACCCATAGCCAACATCATACTCTATGGACAAAAATTAAAAGCATTTTCCCTAAAATCAGGAACTAGTCAGGGGTGTCCCCTTTCACCACTCTTATTCAACATAGTACTGGAAGTCCTAGCTACAGCAATCAGACAAAAAGAAGAAATAAAAGGCATCGAAATTGGAAAAGAAGAAGTAAAACTATCATTATTTGCAGATGATATGATACTGTATATAGAAAACCCTAAAATCTCAGTCAAAAAACTACTGGACCTAATAAACAAATTCAGCACGGTGGCAGGATATAAAATTAACACACAGAAATCAGAGGCATTTCTATACATGAACAATGAAATGTCAGAAAAAGAAATCAAGGAAACAATCCCCTTCACTATTGCAACCAAAAAATAAAGTACCTAGGAGTAACTTTAACCAAGGTTAAGGACTTATACTAGGAAAATTACAAAACATTGATTAGAGAAATCAAGGAAGATACAAACAAGTGGAAGCATATACCATGTTCATGGTTAGGAAGAATAAACATCATTAAAATGTCTATATTACCCAAAGCAATTTATAAATTCAATGCAATACCAATTAAAATACCAATGACATACTTCAAAGATATAGAACACATATTCCAAAAATTTATATGGAACCAAAAATGGACACGAATAGCCTCAGCAATCTTAAAAAGAAAAAATAAAGCAGGAAGTATCACTCTTCCAGATATCAAGGTATACTACAAGGCCATTGTACTCAAGACAGCCTGGTACTGGCATAAGAACAGGCACATCAATCAATGGAACAGAACAGAGAACCCAGAAATAAACCCACATCTTTATGGAGAATTGATATTTGACGAAGGAGTTAAGAGCATACAGTGGAGTAAAGACAGTCTCTAACAAATGGTGTTGGGAAAACTGGACAACTATCTGCAAAAGAATGAAACGAGACCAACTTATACCATGCACAAAAATAAACTCAAAATGGATAAAGGACTTAAATGTAAGCTGTGAAACCATAAGCATTCTAGAAGAAAACATAGGCAGTAAACTCTCTGACATCTATCAAAGCAATATATTTGCTGATTTATCTCCACAGGCAAATGAAATAAAAGACAGGATAAACAAATGGGACTATATCAAACTAAAAAGCTTTTGCACAGCTAAAGACAATATGAACAGCATAAAAAGACAAACCACACAATGGGAGAACATATTCAACAACACATTTGATAAAGGGTTAATAACCAAAATTTATAAAGAACTTGTAAAACTCAACACCAGGAAGACAAACAATCCAATCAGAAAATGGGCACAAGAAATCAATAGACACTTCTCCAAAGAGGACATACAGATGGCCAATAGGCATATGAAAAAATGCTCAACATCACTAATCATTAGAGAAATGCAAATTAAAACCACAATGAGATATCACCTCACACCAGTCAGAATGGTGCTCATCAGCAAAACAACACAGAGTAAGTGCGGGCGAGGATGTGGAGAAAAGGGAACCCTCCTGCACTGCTGGTGGGAATGCAGACTGGTGCAGCCACTGTGGAAAACAGTTTGGAGATTCCTCAAAAAATTAGAATTTGATCCAGCTATCCCACTTACAGGAATATATCCCAAGGACACCATATCACTGACTGAAAAAAAGAAATGCACCCCCACATTTATGGCAGCATTGTTCACAATAGTGAAGAGCTGGAAACAGCCCAAGTGTCCATCAGAGGACGAGTGGATTAAAAAGCAGTGGTACAGCCTGACCTGTGGTGGCACAGTGGATAAAGCGTCGACCTGGGAACACTGAGGTCGCCAGTTCAAAACCCTGCACTGGTCTGGTCAAGGCACATATGGGAGTTGATGCTTCCAGCTCCTCCCCTCTTTCTCTCTCTCTCTCTCTCTCACTCTGTCTCCTCTCTAAAATGAATAAATAAAAAGAATTAAAAAAATTAAAAAAAAAAAAGCAGTGGTACATATATACAATGGAATACTATGGTGCCATGAAAAAGAAGGAAATATTAACTTTTGCAACAATATGGAGGAACCTGGAAACTATTATGTTGAATGAAATAAGCCAGGCAGTAAAAGAAAAATATCATATGACCTCACTCATTTGAGGAATCCAAGGAACACTGAAAACTGAGGAAAGGGATTGAGACAGAGGAGGGATCAAAGGACCAGAGGAAAAGAGGATGGAGGGAAAGGGGATGATAGGATGGGATAAACCTGAAGGGAAGGTGGAGGGCGCTATAGGGAGGGGGTAAGGCAGATGTAGAGGGCAATATGGGGGAAGGGGGATGCAGTCGGGGTTACCCTAGAATCTGTGTAAACACAATTTTAAAAAAAGAAAAACAAAAGAATACAAATTACTGTATTTTTCACTCCATAAGCACACTTTTCTCCCCAAAAGTGGAGGGGAAAATGCCCGTGCGTCTTATGGAGCGAATGTTCATTTTTTTTAGCTGCTGCAGGTTCCCAGACAACTAGAAGAGTATTTGAGTCTCCTCTCATTTGTTAATAAGTGCTAAGGGTTGTTAATACTGCTGTTGAGCTTACATTGTTGAAATATTAATTGTGGTATATTTTATTAAATATTTTAACGCACCATTTGGTTCAGAATATATTTTTTCTTATTTTCCTCCTTAAAACCCTACGTACACCTTATGGTCAGGTGCATCTTATGGAGCAAAAAATACGGTAAGTGGTAGTGACATTACAGTTTCAAGTTTCCAAAGATATTAAGATAAAATATATATTTTTTTAAATGAGAGTGAGATGGGATAAAATTTTAAAATCCTTTTAATCGTATCCTGCAAAGAAAGCTATCACTAAGATTAATTTTCAAATAATAAAAAACAAAAAGACGTGTTTTTAACTTTTGAATTAAAAATAAGCACCTGTTGGCTCAGTGGTAGAGCATTGGCCTGGTGTGTGGATGTACTGGGTTCAATTTCTGACCAAGGCACATAGGAGAAGCGCCCATCTGCTTCTCTACCTCCCCTCTATCTCTCTTTTCCCCTCTTGCAGTCAAGGCTCCATTGGAGCAAAGTTGGCCCAGGCACTGAGGATGGCTCCATGGTCTCCACCTCAGGTGCTAGAATGGCTCTGGTTGCAAAGGAGCAATGCCCCAGATGGGCAGAGCATCGCCCCTGGTAGGCATGCTGGGTGGATCCCAGTCAGGTGCATGCGGGAGTCTGTCTCTCTGCCTACCCACTTCTAACTTCAGAAAAATTAAAAAAAGGAAAGCACCTGTTGATTTTTTTCAGCTATTATTGAATCTGACTCAGTCACATTACAGTAAATTTTACATATAAGTAAGTAGTTAAAAGAATAACCAATCTGATCCTGGCTGGTTGGCTCAGCCATAGAGCATCGGCCCAGCATGTGGAAGTCCCAGGTTCAATTCCCGGTCAGGGCACACAGGTGAATCGCTCATCTGTTTTGCTATCCCTTCCCCTCTCACTTCTCTCTCCTGCAGCTATGGCTCACATGGTTCGAACAAAGTTGGCCTTAGATGCTGAGGATGAGTCCATGGCTTCACCTCAGGCACTAAAACAGTGTAGTTGCTGAGCAACAGAGCAGCCCAAACAGGCAGAACATCACCTCGTAGGGGGCCAACCAGGTGGATCCTGGTTGGGGCACATGCGGGAATCTGTCTCTGCCTCCCCGCCTCTCACATAATAAAGAAATTAAAATATATAAAAAGGATAACAAGTCCTATCCAAAGCCTCAGGGGGAAAAAAAAAAAGACTTTCATTCTTAGCCTTAGATTATAGAGGCATATTTTAAACTGCAAATTAAAATTAAATCACATTGTGGTAGCCAATACGTATGGAAATAACTTTATAGGAATATTGTCTATATACTTTCTTGTGCCTGACTCTACTTTTCAACAAAATATTATCCCTTTAAGAGCTCTTCAGGCATTATAATCCGTGCCATATGCTACAAAAAGTACCTTTGGTGTAAGGGGACCAGTACCTTGTGGGGAGCAAGCATCCTCTGCCTGAATTTTTCAACTGCTTCTTGACCCCTGGAAGACCAAGCACTGACAAATGCTTCTGCTTTGTCTTGTCTGAGGTGAATGCTCTCTAACTGCTGCTGCAAAGCCGCTGGCTTCACGTTGTGATACACTGCCTGTTAAGGAGGAAAACATTACATGTCTCTAATGTTCATAAGGAGACATTAATCTACAGTAAAATAGAATATTAATATTAAATATTTTAAATCAAAATATTATTTTATATTTCTCTTGCACAATTTTTTTTTCATTATTTTACAAATGATATACCATTGCAAGGGCTGAAAGATTCAGGATTAAGTGGCCAAAATTATTCAGGCTTAATATTTTCAGTTTTGCCTGAGGTTTAAATAACCCTCACGTTTTGCTGTAGCTATGTAAACATACCCTAATTAAAATTTCATTCATTCACCGCCCCACCCCCATCACAGGTCCAAGGAGCATGGGCAGCAAGGGCAGACAGCAGCAGCCAGGCAGCCCAGGTTTGTGAAGGTTCTTGGTGTGCCCCGCCTGACTGCCAGGATGCCCAAGGAAGGTCAGCTCTGCGGAGGGCGCAGCGAGGTGGCAGCTAAACTTGTTTCTGCTAAAGTAGAAACACAGCCAAAAAAGGCAGCAGGAGAGGATAAATATGCAGACAAAAAAAAAAAAAAAGGGAAACCAAAAGGGGAAAGGGGAGCAAAGGGAAAGCAAGCCCAAATGGCTAACCAGGAACCTAAAGGTCTCCCTGTGGAAAATGTAGAATCTAAAACGGAGAACAGTCCAGCCTCTGATGAAGCATGAGAGAAAGAACAAAAAGAAGTATACAACAGTTTTGTCTCCTAACAAAATTTTCCAAGAAGCACCTTCTCAAAACTACCTTCCTCTACCAACTTCCTAGATAATATATAATATTATAAAATTTTTAACAGTGATGTCTTTCTATTATGTATATCATTCTGAAACAACTTACCCATAAACCCTACGCTGCTCTGTCTCATTTGATTATCCTTTTCCTCTATTGAAGGCCCATCAAGGATAGTCAACTTTATGATCTGTAATCTGCACAAGGCTGTATATAGTACCATGATGGCGAACCTATGACACGCATGTCAGCACTAACACGCGTAGCCATTTTCGATGACACGCAGCCGGATGTGGCAGCATACCAGAGAAGTATGGGGCCGCATGCCGAGAAGGATGTTTCATCCTCGGCTCCTGCACGGCCAGGTGCAGTAGCCAAGGATAAAACATTTGCTGTAGTGTGGACACTCTGTGCCCAAGGTCTGTAGGCCAAAACAACAGAACTTCAGCACAGAGCATCTAGTTCTGGGACTTCCAGTTAGGCCGTTTTTCTCGAAGTGACACACCACCCAAATTATACTCGGTTTTTTGGTGAATTTTGACACACCAATCTCAAAATTGCCCAACACTGGTATGATATAGTAGGTGCCTGGCAGCTTGTCCTTTTAACAGTATCTGTTACTAGAATGCTTATGAAGCTACAGTACCATCTAAAGTTTAATTTCATAAATATTTTATCAGTCAACAGGAATTTACTGAGAATCTATTTTAAGCCCAGCAATGCACTAGGTTTATATAACGTGTGTACACACACACACACACACACACACACACACATACACACACACACACACAAAGATCCTGCCCTCCCTAAAAGAAAAAACTCAGTGAAGAAAATACTGTATTTCCCCAGGTATAAGACGTACCCCATTTTGAAAAATTTGGGGTTTAAAAATTGGGTGCATCTTACACAGTGGTTGTGGCACTTCAAATGCCATAGACAGAACTGAGGACGAGGCAATAAATTTGTCATCAGAGAGATGTGGACAAGCTAATGGATAGGAGTTTTGACAGTGATGAGGAATTATATGAATTTTATGATGGATAAAACTTGAGTTCAATAACTTTATGCAAAACCATTTTTTTTTCAAATTTCGGACCCCACATTTAAGGTGCGTCTTATACATGGGGAAATGTGGTATCACTGACACCCATGAAATAATGAAGACTAACAATTTGCTCTACTATGATCAGCCAAAGATAATACGGGGAGAACTGCAAGTATAAAGGGTCAAGGCTATAGAGGTTTAAAGGGAACATACAAAATAAACTGAATTTAGGTTAAAAAAGAGATACAGAAGTACAGCTCAGTAGGAAGAAATAGTATAAATAGAAGTCCTTTGACAGCTACTTCTTTTCTAATTGTTTTATTTATAACCGTAGTCAAATAAATCCCCAAAACTCATTTATTGAATTTTTAAATAAAACGTGTCAATTTTTCCAAATTATTATACCAAGTAATCATGACTTAAAATCTTTTATAACTGTCTCAAGTCAATAAAGTCTTGATTCATACTGGCAAACACTTTACTTACTACTCCTCAATGATTAAGACTATTGTGTAGAATGTAATACCGTGGGGGGAAAATCATACATCCAAATTCTTTTAAACTTCATTGAAATTACTCCTTAAAATCTATTCACAGCTTCCATATGCACACTTAAAAATGTTACACATATCATAGCAATATAAACATGTACTAAACGGCAATGGTTAGTAAGTTTGTGGTAATAAAAATACCTGTTCTAAAATGAATGATATTGTTTCAAGAACTAGGTGAAGATCTTGTTTCTCTAGAGAAAATGCAGCTTGAAGTTTTTCTTCCTCTTCTTCACTAAAACTGCTTTCAGCCTACAACACAAAAAGCAATTTACTAGCACATATTCAGGGATTCAAAACTCAAAAGATGATGCATTTAGTTATAAATGGAATGAGAATTTGAAAGAAAAAGTAAATCCATGGTAAAAGCTGATGTATTTATAAATGTTGGTATCTCAAAATCATAGTACAATTCAATATCTGTCTGGATCTTGCCAAATAAAGCTCATTTTTTAAAAACAGTATTTAAAAAACTTATGGAAATGGAAAATAACAGTAAATACCATAACTAATGGACATTTAGTAAAAAAGCTAGAAAGTAAAACCTTAAAATGTTAATAATTAATAATAATTTATAATTTTCACCTTTACTCAAAATATTTACTATCTATTATGTGTTACTCAGACAGCTCATGTCCTCATGTATACCAAACTCCAGTTAAAAAGACACATAAAGCCTGACCAGGAGGTGGTGCAGTGGATAGAACATCGGACTGGGATGCGGAAGACCCAGGTTCAAGACCCCGAGCTCGCCAGCTTGAGGGCGGGCCCATCTGGCTTAAGCAAAAGCTCGCCAGCTTGGACCCAAGGTCGCTGGCTCCAACAAGGGGTGGCTTGGTCTGCTGAAGGCCCGCGGTCAAGGCACATATGAGAAAGCAATCAATGAACAACTATGGTGTCACAATGGCAACGAAAAACTAATGATTGATGCTTCTCATCTCTCTCTGTTCCTGTCTGTCTGTCCCTATCTATCCCTCTCTCTGTCCCTGTAAAAAAAAATAATAAAGACACATAAAAACAAATAATTATTTAAATAATTTCCATTTCGATGAGTTCTCCAAAATTATGGGTTATTATAAGAGTATTTGTACCGTGGCCAGTTGGCTCCATGGACAGAGTGTCAGCCTGGCATATGGATGTCCCAGGTTCAATTCCTGGTCAGGGCACACAAGAAAAGTGAACATCTGCTTCTCTTACCCTCCCTCTCCCCCTTCTCTCCCTTCGACCCCTCCCAGAGCCAGTGTGGATTGGTTCCAGCATTGGCCTTGGCACCAAGGATAGCCCAGTTGGTCTGAGCAGGTCAGCCTCAGGTACTAAAATTAGCTCAGTTGATTCAAGTATTGGCCCCAGACAGGGGTTTCCAGGTGGATTCAAACTGGATTGAATGTGGGAGTCTGTTTCACTGTCTCCCCTCCTCTCACTTAAAAAAGAAAAAAAAAGAGTATTTGTAAAGCAGTAAATTGTCTTTTTTATAATTTCCATGTTTTCCAAAACTTAAACATTCCAAAATTACTTTTATATGCAATACTCAAAAGCCATCTGAGTATAACCTCTGACTAGTCTCCTCTCTTTGCCTTCCAAAATAATCTGACATAAAGATACATACTGGCCTGACCTGTGGTGGCACAGTGGATAAAGCGTCGACCTGGGAACATTGAGGTCGCCAGTTCAAATCCCTGCACTGGCCTGGTCAAGGCACATATGGGAGTTGATGCTTCCAGCTCCTCCCCCCTTTCTCTCTCTCTCTCTCTCTCACTCTGTGTCTCCTCTCTAAAATGAATAAATAAAAAATAAAGATGCATACTGGTTTATCAAATATGAAAAATAAACAATATTAAAATGGCTTTTAGGTAAAAATAAATACTTCATGCACATGTACTAAAAACAACCTTCTCTATTGCTGCCTCTCCCCAAGAGAAAAATGGAGAAGTTTCAGAAGGTCCAGGAGTCCCTGCCTTGACAACTTAGGATGATGTACAACTACACAGTTATTCAACTGAAGCCTCTTTAGAACTCTAACTGGCATATTTGTTTTGTTTTGTTTGGAGGTTAACCATAAGAACTCTAGTCTCTACTACCTGTTTTATGATGAGAAAAGCATAAACCCAATTTAACTAAAATGTCAATGACTCACCTGAAGAGCAATGTTTTGATTTGAAAGTTCCAGAATTTCTGTGACTACCATACATCTTCTTGATATAATGAGTTACAGTGCCAAGTTTTATCAATATGAGAAACATAACAATATTTCTTACGTATAATTACTGAACCACACATTGCATTAAATTAAATGGATATTTACACTTTAACTTCCAAGTTGGTTGGTCTGATTCCTTTTAATATACAACAAATAAGATAATTAACAAAAGAACAATAGTGACTGATCATATAGAAAAATAAACTTCAATGTCCTCAACATGTATAGGGAGCTAAGATTTCTTTAAAAAGAGAGAGAAAGCAGGGGAAGGGGTGGGGGGGGGGACAAAAGAAAAAAGAGAGAAAGCAAGAGCAACAAAATGGCTAGTCTCAAGATGTCCAGGGCCTTATACTAACAGTAGTTTGATGTGAAAGGAGACAAGGGAACATTTATACACCCCCATTCACTGGAAATCATGCATGCAGCCTTAAAATAAAAATAAAGAGGATCTTAAAATGAGTGAGAAGAGCACATGGAGAATACAGCTATACAACTAAGTTTCAAATACATATTGAACCTCTTGCTCCAAAATTTCTGGGAGAAGCTCCTCTATTTGCTTTCACAGAGCAGCAGTTTAACTTCTACCAACAGCAGCCCACACATATCTGGGCATTAAAGGGAAGAGAAAGGAGATATATTCTCCCTTATCCTCTCAAAGGGAGTAAATTAAGGCCCAGGTTTATAAAATTATAAAGTATCCAAGAAACTTAACACTTAAAATGGAAAGTGGGATGTTAATTTTTTCTATATTAAAAGAGCATATGCCATAAACATATACAGGGCTGGACAAAAGTAGGTTTACAGTTTTGAGTACATTAAGCAGAGTTTATTCTTGTATTACTATTTAGTAATTACTATATTATTTATTATGAACAACCATAAACCTACTTTTCCCCACCCCTGTATACACAGGAAGAAAGGAAAAACAACACATAAAAAGAATAAGGTAGTGCTATATGTACTGACATGGAAAGAGCTTTGATAAAAGTGAGAAGAAAAGGTAAATAGCAGGGCCATATATACATTGTGATACTACTTATATAAAAATACATAAACAGCCTGACCAAGCAGTGGCGCAGTGGATAAAGCACCAGATTGGAACACGGAGGACCCAGGTTTGAAACCCTGAGGTTATTGGCTTGAATGTAGGCTCATCTGGCTTGAGCACGGGGTTGCTGGCTCGAGGCCAAGGTCTCAAGCAAAGGATCTGGCTTGAGCAAAGGATCACTGGCTCTGCAACAGCACTGAAAATAGCTTGGTTGTAAGCATAGCCCGAAATGGGCAGAGCATGGGCCCCAGACAGGGGTTGCCAGGTGGATCCTGGTTGGGGCACATGCGGGAGTCTTTCTATCTCCCCTCCCCTTACTCAGAAAAGAAGAAAAAAATAAAACTTCATCTTAAACTATTTGGGAAATTTAAAATGTTATTAAAATGTTTGATTTAAGCACTCTAAGGACTTTCAGGGCACACAAAACAGAAAATTTTTAAATTCATTTTTCCAACCTTTTTTAAGAATTTATTTTCTTAACATGCATAATGAGGGAACTAATCTCAATTCCACATATAGTTGAAATTAGGTCACATTCCTCAGAAAATTATAGAGGTCTTCTATGAAAATAGTATATCAACTAAGTGATTGTGAAGGCAATTAGGTTTTTTTTTTTTTAAATTTACCAGTTGTTTATGAATTAAAGCACTGCTACATTCAATTACATTATAGTGAAAGCATATCCAGTCTACCATGCCAGGAATCCAGATTGTTGATCTCTCAGAACACAGACATACAGCATATGTAGTTAAAGTAATATGCTTTGTGTAATGCCCTAAAATTCTCTCCTATGGAGCAAAGTATATAAGTTTTTTAATTGCATGAGTAGTGACAGTTATTTTTGAAACTCTGAAGCCATAAATGTTTTTTATTCTTTTAGCAAGGGAGAGACAGAGAGAGGGACAGATAAGGACAGACAGACTGGAAGGGAGAGAGAGGAGAAGCATCAATTCTTTATTGTATCACCTTTGTTGTTCATTCATTGCTTTCTCATACATGCCTTGACTGGGGGGCTGTAGCAGAGCAAGTAACTCCTTGCTCAAGCCAACAACCTTGGGCTTCAAGCCAGCAGCAACCTTTGGGCTCAAGTCAGCAATCATGGGGCCATATCTATTATCCCATTATCAAGCCAGCAACCCCCTGCTTAAGCTAGTGTGCCCACACTGAAGCCTGATGAGCCCACTCAAGCTGGCAACCTCGGGGTTTCAATCCTCGGTCCTCTGCGTCCCAGTCTGAGGCTCTATCCACTATGCCACCGCCTGGTCAGGTCATAAATGTTTATTTCTAAGTGACCAGTCATGGTATTTGGTCTGACTTCCCTCAGTATTTCCCAGTGGAGACTCTATTAGCATAACAATTCTTCCTGCAGGACTGTCCTGCACATTGCCATGACCAGGAAGAGGGCTAGTTTAAATAGCACTTCCAGACCTATTCTACACCTAAATTGGCTTAGCTTCCCCATGTTTATTCCTATGAGAGATTCCAAGAAATCCGTCTGGTCAAACACAGACTATATCTGCCCATAAACAGATTAAGCTTTGTAAAATCAAAGTGCCAAGCAGCTGTCATTTAGAATAGCAACCAAATCCCTAAATTTCTTCATCAATCTACCTGAACCAGGTTTCACTATTCTAAGGGCTCTGCTTGTCTGAAGGCAAAGGCCAAGTTGACAGGCCAAGAGTAAATAAAAGCAAGCTGGCAGATCCTGAATGTCATCACAAACATTACTTGATAAGAGCTCTACCACAATAGGAACCCTTCTGGAAGAATATTCCTTGAAACTATCCTGGGGGAGTGGGGGATGCAGAGAGAAATTGCACCTTTCTAGACTTTCTTTCTTAGCAGGAAAATACATATGTATGTTGCTGTTCTCAGTTGCTTCAGTTCTCAAAAACCACACCTTCTCATCACACTCCCCTACCTTGCAAGACATAGCATTTAAGCATCTTTGTGGCCACTCAGTTACTCTAAGATAAATATTAACTTATTCTCAATTCAAGAGGTAACTGACAGGGTCAAAGACAAACTACACATCACAATTTTCCCTGCAAATGTTCCATCCTCCCTCAGTATGAAGAACACAAGAGGTATATAAGAGTTTTTTTGGCCCATATTAGTTTATATGTTTAAGAAGGCAGCCACCTATCGGGTCAGGAAATCAAAGCAAAACAACTGTATAAACCGCCTTCATTGTTTACTTTTAGGCTGATTTATAAACTATTTTGTACTCTTTTTTCTGAGGTTTACTGTAATGGATTAAAGAGATGGAATCTGGAACAGACTGCCTTATTTAGCTGTGTGACCTTGGACAAATTATTTAACTGGTCTTTATCTCAGTTTCTTCATGGAGAAAATAAAGATGACTTCCTAAAGTTGCTGTAAGGATTAATTCCAGCATGAGTTAATAATACTAAGCCATTAGAATGGTAGCAGTCACAAAGGGAGCAATATAACTGTAAATAGCAAAATCCTCTCAGACAGAATTTAAAAGACTTACATTTGTTTTGTGATACCCATGGCAAGGAAAAGAACTAACTCCAAGAATAGTTATTGAGCCTGACCAGGTGGTAGCGCAGTGGATAGAGCGTCGGACTGGGACGCAGAGGACCCAGGTTTGAAACCCCGAGGTCGCCAGCTTGAGCGCGGGTTCATCTGGTTTGAGCAAAGCTCACCAGCTTGAGTCCAAGGTCACTGACTTGAGCAAGGGGTTACTTGGTCTGCTGTAGCCCCACGGTCAAGGCACATATGAGAAAGCAATCAATGAACAACTAAAGTGCCGAAACAAAAAACTGATGCTTCTCATCTCTTTCCCTTCCTATCTGTCTGTCCCTATCTATCCCTCTCTCTGTCTCCATCAAAAAAAAAAAAAAAGAATAGTTATTGATTACCAATAGTATAAGTATCAAAGTATTAGATACAGGAAATACAAAGATGAGTAAGACATGAAGATATTCAAGGTCAGAGAAAGACCTTGTAATCATGAAACTAATTCGTACTTATGATGCGGTACTAAAGTGAGATGATAATGAACCAAGCATTTTTAGAAGCAGAGAGGAGAGAACTGCTGAGAGTGAGACTGTAAAATCCTTGAAAGATGAAAACTGGTTTATTCACTAGGGGGAAGAAGGACATTGTAGGTAAAGCAAAGAGTATATACATACACATACAGAATTGGAAAAGTTCATGGCTAGTTCTAATAAAAGAGCACATTCCAGTGTGACTAGAGAACTTGCAAAATGGGGAAAATATAGGTTGCGACCATATTATAATGTTATTGTAATACAGGAGTTGGGAACCTATGGCTCACGAGCCAGATGTGGCTCTTTTGATGGCTGCATCTGGCTCGCAGACAAATCTTTAATGAAATAAATAATGTTAAAAATATAAAACATTCTCATGTATTACAATCCATTCATTTCCTACCGCTCATGTTCATGGTTGCGGGTGGCTGGAGCCACTCACAGCTGTCCTCCGAGACAACATCAAATTTTTATTGGATAATGCCTAATGTACACGATTTGTTGTGAGCTCAGAAATAAACTTCCCTCCTTTTAATCAAGTAGTCAGCTAGCTAATTGTAGAAATCCTTTTGACGAAGAAGATGGCTGAAAGAAAAAAAGATGAGGAGTATTGTACTTTTCAGCAGGAATGGACAGAGGAATTCGCCTTTGTGGAGAGAGCAGGTTCTGCAGTGTGTCTAATATACAATGATAAAATTGTATCAAGGAAACGGTCAAATATAAAGCGGCACTTCGACACACGCCATACTACAGTTGCATCAAAATATCCAGCGGCGGACAGCAGGAAGAAAGCATGTCAAGAGCTACTGTGCAGAATGCAAGCTAGTCAGCAACTCTGTATTTGGACCCAACAAGGTGACTGGAATTCGGCTAGCTTTGCTGGTGCTTTAGCAATTGTGAGAAACAGAAAGCTATTCACAGATGCAGAGTATGCCAGAACGTTCATGCTTGATGTTGCCAATAAACTTTTTGACGACTTATCGCATAAAGACAAGATAATCAAGTGAATAAAAGACATGCCTCTGTCAGAAAGAACTGTTCACAATCATACCATTATGATGGCAAATCAAACTGAGGCAACACAAGTGAAGGACATAAATGCAGCACCATTCTTTTCTCTCGCTTTGGATGAGTCAACAGACGTAAGCCATTTATCCCAGTTCAGCGTGATTGCAAGGTATGCTGTCTGTGACACACTAAGTGAGGAAAGTCTTGCTATTTTGCCTATGAAAGAGACAACAAGAGGGGAGGATTTATTCAAGTCTTTCACTGAGCTCACTAAAGAAAAATATCTACCTATGGATAAACATTTCGGTGTTTACTGATGGTGCTCGTGCATGGTGGGGAAAAACAGAGGATTCCTAGCGCTTCTTCGTGAACATGAAAAGAGACCCATCCTAAGTTTTCACTGCATCCTACATCAGGAGGCGCTTTGTGCTCAGATGTGTGGCGAGCAGCTTGGTGACGTGATGTCGCTGGTCATTCGGGTGCTCAACTTTATTGTTGCCCGAGCTTTAAATGATTGCCAGTTTAAAACACTACTGGATGAAGTTAGGAATAATTATCCTGGTCTGCTTCGGCACAGCAATGTGCGTTGGTTGTCAAGAGGGAAGGTACTCAGCCATTTAATGGCCTGTCTGAGCGAAATCTGGACTTTTCTTGAAATGAAAAACATCAAGCAGCCTAAATTAGCTAACACTGAGTGGCTCCTGAAGTTCTACTATCTCATGGACATGACTGAACATCTGAACCAGCTCAATGTGAAAATGCAAGGCATTGGAAATACAGTCTTATCCCTTCAACAAGCAGTGTTTGCATTTGAAAACAAGCTGGAACTCTTCATCATTCACATTGAAACAGGTCGTTTACTACACTTTGAAAAACTGGGAGAGTTTAAAGATGCATGCACAGCAAGTGACCCTGCTCTACATCTTGATCTCCAGCAGCTAGTGGGCTTCACATCTAATTTCCTGCAGTCATTCAAAGTGCGCTTTGGAGAATTTCGTGAGTGCACTCGTCTTTTTAAGTTCATCACCCATCCACATGAGTGTGCAGTGGACAGAGCCAACCTGAGTTACATCCCCGCTGTCTCCGTCAGAGATTTTGAGCTACAAGCTGCTGACCTGAAGGCCTCAGACATGTGGGTGAATAAGTTCAAGTCACTGAATGAAGATTTGGAAAGATCTGCACGACAGCAAGCAGGGTTGGCAAGCAAACACAAGTGGGGAGAAATGAAAAAACTTCAACCCGTGGACCAGCTGATCGTCAAAACTTGGAACACGCTTCCTGTTACATACCACACACTGCAGCATGTGAGTATTGCTGTACTGACAATGTTTGGCTCTACGTATGCATGTGAACAGTCTTTCTCACATCTAAAGAATGGTAAGACCAACCTACGATCACGTTTAACGGATGAAAGTCTCAACGCCTGCATGAAGCTTAACCTCACCACGTATCAACCAGACTACAAAGCCATCAGCAAAACCATACAGCACCAGAAGTCACATTAATGGTAAGAAATACTTTATTCATCATTGATTAGCAACAGCATAAAATGTTATTTAAAAAATTGAGACTTATTACACTTTAAAAGTGTTGGTCTTACATAAAATGCACACATTTACTTGTATTTAGTGTTAAACGTATTTTGTATGGCTCTCACGGAATTACATTTTAAAATATGTGGCATTCATGGCTCTCTCAGCCAAAAAGGTTCCCGATCCCTGTTATAATATGATGTTAAGAATTTTGAGCCTGACCAGGTAGTGGCGCAGTGGATAAAGCGTCAGACTGGGATGCGGAGGACCCAGGTTCGAGACCCCCGAGGTCGCCAGCTTGAGCGCGGGCTCATCTGGCTTGAGCGGAAAGCTCACCAGCTTGGACCCAAGGTCACTGGCTTGAGCAAGGGGTTACTTAGTCTGCTGAAGGCCTATAGTCAAGGCACATGTGAAAAAGCAATCAATGAACAACTTAAGGTGTTGCAACAGCAACGAAAAACTGATGACTGATGCTTCTTACCTCTCTCCAATCCTGTCTGTCTGTCCCTATCTATCCCTCTCTGACTCTCTCAAAGAATTTTGAACTTTTTCCTGTGGAACAATGGAAAACCACTGATGACTTTGACATGATCAATTCTTTTTTTAAGAAAAAAATATTTGGAAAGATAAATGAATTAGCATTATGAAGAAAAAACAGAAAGGGACAAACGAGAGGCCTTAAGAAACCAGTTTGAAGGTTATTACTGTGTCCAAAGAAGAGACGGTAAGAATCTGAACTAGGACTATAAGGAGAACTTGGTTTTGAAAGACACTTTATAAGGAGAAAGAGCTCTGGGGTAGGCTCCTGGCCAGAAAAAAAGAAAATAAAAGAGTAAAGAATCCAAATTCTTGTTTAATGGTGATGATTGGTACCTGGAAGAACAGTTAACAGGTGTTCCATAAACATATGATAGAATTAATTTTTTTTTTATTCATTTTAGAGAGGAGACACAGAGTGAGAGAAAGAGAGAGAGAGAGAGAGAGAGAGAGAGAGAGAAAGGGGGGAGGAGCTGGAAGCATCAACTCCCATATGTGCCTTGACCGGACCAGTGCAGGGTTTTGAACTGGCGACCTCAGTGTTCCCAGGTCGAAGCTTTAACCACTGCGCCACCACAGGTCAGGCCAGAATTAAATTTTTATAACAGGATAAAAACATTAACACTACCACAGATTGGTGAGCAAGCAGTGAATTACTAAACTTCAATATGTCCAAAATAAGCACACCTTTGAAATAAAAGTGAAAGATTAAATACTGAATGATAGCAATACTACAGAATTATTTTTAAAAGGAAGAATGAAGTCATAAATCAGAATTTTCCCAAAGCATGTTCTAAAGAGCCTCAGTTCCAAAAACATGTATAATGATAAAACAGTTCCAAGATCCAATTTGGAAAATTTTGCATAATATATGCATCCTTAAATATTTATTGTAAACAGTACCATATAAAATACTCTGAAAATTTCCATAATAAAAAAATTAACTTTAATGAAGGCAGAACTTCCCAAACCTTTGACCATAAAACATTATCACATTTTCTAGAGACCTGATGTTTTCAAAGACACTCTCGAAAACACTATACTTCACAAAAAGTTCTTTAGGTAAAAACCATTTCAGCTCAGTGGAATCACAAGAAAATATTATAAGTTATAAAAATACAAAAGTACAAACCTTCAGGTGAAGTTTTTGAAGAATTCGGGCGAGCAGTCGTGGAAATCTTCCTATATCGATTTCATTTATCAGCGACACTGCTTTTTTCATGCTAAATAAATTAGTAAAACAAAGTTTTTAAGTGAGCTTTCCAAGTAAGACTGTTTTTGCCATACATACAGCTGTTTATAACTGCAGCTGTCTGTAAGTTTTCATTTCAACAACTCTGACTGCTTAAGGTAAGTCTGTGTGAAATAAAGAAAAACAGATGATGGCCAGTAAAGGAGGCAGGGCATTTCCAAAAAGATTTTTTCCAAAACCACTACTGCTGAAAAGATCTAGTTAGCAAATTTTCTCTTTCTTTTAGGCAAGGCAAACTACTAGGAGGTAAGTGGCTATTACACCAAATATATATACATATAAAGAATGCTGCATCACAGAGAATAGAATTTAGTCACTAAGGACACAGTTGTTTTAAAACTCTGCTTCAATTGTAATAAGTAACTTCATGTGATGAAAACAATTCTATTCCACCAGGTTTCTATGGTTTACTGATGTGGTGTATTGTCACCCAGGGCACTGGTGTGAGGCAAGGAACTTGGCAGTCAGAACTCACTGAAATCAGGAAGACGGAAAAACCTTCTTTAACATTCCTGCACAATTCAGGCGCAAATAAGTTTATTTCCCAACTTCAATTATCTGCCTGTAAATATACTTAAGCACATTTTCCGCATCCACACACCACCTCACTATGATTTACTTTTCATTACATGGAGTCATTTTTACTCTAGTAATTTTATTTTAAAAGAGAACTTTGTATCTCACATAAACAAAAATTAACTAAATATAAATAAAATGGGAACAAAACCAATGTTACAAAATTCTGACTAGTGTTACCAGCCCCAAACTCCTGGCCTGAAGCCTGTGTTGATGGGAAGTTACTGACACGGGCTAGAACTGAAGACCCCACAGCGCCAATGGAAGCCTTCCTCCCAACCAAGTCTGAACCGGTATGAAAGCGGAAGTGGAATGCCACCCGCGTTATTCAGCGTAACTCCAGGGACGCCCGGGTGGTGCTGGCACTGACCCCCAACACGGTCGCACCGACCACGGCCCGGCCCGGAGCACGGCAACCCCACGCGGGGGAGCCACTGCGACAGCGGAGAAGCCCACGCCCCCCTCTGCGCTCCCGCGGAGCCCGTCCTGCAACGTGGCAGCCCCGCCTCCCAGCCCCACTCGGCCCCGCGGTCGAGCCCAGGCGACAGGCAGCAGGGGCATCCTTGGGCCGCCCCGCCCGGCCATCTAGGGAACGGCTACCTGGGGCTTTCCCGCAGGATCAGTGCCCCGGCCGCCGCCATCCTCAGAGCTCCCTCGCCCGGCCGCTGGCTGTCAGCTGCTCCCAGCCCAGCCAATGGCGCCCCGGCGGACGGAAACCCGGAAGGGCCAAGCTGCGCCACTGCCGCTAGGGCTTCTCGGCTCCCGCGGATGTGGCTACTGGCTTCTGTCTTGCGATCCTGGGGAGGTCGGAGGGCAAGGGGGCGGGGGGGTCACCACCGTCCTGCGCCCTGCCTCTCTGACCTGTTCGGAATTAAGACTGTACGCATTTTAACTTATTTATATCTACTAATTATAGATACCCGGATATGGATGTGTTCTTATGTATATATTATGTATGTAGTATGTGTGTGTAAGCGTGTACTGTACAGTTAGATGCACGTGTATATGTGCATATTAAATACACCCTCTGCAGGGCGCCACGTGGCGCTTCCTTATGTTTAGAGCAGTGGTTCTTAACCTTTTTTGAGATACCGAACTGGTTGAGGCCGCCATCACAGCCATCTGACCCGTGCAGGTTCACATTGGATTTGAACAGACCGTAATGAAACAATGGAGCCTGGCAGGCAAGCAAAAACACAAACTGGGCTCCAAAACCCACTCATTCAGTGCTCACAAAGCTACTGACTTATCCACGTTTCCTAGAATCAAAGGTTTCTAGCTCATGAGACGTATTCACATCTGTTTCCCATCTCCTTCTCTAGCACAAACTGCAAAAACTGGCCTCTCCCTCAGCACTCTGCCATCTTGGCTGCTTCCTCTCCTCCACCTGGCCTTAATCTGCTCTCCTTTCTAATACTTCAGGAACCAAGAGAGCAAGCTCCTGGCCTGTCCCACTTTATAGTGTAAAATCAAAACCTCCAATCCAATTATACAAACAAGGAGGTCTCCAATACAAAGCCACCCATCCGAGGCACAATGGGATTCCTCAGGAGAGTGCACCACCCTACATCATCCAATCAGTCAAGGGTGTGGGGAAAAGCTTACTCTTAAAACCAAGCTATAATGACTTGGCCTGCCCACAGCCTGTCCCAGAACACACATTAATATCAACGAACTTCCATGTGGGCAGCGCCATCTTTAACAAAGTGAGCATAATATATTTTATCTGCCCAATATGAACCCACCAGTTTCATATGTGCATTCACAGAATCCTTCTTTAGTGATAAATAAAATATGATTTTTTTTCCAAATTGAAGACATAGGTATGTTTTTTTACTGGTTCACAAAATAAGCCGTGCATGAACATCACCTTGCTCAAAGAACAAAACCAACAAAGTGCATGAACTCACAACAAATTACGGTATTACTATATTCTGGCCTCCGTGGCAGAGGCTTCTCTGAACCCCTGAAACCGACTCATCGAACTCCTAGGATTCGATAGAACCCAGGTTAAGAACCACTGGTTTAAAGGTACCAGGTGACATTTGTTCGAGAGCGCCTAGTACTTGCCTTGCTAGGCACTTGGGATACAAAAAAACCCCAGAGTTTCTGCTCTCCGGGTTTGCCCTCAGCACACGTGGACTGGTATTTGTTGCTCCCTCTTTGGAGTTTGGCACTGAGTTAGGTACTTAACAATGAATGGGAGAGGTGAAACTCTGCAGACAATACCATTCAGAATCTCACAGGAGATAATATAGGGCTACAAAAGGGGTTCACACAAGGAGTGGAAATTGTGATAAGCAAGGTGTAAAACCAGTAGCTGTGGCCACCATCACAGCCGCGTGGCCCATGCAGGTTCCCATTTGATTGGAACAGATGGTAATGACATAACGGAGCTAAGAACTTCTGGGCCATTACCTTTAATCCTAGCTTGCTCCTTGCGGGCAAGAAATACACACAGTGGGAAAACACTTCCCTTTGCATTCAGGGCTCCCCAAACCACTGACTTATCCAAGTTTCCGAGAATCAAAGGTTTCAATCTCGCCAGCCTTATTCACCTCTGTTCCCCATCTCCTTCTCTTTGCACAAACTGGCTTCTCCTTCAGCACTCTGCCATCTTGGCTGCTTCTCTTCTCCTCTACGTGGCCTTTCTCTGCTCTTCCCCAGCATGGGCTCCTCTGCCCCATTTTATAGTCTAGAAATCAAAACCTTTAATCCAATATACAAATAAGGAAGTCTCTGATACAAAGTCACTTATCTGAGGCATAAATGGGATTCCTCAGGAGAGTGCACCACCCCACATCATGCAACAGTCAAGGGTGTGGGGAAAATCTTAGTCTTAAAACTAAGCCTTAGGCTATAATGACTTTGTCGGCTTACAGCCTGTCTCCCACACCCAATGCAAACTATAAGCGAGCAAACATATATATCATATTTACAAACTTATTTGACCAATATTCCACCCCTTTTGCTCACTTACAATCTCCTGCACAAGGAAATTAGGCACCTTACCCAAATTATAACATGACAAACCATACAATTTCAACAATTACAAAGATTCACTTCACCAGTCTTTGAGCGCTTTGCCAAAAGCACAAAATGTCCTCAGACTTCTTTCTAGCCATGGGAAGAGCTTCCTGGGAAAGAGGGGAGGGCCTCCAGCAATGCTGCCCCCCCATCAGGGTATTCCACATTCTCCAAAATCCGTAAGTTCATCCAACAAAGGAGCCAGTGCCCATTCCGATCGTAGTCCAGGAATCAGTCCATGCACATGGGGCCTCAGCTACCCCCCTTCATCCCTGCCGTCCTGGCAGGTCTTCCATCGTCCCAAGGAGGAGCACATGGCAATGGCAGTCAGCATTTCCATCTCTGCTCTGGAGAGCATGATGGCATTCACCCTTATGTCCCAAAATTGCAGCACTACCAGGGGCATAGCAGGTACTCCTTGCTGTTGGGCTCTCATCTTCTGGAGACTGTGAATCGCAACTCCAGCCCAATTTTCCTCATCCTCCAAAGAGAAACTGAAAACACCAGCTCCAGCTACTGGGCTTGAACCCTGGGCCACTGCTGCCTTCTGTTCTGCAGGCCTTGCAGCCCTGGCCCTGGCCTCCTACAACTGCTGGCTCTCCACAATGTCCAGGGAAATCTGCAACTCACAAACCTATGATTCCTTCTCCAGCAGCTACTCCATTTCCAGGCAAATCTCATGAATTAGTTGGCCTACTCTAGTGCTTGCTCCAGCTCCAGGGTCGGCATCTCTTTTTCCCACGTCTGTTCCAGCTCCTTCCACTGCTCAGTTTGCAGGTTCCAGGCAGCCTCTTCCACAGAGCTCTCGGTTTCCTCATGCATATCTATAAAAGTCAGCCAGCCTACGATCCCCAAAAGGACAGCCATGGGAACCATAACAGCAGCCAGTCCTCTGAGGCATACATGGGATTCTTCATAAGAGTGCACCACCCATATCATGCAACTGTCAAGGGTGTGGGGGAAAGCTTAGTTCAAAGGTGGTGATGGCTTATTACCAATCTATTCGAATCCTGCCACAGACTACGCCAAATGTAAAGCCAGTAGCCGCGGCCATCATCACAGCCATCTGGCCCCTGCAGGTTCGCATTTGATTTGGACAGATGGTAATGAAACAACGGAGCCAAGAACTGGTGGACCATTAGCTTTAATCCTAGCTCGCACCCAGCGGGCGAGAAATACACGCAGTGGGAAAACACTTCCCTTTCCATTCAGAGCTCCCCAAACCACTGACTTATCCGAATTTCCTAGAATCAAAGGTTTCTAACTCTTCTCTCTGTACAAACTCTGCACAAACTGGCTTCTTCTTCAGCACTCCGCCATCTTTGTTTTCAAGCAAAGAATTTGCCAGTCAAATAAGGTTGTAAATATGATGTATATGTTGGCTTGCTTATAGTTTGCATTGGGTGTGGGAGACAGGCTGTAAACTGGAAAGGTCCTTATAGCCTAAGGCTTAGTTTTAAGACTAAGCCTTTCCCACCATTTTAATACTAAGATCTTTTCAGAACTAAGCTTTCCCCCTTGACTGTTGCATGATGTGGGGTGGTGCACTCTTGACTGTTGCATGATGCATGTTGCATGATGTGGGGTGGTGCACCCTTGACTGTTGCATGATGAGGGGTGGTGCACTCTTATGAGGAATCCCATTTATGCCTCAGATGAGTAGCTTTGTATCAGAGAGTTCCTTATTTGTATATTGGCTTCAAGGCTTTAATTTCTAGACTACAAAATAAGGAAGACCAGGAGCTCTCTTCCTCAGTTCCTTAAATTAGCATTGCAGAGGAGAGGTAGCCAAGATGGCAGAGTGCTGAAGGAGAAGCCAGTTTGTGCGGAGAGAAGGAGATGGAAAACAGAGGTGAATAAAGCTGGTGGGGTAGAAACCTTTGATTCTAGGAAACTTGGATAAGTCAGTGGTTTTGGGAGCACTGAATGGAAAGAGAAATGTTTTTCCACTGTGTGTATTTCTCGCCCATCGGGTGTGAGCTAGGATTAAAAGTAATGGCCCACCAGTTCTTGGCTCCATTGTTTCATTACCGTAAGTTTGATCAAATGCAAACCTGCATCGGCCACGAGGCTCTGATGGTGCCCATGGCTACTGGCTTTACAGTTGTGGCTACTGGCTTTACAGTCATGATGTGAGCTGGCTTTCTTTTGTTTTTGCTTGTTTATTTGTTTTAAGATTACGGTCAGTAGAATGGTGACTGAATCAGAAAGAAGCAAGCAAAAATGTCAGGAAATTTGTGATAATATATGGAAGGCAATAAAATCCTGTGATAATTGTAAAGCCAGTGGCCAAGGCCTCCATCACAGACACCTGGCCAGTGCAGGTTCACATTATATTCGGACAGATGGTAAAGAAACAATGGAGCCAAGAAATGGTAGGCCATTATCTTTAATTCCAGCTTGCACCCAGCAGGCAAGTAAAAACACACACTGGGCTTTAAAACCCACTCATTCAGTGCTCACAAAGCTACTGACTCATCCAAGTTTCCTAGAATCAAAGGTTTCTAACTCACCAGACTTATTCACCTCTGTTTCCCATCTCCTTCTCTCTGCACAAAATGGCTTCTTCCTCACCACTCTACCATCTTGGCTGCTTCTCCTCTCCTCCAGGTGGCCTTAATCTCCTCTCCTCTCTAATGCTAACCTCAGGAACCGAGAGCAAGCGCCTAGTCTGCCCCACTTTATAGTGTAGAATCAAAACCTTTAATCCAATTATACAAACAAGAAGTCTCTGATACAAAGTCACTTATCAGAGGCATAACGGGAGGATTCCTCAGGAGAGTGCACCACCCCACATCATCCAATCAGTCAAGGTTGTGGGGAAAAGTTTACTCTTAAAACTAAGCCTTAGGCTATAACAACCCGGCCTGCCCACAGCCTGTCCCCCAACACACATTAATATCAACAGACTTCCATGTGGGCAGCGCCATCTTTAACAAAGTGAGCATAATATATTTTATCTGCCAAATAGTAGTAAAATGGCATTGGAGAATAAAATGATAGTGGGTGGATTAGAATTACATTTCAGCTGTAGAATCTTTAGGTACTGGCCAAAGATTGAATTTAATTTCCCTACCTAATTATGTTTTACTTAAATTATTATTTAAATTAGTTGGCATTCCTAAAGCATCCCAAAAACAGCCTAACTAAAAGGAGAAGCCAGATTGCAAATTAAAAGTCAATAATCCCCACATGGATAATTGAGTCAATTATACAGTGTGCTGAACACAGCCAAATACATTTAGTTCCACAACACTCCACATACTCCCCAATTAATGCAATATGTAAAAAAGATGTATATGAATCTACATAAATTATAGAATCTGATACAAGCACATTACCCTACCTGGCACAACTTGAAAGAGTCCCAGTTCAATCACCTTTTGAATCATTTCCCATTTGTCTTCATTCATTGCCTGAAGCAAAGCCACTAACCAGCTAAAACCCTTTTAACCTCTGGTATGAAGTTTCCATCCTTCTCAGTTGCCTTCAAAACTATAGCTAGGTGTTGGGCAGATGAAATATATTATGTTCACTTTGTTAAAGATGGCGCTGCCCACATGCAAGTTTTAAGAGTAAGCTTTTCCCCACACCCTTGACTGATTGGATGATGTGGGGTGGTGCACTCTCCTGAGGAATCCTCCTATTATGCCTCAGATAAGTGACTTTGTATCAGAGACTTCCTTATTTGTAGATTGGATTAAAGGTTTTGAATCTACGCTATAAAGTGGGGCAGGCCAGGAGCTTGCTCACTCTTGGTTCCTGAGGTATTAGAGAGAAGAGCAGATTAAGGCCACATGGAGGCCAGGAGAAGCAGCCAAGATGGCAGAGTGCTGAGGGAGAAGCCAGTTTGTGCAGAGTTTGTGCTGGAGAAGGAGATGGGGAACAGAGGTGAATAAGTCTGGTGAACTAGAAACCTTTGATTCTAGGAAACTCGGATAAGTCAGTAGCTTTGTGAGCACTGAATGAGTGGGTTTTGGAGCCCAGTGTGTGTTTTTGCTTGCCCGTTGGGTGCAAGCTAGAATTAAAGCTGATGGCTCACCAGTTTTTGGCTCCGTTGTTTTCATTACCAACTGTCCAAATCTAATGGGAACCTGCATCGGCTCGGCGGCTGTGATGGTGGCCCTGACTACTGGCTTTACATTTGGCGTAGTCTGTGGTAGGATTCGATACAGATCGACATGGAGCCACTACCACCTTTGAGCGGTGGAGTAGAGGACTGGCTGCTCTTATGGTTCCCTATGGCTGTTTCTCGAGGGACTGTTGGCTGGCTTTTACAGCCATGCGTGAGGAAACCGAGAGCTCTATGGAAGAGGCTGCCCGGGACCTGCAAACCAAGCAGTGGAAGGAGCTGGAGGAAATGTGGGAGAAAGAGATGCCGACCCTGGAGCTGGTGCAAGCACAGGAGGAGGCTGACCAGGTTCGTGAGATTCGCCTGGAAATGGAGCAGCTGCTGGAAGAGGGATCACAGGTTCGTGAATTGCAGATTGCCCTGAATGTTGTGGAGAGCCAGCAGCGGCGGGAGGTGGAGGCTGAGGCCGGGGCTGGAGCTGCAAGGCCTGCTGAGCAGAAGGCAGCTGTGGCCCGGAACTCGAGCCCAGCAGCAGGAGCTGATGTTTTCAGTTCCTCTTTGGAGGATGAGGAGAATTGGTCTGGAGTTGAAATCCGCAGTCTCCAGAAGGTGAGAGCCCAGCAGCAAGGAGTAGCTACGCTGCCGGTAGGTCTGCAATGTTGGTACATAGGGATGGATGCCATCATGCTCCCCAGAACAGAGATGGAAATGCTGACTGCCATTGCCACATGCTTCTTTTTTTTTTTTTTTTAATTTTTTTTCTTTTTATTTATTCATTTTAGAGAGGAGGCACAGAGTGAGAGAGAGAGAGAGAGAGAGAGAGAGAGAGAGAGAGAGAGAAAGGGGGGAGGAGCTGGAAGCATCAACTCCCATAAGTGCCTTGACCAGACCAGTGCAGGGTTTTGAACTGGTGACCTCAGTGTTCCCAGGTCGACGCTTTATCCACTGCGCCACCACAGGTCAGGCGCCACATGCTTCTTTTTAGGACAGTGTGAGACCTGCCATGATGGCAGGAATGAGGGGGGAGTCTAAAACCCTATGTGTGTGGACTGATTTCCTGGACTATGACAGAGTGAGCACTGGCTCCTTTGTTGAATGAACTTATAGATTTTGGACAATGTGATATACCCTGATGGGGGTGGAAGGTAGCTTTGCTGGAGCCCCTCCCCCTACCCCGGGGAGCCTTTCCAATGGCAGGAAAGAAGGCTGAGGACATTTTGCACTTTTGGCAAAGTGCTTAGAGACTGATGAAATGTACCTTTGTAATTGTTGGAATTGTATGATTTGTCATATTGTTGTTATTTGTACACATGCCCGCCGGGTGTAATGTGCCTAATTTCCTTGCACAGGAATGCCAGTGGTGTAGATTGTGGGTAGTAAAGTGAGCATAGGGGTGGATTGTTGGGCAGATAAAATATAATATGCTCACTTTGTTAAAGATGGCGCTGCCCACATGGAAGTTCTTTGATATTCATGTGTGTTTGGGGACAGGCTATGGGCAGGCTGGGTCATTATAGCCTAAGGCTTGGTTTTCAGAGTAAGCTTTTCCCCACACCCTTGACTGATTGGATGATGTGAGGTGGTGCGCTCTCCTGAGGAATCCCATTGTGCCTCAGATGGGTGGCTTTGTATCAGAGATTTTCTTCTTTGTATAATTGGATTAAAGGTTTTGAATCTATGCTATAAAGTGGGGCAGACCAGCAAGTTGCGCTCTTGGTTCCTGAAGTATTAGAGAAGAGAGCAGATTAAGGCCATGTGGAGGCCAGGAGAAGCATCCAAGATGGCAGAATGCTGAGGGAGAAGCCAGTTTGTTAAGAGTTTGTGCTGGAGGAGATGGGGAACAGAAGTGAATAAGTCTGGTAAGCTAGAAACCTTTGATTCTAGGAAACTCGAATAAGTCAGTACTTTGTGAGCACTGAATGTGTGGATTTTGGAGCCCAGTGTGTGTTTTTGCTTGCCTGCCGGGTGCAAGCTAGAATTAAAGCTGATGGCTCACCAGTTCTTGGCTCCGGTGTTTCATTACCGACTGTTCGAATCTAATGTGAACCTGCATGGGCCAGGCGGCTGTGATGGTGGCCCTGACTACTGGCTTTACACCTGCCCTGTAGTAAGAATTAAGTAATGTGATGTGAATGAACGAGAAACACTCTACCCTCCTGTCGCTGAGACAATGACTACTCCATTTGGAGGTATTACTGATACACACAAATAGACACAAGGACAAGAGTGAAGAAGTCAGGAAGGGGAGCTTCTTTGGAGCAGACAAAAGGGCAAGGAAGTAATTCAAATGTCCCCACCTACTGATTAATCAGAATTACTAATTCTATCCCTATAGTGTTGCATTCAGCACTTTACTACCTTCAGTACTTTTGTCAGTAAAGCCCCCGTAGCTTTTGCCTCAGGGCACTGAACTCTGTCCCTGTTCTGTGTTCCTATTCAGGGACTCTACACCCTCCCTCATAATGCAAAGCACTGGCTTCCATGGTTTTATCAAAAGAGAGTCTCCAGTGGATACAGAGACTTCTCATTCTAATTCTTTTCATTTTCACTGATGGGATGACCAATTCTTATTGCCACTTGCTAAAAAGGCTATATGCAGTAAATAATTTTACCCCTTAAATGAAACCCTCACCCAAAACATTTCTGTGGTTGCTAAAATATAGGCATACATATCCATGAAAAAGTACTTGTAGATGTCTACCCGTTGCCACCTGCCAGAAAACAGGAAATGTACCTCCTGGAGACATAATTCCATAAACACACTTTACCCCTGTAAGTCCAGCATCCATGGCCATCATCACAGCCGCTTAGCCTGTGCAGGTTCTCATTGAATTTAGACATATGGTAATGAAACAACGGAGCCAAGAACTGGTGGGCCATCCTTTATTCTAGACTTGTACCAGCCAATAAAGAAAAACCAAATACATGGGGCACCAAAACCAACCACATGTTCTGTTCCACAACCAGGAGAATCTTTCCGTTTTTTCCTAGAATCAAAGGCTCCCACCTCACCAGTTCGGAAGAGCTCACAAAGACCCTCACCTCTGTTCCCCTCCAACTCCCCGCCATCTTGATTGCTTCCTCTCTGCCACCATGTGGCCTCTCTCCCTCCAACAACGTGGTCTCCTTCTGTCTGCCAAAATGGCCTCCTAGCTCCTTTTAAAACTTTTTGGCATGAAAGGAGAAGCAAGATGGCGATGGAGTAGGAGGACATACGAACTTCCAACTCCCAGAACCAAAGTGGATTATAACTCAATTTTAAGAACCATCATCTGGATAAACCAACTTTGAACTAAACTAAGTGGACTCTTCAACCAAGGAACACAGAGAAAGCCACATTGAGACTGGTAGGAAAAGCGAAAACGCGAAGAGGGCTGCCCAGCTCCCCGGAGCAAACGGCAGCCTGGAGAGACCCGCGTGGCGGGAGGAGAGTTTGGCGAAGAGGGAGGGACCTGGGTCCCAGGAACAAAGCTCCAGCCTGCAGTCCCAGAGCCTGGAAGAGGCGTTTGGACAGTATTGAGCTGTGAAACAAGTGAGGATACTGTTTGTGAGGAAGAGACAGTTTTCTGAGACCCAAGATTCTTTTTAAAGGGACAGCGCAGGAAACCTCTCTCACAACCACGCACCTTGGGCTCCAGGCAACAGGGACAGAGGACAGGACCAGAGCAGCAGGAAGACAGTGTGGACTGAAGGCACAGGGACAAACACTCTGAGGGACAGCCACCCTAAGCCCTGGGCTAAGTCAGTTCCCTAATTGAAAACAAATACTTCCCCTGGAACTAGAAATACCAGCAAAGGGAGACAGGGCACTAGCCAAACAAGGTCTCCCGCAGCAATTAGAGCAGAGATGCTTAGAAGGAGGGAGCTCCCAGGCCTACAGTGTGGAGTATTAGGGCGCTTCCTACTCTGCTGAAGGTTGCTGAAGGGTATGGTGGCGGCAGGACGCTGAAACGTGGTTCTATCGGTGTAGGCGGAGGCCAAGCTGGTGTGAACTCAGTCTAGCCCAGCAGGGGCAAAGGGGATCCGCGAAAGCGGTCCGGCAGCTGCGGGCCCGCCTGTAATCCCACCTGCGGGGAAAAAGTGGGAGGCAAGAAACGGGCAGAGATCTGCTCTGCGACCCTGCGCAAGCCAACCCTGACTGGGGACGGGGCTAGGACCAGGGATGGGCGGGAGCTCGTGGCTGAGCTCATGCTACCAGCCCCGCCCAGCCAGAGAAACTGCAGTTTGCAATCCTGCATACGCGAGCAGGCTCTGAACGCGGGGGCGGGGTAGAGTCCGGGACGAGTGGAAGCTCGTAGCTCAGTGAAAGCCAGCAAACATGCCCGGCCCAATAAACCTTGGTTTGTGACCCTGCGCAGGAGGGCCCTGGCCTCGAGGGCAGGGCTAAAGCTCCAGACGGGCAAAGGCTCACAGCTGAGAGCATGTCAAAAGCCCCGCCCAACCCGAAAAACTGTGGCTAGCAGGCTCTGACTGCGGGTGCTGGGCAGAAGCCCGGAAACAGGCTGGGTCCACAGCTGAGCAAAGGTGCTAACCTCTACCCTTGGTGCTAAGGCTTGTGGCTTCAGTGACAGCCCCTCCTGTGGAGAAGAGGCGGAAATCACAGCAATAGCCACAGTGGGCCGGCGCTGGCAACACCCATATCCAATCGCCCTAGGCAGCGGCAGAGGGGATGGCGGGCCTGCAGACAGACCACACCTAAAGAACACAAAGGCAACACCTACTGGACTCCAGTGCCCACAACTTGCTTATACACAGACAAAATGGGCAGGCAGAGGAATGCAAACCAAACGAATCAAGAGAAATCTCCAGAGAAGGACCTGAATGAACCAGATATAACCAAATTACCAGAAGCAAAATTTAAATAAAGATAGTTAAGATGTTCAAAGAAATTAGAGCAACAATGGATAGTCATTATGAACACCTAAATAAAGAGATAACAAGTATAAAAAACGAAATTGAAATAATAAAAAAGAATCAGACAGAAATGACAAATACAGTATCAGAACTGAAGACCACAATGGAAGGAATTAAAAGTAGGATGAATCACACTGAGGATCGAATCAGCGAGTTAGAGGACACAATAAACAAAGGCACAGAAGCAGAGAAGAAAAAGGAAAAGAGACTCAAAAAATATGAGGAAACTCTAAAGAAGCTCTGTGACAACATAAAGAGAAACAACATTCGCATCATAGGGGTGCCTGAAGAAGAGGAGAGAGGACAGGAAATGGAAACTCTGTTCAATCAAATCATAGCAGAAAACTTCCCTAAATTAAGGTTGGGAAACATTTCACACATTCACGAAGCACACAGAACTCCATTAAAGAGAAACCCAAAAAGATCTACACCAAGACACAACATAGTTAAAATACCAAAACTAATGAATAAAGAAAAAATTTTAAAAGTTGCTAGGGAAAAAAAGACTATCACCTGCAAAGGAGCCCCCATAAGGATGACATAGGACTTCTCAACAGAAACACTTGAGGCTAGAAGGGAATGGCAAGATATAATCAAAGTAATGCAGATCAAGAACCTACAACCAAGACTACTCTATCCAGCAAGGCTAACGTTTAAAATTGAAGGAGAAATAAAGAGCTTCCCAAACAAAGAAAGCCTCAAGGAATTTATTAAAACCAAACCAATTCTGCAAGAGGTACTAAGGGGCCTCTTGTGAACAGTTTAAAGGGAGGAATGAATAGAGCAAAAGAAGAATACAGCTTTAAAGAATAAAATGGCAATAAACAACTACATATCAATAATAACCTTAAATGTAAATGGATTAAATGATCCAATCAAAAGACATAGGGTAGCTGCATGGATAAAGAAACAGGACCCATACATATGCTGTCTACAAGAGACACACCTTAAAACAAAAGATGCACAGAGACTGAAGGTAAAAGAATGGAAAAAAATATTTCATGCAAATGGAAATGAATAAAAGCTGGGGTAGCAGTACCTATATCTGACAAAATGCATTTTAAAACAAAGGCTGTAGTAAGAGATAAAGAAGGTCACTACATAATGATAAAGGGAACAATTCAACAGGAAGATATAACTATTATAAATAACTATGCACCAAATATAGGAGCCCCGACATACATAAAGCAGACTTTGATGGATATAAAGGGTGAGATTAACAGCAATACTATAACAGTAGGGAATTTCAATACCCCACTAACAACACTGGATAGATCCTCGAGAAAGAAAATTAATAAAGAAACAGCACTTAAAGGAGACACTAGATCAACTTGATTTAATAGATATCTTCAGAACTTTTCACCTTAAGCAGTAGAATATACATTCTTCTCAAGCTCTCATGGTACATTTTCTAGGATAGACCACATTTTAGGACACAAAAATGGTCTCCATAAATTTAAGAAGATTGAAATCATGTCAAGCATTTTCTCTGATCACAATGCCATGAAACTAGAAATTAACCACAAAAGAAAAACTGAAAAATACTCAAACACTTGGAAACTAAATAGCATGATATTAAATAATGAATGGATTAACAATGAAATCAAAGAAGAAATAAAAAGTTTCTAGAAACAAATGATAATGAGCATACATCAACTCAAAATTTATGGGACACAGCAAAAGCAGTTCTGAGAGGGAAGTTCATTGCTCTACAGGCATATCATAAGAAGCTAGAAAAAGCTCAAATAAGCAACCTGACCCTGCAGCTAAAAGAACTAGAAAAACAACAGCAAATAAAACCCAGGACAAGTAGAAGGAAGGAAATAATAAAGATGAGAGCAGAAATAAATAACATAGAGGCGAAGGAAACAATACAGAGGATCAGTGAAACCAGAAGCTAGTTCTTTGAAAAGGTAAACAAGATTGATGAACCTTTAACTAGACTCACCAAGAAAAAAGAGAGAGGACTCAAATAAATAAAATTAGAAAGGACAGTGGAGAAATAACAACTGACACAACAGAAATACAAAGCCTTGTAAGAAAATACTATGAAGAACTCTATGCCAAAAAATTAGACATCTAGGTGAAATGGACAAATTTCTTGAATCATATAATCTTCCAAAAATCAATCTGGAAGAATCAGAACACCTAAACAGACCAATTACAACAAATGAGATTGAAATAGTTATCAAAAAACTCCCAAAAAAGAAAAGTCCTGGGCCTGATGGCTTCACAAGTGAATTCTATCAAAAATTCAAAGAAGAACTAATTCCTATCCTCCTCAAGCTATTTCAAAAAATTCAAGAGGAAGGAAGACTTCCAAACTCCTTTTATGAGGCGAGCATAATTCTGATCCCAAAACCGGGCAAAGACAACACAAAGAAAGAAAATTATAGGCCTATATCCCTGATGAATTTAGATGCTAAAATTCTCAACAAAATATTAGCCAACCGGATCCAGCAATATAAGAAAAAAATCATACACCATGATCACGTGGGATTTATTCTAGAGAGGCAAGGCTGGTTCAATATTTGCAAATCAATCAATGTGATTCATCACATAAACAAAAGGAAGGACAAAAATCACATGATAATTTCAATAGATGGAAAAAGGCATTTGATAAAATCCAGCACCCATTCATGCTCAAAACTCTCAGTAAAGTGGGAATACAGGGAACATTCCTTAACATGATAAAGGCCATCTACGACAAACCCACAGCAAACATCATACTAAATGGACAAAAATTAAAAGCAATCCCCTTAAGATCAGGAACCAGGCAGGGGTGCCCCCTTTCACCACTTTTATTCAACATAGTTCTGGAAGTCCTAGCTGCAGCAATCAGACCAGTAGTTTGCTCACTCTTGGTTCCTGAGGTATTAGAGAGGAGAGCAGATTAAGGCCACGTGGAGGCCAGGAGAAGCAGCCAAGATGGCAGAGTGCTGAGGGAGAAGCCAGTTTGTGCAGAGTTTGTGCTGGAAAAGGAGATGGGAAACAGAGGTGAATAAGTCTGGTGAGCTAGAAACCTTTTGATTCTAGGAAACTCGGACAAGTCAGTAGCTTTGTGAGCACTGAATGAGTGGGTTTTGGAGCCCAGTGTGTGTTTTTGCTTGCCCGCTGGGTGCAAGCTAGAATTAAAGCTGATGGCTCACCAGTTCTTGGCTCCGTTGTTTCATTACCGACTGTTCGAATCCAATGTGAACCAGCACTGGCCAGGAGGCTCTGATGGTGGCCGCAACTACTGGCTTTACATAGGGTATGCCCCTTGTCCCCCTAAACAAGCACTGGAAAATCCGGAGCTTCCATGCGTCGAGTCTGGTAGAGTAGGAATCAAGTCCTGGAGCTCTAAAAGACTTCATGCCTGTATGGCCAGTAGTTGCAGCTGTCATCGTGGTCATTCACATGCACGTTCCCGTTGGATTTGGGCAGACAGTAAAGAAACACTGGAGCCAAAAACTGGTGGGTCAATCCTTTATTCTAGCCTCGCACCAGCCGAAGAGAAAACACACAGGGCTCTAAAACCCTCACACATTCTCTGGTTCCACAACCAGGAGAGAATCTTCTCTAGTTTTTCCTAAAATCAAAGGTCCCCACCAGTCTCAGTCACCTCTGGTTCTCCATCTGCCAACATGTCTTGTACTCTCTCCTCCTTCTTCTCCTTTCCTGCCATCATGGTTTCCTTCTTTTCTTCCCCTTCTCCTTCTCTGCTTTTCAAAACTTTTGGCACAAATACCCATCCTGCAGCCAACATTAGCATAACAATGGCCCTTCCGAAGCAGGAAGGTAATTAGCAATTTCACAGATCACATATCTGGCAGTGCCCAGCACCATTTTTAACAATAAAAGTGAGTAAACTCAACACAAATTTTACAAACTCATTTTTCTGACAATGCCTAATCCCTAACCATACCCACCTCCAGATGTCTCCTTCTTTATAGCCTGCCCCACCAAGGATGGCAGCAAGTGGCAGGGGCTTTAAGACTATGGGAGAGTGTCCCAGTAGAGCCCAAGCTCTACATCGATCAGGCGTCCCTGATTTGACTTCCCCGTGCAGTGGGACACTCCTGCTTATCAGCAGGGCTAGCAGCCTCTTCAAGACTACTTTTGAGGCGGCTATGAGGATGCTACTGTTAAGTGCCAACAGAGGAAAGACATGACTGACACACAAATTAGCTGCAATAATCACACAGGCAATTTATTACTCACAAATCCTTTTGGTATGCCTGGGTACAGCTTAAGGAGGCCCCATTGGCGTGCTCCTCTTGGCTGTCTTTGGTCAGAGCTCAGAGCAATGTGGAGACAGTCCACATCAAAGTTGAAGTCTGGGTAACTACCGCAGCAGGGGCCCTCAGCTTTAGTACCTTTTCTGGCCAAGGCCTTCTAACAGGTGTCAATCTACAGGATTATCACTTCAAACCACCTTTTTGGGAGCTCCTTGCAGGGAATCCCCTCTTATGTTAATCTACTGAAATGTTTACATCAAAAACACTTTTTAAGATGTTCTTATTGTAAGTTAATGTAAATAACACCAAGCTACTTCTTATCTATGTATAACTTCACACACATACTAACTGGGCCCTGTTTGAAAGTCAGAGTCTGTTTATCACAGTACAGAGTTATGGCACTAAGCCACTATATTAATTCCTATCTAAATGGCATAACTTGATTTAATTTTAATAATTATTTTTACTTTTATATATTTTCCACATTTTTATATTTCTACATATTTAATTACTATAACCTTATATTACTACAATAGAAAGGTAGCCTGACCAGGCGCTGGAGCAGTGGATAGAGTGTCGGACTGGCACACAGAGGACCCAGGTTTGAAACCTCAAGGTCACAGGCTTGAATGTGGGCTTATCAGGCCTGAGTGTAGGCATGCTAGCTTAAGTGCAGGATTGCTGGATTGAGTACAGGATCATAGACAGGAACTCATGGTTGCTGGCTTGAAGCCCAAGGTCACTGGCTTGAGCCCAAGGTCGCTAGCTTTAGTAAAGGGTCACTTGTTCTGCTGTAGCCTCCAAAGCACATACAAAATGCAGTCAAAGAACAACTAAAGTGCCACAACGAAGAATGGATGCCTCTCATCTCTCTCCCTTCCTGTCTGCCTGACCCTTTATCTGACTCTCTCTCTCTCTGTCTCTGTCAAAAAAAAAAAAATGACTATGAGAAAGTTAGAGTTCCCAAGGACCACCTTACTGGAAAAGTGAAGCAACACACTGAGGCCTGGGACACAGTGAGGTTGAGCGGATCTGGGGAGGTACATAACTTAAAGACAGTTTTATTCCTTGAGTGGAACCTCAAGACAAGAGTGTCTTATGTCCTCAGTGCATGTAGCATTTCAATTCACATATGCCTAATTGTTTTACCAAAGTTTGTCACAGCACAGGTTGCAGTGAGGTTGGTGACAGCCCTCCACTGTGTCAGGAGAGTTAACGCTCCCATTCCTGCTGAGGCACTTAGAGTGCCCATGCAGGGCAGAAGCCAAAGCTGACGCGACCCTCTGCTGCCTTTCCTAGTGGCCTCTCAGCTCCCTGTGCTCCTGCTGGAGCATGACCTACTTCTACCAGATGTACCTGTTCACAGATAAACATTCACAGGGTTTAGGTCATTGGTGCACAATGACTCTTAAACAGGATTTTAAGAGTAAATAAAATCATAAAGAGCTAGTGTTGCCCTGGCCTGGCTGGCTCAGTGGTAGAGTGTTGGCCCAGCGATAGATGACCCAGGTTCGATTCCAGGTCAGAGCACAAAGGAGAAGTGACCATCTGCTTCTCCACCCCTCCCTCTTCTCTCTCTCTCTTTCTCTCTTCCGCTCCAGCAGCCATGGCTTGGTTTGAGTGAGTTGGCCTCCAGCACTGAGAATGGCTCCATGGCCTTTGCTCAGATGCTAAAATAATGGCTCCATTGCTGAGCATCAGAGTAGCGGCCTCAGATAGGCAGAGCATTGCCCCCTAGTGGGTTTGCCAGGTGGATCCCAGTCCGAGCGCACGTGGGAGTCTGTTTCTTCCTCCCCTTCTCTCACTAAAAATAAAAAAAAAATTAAAAAAAGTTTTAAAAAGAGCCAGTGTCAGCGGCTGAGTTGCAGGCTGTGTTCTGACCTAGACACACAGCACACACACACATATACATACATACACACGTATGTTGCCTATATGTGTGTGTGATTACTTTTATTTTTGGTTTTAATTAACTAAAACCCTGCTGAGTTCAGAACATTGTGATATGGGATAGTTCTTCACAGCATGGTTATAAGGATAAAAATGGAAGAATGTGAATAAAAGTACTTTGTAAGTGTGGTCCAGAGGCCACTTACTTTACCCACGTATATGTCCCTCTGTGTACAGCAGGGCTTAGAGTCTCAGAAACATGTCATTGTAGTTACCATTTTCTTACTAACTCTTGCTTTTCCTCTGTCTCTTGGCAACAAAGGCAGTGACTTTAAGGAAGTTCACCTGGAGAAGAGAAAGGAGTTTGACTGAATATAAAGCATCTTACATTACAAGACATTGGTTACTAAGGTTATATAGGTCAGCCTGACCAGGTGGTGGCGCAGTGGATAGAGTGTCGGACTGGGATGCGGAGGACCCAGGTTTGAAGCCCCGAGGTTGCTGGCTTGAGTGCAGGGTCACTGGCTTGAGCGTGGCATCATAGACATGACCCCGTGGTTGCTGGCTTGAAGCCCAAGGTCACTGGGTCACTGGCTTGAGCAAGGGGTCACTTGCTCTACTGCAGCAAGGCACATATGAAAAAGCAATCAATGAACAACTAAGGAGGCTCAGTGAAGAATTGATGCTTCTCATCTCTCTCCTTTCTTGCCTGTCTATCCCTATCTGTCTCTCTCTCTGTCTCTCTGTCACCAAAAAAAAAAAAAAAAGATTATATAGGTTTTCAGGTGTACAGTTCAGTAATACATCATCTGTATATTGTATGGCATCACCACTCAAGCCAAATCTCCTTTCATCACCATTTATTCCACCTTTTCACCCAGTTCACAAATCCCTTCCCCTCTGACAGTTGACAGTCTGTTCTCTGTATCTATGAATCTGTGAAATGATCTTTTAAGTAAGTCCTTGGGTGTGCAGGCACAAGCTTTCCATTATGCACCCCAGATTGCTCTGGCAATGGGTTAGCTTAGCGTCTGGCTCAGGTCCTTAACCTTATAAAAGACTGTCCTCCAACACCTCTAGAGTTTCTCAGGTGCATTTATCAAAGGTAGCTTAAAGTCACATACTGGCAGAGGACAGAACTACCTGCTACGCATACTCTATCCCTATATGACTATCAAATACAAAATTCATATTCAGCTGCTTTGTCCCATTCACTTGAGAAAACCACTGGCTCAGTTTCCTCCTTAGCACCACGCCAACACACACCACCCTCTCAACCCCATCGCCCAACCAGTGTTTAGCCTGCTTTTGACTCTGCACTCAGCACTTGCTCTACAGGTGTGAGAAAATCAACTGGGATATAACAGAAGAACACCCTTCTAAATGGTTTATATGTAATTTTTGGTTCCACATTTTCTCTCCAGCTTCTCAGCGGAATAAAGTTTTAAAATTACATAATTTTATTTATGAGTTGGTTATGTGAATGTTCCTGTGTAATGTAAGACATATCAAGAAACAAGAATGCATGGATATAATTTATTCTTTGAATACTTGCATACCAGGCTGTGATGTTGAAAGAAAGTAGAGAAAAAGAAAAAATAGTATTAAAGTTGCAGGATGCTTTTGCCCATAAAAAAAATCATTATTCACATTCACCCACCCTTAACCAAATGGAGGGAGGGAAAGTGTATGGGCGGTCAATTTTTGTTAAAATGTAATAAAAATATACTTTGTGAAATATAAACGGATCCCTTTCTAATCCATTCTCAAACTTAAAAACCGTCTCAAATGATCACTTCTCCATTTTAATTTGTACCTAGTTCCCTCCATGCTACCTCCCAGAGACCTGCACCATAAATAGACTGGTATTTACACATAGGATATGAGAGAGGGGATGTTTTCTTCAGTGATTTTCGCCAGTGAACACAATTTGGAAAGAATTTGATGGAGCTTCCCATAGAGACTGTCAAGTGAGGTATGATTACAGATCCCTTTTCACCCAATGACTAATAAAGTAAATAAAAATAGTAAACAGCACAAATAGGTAACAGAAAAAGAAAAATCCATCCATCAGCAGCAAAGAAACCAGGAAAGAAGCATAACTTAATAACATACTTGAAAAAGTGCCGAGAAAGAAAATAGAGAACCCATCTAACTAGCTAAACTGGAGTCTAAAGGTTGTTTCAAACCTGTTAAAACCCTTTTCCTACAGAAGGAAAAGAAGGTTGTCCACAAAGCCATGAGAGTTTTCTAGGTAGCCCTCGATTTGGAGAGGAGCACAATGAGAGGTAAATAGCCTAAGAGAAGTCTTGGGAAACCCCTGGAGAAGGTAAGTCTGTGAGGTGAGGGCCAGTGTAGGATCCAGTGGAGGCTGGAAGAACTTCCAGGAGTCACTCACTTGGTGCTTCTGGATAAGGGAAAATGCAGAGCAGTAAGCAGAAAAACAAAACTATATATAATGTCTCAAATGATGAATAAGGATCTAGAAATTTGAAAGGAGTGTAAGAATAAAGGATACTCGGAAGCAAAAAGCCAGTGGAAACGTGACATTGAAGCCACAGTATAATAAGCCTGCCTTTAACCTGCACACCCATGGTTAAATGAACACTGGCTGAAACCCAAATCCCCTCTAATTCTTCCCCATACTAAATGAAAATGAAAGAATGAAATGGGGACGTGAACAATCAGGGCTGACTCAGGAGGAATTGGAGGCTCTGGGTGCCACAGTGAGTGAAGGGCTCGGCTGAAGTGCGGAGTGTCTATCTCCCTTCATGACCCCACCCAGTGGAGCGAATCCTAATACAAGACAGTTAGCTAAATCTCAGAGTTGAGAAAGTGAAAATCAAATCCACCATCAAATTTACCCTCAGCCCAGCTTCCCCTAAAACATTTCTAGAAAAATAGATGCAATGCCATATTGAGCTATCAAGTTGGCATCCTGGATGGAAAAACAGATCTCACATTAAAAGGCAAAGAAACGAAGGAGATTTTGGCACTATATCAGAGAAAACAGGTCTGGGCAGATACGGCCAAGCTAAACAAAGATGAGAAAGGACAGGACAAATGTGCAATCATCCTACAGAAGAATATATGAAAGAGAGGTAAACAGCATGCAAAAAAGAAAAAAGAGAAAAAGATTTAAAATTCAATGTGGAATAAAATATAACCTAAGAGACAGAAGAAAATCCCCTGTGAATGCTCCTTAAGATAGAACTTAAAATAAATTCAGTGGAACAAGAGCTGAAAGGCAATCTGATAGAACAACAGAAATAGATGTAAAAAGCCATTGTGAAACCAAAGAAAGAAACAGGACTAAAAGCACTCCATTTACTAACTAATGCATAAATTAGAAACTAAAAGAAATATGACAAAATCGCAAATTGAATTACTGACTCAAAGGAAGGGCTATTCATAGTGAATGCAAAGGAAAGAGACAAACACAAAGTAGATACTGAGAACAAAGAAAAGGCAACCTAAACATAACTGTCGCCAAGGCAAAGAACCCAACAAATAGACACAAAAATACTGCAATAGGAGTCTGGCTCAATTTTGTTGTTGCCATCAGATATAAGCAAAAGTTTACTTAGAAATCACAAAGGTAGAAGAAGTGAGCCATAGAAGACGTAAACCAGCTGGCCTGCGTGGGCTCCAGAAACAAGTTACAGAGGCAAGAGGGCCCTTGGAGCTTAGGAGAAAGACAAAGAAAAGCTGACTCCATTTTTGATGTTTGAATACTGACAGCTTTCAGAACCCATCACTCCCTTTCCCCCTCTGCTCTACATTTGGACAAACTGGTAAGGAAGCCCAGGTGCTCTATTCTTTGGCATTGACAAGAGTTCAAACTACATGAGCCCGTGGATGCATGGGGGAATCTTCGTGCGGAGCCCTCTCTCTGAAATCCCATGCCAATTGGCCTTCCCTGCTCTCAAGCCATCTTTGAACCTACTTGGAAGCCTCTCCTACTTGCCCCAGAAAGCTTCACTCTATAAGTAATAAACCTTTTCATACCTTCTAGGTATGTGTAGCATCATAAATCTCAACACCAAACCAAACTTGCGATAGGAAGTAAGCTCACCTCTATGGGATAATTACAACAAATATCTACTAGAAGACCGTTTCCCTATAATGTTGGGAAAACTGAAAAAGCATATTGTTTTCTGGAAGACCCTGATAGAGAATATGATGCTGGGGAAAATTATCAAATTCCAGGACAGAGAAAAAAATGTTCAGGCATCCAGGTGAAAAAGTAAATTACTTACAAGAAGAAAAAAACACCAGCAAGTCTCAAACTTCTCCACTCCAAACTTTTAAGAAAAATACATTATGTTCAGACAAGATGCTATTTAATTATTAAGCAAGAGACAGATATTCTCAAACATAATTGCATTCATGATTTTCATGAGTTCTTTTTGGGAATACTGATAGTTGAGAATAAGCCAACCAAGAAATTAATGAAAATAATTTGTCTGGCTTGTGGTGGCACAGTGGATAAACCTGAAATGTTGAGGTCACCCATTTGAAACCCTGAGTTAGACTAGTCAAGGCACGTACAACAAGCTAGCAATGAACAACTAAAGCAATATGAGTTGATACTTCTCGCTTTCCCCCTCCCATAAATACAATAAACAAAATTTAAAAAAAGAAGAAATGAAAGAAAACAACTCAGGAATGTAGGTTCTATGGTGTTGGGCAGATAAAATATATTATGCTCACTTTGTCAAAGATGGCGCTGCCCACGTGCAAGTCCATTGATATTAACTTGTGTTGGGGGACAGGCTGTGAGCAGGCCAGGTTGTTATAGCCTAAGGCTTAGTTTTAAGAGTAAGCTTTTCCCCACACCCTTGACTGATTGGATGATGTGGGGTGGTGCACTCTCATGAGGAATCCTCCCATTATGTCTCAGATAAGTGACTTTGTATCAGACTTCCTTGTTTGTAGATTGGATTAAAGGTTTGGATTTCTACACTATAAAGTGGGACAGACCGTGAGCTTGCTCTCTCTTGGTTCCTGAGATTAGCATTAGAGAGGAGAGCAGATTAAGGCCACGTGGAGGAGAGGAGAAGCAGCCAAGATGGCGGAGTGCTGAGGAAGAAGCCAGTTTGTGCAGAGTTTGTGTTGGAGAAGGAGATGGGAAACAGGTGAATAAGTCTGGTGAGCTAGAAACCTTTGATTCTAGGAAACTCGGATAAGTCAGTAGCTTTGTGAGAACTGAATGAGTGGGTTTTGGAGCCCAGTATGTGTTTTTGCTTGCCCGCTGGGTGCAAGCTAGAATTAAAGCTGATGGCTCACCAGTTCTTGCCTCCATTGTTTCATTACCAACTGTTTGAATCAAATGCGAACCTGCACTGGCCAGGAAGCTGTGATGGTAGCCTTGGCCACTGGCTTTACATTTGGCATGTAGTGAACATTAAATCCATATACAACTAAGATTTAGTTAAAAATAGGAATTATGTTTATAAAATTAAATGCATATTTGTTTTAATGTTTAAAAACATAAAATAAATTATATTAAGAGAGCTCATTTAAAAATGGACAATGTTGGGCAAATAAGTTTGTAAAATTTGTGCTATTTGAGTTTTTTCACTTTTATTGTTAAAAATGGCACTGGGCAGCCATGTGTGCTTGCCCTCAGAGCAGGGCAGTTGATTGCAGATTGCATTCCTGCTTGGGAAGAGCCATTGTTATGCTAATGTGTGCTGGAGGAGGGCTCTTTGTGAACCTAGGTAGTTTTCTAGGAGTAAGAAGGAGAAGAAGCCAAGGTGGAAGGGAAGGAGAGAGAAGCTAGTTTTCAGAGTAATAAGCCATGTTGGCAGATGAGGAACCAGAAGTGACTGAGTGTAAAGCCAGTAGCCAAGGCCACCATCACAGCTGCCTGGCCAGTGCAGGTTCACATTTGATTTGGACAGTCGGTAATGAAACAACAGAGCCAAGAACTGGTGAGCCATCAGCTTTAATTCTAGCTTACACCCAGCGGGCAAGTAAAAACACACACTGGGCTCCAAAACTCACTCATTCAGTTCTCACAAAGCTACTGACTTATCCGAGTTTCCTAGCATCAAAGGTTTCTAGCTCACCAGACTTATTCACCTCTGTTTCCCATCTCCTTCTCCAACACAAACTCTGCACAAACTGGCTTCTTCCTCAGCACTCCACCATCTTGGCTGCTTCTCCTCTCCTCCACGTGGCCTTAATCTGCTCTCCTCTCTAATGCTAACCTCAGGAAACAAAAGAGAGCAAGCTCCTGGCCTGCCTCACTTTATAGTGTAGAATCAAAACCTTTAATCCAATTATACAAACAAGGAAGTCTCTGATACAAAGTCACTTATCTGAGGCATAATGGGAGGATTCCTCATGAGAGTGCACCACCCTACATCAGAAAGGGTGGGAAAGGTTTAGTCTTAAAACTAAGCCTTGGGCTATAACAACTCTGCCTGCTTACAGCCTGTCCCCCAACACACACTAATATCAACGGACTTCCACATGGGCAGTACCATTTTTAACAAAGTGAGCATAATATATTTTATCTGCCCAACACTGAGACTAATGGGGGTCTTTGATTCTAGGAAAAACCAGATGAGTCAGTGGCTTTGGGAGCCCTGAACAGAAAGGAAAGTGTTTTGCAGCTGGGTGTTTACTCGCTGGCCAGTTGTAAGGCTAGAATAAAGGAATGGCCCACCATTTTTTGGCTCCACTATCTCTTCACTGTCTGCCCAAATCTAATGTGAACCTGCATGTAATTGGTCACAATGGTGGCAGCTATGGGCCATACAGACAAAAATGTCTTAATCTTTCATACTATCTTAAAATAAATACCTCACTTAAAAGGTAGACTATAACTTCTTAATCTGGTTTTTAATTTTTGTAAGGATAACAATTTACAGAACTGTAGTATGAATATGGCTCATAGAGTATGGAAATATTTTGTCCAATTTGACCTACTCAGTGATAACACAGTCAATGTAAATAAAGAGATTTTTATTTTGAAAACAATACTAATGACTTAATGTCTACAGCTTGCTTTATAAGTCATATTGTCACTGATCTTGAAGGCACTTGAGATTGTGACACCCTGCTTTAGAGGAATATTTTAAGGACACACATATATTTGTTCAAGAAACAACTATCAAAAATAAAACAATTTCTTCATTTTTTCCCCTTCTCTTATCCAGTTAATAAAATATTTCCATATATCTATTGATTGTATATATCACATATTGATTGAGATCAGATATATATATTCATATAGAGATTACATATATATATATATATATATTCATATAGAGATTACTGGAATTGGTGGTTTGGCTAATGTTCACAATATTATTTTTGGTTGACAAGATTTTCTATATTTTTTACCTTCTACTTTGTACTTCTCTGTATTGCTTGGGTTTCCAATAATGAGAAATGTATTATTTTTATAAAGTAGCAATGTTGTTATTCAAAATATAATGAAAACAAAGTGAATTGGTTATATGTTCTGGCCTTTTGATATTATGTACTAAAAGAGATTATATATCAATAAAAATACTTCAGGTGATCCAAATATTAACATCATTCTCATGGTAATTTGTAAATAATATTAATTTATAAATCATTATCAAACTTTACTGTTTTTTGTGTTACAGGAAAGAAAAGTACAAAATAAATTATTAATAGTATTGCATTTGAAAATAATGCACTCATTTATCTCTTCACTATAACTATCTTTTATCTAGACAGGGTTTTAAAAGGTTTTCTCTTTATTCTTTGCTTAGATTAATAAATTGACGAGACAGACAAAGTTCCTTTCCTTCAGTATGAGTCGACATAGAATTACTAAAGATAAAGTGGTGTTTCTATCAAGTCAAATAGTCGATGAGGTCCTGATCTATCTCATCCAAGTCACAGGTAAGTATGCAGAGTTGTTTGACTTTTCATCCTGTTTCCTCATTGTTTCAACTGAATGCCAGCCCATTACCAATTCTATGCCTGGAGCTGAGTAGTTTCTCCTTTATGATACACTCTCAAACACAGAAAGGGCATTAGGAAAAAAACTTAATAAAGCTGAATAAAGTATTGATTTTAGATAATAATAATGTATTATTATTGTTTCATTAATTGTAACAAATATGCCATTTAATGTAAAAAGTTAATACTAGGGAAACGAGGGATTATGGAAACTCGTTGTACTATCTTTGCAATTCTTCTAGTTTCTAAAACTGTTCTAAACATGAAGTTTATTAAAAAAAAAACACAACAATTAATGCCTGACCAGGCAGTGGCGCAGTGGATAGAGCGTTAGACTGGGACGCAGAGGACCCAGGTTCAAAGCTCTGAGGTTGCTTGTTTGAGCATGGGCTCGCCAGCTTGAACCCAGGGTGGCTGACTTGAGCAATGGGTCACTCACTCTGCTGTAGCCCCTCAGTCAGGGCACTTATGAATAACTAAGGTGCCACAACAAAGAATTGATGCTTCTCATCTCTCTCCCTTCCTGTCTGTCCCTCTGTCTCTGTCACACACACACACACACACACACACACACACACACACACACACATACACACACACACACACACACCAATTTATTATATGGAATTTTTTAAATGATAAAGGAAATACTGCTGTCAAAATGACACATACAAAACTTAGAAATATCGTCATCTCCTTGTACTCGGAAAATTATAAAACATTGATAAAAGAAATCAAGGAAGATACAAACAAGTGGAAGCATATACCGTGCTCATGGCTAAGAAGAATAAATATCATTAAAATGTCTATATTACCCAAAGCAATTTATAAATTCAATGCAATACCAATTAAAATACCAATGACATACTTCAAAGATATAGAACACATATTCCAAAAATTTATATGGAACCAAAAAAGAACACAAATAGCCTCAGCAATCTTAAAAAGAAAAAATAAATCAAGAGGTATCACTCTTCCAGATATCAAGGTTTACTACAAGGCCATTATACTCAAGACAGCCTGGTACTGGCATAAGAACAGGCACACTTATCAATGGAACAGAACAGAGAACCCAGAAATAAACCCACACCTTTATGGACAACTGATATTTGACAAAGGAGGAAAGAACATACAATGGAGTAAAGACAGCCTCTTTAACAAATGGTGTTGGGAAAATTGGACATCTACCTGCAAAAATATGAAACTAGACCATCAACTTACACCATTCACAAAAACAAACTCAAAATGCATAAAAGACTTAAATGTAAGCCATGAAACCATAAGCATCTTAGAAGAAAACATAGGCAGCAAGCTCTCCGACATCTGTAGCAGCAATATATTTGACGATTTATCTCCACGGGCAAATGAAATAAAAGGCAAGATAAACAAATGGGACTATATCAAACTAAAAAGTTTTTGCACAGCTAAAGACTATAAGAACAAAATAAAAAGACAAACCACACAATGGGAGAACATATTCGACAGCGCATCTGATAAGGGGTTAATAACCAAAATTTATAAAGAACTTATAAAACTCAACACCAGGAAGACAAACAATCCAATCAAAAAATGGGCAAAAGAAATGAATAGAAATTTCTCCACAGAGGACATACAGATGGCCAATAGGCATATGAAAAAATGCTCAACATCACTAATCATTAGAGAAATGCAAATTAAAACCACAATGAGATATCACCTCACACCAGTCAGAATGGCACTCATCAGCAAAACAACACAGAATAAGTGCTGGCGAGGATGTGGAGAAAAGGGAACCCTTCTGCATTGCTGGTGGGAATGCAGACTGGTGCAGCCACTGTGGAAAACAGTATGGAGATTCCTCAAAAAATTAAAAATCGAACTGCCTTTTGACCCAGCTATCCCACTTTTAGGAATATACCCTAAGAACACCATAGCACTGTTCAAAAAGAAGAAATGCACCCCCATGTTAGTGGTAGCATTTTTCACAATAGCGAAGATCTGGAAACAGCCCTCGTGTCCGTCAGAAGACTAGTGGATTAAACAGCATTGGTACATATAAACTATGGAATACTACTCAGCCATAAGAAATGATGGCATCGGATCATTTACAACAAAGTGGATGGACCTTGATAACATTATACAGAGTGAAATAAGTAAATCAGAAAAAAAAGCTGAGAACAGCATGATTTTATACATAGGTGGGACATAAAAGTGAGACTATGAGACATGGACGAGAGTGGTGGTTACGGGGTGGGGGGAGGGAGGGGAGGGTGGGATAGGGAGGAGGGGAGGGACACAGGGAAAACCAGACAGAAGGTGACAGAGGACAATTTGACTTTGGGTGACGGGTATACAACATAATTGAATGATAAGATAACCTGGAGATGTTTTCGTTGTACATATGTACCCTGATTTATTGGTGTCATCCCATTAAAATTAATAAAAAAAAAAAGAAATATCATCATCTCTCTGCTTTCTCATAGCAACACAAATAGATCATGGGGACTATGGATGCTATGCTGTGCCATCCATATCCTTCCTTCAGGAATGAAGAATATAGTCTCCCAGCTGTGGGGCAGGTTGCTGGCTGACAACTCTGAACTATCAGTCTTCTTCAGGAATCGCTTCCTCTGAAGAGCACCACCTAGCCCAAGGTCACAGTCACCTGTCAAGGCAGCCTGTCTCCAATGATTGTTTATGTTAGCTACCAGCTCTCTGAAGAAAAAAAGTCCTAATCTGTAGCATTTGCCAATTTCTATAGTGTAAATGCTCCTACCTTAGCCCATTTCAAGCTACAAATGTTTAATCAATGAATGCACATCTGAGAAGAGTTGCATGCAATTTCTTTTTCCAAGCCGGTAGGAGCCAGGTCCAGCACACCACTGGGTCTTCCTTAAGTCAATTTGGGACTTCAAAGAACTGTTTCAACTCCAGAGCTTCCTGCGAGGCCAGCTGAGTGCTTGGTACAACTACACTGCAGCTTACCCTCTCCTTCTCCCCAATCCTGCTTTCTTCCCACCCTTCTCCAGGTGTTAAACACAAGAGCAATCCTTAACGAACTTCCTGCATGCTAATGTCAGCTCCAATTCTGCTTCCCGTGAGATCTAAGTTGAAACAGGGATTTATTGTTGGACAAACTGATCAAGAAGGTTTTTTTTTCAATTATTGCATGAAGTACTTGAAGACAAGGATGATGGTGATGATGATGGCAGTACTGGTGGTGACGGGAATACAAAGAAAAGGAAAAGTCTGGATAGTCTCCTGAATTTTATTTGAACAAGGGTTCAGAATATTTGTCAAGTGGAAATGAAAAATTTTAAATGCTAACCAACCCAAGGTCGCTGGTTCCAGCAAGGGGTTGCTTGTTCTGCTGAAGGCCCACGGTCAAGGCACATGTGAGAAAGCAATCAATGAACAACTAAGGTGTCGCAACAGCAACAAAAAACTAATGATTGATGCTTCTCACCTCTCTCCGTTCCTGTCTGTCTGTCCCTATCTATCCCTCTCTCTGACTCTCTGTCCCTGTAAATAAATAAATAAATAAATAAATAAAACGCTAACCAAATATTTAACTGAAAAAATATTCTGTTACTATTTAGGAAACCCAGAAGACTTTGCATAACCATGCCTACTTTACCTTAATATTCCCATCAGCATGGAACCCATGATATCTCTCACCTTCACCCAATATGTATTTGTTATCTACTCCGGGCCAGGCTCTGTCCCAGGGGCCTGGTATTTTAATGACAACAGTCTTTCCTATAAGGAACTTGCAAACTAATGTGAGGCCAAGAAAAAAAGTGTTGTGACTGATGTGAGCACGAGCAGGGTGGATGCTCTGAATACATAGTGACCGCCACCATTTATCAGGCTGTGCTTACCGTGTGCCCAGCATTGTTTTAGATGCTTTACATCTCACTTCAATCCTGTGAGCAGTTCCACTTGAACAGATAAGCTAACATGAAAGCTTAAGTAGCTTTCCCACGGTCACTCAGGGAGTGAGTGGTGGGTGGAGCCAGAATTTGAACCCCATGGGCTAACTCAACACTCAGCACTCTTAACTGCTGTCCTGCTGGGAGACCGGATATAACAAGGAGTGCGCAAGTGGGCCCAATAACAAAACAACAAAAGAGACTGGGAAAAATAGTCTGGGAGGAAGGAGGGGAATCAAGGGTTTAGATAGTTTCAAAAAACAGAGCGTGGCCAACAGTCAAATAGAGAGAGGAGGTCATCCAAAATAGACAGATAAAAGTTCTTGGGCTTTAACCACAGTGAGGTCCTTAGGGAGCTTGGTAAAGGAAGTTCTGGAGGTTGAAGGGAGCTGATACCAGACTTCAGTGAGTTCGGAAATGAATAAATAAATGACAGTGAGTATGAAGTATTATTTCTGGAAGCCTGGCTGTTCAGATAAGGGTGAGCAATAGATATCAAGTTAAAGAGAGACTTTTTCTACAATTGGTTTTTCTAGGAAGAGAGATACTTGAGCATGGATACTGCCTGGATGTTGAATTGACCTGTCCAGAGTCTCTACCACTTTTTTTTTTTACAATAGGCCGATTTTTATTTGAGGTAATTCTCTTCTCCCCATTGATGCTGTTCTGGTGGGACTGCTAACTGGGTAAGGGGTGGTTCCCTAACCTATCCTAGGACCACCTGACACTTTCTCTAGGGATTTCAAAACTTGAGTGGTTGATACCAGAAAAACAAAACAAAACATTGGTTGGAGTTGATTCACCCTAACAACAATGAGGAGTGTGGCTGTGGTTATAAAACCTCTGCATGAATGCTCAGGCCTGTCCCTAGGCAATTACAATTACAGAAGCTTTACCTGGCAGGCTCCACTGGGGAAAGCTGCCCTCCCCACACTAGCTTGGTGCATAGCCAGCGCAGTGCAGTCTGGGGTAGTACACTCAAGGACTCAGGACCTCGAGCTCCTGCTCTTAGTATATTTGCACACCTAGTCCCAGTGGCTTCATTCCCTGGTCTTTTAGCTGAGACCTTGAGGTCTTCTTCAGGCCCCTCTGCAGAGGCCTCCTCATCACAGAGAGGAAGAAATCTTGAAGACACCTTTCCCCACGTAGACTCAATACCCCTACCCCTCTTGCCTCCTCCATCTCAGGCTCTATAAAACTGCAGGAGCCTTTAGCTCAGGGCTTCTAGACAGTGAGATGACCCACTTGTCTGTGCTGATCCATTTGACCCTCCTCCAATGCTCGTTTCATGGGGGGAGTTGGCACTTGTCTGGTTTTAGCCCCTTGCTTAAACCAATGCAGTAAATGACTAAAATTCTCTTTCCCTTTGGTTCTTTGCTTTAGTCATCTACTTTGACATCTGACAGCTCAGCTGAGTTCCTGGAAATGGGACCTGGAAAACCATCTGTGATGCAGTGCCACCCAGCTCCACAGAGCTGCTCTGGCACCTGTTCTTCCCAAGGCAGGTTCAACATTTCCTTCAATGTGGTGGCCACAGAGCTGTGTCCAGATAAAAACTTTAGCTGCCATAGCCTGTCTATATTCTGGTTGTGAAAAGCCAACAAAGGGAAATAGTGCAAAGATATAGAAAAGGAAGAGGAGAAATAATGATGAATACAGTGGAGCCCCTGAATAATCGGGGGAAATAGGACCCAGAGGTCATTCCAATTGACTGGCCTTTGACAGGAGGAAAATGTGTTTCTCCAAACCTAGAGTAATGAAGGCAAGAGGAGGCGTGGATAAAGAGTTATAGGAGGATTTGAGGCAGGGGAATAATAAGAATATCAAAATTATCTGTGGTGGATGACCTCCAGTATTTCTAAGAAGAAGAAAACCTTGATGAAAGGATGAAGAGATTGTGAGTTAAAGAGGTTAAATAGGGTGACACCACATTTTAAAATTGGTAAAGCAAGACACCACTGACCAGGGTCTGATGGGGGGTGGGGGGTAGTTCTTGATTAAAAATTTGGTCTATATGGAGCAAAATAAATTTTCATAGAATGCAAAAATAGTATTGTAATATATATTTTTAAATTTCAACATAAGTACAATTTACAAATATAATACATTAAAAATTATATATAGTATTTTATTCTTTGGCATATTTCTCATTTGAGTGAATTTTTTTTAGTAGATTGCTGATGTTGTTTAAAAGGTCATGAAATTTTTCACAAGAATTCGTTAAATTATATTTCACACATAAAATGGCTTTCAAAGTCTCAACACTTAATTGTGATTTTTCTGATGTCCACACTTTATTTACCATAGAAAAAAACATGTTCAGTCTCAGCATTAGTTCCTGGTAAAGACAGCGCGTATTCCACAATTTTTAGTGCATTATTGTATGGAACATGGTTTGTTTCCAAATGCTGAAATATTTCTAACCATTTGTTCTCTATTGTGATTTTTGCTGATGCCCAAGATTTAACCTATTCCTTATCAATCTATTTTTTAAAATAATGATAGCTCATTAAAAATATCATTTTTGTAAATCTTACTATATGGGGAATTTTGAGTGAGTCAGAGGGATCGGGTTACACGGTCCTGAAACCGATGCCAGAGCTGCAGGAGCGGGCAGGAGTAGGCAGGGCAGCGCTGCCAGTGCGCTTGCACATGAGCGGTCGCACACACTCCCCGCCTGAACTTGTCCTTGTGGCGGCTGCGCTCCCCGCGTCCAGTCCCACTGCCGGCTGGAGACCAAGTGGCTTGCACCTCGCAGAGCCTGGAGCCTGGAGCCGCACACTGACGTCCAGGATGCGGGCCTATGGGTAGTTAGGGGACTTGACAGCTGCCGTCCCAGCAGGTACGTCCTGCCCAAAGTTCTTTGTTTTAGGGCCCGCACGGGGCAGCCAGCTCTTGCGGCAGTGCTGGCGCTTCCAGGCCGAGGCAGGGTCTCCCTGCCGAAAATCGTATATTCCCTTCCCATTCTCCCGCCGTTCCCTAGCTTTTTGTGCATTCTTTCCAAAAATCGGGACTCTTTTAAAATGCCATGGGACACGGGACAAATTGTTAAAAATTGGGACTGTTCTTCCAAAAGCGGGACGTCTGGTCACCTTAGGTTAAAGCAAGGGTCCCCAAACTACAGCCCGGGCCGCATGCAACCCCCTGAGGCCATTTATCCGGCCCTGCCGCACTTCCGGAGGGGGCACCTCTTTCATTGGTGGTCAGTGAGAGGAGCACAGGATGCATCTGCACCCATAGTTCCCATTGAAATACTGGTCAGTTTGTTGATTTAAATTTACTTGTTCTTTATTTTAAAATTTATTTTATTTTTATTTTATTCATTTTAGAGAGGAGACACAGAGTGTGTGTGAGAGAGAGAGAGAGAGAGAGAGAGAGAGAAAGAGAGAAAGGGGGGAGGAGCTGGAAGCATCAACTCCCATATGTGCCTTGACCGAACCAGTGCAGGGTTTTGAACTGGTGACCTCAGTGTTCCCAGGTCGACACTTTATCCACTGCGCCACCACAGGTCAGGCACTTGTTCTTTATTTTAAATATTGTATTTGTTCATAGTTTTTTTTATAGTCTGGCCCTACAACGATCTGAGGGACAGTGATCTGGCCCCCTGTGTAAAAAGTTTGGGGACCCCTGGGTTAAAGACTTAAGTAGCTGCTGAGGAGCTGATTGAACTAAAGGAGGCCGGCCACGGGAACAGGTGAGAGTATCAGCCTGTATAACTGGGTATCTTCACTACAGACAACTTGAGAAAGGCAGTGGGAGTCATGCATTTTATCAGAAGTATTTTCTATCCTTTAATTTTGCTAAATGTGTCCTTTGTTTTCATTTATAAATTTTGAAGCAAAAAGGTAAATAATCAAAGTATATTCACCAAATTTTTAAGTCTGTCATAAGTTTGGAAACATTAAATTAAAAAATTGAACTAAACTTTCAGGAGAAATACCTATTTTAATAGTAGTGTCTTACTCTGCATAAAGCTTAAAAGTACATATGAATGGCCAGCAGAGGGAGCCAAAATCATGCATGGACATTTAAAACTAACGAAATGTGAAACTCATCCTCTGAGAATATATACAAAAATCATGCAATCACATAATTTAATGCTACTCTGCCACCAAGTAGTGCATAGAAAATTCCAAAGCTAGAATGAGATTCTGAACCTCAAGTAGTTCAAAGAAGAAACATACCTCCCTTGCTTCTTTCCTCCCTCATTCTCTCTCTCCTCTTCGGGGACTTGTTTGGAGTAACTCCCAAAAGCTAGGTAATTTGTATTCTATTTAAGTGGAAACATTCTATGAGTTGTGTCAACACTTTTTCAGTTCCTGTTGCATTGCGGGAGTCTGTGGGTCCACAGTAGTTTCCAGCTGTGCTGAAAAGAAGTAGGAGGATCTCTAGCTCAGACCTCTTGAATCAGGCCTTAGGAAAGAGAAGGAACATATTTCTTATAAAAGTTTGTTGAAAAGGAATTGGCTACAACCAAATGTAAATATCTCTCCAATTTCTGCATGATACCTGTATTATTAGGGTGTTTTGTTTAAAGAGAAAATCCAACTTTGACTAACTTAAGAGGGGAAAGGAATTTATTGACAGGATACTGGTTTGCATTATTCTTTCAATAGTTTATAACTAAATATATTTGGGGAAAATACTTTATAATTAAAAATAATTTATTTTTTACAACTTATTTTAACAATTTGAAAACTTAGATAACATGGATAATTCCCAGAAAAATATAGCTCTCCAAAATTAATATGAAATAGAAAACAAAGTTTAACTATTTTTTCAAAAGAATATAAAATTAAGATCCTTCCTATAAAAACAAACAAACAAACAAAAAAAGGCGCCTCCAAGACAAATGGCTTCACTGGCAAGTTTCAACAAATATTTTAAAATAATAACAATGTCATCTGAAACAAAATGACAAAGGAAAAAAAATTAAAAAGACAAAGTCCCTAACTTCATTGCCTCACATTACCTTAATAGCAAAGCCCAAGTAACTCCCACTTACAGAAAAATCTTCTTTATAATATTCTACTCAGTAAGTACAGCTAAGACATGACATTGTAAATAAAACAAGTAAGACAACTCTGTAATATGGAGCAAGGAAGGCAGACCATATAGAGACCTCAGACACAAGATGATATAATGGTAAGTGGCCTGGGTTTCTTTCCAATTCATCTCTCTTTTTTCCCCCTTACCCATTGTATTCTAAGGGTCTCATAAAGTATCTGGCAAATAGGAGGTGCTTGATGAATGAAGGAATGAGTGAATGGTTACTAAGTGATGTATTCTTTTAAGGATGCAGGACTTTTGAATGCATTTTTGAAGAAAAATGAACTCAATCCCTGATCACTTTGAATTTATTATATCTCACATAAGCACTGGCCAATTTCAAAAGAACAAAACAAACAAACTACACAAAAGTGAGAGGGGAGACATCTTCTAAAACTATAAACACAAAATAAACTTGTTAGACAAAGACATTGATGATGAGAGAGTAATTTTCCTTCCATAGAGTGATGAAAAATTACTATGGAAAAAGCAGAATTTTAGGAACTATGTGAACATGAAAAATAATACTCAAAATCTAGAATTAAGGCCCTGGGCTGGTTGGCTCAGCAGTAGAGCATCAGCCCACCAGGTGGAAGTCCTGGGTTTGATTCCTGGTCAGGGCACATAGGAGAAGTGCCCATCTGCTTCTCCACCCAACCCCTTCCCCCTTTTCTCTCTCTTCCCCTCTTGCAGCCATGGCTTGAATGGCTCAAGCAAGTTGGCCTGAGCACTGAGGATGGCTCCATGGCCTTGCCTCAGGTGCTAAAATGGCTTGGTTGGAAGCAAGCTCCAAATCGGCAGAGTATGGCTTGCTGGGTGGATCCTCGTCAGGGCACTAGCGGGAGTCTGTTTCTTTGCCTCCCTTCCTCCCACATAATTAAAAATATAAAAATATAAAATTAAAATATAGATTCTGAAAAGAAACAAAGTATGAAAACTGCTTGGCTGGATCAGATATATGGACCACTTTCCTAAATCACCTGAAAACTGTCTTTTGCTATTGTAGACCCCATGGACAGTGAAGGAAAAAAGGGAAAAGTCGAAAAAGAAGAAACAAAAATGATAGATTTTCTTTTTTGACAGAAACACAGAGAGAGAGTCAGAAAGAGGGCCAGATAGGGACAGACAGACAGGAAGGGAGAGAGATGAGAAGCATCAATTCTTTGTTGTGGCACCTTAGTTGTTCATTGGTTGCTTTCTCATATGTGCCTTGACCAGGGGGCTACAGCAGGGCATAACCCCTTGCTCATGCCAGTGATCTTGGGCTCATGCCAGTGACCTTTGGGCTTAAGCCAGCGACCACAGCATCATGTCTATGATCCCATGCTCAAGCCAGCAACCCCTCGCTCAAGCCGGTGAGCCAGTGCTCAAACCAGATGAGCTGGCGCTCAAGCCAGTGACCTCGGGGTTCGAAGCTGGGTCCTCCGAGTCCCAATCCAACACTCTATCCACTGCACCACCACCTGGTTAGGCGATAGATTCTCTTTTCATTATTTTATACAAGAATACAAGCTAACCTAAAGCACTCAACGTTTAAAACATACTAAAAGTCAATAAATACCAGACAATCAAGAAATCCACACATCAAACGGTTCTTGCTTGCAAGACCACTTTGCTGTACAGCAGGGGGTGTTCTTGGTAGTACTATGTGAAAGGCACCCCTGGACATAATAGTCTTCATGGTCAAACACTGAAGCCCTGCTCAAACAAATGCTTAAGTTCCCAAGGAATTACAGAACCATAATCTTGATACCCACCAAATATACAAGTTGGCTTTGTTCAGTTTCCACAAAAGCAAATAAATATATAAAGGAGAGGTTAGGTGATATTCTGTGAGTTAGCATCCCAAGGTTTATACCTGAAATGGATCCAGGATACTGTGGGGGGAGGGAATTAGGTACAATAGGATTGTCTGTACACTGTATGAATATTCTTTAATTCTTACAAATTACACTCAGATAAAGTTATTCTGCAAACTGATGTGATATGGCGCTCCAACTGAAAATCTCTGTTTAAATCAGCATAGGATGACTTGCCTAAATTCTTCTGTGTGTAAGTTTATATTTTAAATGACCTTCTGTGAAATAGCTTTCCTTGCAATTTCTATTCATATTCATTTATACACCCCGTCAGCATTAAAAGATAGTCAAGGAGAAAGAGAAAAATCTTAATACAATGATAATTTCCTTAGTTATTGTAATCAGATAGTATAGCTATATTCCTTGTTAATCTGAATTTACTTCAAATAACTAGAGCTTTGTTCACTTTGTGATAAAATTAGACACTTGTAAAATTGGTTTCTGACAGTTCTCATAATTTTATTTTTGCAATAATCCTTTAGTGCAGAAGGATTTTTTTTTTTAAATGTAGAGAACTGGCATTAGGTCAGGATGAAGTAACCCGATTTCTAAAAAGGCACTTCATTAAATGTCTTACTAGTTTCCATGAAAGCAGTATGAGATGTCTGCTTAGTAACTGTGTAATTTTTTTAACCTTTCTTATTGCTTTACTTAGAAAACTTATTAACATAATTTGCCAACACAGTTTAAACTAGATCCTTTTAAACCAGATTATTGCATCTAATGTTTCAGACTGAATGACCACTCTGCTCTCCTTCTGTAAAGAAACCCAACACACTAATTTAAAAAAATATATATCAACCCCTATGTTCATTGCAGCATTATTTATAATAGCCAAGATTTGAACACAGCCCAAGTGTCCATCAATACATGAGTGGATAAAAAAGCTGTAATATATTTACACAATGGAATACTAGTCGGCCATAGAACAGAAGGAAATCATACCTTTTATGACAGCATAGATGTACCTGGAGAGCATTATGCTAAGTGAAATAAGCCAGTCAGAGAAAGACAAATATCACATAATTTTACTTATATGTGGAATCTAATGAACAAAATGAACTAACAAACAAAATAGAGACAGACTCATAGAGAGCGAGCTGATAACTGTGGAGGGAGGGAGTTGTGGGACTGGTGGGAGGTGTGGAGGGATTGAGCAATAATGAAAAGAGAAAACTCATGGACACAGACAACAGTATAGAGATTGCTGTGGGCGAGGAAGGTGGGGAGAGGGAAAGGAGGGTAAAGGGGGGATAAATGGTATTGGAAGGAGACTTGACTTGGGGTGGTGAACATATACTGATCACAAAAATTAGGGGATATTTCAAAATGAATATGAAGTGATACAATATCCCCTAATTTTTGTGAGCACTGTACAGTACAGTGTATAGACAATGGGGTGTAGAATTGTGTACCTGAAACCTGCATAATTTTGTTAACCAGTGTCACCCCAATAAATCCAATAATAAAGGAAAAAAAAGGCAAAAGCAGAATCCTCATAACAAAGAGTTTTAAAATTATAACTATAATTGTTTAAAAGAAAGAATGAATGACAAGAGACAAAAGGGAAACATACTTTAGTGTAAATTTGACAATTATTTTTTAATATGAAAATTGGACAACTAATGATGAAGCAATGTTTCTCCAACTTACCTGATCCTGAGACTTACATGGAGTGCTTGTTTGAAAATATGGATTTTCAGGTCTCATCTCTGGAGGTGTGATTCCTGAGGTTTGGGAGGGGGCTCAGGAAGGCATATTATTAAAAGCACCTGGGTAAATTTTAAAATTGGGCAAATTTGGGAAATGCTTGGTGTCACAGAGAGAACAATGAAATAGTCTTAGGGCTCAAAGCACCAGGACTGCCAGCTCTTCTGTGTGTCCTTAACAGTCATTTTATCTCATTGGGTCTAAATTCCCTCAGTTGTAAAAACAAAACAAAACAAGACAAAAAGACTGGTTTTAGTCTCTAAACCCTGCGAAGATAGGAAGAAGTTGGGATTTACTCACTGCCCCATCCTCCGTGCCTAGTCTGGTGCCTGGCACAGAACAGCCTCTTTGAATTTGTTGATTAGTTTACTATTCAGAAAACCTGTAAGATTACTTTGAATTTTAAAAATATATAATTGTAAAATAAATAATAAAACAGTTCATTTGGTTAGCCATTTGTAAAATAACATTCTCAAAACAAGACATAAATCAAAAAAGGCCCCCATTCCTTTCTAATGGGTTCAGGGATGTACGTTCTTGGTGAGTATTTCAAAGGATTTGACTTGGGTGATTTGACTTCACATCTTCTTCAGAGTCGCTGTGATGGTTAAAGGTAATGAACTGGAAGCACTTAACACAATGTTTGGTTCAGTAAAAGTGAGTTGAATCTGGAAACTCAGTAAATTGTGTGGAAAACACAGTAAGTTCTCCTGCTACACATACAGTAGTACTGTATTCACAGCATGACTTTCAAGATTTTTGTTACTTTAGTTTCAACACATACTGTCAAATCACAAGCCCAGGATTATCAGAAATCTTTCTTCCCCGGCACATGTAGATTGTCCAGAATTAAGTGCTTTTGAAAATCATTATGGAGGAAAAATAAGCCCTTGAAAAATTTATTTTAAGATTAAATACTCTCAGACCTGGCTGGGTGTTTCAGTGGAAAAAGCATCAACCTGGCATGCCAGGGGTCATGGGTTTGACTTCTGGTAAGGCTTGTAGGAGAAGGAATCAATGAGTACACAACTAAATGGAACTGAGTGAAAGAATGAGTTGATGCTTCTCTCTCTCTTTCTCTTTCCCTCTTCCTCTCTCTCTCAACTCAAATAGAAAAATTAAATATTCTTTTCGCCTGACCTATGGTGGTACAGGGGATAAAGCGATCTGGAACGCTGAGGTTGCCAGTTCAAATACCTGGGTTTGCCTGGTCAAAGCACATACAGGAAGCAACTACTATAATTAGGTGCTTCCTGTTTTGCCCCCCTTTCTCACTCTCCCTCTCTTCCTCTCTCTTCCCCTCTCTCCAAAAATCAATAAATAAAGTCTAAAAAAAACCCCACAAAAAATTAAATATTCTTAATAATTTTTTAAAATATTTATTACATTATCTATGTAAACCTTTCCATACATTATGTATCTACTATAACTTAAAGAAATGGTTCTCTCCTGACCAGGCGGTGGAGCAGTGAATAGAGCGTCGGACTGGGACACAGAGGACCCAGGTTCAAGACCCTGAGGTCGCCAGCTTGAGCGTGGACTCATCTGGTTTGAGCAAAGCTCACCAGCTTGAGCCCAAGGTCGCTGGCTTGAGCAAGGGGTCACTCACTCTGCTGTGGCCCCACGGTCAAGGCACATATGAGAAAGCAATCAATGAACAACTAAGGTGCCACAACGAAGAATTGATGCTTCTCATCTCTCTCCCTTACTGTCTGTCCCTATCTGTCCCTCTCTCTGACTCTACCATCATAATAAAAAATAAAAAAATGGTTCTGAAAGGGTGGTCCCCACACAAGTATGAAAAGGACCAACTTAAGGTAGTTGGAATTAAAAAAAACAAATTTAAGGATGATTGAGTTTAACTTTCTATAAACCTCCTAAAATGTATCAGATTTGAAAAAAACATATCACATCTCTATTCAACTGCATAGTAATATATTTAATTAGCAAACAGATAACAAATACAGTTTTGTATAATAAGTTTTCTTTTAAAAAAATTCTGAAATATTGAGGCTGAAATGAAAAGAAATATAAACCACTGGCTTTTAGGATATACAAGTCTTAACTTCTCTATTTTACAGGTAAAATATAATTTTTTAATAAAATGATTACAAAATTTAATTTTAATATTATTGAAATAATAAACAAAACTGTAAATATATAATGCAAAGTCACAAGATTTGAGTCTCTTTTTAAGTTCAAATAGCAATTGTTACTAAATTCTAAATCTATGAGCCTGACCTAAAGGTAACTAGATATTATAAACTTATGATTTTAATTTAAAAAAATAAGACTCTCAGCTAAAGAATTCTGAAAATCTCAAAATTACACTTTCTCAGCTACCAGCAAAGAGAAACGAGATTTTCAGCTTTAGGGAAGAGTAGAGCTGGGATGGGAGTGTTGATGAGAGAAACCGGGATCCACCCACTATCACACTCTTCAGTTACAAGGGAAGGAATCTGAGGAGACACAGTAAGAATGACTGCCCAATCTAAACTGTTCTACAGCTTTGGAGGATAAGAGACTCTTAAGTATGTTTTCCAATATTTTCCCCTAAGCCCTAGAAATTCACCAAGAGAAAGGGATTGATTTAAACATAAAGAAGAAACAGATCGATTCACATGTAACAGCTCCTAGTCAGGAACATTAAAAGGCAGCATGCTAATGACCTCTCCAGATTCGGTGACAATGGCATCATAAACCCACTTGCGGCTGCAGCGGCACTCAGGCCCACACTTGTTGGAGTTACACTTGGGGCAGGGGTAGAAGCAGCCCAGGCAGTTCTTCTCCAGGCAATCGCACAGATCCGCATCATTACAGATTAGCCTGCCAATTTTGTCATACTTATTCATAACTCTGCAAAGAAAATAAAAAGACAGTAACATGAAAGTGTAATTTTCCTCAAAATTGAGGATAAATTATGCAGCAAACTTCATTAATATGATCCTTTTACTTGGAAGAATAGCACCTTAGAGATTACCCGGCAACATTTCAGAATATTATATGGCAGTTATGTCCTGGAAAATTCAGCCAATACATGAGCAAGTACAGTCAGTACTGTCACTGAGGGTAAAAAATACTTCACTTTTCCAGCATGCTGGGGAATGTAACATTCCATCTAAGCAAATTATGAGGAATAGCTGGCTAAAGATCCCTTCTACAAGTGTCCCAATTTTTCCTTTAAAATATACTGCTTACAAAACTTAGGGGATATTTTATTGCTTCATATGAATCAGTGAGCAGTATATATATTTTATGAGCAGTATATAACCATTCTTGATAAAAAGTTTCCCTAGCAAATCACATTCTTTTTTCTTTCTTGAGAAAAAATGCCCTATAGTGAATACAATTACATTTTTTAATGCTAGGCATTAAAATTTTCTCACCATTTAAAAAGTAAATAAATGAAACAGTTTCTTAGCTAATTGTTATTGTTTCTGTTCCCTTTCTGATTCTGTTTTCACCCAGTGAGGAGGAAGAAAACAGGTGACTAAGATGGGGGATCCACTGTAAGCTTTGAGTGGAGGCAAAATCTCCTGTACCAGAGGAGAGTACCAGAGTCTACACCTTGCTTCAGATTCCAACACTTTTTCTGTCAGCCTCCACAGCAAATCGAGGAGGCAAACGGCTTTCAAAGAACTCCAACACCCTCTCAAAACCAAACTGCTTGAAGCCTTAGAATAACAAAAGTACTCTGTACAGCCTGAATCCATCATTACCAGAAGTCAAAAAAGGCTGTGAAATGATGATCTTCTGCACCCTGGGTCCCAAAGCAGGCATGACACCTCCTCCCTACCTGTTCAGTTAGGTAATGCTGTTCTGTCCTCTTCCCCCTCCTACTAAAGCAGGGAAAGTTGAGGATCGGTTATGTATACCTGCTACCTGATTATCACATGTTAGCAGAGAATGAGGATTTACATATGAAGCCTTTCTTCTATGGAATGGAAGCTTCACCCCCTCCCAAGCCCTCCAGGAAATTCAGGTGTCAACTGAATTTAAAATCTATCATGGGAATGATGGGAGCAGAGCAGGTGGCTCTAAAGACAAGAGATCAGGTTCTGTCCTTTTCCCTTTACCTTAACCCCTAACACTGCCTCATCCTAACTCAGACACAAGATAGATTTTATAGTTTCTTGCCCATCAATGTATCTTTTGCAAAATTCTAAACTATCATACATACAAAAGTATATAAAACATACAAGCACAGATAAAAAATAGAACAAAACAAACTGTGTGGTCACTCCCAGCATAATGATAAGAGTACTGTACCTTCAATGTCCCCTCTATGCCCCATGTATTGCATCCCTCTGCCCAGCCCTCCACAAGGAACTTCACCTTGGTATTATAAAAATCACCTTCTTGTTTTACTTTTAGTCATGACACATGTGGATGCATTCCCAAGTATACTACATTTTTCCTTCTGTAATCTGATTTTTTATTCTGCCTCATTTGAGATTAATCCCTGATAGTGCATGTAGCTGTATTCAAATATTTTTACTTCTACATGTATTCCACTGAATGATTATACAAGTTACTTATCTTTTCCCTTATGGATGGGCATTTGGATTATTACTACTTTATTTTCTTTGCTGTTGCAGTGATGCTACGAAATGTCTTGAACATCTCATATTGTACATGTGTAACAGTTTTTCCCGAAGTATCTCCAGGAGTAAAGATGTTAGATTATAAGCTGTATAGGTAATGCCAAACTGTTTTTACCAGAGTGGTTGTATCATGTTACACTCAATTCATGTCTCATAGTCTCATCAACATTGATATCATCAGAGCAAATTCTTTGCCTCTCTGGGAAGTGGGGCACTTCTTAACTTGTTACTGATGGGGTTCAGTATCCTGAGTATTTATTAGCCTTTTCCTCTATGAAATGCCTGTTCATTGCTTGGTTCATTTTCCTGAGAAAATTTATATTTTTATTGACTTGTAGAATTCTCTATATATTTTGGATACCAACCTTTTAAATTATGAATAACTTCTCCTGTCTTGTGATTTATGTCATTATTTTAAGGATGTCTTTTAATGAGTATAAATTCTCAATTTTAATGTAGTAAAATGTGTGAACCTTTTTCATTATGGCTTTATTAGATTATATTTCTGATGCACTAGCAATCATTTTACTTATGATACCTGAATCTATTCCCATAGTTATATTAGTTCTCCTTCAAATGATACATCTCTCTGGCCCTGGCCAGATAGCACAGCTGATTAGAGCATTGTCCCAATATGCCAAGGTTGCAGGTTTGATCCTTGGTCAGGGCACATATAAGAAACAATGAATACATAAATAAATAAAGAAACAAATCAATGTTTCTTTTTCTTCCTTCCTCTCTCTCTAAAAAGATGTATCTTTTATCTTTTAATCATCTTTTCTGCTAAAGTTGTTACTCTAATCCAAGCGTTTCTGAAGTCTTTTGTAAAAACTGATTTCTAATTTGGAATTATAGCCTATTTCTTAAAGGTGATAACTTCCAGACACATGAAGTGATATTGTACTTTAGAAAACATATTTTTATTTTATTTTTTTCATTTTTATTTATTTTATTTATTTATTTTTACAGGGACAGAGAGAGAGTCAGAGAGAGGGATAGATAGGAACAGACAGACAGGAACAGAGAGAGGTGAGAAGCATCAATCATTAGTTTTTTGTTGCTGTTGCGACACCTTAGTTGTTCATTGATTGCTTTCTCACATGTGCCTTGACCATGGGCCTTCAGCAGACTGAGCAACCCCTTGCTGGAGCCAGAGACCTTGGGTCCAAGTTGGCGAGCTTTTGCTCAAGCCAGAAGGGCCCGCGCTCAAGCTGGCGAGCCTGACCAGGCAGTGGCGCAGTGAATAGAGCATCGGACTGGGATGCAGAAGACCTAGGTTCATTTTTATTTTTAATTTATTGTGTTGGCATGGTTTCAAGGGTCCCACTCAATATAACACCCTCTATTCCCCACCATCATGCACCCCATAACCCATGCAAAGTCTTTTTCCACCGTTTCACCCTTTCCCGGCACCCCCCCACTGACCTCCCTCCTCCTTTTCTCTCTGGGAATTGCTACCCTGTTGTCTTTACCTATGTGCTATGTACGTATAATTTGGCTAATCCCTTCACCTTCTTTGACCCCGTCTTCTCTTCCCCCTTCCCTTTGACAGCTGTCCATCTGTTCCCTGTGACCCTGCCTCTGTGTGTTTTGTTCCTCAATTTGTGTTCATTAGATTCCGCATGTGAGATCATATGATAGAGAAAATGTATTTTTAAATCATAAACAAGAGACAACCTTTAATTACTTTGCTTTGTCAAGGAGAACTCATGCATTTTATTATCCCACTAATAAAATGTAACAAATTATTATCTTACTTGTATTTTACAGAAAAATATTCATTCATCTTTGACATCCGAGCTTTCTTTTTTTGCTCTCGTGTTTCAGGATTAAAGTCTGCTACCTGTGGTCCAGGGTTTTGAAATGCCAAGCATCTTAACTGCCGCTCTATCTGTTGCTATGAAAAAAATAAAATGTATTAGTAGTAAAAACTGGATATTTTTATCTGTTTTATATCATATCAAAATAAAATTTCTGAAACTTTTACCACAATGGCATGAAAGGATAGATACTATTATCTAGAGAAAGAACCAGTTTAAAATGTTTTATTTATTTATTTATTTATTTTACAGGGACAGAGAGAGTCAGAGAGAGGGATAGATAGGGACAGACAGACAGGAACAGAGAGAGGTGAGAAGCATCTATCATTAGTTTTTCGTTGCCGTTGCGACACCATAGTTGTTCATTGATTGCTTTCCCACATGTGCCCTGACCGCGGGCCTTCAGCAGACCAAGCCACCCCTTGCTGGAGCCAGCGACCTTGGGTTTAAGCTGGCAAACTTTTGCTCAAGCCAGGTGGGCCCACGCTCAAGCTGGCAAGCTCGGGGTCTTGAACCTGGGTCTTCCGCATCCCAGTCCGACACTCTATCCACTGCGCCACCACCTGGTCAGGCAAACCAGTTCAATCTGATTAAGTTTCATAAAATGATGTCAATTTCCTCAAGTGAGGTCATTATGAATAAAGAAATTCATAGTTTAAAATTTATATAATAAAAATGTAGAAAACAACCAAGTGGAAACAGAATTCTTTTTGTACCTGCAAAACTGCCAGTTTGCTTCTAAAATGTATTATAGATGAAAGTCAGAATTAGCATTTTGGGGTAGAAAAGGACAAGGGAGTAAGGGCCCTTTATAGCTGGTAGCTGAAAAAGCCCAGGTAAAGTGTGTCAAATCACAGGGAGAGCCTCACACACAGTCTTCCCCTTCAGTACTCTGGGACATTTCAGAACTACTTACTACCCTGTGAATATTGGCTCCATCAGAACTCCAATGCAGAATGTAGCCAACTGAAGTTTATACTATCAGTCAAAGCCAGATATGAAGAAGAAAACCTTGTTAGAGTGTTAATTTCAAAAGTCTCTGTTTGGAGATATTTATAATTCCAAATTAAATAAAGCCTAGGAAGACAAGTAATGAGGATGCTTCAATCAATCCTAACAAATTTTGAAATTTTAAAACTTTTATCTATTGATTTGAGAGAGATAAGGAGAAAGAGAAAGAGAAACATTAATTTATTATTTCACTTACTTATGCATTCACTGGTTGATTGTTGTATGTGCTCGGACCGGGGATCAAATATGCAGCCTTGGCATATCAGGATGACATTCTAAGCAACTGAACTACCTAACCCAGGGCATGAAAAATTATTTTGAACATGTAACACATATGTCATGAGAGAAGGGAATGCTCTTTTCAAGGATTTAAGAAAAAAGTAACCTGAGTGACCCAAAAACATATAGGCAAATATACAGGGGTGGGCATAAGTATGGAAATAATATAGTAATTAATCAAAAGGAGGGATCTGAGATGGTAGCAAAGTAGGTGGATGTTACACTCACCTCCTCCCAGGACTAATATGAAATTACAACTAAAATATAGAGCAATCAACTTGAATAACCAACTGAAGATGAACTGAACAGAAATCTTATAATCAAGGATTTACAGAAGCCACATCGAGACTGGTATATAGAGCAGAGATGTGAAAAGAACTGGCCCTACCCCCACTGATGGTGGCTGATATTCCAGAGGAGTATCTCAGCTGCAAAGGTTCTCCTGGAGGAGTGTGGGGTCTCATCCCCAAGCCAGGTTCCCCAGCCCAGAGCACCAGGGCTGGAAAGATACATCCACATAACACACAGCTGTGAAAATCAGTGGGGATTCTGTCGCAAGGAAGAGAAAAGATTCTGCTAGAGACTCAGATGCCTGCTTAAAGGGCCAACACACAAAATCTCGTTTGCAAACACTCACCCTGGGTTCTTGCAAAGGGAGGGCAAACTGGACTAGAATTGTGTGAGAACATACTGGGGTTTGTAGCTCTGGGGAGAGCTGAAGGGATAGCTTCCGGATCCTTGTACTGAGTCAATCTCTCACACTGCAGCTGTCATCTTTCTTGGGTGCATTCCCTACCAGATGGCATCAGCTTGGGGCAAAGCAAGGGTCCCACCCTCTGGAAGCCCTGCAACCAACCCTATAGAGTTTAAGTCCTGCTGAGGAATCAGCAACCTGGGCGGGGGGTGGGGGGTGAGGTCTGGGCATACTCAGGGGGTGTCGGTGACTGAGTTGTGTGGCTTTGAGGTGGATGGAGCCATTACTCCCACTTTCCCTTAAACCTGACTGGCGCCTCCCCCTCACAAATATTTGCTTGTTCTACTCTCAGAGCTCTTAGCAGCCCTACCCTCCAGATTCCTGGTGGCTCTGCCCTGTGAGATCTGGGCAGAATCTGGGATAAACTGAGATGTGTGGCTCTGGTGTGGGTACCAAGCCCCCCACCATTACCTAAGCCTGACCAGTGACTCCCCCTTACAGGAGTTCCCCTTATCCCATCCTCTGGAATCCAGGTGGCCCCACCCTGCTGGGATTATGCTCCTGGCAGAATCTGGGAAAGAATGAGTTGTGTGGTTCTAGGACAGGGGCCATTTGTACCTCCCGTTCCTGAGCAGTGCACAGCCTTCCTTTCACACAGGCATATCTTGGTTGTTTGGGACTGATAAACTTGGCTGGCCTCAGCTAGACAACTCCCTGAGACCACAACCCACCACAAAGGTGTGCAAGCACATAGCAGGTAGCAACCACATTTACTATACCCTGGGACATTTTCTGAGTGGCCTTAGGACTACCTCAGGTACCAAGTTTGAATCTGTATCAATCTCCTGAACACCCCTCACTCCTACCAGGTGACTCACGAAGAACCTACCTTATGCAACTAGAGTACTGCCACAGGCTCTTTCAGTGACTGATTCTAACAGGCAGCCAGCGGGTGGCAGCAGGTGAAGGCAAATCTCAGGGTGCTTAGGGACTTTTGCTGAAATGCCCCTGGGCCTGTTGCTGGTAAAAGCTGTCACTGGTGCACAGTTTGGTCCTACTTACACACACCCAAGCCCAGCAAAGGAAGCCACAAGTTGTTGATTGCTTTGTAGCTTCAAACAGGTTGCCCAGAGTCAGTCACAGGGAGTATCTGACATCAGCTACACTGGAGTCCTTCCCCAAAGGCCCAGAATCAACACACCCACTAACCAACTTCACAATACATCAGAGCAAGATACAGGTAGCTTCAAAAGTGGCATATCCACAAGCAGAACTCAACCAGCACAAGACCCTATTGCAGTTTCTGCTTCATCACCTGCACAGCAGCTTATAAACTGAGGTATAGGTTGATCCCCACTGTCAGCCAGCCTGAAGGTAGACTCTATGCATGAACAGGCCAACAGAAATCAAGTAAAACAGAAGGGCCCACATAACCCACATAAGGAATATATATTCCTGGTGCACTCCACTTAGGTGATCAAGGGGAATGGACATCCACTACATAAGGCCACCTTAGCAATCCTAGAAGATACAGCAGATGTACCTATACAAAGCAACAAACACCAAGAGAGGCACAAAAAAGGGAATACAAAGGGCAGAAATAAATGAAATAGAGTCTAAAAAATAATGCAAAAGATCAATGAAACCAAGAGTGGTTCTTTAAAAGATAATCAAGATTGACAAACCTGTAAGCAGACTCATCAAGAAAAAGAGAGAGGATCCAAATAAACAAAATCAGAATTAAAATAGGAGAAGTAACAACTGACACAAAAGAAATACAAAGAATAAGAAAATATTAAGAACAAGTATACATCAATAGATTGGACAATCTGGAAAAACTGATAAATGTTTAGAAACATACAATCTCCTGAAACTGAATCAGGAAGAGTCAGAGAAACTGAAAACAAATTACAACTAATGAAATTGAAGCAGTCCTCAAAAAACTCCCAACAAATTGAAGTCTTAGACCAGATAACTTCACAGGTGAATTTTACCAAACATTCAAAGGAGAACTAGCACTTACCCTTCTCAAACTATTCCAAAAAATTCAAGAAGAGGAAAACACTCCCAAGCTTGTTTTACAAGGCCAGCGTTATCCTTATTCCAAAACCAGATCAAGGCACTACAAACACAGAAAATTATATGCTACTATCCCTGATGAATCTAGATGCTAAAATCTTCAACAAAATATTAGCAAGCTGGATTAGCAGTACATTAAAAAGATCTAATACCATGATCAAGTGGAATTTATTCTGGAGATGCATGAAGGATAAAAATTACATGATCATATCAATAGATACAGAAAAAGCATTTAATAATAACCAGCACCCAATTATTATTAAAAATTCTCAGCAAAGTGGGAACTGACCACAATGTAATAAAGGCCATATATGACAAACTGATAGCTAACATCATACTTAATGAGTAAAAACTAAAGCATTTCCTTTAAAATCAGAAGCAAGACAGGTATGGCTGCTACCACATTCTTCCTCAACATAGTACTGGAAATCCGAGCCACAGTAAACAAGAAGAAGAAATAAAAGGCATCCAAATTATAAAGGAAGAAGTAAAAGTGTCATCATTGGCAGATGACATGATAATGTATATAGAGAACCCTAAGGATTCTGCCAAAAAACTACTAGAAATAATAAATGAATTCAGTTAAGTAGCAGGATATACAATTTATAACCAGAAATCAGTCATTTTTATACAGTAATGATGATCAGAAAGAAAAACCAAAAAACAAACCCATTCACAATGCACAAACATAAAAAGAACAGGAATAAATTTAACCAAGGATATAAAAGACCTGTACTCAGAAAACTATAAGGCACTGAATAAATAAATTGAAGAAGATAGATGTCCTGACCTGTATACAGAGAACCCCAACGATTTCACTAAAAATCTAGTAGAACTGATAAGTGAATTCAGTAAAGTGGAAAGATGCAAAATAAATACATAGAAATTAGTTGCATTTTTATACACAAATAATAAAATATCAGAAAAGGTAACTAAGAAAACAATCCCATCTACAATTACATCAAGAAAACTTAAATACTTAGGGATAAATTTAACAAGGACATAAAATAACTGTACTTAAAATATTATAGGATTCTGAAGAAAGAAACTGAAGAAGATACAAATAAGTGGAATCATACACCATGTTGATGGACAAAAAGAGTTAACATCATAAAATGTCCATATACCTAAAGCAATCTATAAGTTCAACATAATTCCTATCAAGATATCCATGTGTATTTCACAGAACTAGAACAAAGATTCCAAAAATTTATATGAAACCAAAAAGGACCCAGAATAGCCACAGCAATTCTGAGAAAGAAAAGCAAAGTTGGAGAAATTATACCACCTGATATCAAACTGTACTACAAAGCCACAGTAATCAAAACAACATGGTACTAGCATAAAAACAGACACATAGAATGGATCAATGGAACAGAATAGATAGGCCAGAAATAAACTCTTGCCTTTATGGTCATTTAATATTTGATGGCTTGAGCACTCCCAAGGCTGCCAGCTAGAGCCTAAAAGTTGCGTGCTAGAAGCCCAAGGTCACTGACTTGAACCCAAGGTTGCTGGCCTGAAGCCCAACCAAGGTTGCTGGCTTGAGCCCAAGGTCACTGGCTTAAACAAGGGGTCACTGCCTCAGCTTAAGTCCCCGATCAAAGCACATATGAGAAGCAATCAAAAATAAATTTGAAAAAGTGAAAGTGAAGCAACTATGAGTTGATGCTTCTCGTCTCTCTCTCTCCTTCTTTCTCTCTTCCTTCCTGTCTCTTTCTTTAAAACAAACAAAACAAATATTTTCTATTAAAAGAAAACATATAAAAAGCTAGAACATGGTCTTGTCAACTTCAGCACAAGCTTGCCAACTGGAGTGAAGGGTTGATGGCTTGAGCACTCCCAAGGCTGCCAGCTAGAGCCTAAAAGTTGCTTGCTAGAAGCCCAAGGTCACTGACTTGAGCCCAAGGTTGCTGGCCTGAAGCCCAGCATGTGGTTGTCCCAGGTTTGATTCCTGGTCAGGGCACACAGGAGAAGCGACCATCTGCTTCTCGACCCTTCCCCTTTTGCTTCTCTCTCTCCCCTTCCTGCAGCCATGGCTTGATTGGAGTGAGCTGGCCCTGAGTACTGAGGATGGCTCCATGGCCTCTGCCTTGGGTGCTAAGAATAGCTTGGTTGCTGAGCAATAGATAGGCAGAGCATCTCCCTGTAGGGGGCTTGCTGTGTGGATCTTGGCCGGGCACTAGTGGGAGTATGTCTCTGCCTCCCCTCCTCTCACATAATAAAAAAAGAAAAGAAAAGATGTTCAAAGTCATTAATCATCAGAGAAATGCCAAATAAAACCATGAAATATCACCTCACATCTGTCAGAATAGCTATTATCAGCAAACAAGTGCTGGTGAGGATGTGGAGAAAAGAAATCCTTAGTGCACTGTTGGTGGGAATGCACACTGGTATATCCATTGGAAAGCAGTATGGAGATACCTTAAAACATTAAAAATGGTACTGCCTTATTATCCAGTGATTCTACTTTTAGAAATATATCTGAAGAAATCCAAAACATAACCTGAGGAACAAGATAAAAACAGAGGAATAAATACATGTAGTAGACTCAGTTGTCAGAGGGAAGGGGGTGTGTGGTGCTGGATGAAATAAAGTGAAGGGATTAAAATATACATACACACATACATATATTGCACCATTATTTACAGTAGCCAAGATTTGTAAGCAGCTCAAGTGCCCATCAGTAAATGAATGAATTAAAAAACTGCAGTACATTTACACAATGAAATACAACTCAGCCATAAAAAAGAAGGAAATCTTACCTTTTGTGACAGCATGGGTGGACATGGAGAGTATCATGTTAAGTGAAATAAGACAGTCAGAGAAAGGCAACATGATTTCACTTATATGTGGAATCTAATGAATGAAATAAACTAACAAACAAAGTAGAAAAAGACTCATAGATACAGAGAACAGATGAATAGCTGTCAGAGGAGAGGGGTTTGGGGGGGCTGGGTGAAAATGGGAAAGGATTAAGCAAAAAAAAAGACAATTCACACAGATACAGACAACAGTATGATTATTAGCAGAGGGAAAGAATGGAACTGGGGTGGAGGGTGGGGGGCGTGTAAAAAAGGAAAAAGGGAGAATAAATTGTCACATAGGAGATTCAACTTGGGGTAGTTAACACACAATACAGATGAAGTATTATAGAACTGTATACCTGAAACCTATATAATTTTATTAAACAATGTTACTACAATAAATTAAATTAAAAATTAAAATGTTCTATGTATGATAAATGAAAAAATAATACAATAATTTATAAATAAGAATGTAAGAATAAACTGTTCCGTGCACTCATAACTGTAAACCTACTTTTGCCCACCTCTTGAATACATGAAATACTTTACCTGGAAACAACAGGGAAACTTTCAGTGTCTGAATTTCAATGTGACAAATTAATAACAGAATCCCAGGCTTTTCTACAGTTTATTTAGCTTAAAAATAGTCTAGTCAGTCCAAAATAATAGAAATATATTATAAGTAATATAAATCTTTAAAATTTCATTTCAGTGTGTATTTATGGAGTTGTACAAACTTAACCTTATAAAACAATTCTGTGTTTAGGTATAGCTGTGAAATGAGTGCATCTTAGTTCCATATGGTATTATTCTCAGTAGCACAGGTAGAACTGAAGAACACAGACAGCATGGTAAACCTATCTGTGTTCTAATCTGGGCTCTGCCACTTGTTAATGGTGTATACCTTTAGCAAGTTCCTATTTCTCTAAGTCTAGCTTCTCCTTTTGTGAAATGGGGTTAACAATAGTATCTTGTGATAAGGATTAAGTAAATTAATATATATAAAATCTTGGGATCATGACTAGCATATAATAGGAAAAAAACCAAGGGTTTGTTAAATAAAAACACTTGACCATATTCTGTAAAATATTCTACTCCAAGGGCACAGTACACTGGGTTAAACACCAGGGGACTGAGAGGCACAGAAGAGAAATGGGAGGTGAGCCCAGTTTAGCAGTGATTACAGTTAAGAGGAGGGAAAGTCCCATCAGTAGGGAGAGGGAGGACAGAAACCTTTCCTGAGGAGTCCCGACTGAGCCCACCCTCCCACCCAAATCAGGGGCTTCTCAGAGATCCCCACGCTGGGAACTCCCCAAATACCATGGAGTCATAATACCCATATGCCATGTCATACCAGTTGCTTTTGTCCGATTTGATAGTTTTTTTGCTCAGGAGAATTTTGAGCTGTGTGTCCCTCTTCAGTGGAATTGTTTTTTTCTGTTTGTTTACTCATTTCTGGTCAATAAAAAAGGGAACAAGAAAAAAGTAAAACACATTACTTTCACAGATCACCAGTAACGTCACTTTCCTGCTCTCTCCCTCCATGTCTTTTGTGCGATCTGAAGAGAAACCAGAGTATATCTCTCCCTCCATCTGGCTTTTAAAATCAGACTTCCATCTGTACTGCCAGTTTCTTTTTTACCACTCACTCTTTTATTCATTGTTTGTTTATTTATTTTGACTTTTAGGCTGTACATATAAGTGAAATCACGTGGTACTTGTTTTTCTGTCTTAAATCCTGCATCTGACTCCCAGGTCCACTTCACAGATGCTCTTCTTTGCTGGTGTTCCACGAGCAAATCAAGTGCATCTTTTACAGTTCTGAGCATTGTGACCTCATCAGAGCAGGCAACATTGGGACCATTCTCTCCTGCATAAACGGACTGTGAACTCTTAGGCCTCTATTTTCCCCCTTAGTACTCCATTTACAAAGGGTAAGACATTAATGTCACATATCCTCAGTCAGTTTGTGAAAATCGTATCCACTTCTATGGTTTTAGTTGTCTCCTCTTCAGAGACCATTCCCCAGGCTGTCCTCCTCACTCAAGTTTTCTGAAAAACTCCCAACACAACTTGTGCTAAATGAAACTCATCAGTTTTCCATAAAACTCAACTGCTAAAATGCCTGTAATTTACTTTGAAATACTTCAGTATATATACAGGGTGCAGTGTGTGTGTGTGTGTGTGTGTGTGTGTGTGTGTGAGAGAGAGAGAGAGAGAGAGAGAGAGAGAGAGAGAGAGAGAGAGAGGAGACACACACACACACACTCAGGTGAAGCTAATACAGGGTGCTAATCACAAATGCACCATCCAGTCTGTTCTGAGATTCTGATAGAAAGGACCTCGCTCCAGAGGTGGCTTCTACAGCCCTGCTGCTTCTCTCTGTCAACTTCTGGTGCTAACTATAGGGTCCTATTTCTACCAAAGAATGGCCTGGATCGTTTGGCACTACCACTCTGCTTGCCAACTGGAAACTCCATTTCTATCAATACACCTTCATTCTCCCTTTGTAGGGTCTCTAGACATTGACTGCTCACTTCTTTGTTTCCCCCTCTCGAATTAATTCCTAACATTATATTCCTAATATTGATTATTCCTTTCCACTCTCTTTCAGTTGTTACCTACCTTGAAGATAGTAGCACTAGTAATAGTACCTTACGCTTGACCAAGACAGCCTGACTAAGCTCCCATCCGCCTGACTAAACTTCAGACAGGCTCTTTCCTGACAGTAGGCTCCTGACCTTTCCCTTCTTAGAGCACTTCCTTCAGAATATTTTTACTTACTTACTTAAGAATAATTGTAAATTCTTTTTCTTCCCCGTTGAGATGTAAACCATAGTACAGACTCTCATACTTTTACAACCCAGCAGTGTCTTTCTCAAGGATGAGAAGTCATGGTTAGAAATGTAATCAGCTCAAAAAAGTGTCCCTATTTGCCAGTCTCTGTGGGAAGGTAGAAACCTAACTTGCTAAATGGTGGAAACCAATTAGTAAACACAGAGGGCCAAATTACAGAGATGAACACTTGCAAACTCAGGAATAAGTCAATGTGCTGTATTACATGTCCCAGTGATCTGATCCCTCTCTCCCTAAAGTACTCCCATTTAAGTGAAGTTGAGTTCAGACTGAGCTCTTGTTTCTCTCCCCTGTTACAACAATCTTGAATTAAAGTCTTCACTGCCTGTTTAACTTTGTCCAGTGCAATTTTTTGCTTTGACATCCTCACATACAATTTCTCATTTGATTAGACCAACATTCATGTGGAGTATTTCCCAACTTGTCTGAAGAGAAAATTACATAGAGCTGTTTTAAAAATGATAAATCCCAGAACTACTGGGGTTATAATTTGCAGAACAGAATCTTGGTTACCTGCATAATTAATAAGCTCTCCTGGTGAATCCTATTCTTAGGCAGTTATGGAAGACATCAGGATAGGAAAAACAGCTATCAATTTCTCCATCACTTACCTTCTGATTCTAATACTATTGTCCATATTTTCTTCCCACACCCAATTCAACTAAAACACGTGGTCATGATGATATTCCTGTAGCAGAAATTTCTTCATCTTATTCCTACTAAAAGATTTAACTGACTGTTTCTACCAATAAAGTTCCACATCCCTGGCATATCAGTGAAGATCCATCACAAATATCTCCAATCTGCCTGCCTAGGCTCATGCTCCCTCATATTTTCACTTGGACCAAAGCTACCTGACCTCTCAACTTCCATTAACATACCTCCCACCTCTTACCTAACTGAGCCTCCCCTCTTTGAACTCTGCTTTCTCTCTGCTCCAAGAAGTCTCCTCATCACTCTAGAATTCTGTAAAGTCAGTAGCCGGGGCCACTATCACAGCCGCCTGACCCACGCAGGTTCGCATTAGATTCGAACAGTCGGTAATGAAACACAGGAGCCAAAAACTGGTGAGCCATCAGCTTTAATTCTAGCTTGCGCCCAGCGGGCAAGCAAAAACACACACTGGGCTCCTGTAAAGCCTGTGGCCGAGGCCACTAGCACAGCAGCCTGACCCACGCAGGTTCACATTAGATTCGAACAGATCGTAATGAAACACAGGAGCCAAAAACTGGTGAGCCATCCGCTTTAATTCTAGCTTGCACCTGGCGGGCAAGCAAAAACACACACTGGGCTCCAAAACCCACACAGGGCTCCAAAACCCACACATTCAGTGCTCACAAAGCTACTGACTTATCCGAGTTTCCTAGAATCAAAGGTTTCTAGCTCACCAGACTTATTCACCTCTGTTTCCCATCTCCTCCTGCACGAACTCTTAACAAACTGGCTTCTTCCTCAGCACTCTGCATCTTGGCTACTTCTCCTCCACATGGCCTTAATCTGCTCTGCTCTCTAATACTAACCTCAGGAACTCAGGAACCAAGAGAGAGAGCAAGCTCCCGGGCTGCCCCAGTTTATAGCATAGAAAATCCAAACCTTTAATCCAATTATACATAAAGAAAGTCTCTGATACAAAGCCACCCATCTGAGGCATAATGGGATTCCTCAGGAGAGTGCACCACCCTACATCATCCAATCAGTCAAGGGTGTGGGGAAGAGTTTACTCTTAAACTAAGCCTTAGGCTATAATGACCCGGCCTGCCCACAGCCTGTTCCAGAACACACATTAATATCAACGAACTTCCATGTGGGCAGCGCCATCTTTAACAAAGTGAGCATAATATATTTTATCTGCCCAACAAATTCCAAGATCCTTTTCCCTCTTGGACTCTTGTTTATATAGCTTCCTCAAGAAAATTCCCCCCAAAGAGGCCCTAAGACCTCTAGCTTCTTCATGTAACAAATTTTCCTGCTTCTGGGAATATATATGACCTTATGATTATCTTTGCAACCAAGAACTTTTCCTGAAAAGGCTTCCAGTTAATTGCAATGGGAGAAATGAATATTTTATGCAAATCCTCTCCCTGAGATGCCTTTGTTAAGTCCTTTGAAGAATGTAGGTCTCCACAAATAGAAAAGAGGAAAATCTTGCTCCTTTGTATTTCAAATAAAGCAAAAAAAAAGAAAGAAAGAAAGAAAGAAATTATAATAGAACCTCACCAGGGACTGAAATTGTAATTGGATTTTGTTACAAGCCCAAAATATCTGTACCAGGAAAAGTAATAAAAAGGTTCAGAATTCCCCTTTTTCCCAGCTTGGTATTCCGAAGGCAGGGGTTCTTAACCAGAGAGTGAATGTAGTGGCCCTTGAACTTGGATAAGAATACACATTTAGCTCTGGCCTGATAAGCTTGGTCGGTTAGAGCATTTTGCAATACTCAAAGGTTGCAAGTTTGATCCCTGATCAGGCACATACAGGAACAGATTGATGTTTCTGTCCCTCCCTCTCTCTCTCAAATTAATAAATAATTTTTAAAAATACATATTTATTTTCACTAACCTCTAACTGAATGTTCGGCAGATAAAATATAATATGCTCACTTTGTTAAAGATGGTGCTGCCCACATGGAAGCCTGTCACCCAGGTAATATTATTTGCCCTTATGCTTATGATGGCTGTGGGGGAAAAGTTGTAATGTAAGCAGGCCGGGTCATTATAGCTTAAGGCTTTGTTTTAGGAGTAAGCTCTTCTCCACACCCTTGACTGATTGGATGATGTAGGGTGGTGATGTAGGGAGAAATCCCATTATGCCTCAGATGGGTGACTTTGTATCAGAGACTTCCTTGTTTGTATAATTGGATTAAAGGTTTTGAGTCTGCTATAAAGTGGAAGAGAACAGTAGCTTGATCTCTCTCTCTCTCTCTTGGTTCCTGAGGTATTAGAGAGTAGAGCAGATTAAGGCCATGTGGAGGAGAAGCAGCCAAGATGGCAGAGTTTGTGCAGGAGGAGATGGGAAACAGAGGTGAATAAGTCTGGTGAGCTAGAAACCTTTGATTCTAGGAAAGTCCCAGCCGGCTCCCTCCCAGCCGACTCAGCTGTTTTCACAGTCATAGAAACTTCTCAACAACCTCTAACAAAATCTACATTGCCATTGTCCATAAGAATTAAAAGTAAATTTGATCTAAGCCTTTGAGAGTGTTTTTAGATAAACATTGTTAATGTTTGATATGCAACTTTATTTACAACACGTACATTTTCCTAAAGGCATTTTTATTGCTGTATATCCCAACACACACACACAGAAACATACATGTGCATCCATACACTTCTGTGGCCCAGTATAAAATAATGTAAAAACAAATATCGCATTTTAAAAATAATTGGAAAGGGCACTCAGCAGAGCATTTGACAAGCTGTGGAACACAATGCAACCATGCACAATGCTAGCTGTTTTTGCAAACACCGGGAATTCTGCAATCTGGCATTGTTCTGAATCCAAACAACCTGAAGGGCCCATTTGAGCTAGTTACAATCAGTATCCACAAAGCCTCTCTGCTCACACTTCCTTTATAATCTGGATCTCTTGAATTACACACTTAAATTCTTCCTTGCAATTTTAAGGATCATAAAAACCAGAACCCTGTCTGTTTACTCTGTCCCATCAATGGAAAGCAGAGAAAGAAGAGAGCTCTTTTATGAGACGAGAAGATGGGTCATTTCCTGCATTATCCTGATAAATACAGTTAGCATTATCTTGATAAAAATACTTCACACCCACTTAATCTAAATTTCAACTGCGGAGGTTCATTTTCAGATCCCTAAGGCCCTTTTATGGTCTTCTTTTTTTTCACTTTCATTTTTATTTCAGTCCACACTGGAACAAAAGAACACCAATTTTCTTCCGTTCTTAACTACAACACATTAATATGGCAATATATTGTCAGATTTAACATTCGACAGCTTGCTTTTGCCTCTTCTTTCTCTACAAGCCTCAGAGAAAATCAAGTTTAAATGCATCACTGAAAAAGAAGTGCCTTTCTAAGGATGACCTTCCGCTGTCCTATGACTCCCTGCTTCTTAATGAGGGTTGCCTTGTCAAGTGGAAGCAGTAGGTGGTTAAGAGAAAGTCCACATACCTTTAAGTTTGATGAAAAAGAAGGAAAGATTACTGCCCAAAAGAGAAACTGTACTGGTGTGTTTCCTTTGTTTTGCTGAGAAACCATAGAACCCTCTGGGGAACAAATCATAGGCCCCTAAGGTGTTTCCATAATTTAACACTTTAATGATGTTGGCGAAGAGGAAGGAAGGTAGAAATACAGAGGGGTTTGGTGGTGAGGGGGGAGGAGTATAGATGTAAACATCATTAACTCTCTCTCCAGCACAAGTCTATTCTAAAATTATATGAAATCAGGAAATGATCATTCATCTGCTCACTCATATTCCATTTGCAAAAAAAATAATAAATGTAGAGTTTAAGTTTTGACTGTTCTGCTAAGTCTTACAACACAACTTCAAATGTTCAGCTAATATCAACACCAAACTGATCCCTGGCTATTTTTATAATTCAATGTAAATAAAATATATGTGTATGTGTATGTGTGTGTGTGTGTGTGTATATATATACATATATATATGTATATATATACATACATATATAAGATACATATACATATACAAGATATATATATACATATACAAGATATATATATATCGGCAAGTTGCTTCAATAAATGTATTCAAGCTAAAACCCATTTAAGAAAAAACTGTTGTCCCAAGAGAGAATGGAACCATATTCATAAGTTGTGTCTGACATATTAATCTCTAAAATGCAACTCTCTAACCATTGCCCTGACCCACTAGGACTCAGATATTGTGCTATGAACCATTAAAACCACTCTACTGCAGGTTAATATCCATCCCATTCATTTGTGAATTATAGGGTAAAACTGCCATTTCATTCCTCATTACTTTTGCTGCAAAGAACAAGGAAAGGAAACAAGAAGAAAAGAGCTTGCAACCCATCTGGCAATGATGTGAAACCTTAAGGCAGATTAAAATTAAGTACATTTGACCTGAATTTTATATCCATTAAGCAACTACTATATTCTTGAGATTACACAGTACATTTTGCTTACCAAAATTTGCCATTTTGCTATTTAAGGATTGCCAATTCCATCTTGCTATTAAGGACTGATAAACCTCAAAGCAGGTAAAAATCTTACCAGAATTTCCACAGTAAATCAAGCCTTACAAAAATACATTCCTTGGCCAACATCTGGCTTTGTTCTTATGCAATCAACAGAAGAAGGTACTCTCCACTGATCTATCCACACAAGAAGTTACAGAAAGAACAAACACATCAAGGGTCAGATGCAAAGCAGTAATCTTCTTAAAAACTGGATGGGGAAAGATCTTCTAAAGGATAAGGATTGTGACCAACCAAGAAAAGTCCCAAGTGAAAACGTAAAAAAAAAAATTAAAGTGCTGAGAAATAACAGTAAACTAGAAAATAGATAGTACTTCCTCTTAATCTCTCAATTAAAAAATATCATATAAAATAATTATCCTATATTATTTGTAAATTTCTCAAGGAAAATCTAATAGCTTTTGAAATTAATGGTGTTTAACTGACAAATCTTCAGAAGAACTTTACATCATGTTTTTTAAAAGATAGTAATTTAATCTTAAAAGATGAAAAAGTATTTTCAAAGTTAGTAATACCTTGCACACTTTTAACATCACTTTTATGAAGAAAATGTATTTATTTCTCTTCAGATGTTCTCAGGTTTTCTAGTGAATATGTTGAATATAATTCAGAATTGGTTGTTTTTTCAAATGAAGGATTCTCATACTAAACCACCCTGCAGTCTACCTATTAATTTCTGGAGAGTAAAAAATTTATGTTTATGAGTTGAATTAACTTATTTTATCAATTTGTAGCTATCTAGATATAAATTTGTAGTATATACTATGCTTAAAAGTAACACAACTCATAAGCTTATTTATTGTAGTATTATTTATAATTGCAAAGTACTGCAATACCCATACATAAGGGAGTGGTTGAATAAATTGGTACATTCACATATACCATAAACATGGAGTATTAGAGCAGCTGTGAAAATAGAATAAGAAACTACTCTATGAAATGATATAGAGTGATTTCCAGGATATATTATTAAATAAAAATATCAGGTACTGTTACACTGTGAAACTGTGAGAGCTGTACTTTTGAAAAGGCAGACTTCCTAGTGGGAATTACCGTGGAGGTCCAGAGTGAATGGAGCTGGTAACTTGAGCCAGGACCAGTGGCTCCAGCACTGGAGGTGTTCAAGCATATCTATCACCAGGACTCTGAATCATTCACTCAGCAAGTTTTGATTAAATACCTCTTATTGGCCGGGCACTGTGTTAAAGATTAAAAGATAAATAAGACAGGGTTTCTTTCTTTAAAGAACTCACAAATCTAGTAGAAAAAGATACGTAATCAATCAAATACAAGATGTGTATCACAAATTCTCAGAACACTGCCAGCGCCAGTAGTAAATGGGGAGGGAATGGTGGATTTCCCTGGGAAAGAGGTATTGAGAAAGTCCCCCAAGAAAAGGTGCCGAGTGAGCTAATCTCAAGAAATGAACAGAGAAATATAGGTGAAGGGAGTGGGGAAAGCATTCTAGGTAAGTGGAGCAGCTCTGAGCAGGAGTTTTATGTAAGCGAAGTCTACATACAGAGTGAACCAAAAGTAGGTTTACAGTGGTTTGTATAAAAACAATACAATAATAAATAAATACGAGAACAAACTGTTTCCCATACTCACAACAATAAACCTACTTTTGCCCCACCCTGTATTTCAGAAGGATCTATTTGGGGTGGGATGGGTTTGTCCGGGCTATGATAAGGCTGAACCTCAAGTGTACTGGCAATAGCATCATTGTGTTTATACAGAGTCTAATAAATGTTATTCTCATTGACAAAATGGAGTGTCTCGCAGGCTAATGAAATATGATAAGGGAGAGGACAGTAAACAGAATTATGCAATTTCAGATCCTCCAGCAGCTTTATTTTTGAAAACCATTAAGACGGTTTTACAGAACTTCTAACCTGAACAGAGATCAGTATATGTGTATATAATGTATAGGTGAACTGTTTTACTATTAGTACTATTATATTTACTATATTTTATTAATACCTAATATTACTATTAGCATAATTATTATACTAGTATTGCTGTACTAATTTCATTTATAATGTCATAGTACACTTATTACTACATGGACTATTTTCCATTCTCAGAACACATTCTGTATTTGCTGTGCCTATGTTTCAGGAATGCCTTCCCATAATGCCTTAAAATATTTATAGCCACTGAGTAACAAAAGCTTTAAAATAGGCATCTTTGATCCAGCAACTCCTCTTTGGGGAATTTCTTCTAAGAAAAGATAAAACTCTTGGCAGAAATGTATCATCTTATATTAATTGCTAGATTACTGAGTTGCTAGGTTGGGAGAGTAAAATTTTAACACCTTAATTATAAAACAAAATTATAAAATACAATACAGCCATTAAAAAGATATTGTGTAAAATGTCTTGTAGAGAGAAAGAAACACACACACACTTAATTGTTAAGAAAACAGATTCTAAATAATCTAGAGTGTATTTTTTCTTCTTGGGACAGTTTTGCTAAATTACATTTTTCTAGTACCTTAACCATTTCTTCCAAGTTTTCAAACTTATTAATATAAATCTGTCCATAATATCATCAAGTGTTTTTTTTATAGATGCAGCATTCAGAATTACGTCTCTTATTTTATTCCTAACACTGTGCCTTCTCTCTCAGATTTCTCACCTTGGTAAAAAGGAAAAGGAAAAAGAAGTAGATTTTCTTCCTTCCTTATTTCTGATGTTTTGGTTTTCTATTTCATGCCCTTATATTTTGGGTATTTGTTAATGTTATTAACATATTAGTTTTCAGTCCTCTCTCCCGCAATATAAGCATTTGTGGGTATAAATATCATTTGGTCTGTTTCTGCCAGCTCAGTTTACTTTTTTATCTTCTCTTTTTAATTTTTAAATTATTTTTTAAACAAATAAATATTTTTATCTCATAAAAAAAAATCAAAGTCTGACTTGTGGGTAATACAGTGGATAGAGCATTGACCTGAGCTCCCAGGTTTGACCCTGAAGTCACCGTCTTGAGCCCAGGATCATCTGGCTTGAGTGCAGGCTGACCAGGTTGGGCACGGGGTTGCCAGCTTGAGATGGGATCATCAACATGATCCTGTGTTTGCTGGCTTGAAGTCCAAGGTGGCTGGCTTGAGCAAGGGGTCACTGGCTTGGTGGAACCCCCCAGTCAAGGCACATATAAGAAGCAATCAACAAACAACTAAAGTGATGCAACTACCAGTTGATGCTTCTCACCTCTCCCCCTTCCTGGCCCTTTCTCTCTCTCTCACAAAAAAATAAAAAAAGATAAAGGAGCTTGAGGCAAATAATATTGTTAAAAATAACCAAATGTAATATAGGTAAGTAGAGATTTTCAATTTCTTGGTCTCTCTTCTCCTTTCGGTATGCCCTTGACGCAAATGTTGGTAGGTTTTAAGTTGCCCCAGGAAGTTCCTTATACTATCCTCACATTTTTGGATTCTTTTTTCCTTTTGCTGTTCTGACTGGGGGTCTTTTGCTTCCTTATACTCGAGAAAGCTGATCTGATTCTTGGTTTCATCTACTCTACTGTTGATTTCCTATAAATTATTCTGCATTTTAGTTAGCGTAGTCTTCATTTTTGTCTGGTTCTTTTTGTGCTGTTGAGGTTCTCACTAGGCTCACTGAGCATCCTTATAGCCAGTGTTTTGAACTCTGCATCTAGTTGATTGCTTGTCTCCATTTTATTTAACTCTGTTTCTGGAATAGGTTCTGTTCTGTCATTTGGGACATGTTTCTTTGTCTCCTCACTCTGGCAGCCTGCCTGTGTTTGTCTCTATGTATTAGGTAGAGTTGCTGCGTCTCCCAGGCTTGGTAGTGGGTGTTCTGTAGGATCTAGTGACACAACATCTCAGATCACCAAAGCTGGGAACTTGAGCTCTGCCCCCCAGGCCAATCATGTGTAAGGACTAGCCGTGACCACTGACCACTGACCTCTGAGGAGGATTAGCTGTGCAAGGGCCCAGCTCACAAAGCAGGACTTATTCAGCAGGGCTCTAGTGCCTGCTAAGTCTGCCCCTTGAGTGTGTCACTTGTGGAGGTGGTTGGCTGAAGCTGACGACTGGTTGCACTGGCTCTGGGGCCTCCTCAGGAAGAGCAGGCCAAGTCGGCCACGACCTATGTTCTGTCTGGGGCCATACTATGTGAGCGACACAGTGATCTGCAGGTGACTGCTACTTGTGGTGGGCTTGGAAGTGCCCAGGAGAGGCCAAGCTGTGAACCAAGGCCGGCTGCTGCTAGTGCTGGGGATAAGACCACTTAGCAAGACGTACAGGGCTCACTGAGGTCATGTGCTGCTTGATTGAGAGATTTTAGGAAAATCTGAAGCATGAGCCAAGACAGACCATTCCTATGGAGAAGCCGCTGGAAACAGCCTGGGTGGCGAGAAAGCTGGGTGGATTGGAGCCTCTGGGAATCACCTAGGCAGCGCAAACAGTGTGAGCCAGGTTGATGGAGTCTCAGAAACATTACCCTCCTGCCTGCTCTGTTGGGGGAGGGCTTATCAAAAGACCAACGGTCTTTGCCAGCACCTCTGTCTGAAAGTTATCCCCTCCCCAGCTGTTGTCCTAATGCCAGAAATTCAGTTCATCCCCATATGTCTCTGGCACCCTTCAAGCTGTTGCCCCAGTGCTGGAGCACCTAAGTATATAAAACAAATCTTGCTGGACGTAAAGAGAAAGATCGACTGTAATACAGTCATAGTAGGAAATTTTAGCACCTCACTGACATTAATGGGTATATCTTCCAGACAGAAAAATCAACAAGGACACAGTGGCCTTCAATGATACAGGAGATCAGATGGATTTAATTGATCTGTTCTGAGTATTTCACCCCAAAACAGCAGAATATACATTCTTTTTGAGTGGATATAGAACATTTTCTAGCATATACCACATGTGAGGATACAAAAAAAGTCTCAATAAGTTTAAGAAGACTGAAATCATATCAAGCATCTTCTCTAACCATAATGGTAAGAAACTAGAAATCAAGGGGGATTCCAAGATGGTGACAGAGTAGGTGGATGTTTCAACTGCTGCCTCCCAGGAGCAAACTGGAGTCAAAACAAAACTTAAGAACAACCATCCTGAAAAATCAACTAGGACTAAATGAATAGGAGTCTATAACCAAGGATTCACAGAAGAAGCCACACTGAGATTGGGAGGAAGGACAAAGACGCAAAAAGGGGCTGCCCCACTCACAGGAGCAAGCAGTGGCTGAGGGTCTGGAGGGACGCTCAGTTGTCGGGAGGTTTGCCCTGAGAGGTGAAGGTTCTAAGCTTCAGTCCAGGAGCCCTAGCCTAGAGCATCAGAGCTTAGAAGAGGTGTTCACATGGCATTTGGTGGTGAAAAGAGGTGAGGTTTCTGTCTGCAAGAAAGAGATGGAAAATCTCAGAGATGCAAAAACCCTCTTAAAGAGCCGATGCAGAAAAATTTCATTCACAGCCACTTACCCAGGGCTCTGGTGAAGAAAGGGCTGAGAGGACTAGGGTTGCGTGAGGAGAGAGTGAAACTGGTGGCCTGGGAAGAGATGTGGTGGGGGACAGCCACCAGAACCCCCGTGCTGAGTCATCTTCAATATGGCAGTCGCCATCTTTCTCATCTTCCTTTGGTGGAGCAATCTTCTCCACATAGCCACAGCCTGGGGGAAAGCAACTGCCCACCCTCGGGAACCTCTCCTGCCCCAATCTGTGGTGAGGGCACCCGGCTGAGAAGCAGCCTTGGCCAGGAAGTAGGGGATGTGAAGTGACTCCGTTTTCTGGCACTAAGGCCAGAGCATTTTCCACACTCTCCTGAGACTATGACTGGTGCTTCTGCCTCACAGGAGACTCAGTAGAAACTGTTCGGACTGCGGGCAGACCACATCACTGGGTTTCAGAGAACACACCTAACAAACTGCTAGTGGTCCTTCCCTACTGAGGTCTGTGAAAAAATTCAAAACAAACTGACACCTAGGACCCTGAGATGGGAGCCACACCCACCAATGTTCCTAATCCCTGAATTGCCCCAGGTTCTAAACTCTACCAGAGGTGTTTTCAGTGGCCAAGCCCAACAAGCAGCCAGAAAACAGAGGCAGCAAGGAACCTTGGGTCTTTTGCTGACTTGCCCCCAGGCCTGAGGCTGGTAAAAGCCAACCTAGGTGTGCAGCTTGGTCCTTCCATGTGCACCTGAGCCCAGCAGAGGCAGCCACAAACTCTGGTTTGCTTATAGCTCCAAAAACATTGTTGAAGTAACATCACAGAAATACAAAAAAATTTTAAGAAAATACTATGAAGACCTACATGCCAAAAAATGGGACAACCTGGTTGAAATGGATAAATTCCCAGAAACATACAATCTTTCAAAATTGAATCTGGAATAATCAGAAAACCTGAGCAGACCAATTATAACAAATGAAATTGAAACAGTTTTTAAAAAACTCCTAAGAAACAAATGTCTTGGACAGAATGGCTTCACAGGTAACTTAGGAAACATTCAAAGAACTAACATTTATCCTTCTCAAGCTATTCCAAAAAATTCAAGAGGAAGGTTTACTTTCAAGCTCACTTTACAGGGTAAGCATTAGCTTAATCCCAAAACCAGGTAAAGACACTACAAATAAAGAAACCTATAGGCCAATATCCCTAATGAGTATAGATGCTAAAATTCTCAACAAAATATTAGCAAACCAGATCCAGCAATACATTAAAAAGATCATACATCATGATCAAGTGTGATTTATTTTGGGGCCAGGCTGGTACAGTATTCACAAATCAATAAACATGATTCATCACATAAACAAAATGAAGAGCAAAAATCACATGATTATATCAGTAGATGCAGAAAAAACATTTGATAAAATCCAGCACCCATTATGATCAAAACTCTCAGCAAAGTGGGAATACAGGGAACATACCTCAATATAAAGGCCATCTATGACAAACCAACAGCCAACATCATACTCAATGGGCAAAAATTAAAAACAATCCCCTTAAGATGAGGAATAAGACACGGGTGCCCCATTTCACCACTCTTATCCAACATAGTACTGGAAGTCCTAGCCACAGCAATCAGACAAGAAGAAGAAATAAAAGGCATCCAAATTGAAAAAGAAGTAGTAAAACTTCATTATTTGCTGACAGTATGATACAGTACATAGAAAACTCTAGAGTCTCAGCCCAAAAACTATTAGACCTGATAAATGAGTTTGGCAAGGTGGCAGGATATAAGTATATAAGTATATAAGACCATAAAAGAACCTTAACAACCTCAGCAATCTTGAAAATGAACAAAGTGATATCAAGCTATACTACAAGGTTATTGTAATCAAAACAGCCTGATACTAGCATAAGAACAGGCATACAGATGTATGGAACAGAACAGAGAACCCAGAAATAAACCCACAGCTTTATGGTCAATTAATATTTCACAAAGGAGGTAAGAGTATACAGTAGAGTAAGACAGTCTCTTTAATAAATGGTGTTAGGAAAATTTGACAGGTACATACAAAAAAAAAAATGAAACTAGACCACCAACTTTCACCATTCACATAAACAAACTTAAAATGAATAAAATGCTTAAATGTAAGTTGCAAAACCATAAGCATTTTGGAAAAAACCTAGGCAGTACACTCTCCGACATCTCTCATAGCAACATTTTTGCTAATATATCTCCAAACAAGCAAGTAAAATAAAGGATACAATAAACAAATGGGACTATAAGAAACTAAAAAGCTTTTGCACAGCAAAAGACACCATTAACAAAATAAAAAGACAACCCACTCAATGGGAGAACATATTTGCTGATATGCTGATAAAGTTTTAATAACCAAAATTTATAAAGAATTTCTAAAACTCAACACCAGAAAGGTCAACAATCCAATTAAAAACTGGGCAAAGGCCTGACCTGGTGGTGGTGCAGTGGATACAGCATCGGACTGGGATGCGGAGGACCCAGGTTCAAGACCCTGAGGTCACCAGCTTGAGCGTGGACTCATCTGGTTTGAGCAAAGCTCACCAGCTTGGACCCAAGGTTGCTGGCTTGAGCAAGGGATTTCTTGGTCTGCTGCAGCCGCACGGTCAAGGCACATATAAGAAAGCAATCAATGAACAACTAAGGTGTCGCAACAAAAAACTAATGACTGATGTTTCTCATCTCTCTCCATTCCTGTCTGTCTGTCCCTATCTATCCCTCTCTCTGTCTCTGTAAAAACAACAACAACAAAAAGGCCTAACCAGGCGGTGGCACAGTGAATAGAGAGCTGGACTGGGACCCAGAGGACCCAGGTTCAAAACCCTGAGGTCACCGATTTGAGCGCAGGCTTATCTGGTTTGAGCACAGCTCACCACCTTGAGCCTAATGTTGCTGGCTTGAGCAAGGGGTCACTTGGTCTGCTGTAGCCCCCCAGTCAAGGCACATATAAGAGAGCAGTCAATGAAGAACTAAGGTGCCACAACAAAGAATTGATGCTTCTCATCTCTCTCCCTTCCTGTCTGTCTGCTCTCTGTCTCTCTCTGTCTCTGTCAACAACAACAACAAAAAAATCATACACAATGGTCAAGTGGGACTTACTATACTGCTGGGGTGCAAAGTTAGAACTATAGCCACAAATCAATAAGTGTGATATACCACATAAACAAAAAGAAGGATAAAAATGACATACCATCAACAGATGCAGAAAGAGCATTTGATAAAATCCAGTACCCATTTATGATAAAAACTCAGCAAAGTGAAAATAGAAGGGACATATCTCAATATTATAAAGGCCAGATATGACAAAACCCCAGCCAACACCATACTAAATAGGCAAAAACTAAAACATTTCCCTTAAGGTCAGGAACAAAACAGGGATGTCCATTTTCACCACTCTTTACAACATAGTACTGGAAGTCGCAGTCACAGCAATCAGACAAGAAGAAAAAATAAAAGACATCCAAATTAAAAAAGAAGTAAAACTATCATTATTTGCAGATGACATGATACTGTATATAGAGAATCCTAAAGATTGCACCACTAAAACTACTAGAACTGATAAATACATTCAGTAAAGTAGCAAGGTACAAAATAAATATTCAGAAATCAGTTGCATTTTCACACACAAAAAATGAACTTGAAAGAGAAACTAAGAAAACAATCTCATTTATAACTGCATCAAGAAAAATTAAATACCTTGTAATAAATTTAACCAAGGATATAAAAGACCTACACTCAAAAATTGTAAGAGAATAAAAAAATTTAAAAAGACACAAATGAGTGGAAGCATATACCATGTTCATGAATAGGAAGGTTTAACATTAAAATGTTTATATTACCCAAAGCAATCTATAGACTCAATGCAATGCCTATCAAGATATCAATAGTGTACTTCATAGAACTAGAACAAATATTCAAAAAATTATATGGAACCACTTAAAGACCCAGAATAGCCACAGCAACCTTGAGAAAGAAGAACAAAGTTGGAGGAACCATGCTACCTGATATCAATATACACTACAAGTCCATAATAATCAAAGTGGTATGGTATTGGCATGAAAGCAGATATACAGATCAATGAAACAGAATAGAGAGCTCAGAAATAAACCCATACTTTACGGTCAATCAATACTTGACAAAGGAGGCAAGAACATACAATGAGTTAAAGACCGTATATTCAATAAATGGTTCTGGGAAAATTAGATATGTGCAAAATAAAAAATGAAACTAGACCACCTTCCTATACCATACATAAAAATAAACTTAATATGCATTAAATAATTAAATGTTAGACCTGAAACCATAAAAACCCTTGAAGAAAACAAAGGCAGTAAAATCTCAGACATTTCTCATAATAACATTTTTTCTGATGTATCTCTTTGTGCAAGGAAAACAAAAGAAAAAATAAACAAATGGGACTACATCAGACTAAACAGTTTTTGCACAGCAAAAGAAACCTTCAATGAAATGAAAAGATAATCCACTGAATAAGAAAACATTCACCAATGACATATCTGATAAGGGGTTAATATTCAAAATTTATAAAGAAACACCAAAATAAAACAATCCACTGAAAAATGGGCAAAGGACTTAAATAGACACTTCTCCAAAGAGGATACAGAGGTGACCTATGGACATATGATAAGATGCTCAAAGTTACTAATCATCAGATAAATGCAAATTAAAATCATAATGAGATATCATGTCACATCTGTCAGAATGGCTAGCATCAATAAATTAACAGACAAGTGTTTGTGGATGTGCACTGTTGTTGGAAATGCAGATTGGTACAGCCACTGTGGAAAACAGTATGAAAATTCCTCAAAAAATTTAAAATTGAGCTGCCATATGACCCATTGATTCTACTTCTGGAAATATATCCAAAGAAACCCAAAACACTAATTCAAAAGAATATATGCACCCTTCTGTTCATTATGGCATTATTTACAATTAGCCAAGATTTGTAAGTAGTTCAAGTGCCCATCAGTAGATGATTGGATAAAAAAGCTGTGGTACACTTACACAATAGAATACTACTCGATCATAAAATAAAATAAATAAATGAAGGAAATCTTACCTTTTGCAACAGCATGGAAGGACCTGGAGAGTATAGCGCTAAGTGAAATAAGCCAGTCAGAGAAAACAAGTACATGATTTCACTTATACATGCAAGCTGATGAACAAAATAAACTAGCAAACAAGATAAAAACAAACTGATAGATACAGAGAACAGACTCACAGCTGTCAGAGAGAATGGAGGTTTGGAGGCTGGATGAAAAAGGACTAAGCAAAAAAATAAATAAAACAACTAAGACACAAACAGTATGGTGATTACTAGAGAGAATGAAGGGTAGAAGAGGATAAAGGGGAAACAAATGGTGATGGAAGTTATTTGACTTGGGGTGGTGAACACAGAATATGTACTATATAATTGTACAACTGAAACCTATATAATTTTACTAAGCAATGTTACCCCAATAAATTTAATAAATTTTTTAAATTAAAAAATAACACAAACCAAAGCCAAAAAATAAAATATTTTTGTATGCATGGGAAGAAATATTGTTAAAACTTACTAGTAGGTATTTTTGGATTTTTATCTTATATACTTTATAATTTAAAAAATATTAACAAATATTTTAAAGATACTTCTGAGAATGTACAGTTCTCTCACAGTCTGTACAATACAAATATGTCCAGCAGATGGTGCAAATACCTAATACAAAATTAAAACATTTTAAAAATAATATCCCTTATCATTTCAAGAATGCTATGTGGGGGATATGTTTCTAAGTTAGCAGGAATCAGTCAAAATGGATACTGGCTCCAGAATTTCCATGGCCATTAAATATCATTTGTTTGACTACTTCTACAATCAAGGCTGAATCACTTCAGAGGTAAGTAAAAGACTTTGGAAAAGGGATGTATGAGGCCTACAGACAGAGGCTGTAAAGCAAGATAATTTGGGTAGAAGAGTCTTCAGGAATGGAGAATAGATGTCAGTGGGATGTGGTAAAAGGAAAAAGGGCCTGGAGATCACACCGTCATCAGTTTTAAATACTGTTTTTTAGATTTTGTTTTTCTCTAAATAAATTCCATTATATAAAACAAAACTGGAGCCATCCTAATTGAGGTGGGGGTTGGGGACAAGAGCCATGCTGGGCCTACTGTTAAACAGAGGCGGATTAAGGTCGGTTGAGGCCCCAGGAGCAGAAAAAAATATTGGGCCCCTTAAAAAAATAAGAGAGACAGGAAAAATAAAAATCCATGTTAACCACATTTTTAAATAAATAAAAAACTTTATGTACCATTCATGTTAAAATTGCACAAATGAAACCAAACTTGGTGTCATTAGAAAAAAGTGTAAAGTTGGGGTTTTGCGGGGCCCTTCAGAAGTCGGGGCCACAAGGTGAACACCTGGTGCGCCTGTCATTAAATCCGCCTCTTTTCTTAACCCCAAATCCCCACACTTACACTTCCTTAGTGGTTGACATAAGCAACATCTCTGGAATCCACAAAATACTTTCAAGAAGCCCTCGAGAAAACCTCTAATACCGTGTAATACTTTCACTTTATAACTGATAAAAGAGACTCTCAGAGAGGAAGAGATTATCTTTTGGAGTAGAAAAAATTACGTAAAAAGCAAATGAAAACCAATTTTTAATAAAGACAATTCAATTCAGCAAGGTCATTCAAAATGTATGAATAAATCTGACACCAATATTTTTCACAAAATTGACAGCATTTAGAATTTATATTGAGTTGTTTCTGATATTTTAAACTTTGGATTCACTTCAATCCTTTTTATGTATATGGTTTATGAAAACCGTAGGACCTCAGCATTTAGCTAAAGCTAGCTTTCACAAGTAATATATAAACATAATTTTTAAATGTGAATATAAACCATACAAGTGATGATCTGACAGAGTAAAGCTAAAGAATTTTGCAATCCCTTAAAAATCTGTCTAACGTTCGCAAAGTTGATACAACAACCTATTTAAATAAATTTATCTCGTTTCTTTTCAATATAAATCCAAATACAAGTCTCTTAAGAATCATTCTTAACAAGTTTTGTTTTGAATGGTTATGTCTACATAAAGCAAGGCCTGCTATTTCGAAGTGCTGCCTAGTTGACGCCCGACATTTCTGGTCCACAGATGTGTGTGGAGTAAAAGCTTTCAGACGAAGCTTCTCAGTATATAATAGTATATGTATTTAACCATGTGCTAACTTAACAGGTAAGAGAGAAAACAAAACAAAAAAACAAATGGGGTTTGGCAGTAAACAGACTGGATCTCAAATCTGCCTTCTGCCTCGGCACTAAGCCTCTTGTTTCTCCATGCCTTAAAATAAGAACAAGCACACTGACCTGAAGGTCACACTCACTGGGTTCCAAGTTTACTCTTTCGTTCTTCGCGGTGCAGTGATGGGGCAGGAAGTCTGCAGACTGCATTTCCGCCTTAGCAACAGGGGGCGCTGAAGGACACCGGAAGGCCAGAGGAGGGAGTAGCGGCTGGCTTCCGGTTTCTATCAGTACCACCTCTGCAGTGATTTTTACCGACTTGTGACAGTTGGGTTCTGGTTCTCAGGATTTACCCATGTCCCGCCCCGGTCTAGCAGCCTAATGTGTCCCCTCACAGATGCCAGCACTTACCCAGTGCCCGCTCCTCAGAAGTCCGGGTCCAGCATTAGGAGGCCTTAATCTAAGTTCCTGCAGCATCCGCGCCAGTCAGGCCATTTCCCTCCTCAAAACCTGGATCTCAGTTTTGCTCAACCCTTTCCCTGAGCTTTGAGGCAACAGCACCAGCATCTAGAAAGATTCTAAGCAACTCCATCCCTTCCCGTTGCCCTTGCTCTAGAAGTGCTAGCTATTTCCTGCAATTCCTGTCTTAGGGTTAGCTAAGTGTTACCCCTTTGCCTTTTTTAGTTCTTTACATACTAATGCTTTATAATAAGTTCTCTTAATCAAAAAAAGCTGATCTGGCCCTAGCAGGCTGGCTCAGTGGTAGAGCATCGTGGGACGTGTGGAAGTCCTGGGTTGGATTTCCGGCCAGAGCACACAGGAGAAGCATCCATCTGCTTCTCCACCCTTCCCTCTCTCCTTTCCCTCTATCTCTCTCTTCCCCTCCCGCAGCCAAGGCTCTGTGGGAGCCAAGTTGGCCCAGGGACTGAGGACAGCTCCAAGGCCTCCACCTCAGGTGCTAGAAAGGCTCTGGCCTAAACTGAGCAATGCCCTAGATGGGTAGAGCATGGCCCCCTTGTGGGCATACCGGATGGATCCCAGTCAGGCGCATGCAGGGATCTGTCTGACTACCTTCCGGCTTCTCACTTCAGAAAAATACAAAAATAATAATTAAAAAAATAATAGCTGATCTGGTTTCTGTTTTTCCAACTGGTCCCAGACTGGTACCATCAGACTCCCAGGAAATGGAATCTCAGGTGAGATTTTGATCCTGTCCTGTCCTTGAACACAGAGCTGACACCTAGTGCCACCACGATTAATCAGGTAACCACCTGGGGTTGATTATAACGAGGTATCTACTGGAGCAAATGCTTCTGGGACCCAGTGACTGTTGTGTGTAACTACTGTGACTACAAAGATATGGGATGGGGTGGCTATTTCTGAGTGCGTTGGATGATTACAGGAAGAAAATGGCCAGTTCAAGTCAGAGATTTCCAACCTTTTTCATCTCATGGCACACGTAAACTATTAAAATTCTGCAGTACTCCCAAAATTATATTGTGTTTTTTGCCTATCTGACCAAAAATAAAAGTATAATTTTGATTTTTTCATACCAGATGACTATTGTGGCAGCTGTTGTCATATTTTATTTGACAATTTAAAAGAAAAGAGCTCAGTGCCCCTGACTAAACAACCAGATATTGCATGCTTTAAAAATTCTTGCAGCACACTGGTGGAAAATCGCTACCTCAAGTGAAAGAACCAGGCTGATTGGCAGATCGTCTGTCAGGTCTGTGGATATCCGGGGTTTGATTCCCTGTAAAGGCACACAGGAGAAGCACCCATCTGCTTCTCCATCCCTCCCCGTCTTGCTTCTCTCTCTCTCTCTCTCTCTCTTTCTCTCTCTCTCTCCTCCTTCTCTTTCCCTCCTGCAGCCAATGCTTTATTAGAGCGAGTGGTCCCCGGCCCCTGAGGATGGCTCCATGGCCTCCACCTCAGGTACTAAAAAAAATGGCTCTGGTTGCAAGGGAGCAAAGGCTCCAGATAGGCAGAGCATCGCCCCCCTAGTGGGCTTGCTTGGTGGATCCTAGTCAGGGCGCATGTGGGAGTCTGTCTTTGCCTTTCCTTCTCTCACTAAATTAAAAAAAAGAAAAGAAAAGAACCAAAGAACTTCAAAGGCCATTCTAAAAGAATCTCTTGTAGCTTCTCTGTAAGATGCATCATTACAGTGCAAGTTGAATTCATAGGTTTTCTAAGTCCCTACTGTGAGAGTTAGGGCATTGACTGGAAAGGAGTGAGACCCTGAGATTTGGAATGAGGACATCTCAGTGGACTAACCAAAACATAAAGTCTTGTGCTGCATCTCCAAGCTTCTACATTCTACGAAGCCCAGCCCTGTAAGGGAGAGGACTACTTCCTGTGCTATAACTTAGGGTGTTGTTTTTGTTTTTTTCATTTTCACTTCTGTAAGAGCTGATAAACAAATCTCTAATATTAAAATCTCTTTGGTAAATCAAACAAACAAAAAATGTTCTGGTTTCTGTTTTTCAAACTGGATTCTAATGCATACACTGCCTCATAGGGTTATTTTGAAGATGAGATAAAGGGGCACATAGCTCAGTACATCCTATGTAGGGGGTACTCACCAGGTAATAGCGATTTCCTGCTGACCACATCTCTTCTCTACTTTACAGAGTGGAGTAAAAGTAGGTTTACAGTTGTTCCTATGAAAAATAATGCAATAATTAATAAGTATCAATACAAGAATAAACTATTTCATTTACTCGCAACTGTAAACCCACTTTTGCCCCACCCTGTATTATGCTACTTTGAGTTGGCTAGCTCATAACTTCTCTCTGATCTTATTTATAAAATAAGTATATTTCCTCAAAAATTTGGAATATGTGTCAGAGTGAGGGAGATGAGGAAGTACATCAAACTTTTGAAAAAATAATTACTCTCCTCTTACTTATCTCTCACAGGAGCTTATAAATACTGAAGTCTTTCTGGTGCTTGCAATTAGGAAGGCCTTCTGCTTACTATTGGTAAGTCCAAAAACACTTTCTCGAAAAAAAAAAAAATTTTTCTGTTGTGGGATATTCTTAGGACAGTTTCCTTAAATGAGACCTGAGACCCCTGGCATCGCCAAGAATTGTTCAAGTTCATAGGAACTGATGAAACTGACAAACTGTTGATCCCAACTAAGATACGCTGAGAGTCAGGGGCCATTCTAAATAACAGGGCAATCATTGCACTGAGGATAGAGAAGAAGAAACTCCTGCAAACCCCATGATTAGCACCCCTATACACTTCTAATATATATCTATGAACCCCTAGGGTCCAGGACTCATCAAAAGGCAGTTTGACATTGTTTGTGTGAGAAAGTAAAGAAAAGGGACACCTTTGATTTATCCTGTTTAATATCCTGTAATTTCTTTTCCATGGCAATCAAAAGAATCAATATGCAGTTCTGCCCAGGACAGGCACGTGTTCATACACACATTGTTTATGTACATACATATACATATACTGGTTACATATACACATACATACATAAATAGCCTTTTCACACAAAATAAAATTTTAGCAAACAAGTTAGAATAAATAAATTGTAATATATGTTTAAGGATACAGCTTGCATAGGAAAAGTTCATATAAATATGCCTGCAATTTATTATTTTGAAATCTCTGATCCAAGGATATTAATTTAAAAATGGAGCAGAAGTGTCAATTTATATTTTTCATTTTATACCTCTAAATACCATTTAGGATTTTGAAGTCATGCATGTTATAGCACCCAAGTCAAAATAATTTATATTCATCTCGTTAGATTCTTTGCCAGTTAAGGAAGGGATGAAAAGAGCCGGTATATGAACCTAGCAAAGAGTTTTTATTAAATCAAGATAGTAGTACTTAAGAATACATAGCTATATGGCAGGTTTTGTATACTATATAACTTCTAGACTTATATACCATTTATTACTAGTTGTGTAAAATGGCAATATATTATTTAGGCATTACTCTGCGTAGATAAAGTCAAGGTGTTGCCAGAGTGACTTTTCAAGGTTACATTCATCCATGTATACTGTATATGGTTTTTTTAAAGAACTTAAAGTTTTGATAAGTTCAGAAGCATAAATGTGACAAACTAACACATAAATTTCAAATGAACCTTATGTGAAATATTAATGATTTACATTTACTTTATATACTTCAATAATTTTGAATAATAAACTTTTATTTTAATTTGTTAGTCCCATTGGTTTAAGATGGAAAATATTGGCTGAAAGAAGAAATGAAGTCTTTTGGAACAAGCTCTGTTTTCATTTTGTGCTTACTGAAATGCTTAATAGATCACTTTAGGATCTTGGCTACTGCCATTGCCAAGTTGGCAAGAAAATAAAGGTTTGAAAGAAAAACGCATTGCAGTTCTAGAAAATATTTTATTTTTAAATTTATTTAATTATAAATTTATGGAGAAGTTAGAATTACAGTAAAAACTATTTTTTCTGCATCATTAAGTTGTCGCACCTGATGCTGCATTCACCCCTTGATGTGTATTTCCTAAAATAGGGATTGTTTCTACATAAATACAACTGTCAAAATTAGAAAATTAACACTGATACATGTCTAGTACCTAATTCTCAGACTTTATTCATTCAAAGTTTTGCAATTGTCCTGATAATTCCCTTTATAGCAAAAGTATATAGTTCAGAATCACGTTACATTTTGTTGTCATGTATCTTTAATCTTCTTAAGTCTAAAATGGTCTTCCATCTTTCCTTAACTTTCATACTTTTTTTTTTTGACAGAGAGAGGGACAGACAGATAGGAAGGGAGAAAGATGAGAAGCATTAATTCTTTGTTGCACCTCCTTAGTTGTTCATTGATTGCTTTCTCATATGTGCCTCGACAGGGGACTACAGCAGAGCAAGTGATTCTTTGCTTAAGCCATCGACCTTGGGCTCAAGCCAGTGACCTTTGGCTTCTAAGCCAGCAATCTTTGGCCTTAAATCAACGACCATGGGGTCATGTCTATGATCCCACACTCAAGTCAGCGACCCCTTACTCAAGTTGGTGAGCCTCCACTCAAGCTGGATGAGCCCAGACTCAAGCTGGTGACCTCAGGGTTTCGAACCTGGGTCCTCCACATCCCAGTCTGATGCTCTATCTAATGCGCCACTGCCTGGTCAAGTTAACTTTCATACTTTTGAAGTATATTTCATGGCATGTCACTCAATTTGAGTTTGTCTGATGTTTCCTCATAATTAGATTCATGCTATGCAGATTTGTCAGAAATATAACAAAAGCGATGTACTTTTGTCATTTTCACCTTATCAAATGGAACAAAATTTTTATTTATCCCACTATGATGATGCTCACATTACTCTATTAATTAAGGCGACTTCTGCCTACTTTCCCACTGTAAATTATTTTCCCTTTGCAACTTATCGGTATTTTGAGGGAAGTTACTTTGCAATTGTGCATATATTCTTTTCCCATCAGAATATTTATTTATTCATTACTTAAACATATAAGTACAGATTCATGAATCCTTAGTTCATTCTATTACTGTCTTTTTTACAATATTCAAGATTTTCCACATTTGATTAATGGGGGTCTTTTACGCTGGCTTTTGTGCCCTTTGATATGTTCCCATCATTCTTTAAGAAATTCCTTGTCATTTAGTACAAAGAGATGTTCCATCTCAAATTGTCCCTTTCTTGTCCCAGCCCTGAAATCATCCATTTCTCTTAGAAACCCTAGTTCTTTTAGCAGAACATGGCAGTTAGAAGCCGAGATCTGGGTACTAACTGTGATCATTGTTATAAGCATGTTGCTGCTCTTAGGCTCTCCCTCAGTTGAAAAGTTAGGGTCTACATCTATCTATATCTATATCCATATCCATATCCATATCTATCTATGTATATCTATAGCTATCACCACATATCTATGTAGAGAGCAAAATAAGTCTACAAACACATTTATATCTAACTGTATAATCTACCCATTTATTGAGATGAGACCTGTGAGACCTGTTTATAATAATACCTCCAATTTTAATCCAAAACAAAGGGTTCATTTTAGGGATTTTTATTTTTAACAGAGACAGAGAGAATCAGAGAGAGGGATAGATAGAGATAGACAGACAGGAACGGAGAGAGATGAGAAGCATCAATCATCAGTTTTTTGTTGTGTGACCTTAGTTGTTCATTGATTGCTTTCTCACATGTGCCTTGACCGCGGGCCTTTAGCAGACCGAGCAACCCCTTGCTCAAGCCAGCGACCTTGGGTCCAAGCTGGCGAGCTTTTGCTCAAACCAGATGAGGCCCTGCTCAAGCTGGCGACCTCAGGGTCTCGAACCTGGGTTCTTCTGCATCCCAGTCCGACGCTCTATCCACTGTGTCACCACCTGGTCAAGCTAGGGATGTTTTTTTAATATCTGCATCTCTCTTCTCCAACAGTGAGAAGCCTGGATCCTAATTTATGTATTTTCTTATTTGATTCATAACCCTATGGTATCCAAACTCCCATCTCTGCCCCTCCCCCACTCCACATGGATGCCCTCCTCGTGCTACTCACCCTCCTCAGGCTCTGATGCTTCATGCTGGGCCACCCCAGCCCCAATCTAGATTGCCTCTTCATCCACTAGGACTTGGATTCCCCATTCCCACCCTGTTTGGGCTTTGACTGCTCACACTGGTGGCTCCCCTACATAGATATCCTCCTTACCCTGTTTGGTTCTGACCCATCATGTCATAAGCCCCCTCTGTGCATGGTGTGATCACTCAAATCACTCTATTTGGGATCTGATATCCTGTACCAAGCTGCTCCGACTATGTGGACGCCCTCTTTGCCCCACTCAAGCTCTTATACCTTGTTCCAGGCCATGGGCCAGCACTGCTCCCTCTTGGCTCCCACTGGTGCAAAAGCCTGCCTTTCCCTGCCTCACTCTTAGCACTGATCTCTTTATGAAAGGAAGGAAGAGGAAGAGTCCAAATTATTCTTAAATATATGTTGTAAGAACATCTTTGCTAAAGTTTGTTGAATTAGAAGATTAAGCTTACGGCAATATACAGTGTGTCCGTAAAGTCATGGTGCACTTTTGACCTGTCACAGAAAAGTAACAAAAGACTATAGAAATGTGAAATCTGCACCAAATAAAAGGAAAACTCTCCCAGTTTCATACCTATGCAGTGCAGTTCGATGTGGGCTCCATTTGTTGCCCTACACACATCCAAACGATAATGAAGTTCTTGCCACACATGGGTAAGGACGTCTGGTGTAACAGAGTGAATAACGTCTGTGATTCTTGATTCTCTGTTTTAAGTGATTAATGTCGTTGATATGTTCAATGTACACATGTTGCTTCACATAACCCCAAAGGTAAAAGTCTAAGGGTGTCAGATCCGGGGATCGTGGTAGCCATGGCTTGACAGAACCCCTGCCTATCCACCTCCGGGGGAATGTTCTATTCAGAAACTCACGAACAATGGTGGTGTAGTGTGGAGGAGCATTGTTCTGTTGGAAGATGACACCTTCTGGAAATTGTAGCACGGCATACAATTCCAACATGTCAAAATAGGTGTTTGCCATCACAGACTGCTCCGCGAAAAAAAATGGGCCTATCACCTTATCATGCATCAGGCCACACCACACGTTCACTTTAGGGGTGTTACGTTCGTACTCAACGTAGGCATGAGGATGTTCAGCAGCCCATATTCAGACATTATGGCGATGAACATGTCCACAGATATGGAAGGTCACCTTATCGCTAAACACAATCTTCTGCAAAAATCTTGCATCATTGTCGATCTCATGAAGCATATCTGTAGCAAACGCACATCGTGTGGGTCTATCCACCAGTTCGATAGCGTGCAACAGCCTCAATTTGTACTCGGTAAAACAGAGACGTTTCTTTAACACCTTATGAACTGTAGTCTTGCTTAGGTGTAATTGTCGAGCACATGCACGTACAGATTTTTTAGGGCTCCTTAGGTAGCTATCCCGTATAGCTCCTACAGACTCGTCACTGACTGATGGTCTACCAGAACGGGGTTTCTCCACCAAACTGCCGGTTTCCTTCAAATGCTTATCCCACCGAGTAATGCTATTCCTATGTGGTGGCGCTTCGTTATAAACGCGCTGATATTCACGTTGCACTTTGGTCACGGATTTGAATTTAGTGAGCCACAGAACACACTGAACTTTCCTCTGTACCGTCCACATCTCGACTGGCATGGCCGTGGGCTGCTCCGCTGTATACACGGTGTTACGTCATCATCTGCATATGCGCACTTACTGCCACATCATCCTACAGAAACTGGGAGGGTTTTCCTTTTATTTGGTGCAGATTTCACATTTCTATCGTCTTTTGTTGCTTTTCTGTGACCGGTCAAAAGTGCACCATGACTGTACAGACACACTGTATGTGTGGTTTCAAATGCTTCTACTATGCAACACAAGTCTTTGTGGGGACAGGCAGTTTTATTTAGTTGTAAGCCCCCTTAAGACTTTGCTTTGGACATAATAATTCTGCTAAAGTTTGGATGGAACAAAGATAGCATTTTGGGGGGTAAACAGGAAAAGTAATCAAATATAGCTCCCTTTTCAATGTCATCTTATTTTGCTTCATTTTTTTCCTTAGAATAATTTGCTTTACAGATAGATTGCCCCAAGGTTCTAAATTACAGAGGCTCTTTATAATATTTTTTTCCATTGATATGAGATAGAGAAAGAGGGAGAGCGTGACAAGCATCATCTCATTGTTCCACTTAGTTGTCAATTTATTGGTTGCTTTTTGTATGTGCCCTGACTGGGATCAAACCTGCGACCTTGGTATGCAGGAATGACACTCTATCCATTGAGCAACCCAGTCAAGGCCTTAAATTACAGAGGATCTTGAGTCTTCAAGACTAAGGCATTTATTCTTTCAATATCAACAATGGTAAATCAATGACTGTTTGAGCAGAAAAGCAGCATAAGATTGTGAAAATAACTTTAATTTCTTTTTTCTTATTGATTCTAATTTATTGTGTTTACATAGATTCTAGTGTCACCCCGAATGCATCCCCCCATCCCCCGTATTCCCCTCAACATCTCCCTTACCCCTCTCTTCGCAGCACCCTCCCCCCTTCCCTTCAGGATTATCCCATCCTATCATCCCCTTTCCCTCTGTACTCTTTTTCTCTGGTCCCTTTGATCCCTCCTCTGTCTTAATTCTGTTCCTCAGTTCATACTGATCATTGGATTCCTAAAAAGAGTGAGGTCATATGATCTTTTTCTATCTCTGCCTGGCTTATTTTACTTAACATAAGTTTCCAGGTCCATCCATGTTGTCGCAAAAGGTAAGATTTCCTTCTTTTTCATGGCCCCATAGTATTCCATTGTATATATGTACCATAGCTTTTTAATCCACTCGTCCACTGACACTTGGGCTCTTTCCAGATCTTCGCTATTGTGAACAATGCTGCCATGAACATGGGGGCACATTTCTTCTTTTCGAACAGTGCTATGGTGTTCTTAGGGTATATTCCTATAAGTGGGAAAGCTGGGTCAAAGAGCAGTTCCATTTTTAATTTTTTGAGGAATCTCCTCTTTTCCACAGTGGCTGCACCAGTCTGCATTCCCACCAGCAGTGCAGGAGGGTTCCCTTTTCTCCACATCCTCGCCAGCACCTACCATGTGTTGTTTTGTTAATGAGCGCCACTCTGACTGGTGTGAGGTGGTATCTCACTGTTGTTTTAATTTGCATTTCTCTAATGATTAGTGATGTTGAGCATTTTTTTTAAAATTTAATTTAATTTTATTCATTTTAGAGAGGAGACACAGAGTGAAAGAGAAAGAGGGAGAAAGAGGGGAGGAGCTGGAAGCATCAACTCCCGTATGTGCCTTGACCAGACCAGTGCAAGGTTTTGAACTGGCGACTTCAGTGTTCCCAGGTCAATGCTTCATCCACTGCGCCACCACAGGTCAGGCGAGCATTTTTTTATATGCCTATTGGTCATCTGTATGTCCTCTTTGGAGAAGTATCTTTCATTTCTTTTGTCCATTTTTTGATTGGATTGTTTGTCTTCCTGGTGTTGAGTTTTACAAATTCTTTATAAATTTTGGTTATTAACCCCTTATCAGATGAATTGTCGAATATGTTCTCCCATTGTGTAGTTTGTCTTTTTATTCTGTTCCTATTGTCTTTAGCTGTAAAAGCGTTTTTGTTTGATATAATCCCATTTGTTTATCCTGCCTTTTATTTAACTTCCCTTCGGAGATAAATCAGCAAATAATATTGCTGCAAGAGATGTCGTAGAGCTTACTGCCTATGTTTTCTTCTAAGATGCTTATGGCTTCACGACTTACATTTAAGTCTTTTATTCATTTCCAGTTTATTTTTGTAAATGATGTAAGCTGGTGGTCTACTTTCATTTTTTTTTTGCAAGCAGCTGTCGAATTTTTCCAACACCATTTGTTAAAGAGACTGTCTTTACTCCATTGTATGTTCTTACCTCCTTTGTCAAATATCAATTGTCCATAAAGGTGTGGGTTTATTTCTGGGTTCTCTGTTCTGTTCCATTGATCTATATGCCTGTTCTTATGCCAGTACCAAGCTGTTTTGAGTACAATGGCCTTGTAGTATAACTTGATATCAGGAAGTGTGAAACCACCCACTTTATTCTTCTTTTTCAAGATTGCAGAGACTAATCATGTTGTTTTTTTTTTGGTTCCATATAATTTTTTTGAATATGTGTTCTATATCTTTGAAGTGTGTCATTGGTATTTTAACTGGCATTGCATTGAATTTATAAATTGCTTTGGGCAATATAGACATTTTAATAATGTTTATTCTCCCTATCCATGAACACAGTATATGCTTCCACTTATTTGTATCTTCCTTGATTTCTTTTATCAATGTTTTATAATTTTCCAAATACAAGTCTTTAACCTCCTTAGTTAAATTTACTCCTAGGTATTTTATTCCTTTTTATTTTTTTATTTTTTTATTTTTTTTGAGAACAGATCTTTTAACACCTTGGTTAAATTTATTATTAGGTATTTTATTCTTTTTTTAATGTTTATTTATTTATTTTTACAGGAACCAAGAGAGTCAGAGAGACGGATAGATAGGGACAGACAGACAGGAACAGAGAGAAATGAGAAGCATCAATCATTAGTTTTTCGTTGCCATTGCGACACCGTAGTTGTTCATTGATTGCTTTCTCACATGTGTCTTGACCGCGGGCCTTCAGCAGACCGAGCAACCCCTTGCTGGAGCCAGCGACCTTGGGTCCAAGCTGGCGAGCCTTCACTCAATCCAGATGGGCCCACGCTCAAGCTGGCGACCTTGGGTTCTCGAACCTGGGTCTTCCGCATCTCAGTCTGGCTCTCTATCCACTGTTCTACCGCCTGGTCAGACAGTATTTTATTTTTTATGTTGCAATAGTGAAGGGCATTGTTTCCTTAATTTCTTTTTCTGACACTTCATTGTTGGTGTATAAAAATGCCTCTGATTTCTGAATATTAATTTTATATCCTGCCACCTTGATAAATTCATTTATCAGGTCCAGTAGTGTTTTGACTGAGACTTTAGGGTTTTCTATATACAATATCATATCATCTTCAAATAATGATAGTTTTACTTCTTCTTTTCCAATTTGGATGCCTTTTATGTCTTCTTCTTGTCTGATTGCTGTGGGTAGGACTTCCAGAACTATGTTGAATAAGAGTGGTAAAAGGGGACACCCCTGCCTTATTTCTGATCTTAAGGGGATTGATTTTAATTTTTGCCCATTGAGTATGATGTTAGCTGTGGGTTTGTCATAAATGGCCTTTATCATGTTGAGGTATGTTCCCTGTATTCCTGCTTTGCTGAGAGTTTTGATCATAAATGGGTGCTGGATTTTATCAAATGCTTTTTCTGCATCTATTGATATTATCATGTGGTTTTTCTCCTTCCTTTTGTTTATGTGATGAATCACATTGATTGATTTGTGAATATTGTACCAGCCTTGCCTCCCCAGAATAAATCCCACTTGATCATGATGTATGATTTTTTCATGTATTGCTGGACCCGGTTCGCTAATATTTTGTTGAGGATTTTAGCATTTAAATTCATCAGGGATATTGGCCCATAATTTTCTTTCTTTGTGTTGACTATGCCTTGTTTTCGAATCAGAATTATGCTCACCTCATAAAAGGAGCTTGAAAGTCTTCCCTCCTCTTAAATTTTTTGAAATATCTTGAGAAGGATAGGAGTTAGTTCTTCTTTGAATATTTATTAGAATTCACCTGTGAAGCCATCTGGCCCAGGGCTTTTGTTTGTTGGGAGTTTTTTGATAACTATTTCAATCTCATTTGTTGTAATCAGTCTGTTTAGGTTTTCTGATTCTTCCAGATTGATTTTTAAAAGATTATATGTTTCAAGGAATTTGTCCATTTCACCTAGGTTGTCTAATTTTTTGGCATACAGTTTTTTTTTTTTTACAGGGACAGAGAGAGAGTCAGAGAGAGGGATAGATAGGGACAGACAGACAGAAATGGAGAGAGGTGAGAAGCATCAATCATTAGTTTTTCATGGCCATTGCAACACCTTCGTTGTTGTTCATTGATTGCTTTCTCACATGTGCCTTGATTGCGGGCCTTCAGACCGGGCAACCCCTTGCTGGAGCCAGCGACTTTGGATCCAAGCTAGTGAGCCTTCGCTCAAGCCAGATGGCCCGCACTCAAGCTGGCAACCTCAGGTCTCAAACCTGGGTACTCCGCATCTCAGTCCAACGCTCTATCCACTGCGCCACCACCTGGACAGGCGGCATACAGTTCTTTATAGTATTTTCTTACAATCCTTTGAATTTCTGTTATTTCTCCTCTCTCATTTCTAATTTTATTTATTTGAGTCTTCTCTTTTTTCTTGGTGAGTCAGGTTAAAGGTGCATCGATCTTGTTTTCCTTTACAAAGAACCAACTCTTGGTTTCATTGATCCTCTGTATTGTTTTTTTAGTCTCTATTTCATTTATTTCTGCTCTGATCTTTATTATTTCCTTCCTTCTACTTCCTCTGTGCTTTTCTTGCTGTCCTTTTCTAGTTCTTTTAGATGCAGGGTTGTTTATTTGAGCTTTTTATAGCTTCTTAAGTTATGCCTGTAATGCTATGGACTTCCCTCTCAGGACTGCTTTTGCTGTGTCCCATAATTTTTATTTATTTTTTTATTATTATTATTTTTTACAGGGACTGAAAGAGAGTCAGAGAGAGGGATAGTTAGGGACAGACAGACAGGAATAGAGAGAGGTGAGAAGCAATAATCATTAGTTTTTCATTGCTGTCGCAACACCTTAGTTGTTCATTGATTGCTTTCTCACATGTGCCTTGACTGCGGGCCTTCAGCAGACTGAGCAAACCCTTGCTGGAGCCAGCGACCTTGGGTCCAAGCCAACAAGCTTTTGCTCAAGCCAGATGGGCCTGCGCTCAAGCTGGCGAGCTTGGGGTCTCGAACCTGGGTCTTTTGCATCCCAGTCCGATGCTCTATCCACTGCGCCACTGCCTGGTCAGGCCCATAAATTTTGAGTTGTTTTATGCTCATTATCATTTGTCTCTAGGAATTTTTTAATTTGTTTTTTGATCTCATTGTTAACCCATTCACTATTTAATAACATGCTATTTAGTTTCTAAGTGTTTGAGTATTTTTCAGTTTTTCTGTTGTGGTTGATTTCTAGTTTCATGCCACTATGATCAGAGAAGATGCTTGATATAATTTCAATCTTTTTAAATTTGTTGAGACCGCTTTTGTGCCCTAACATGTGGTCTATCCAAGAGAATGTACTATGAGCACTTGAAAAGAATGTATATTCTGCTGCTTTAGGGTGAAAGGTTTTGAAGATATCTAATAAATCCAGTTGATTTAGTGTGTCCTTGAAGTCTGCTGTTTCTTTGTTGATTTTCTTTCTTGAGGATCTATCTAGTGATATTAGTGAGATATGGAAATCCCCTACTATTATAGTATTGCTGTTGATCTCCCCCTTTATGTTCATCAAAGTCTGCTTTATATATTTAGGGGCTCCTATATTAGGTGCATAGGTATTTATAATGGTTATATCTTCCTGTTAGATTGCTCCCTTCATCATTATGTAGTGATCATCTTTATCCCTTACTACAGCCTTTGTTTTATTTTGTCAGATATAAGTATTCCTATCTCAGCTTTTTTCATTTCCATTTTCATGAAATATTGTTTTCTAACCTTTTACTTTCAGTCTATGTGTATCTTTTGTTTTGAGGTGTGTGTCTTGTAGACAGCATATGTATGGGTCCTGTTTCTTTATCCACTCAGCTACCCTATGTCTTTTGATTGGATCATTTAATCCATTTACATTTAAGGTGATAATTGATATGCAATTGTTTATTGCCATTAAAATTTTTATTCTTTAAAGCTACATTCCTCTTTTACTATATTCTCCCCCCCTCTTTTTTTTTTATTTACAATAGGCTCCTTAACATTCTTGCAGCATTGGTTTGGTTATAATGAATTGCTTGAGTTTTGTTTAGTTTTCTTGTCTGGGAAGCTTTTTTATTTCTCCTTCAATTTTAAATGATAGCCTTGCTGGATAAAGCAGTCTTGGTTTTAGGCTCTTTTTCTGCATTACTTTGAATATTTCTTGCCATTCCCCTCTGACCTCAAGTCTTTCTGTTGAGAAGTCAGATGTTATCCTTATGGGGGCTCCTTTGTAGGTGATTGACATTTTCCCTTGCAGCTTTTAGTATTTTTTATTTATCTCTTATCTTTGGTATTTTAATTAAAACTTTAATTTCTAATTAGCAAACTGAAAAACAATCATGAGTACATTGTACATATTAACTTTTCTTAGGATGAACAGTATAAAGAAAAACTGTTTTATAGTTGAAGTGCTAATTGATAAGCTAGTTTTTTTACTTAATAAAATATTTATACCATTTAGACAAACCTGCCTCGGTATCTCTGACTTATTGTTATCACAGTAATTAATCAATAATTACTTTTTTTTATACTAAGTATAAGGTACATTATAGTAAAATGTAATTCTTATCTGGAGTAACTGGATTTATCCAAGCCAGAATAATATTTACATTATTCAAAATTCCTTTTTATATTTAGAGGAAGGACTACTAACCAAGTATTTGAGCATTTGTTTTTTGCAGAAGCACTTTCAGCACTGCTTAATCACAGGATTCCTTGGGTTGCAAATGTAATCAGTTCTATAGGTTTGTTCTTAAGTTGAATTAGTATGTAAGTTGGAACAGGTACATTTACCTATTAAATGCAACTTAGATGTTTGTTTTAACATAGTATTTATTTTTACCTTTCTGAGCATATAAATACTTAAACATTTTCAATACAATCTTAAACAATCTTGGATGATGCAGAAGATCATGGACTTGTTGGAGAGAATGAGGCTGGATTTAAAGAGTCAGGGTTTGATTCTGCTGCTTGAGTCAGTTTCTTGAAGTATAGGGATCTAGGGATGTTTGTACAGAGCTTTCCTTTTTCTCATCATAAACGGCCCTGTAGCATCTCAGGCCTTCAGTAATCATACAGTAAACTCTGATGAACCTTTTTGTATCAGGATCTTACTCTTCTAACTTTACCATTTCTACTTCAGTGAGACAAAAAACATCAGCTAACTCTTTTGTAGAAAATTTTTTGGTCCTGGAGGTTCTATGACTCTGTTTACTTCCCTAAATGCTATCATCTGCTGCTCTAGTTCCATAAGTTATTCATTGGTTAGATCTTTGCCACAGGAGTCCAGTAACTCTATGATATAATTTTCACTGATGTACAACTATAGTTGGTTACCAATAGCCTTATGGTGTTCCATTTGTAAGTGTAATTTGTAAGTCAGGTGTTTGTAACTTGGGACTTACAGTACTACAGAAGCTAAGATATAATGGGATTTTAATTTTCAACAGATGGTCTGGAGAGCCCTGCCAATGTACTTTTTGGTAGGATCAGGCAGTGCTTGGAAGCGCCCAACAACAGACATCAGAGACACAGGGGTCCCAAGTGTCATCCTTCAACTGCCCTTGGTGAAATGAGAACACAGTAAAGTAGGAAAGACCAAGGACAGAGGAGAGGGACAACCAGGCAGAGGTCAGTGAAAAGGGAGAACAAAGATAGGGAAGCCAAGGAAGAAAGGGAGGAAGTGGAAGTGGAGGAGAGGAAGAGGAGGAAGATAAAAGCAGTGAGAGGACATGTGACATGGTTATCAAAGATGAAACTGATGATCATAGGAAATACAGGAGATATACAGTGTGTCTGTAAAGTCATGGTGCACTTTTGACCGGTCACACCGTGTGACCGGTCAAAAGTGCACCATGACTTTACGAACACACTGTAGAAGGAATGTTTAAGAAAACATAGGAAGAGCCTGACCTGTGGTGGCGCAGTGGATAAAGTGTCGATCTGGGAACACTGAGGTCACCAGTTCAAAACCCTGCACTGGTCTGGTCAAGGCACATATGGGAGTTGATGCTTCCAGCTCCTCCCCCATTTATCTCTTTCTCTCTCTCTCTCTCACTCTGTGTCTCCTCTCTAAAATGAATAAAATAAAAATTTTTTTAAAATTTTAAAAAATGAAAAAAAATAGAAAACATAGGAAGATATCTCATACACCACAATTTGAAGACATGGAGATATTTTATTGCTTAAATTTCTATATTTACTTATGTGTTTGTTTATTTATTTATTTATTTATTTTAGTGAGAGGAGGGGAGGCGGAGAGACAGACTCCCCTACCGAAATCCACCTGGTGAGGCCACTTGGGGCAATGCTTTGCCCAACTTGTGTGTTGCTCCGTTGCTCAGCAACCGAGCTCTTCCTAGCACCAGAGGCAGAGGCTATGGAGCCATCCTCAGTGCCCAGGGCCAACTCACGCCAATTGAATCATGGCTGCAGGGGGAGGAAAGAGAGAGAAGTGAGAGGGGGAGGGATAGAGAAGCAGATGAGCATTTCTCCTGTGTGCCCTAACCCAGAATCAAACACAGGACATCCACACACCAGGCTGGCAGGCTACCACTGAGTCAACCGGCTAGGGCTTCAATTTCTAATTTTAAAACAAAAACTTCCTAAACTGTGACCCATGGTTAAATCTGAGGAGACTGTACTTTGGTTTGTCCTCATGGCCAAGTCTTATAGCCTTCCACTCAGACTCAGGGCGCACCTTCTTGTGAAGCAAACATACAATTAAACTTCAGTATTACATTTTAATTTGTGGCTACATTAACTTATATAAGAAATGGGGGGGGGGAACCTTAGATCACATTGTCTTGAGTTCATAAAACCTATTTAAAGGTCTTTAACTGACATATTCCTTAATCTTTACAATATCAATCTGAAGAATAGAGGAGATCTGTAGTTTAATCCCATTCTAAAAAAATAAAATCAAAATTAAAACAGAATTAAATCATATACACACAGCCTGACCAGGTGGTGGTACAGTGGATAAAGCATTGACCTGGGACACTGAGGACCCAGGTTCAAAACCCCAATGTTGCTGGCTTGAGCATGGGATCATTGGCATGATTTCATGGTTGCTGGCTTGAGCAAGGGGTCACTGGCTTGGCTGAAGCCCCCTAGTCGAGGCACATATGAAAAGCAATCAATGAACAACTAAAGTGACACAGCTATAAGTTGATGCTTCACATCTTTCCCTCTTCCTGTCTTTCTCTCTCTTGCAAAATAGAAAGAAAAATCATATATACACGAACTCTAGAGTAGGATAACTTGCCTTAGCTGTCCTGATTTAATCAAATGTAATAATACTAAGCTAATTTCATATATTGTGACTGATGAAAATGTTTAAAGTTGTCTAAACTACAAGTAGGTTAAATTTGGCCAAATGAAACCACATTTCAAACATAATCCCCTGAGTGCAAAGCTGTAAAGATTATGCAATGGTTTAGCCTTTTAGTTCCATTGCTCTTTATCTGACCATCTCCCTTTGTGCTGAGGATTAGCCCGTAATCAGAGGCAGATTTGATGGTGGGGGCACTGGGTGCATGCCATGGGACCCGACTTCTGAAGGGCGCCGCAAAGCCCCAACTTTATACTTTTTCCTAATGATACCAAGATTGACTTCATATGTGCAATTTTAACATTAATAGTACATGATATTTTACATTTATTTTAAAATATGGTTAACATGTATTTTTATTTTCCCTGTCTCTCTTTTTTATTTAAGGAGCCCAATATTTTCTTTTGTGCCCAGGGCCTCAACTGACCTTAATCTGTCTCTCCCTGTAATTACTATTGGCTGCTGACATCATTATTTTTGCTTAAAAACTTTGGCTTAGAGTGTCTGTTCCCACAGGTGAATACAGTCAAGATCTTCAAGGTGGAACCTTCTCCAATCTGGCTACCACAGCAGCAAGCCCAAAGGCACTTCGTGGATTTTGGATACTAAGTCTTTGTGACACTGTACATTCAGTAGCCAGTAAAGTGTGGCCCAGAGCCTTAGGCACTCTGTGGTGAGAGAAAGGGACAGAAGACACAATTCCCCTTCAGGGCACTTCACAGAGCTGACAAAACGGTCCGTTCCTTCTTTGTGAACTTGTTTTACTTCAGCTTCTCTGATTTCTAAGGAGTATTATTCTTTTGGTTTCTATTTCTTTACACTGTTGTTATTTGCTCATTATTCTTTTAAATATTGAATTAAATAAACCCAAGAGTATTGCAAATCTGTATTACCCTCAGAAAAGAATGTGCTCATTTAGCTGATGATTTAATGTTCCACTGGCCTTCACAACAGAATAAGCAAGACTTTCTAAAGTAAATTTGTTTTTACAGGGCATTTAAAGTAAATTCTGTGGTTTTGTAGCCCAACTTGAAGAGAAATCTTCCCCAGAACCACAGCAGTGTTGGCAAAATCCTTCGCCGTCACTGAGCCTCAGAACCAATGACACACCATGGGAGGAACAGGACCCTGAGTTGTGAATGTGACTGAAATGCAAATAACAAAACGTGGTATTCTAGATTCACAGAGTATGGGAAGACAAAACTGTCGGCAAACTACATTATAATACTCAAGGGGAATGCCGAAGGTGGCCACTGAATTAGGTGTTTTTCCGTAGCCATGCAGCTATCCTGGCACTTCGGTTTTTGTTTTTCAGATTTTCGTTCTTTATTGTCTGTAATTTGGCATGAACTGTGAGCCTCTGGTGCTCCTCCAACATGGGACTGAAAAACTGCTGCAGCTGAAAGGACAAAGAGACGGTCAGGGCACTATCACTTCTGATTTAGACAAAACCAGACAGAGTTCATGCAAAGCTGCAACATGCTTTTGCAGATAGCCTTTGAGAGTTGGAACGGGTAGAAATGTGTCAGGACCATCTACTCTGAAGGGTCAGATGTAGACTGGAAGCTCCATAAAGTGGGAACTTCATCTATTTCATTCAATGCTCTATTCCCCAAGCTCCTAGTATAGGTGCTCAGTAAACATTTGCTGAATGAGTACTGGGTACGAGACAAGATTTGTGGACAGAGATACAGTAAAATCTTTTTTTACCTCAAAAAGAAACACTGCAACTTTCAAAGCCACAAACTGGCACACAACATCGGTGTATTTACCAATGTTATACTTCATTTAAGAATATTTAGATAGTGGATTTGTTCATTGCCTAAAATTCCTTCATTGAATCAAATCAAGCATTCAGTTATAGGAACATAGCAATATTATATACAAACCAGACCCCAATTGACTCGTTAGTTATATCTCAAATCTATTTCTCCATCAATGAATTAGAACTCAGAAAACGTGTGATGGCAGTGTACCCATGCCAACTCACAAAATGTCACTTAAACTCCAATGCACTTGAGATTGAGTAGTAATAGAGCTACCAAGGAATATTACAATGGAAAATAAAAGGAAGGTTCTAGAGAAAAATAGGTTAGCCAAAACAAACCTCCCACCCTCTCCCACACCTGCCAGGCAGTGAGAGCCACATGCCTCCTCACAGCTCCATTTGATTGTGCACCTGCAGCGGGTGGGAGGGGAGTGAGGGTCCGTGGCATTGTAGACAGGGTTTCATGTATGCTTGAGAACATGGGAGAGACCAGGCTCCAGCAGGACAGAGTATAAGGGATAGAGCAAAAGGAGCACAAGAGTGTATGGAGAGGTAGGAGGAGAAGGGGCTCATGGGACTTCCTTTTCATCCTCTTTTTAGCAACTATTTTCAATATTTTTATGTGAATTAATACATTATAGTAATACTGTTGGGCACTGAAGGGCTTCTGACAAGGAAATTCATAATAGCTAACTTGTTTCAAAATTGCATAAATTTAATCACTGCTAAACATCCAGTTTTGCATTAAAAAATTTACTATCAGTGACTATACAGTTTTGGATCTTTGAGGACTGCTAAATTTATACAACCTTCATTCATTCATTAAACAACAACAACAAAACTTAACGGGGTGCTGGAGAGACAAAAATAAACGGGTGCACTTTAGGAGATAACAACACAAACTCAGCCTTGAATCTGGGCGCTTCCCTTCCAATGTTTCTGGGTGTACTCTTCCCTCTCTCCTCCAGGGAATCCCTGATAAATCAGGTCTAACAGCTCAGCCCCAGACAAGCCAAACCCAAACAAAGCTGATTCCTTCAGGAATTAACAGTTCTTCCTCTCTCTGGCTATAACAACTACATAACTGATTGCTTCTCTTTTTCTTGCTCAGGATCAAATTTCAGGCCTTTATGACCTTTGCATTTATTTATTTACTTGCTGAGGCAGAAAAGTTGATTTTCCTTTCTTATTTACACAAGCCTTTTCTATTTTTATTAATATATTTCTAGCCCATGGTTAATTTATACTGATGTATTTTTAAAAAATTTATCACCAACATTATTGAGATAAAATTGACATACAATAAATTGCATCTACTTAGAGTGTACAAGTTGAGCTTTGATCTTTGTATACACCTGTGAAACTAAAGCCACAATCCAGTGACAGTCCATCTCCATTATCCACAAAGTGTCTTTGTGCCCTTCTAGGCGACCCCTCCCTCAGTCCCAGGCAACCACTGAGCTACCTTTTGTTACTATAGCTCAGTTTGCTTTTCCTAGAAAGTGTCTGGTTGCTTTTATTCAGCATAATAATCTGAAGATTCAGCCACATTGCTATACAAACTTGTTCCTTTTATTAACATTATTATTGTTGGGTAGCATTCCATTGTGTGAATATATTACATTTTCTTTACCCATTCACCTATTGACGGACATTTGGATGGTTTCCAGTTCTTGGCTAATGTTGATAAAGCTGCTATGGACATTCATGTACAAGTCTTTGTGTGCACATAGGTTCCCATTTCTCTTGAGCAAAAACCCAAAAGTGGAATTGTTGGGTCACATGTATCTCATTTACCTTTAAAACTACTGCCTGTTTTCTAGAGTGGTTATACCATGTTTTATTCCAACCAGTAAGGTAAGGCACTTTACAGCTTTGCCAACCTTTGGTAGTGTAAATCATCCTAATTTTACCAAAGCTACTGTGTGCACAGAGATTGTATTTATATTTTACTTTTGTTTTACTTTGTGCATGTGTACTTTTTTTTTGTAGACATTTGCTTTTGTCCCCTAGTTTACCTTGTGGTTATAGGATACCCTTTTTTTTACAGAACAAATCCCTCCCCCCACCCCTATCCCAGTGTCTATGGTTTGGGAAGGGCTGGTTCCAAATGTAGGCACATAACCCAAGCCAGGCCAATTAGAATATTTCCCCTGCTGATTATGACCAAAGTAGGACCAACCTGAGTCTTTCGTTCAAGGCTAGAACTTGAAACTGGGTAAGAAAGGATTCCTTCTTCTACACGTGAGGGTGCTAAGGATCATGTAAGCCTAGAACTATGCTTGCCTCCATGTAGAGAAAGCCAGCTTAAGAAGAAATTCAACCCAGAGGAAAGAAGAGACTAGAAACAGCAAGCCCCATATTAGGCTCTAGAACAGTGGTTCTTAACCTGGGTTCTATTGAACGCTAGGGGTTTGATGAGTTGGTCTCAGGGGTTCAGAGAAGCCTCTGCCACGGAGGCCAGAATAAAGTAATACCGTAATTTGTTGTGAGTTCATGCACTTTGTTGGTTTTGTTCTTCGAACAAAGTGATGTTCATGCATGGCTCATTTTGTGCACCAGTAATAAAACATATACCTATGTCTTGAATTTGGAAAAATAAAATCATATTTTATTTATCACTAAAGAAGGGTTCGGTGAATGCGCATATGAAACTGGTGGGTTTGGTACCTCAAAAAAGGTTAAGAACCACTGCTCTAGAATATAAATATAATTAAAATATGGGCTCAGTCCTGAAGAAGCTCATTTTAACCTCATGGAATAGACATGCTGTCTTCATACTCTAATTACATTATAATGTGTCAAGTGCTATGATAAAGATATTGACAGAATGACTTGGGAATATGGAGAAGAAAAGGGTATAAATCAGTTTTTAAAAATTTCTTAGAATAGGATGTTTGAAGCAGGGTCTTAAAGAATAATTAGGAATTATCCAGTTAAGAACAGGGCTGGGGAGGGCACCCCAGGCAGAGGGCAGAGTGTTTCTGACATCTAGAAAATGTGAAACAACACAATAATTTCAGACAATCTGTAAGTGACAGAGTACAGCTAGAGGAAAGTTCGGGGGTGTCTGTCTCTCTTGCTATCTGATACTCAGTCGTGAGTCGGGCAAAAATGAACCTAGAGAGTAAGGCAGGGGAGAGCTCACGAAGGGTTTTGTGTGTTAATAAAAGAGTTTAAAATTTCTTATAAACTGATGAGCTACTGAAGCTTTGGGAGCAGGGCAATGGCTGGAGCAATGTGAAGAATGGATGGAGGCAAGGCCTGTCTGAGTAGGGAGCCTGGGCCAGAGTCCACTGTAGTAATTCAGGTGAGAAAGAATGAGGTCCAACCCTCAGGAGCAAGATAGAATTAGAATACATTTCATGCATACTTATAATAGCACCAGTGGGAGCATAGAGTGTAATAATTCAGACAAGCATATTATTTTTTATTTTAGCAACTCCAAATGACATAAAAAAGTGGCTTCCAAATTATTGTTATAATTCACATTATCTAAAGTGCTTACCTCCATGATCTGTAAATCTGTGCTGACGGTTCTCCCTATTATATACATCAGAGTAACCAATGATTGTGTTCCATACCTAGAAAGCAACAAGATGCTAATCAACGCTGGGAAATGTTTTGCAGGACAAAGTTATATTTTATTTGCCAGATAAACGCTAAATATATAGCCTCTTGGAATTTCTACCTCCCAAATCTAAGAGAAAATATGTATGAACTAGTTTACTTTCGTTTTTTTTAATGGAAAATCTATTATGTAAAAGATTCTACTAGCACTGAAAATTATATATATAGTTAAATAATGATTTGTGTAACACAGTTTTTAACTTACTCAAATGTAAAAAGCTATTAAAAACAATATCAAGGACAGTATTTTTATCTTTTTAAATGAGGTGGTTAGAACAGATGTCACATACCTCAAATTAAGAAAATGTATAAGGGAGTAAGCTAATATGCAAATTATGCCTCTTAACAGTAGTTAATGTGGGAACAATTTCAGAAACTCCGACTAAAATACCCTGAAAGCTCATTTAAAATTTTGTATTTATATAAGCTTTTTGGGGAGAGGATCCATATCATCTGAGACTCTCCAAATGTTGGTGATTACTCAAGGCTAAGTGCCTGTCTAACCTACTTATGTTCCCTCGAATAAGCATGGTCACTGAAACTTCTTCCTTAGTTTAGTGTCCTTGAATATCCAACAAGAATCATCTTTTAAAAAGCCATGAAATGTTGCTATAGAGAAAGAGCAGATACATACCTGCCCAAAGTGGTGTCGTACTTAAAAAAGTAAATAAACAGTTTTGGATGCATTAAAAAAAAGAAAGAAAATTAAAATAGGGTTAATATGGACTGAACAAAAAATGGTTGAACTGCCTTGACAATTAATATACACAATTGATTTATTTCAAAATATATACCTGAAATTGAAAATTTCAAGAGTTTATGTTTACATAAAACACAAACAAGGATGAGAGAAAACAGTGCTTTTGTTCTTTTTAAGTTCCCAGCTATAATATAAACCATGGAGGGAAAGAGACAGTCTCCATGTAATTCAGACATGCAAACTTGTTTCTATGGGGAAAGAGGAAATATTTCTTAGTTCTTCATTTTTATTGGCCAGGTATTAAAAAGCCTGTGAGATGATTCAATAAACTTGGCAAAATTTGCAAAGAAACAAAAGCCAACCTTTAAAAAAAAACTGGAAAACTACTTAGGGTACTAAATGTGTGATTTTTCTATCAGATCCAAGAGAAAGTTATCCCAACAAGCAGAGCTCAACTTGAGTTACCTTGGGCAACTTATAAGCTGTAAAGATGGGGAATAATATGTAGTTAGAAGTATTGTTTTGAGGAGTAACTGAGATAATAATGCGTGTTGAGGCACCTATCAGAATGCCTGGCACACATCATTTCTTCTTGTTCTTGCAACTTCATTCAAGAGGAGATATTTTTGAGACAGAGAGGATTTGTCACTCTTGTTGGGAGAGCAATCTCTTAGAGATATTATTGAAGAAAAATGTTTACTTTACAAATAGATCATCTCTCTAGTAGTCAAATGCATTCTAATTAATATAAAGACAAGAGCCAGTCGGTATCTGCATAATTACCTTTTTAAAAACATTGATAATATTTAAAGCTAGACAGTGAGTTGGTCCTCTAGTCTTGCTTGTTTTCTACCTCTCTTCTTTCCTACAGTTCCCTTCCCCCTGTTTCCTCCCCCTGCCACATCTGACTTCCTGTAGCAGGCATGGCCACCAGGCAAGCTTGGGGGCACCAAGGCATCCAGCCCAACCCAGTGACAGGCCATGGGACTTGTTCTACTCCAACATCTCAACTCACTCATTTTCCCTTGTGCTCCTTCCTATTTAACCCTTTCAACTCTGCATTCCCCATCATAAAAAAAAAAACAACAGAATAGAAGTAAAAATATGTACAGGTTTCAAATTTTGGACTTCAGGCAATATAACAATATTTGGAGGAGAAATCAAGTGTTTGGTAAAGAAAAGGGTAAGATTCCTTTTGGACCAGCTGAGTTTGAAACTGATTATACACACCCTGTGTTCTATATTCAAATAAAGCTAGGGTTTTCCTGGAAGCTGTGAAATCCACATTGTTTTAAGAAAGCCAAAAGCAACTTAACAAGGATGATAAGGGCACAAAGTAATTTCTATCACACACGATAAAAGCCACAAAAATCCTGTTGTTCCATCTCTTGTCACACATTCTTCCATAGAATCTATTTACATCTGCATTTACATATTGACTTTCCTGTAACCTGAAAGATGTCTTTATGGTCAGTAGAGATTCTTTTATTTAGACCAGTGCTCAAAGGAGCAACTTGGGTCCATCAACTAATTACCTCTCAGCAACCAGTATAGTGCCTGCATGTGAGAGTGAGGGGCAGGACCAAGCTGAAACTGTTTTCCTCAAATATTCCAAAGTATATTTTCAGATTAGGCCTCCAGAAAAGAACCCTGGACCTGGTCGAGGGTAGCAGATGTTCCTAACTGCTACTGGCAGTGTGCTCAACTCTGCCACTTGACTAGCCCTGTGTCCTCTTTCTCAGTGCCCTAATCTCCAGCCAGTGATTGCGAGCAGTGCCAAGTCAGTCTTTCAGTCCTTCCGTGTGGAAGGTGACTTTTTCCAACTCTGCCTGTTCAAATCTCATGCAATTCTCTTTCTTCCCTTTGAACCTCCAAAGCCCTCTCCAACTCCATCTCCACATTCTAATCACTTTATATCCCCAGCAACAGCTTAAACTAACTGTGCCTTGGTATAGAAAAAAACAAGACATTTTATTACTACAAAGAACCTTAGAATTAATCAAATACACGTCTTTTGTTTTATAGAAGAGGAAACGAAGGCCGAAATGTTTATAGGCAAACAATAAATAGATGTTCCAGTTCCAGTTCCAAATGAGAGGGTGGAGTACTTATTTTCTCATCTGTCTTTCTCTTGATACAACAGAGCTACCTTATATACATTAGCATATATAGTGTGTAGCAGGATTAAAGATGTAAGATGCTAGGCAAAATATATAAAAAACTCTAATTTCCTTCCACAGGGCTTTTTAGAGCCATTAAGATGCTAACATATACTGTGAATTTACAAAAGTGCAGGTTAAAACAGACAGTTTTGGGGGCTATTGTTTTTCTTGGTGACAGCAGGTTTATCAACATCTTTCATGTATAATGCTCAGTGAAACATACTGGAGAAACGCTAATTTCAGTACCAACTTGCAAGTGATCAGTGACATTTTAGCAGATTCAGAATAAATCCTTTCCACATCATTAATATAAAACAATTTGTCATAGAATTCATTTACTTATATTTTTATACTACCTTTATCATTTTATGAAGACAGGTGACATGCATATATTCATGTTAAATATAATTTAATAAATGATAAATATTCTTATGTAGAAAGAAGGAAACATCCCTATGTCATTTTACTGTATATCATATTTTAATTATTAATTTTAAATTGTTATATATTTTCTTCTAACCATAAATATTTGCCAGGGATTGAACCCACAACCTTGGTGTATCGGACGATACTCTACCAACTGTGCACGAGGCCAGGACTGGTGAATATAAATGGAACTCTAAAAATAAATGTATTAAATGGAGAAAATACATTTATTTGAATCTAAAAGACTTTTTGTACCAGACATTAATGTGCAAAAGGAGTGAACTGAGATGAATTTACCATAAACAGAATAGGCATCTATTTATGAGCATAGCATTTTGTCTATAAAAGAGAAATACTCAAGCCATGGTTAAAAGTTTATGTATTTATAATTTTAGGAACTTCCTGGGGTAAGGATAAGATCCATTTAGATTTTTTAAATTTCCTTCTCTACTCTTATTTAATACAGTAGTATGGATTGTTAAATAAATTGCCAGGCAATGAATTTTTCAGAAAGTGCTGTCAACATGTCCCTGTTCTGTAAATGAAGAAAAAAAATGTTTTGAGAAATAAAAATTAAAACACGCTTGCAGTCCCTTAAATGAAGAGCAATCTTTCCCAGGGGTTGCTCAAAGCCATTTGGGAGGCTCATGTGCTGTGTATAGTATAAGAAAAGAGGAAAAACTGAACCAAGGGCTAGTTTACCCTGAGAGCAGTGCCATCCCATTGAACTTCCTTCAATGATAGGAATGTTTGATACCTGGACTGCGCTGTAATATAGCTTCTGGCCACCTTAAACACTTAAAACAGGGCGAGTGCAATGAAGGAACTGAATTTTAAATTTTATTTAACTTTAATTTAAATGTAAATATCCACATGTTAGCTAGTGATTATCATGTTGAACAATGCAGCCTTAGATAAGTTTTTAAATCTGGTGCAGTGGTTCTTAACCTGGGTTCTATCGAACCCTAGGGGTTCAATGAGTCTATCTCAGGGGTTCGGAGAAGCCTCTGCTGCGGAGGCCAGCATAAAGTAATACCGTAATTTGTTGTGAGTTCATGCACTTTGTTGGTTTTGTTCTTTGAGCAAGGTGATGTCCATGCATGGCTCATTTTGTGCACCAGTAAAAAAAACATATACCTATGTCTTGAATTTGGAAAAAAAATCCTATTTTATTTATCACTAAAGAAGGGCTAGGTGAATGCACATATATGAAACTGGTGGGTTCAGTACCTCAAAAAAGGTTAAGAACCACTGATCTAGTGTCAACTGGTTCCATGTTGCATTGTACCGGAGTCACCCAGGGCGCTAGTGAAAGGTACAGATCTCCAGCTCTATTTGGGCAGAGTCTGAATTTGAAGGGTTAGGTGTGCTTGGTAGTCTCTGGTGGCCTAGCCACTCCAAGAGATTCCAAATTTCTGCCCCATTAGAAAGTGTCTGGTTTGTGCTTGGAGTGAACAAGACCCGTGGTTGACAGGCACCATGCCACCTTGAGCCACAACAATAACACGTAACAATCCTAAGACAAGTACACACCCAATGCCAGGCACTAGTAAATACTAAGCCTGGACATAACTGTGAACCTATGTCTTATTCAGGGCCAGCAGGGCTTCAAAGAAATGAAGACTGTGATAACCTATGGTGATCACGAGGTCCTCAGGCAAACCAATGACATAGTTCTTAAAGAACCTGTTCTCTCAACATTTTAATTCCCAAATCATTACTAGGTTGTTCAGCAGGAAGTTCAGAAAGAAGACAGTCAGGGACTGTAGCTGTAGCGAATGACCTTGGGCAATATGACCCTAGCAGCAAGAGGGCAGATAGCTTCAAAGACCTGGCAAAGCCAGGCACTTCAGACCTAGAGTAAGCACAGACATGGAGCTGTTGTTACAAGCTCCAGGGAGAGAGGACAAAAACTAACAGACAACCCTAAAAGTTGGCATCTCTGAAACCTCATGTAACAAGGGGACCTATGGAAATGGTTCCAAATTCCCAGTGAGAAATCAGACCTAGGAAGGGGGTATTATCTTTAATGATTTAAGCAAAAATGGAAACACCATTTACCCCTAAGGTCTTAGGGATCCCAGGAAATTTAAGGAATTCATAAGGCTCTCTGCAGCAATGAACCTAAAATGATAATTTAAAATGGAAGATAAAGACAATTTCTTCAATACGTGAGGAGGCTATGTGTAGTCCACTGATGAGCCAGTACATGGTACTGTACAAATAAACTATTATCTACATGTTTTTAATTTCAGATTTAAAATTATGCTTTATTTTGGTGTTATAAATGTGTTCAATAAATGTATCCAAAAAGAACAAACAGAAAAACCTATCCTATTCCATTATTTTGCTCTTTAAGAGAACCATATTCATATTCTTAAAGATTTTTATTCAAATATACTTTCTGTTTCAAAAGAACTTATTTATAAAAGGTATCTTTCAACTTTACAGGTTTTTGGACCTAAACTGTCGGCTACTTTTTATCCGCTAACTCTGCAGTAGGTGACCATTAGGAATGTACACTGTGTGATATTTGCATGTCAATGTATATTTTACCCAACAGGTGGGCTATGAAGCAAGCAAATTAATTTTAAATGATGAGAAATATATAAAAGTTCAAGAATATGGAATTGAGATACATAAAGGGAATCTGACAAAACACATAAATAACATCCAGGCTGATGTAATAAGGTTTGTTGTTTCCTAAAGAGACAGTGATGTACTTCACAAAAATAAATGAATGGGTGATGTATGTGCATACCCCCACAAAACATGACTTGCTCTAATCAGTGTTTCAAACTTGTTAGTGGGCACAATGGGGAGATTGTGGTATAAAACTATCCCATGCAAATCCACTTTCACATAGAAAGTCAAAACTGAGGATAAGTGACTTTTTCTTCCATAACATAGCCAGTCTGTGGTGAGACTGCATGCAGGAAAAGTCATCACATTTTTAGTCAGTACCAAACACTTTTGTGACCTAGCCAGACTAGCGCTGTGCTTGCAGTGCCAAACTGATGGCCTGCATGAAAGAGTGGTCGCGTATCTCCTTCTTACCTTTCACTCACAGCTTGCCAGTTGTTGACTAAAAAGTCTTTTGCGACATAGCGGCCAACTTCAGATGCCGCCACAACTTCAATTATATTTGTGCCATTAAAATTGAATGGAGATGTAGTGATGGCATATTCCATATATCTGCAAAAATGCATTTTCAGAAGATAACTATTTAAAAATTATCCAATATAAAAGGTTAAATTAAATAAATGAAATCAAAATCCCATATGTTTCTAAGTTATTGATGCATAAATATTTATTAATTCTTATCTCAGCACAGTTCTATTTTTCTCCTTTTGTTTTTTTTTGTTGTTGTTTTTACAGAGACAGAGAGAGAGTCACAGAGAGGGACAGACAGACAGGAACGTAGAGAGATGAGAAGCATCAATCATCAGTTTTTTGTTGCGACACCTTAGTTGTTCATTGATTGCTTTCTCATATGTGCCTTGACCACAGGCCTTCAGCAGACTGAGTAACCCCTTGCTGGAGCCAGCGACCTTGGGTCCAAGCTGGTAAGCTTTCGCTCAAACCAGATGAGCCCACACTCAAGCTGGCGACCTCAGGGGTCTCGAACCTGGGTCCTTGCACATCCCAGTCCAACACTCTACCCACTGTGCCACCGTCTGGTCAGGCTCCCTTTGGTTTATTAATTGCATTCTTCCACCAGGACATTTGAAGGTAAATTGATCATAATCACCTGTTAAGTATCCATGGGTCTTTACTGCAGCTCATTGCAAAAATAAGTTGAATCCTTTCTTCTTCCACTGTATTATTATTGTAGATACTTAACAAAAAGTCCCATTCTTTATCACTTCCCAAGGCAATGCCATAACATAAAATCTCAGTTTGAATTGGGTAAGGCATTCTGTAAAGTATAACATGCAATGATATTTATCAGAGCAGTTAAGTTATATGCTTATCTAGGCTATCATGTAGTTAGAATTATATATCTAGAAAAAAGTGTTGAGATCTCAGATATAAAGATCAAAAGTAGGAATCTAGAAAGGCAACTATCATGAGATGAGATCATCAAATTAGTTTAGAGACTAAAGGGTTTTACAAGAAGTAAATTAGAATAGTACAAGCAGTAAGTATATGCTGATAATAAATGTGGTCTCATATCTTATTACCACATTTCCCAAGAGTCCATCTGAGGTGACTCACTAGAGCAGTGGTTCTTAACCTGGGTTCTATTGAACCCTAGGGGTTCGATGAGTGGGTCTCAGGGGTTTGGAGAAGCCTCTGCCGCGGAGGCCAGAATAAAGTAATACCGTAATTTGTTGTGAGTTCATGCACTTTGTTGGTTTTGTTCTTTGAGCAAGGTGATGTTCATGCATGGCTCATTTTGTGCACCAGTAAAAAAACATATACCTATGTCTTGAATTTGGGAAAAAAAATCATTTTATTTATCACTAAAGAAGGGTTCAGTGAATGCGCATATGAAACTGGTGGGTTCGGTACCTCAAAAAAGGTTAAGAACCACTGCATTAGACCATTGTTTAAATAAAAAGGATACTTGAAAAAAAATAGGAGAAAGAGATCAGTCAAATGAAAACAAAACAGTTACTCTCAGAGTGAGAAGGTAGAGAAACTGGTGGTGTTGAAACAGAACAAAAACAAGGACAATTACAGTTATACTCTTACTCATTCTCTGGATAGTGCATCCAGTTTCTGAAGAGTTCTCTTGACAGCTGAAGACAGTCTTCAAGGCCCAACAAACATGCAGTTCCAAAAAGTTTTCCCAGTGATAATCTTGAAGGAAAAGTCAAAGAAAATCACTTTATTTTGCATTACTACACTATTTTTTTTTCTGCCTCCAAGACAATGTTTCATAAAAGGATGGATATTTTAAAACATCCTTCCAATAACATCAGGTTTGCTTTAAAAAAAAGCTTTTGTATTTAAAATTCAGAGCAATGTTTGCCGAGAGGCTCTCGGGCACCAAATAAACTCCTAGGACTGATATTTTTTTAAAAGCTAGAAATAAATTACTGCCATCTTTCATCTCCCTCAATCGTGCACGGTGTACACACACTCCGCATCTGTTATCAATTTGTTTTTCCTCCATTTTACAATAATTGCCTTGTGGATAAAAAAATGACTTTAGAGTATTTGATCTAATACTCTTAAAAATAAATTTCTTCATATATGGAAAGTAAAGGGAGTGGTTTATTTCTCTCCTTGGATAATGTGCTTTCCCTTGCGTAAGCTTCTGTTTCTTCATCAACTCCTCCTGGCTATTATAGTTATGGCCAGAAAAAGTATATGTATACACATACACACACACACACACACACACACACAAACATACATACACACACACATACATACACACACACATATAGTTGAGCAGGGGTACGCTTTATGGTTCAAAACAAAAATAAGTTCCTAAGAAGACAGTGAAGAACAATAACAAATCCAGATAAGCAGTGCCTTGAGGTGTGCCTCCCTATACTCCCTTAGTTAGGAGTTGGTGGTAAAGGAATTCAAACTGGCCATAAGTTTCCAGAAGAGGAAAGAGCCAAATCTCTATAGCTCTACCCTCTTGACCTGAGGTTTCAACCCAGGTTGACCTGAGCCTCTGATAAGTGTAAGTGTAATATCCAAGGGTGGAGGCCCTCTGAGAGACAGCTCTGAGCATTCACTTACACATACACTCCCTCTCCCCACCCACCCAAGCTGGCTGCAGCAAGGGTACTCCAAACAGAACTGGTCTTGAGATGCCACAAAAAGCAGGTTACTTCAGTTCAATTAACTCGTCCAAGGATATGACTAGTTAACAGGAGTGCTGCCTGACTGAGCACACTTATCCTTCCTGTTGATTCACACATGCCTACACACTTACTATCCCAGCTAGTCCTCCCCGTCTTCCACTCAATCTTGTCCATACAACCCTATATCCTTCTCCATTTTCAGAAGAATACTCATGAGAGATAATAATCACATTCTGCATACTTTGTATTTTTTGTTTGGTCTAATTCATTTCAGCTGGATTTGACTAGTGCTGTATATACGTAGAATCCCTGTACCGCTGTTGATTACAAACTACCTCCCTAAATCTAGAAGCCCAGCACACACACACACAAACCTTGGGTTATTGATATAGGCTGACCTTACTTAGCACAACCCTTCTCCAACCGTATGACATACTTACAATTGCAACCAGTAGCCTAAGTCTTGAGATTATAGAGCTATAAATCCCTGCAAACATGGATATATGCTTTGCAGGTAAATTAAGATCCCAAACTATTATTTTCTATTAGGATACAAGTAGCTCACCAATCGCAAAGCTACTGTTCTAAAATCATAGGTATTAAGACCTTATTATGTAGGCCCTGGCAAGTTGGCTCAGTGGTAGAGCATCGGCCCTGTGTGTAGAAGTCCAGGGTTAGATTCCCAGCCAGGGCATACAGGAAAAGCACCCATCTGCTACTCCACCCTTCCCCCTCTCCTTTTTCTCTGTCTCTCTCTTCCGCTCCTGCAATCAAGGCTTCATTGGAGCAAAGTTGGCCCGGGCGCTGAGGATGGCCCCATGGTCTCTGCCTTAGGTGCTAGAATGGCTCCGGTTGCAATGGAGCAATGCCCCAGATGAGCAGAGCATCGCCCCCTAGTGGGCTTGCTAGGTAGATTCTTGTTGGGCGCACGCAGGAGTCTGTCTCTCTGCCTCCCTGCTTCTCACTTCAGAAAAAAAATCCCCCCCCCAAAATAAGGCCTTATTATGTAAATCTGGAATCCTATTTATTAGTATGAATCATTTCACGCAATTATCACTATTCAAAAAATACTTACAGAGCTAAATAGTCATCTTGTAATGCTGCCACATTTTCACGAATTATAGTTGAATAAATATTCCATATTGAGTTCAATCTCTTTAGTAGATACTTCTATAAACAATAAAGAAAATACTCTGTTAACAGAGTTCTGGTTCCCAGCATTGAATCTGCACTGTATTTCTCTTTATCACAAGACATTAATAGTAACATATTTCCTCAGAAATGATCTCTATTTGTTAGTAATGTGTAATTGGTTTATTTTGTAATCTCCCTAGGTAGTTTTCTCATATAAAATATGGGGTTTACATTAATACCAAATTACAGTTTGGTGAAGACTAAACAATGTAATGCATCTAAGCACACTACCTGGCACATAAATCAATAAATATTAGCTATTATTATCATTTAATATCACCCTATTCATTTCTGATTGCCTTCAAAAATGAGAAAAAATGTAAAAATTTAAAACTATTAAACTTTTACCTTGGAACTTTTATGTTTGATATATATGCTTCTAAGAAAGCAAAGAGAACTTATTTATGCCTTAGACAAATTTAAGCCTTAAGTCTGAAATAAAGTTTCTTCAATTGAGCTACCCTCTGGCAAATAATAAGATTATTGAAAGTTATACATTTACAGTATACCCCTGAAAATAAACTAGATGCTATTCATTGAAGTTCTTTAAAAACAAATATTAGTTGCTGCTTCTGTACCCCAAATCAGTCATCAGATACTATCAATGAGCCAGTTTAATCCCACAGACATTTAAGTACCTTCTGTTGGTCACCATCCCTACATTCACGTAAGTTCCCACCAGCACTTGGGACAGTAGAGAAAAGAAAGTCTGGAACCCAGACATGCTTGTGATCTCGCCCTCCAACTGCCCCAGCAACTCACTTGAAATCATCACCACTTAACTTACTTTCTGGTTTGTTTGTGGCCCGTAACCCTCCGAAGGGTTGCTCCCTAACTTTTGCTTTGATTTTATTTGAGCTATTTTTCTTAAGATCACAGTTAAAACTTAAAGATAGAACTTTTCTCCTTTTATATTATTTCACTAATGATGACATGTTATTTCTTCATTCATTAATTCTAATTTCCCTCTCTTCACAACATCAAAAGCAGCTTCAAAATCTGCACTTTTTTGCCTGACCTGTGGTGGCGCAATGGGTAAAAGTGTCGACCTGGAATGCTGAGGTTGCAGGTTCAAAACCCCAGGCTTGCCTAGTCAAGGCACATATGGGAGTTGATGCTTTCTGCTCTTCCCCTTTCTCTCTCTCTGTCTCTGTCTCCTGTCTCTAAAATGAATAAATAAAATCTAAAAAAAAAGTTGATAAAAGAATTTGCACTTTTTCTGGACATACCTCTCTGGTTTTAAGTGCTGGCCCTATATATCAGAGTATTTCAATTATGCATATAGGATTGTTAAAAGTAATTCTGTTGGCTTAACAATCTTTTGGGAAAATAGTTGCTAATATATACTATTCTTTTTTGTAAGAGAAAAAGGCATATTATTTCTATTCACTTCTGGTTTCCTAGGACACATCGCCACTTTAGTAAGAATTAAGTACCTTTCTAAAGTTCTATCATACTCATCTCCTAGACCAGGTTTATGACTAAAGTATTTTCTTTTAAGAATAATCAGTCATTCCTTTAAAAAAATGAATATATATATGGAACTAATATAACAGACTATTACTTTTGGAAAGGCCTGTTTCACAGATGCTCTTTACTTTAGAATATAGAAAGAGGAAGAACGGATTTTTTAAAACCACATAACAAAGAATGAAATTACCTTTAATAATGGGTATATATCATAGTTGTTCACATCAGAAACAAAATTCCTGGGTAGCAAGTTCACCAAGACTGCATGCCATACTATGATTTCATCTTCTTCAGCAAGGTACTTGGTTAAATCAAGTGCTGTTTCAATCTCAATATAATTGTTTCTGTTTGGTTTAAAAACACACACTAAAGAAACCTTCACTTGCTAAATGATTTGCACACTTACTATATTTGTTCCATGCTTCACTGTCTGACTTCAATAAGGTATGGGAAATCAAGAGGCTAGAGGGGAAAGGTCCCATCTCATTGATAAGATGGAAAGCAAGCAAAGCTGACAGTTCCTTCATTTCAATTTGGTATGTTCAAGTCCCCAAATTCCTGGAGGCTACAGATAATCCGGGCCAAATATTGGCCTGATTATGGGGCAAAAGAATACGTGTGCATTTAGTATGCATTCTTATGAGAGTATAATTTCCCTTTAACAAGTATTAATTAAAAGTTATCATCTAATGTTCTGCCAGCACAAACTAGAATATAGAACATACTCTTGCCTACCATTGAGGAGGTTATTACCTCCATGAGGAGCTGAGGTTTATGTATAAGTAGCTGTTGACAAAAGGTCCTAAAAAAGGCAATGAATACAATAAAGTAGCAAAGAAGGAAAACATAGGCATGTGATGAAAGAATTAGCAAAGGCCTCCTGGAGGGGGTATTTGAGAAGAAGAATGAAGGGTGGATAGGATTGAAATGGGTAGCAAAAATGAGGAAGGCAGTTGAGGACAAAGAAGGTAAAGTGGGCATTAATATGATGGGCAGACCTGCGAACGGAAGCAGAGGATTTCTTTTGTGTATAGTTGAGAGATGGGGCCTAATTGCAAAGATGCATCAAAACTGCAGAAAGCCATGAATATCTGATGAAAAGTTTACATGTGGTGGGAGGTGTTTTGATAACTGGGAAACATGGTGACACTGATGCCTAAACATTTTCTTGGAATTGTGCCAAAGAAGAGAATGTAATTCAAAAGAACTGAGGGCTAGAAGCTAATGTAGTCAGCCAAGCAAAAGACTTTGAAAGCTTGACCTACTATGGAAGCAGTGAAGGTAATAAGTAAGGTGAGAATCCAAAAGACTTTCCCAAGAACAAACAGGTAAGACATGGTGACTATTTGGAAACTGTAGAGGAGCTCAGGATATCTCCGATGTTTCAAGTCTGGGTGATGGAAAGAACAACAGCACCTTTGACACAGAGAGAAAAATGATAGCAGGAGCAATTTAAAAACAAAGCCCAGTGTCCCGGGTGCTGATTGTAAATGACCACAGGATAAACAAAGCATAGAAACAGACAAGCAGAGATGTAGATTTAGAAGTTATAAACATATCTTCCACCAACATTTATTATCTTATATCTTCAAGGCACTGGACATGTACACACTAAAATAATCACTGAAATTTTTAAAAAATGCATGAGTTATCCGAAGGAAAGATAGAAGAAAATAACACAACCATCACTGGTCTTGAGGATGCTTACAGTGGCAGAAAGAAGAAAAGTCAGATACACGAGAACCAGGTTTGCATACTAGCTAGAGTCTTAGGAAGCCAAAATAGAAGTTTCCAGGAGGATGTGGACAATAGTATCAAAGTCATAGTAATCTTAGAGAGGAGTTTCAAAAAGTAGTGAGCAAGGATGCGTGCTGCAGGTCACAGAGGGGAGCAGGGGTAAAGAAATGAAGGATGAAATAAGCAGACATTCATTCAAGAAATATGACAAGCCGAAGAAACAGGGACACACTAGATAATTTACTATACATCCTCCTTAAGTTTGTTGCCTGAAAATTTTAATTCTAAACATATATTAGTTCACCTGATTAAATACTTACCAGCAGTTTATATCGAATAAATATGATATAAATAAAATCACTAATTTTTATAATATGTTAAAACACAGTCCACAGCTCATTAAAATTATACCTACAGCCACCACCTTGGGTAACATAAATCATATTTTGAAATCATTTCCAGCAACTCTTATTTTTTTAGATATTTAGCTACTTTATTTCCCTAGCCTTCAATACCACAGAAAATATATGAACATATCTACAATCTTCCTAAATTTATCCATTTTAGCATTTACTAGAGTTTAAAGAGGCAAGCCTGAAACACTTGTAGTTTTTACCTAAGTTTTTATTCCTGGCTGATACTTCAAAAATAATGATTCTTATACTTTTTTATAATAATCTTATAAATATTTAAACACTATTATCTTTTTTCTATTTATATCTTCACTACTGTATTCTTTTCAAACTTTTCCTTTAAAGGGTTCCTTTTAAAACACTGAATCATCTTTGCTGTTCTTTTAAGACCTTTTAAAAAATTCTCCATAATCAGTTTAAACCTTATTGCAGCAAAGTTAACCTAATTGAAAATGTGTAGAATTTGGGTATAGTTAACTGCTAAGGTTTGACTTGAGAAAGAACAAATTTTTCCTCTCAAACCGTTATAAAAAGCATTGTTTTCTATGCCTTTCTAATTGTAATAGATGTTATTGCTCTTTCTCGATAGGACCTTTTTTCTATTGTGGAAAAATACACAGAACAAAATTCACCGCTGTAACCATTTTTAAGTGTACAGTTCAGTGGTATTAAATACATTCATTATGTTGTGCAGCCACACCACCGTCCATCTCCTTAACTCTTTTCATTTGTAAAACTGAAACTCTTGTTCCCATTAAATGATACCCCCCCCTTTCCCCCCTGTCCCTTGGCAGCCACCATTCCACTTTCTGTCTTTATGAATATAACTATTCTAAGTACCTCATATAGCATTTGTCTTTCTGTGACTATCTTATTTCACTTAGCATAATGCTGCCTCAAGTTTTATCCATGTTGTTGCATATTCCAGGAACTTTGATGTAATAAAATTCCACTATAACCACAGAACTTGATCCTAATCTTGATAAGTCAGAGCCTGCATATACTAAAGAACCAACTTCATAGTGATGAGGTTATTGTTTTTCTAAGGTTCTCAAGGTACATACTTACTTAGATAAGGAAAAGGCATCGTCAATCAACTGCAGTCTGTGAATAACAGGGATAGCCTGCAAATCAGATCCCCAAGTGTGCAGAAAAAGATGAGAACTTTTTTTTAGTAAAAAAATTAATAATTTTCAGGAGCATAACAACACTTAAAGATCATTGCTGCTTACAAAGCACTTTCACGTGAATTGTCTCATGGGCAGAGTAACGATCATCACTAAGAACAGTCCCCATAATTTATTTATTATACATCTGCTTTTGATAAATGATCCTTCTGGACATGAATCATAAGGCTTAAATAAGGCAGAAAGTTTTGCCAAAATACTCCCTGACAACAGCATGTTAAAAAATAAAACAGAAAGCCAAGTTTAAAAGACCTCTCCAAAACAGAAAGTATACATTAAATTGTATTACAATGTCCAAATTATTGTCAGGGGAATTTTTTGGCATAGGATGCTTTAGATAAATATTATTTTACACTATTTTGGTAATACTGAGGTACTCTCTAAAATAATATCTCTTTTCTCAAAATTTTTACTACTTTGACACAATACCACCAACAGAGCCCTTTGAAATACAGAAAGGCAGGGGTCAACTGCCAACCTAACTCCTTAGGCTTCTGTTAGCACTCCCTGGCATTGCTGGGTCACCGACTCTGCTAGTGTCTAAGGATGCCCAAAGCCTCCCACAGTATTCCTTCAACGCCTCCCAGCATTTTCGTACATTTGCTCCTAGAAAATTTATCGTCATTACATCCCTTTGAACATGTGTGCAAGTCAAGCCTAATTTTTTCCTTGGTAGTAGTCTCATTTCTTTTCTGGCAGTAATAAAGCATCTTCTAGATCAATATTAATAATTGAAATATGTTTTATTTGCTCACCAATTATGTTGTAGGAAAAATTAACCTCTGTGTGCAAGTAAGTAAATCTACAGTGGTCACAAGGAAACTTTGTTATAATGACATGACCTGGTGCTTCCATAGCCAAGAGTGCTCTTAGAAATTAACAAGAATTTAGCTACTCTGAAAAAGATTTTAAAACAGAATATCATAAATAATTTTTATAGTTTCATTCAAAAGTGTGATAATAATTTTTAAAAATTACTGAACATGTACTGAATGCCTGATTGGATGAGGCTTCTGTTAAACATAACACATGCATCACTTTACTTAAACTTCACAACAACCCTTTAAGGTTGGTCTGTTATGTCCATTATTATACAGATAAGGAAACTGAGGCAAATAAGAGGCCTGAGGTCACATACTTGGTAAGCGATGAACAAAAATATGAACACAAATCTACCTGACCCAAACTGAAGGACTGGACCAATGCTCTTTACTGTCTCTTCTGGTAGGAAGGCTGCTGCATGTATGCCTCAGAGAACTTTCAAAGAGAGAGACACCTAAGACAGTTTTTTTTAGTTCAACACTCTAGTTTTACAGAGTCTCAGTGAACTTGCCCAAAGATCCACAGCAGAGCCAGCTCTATAGACTTCTAAGTCAGCATGTATCTCCACCAGTGGAGATTTGGATTGATTCAACCAGTTAAAACCTTACTGATTACAGCTAGGCAACCTTTTAATATTTACATATTGCATAATGATTTACAGTTATTTCACAATTTAAAGTGATATTGGATTATTATTGATATTTCATGGATTAAATTCTCTCCTCTGAGGGAGAGTGAGAATATAATTTTTAGAAAATTAATTATTTCTAGCACATACTGCACACCTATTATGGGCTTAGAAAATTTAAGTATACATTTACCTATATCATCTCTAATCCTCATGATAAATAAGAAAGATATAATATTATTTCCATTTTAAAGTGAAGAAATAAAAGCAGGACATTTAAGTAACTTGCCTAAGATCACAAAATGAATGGTTAATAGGAAAATGTATTCTTATTTTTACCTAAAAAGATAAAATAGTAAAAAAGTGAGATTAATGTTCAAAAACACAATACAATCAACCAAAATCTCCTCTCTCCCAAAAGACAGGTTTATAAAAGTCCAACTCTGAAAGGCTACAGAGTACAACAATAACAATATTTAATAAAAAATATAAAAAATAATCTTACCTTAGGATCTTTTTCAAGCTGTTGATTTAATTTCTTCCAACCTAGTTTATCATAGTTAACTCGATAATATCCAGTCATATTCAAATTTAAAATCACCCAGTCATGATTGGAATCTGAAACTTGCATTTCAGGGAATAATTCTACAAAAAATATGTGAAATTTTTGAAATGGTACACTTGGAAAACATTTCAATATATGTTTATACCATATTCTCTTCATTCTAAATAAACCGCATGAAACAAAAATTAAAGTAATTCTAAAAAATATATATCAATATACGGTAAGATCAATATATATTTTTCCATTAATAGCTTTTAATTTGAAACTTTTAAAAATCTCTGTTCAACAAGAATGATATAATATTTTAGCTTTAAACAAGATAGCTTTTCAAAAGCAAATTATTTCAACTTTCATTTTCTGCTTTTATATAATATACATTCATGTATATATGTGAAGATATTTTTATTTATTTTTTAATTTGTGAAGATATTTAAAAATTTCTTACTTACTGCTACTTTTATCTAGCCAGACTAATGATTGCGTAGCTCCATTTTTCATCCAAAGAATAGGTACAATCCATGTGTCACTTATTGGGAAAAAAAGTTCCAATTCGGTTAATTTTCACAGATAAGAATGCAAGCACTGAGCCAATATCAAATTAGATGATAAAATAATAGAACTCAAAACTTTTGGTCCTTCCCTCTGGATATGGAGGACTTTACTCTTATGATTATTCCAGTGACGGGATTCAAATAATTTAACAACCGGTTCTCTGCCCTAGTGACAATTTTAAGTATAAAAAAGTTATATACCAAAAGGTGTATTATTATTTTATGCATTTAATACTTAAATAAGAAAAAAGAAGTACACAAAACTAGATTATGTTATGAGTTTTACAATATTAATGAAAAAATATGAAATAGTACCTGACAAAAAATCAGTTATTTAAGATATTTCCATATTGCTTCTATTCTCTCTCTCTCTCTTTCTCTTTCTTTTTATTCAATGAGAGGGGAGGCAGAGATAGACTTCCACATGGGATCCACCTGGCAAGCCCACTAGGGTGAGATGATGCTCTGCCTATCTGGGGCATTGCTCCATTGCTCAGCAACTGAGCTCTACTTAGCACCTGAGGGGGAGGCCATGAAGCCATCCTTAGTGCCTGGGGCCAACTCGCTCCAATTGAGCCACGGCTACAAGAGGGGAAAAGAGAGAGGGGGGTAGAGAAGCAAGAGGGGGAGAGGTGGAGAAGCAGATGGGTGCTTCTCCTGTGCGCCCTGACCAAAAATCAAACCCAGGATATCCACACACTGGGCGGACACTCTACTACTGAGTCAACTGGCTAGGACCCCATACTGTTTCTTGATTTGAGTCCTCATCTGTAATTTTTTTCACCTGTGGACAAAATGAACATTACGGGCACTTAAAATATGCTGTTGCAAAGATGAATATTTAAAAAGAGTAAGGAATATAAATTTATGATTTCCACATTGGGTGGCTGCCCAGGCGCCCACTTTAGAGAGAATTGCGATTACAAATACCATTTCAACAATGGGTTCGTAAAACTCAACAAAAAACTAGGTATTGATTCTGCTGAACCGGTGCAAACCAGCTGAATCCCACCACTGGATTATTCACTGTTATTTTTATAAGCCGGTTTTGCTTTAGCTATTTGTTTACTCTCTTGTTGTACATTATAGATCTACTTCTTCTTATTAGTTAAGGTAGCTACTAAGATTATCTTATATCTGAAACTTTAAATGCCTGTTTATAATAAATTATAACCACTTGGCCATTTCAGAGGTTGTCCAAACACTGCAGACAGACCCAAATTCATCCTTGCCAAGAGAGGTAAAGGGTAATTTAAGAAGAATAAGTTTGACAAATATTTCAAAATGCTTTTCTGTGTCAAGCTTTCTCCCCATCTGAAAAACTTTTAGCATGAATCAGTCAGTTTATTCATATTTACTGAATGCTGATATTCTTCCCACATTGGTGACCATGACCTGGATGAAGCAGCTGACCACAGGGCGTTAGTCATTGGAAGGGACACACTACTTGGAATTTGGGCAAACTTTCCAATATTGCTCAAATGCTCACAAGTCTGGGTTCTCAAACACAATAAACTGGGGGTCTGTGTTTACCTGATTGCTAAGGCATATCATTTCTCAAGAGACAGAATATCACAGTGAGAAGAGACATTTAGGCCTCTTGTTCCTCTCTCCTGCAGTTTTAAATTTCTTTTTATTTATTCATTTTAGAGAGGAGACAGAGTGAGAGAGAGAGAGAAATAGAGAAAGGGGGGAGGAGCTGGAAGCATCAACTCCCACATGTGCCTTGACCAGACCAGTGCTGGGCTTTGAACTGGCGACCTCAGTGTTCCCAGGTCGACGCTTTATCCACTGCGCTACCACAGGTCAGGCTCCCCTGCAGTTTTTAAAAAAACAAACAGTAGGATGACCTGAAAACTTTGGTGGTAGTATTTGAAAATTAATTACTCATTTGTGGTGATGATAAAATGAGATGTGAGGAACTTTATGAAAAACAGCAGAATAAATTAAGATATAGAAGGGAAGGGAAGGGGAAATAGATGAATGCTAAGCCATTTTATAAACATTATTTCATTTCATTTTTACAACAATCTCCTGGGATACATGTTATTACATTTACTTTATAGATAAGGCAACTGAAACTTGGAGATTTTTAAATAAGACTTGCTTAAGATTTGAATTTTGGTGACATCAATATTTGAGCCCAGGTATAATACTATCTAAAGGCCATAATTCTAATATTACAAATATTAGAAATAATACAAATATACATATACATGCATGTGTGACATGCACAGAACTATTCCACGAGGACACAGTTACAATTCAGCACTGTTTCTAGTAAAGAGAAGATGACCTTGCAACAGGATCTCCTTTTCTCTTAATTAGCAAGAGGTCATCCATGGCTCTATGGCATTGCCTGTCACTCAATATCCTTTTAATTCATTTTTTCTGTCTGAAGGACAAAAAGGAATACATAGCACCCAAAGCGTTGGTCACTGATGTGTGTGTGTGTATGTGGCACAGGTACTCCCTTAAATGAAGGTCTCTGCGTTGGCTTGGGAAATCAGCGGCTCTGCCTCATCCTAGCACCCCAGTGACATCCTCCATGGAGTCTTAAGTCACCAACCCAGAGTCACTCTGCAAAACGCTATGTAACCACAGGCCTCTGCTTCCTTGCCATCAGCATTTGACCAGAACTCAACCCCAAGGAAGGTAAAGACAGGAAACAAATCTACCTACTTGTGGGTTAGAAGAGTCTGATTTTTAACCTTTCCAAGATAAAATGGCTCTTGTTTCATGATGCCAGTAGATACATTTAAGGTGATAACTGGAAAACCACTCTGGTGTGTCCAACTGTCCATTATACTTTTTATTGTTGCTGGTAAAACAACTTTACTTTGATTATCTATGGCCTGTTGCAAAAAATCATCAGAAAAGCAGATATGTATCATCAAAATCTTTTGGGGTACCAATCTCCTAAAAAAAGAAACCCAACTACATAGCTATTCAATATAGTAATTTCCAGTGGGTGATATTGTGGGGCAAATTCAGAACTTTGTTCAACTCTTTATCTGAATGGATCATAGCTCATTCATTCATTCGTTCACTGAACACATATTTTTAGATCTAATATATGCAGGCTCTATTCTGGGCACTGGGAACATAATGGTGAAGACTAAAGAAACAGCCCCAATCAAAGGGAGTTTCACAAACAAGGCAAAACATGCATGGCTCCCCATCTTGTTAAACTCTATCATACAAACCAGAAATGTATCAGGAAGTAGGATAATACCATTTGAAAATGCTTCCATAGATCATCTTGCTCAGCATTTGAGTAAGAAAATGTCTCCAAATATGACTGTAAAAAATAGAAATTTAAGGTTAAAATAAATCACATCCCAAAGCAATTTATGTTTAATACTTTCCACGTGACAATTTTGTAAACTCACCTTAAGTGCGCTGATAAATAAATTCTCATTCAGGAAACTAGAAAGCATCCGGGCCATCGACGCTCCCTATAACATAAGATGCTGTCCATGATTTGAACAAAATTCAATATCTAACTACTGACACATTCCATTTTGATAAGCATTATTATGGGCTGTGTTCCTGATTGCATTGTGTACTTTAGTTCAATGTTGCAGTTATTTCAAAATATTTTCATAAAATAGCAGACTGTCAGTAATTAATAAGTAAAAGGTGAGCTAATGCCCTACATATAAAGACTTCAGGGTACACAAAATGTTTTAAATTGATATATTTACATGGCAAGAATAAATTTGTACCAAACAGAAAAGTTAACCTTAAAAGTAGCCAGTGTGTAAGTCTATTTATAATGTTAGATGGTATTGAGCAACTAATATGGGCTTGATTAATATTTACTATATAAGAATTGATTTAAGGACATTTTCTGAAATCTATCTACTGAATATATTTAAGGTTATTTGTATCAAAAGTTGTATAATAGCATATTAGTCTATGACCCTTAGAATGAATTTTATGCAACTTTCTGCAAGAATGTAGAACAAAAGGAAATATTTGACTGATTTTACCTTATTGTAAGTAAATAAGTCAAAGAGCTCATTTATTTCATTCATTTCTGTGAAATTCTCCACCTTCATGGATACAGCTCTAGACACCAGGGCGTGATCTTCTCTGAGAACATCATGTAAAATGTTAAAAAAAAAGATCTCATTCTAAAAGGAAAAGATTGAGCCACATTAAGTTCTGAGGTGTCACAGAAACACAAAATTCAATGTTTCCAAATACTTTCAAAAACTGACATTGAAGAGGAAAAAAAACCCAATAAGTGAAAAGTGCTCTGTGAGCTGCAATATGCCAAATAAGTCAGGATTCCATGAACAATAAAACTTTAGGATACTTTCCTTCCCATTCGGTGTCCTTTTTTATTTCAATTAAAAAATCAATTATAAAAGTTAATGCAATTTCCAAGAAAGCCATCTATCTACATTTCCCCCAAGAAGGTCCCTGGGGGAAAAGCATCTGTTGGTGGTTTTAATCCTCTAGAATTTTATAGATAATTTTATTAGTAATCCCTTAAAATCAATCAGTCTCTCTTAGATGGACTTTTTAAAATTAATTTTAATGGGGTGACATTAATAAATCAGGGTACATATGTTCAAAGAAAACATCTCCAGGTTATTTTGTCATTCAGTTATGTTGCATACCCATCACCCAAGGTCAAATTGTCCTCTGTCACCTTCTATTCTCTTACATGGATGGACATTTATAAATCAAAAGCATGCCATAGTTATAAATCCACAAGGATGCTGATGTAATAATTAGTAATTGAAAATAAATCCACAGATTGGATATAAGAGTTTAGAGCTTATTCACTAAGAGAAGGCAGTTTGTTATATTTTAATGAGAATTACAGAACTCTTCAAAAGACTAAATCTCTCTAACACATGACAAGGGCCACTTCTTTCTGAAGGAAAGATAGAAGGATAATCAAAGGATTGCTAGAGGTATGTGGAAGGACGAGCCAAAGAAGGGGCAGTGGAGAAGTTGCAGAGACAGCTCACTCATGCCCCTCACAATCCACAGGAGGCCTCTCTCAGGGGGGTCCCCACATTGACTCTCACTCCTAGACATTGTCAGATAAACTTTCAAATTCTGTCCTGCTTCCATTAGCCAGTGTTCCAATCAACCCTCTGCTATTAGCTCATAATTTTTAGATTTATTAATATCATTGATTAAGCTGTTATCAAACTCTGAGAAAGCCTGTCACTTGGGGCAATGCATGTCAATAAAGATAATCTTTAATGTCAATAAAGAACACCTAAAAACTGTGTCAAATGTTCATATTCTAATTCAGTTGGTCTGGGTTGGGGCCTATATTTTTAATAAACTACCAGCTGATATTGCTAGTTTGAGAATCACACTTTGATTAGCAAAAGTTTAGGGAAGACATTTGTATAAGTCTGATCTTATTCATTAAATATTGGTTTTATTAGTTTAATACTCAAGAGTTCTGTTTCTGCATATGGTTCTCTGATTGTCATACTCAATTTCAATGTAATGACTAGATTAAAAGCCCATGATCTCTCAAAGATAATTGAAATAAGGCTTTTTAAAAACCAGTTTGTGGTAATTTCCTTAAGAGCCAGGACCTGACGCTCTTCTAGAAAGGGCTATATTCCCTTAGCCCCACAGCAATTGAGAAATGTAGACTCAGAAAAGAGTAATTAAGAACCAATGAAGAAAAAAAAACAAATAAATGGTACAAAAAGAAGCTAATCTTACCATCTGAGCTTCAAAAACACTAGTAATATGTTTTCATCAAGTTTTCCCAGATATGACAACATCTTAGTCATTTAGTTGCATTAAGAGATGCTGATTGATGCTAGTATATTCTATTCAATTAAAAACATATGGTGTAAATTTAAAAAATGGGCAGAAAATCTGAATAGACTCTTCTCCAAAGAGAGCATAAAGATGCCCAATGGACATAGAAAAAGATGCTCAATGTCACTAATTATCAGAGAAATGAAAATTAAAACCACAGTGAGCTATCACCTCACACCTGTCAGAATGGCTATAATCAATAAATTAACAAACAACAAGTGTTGGTGAAGATGTGGTAAAAAAGAAAACCCTTATGCGCTGTTAATGAAAATGCAGACTGGTGCAGCCACTGTAGAAAACAGTATGAAGCCTCCTCAATAAATTAAAAATAGAACTGTCTTATGACCCAGTGATTCCACTTCTGGGAATATATCCAAAGAAAGCCAAGACACTAATTTGAAAGAATACATGCACCCCTGTGTTCACTGTGGCATTATTTACAATAGCCAAGATATGGAAACAGCCCAAGTGCCCATCACTAGATGAGTGGATAAAAAAGTAGTGGTACATATATATACAATAGAATATTACTCAGCCATAAAAAAGAACGAAATCTTACCATTTGCAACAGCATGTATGAACCTAGAGGGTATTATACTAAATAAAATAAGTCAGTCAAAGAAAGACAAATACCAGGTGGTTTCACTTATATGTTATTGCACCTATATGTGGAATAGCAAAATAGACAAATGAACAAAATCAAAAGCCTTATAAATACAGAGAACAGACTGATGGTTGCCAGAAGGAAGGGCGGTTGGGCAACAGGGTGAGAAAGGTGAAGGGATCAAGAAGTACAGATTGGTAGTTACAAAGCTGTCACAAGGATGTAAAGTACAGCACAGGGAATATAGTCAATTATATTGAGATAACTATGCATAGTGCCAGGTGGGTACTGGAAATATTGGGTAAGAACACTTTGTAAAGTGTACGATTATCTAACCACTATGCTGTGCACCTGAAACTAATGTAATATTGAATGTAAACTGCAAATAAAAAATAAATAGAGGGTGAATCGAATTGTTTCATGGGAATGGAACTTCTTTCCTTATTGACTCTAAGCACAGATGAATAGAGTGCATGAAAAGGGCTTCTGAAGAAAACTAAGATTGACCAGATGTATAAAAGTTTATATATATGAAAAGAGTTTGTATATTAAACACACACACACACACATACTAGCTCCTTGAGAACAAGAACACGCCCAAGTGCTTCTTCTGCATTGTACAGTGGTTAAAAGCATAAGCTTTACAGTCAGAGAAACCTGGAATTGAATCTCATCCTTGGTATTTAATGACTCTGAAACCTTGAACAATTTACTTAGTGCTTCTATGCTTGTTTCCTCAACTATAAAATAAAAAAAAGAAAATAACTAGACTCAGATGATTTTTTTGAGGATTGTATAAAATGATGTGTACATAGAATTCACAGTACATAGCACTTAAGTCCTAAGTGATCAATTAATGGTAAACACTGTATTATTATTATTGTTACTTTTATTATTATTGTTACTGTCACTATTATACGTATCATCAGACTAAACCCAGACAACTGCTTATAATCATAGTTCTGTCCGAATGAGGAAAATGACCTTGGAGAGTCACTTGACCGATACAATGATGTCCTATCCAGGGAGGAAGAACAGGGGCGCCAAAGAGCAGCTGGACTGTGGGTTGGTGGGCATTTTATAGTATGTCTGCAAAGAATAGGCTGGGTGGCATGGAACTAGGGCATTCAGAGGCTGTTAGCTCGGTGCTTCCCAGAAACTATGATTTCACAAACAGATGACAAAAAGATTTTTAAGTTTCTTTGGGGCCAAGATAGATTTGTCAACTTTTTATTCTGCCAACTCTATAATCAACAGAAACCAAATATTATTTATCTACCATCATTATCCTTTCATTAAAGAAGAGAAATTTTACTACCAATTTAATAGAACATAATCTTACAATCTCCTTCAAAGTAAGTAAATTTAGCCTGTAAGGAAGACCTGGCCAGTGGAAATCAACATCTCAAATCAGTAGGGAGAGGACAAAAGAGGCCAAGAATCCACCTGGGAAATATTGGGAGGGGAGGGGTGAGGGGAGATGAGGGGGAAAGGGAGATGAGGAGGGAGGGGAGATGAGGAGGGAGGGGAGATGAGGAGGGAGGGGAGATGAGGGGGAAAGGGAGATGAGGAGGGAGGGGAGATGAGAGAGGAAGGTGAGGGGGAATATGAAGGGGAGGTGAGGGGGAGGTAAGGGAGAGGTGAGAGGCAGTTGAGGGGGGATGAGGGAGTGGCTGGCAAAGAGCAGCAAAAAGTGTGACCCTGAGCATCAGAGAGATGATGGGAGGCAGGAACAGAGGGAAGAAAGGACATCTAGCTTTATATAAAAAAGTGAGGTCTGTGTCAAAAGATATTAAATATAAACATTTAAACAACTAAATCAAATAAAATCAATTTGGCTTTATTATGACATTCTGAAACCACTAACTACTCTAAAAAAATTATCAGAAATATACCTTATAGTTGAAATCATCAGACTTGCATAACCATGTTTATTTTTCATATTACTACTTACTCAAAACAGCAAAATAATATCAGATATAATATGTAAATATCATCTATTAATATGATATATAATATTAGCTATATTATATATAATATTTATAATATAGAATATTACTTATCATTAAAGTCATAGACCACTGATTACAACTGCTTTAAAATTTAGGCTATGTTCAATAGGAATAACTGTAAACCTGAAATTTAACAATAGGAAACAATTATTTACATATACATTATAAGGTAATATAATAAAATATTAGGCAATTCTTAAAAACCTTATTTTAAAAAATAATTAATAATTTGCAGAAATGCTTTTGATATAACATGAAAAAGAAAAAGCATTATACATCTCTGTGTAATTCCCACTTTTACAAATATTTACAATAAGTAAAGGCTAGAAAAAGAAAACACATTAAAAAGATAACACTGATCATCTCTGGTATTGCAGATAATGTACTATTCCTTGTATTTTTCTTTATTTTACACATTTTCAACAATGACTATGCATTACTTTTATAAGTAGGAGAAAAAAATTATAAATATATTTAATAGACATACTTACTTTTGGGAGTTTAGGATTGAAGTAGCTAATTACTCCAAATTCAAAATAAGATGCAAAACCTTCATTGAGCCAAATATTGTTCCACCAACTCATTGTAACCAAGTTTCCAAACCACTTTTGAAGATGGAAGGAAAAAGAGCTTTCTTAAATTTAACTTAGGTAACATTTATTGTAATTTTATGTTACATAAATATAGGGTCAAAAGCAAATTAAACTTCATTTGCTATCAATAAAACAGGACTACAAAAAGCATGTTGTTTTAACATGAAGAGATATCAGTGTTGCATTTCTCTGAAATAGTTATTTCATATTCAATGATTGAAAGCATTTTTGTTTTAAAACTGTGATATTCAAAAATAATGAAAGCTAGAGTAGCATTTCTTAAACTGTCCACTTTGCACATAAGTTAATTAAAGCACAAGTTCTGAATGTTCATTAATAGCTAATTACAGCATCTTATACTCTAAATGGTCTACATTAGGATATTGCTGTAAGCAGTTACTATGCTTTAAAAAAATGATTTGATCAGTGCCATGTATGAATTACTCAAGTAAGCACATTTTGCAAAATGGCCCAGCTATAATTATTTTTTTTATTCAAGCTTAACAGAAAGAAAGTGTCAAACAGATGATGAATAGAATCAGGAAAGAAAAACACAATAATTTCCAAAACCAACAAATCCACACCTTGGTATTTAACCAAATTCTTATAACAGCTGTGATGTACTAATAGTTAGCAGGCTGTATTCCAAAACAATGTGTCACTTAGGATATAATAAAAAATGACACTTGGGTGGCTGATCAAAACTTGTGAAAGTGTGGGTTAACTGTGTAACAGGGTGTTTGCTATTCAATTCCACTAAATCACTCTTTCTCAAAATTTCTTATGGATTCATATAACAAGATAATTTCATAGTTTAGATGATCTCTTAATTGAGAGACTTGTAGTACTGGAGTCAAGGTCAAAAGGGACATGTAAGAATTCCCATAAAATCAAATAACTAAATTTCTCAAATCACAACATGAAAGTCATATAGTTCTGATGAAATGAATCTTTTATTACATCACCTTTGGGGATGCAGCTCAAGGATTAACGACCATTCATCTCACTGACACTAACATATGGCCTCTATCCTTTTAACTTCTCTCCAAAAAAAATAAAGTTTGTAAAAATCTACTGATGAAATGTGGATATCTTCCAGTGACCTTTTACAATGTACCTTATTCTGAGATGGCATGAAGATATATAATCATAACTTTGCTTGGCTTATTTTTCCTGAAGAGGACTTTGTGGAGCAAAGTTAATCTTTGGATGAAAATACCTGAGTCTCCAATGGACTGTAAGGTCATATCACTACAATCCATCACCAGTTGTTAAAATCCACCCAGGATCTGATCACACAGAGTCTTCCTTGTTTTTCTCGTTGTCCCATTTTTCAAATAAATTTTTTAATTTTGGTATACTGCAGGGTTTTTTAATTGTTTCTTGTTTTTGATAGAGCAGCTGGAGAACATCGTGTGAAATAAGAAAAAACATTTTACCACATGCCTGATGTCCAATCTCATGGGAGACAATTTGGGAGATCAATGTCTTTTTTTCTGTTAGTTGATCATCTGGTTGTAGCAATAATAATGACTCATCAAATATCAATAGTCCCCAATTTTCCATAGCACGGTTGTCAAAAGTAGGCAAGGCAATTATATCTAAGTGGATTTAAATGAAAGGAAAAAAAGAATCATCTCTTTCCCCACAAAAGATTGAGATTTCCAGTTATAAATATCTCAAAGTTAAATCATAGAATTACTCAAAGAAAATGCAAGTGAGTGTGAATAATCTGAGAGAAGACTTTAAAGACAAATACCAAAGGCAGAAACCAGAAAATAAATAGTTTTGATTATATAAAAATCAAAAACTTTTGACAAAGAACTTGTATCTAAAATATACAAAGATCTCTTAAAAGTCAACAATAAGCAAATGAACAACTTTATAAATTTGGCAAAAGATCAAAACAGACACTCCATTCAAGAAGATATACAAATGAAACGTAAGCATATGAAAAGATGTTCAACATAACATGTCATTAGGAAATTGCTAATTTAAACAAGAATAACAGTGAGATACAACTACACACCTATTAGGATGGCAAAAAATCCAAAACACAACCCCAAATGCTAGGGAAGATTTGAAACAACAGGAATTCTCATTCATTGCTGGTGGGAATGCAAAAGGGCACAACAACTCTGCAAGAAAGTTTGGTGGTTTCTGATAAAGCTTAATAGGCTGACCAGACAGTCTAGCAACTGAACTCCTAGGTGGCTACCCAAACAAGTTCAAAATTTATGTCTATGCAAAAACTTGCACACAAATGAGTATTGCCTCTTTATTTGTAATTGTCAAAAATGAGAAGGACATCTTAATTGATGTCCTTCAATTTGTGAATGGATAAACAAACTCTGGGACATCCATATAATAGTATATTATTATTCAGTGATAAAAAGAAATGATCTATCATGGTATAAAAGGGCATAGAGAAACCTTAAGTGTATATTACTAGGTAAATGAAGCTAGTCCAGTGGTTCTTAACCTAGGTTCTATCGAACCCTAGGGGTTCGATGAGTCGGTCTCAGGTGTTCGGAGAAGCCTCTGCCGCAAAGGCCAGAATAAAGTAATACCATAATTTGTTGTGAGTTCATGCACTTTGTTGGTTTTGTTCTTTGAGCAAGGTGATGTTCATGCACGGCTCATTTTGTGCACCAGTAAAAAACATGTACCTATGTATTGAATTTGGAAAAAAAATCATATTTTATTTATCACTAAAGAAGGGTTCGGTGAATGCGCATATGAAACTGGTGGGTTCGGTACCTCAAAAAAGGTTAAGAACCACTGAGCTAGTCTAAAAAAGTTACACATGGTATAATTCCAACTATACATCATTACAGAAAAGACAAAGCTATAGAGACAGTAATAGGATCGGTGGTTTTCAGGAACTTTGGGGAGGGGGCAGAATAAATAGGTAGAACACAATGGATATTTATGGTAGTGAAACTATTCTGTATAATACTATAATTGTGTGTATATATATATATATATATATATATATTATACATTTGTCAAAAGTCATAGAACTGTACAACACAGATTGAACCCTAATGTAAACTATAGACTCTAGTTAATAAGAAAGTATCAATATTGGTTCATCAATTATAATAAATCTATCACACTAATGCAAGCTGTTATAGAAGGAACTGGGGGCAGGGTGGGTGGGAGGAAGAAGAGGTATAGGGGAATGCTCTAAAAAATAAGTCTATTTAAAATTAAATATTTTGGTTTACTAAAAGACACCATAAACAAATTTGAAAGGCAAACCAGAAAGTGAGAAAAGTATTTGCAGCATATATCACAACTAGACAATATTTTTCAGTAAAGAACTCTGACAAATCAAAAACATATGAACAACAACAACAAAAAATATATGAACAATTCACTAAAGAATGCAAACAACCAAAATCTTACTTAAAATGTTCTACTTCTCCCTTCTTCTCTCTCTAAAATCAATATAATAAACATTTTTTATAAATAATTTTTTAAAAATATTCTACTTTTTTAGTTATCAAAAACAAAAATTAAAACAATGATATAATTTAATCTTTCAAATGTATGAGAAGCTGAATAATTAGCAGAGGTTAACATTAATATTAATAATTAGCTATAAGAAACTGACAACTGGCCAACTAGTGAAGGTGTAAACTGGTGATGTCCTTCTGGAGCAATCCAGTAAAATACTTCATCACCTTTAGAAATGTTTCTGCCATTTGACTAAATTATTCTACTCTGGAATATATACTAAGACAAACAGCACAGGTATTCATATACATTTCTTTACAAGGGTGCTCTGTAGTGTTTTGAAAGTAGCCTACTAAAAGTGGTAGAAGCAGTCCAAATGCTCAATCATGGAGGAGTAAATAAAGTATTTTGTCAAATTGATATGTAGGTATTCTATGTATTAAAAATGACAATAAAAAAGAATATTTTGTTATCTAGATCATGTTGCTATATATATATAAAAAAAACAAAACATTCAAAGAACAATGTCAACTCTATACTGCCTTCTTTATTAAAAACAAAGAAGGGCTTGCCCAGGCGGTGGTGCAGTGGATAGAGTGTTGGACTGGGATATGGAGGACCCAGGGTCGAAACCCCGAGGTCACCGGCTTGAGCAAAGGGGTCATTTGCTCTGCTGTAGCCCCCTGGTCAAGGCACATATGAGAAAGCAATTAATGAACTAAGGAGCTGCAATAAGAACCGCAATGAAGAATTGATGCTTCTCATCTCTCTCCCTTCCTGTCTGTCTGTCCCTAGCTGTTCCTCCCTCTGATTCTCTGTCTCTGCCACAAAAACAAAAAACAAGCAAATACAGAGAAAGACAGAGACCCAGACTAAGACAGGCACTGGGCTACACGGCACAAGTCATCCGTGGGTAGCTCTGTGTGGGACCATTACAGTAGATTTTTCTTCTCTTTTTTGTGCTTTCCCTATTTTTCCAAATGTTCTACAGTGTGATCATTTATTACTTTTATAACTAGAAAAACAATAAAAGTTTTTTAACTTCGTTTGCTAATAGAAGAAATATTATTCTTATAATCCATGCTACACCTGCCTAGTGTCTGTTCTGTGCTGAGCTATGTTCAACAATTTAAGTTGACTTTGCACCTGGTTGAAGTTGACAGTATGTAGTAAAGTGTGTACCTGGGTCATTATGGAACCTCCACAGATAATGCTCTATTGCCTTAGGACAAATTTAGTTGACCTAGCCTAGGTTTCCTCTTCTTCTAAGCTTCCTTTTCCTCCACCCGCTCCTATCCCACCCACCAATTCATGTCAGAGAAACAAAATACATTTATATGAAAGCCTCACCTTAGAGAGAAAAAAAATTGAACAACTTTCTCAGTTGAGTGGCTCATACAATTTTAAGGACATACGGTATAGATCTATGAGAGATAAAATGTTTACATATTTCCTCAAGGATCATATTATATTCACACATGATTTCAATTTTATATAAGTAAAACTCACAGATGGGACCCTTAAATCCTAATCCAATGACTCACATCTAAAGAATATATTTTAAAGGCTATGGCTGGGTAGCTTCGTGAGTAGAGCATCATTCCGTTACGCCAAGGTTGTGTATTCTATCCAGGGTCAGAGCACATACGAGTAGCAATCTCATATGCACAACTAAATGGAACAATGGTTGATGTCTCTCTCTCTCTCTCTCTCTCTCTTCCCTGGCCCACCCCCTTCAAATCAATGGAGGGGGGGGAGTATTTTTAAAAACAACAACAAAACTTTACTAAAGGGAACTGGAGTAACTCATGCAGGCCTGCTGAAAGAACACTGAATTGCATACTTGCATTATTAGAGAAAAGGACAGCATGCAAGAGAGAAGGCAGGCCTGGAGGATGTGAGGCTGCTAGTGAGTTCCAGGAGGGACTGAAAGCCTGAGAGCTCTCTGAATGCCTACTGGGCACATGGCCCCACACAGAAAGAGTAGACAGGCCTCTGTGTGCTCGGGAGGGGTCAGAACCAACACCCAAACAGCAGCTAAATGGTGACAACAGTCCTTGAAGGCTTGTCTGGATACACTTAACCTCATCTGAGAGTCCCCATAATCGGAAATCAACTGAGCTAAAAGGGATGATGACTCACCTGTTTTTGGAAGCGGGTAACTAATATTAAATAAATCTTCCAGAAAAGAGAAGATGGGGCCTGTGATGTTCAAAGCAAAGTCTGCATTTCCATTTGCAATGTCATCTTTCCGGGCCCAGATGCGTATCTAAATCAAAACAAGTACACTGCGATTAGGAAGCAGTCGTGATATCGGAAAGTGACAGCCTGCTTGCTCCAATTCCCTAGAGCCAGTCACACTTTTTCCAAAGAAACTACATAACAAAATATTTAAATGCATATGCGCACTGAGAAAAGCCCTGATGGCTCCTTACTAAATTGTGAACAGTGACTCCCACAGAAATTGTTTTAATCTTTTGCAATAACATGGGTAACTACTCTCATCCAAAAACAACCTGTTTCTTCTCCCACAGAAATGAAGAATCTATATTAGAGTAAATGGGTACCTGGGCCCTCACTTCTCTGTTCTGGACATATTTCCAATGTTCCACAACAGAACTGTGCAGCTAGTGAGGGTCATACCATACAGCACATGTTAAATCTGAATCATACCAATTTAAAATGGTCTGTTAACAAAAACATTAATAGCCCCATCTTATTCTCAAAATGTGGAATATGGTTAATTTCCCTAATTTTAAAAAGTTCATCAAAAGTCTTGATTTTGCAGTTGTTGATGCAAGTAAATTATGTTTTCTGTCTATGGCTCTTCCACTTTAGTAGGTAAAAAGAAGTCTCTGCCATGTTTTGTTAGTTCAGGGTAACTGTGTTGTCGTCTGGGCACTTGGAAGTTATTTGCATGATTTTGGTGACCACTGTAATTTGCTGTCATTTTAAACCTTTATTATTATCTTAATATGAAATTATTTTATAGCCCCGAACAATGCCATCCAACCACCTTTTAATGGAGTTGCCAGTGTTAACGCTAAAGAACATGTATGAAACTCAAGAACCCTGGAAAAGAAGTTAGAGGGAGATGAGGGAATTAAAATAATTGCCCCAATGTGAGTATATTTGAGAAAGAGCTCTCTGTAAAACATCAGAGAAAATGCTAAGGAAATAAAAAACAGCACAACAATATTTACAGACTATTGCACTCTAAGAATGCATTCGCCTTACTTTGTTTTAATTTCTGCTAGAAAAATTTGTCTTGAATTATGTGAATTTTGAATTATGTGAGAACTTGGGGAATGCTCCTCTTTCCCAAACATGTTTTGGAAGCCTCCTGCATGGGTCCTCTCATTCCTGCCACCTTCCCCTTGCTGTGAATGTCTCACTGCCCTGGGAAAGAGGGACCCCAGACTCAGCCCTGCCCCTAAGTGAATTTACCCTCCCCAACTCTAGATCTAATTGCTGAGGTGCAGGAAGACTGTTAAACCAAAGCCCACACTACTGGGTAGGAAGAATAGTTTCCTCTCCCCACATACAAGATAATAAATGCAGTTTAAATCATTTGCTTATTTGGAAAATAATGACGATAGCAATTAAAGCCTGTATGTTCATTTTCAGTTTGTAAAGCTCCTACCATAAACTACCATTCTATAAGACATAAGGCAGGTAAATAATGGACATTTCAAGCTGGGTGGGAGGGGTGAAGGTCTCCTGGTAGGGCAGCAAGGAGCATTTGGAGATGCAGCCATAAAGTTCCTTTAAAATCACACCCAGTTCACTGTGTGTTCTGTGGTCCTCCTGAGACAGAGGGACCTCAGCATCTGAAAGAGAGGGATACCCTTACACATGTCCAAGTGTGCTAAATTCTACTCAAAATGTGCGATTTCCATCCTGGTTCTGTGTTTCCTATGTTTATCCTCATGCTATACATTAATCACAATTTCAATTTCACTAAGTTTTCTCCTACTTGATGAGCAATTTTTATATAGTCTGCACGCTATTCCAAGAATGCGTTCTAGTTCTCCAGTAGAGTAGTTGGTAGACTCCTTCATTTCGTGGAGCTGACCCTTAGCCAAATGCAACATTCCACTGATAAACTCATCCCAAATTTCAATTTTCTGGCTAATAACATTACTTTCATAGGCATGTTCCATTTCCTCTTTGCTTCCAGGACAGCTGGCTTTCTTTTCAGGATGATCTTTTGCTAAGAAACAGATTTAATCCTGGTCTAAGAACTGTTCACTGTGCAGTAGCACGGAGAGCAACAGCCGCCTGAAATGTGGATGCTGACAGACCAGACCACTCCAGGTTCCTCCAGAGCTCTGGGCTCCACTCCCTCTTCCTAGGCACAAAGCATATGCTTTCAACCCCTGCCTCGGTAAATTTATCAACATATATGTCATGAACATTTGACTTGGCCAATGTTACATCTGTGAATATCAAGGATTTACCAGTGATGATTCAAGGGGAGAAATCAGGCTGGAGCCAACTGCTGAAGAAGATAACGAGCCGTTGTTTGCCTCCAGCACAGTATTTTTAATTCATCATCAGGTTAGGAGTGCAGGAGTGACCTGGAGTGATTCTCCTCCCCTCCCCCCCAGGATAGACTTGGCTCATTCACAGCTTCCTTGTCTCCTCCACAAGTAGGAGACAAAGGAGGAACCCGGAAGATGTTGGGCCCATGAGAGGGTCTCAGTCAGGTTGGAGGCCTGGTCTTCCTCAGCCCCGTGGGGTCAGTCTGATCAGAAAGAACTCGGACAACAGCCGGGGCCTTCCTTACCTCCACATTCCAGCACAGGGAGTGAACCAGTCTACAAAGTACTGGCACACCAATCTGGATATTTTCCTAAAGACTTATTATGTAATGAGGATATAACTGGATGAAAACTAGGTATTTCAGGACAGAGCAGCTACTTTACACAACTCTGGGGAAGTGTTGCATGTCCCAGCGCTGAGGAAGCCTGCAGTCCATCTCTCAATCGAGATAGTGTTTAGCATGCATGCACCATTTCAGGCGCAGTGGGTGTTCCTGGCTGGTGTCTGCTTTGGTTGTTCAGTGCTCGTGCAACACTGGTTCCTAGACATTTTGGGTATTACTCAGCATCAAGGCTGCATTAACATTGTAGACGAGGTAAACAACACATAAACCTGAGCTTCAAGGTACTAGGACATCAACTTTCCCTTATTCTCACTTGTCCTCTGAAAGACAGCAACAACTTGGGAAGAGGGGGCTCAGAACCTGCCCTGCGTGGACTTCACGTGTGGCCTTCCATGGAAACCCTCCACAGAGCTGCAGCAGGAACTGCTGTGTCTCATTCTTCAAAGCCACACTAAGGGCTGGAGAAGGGCTTGGAAAAAGCTGGAGTGAGAACCAGGAAGTGGGGCTGGGATACGTATTCACAACGCCTGGATGCAGGAAGAATGGATGAACAATCTGCAGCCACTACAAACGTACCCTTACCTAGAGAATGTTCCTCACTCACCTCCTTGCCCCTTTCCGTTCTGCTGACGTGGTCATAGTCACATACAGCAAATGCAGCTAAATAAGTCGGCATGTGGGGTGTGGTGTAAAAGGTGGTAACAGTCCATTTGTTTCCATCCGCATCTTCTTCTTCAGACTGACCTGGAAAAATTTATTTTAGTCCAAATCACTATAAACCTAAGCAATAATGTCTACCTTGAAATTAACTTGCCAAGTTGACTGTCACCTGGATACTTCTTCCTAACTACTCCTCACAGTTGAGCAGTTTGGATTTCTCTACCCCTAAGCTGTCAAAATCACATTAGAAAGATCTAAGCATGGCTCCTTGGTCCTGAATTTTATGTTGAGTAACAGGGTCTTGACTGAGGGCCACATCCATGGGCACTGTAAGTTAGGCCCACAATCTGCCTCCTTTTTGAATCCACTTCTACCATTTCCTAGTCCAGCCCATTTCTCACAAGACTTAACCCAGAGTGTCCCAGGACCATGGTAGGTCAATAAGATACAATTCTGCCGGTCTCAGGTTTCAGCAAGGTCTTCAGTGGAGGGAAATTGGGTCCTTGAAACCTGAAATCACAAATTGAAATGCCAGCGAGGACCAGGTACTTGGTGGGAAACAGGCCAGTGTGCACTGACTGGGATGGTGTGGACCAGGGCTGCAGGGGAGCGCAGACCCAGTCTGCAGGGGCAGCCTCTCAGCTGTAACTATCTCTGTCATATAAGAACTGCAGGCCTGGTATGGTTAGATCTTTTAAGTTTTTGAGGAAGAATTTTAATTTTTATTAGAAATCTCTGAATTTCTAAAAGTTAGATACTAATTTAATCCAAAGGAAAGAGTCATGTGAGTCAAATAAAACACATCTTTGTGCCAGATGCAGACAAAGTTCACTAGCTTATTATCACTTATGATCAATACTGGATGCCTAAACCAGTGGGCAGTCAGGCTGCTAATACATAAAAACAGTATAATGTCCCCAGCTTCTAATACAAAAAGAAACAGGACTCAAGACATGGCAACACCTCAGTCTTTTGATAGGTGATTGGATAAAGAAGTTGTCGTACATGTATATATATGATGGACTACTGCTGAACCACATAAAGTGATGAAATATTGCCATCTGAGACAACATGGATAGATCTTGAGCATATCATGCTAGGTGGAATAAGTCAGACAGAAAGGGGTAAGAACTGTGTGATTTATTCATATATGAAATATAAAACAGAAAACAACAAACAATAAAACAAAACAAACAAAAACTCATAGAGAGAGACAACACTATGGTGGTTACCAGAGGGTAAGAGGCTGAGGGAGGATGAAAGGGGGAAAAGGGGTCAAATACACACTGACAGAAGGAGACTAGACTTTGGGTAGTGAGCACACAATGCAGTAAAAAGATGATGTATTATAGAATCGTACACCTGAAGCTTATATAATATTATTAACCAATGTTACCCCAATACATTTAACTTTAAAAAAAAGAAACAAGATTTATCATCTCCAAGATGTGGGTACTGCCACATACCCCATGTGACCACTCTCCCTAATTATAATATACTATCAACACATTGCCAAGAAAAGCTATTGATTTAAAAGCTATTACAGAGTTAAATAGATATATACATACATATATACATATATATACACACACACACACACACACACACACACACACACACACACACACATATGAGATGACAGATACTTACCCAGCTTTGGCATGTTGGAAAGAGCCACATAGCTTGGATGGTGAATAATTGTAATATTGAAAGTTGCCTTCAGAGCTGGTTCATCAAAACAAGGAAAAACATTCCTGGCAAATGTTGGTTCCATCTGAGATGCTAACAGGGCCCTAAAATACATTTTTGGGAAAAAATCTATTTATTTTTATCTCAAACCAGTGGAAGAGAAAAAAATACTGACGGATTATGGCTTATAATTATATGTAGGAAGGAGCTAGAGTGTTCTCCCCTCATCTTCCTTGCTGCCTTCCCCATAACACACACACACTCCAATCCTCACAAGACCTAAAATACTAAAGAACTACTTAATTTTGAACCACAAAATAATATTTACCTCATTACATCATATGCCTTTAAAACCTTTTACAAACAAAATAGAAACAAATACAACCTTTTTACAAACAAAATGGGAACAAATATGCAATGCCAGAATTTTGAAAACGGAGTAATTTTAAAAATAGGATTACTACGTTAGGAATGGTGTATTGCTTTTATCTTCCATTGAAATGAAGTCAGTTGAAAAATGTCTACATTTTTATCTTTTGCTCACGTGTTCCCTCTTCTTGGTTGAAAACTTATAACATGTTTTATTTTGCATATGCCTGGGGTAAGTGCCAATGGAATAAAACAACTTGCATTTGACTTTTTGAATGACCCTATATATGGATGGGTAAATTGGTCAAGTCCTTACTGCTCTTTCTCTCCAATCTCCATGGAAAAATAACAGAAGGTGACATTGTCCCACTGTGCACTGGTGATTGATAGAGAAAAGCTTACGGACAAGAGTACCCTGAGCAAACAAGGAGATTGTCAGGTTCGCCCTCTGTAAAAACTGCCATAGTTTGACAGGAGATGAGTTCTACCAAATCATTTTTTCCTCAAATTAAACCTGTAGTCTCATGATACAATTTCCCTAGAATCCCTGGCAGAGGAACCTGTTTTTAGATGACAATCATAAAGACGAAATTCCTTTTTTCCTCTTCAGATCCTGAGACTTAATGTCTCAGAAGCATTTACTGTTGCTTCAGGCCCAGTTCTTAGACAAATAAAAGGTGAGTTCAACAAAGATATGTTGAGAGAGTACATCCCATCTAGCACCTATCCCTGCAGGATTCCTCCTCTGCCATGATAAGGCCCCAGCTCTCACAGAAATTCACACAGCATTAGGAAGGACACACGGAACAGTTGGCATGTTCAAAAGCTTCTCACAATCAGCTAACTTGATGTGTCACCTCACTGTGACAAAAAGACAATTTTCAATAAGCTTATTTTTCCTTATTTGCTTTTTCCTCACTTTATTGTACTCTTGCTAGCATGGACTGGAATTAGGCCTGCAGGCTCTGACCCAGCAACTTGGGCTGCAAGACTTTGCTCCATCTACTACCAACTGAGCAATCCTGAACAAGCCGCGCATTCTTGCTAAGCCTCAGTCTCCTCATCTAAAAAATAATGATGTCATTGATTTTTGTTCTTTGAGATTCTTTTTTTTTTTACAGAGACAGAGTGAGAGTAAGAGAGAGGGATAGATAGGGACAGACAGACAGGAACAGAGAGAGATGAGAAGCATCAATCATCAGTTTTTCGTTGCAACACCTTAGTTGTTCATTGATTGTTTTCTCATATGTGCCTTGACTGTGGGCCTTCAGCAGACCAAGTAACCCCTTGTTCGAGCCAGAGACCTTGGGTCCAAGCTGGTGAGCTTTGCTCAAACCAGATGAGCTCATGCTCAAGCTGGCGACCTTGGGGTCTTGAACCTGGGTCTTCTGCATCCCAGTCCGATGCTCTATCCACTGCACCACCGCCTGGTCAGGCTGAGATTTCATATTTTTAGTGACTAAATTTACCAACAAATGACCTTTGAATTAGTCTATATTTCTTCCAATTTCACAAATTGTTCTTGATATAAATGAACTACAGGAGAATTCAAGAAATAAGAAGTTGTAGGATGGAAGTGGAAGGCTGGAAATCACTAATTACAAATGCATTTTAAAAGTTTCCAGAGGTCACAGTTGACCACAAACTGAATATGAACCATGTCTGTCTCCCCAGTAAATTTTAAACTACCAGAAGTTCGGGGTTAAGTGATTTTCCTTTTGTATCATTTATAACACTTGGCAAAAATATGGTTCATAGCAATTGAATTAGTGTTTTCTCAGCTTTGACAGGACTATAAAATAAAGGCAGCTTGATATTAGTATGTACAAAGACTACGAAGTATTTTTTTGCGGAGTTTGTTACACTGGCATTTGTCTGTTTCCCAGCACTGTCTGCTAACTTCACAAAGGGTGAGCTAAAGCAGAGAACACAGAAGCAATGGAAAATCCCATGGAAAAAATAGTGAGCAGGAAATTCAGCCACTTGAGTCCTTGCTCAGGGTCTGCAGGATAAACACACAGGTGTAACTTTGGAAAAGTGGCTTAAACTCTTTGGGATTCCATTTATATAAAATGCACAGATGGAACTAGATGATCTCTTAAGTCCACTCAGAGCTCTAAAACTGATTCTAACAGGGTTAAAGATATCCAGTGGGATGATAACAAAGAGCCCATGAGGTCATCTAGGTTTGGGAGAAATCGTCTCTTAAGAGTTCATGCAGAAGCTTCAGATCCATGAGCTCTATGAAATTACAGGACGTTTTGTACTAACAGTGATATATGTATTAGCATGAAAAGGTGTCATGAAGAGTCAAAAAGTCCATCGAATGATATAATACATGCTTATATATTTGGAAAGCCCACAAATGCCTATTGTTTGTGTAACAGAAACTATAGAAAGGAAAGCTGGATAACATCTCCGTTGCTGCTATGACTTCACAAGCATATAAATATGGAGAAGGTTGCAAGGTGGGGAAGAGGGAGAAAGTCAAACTCTCTTAGGAAATGGGAAACTTTGACGCTCAGCAAAATGCAGTACAGGTTCACAAAGGCTCACAGACACTTAGAGTCTCCACTTTAAGAAATCAAACATCAAGCAAGTGCCTTTCAACTTCATGAGTCAGGTCTCCAGAGAAGTGAAATTAAAGAAACTCTCTTGGATTTTACTCAACTATTTCCCTCCCTGTTATTATACAAACAAACAAAATGGGGAAAATTCCTACAATAGAGTCTTTCTGGCTCTCAATCTCAAATGCAAAGGTCAGAGCCAACCAGAACACATATGATCTGGTTATGCCACATCTGGGGACCAAAGGCTGGTATTTATTTCTCTTCTCTCTGCTTTGGACTCAAGCAACCCTGTAAGGATATCCTGACCTCAGAAAATAGAACCATCCACCACCCTCTCCTCCCCTCAAACCTCACTGAAACATGCTATTATGGTGCCTATGAAGTCTGGGTTTAGAGTGCTCAGCTAGTGAGGGAGTTAATTTAGGAGAATTTGTCTTCTAACAGCTCAGTACTGCAAAGCCACTCTCTTTCCCGCCCTCTTGTGAAGTCAGAGAATTATGGACTCACCACTTTCTCGTGCTGGAAAAGGTCTTAGTGGTAAAGACCACTGGGGATAAATCTACTACCAAATAAAAACTATCCACCCAGTAAGGTATTTCATTCCAAATTATTTATGAACTCCATATGCCTACAGCTCTAGTTAACAAGTGCTAAATAATATGGCTGGTCAAAGATTAAATAAGACTCTTTGGAGAGTTGTCTCCAATTTATTTTTTTTTATACAACACACTCAGAAATCAAAATATTTAGTAAAGACAGATATTATACCACTGGACTGTGGTTCAAGGATTGGCCCATGAATCATGTTTGTTTATTACTTGTGTAATAGGATCTTAAAACTGAAGTTTCCACCAGGCAACAAAACATAATAGATGTAAAATTCCAAAGAAAGGTGCCAAACCATGTTATGAACATTTTCAAAGTAAATGATCTCAAAAACCTGTGGACTCTTCTTGGACTTCTCAGCTATATCAAGGACAGAAAAGAAGTGTCAGGAAATGGAGACAAAAAAGATCAGAGAAAAGATTTCTTGGTTGGGGGGAGATGGGCATTATTTTCCAAGCCCTCCTGCTCTCAGAGAGCTGGGGGGGGGGGTGCAGCCATCTAACCCTGAGCTAAGGGCTGAAGGTTCCTTGGGGACCAGAAAATATGTTTTCTGAGACTGAAATTTAGAGGCTAGTGCCCAGCTGACACTTGAAAAAGTTCAAGTTGACACTAGTTGGCATCTGACTCCTACCAGGTGGGGATCTGAAAGGCAAGAGAACTGACTGCTTTGGAAGCAGAACCAGAGGAGTGCTGCTGCCTGGGGACCCACGTCAGCCCTGGGAAAGGGATGTATGAGTGTTCCTTGGAAGAGCTGCTGGCCCTGAGACACAGAATGAGCCAGTGTGGGGACTGTCTTGGGTTCTGTCCAATGGAGCCACCTGGAGGAGCTTAGAGATGCTGTAGTCAATGTCTAGGGCTGAGAAAGGAGTCACAAGTGAGCATAAGAACAGAAAAATAAGAAAAACATCCTACAGGGTCAAGGGAATTACAAGAGAAAGGAAAACAGTGAGAAAAGTCTTAAGTGTTCAGGAAAATGACATCTCAAGGAATAAAGGCATCTTTAGACCCAAGTGAAATTAAATAAGAGTGCTGGTTTAACTAACAGTGCCCTGTGTGTCCCACTCCCTGTCTTCCCCAGTCCCACTGGACCCAGTGGGGTTGAGACAGCAGCTCTCAAGATGGAAGGGGAGAACTAAAAATATGAGGTGGAGAAATGCAAGGACTACTGTCCCCGACCTCACTGAAGGTTTCCATCCTGAAGCCAGCCCAAACTCAGAGAAGTGAGGGTGAAGGGGGTAAGAGGGAGATTTCGTAGTAAATTAAGTTCAAAGTTTTAATATCACATAGGACTGGATTTTCTAATTTCTGTTTCTGGACAATGTTTGTGACATAGTGACCACAGATCATCTGCCACCTAAGAATGAACAGGAAAATACAGAATACTAGAGTTTTCATGGGGGGCAGGAGAGATTACTGCAGAGATTAAAAAGTAAAAGGACAGTGAAAGAAACATAGCAGCATTTTTTGCTCAACATCACTAATTATTAGAGAAATGCAAATTAAAACCACAATGAGATATCACCTCACACCAGTCAGAATGGCACACATCAGCAAAACAACACAGAACAAGTGCTGGCGAGGATGTGGAGAAAAGGGAACCCTTCTGCACTGCTGGTGGGAATGCAGACTGGTGCAGTCACTGTGGAAAACAGTTTGGAGATTCCTCAAAAAATTAAAAGTCGAACTGCCTTTTGACCCAGCTATCCCACTTTTAGGAATATACCCTAAGAACACCATAACACTGTTCGAAAAGAAGAAATGCGCCCCCATGTTTGTGGCAGCATTGTTCACAATAGCGAAGAGCTGGAAACAGCCCAAGTGTCCGTCAGAAGACGAGTGGATTAAAAAGCTTTGGTATATATATACTATGGAACAATATTCAGCCATAAGAAATGATGACATCGGATCATTTATAACAAAATGGATGTTCCTTGATAACATTATACGGAGTGAAATAAGTAAATCAGAAAAAAAGAAAAACTGAGAACAGCATGATTTCAGACATAGGTGGGACATTAAAATGAGACTACGAGACACGTACAAGAGTGTGGTGGTTACGGGATGGGGGGAGGGAGGGGAGGGTGGGATAGGGAGAAGGGGAGGGACACAGGGAAAAACAGATAGAAGGTGACAGAGGACAATTTGACTTTGGGTAATGGGTATGCAGCACAATTGAATGATGGGATAATCTGGAGATGTTTTCATTGTACATATGTACCCTGATTTATTGGTGTCACCCCATTAAAGTTAATAAAAAAAAAAAAAAGAAGAAACATAGCAGCATTTTTATGGAACCATGAGGTGTGCTTTGCCAATATGCTGGAAACATTGGTTTTAAAAAGATACAGGATCTAAACCTTTCATGAGAAAAACCATCTCACAGAGAAAACTGCTCAGCTACATGAACTGTATGGGTGCAATATCTCTACAGGATAACAAAATGACTCTTTTCTCTGTGACACCAACAACATCATGTGCCTGGCACTTGAGTTCACTGACCTTGTTTTGAGACTTCTCAATTCTTTCCTAATATTACTCACATTTCTCCCTTGTGTCATACCCTGAGGACTGTGCCAGATTTCCTAGTATAAACAGTGACTGGGAATAAGTCTTTCAATTTCTTGTATACTCTTTCTATATTTGCACGAATTGATTGATTTTGATCATGCTGTTCTCACCTTTATTTGTCTCAAATAAAGATTCAAGTTTTCTCTAGCCATTTCACACTAGCAAGCTGCTCCTGCTCCTTTGCTCCTGAAGGTGACAAGTTTGAGGTGTGGCTCACATTTTCTCCAGAACTCTCCTCCATGGGACTCTGATTGATCTCCTACCCTGGCTTGGCCTCCTTCTATTCCCAATCATACTTCCCCATTCTCCAGTTGGTTTTTCCTAATGATATTTCCTAAGAAATTACTTTCACAAGAAAATCTGTCTCAAGGTCGCACCATCAGAAGAAGAGTGAAAAGTAAAGATACTTGTTTTGTCTATATGTCCTTCTCTCTCTCTTCCTAGTCTTCCTCCCCTATCAAAAACTTAGGAGACAAGTAGGCTGATTTAGTATTCAAAAATCAATTAATACAAAACACCATATTAATAGACAAAAATATCACATGATCATATATCAACTGATCTGAAAAAAGTGTTTGACAAACCAATACCAATTCATCATTAAAAAAAAACCTCTCAGAAATAGTATAGAGGAGGGGTTCCTCTTTATTTGCAGATGACATTATGCTCTACATAGAAAATCCCAAGGAATCTACAAAAATAACCCCAAAAAACAAACAAAAAACACCCTACTAGATCTAGTGAGATCAGCAAATCAAGGATACAAGATATACATATAAAACTCAGTATTTCCATTAATAGTAACACATGAAAACTAAAACTAAAAATGTAATACTATTTACAGTTGCACAAATAAAATTAAATTTATGTAAATGTAACAAAAAGATATAGGTTAGTATGCTAAAAATTATAAAATGATAAACTAAATCAAAGGTCTAAATAAATGAATAGACATTCTGTATTCATGGATTGAAAAATTCAACATAGTAAAGAAAGGCATGAAAAGAGTGGAAAAATAGGAACAAAGAACATGAGCAACAAATAGTAAAGATAATAAACAAGGTAGATATTAATTCAACTACATCAATACCAATATCACAAATGAAAGCTGGGACATCACTATAGATTCCATGGATATTAAAAGGATAATAAGGAAGAAGGTATAGGGGAGATAAATGGTGATGAATGAAGACCTGATTGGAAAGGGTGAACCCACAATACAGTGGACAGAGATGTGTTGTAGAATTGGGCACCTGAAATGTGCATAATTATGTTAATCAGTATCACCCCAATATATTCAATTAAAATTAAATAAATGATAAGGATAATAAGAAATACTATGTAATATACTGTGCACACAAATCTGACAATCTAGATTGAAATGGATCAATTCCTTCAAAGACATAATCTGGCAAAATTAACACAAGAAAAATATAGATGATCTGAATAGGCCCATATCTATTAAAGAAATTGAATCAATAATTAATAATTATTATCAAATAGAGTGTCTCAGGTACCTAGCAACAAACAAAACTGGGAAAACAAGAACCTCGCCCCCAGGGTGACCTTTCTTCCCCCCAAGCATATTGCTGGTTATGCCATTCGGACCCTCCCCTGGCCTCTCCTCCCCTAGCAGGTTGCTACTCCTGAAGATTAGACCCCTTAAAGGGGAAAGGGAGATAGGGGCTAAATAATAACCCATAAGCATTAAACCCCCAGGAAAATGAGGTTCTCATCTACATCAAAAACATCAGCTCCAGGACCAGAAAAGCAGCAAAATCAAACAAGCTATACCATGGGTGTCTCAGGACCAGCTATATTGATTAACAACCCTGCGCTGGCACTGACCAATCAGTGCAGACCAAGACCCTGAAAGAACACACCTGGAAAGCTGATGACTATTATATTGAGATCTTCTGCAGTGATCTCACCTTAAAATCTCCACCCATAAAAGCCCTTAGGAGGGAGGACCTAGGACAGAAAATTAGCTCCCTCTCCTTCTCTCTCTCCCTCTGCAGAGGCTGCCAGTCTTTCCCCTCACCCACCTCTACCCCACCAGGTGGGTTTTCCCTCTATCTTTTTTTCCTAAGCTCAAAAGGCCCTACTTTTGCCTCTGTAACTTGTTTCCTAAAGTGTATTTCTTCTACTTCTGTGACTTCCTAAATAAACTTTATCTTATAAAAATAATTAATAATCTTCAAATAATTATCAATAATTAATAATATTTCAAAACAAAAAATACCAGGCCCAGTTGGGTGTACTGGTGAATTCTACCAAACATTTAAAGAAGAAGTAATACAAATTCTCGACAATCTCAGAGGATAGAAACAGAGGGAATACTCTTACTTAGTCTATAAAGCCAGCATTAATTAACTTAATACCAAAACCAGGCAAAGACATTACAAAAAAATAAAAATATAGACCAGTATCTCTCATAAACGAAGATGTAAGAATTCTCAACAAAATAGTAGCAAATTTAATTTAACAATGTATAAAAAGAATTATACACCATAGCCAAGTGGGATTTATCCCAGGTATGCAAGACTGGTTCAACATCTGAAAATCAATTAATGTAATCCATCACATCAACAACAGAAACCCTAAGGTAAACTATGAACTTTGAGTAATTATATCAATATAGGTTCCTCTTTGGTAAACAAAGAGAAAAGACCCTTCTGACGAGTGACGTTGATAGTGGCGAAGGCCATGCATGTATGGAGGTAAGGGCTATATGAGAACCCTCTGTACTTCTCTCTCAGTTTTGTTGTACACCTAAAACTGCTCTAAAAGATAGAGTCATGAAACAAAAAGTCTTAGACATGACATTAAAAGCATGACCCATAAAAAATTGATAAATTGGACTTGGTTAAAATTAAAAAACTTTGGTCTCTGAAAGACTTTCTTTTTTTAAGAAACATTTTTTTTTTTAGATTTTATTTATTTTTTTAGAGAGAAGAGGGAGAGAGAGAGAGAGAGAGAGAGAGAGAGAGAGAAAGTGGGGAGGAGTGGGAAGCATCAACTCCTAGTACTCCTAGTAGTTACTTCTTGTATGTGCCTTGCCCAGGCAAAGCAACCTCAGCATTCCAGGTCAATGCTTTATCCGCTGTGCCACCACCGCAGGTCAGGCTTTGAAAGATGTTATTAAGAGAAAGAAAAGACAAGCTAAAGACTGGCAGAACATCTTTGTAAACCACATATTTCACAAAGGACTCATATAAAATATATAAAGAACTTCCAGAACTCAACAGTATAAAACCAAACAATACAATGAGAAAATGGGCAAAAGAGAGGAAGAGTCATTGCATTGAAGGTGATATACAGATGGCAAATAAGCATGAAAGGATGTGCAACATCATTAGCCATTAGAGAAATGCAAATTAAAATTACAATGAGATATCGCTATACACCTATTAGGGTAACTAAAAAAACAAACAGTGACAATACCTAATGGTGGACAAGATGCAGAGAGACTGTCATTCAAACATCCCTGGTGGGGCTGCAAAATGGTATAGACATTTTGGGATACAGTTTGGCAGTTTAAAAATGAAACATGAAACTACTATACAACGCAGCAATTGCACCCTGGGCCTTTATTCTAGAAGAATAAAAACTCACAATCACACAAAAACTTACACACAATTGCTCATAGAAGCTTTTTCTATAATAGCAAAAGACTGGAAACCCAAATGTCCCTCGTTAAACATTCCCCACTACTCCAGTCCTTAGCAACCGCAATTCTACCTTAAATCTCTATGAATTAGACCAGGGGTGCCCACACTTTTTCAGCTTGCGAGCTACTTATAAGATGACCAAGTCAAAATGATCTACCTACAATAAAAATGCAAAACATAAATTTATTTCTTCTATATTATCATTATTTAAGTTACTATTATTACTATTTAATATTGTGTATTCTTCTTTCACCTTTCTCCTTCTCAGCTCTCTTTTTGGAGGAAAGTCAATGTCATAGTTTTTATGAACAGTCCGAAAAAGCTGCTCCACATTTCCCTTCTTTGGAATAGCAATGGCACACAGACAGATGAGGCAAACGCACTTAGAATATGACATAGAGAAAAAAATCCCCTCCCATTCTGTATGAAAGTGGTAAGTTTTAGGCTTCTTACTCGGACCAGCTACGGCACTCATTTTTATACCCTTTGTTGTATTTAGTTCAAATAAATTGAAGGCTAACTACACAGCAATGTAACTGAACAAGTTAGTGTGGTCTAATGTGCATGCTAGGGTGTCAAAAGTTCAGACGTCAGATTGGCTACTGTGTAAGCCAATCAAAAGACAAATGTCTTTTTAATGTCATGCGATCTACCCACACTTCCTTCATGATTGACAAGTAGATGGCGATCGACATATTGAGCACCCCTGAATTAGACTATTCTAGGTACCTTACATAATATCCTCATGTTGTAGCATATTTTAGAATTTCTTTTCTTTTTGTGGCTGAATAATACATTACATTGTATGTATAAACCACATTTTTTTTAATCCATTCATTCATCAATGGACAGTTGGGTTGCTTCCACCTTGTGGCTATGGTGAATAATATTGCTATCAACACAAGTGTACTGACTGTCCAGGAGGTGGTGCAGTGGATAGAGCGTGGGCCTGGGATGCAGAGGACCCAGATTCAAATCCCCAAGGTTGCCAGCTTAAGCACGGGCTCATCAGGGTTGAGTGTAGGCTCACCAGCTTGAGCGAGGGTCGCTGGCTTGAGCAAGGGATCACTCACTCTGCTGTAGCCTCCTGGTCAAGGCACATGTGATAAAGCAATCAATGAACAACTAAGGTGCTGTAACAAAAAACTGATGTTTCTCATCTCTCTCCCTCCTGTCTGTCCCTATCTCTCTCTCTCTCTCTCTCTTGCAAAAAACTAAAACAAAACACAAGTGTGCCGTAGGAATCTGCATGTTTAATAAGCTCCTCTGGTGGTTGTAATGCACGTAAAAAGTTTGTGAACTACTACTCTAATGCAGGATTTCCCAAAGTATAGTTGAAGATTGATTTTTGGTAGCCCTCAGATACACTACACTATAGATTTGACTCATACATGAGAAAGTCAGTTCTTTTCCAATTTTATGGATCATTTTAATTTGGTCAAGAGAAAGTCTTGGTATGGTGCTATTTATCTTAATCATCTAATTTTCCTTTTTAACAAAGAGAGAGCTCTCCTATTCAGAGCTTTCAGATACTTCAGTAGCCAATAATAGGTAGAACTTATAAACTTGTTTTTCTTGTATTAGTCTGTGCCATTACAGTATCTAAATAGCAAATGGTTTTATATTTATGACAATGAATGGTATAGAGTTGCTTTTCATAAATCAAGTAACTTTTTTTTTTAGTAAGAAGTGGGGAGGCAGGCTCTTGCATGCACCCCAGCCAGGATCCACCCAGCAAGGCCCCTACTGGGCAATGCTCTGCCCATCTGGGGCAGTTGCTCCATTGCTCAGCAACCAAGCTATTTTAGCACCTGAAGCAGTCCATGGAGCAATCCTCAGTGCCCTGGGCCAACTTGCACCAACTGAATCATGGTTGTGGGAGGAAAAGAGAGAGAGAGAACGAAGAGGAGGGAAGGGGTAGAGAAGCAGATGGTCACTTCTCCTGTGTGCCCTGACCAGAATCAGACCCAGGATGTCCATATGCTGGGTTGATGCTCTTGTCACTGAGCAAACCTGCCAGGGCCAAGTAACTTTTTTTTTTTAAACAAATAATATGGCTGGAGACATGATACAAGCTGAAATAGTGTTGTGAATAGTAAAATGCCAGTGGATAAACTTTGGGAAATACTGCTTTAAGGAACATTAACATTTCAATCTTGTTTTCAACTTTCTATACACGAGAGGGGGGACCCAGACACTGACACACAGAAGCACATGTCCAAGGCATTCTGGAGGTGGCTCCTCTATGGCAGAAATTTGATGGCACCTGCCAACTGGAGAAAGGCCAAGAACAGATGGGAAGTATCTGAAGGTAGAAAATCATAACCTAAACATTAGAAGTGGGAGACAGTGATGTTCTCTGAATCATTTTTTGGAATGACTTCCTTTCTCGTTTCCCTTTGTGTTGAGTAAAATTATTTAGATAAAAACAAACAAACATTTGCCTGTCCAGACTGTGATAAAAGGTCACCAAAGAAGACAGGTAAACATGTTCTGACTACTGCAGCTGAAATTATAGATACCCTAAGAAAAATGTGAAATCAGTAGGCAGTTTCTTTCCATCTGGGAATCTCCTTTAAACTCATTATCAACCAGGAATGTGGAAGGTTCCATGTTTAGATAACCCTGCTAGTAGCTACCACTAGGTGTTGAGTCAGTTTGTGTCCCCACCCCATTTCACATTTAATTCTCACACCACTTTACAGATTGACACTTTTTATGTATAGTCCATGCACAGAGGCAACAAACTCAGAGAGGTAGAGAGACTGGCTCAACTAACATGCCTCACGTTCAAACTTAGCCTGTTGGGTTTCCAAAATCTCCTTCATCATAAGGCATCACTTTGTCTAGGTTCTCTGTGACCTTGGCTTCAAGCTCAACTGCAGGTTTCTTTTCTTTGTGACTTCAGAAGCAGAGACCCAGAAGAACAACTTTGAGGTGACAGCTCCTTTAAGATACCACAATTTGGCCCTGGCCGGTTGGCTCAACAGTAGAGCATCACCTGGCATGTGGAAATCCTGGGTTCAGTTCCTGGTCAGGGTACACAGGAGAAGCAATTATCTGCTTCTCTACCCCTCTGCTCCTCCCTCTTTTCCCTTCCTGCAGCCATGGCTCAAATGAGCAAGCTGGCCCTTGGTATTGAGGATGGCTCCATGGCCTCACTTCAGGCACTAAAATAGCTCAGTTGCTGAGCAACAGAGCAGTGGCCCCAGATGGACAGAACATCAGTCCCAGGCTGGGGAGGGGGTGCCAGGTGGATCCCCTCCAGGCACATGGGGGAGTCTGTCTCTCTGCCTCCCTGAATCTCACTTGATTTAAAAAAAGATGCCACAATTCTGGAGCTCCACCCAGGTCTATGAACATCTCTAAAACTTATATTAAGATTTCTGCCTGTTTGAATTTTAGTGTTCTCAAAATATGGTTTCTAGTTACCGCTAGAGTTGGCAGTACAATAGAAAAAGGGACTTTTCTTTCCCATGTTTGCTAGGGCAGTTTATCTGGGCCACTGCCCCATTCAGACTTCCCATTGAGGAAGAAAAAAGAGATGGTTTACTTACAGAGAGATGATTTACTTGCTGACAGCAGGAAACACTATCAGATATGTGTGCACAGACTAGCCATATTTTTTCCTATGAAAAATCTTGCACCCTGAGCTACACATAGGTATTTCAAAAGGTTTCCGGTGTTCATAGTCCAGTTACACATCATCCTACTGAGAAACGTTTCAAGCACATTTTTTTCAAGCATTAATACATTTTTGAAAGAGAAAAACCAGGCATATTGTCCTTAAAAACAAAAGTTACAGATTACACATCTACCAAGGCAGCTTATTAAACTTATTTTAAAATCCCTGAAGTTTTTAAAATAGTGCAGGAGATGATTTAGGGGGTAATTTAGTGGGTTTCTAACATCTGAGAACATTTTCTCTAATAATAAAGGGTAAAGTACATGCAGTTGTGTAAACCGCAAATGCTGCACCAGTGAGTCAGTGAAGGAGATAGCTAGTTTAGGGGGTAGGGGGAAAGAACCTTTTTGGTATCTCCCACCTAAGCCATGTATTCCCCGATGGTCGCCAGAGGTCAAGTAATATGGTCGAAGATCATGGCAAGAGGCAGTTCCTGAACTGGAAACATTCCGTGTGGGAGACATTATCTCCAATGAGTAGAAAAGGAACATATGTATACTACGTGAGCCTGCAAACTCAGAGGGGCGGTCTGTCATCGCTTTTTTAAATTTATTTATTTTCCCCAGCGGAAGGATCCCAGTCGCGCCTGCACGGACACTCGTGAGAGTGTTCAAAGTACTAAGACTAGGTGGCGTTGGGGATGTGACTATTCATCAGCAAAATGAGACGGGAGCCCCAGGCAGGGGGTGGGTTGGGGATGAATTGAAGGGGATTTCGAAGGTTTGGAGAACCTTGGGGGAGCGGGGGGGAAGCACGAGAACTAATAGCCTCGACGTGAGTCTATTGTTGCAAGAGCAGCTGTTACCGAGCGCGAGGGAAGAGGCAGGGCCGGCGCCCGACGTGGAGTGAGCCCAGGGGGTGGGGGGCAAGGCTGCTATGGGCCCGCGCTTCCCCGCTTTATGACCGGAGATCACCTGAGGTTCTTGTTTAAACGCAAATTCCGATTCCTTAGGTCGAGAGTGGGGCCAACGAGTCTGCGTTTTGTACAGGCTCCCAAGTATTACAGCTCTTGCTGGTCCGCGGACCAAACTTTGAGTACCAAGGAATTTGTTTACTGCGATGAAGATTGAGGATTAGAGGAAAGGGGAACTTCCTACGGGGAACGATACATTTCTGAGGGTAGCAGCGACCTTGAAAGGGAGGAGAGAAGCAGACTGGATGGGCAGGGATGAGAATGAAAATCTGCCACGATCTCGCAGCTTTTATTCCGAGCAGGGTCTCTGGAGGGAAGGAGGTGCTCTCCTGTGGCTCCAGAAGAAAACGTCGCTAGGGACGGGCTAGGGGCCTCTTGGGAAGGGCAGGAGACTCGCGCCTGAAAGCAGGTAGGCAGCTAAACGCGGGGCCGGGGAGGCCCGCCGGTCTGCCCTTACCTGCGCTCACCCTGGTCGGTGTAGATGTTGAGAAAGAGTCCCTCCCTAGTGTCCCGATTCACCCGGCCCGAAAAGCTGAGCTGCAGCTCATAGAGGTTGCCGGGCTGCAGGACCTCGCGGAGCTCCAGAACCACGTACTGCATGTCCACCGCGAACCACACGTTGTCCACTGGCACGCGTTCCACGGTCGAGTTGCCAGTGCCCGAGAACAGAGGACCCCGCACCTCGGCGCTGTCACAGTCGAGGAGGAAGCTGTGCAGCAGCAGCCGCGCCGTGGCCACAGTGCAGCGCACCGTGATGTTCACGCGGCCAGTGAAGCGCAACGTCGGAGGCGAAAGCTCCTCTGGCCGCAGCCGGGGCCACAGCTCCAGCTCGTAGTGCAGCGGCACGAGCCAGGACGGCAGGCGCAGCTGGTCCCAGGGCCCTGAGGGTCGCTGCTTGCCCGGGGTGGCCGCCCCTGCTGGCTCACTAGTGGGGCTGGAGGGTGGCGACTCCCCCTGCTCGCCAGGCTGGGAATGCCCAGCGTCTGGGACGCCACAGTCGAGCAACTCCGACGGCGCGACGCGCGCACAGTGGCCGTACAGGGCGGCTAGCACAGCCAGCGCCAGCAGGAGCGCGGCCCCCAGCCCAGCCAGCAGCAGGGCCACTGCGCGGCTCACATAGAAGCCAGAGCTGGAATGGGGTCCCATGGCTGGGACTTCTGGCGGGGATGAGGTGAGAGCCTGGAGACCACGGCGACGGCTCAGGGGTGCCCCTCCCCCTCTTTTGTACTGCCCCTCCTTTCCCCCGTGGAGCTGGGAGCTAGGAGACAGCGATTGGGACCACGGCTTCCCCCTCCCACCTAATCAGATCCAGGTCCCTGCCTACCCACCCCTCCCGCCAGAGCCCGGTGAAGAGGCGGACCAGCGCACCCACGCGCGTACCCCTTAGGATCGATCCAAAAAAAAAAAAAATACCTCCCGAAGAGGCTTCCAGAGTTGGTGTGAGGAGGGGACAGTTGGAAAAAACTCGAATTTGGACATCTCTAGCCAGGATGTTGGGTTCATGAAATTTGTTGGGTGTGCCCCGGTGCAGTTCAGGTGTTGTCAAAGGAGAGACAGGAACAAAGCACTTTCAGCGCTTTGACTGCAGTGATGAGCTGCAGGCAGCACACCTGCTGACCACCGCGGGGTATTCGTGCGCTAGGGGCTGGGATGGAGGTTAAGGACCTGGGCTTTGGGTGCGTTCTGAAATGACCCTGCGAGGGAGGACCGCGCGGTCAGAATTAACTTTCGGAGTCAAATCATTAGCGTGAAGTTCGCCTTCTGAACTAGTTCGGGACACACGGAGCAGAGGCAGCGAGTGCTGGGTTGAAAGCGAGGTCTGGCGTCCCGGAGCCTTTTCGGAAAAAAAGGCTGGAGGAGGGAAGGCGAAGAAACCCTGAGAGCGTGGCGTCTCTTTCTCCAGGCTGAAGGAGAGGGGAGAGCCGCCTTACCTTGGGACAGGGCGGGATGAGAAGCCGCCGCTTGGCTTCGCAAATGCCAGGGACTAGGTGTCCAGCCCTGGAGCCGGGTCTGGCTCTCCGCTCCCCTCCCGGGAGAAAGGGGAACCGTGCTCTCAAGATCGGCTTTTTCAAGCAAAGAAAGTAAGACAATCCGGCGGCTAGCCTTCCACTCGGAAACAGCCGGGCTGGAACTCGTCTCCCAGGCGGTGCCCTAGTCGGTGAGGCCATAGGCATGCGGGCATCTGTTTGCTATTGAGCGATGCTCCTGGGAGAGTGCCGGCTTGAGAGCCGAGTTCCGAGTCTGCACGCGCGCTCGGGTGAATTGGGTATATAGGTTGAAAGTACTCAGGAGGTGCTGCGGCCTGGGGAGGAAAGGGTGAGAGGAGAAGGTGGTTAAAGATCCTGTTGATGCTGAAGATTTATTAGAGTGTATTCCGTCGCTAGACTCCTTAAGTTATTTCAGATGGAAGAGAAAATTTCCATTACAGCCATATAAAACGATCTTCATTTTGCTTTTTTCATCGTTATCTCTCTTCCAGTAAGAAAACCCTCCCACCTGAGTTCAGAGACAGGGTAAATCCAGGTAATTTCCTGGTCAATGTGATCTTCTCCACTCCTGGAACTGAAATCAGTAACATTAACAACAACAACAAAACACACCTTCCAGAACAAGATGGAGAAGGGAGAGGACACCAAGTTCACACAGATGGTTGTGCTGTAATCTGTGGGCCAGTCTCCTGATTCCAGGTTTGATTTGCTTTCTTTAGAAATAAAGCAATCATATTTAAAAATAATTATGACCACAGGCAACACTCCCAGAAGATTCTGGGTAGAACTGGTTAGAGACGCTCCTATTTCTGCAAAACCTGCTTCAATTCAGGCTGCCAGAATTGTGAGCTACTGAGCAAGCAGGAACCCCTGGGTTTAGACCATTGTAAAGTGGGATTGCCACAGATGCAATGCTAATTATTGCCCTTAAGAAACCCTGGACAATTTCTTGAAGGATTCCAGACTCCCAAGGAAAGGTACAAACAAACAATAAAAGACATCAGTAACAAAACTGTTTCATACAGAGCCTCCCTCAATTTTATGTAAGAAACTACAGAAAAGTCAGCACGTGGACATGGATATTTAATTCTGTTTCTCTAATATCATTAGAGACATAAAGACTGACTGCCATACCAAAGTTTCAGAGTAATAAAATCTTACCAAATGATTCAGCAATTTAAATATCTTATCAAAAGGGAAACTGTTTCTGATGAATCACTAATATCACTCAAAAGAAGTTACAAAATAATATACTGGCTGAGTTGTGCTTATGTTAATAAAAAAAAACTCAGAAAATACTATTATATGAAATATTTAACATCTCAATAAAAGTAGTTTTGGGACATAGATCAGTTGACAGAAAAACACCAATTAAGTTAAAAATAATTTTTTTAATGAGCTACTCAGAAAACCTAGTTACTGTTCACATGAGCAAAAACAGTGATTCTCAACTGCGGAGCTTTCATTGTCCTCCCTGCCTGGACATTTCTCAATGTTTGGAGACATTTTGGGTTGTTACAACTGTTGGGGGAAGGATTTGCTACTCTTGACTACAGGTTAGAGGCCAAGGATTCTGCTAAATTTCCTACAGTGCACAAGACACCCACAACAACAAAGAAATATCCTGCCCAAAATGTGGTCAGTGCTGCTATTTAGAAATCTTAAGCTAAAGCAATTATTCAAGCCTTTTATGAACTACCCAAGTGAAACTTCACTTTTGTGTCTTGTGTCACTATTTACTTTTGCTGTTTATGTTTATACTTTGGTATGTCTGCTGTTTTTCCACCTTGATTCCTTGGTGCTTATTATGAACCTCTGTAATACTTCATTATACCCTTTGAGCTACATGACAATTTTTCTTTTTCTTCATTTACATTGAAAATACAATTTTTGGATGAGTAATATATTCAGAAATTCCAAAATCAAAACATGTCATTTTTAGATCAAAATATGAAAATTTGTTATCTTCTACCACTACTTCCATAGTTAATAATTTTTTTATAGTTTTTGTGTATTCTTTCAATATTTACTTATGCAAATGAGGCAAATACAATTATATACCCTTGTATTTCTCTCCTTACATAAAATAAAATAGTATGTGCCCTGACAGGGGTTCAAACCCACAACCTTGGTGTGCCAGAACAATGCTTTATCCACTAAGGCACCCAGTCAGGGCCAAAGAGAGACTTTTAAAAGTAGTAAGAAAAATGCAGTTAGTTACCTGTAAGGGAGCTCCCATAAAACTGTCAGTCAATTTCACAACAGAAAATTTTCAGGCTGGAAGAGATTGGCAGGAAATATGCAAAGTGTTGAAAAACAAGGACCTACAACCAAGATTATCCAGCAAAACTATCATTTAGAACAGTGGTTCTTAACCTGGGTTCTATTGAACCCTAGGGATTCGATGGGTCGGTCTCAGGGGTTCGGATGGAGAAGCCTCTGCGCGGAGGCCAGAATAAAGTAATACCGTAATTTGTAGTGAGTTCATGCACTTTGTTGGTTTTGTTCTTTGAGCAAGGTGATGTTCATGCACGGCTCATTTTGTGCTCCAGTAAAAAAATATATACCTATGTCTTGAATTTGGAAAAAAAAGTCATATTTTATTTATCACTAAAGAAGGGTTCGGTGAATGCTCATATGAAACTGGTGGGTTCGGTACCTCAAAAAAGGTTAAGAACCACTGATTTAGAATCAAAGGACAGATAAAGAGCTTCCCAGACAAGAAAAAGCTGAAGGAATTCATCAACACTTAACAAGTTGTTAAGTGAAATATTAAAGGATCTTCTTTAAAAAAAAATGAAAACCAAAACAGACTCACGGGGCACATTTTGATAGTTGCCAGACAGGAAGGGGGTTGGGAGGAAGGATGAAATAGGTGAAGGGATTAAGAAGTACAAATTGGTTGTTACAGAGTAGTCACAGCGATATGAAGTACAACATAGGAAATACAGTCAATAGTATTCTAACAACTACATATGGTGTCTGATGGGACAAGATCTATAGGGGTGATCACTTAGTTATATAATGTCTAATCACTGGGGTGTACACCTGAAACTAATATGATAATGTATGTCAACTAATTAAAAATGAAAAATGATTTTATAGAAAGAAAAAAAAAGTAAAGGGATTAAGCAAAAAAAACAAAAACAAAAAACCTCATAGACACAGACAACAGTTTGGTTATTATCAGAGGAAAAGGGGGGTGGGGGAGGCAGAGGGAATAGAGGGGGATAAATGGTGTTGGAAGGAGACTTGACTTCCACAGCACAATATACAGATGAAGACTTATAGAACTGCACACCCGAAACCTATATTTTTTTATTAACCAATGTCACCTCAAAAAATTCAATTGAAGAAAAAATAAAAGAAAAAATATGTAACAGTGACCTAGATACAAAAAGAAAGAAATAAAGAAAGAAAATTGTTGCTATAAATACTCTTGTATATATGTTTTCTGGTATACATTTTTGTTGAATATATTTGTGGCAATTAAGTTATTAAGCCATAGAATATGTGTGTCCCTTCAGCTTAAGTAAATGATGCAAAGCTATTGGCAGTACCAATTTGCACTTCTAGAATCTGTGTGTGAGTTCCCACTGTTCCAGAACTTTGCCAATATTCAATATTATCTATCTTTTAAATTTCAGCCATTGTGGTATGTTTGTCATTTTAATTTTCACTTTCTTGATTTATAATGAGCCTAAGGGCTTTTCCACATGATAGGTCATTGGATTTGATTTGTGAAGTGCTTATACAAGGGTTTTGTACATTTTTTACTGGCTTTCTTAGTTTGTTATTGATTGCTTCCTCATACATGCCTTGACCAGGGGATTCTAGCCAAGCCAGTGACCACTTGTTCAAGCCAGAGATCCTGGGCTCAAGCCCCCCGACCTTGGACTTCAAGTTAGTGACCTTGGGATTCAAACCAGAGACCATGGGGCCATATCTATTATCCCACACTCAAGCTGGCAACCCCACACTCGAGCCAGCAACCTCGGGATTTCAAACCTGGTTCTTCAGCATCCCAGGCCGACACTCTATCCATTGAACCGCTGCCTGGTCAAGCTAGATTACTTTTTTTTTTTTTTTGGCTGTCCTTTACTAATTTGAATAAACTTTTACAGTGAGTCAATACTTATCATTTATGACGCTCAGGTTTAAGGTTTTCGGCTGTTTGCATGCAGTGGCCATGAAAATGTATCATTCAGCTCTCCTGCTGGAGTGAGTATAATTGACTGACAGATCAAGCTGCTGCTCTGTGTCCACCACCCTGTTCAGGCTGAGGCCATGCATCCCATGGGCTGCTGCCAGCCAATGAATGACTGAATGTGGCAGGGTTCTTAATGAAGTCCCTGGTAGAGGATTCTGCTGATATGCAACTTTGGCTGGAAGACTTCCCATTGGCCCAGAAATGTTATTAACACTGCACTGCAGGCTGAGACTTCTTATCCAACTCTCCTCTCTTCCCACCCTCCTACATAGTGGTCAGACCAGCATCACAGGGTGACCCTCTGCCCACCTCCTCTGGCTCTCTGCTCTTTTCCTCTCACAGTCATTCCTTCCCACCCTCCAATACATCCTTTTCACACCTAATCCTATCTTAGACTTGCTTCTTGGAAGACCCAAACTAACACACTATAGAAAGAGTCTTGTTTAAAATTCCATTACACTTCTGTCAGGATATATAAAATTTTTTTCTTTTCCTCATTATTCAAAAATTATTGGTAGGATTTATTTAAAAGCTAGCTTCTTTCATTGATTTCTTTTTTTTATTAGAACATCATGTTCTTTTGAGATTTGTAAGCCATTTATTTCCAGTATAAGAAAGTTCTTTAGACTTATGTTTTTAATTATTTCTTCTTCTGTTTTGGTTGTTCTTGTTTCTTTATCAGAAATATCCATAATTCTTAGATTGAATCACGGTCATTTGTCTTCATTTTTTATTATGCTCTTTCTATTTATTTTTATCTTAAGTCATTTTCTTCTTGGAGAATTTATCAAGTGTAATCAGAGGCAGATTTAGTGGTGGGCACACCAGGGCATGCGACCAGAGCCCTAACTTCTGAAGGCCCCACAAAACCCCAACTTTACACTTTTTTCTAATGATACCAAGTTTGGTTTCCTATGTGCAATTTTAATATTAATAGTAACATAATATTTTTTATTTATTTAAAAATATGGTTAACATGTATTTTTATTTTCCCTGTCTCTCTTTTTAAGGGGCCCCATATTTTCTTCTACACGCAGGGCTTATCTTAATCTGCCTCTGCAAGTGTTTCCTCCCCACGATATAGTTGCACAAAAGGAAAAATTTATTCAGCACGGGGCTTGGGCAAGAACAGTAACCAAGCTGACAAAGATTTTGTCTAAATATGTAGAGAGTGAAATCAAGAGTCCTGCACACCTGTGGATGGTGAGAGGGGTCTGATATAGGGCTGTATTTTACGAGGCTGAAGTGAAATCTCCACTCCCTGTACCCACTACCACCAGCACCTGACCCCGAGCAGATGGAATATAAGGAAACTCTAGTGCCCAAAGGCTTTGCTGCCTCTTATTTTTATCCCCACTTAAAGTACACTGCTCACAAAAATTAGGGGATATTTTAATTCGGGGAATAATACCACTTTGGATGCAACATGCCATTCCCTGGATACCCTCCTCACTATCTCCGAGTTGTAATTATTTATTGGATGTAATAAAAGAGGGGAAGGAAAGAAGAGAATTGGGAAGCAGTAGCATTATGGCTGCACCAAAAAGCCACACTTTTAAAGTAGGTGACTCTTGCGAGTTTCTAGTCAGAACAGGGCTACTGGTTTTGATCTGAGGAGTGGATAGTTGGAGTTCTACAGTGATTAGGTATTTTAGTAACAAGCTGAGGGAGGGTGAATCAGGAGCTCTATCCTGGCACTCTGTCTTATATAAGACATATGCAAATTTCTCTCTTCCTTTCTGTAGGTTAAAGTTACTTGTGACAGAGACCATGGCCCCAGTGTTAATGAGACCAGAGCATAGCACCTTCACAGCATATTATTCTCAGCAAGTGTTTGTGGAATGAATAATGGGATTCAAATGATTAGTTCCTAAAGATTCCATTTCTTCTGCTCTGTCATATGGCATATAATCAGTGGTGGGATTCAGCCGGTTTGCACTGGTTTGGCGGAACCGATACCTAATTTTTTGTTAAGTTCGGCAAACCGGTTGTTAAAATGGCACTTGTAATCAGGGTTCTCTCTAAAGTGGGCACCTGGGCAGCCACCCAATGTGGAAATTATAAATTTATATTTCTTACTCTTTTTTAATGTTCATTTAGCAACAGCATATTCTAAGCGCCCTTAGTAATGTTCATTCCACCCATAGGTGAAAAATATTGCAAGTGAGGATGCCAGTCAAGAAGCAATATGGGAAAGCTTTATACTTTATATTGTTCAAGAAGGTTAATATTTCTAATCATCGTTGGTTTTTATCAGTTATTTCTTTTTTAAGGACCAACAATACAAAGGCTAAATCCAAGTTAAAAATTGCTCACCGTAATATTCATTGCCAATACCCTTAAATGAGAATATAGATACTTTGTATGTGTTACCTGACACAGGCTCTTTCTCATGTAAAAATCAACTAAAATTAAATCCAGACTTTGCAAGGTATAATGATGAAGTAACTTTTAATTTGTACTTTGCTATTTCACAATCCTAAGGAAATATATACTGATTTTCAGTTTTCTTTTTTAAGAATTGCTTTTCAATTAGCATGTTCTCTGAAAAAATAGGGCAGTGATTGACTTATTGACTAATAAGGTGCAAGTAAATTTTAAGTATGAGGTATATAAAATTGTCATGTTCATTCTTGAAATTATTTGACCTAGAATTTGAATTTTTATTTATAATGATAAGAAAGCAACAGGGGCTAGTGATTTAATATGATTTCTGCAATTTGATTTCTAGAGAATGGAGCTTAAACTCCATTAATTGGTTCCAAAAAGTGACATCATAACTTATTTTAAGTATTTTTATTCAATATAATGTATGTCATGACTTTTCCCCCCCTAAACAAGACTTTAATAGAAAATCATTTTATAAGTGAAAGAAAACTTGTCAATAAAACATTTTTCTCAGAAAACAAACAAACAAAAAAACTAAAAACCCAATATCTAAATATCTTAAATAAGTTTTATTGTCTTTTTGTCAGGTATTATTTAATATTTTTTCATTAATATTAAATACATAAAATAATAAACTACCATTTGGTATATCATTTTTTTATACTTAAAACAATCATTAGGACAGAGAACTGGTTTTTAAATTATTTGAATTCCACCATTGCATATAATATTTTAGTCACTTTCACTAAATTAATGTGTTTAGGCCTGACCTGTGGTGGCGCAGTGGATAAAGTGTCGACCTGGGAACACTGAGGTCGCCAGTTCAAAACCCTGCACTGGTCTGGTCAAGGCACATATGGGAGTTGATGCTTCCAGCTCCTCCCCTCTTTCTCTCTCTCTCTCTCTCTCACTCTCTCACTCTGTGCCTCCTCTCTAAAATGAATAAATAATAAAAAAAAGAAATTTAAAAAAACTGTTTAAAATCAAGCGTGAGTCAATCCTCTCTCCTAAATTAGAAAGCACAATGCCTATTTTGGCAGTTCACATTTAATAATTGAGAACAAACCTTAGAGAAGAGGAGGACCAAGTTCTGTTTTCTTCTCTGTAGTATCTTGCATGCAATCTGATGTGGGAACCAGCAATATGGAAAACAGTCATTGAAAAGGAGAGGAAGAAAACCACATAAAGAAGAAGACCATCCTAGATATAAGGCTGAAAGAAAATACAGTAAAATTTGTGCTTATTTCTTTTTGCAGCTCTCCATTTAATTACATAAGGTCAAATTTTAAAAAGAGAAACCCTGATTTTTAATATAATATGTTGTTTGGTTACCTGTTTGGATGGGAAGTTAGGAACTACAGAAGAACCTCAGACAAATATGCACAAAAGGATCAGCTGGCATATTACTTCCAAATGAGCCCTGATGTTGTAGTTAAGGTTTAAGCTAAACTATTGTAACAAAGGGTTCCAAAAGCAGCAGTGGATCCAGCAAGACAGAAGTTCACTGCTTTCACACGACCGCTCAGAGGCAAATGGGTGATCCAAGATGAGCAGGTGACTCTTCAATGACATCATCCATCCCCCAAGCAGGTAGTTCTTCTTCACATACTCAACACTGGCTCTCGCCACATCTGCAACCTGGCCCCAAGAAATGAAAAGAAAAAAAGAGGAGGCAAATGTTTTCTTCCAAAAAGTGATGCAGATGCGTTGCACATGTCTTCCCCCCCCCCCATATTTCAGTGGTAAGGAAATCATATGGCCATATCTAGCTCCAAGGAAAACTAGATTTGTCTGAATTTCTATAGGGGGATTTTTATTACAAAAAGGAGGAAAGAATGTACAGACATTGGAAGACAATAAGCAGTCTCTGCCATCCTTGAAAAAAAAAGTTTAGTACTGTCCTTCTTATCTCAGGATTTAAATAAAACACATACAAAGAGGAAGCTTAAAGCTAAACCTCAAGGAAAGTGTTGTATCACGGCCAACATTTTAATCAAAGAATGCAGAGAAAGCACTCTCAGTGTGGTTAGCATTTGTCACATACTTTATAAGCCATAGAAAAGCAATGAAGTGTACCCCAAAATGGAGCTCAGACTTGCCAACTACACCTTCACTTTTCTAGTGTTTTCTCTAAAATGACCTCTCTCCCCCATTTCCTCTGCCTTGAGGAGGAGGGAGTTTTACTGAGTACTTCCCCATAATTGGCATCTCATTCTGCCTGCTCAGAGGCCAGAGACCCGCAGTCAGCATCAAGTGCAGCCTCAGCACTTGTGTAAATCAGGATCACTATACAATGGCAAAACAGGGAAAACTCTGGAGTTCAGGCAGAGAATGAAACAGCAAGCTAAGAGTTGGACAATTTCATTTTTCTTCCTGGTTCTATTACTAAGCTTTCCCCATGGACTGACAGTATTACAATAATATCAAGAATAATAAAACACTTTTAATTTCCCATATTCTGGGAGCAACCCATTAGTGGCCAAAGATACATTCACAGGTAACAAATGCCAAGGTCAACAGAAATTTTATAAAGATCTGTTTTGTTTCTGTAGCAAGTTTTGGGAAAGAGATTGATATCTTGGGCTAATTATTCTTGGTTTCCAATCACCTAATTCAATCTTTGCCCTTTTCTATGCTCTAAGGGGCTGATCTCTACTAACTGTACCAACCATCCCCTCTTGACCTCTGAGTCCAGTTGGATTTGAACAATGAGAGACATGGTCAAGAGATCAAAATGCAGAAGAGAAAGAAGTTGAGGCATTTCTTCACCCTGGCTTCTCAGCCCCTCAGCCCCATGATTCTGGCAAGAGCTGAGCTCGCCTCCACAGGTACTACCGAGTGACTCTCTTTCACAATACAGCTTTCTCCAGGCTCTGCTCAAACCATTTCCTCTTGCCCCATTCAGGTCTAAGTGCGGTAATGAGAAATTCCTCGAGCATGGTCTTGGGACTTCTTCTGTTCTAGCTCTGTGCTTTCTCTTCTCTGTGATGTAACACTCCCTGTCCCATAAGGCCAAGTGTTATACAGACACTAATAGAATACTACAGTAGTGTCTGCGGTCTCCAGCCCTGCGCTCACCTGCTCCTTGACATGCTCGCTGACTGTCTCACAGACTCCTGGGCCTGACCTGGACTCATTCTTTCTCCTGCCCTCCACATCTGCTCCTCTTCTGGTGTTTCCTATCTCAGGAAATGGCATCACCACTCCCACCCTCAATGGCTCAAACCTGAAAGTTGGGAGTTAGCCACATTTCCCTCCCTCTTCCTCATTTCTCACATCCAATCAATCATTGAATTTGGGGCGTTACTCAGGTTTCCCTTTGCATTCCTCCGTGACAATCCAATCAATTGCCAAGTTTTATCAGTTTTGCTTCCAAAATATCTCTCTAGTGTTCTCTCTTCTCAGTGCCTCTATACACCCCCAGGCCAGGCTAATGTCATCCCTGACCTGTTGTATTGCAAAAGCCTCTTAACTGGCCTCCTGGCCTGTGATTGCTTGTTTGAAGCCTGTCTTATTGCACTGGTTAGTTCATGACAGCCAAGATAAGAGCTGTCTTAGGCACCACTTTATTTATAATTTCTATTAGGCTGCTTGGCATAGCATAGAGCAGTGGTTCTTAACCTTTTTTGAGGTACCGAACCCACCAGTTTCATATGCGCATTCACCGAACCCTTCTTTAGTGATAAAGAAAATAGATTGTTTTTCCAAATTCAAGACATAGGTGTATGTTTTTTTTACTGGTGCACGAAATGAGCCATGCATGAACATCACCTTGCTCAAAGAACAAAACCAACAAAGTGCATGAACTCACAACAAATTACGGTATTACTTTATTCTGGCCTCCACGGCAGAGGCTTCTCCGAACCCCTGAGACCTACTCATCGAACTCCTAGGGTTCGATAGAACCCAGATTAAGAACCACTGGCATAGACCCAATAAATATTCTATAAAATTAATGACTATAACACTTCTGAATTCCAATTAATCACTATATCACTTCAAGCAAACACATCTTTTACTCATCCAAAAATCTGAAAGAAAAAATAGAAAAACCTTTCCAGTAGTGATCAAAATAGATGTCACACATTTATGTAGTCTGCTCTTCAGCAGCCATTTGAAGGTGTTTTCAGGACAGAGGAGGGGTGGGAAACCATGCACCTCATCCCCATCACACAGCTGCTTGTTCAAAGAGTAGCAACTAGCACTCCAAGCTCCTGTTCCCATTCAGGTCCCGCTTTCCCACATCGCCACAGACAGAGCCCATCAGTGTAGCATTAGACATAAAGTTAATCTCATCCTAACGAGTTTATTTACCTATCCCCTGGAAACACTGGGATTCTTTGTAGGCTATACCACAGTTCACGAGGAGCAGCAGATTATGAAAAGGTGGAGGTAGGCGTGGAAGCTAGCACACTGAGAAATAGAGATGGCAGAGCCAGCAAACATGCTCACAAACATCGTGGGACATATAATGTCCAATACCTTCCTAGTTCATTTCACAAATGTATTTGGAGCTCCTATGTAATGCCAGGCACTGCTGAAGTTGCTGGAGATACAGTAGTGAATATAACAGCCAAGTCCCTGCCCTCATTAAGATGACTCTAGTCAGGGGAAACAAATACACATGCAAACAAATCAATAACTCTGGGTAGAAATAAATGTTTTAAATAAATATAAAGTCAGTAAGAGAATGGTGCTAGTGGGGCAATTTTAGAAAGAATGGCTAGATAAGGCTCTCTCTGAAGAGGTGACATTTAAACAAGTGAGCAAGCTAACCATGCAAAGATCTGGAGGGACAGCATGCTGGGCAGAAGGGAGAGCAAGGAGTGTGCTTACTGAATTTAAGAAACAGCCAAGGCCTCACCTGTGGTGGCACAGTGTATAAAACCGTCGACCTGGAACACTGAGGTCACCGGTTCAAAACCCTGCACTTGTCTGGTCAAGGCACATATGGGAGTTGGGAGTTGATGCTTCCTGCTCCTCCTCCCCCTTTCTCTCTCCCTCTCTCTCTTTTTTTTTTCTCTCTCTCTCTCTCTCTCTCACACACACACACCCACACACACACACTCTCTCTCTTCTTTCTAAAATAATTTTTTAAAAAAAGAACTGTTAAAAAAAAAAAAAGAAAGAAGAGAAACAGCCAAGAAGTGAGTGTAGCTGGATCACTGGGGCCAGGTAAGGACTTTGGATGCTCTTCTCTGTTCTAGGAAGCCACTGGAAGGCTGTGAGCAGGGCGAGATATAATCAGGTTTTATTGTGAAAGGCTCACTCTACTGCTGATGAAGTCTAGACCATCGCAAAGCTACAGATGATGATATCTTGGACTAGAGTGGTATCAGTTGAAGGAGTTGAGAAAGGGTTGGGTTCTGTATATATTTTAAAAGTGGAGTCAAGAGGACCTACTCATGAAGGACACGTGCAATATGAGTGAAAGAAAGGAGCCAAGACTGACTTGAGAGCTTTGACCTGAGAAACAGAATAAAAGGAACTGCCATTTACTGACATCAAGAATTCCTAGTAGAATTAGGTGTGCGGAGGAAAATCACAAGTTCTGTTTGGAGCATTGATTTCTGTATGCCTAACAGATACTCCAATGGAGATGTCGAGTAGGTTGTCTGAAATTCAGGACTGAACGCATAATATGGGAGTTCTAAGAACAGTTAGGATATTTTTATGACTTTAGCCACAGGACTGGGTGAAATAATCTAGGGAAAAATGTGTGCACTCCAATATTTGGTCTTTGGAAAGAGGAGGAGTATTCAACAAAGGACAGAGAAAAGAAGAAGCCATCAAAGTAAGAGGTAAACCAGATGAGTGTAGAGTCCTTGAACTCACGTGAGGAAGTGTTTTGAGGGAGAGAGAGTGATAAAATGTGTTAAATGCTGCTGATGGGTCAAGTAAAACGAGAACGTGGCTTTAGCTACAGTATGTAGCTTCAGAGTATAAACTTAGAATTGATCTCAGAAGTAAAGAATTTCAGTTCTTGACAGATCTTAGAAATCAACCCTTAATTTAAAATGTGAGAAAATTGAGACTCAAATGAGTGATTTGTCCAGGTTTACAGAGTTAGTTATATCTCCTGATCCTGTGCTTTTTCTAATGTAGCACTTCTAGATATTCAAAATGATTACCCTGAGTCATCCAGGTCAAAGCCAACACAAGTTTGGTTATATTCTGTCTACTCAGTTTAATGAGTCTGAAAATGTAATGACTTTCCTCAATAATGTTTTTTTAAACTGTTTCGGTTCTTGCTTGCAAAATTTATTTAGGTAGAACAGCTCATTTTCTGGCAATGCTTGATAAATTATAAATTATAATTTAAAGAAAATGTTGCACATTTGATAAATACTTTTAAAGAGTTCTGACCTTTCCTCTATGTTTCAAATCTGTTTATTTCCATGGAAGTTAGGTTTACTACCATAGAATCAGCTTTAAGAATGTTATTACTAAGACAAAAGAATCATTTGCAAACACTAGAGGGCTGTGGAAGATGAAATGATTGCATGTAATTTAAATGTTCAAATCCAAATCAAATCTGTCTTTCAAGATAAAATCAAAGGCCTATGATTTCCTGTGATTTTTGGCTATGACTATATAACAAGTTTTCCAACTATTATCTAGTCGCTTTATAACTCATAAGGTTGATAGTTGATTTATATTGCAGGTTATTAAAGATCTTTGGTTTAGATAATAAGATTTATTTTACTCTGCCCCTTTTGTTTTCAGCATAATATAAAGTCACCATTGCTTCAAACATTCTTTTTCTTGCTGGGACTCAAGTTGGCTTTCCTGAGTATTCAGATAAACTTAAGTTAGCAAGAATTAAAAATTGTCAGAACTGTATTGAAGTCATTATATACCTACAAACTGGGCGACCTCTCTTTTATTTGCTGTACTTTGTCATTCTGTTTGAAAGGCGTAGTTGCATCAAGTCTTACAAAAGAGATGTTCAGATACTTTTGCAGTGCCATAAATACTTTAGAGAAACATATTGTCCTTTTAAAAAAATGTTCTTTATCATAAATAAATGTTCTCTACCACCTCTCTTTGCATCAGAGAAAGTTACCCTATCACGTTCACTTCATTGATCATGAAGAAGAGGCTGGTGATTAGGTTAGCACATTGGTGGTTGAAGAGCACATGTATTGCTACCTTAGGTTGAGCAACTACTATGTGCTTGCTACTCGCTGAGGCAAGTACTTTATACTCATGCTTCTCATTACCCCCTATAATATTCCTGCAGACAGCTGTTTTTATCTCCATTGTATAAACAAAAGCAATTTGCTCCAGCACACAGAGGTAAGAAGTGGCAGAGCTGGGATTTAAATCCAGGTCTCTGCGCTGTGAAGTCCATGATATTTCTATTCTTTAGCACGCTTCTCTTAGGAACTACTTATATTATTGTTGGGAAAGAATGTTTAAATGAAACTGAAAGAAACTTTTCAAGTAAAAGGAATATATCCACCTTTGAAATGCAAGAAAGTTCCTTATATCTTCAATTCTCTGGTTCTCCTTATTGATGCTGAAAGCACCGCATCTTTCCTTCAAGTGACCCAATTCTGTGGTCTGCTCAGCCTTTCTCTTTTGTCTTCACATACAGGATCAGGTCTACTTTCTGTCTCTGCAGAGTTCTAGTTGGTTTTCTATCACAAAGTTAATCTGAGAGGGGCACCTTAAAGCATTCTGTATTACCATGGGGACATGAAACATGCATATGTGTTCGTGGTCCTTATACGAAGGGGGCAAAAATCCTAGACCACTAAAGTCTGGAGAATAAATGGTAGCAGCTGGAGCTATTTAAAAGGAAAAGTTAGATTTTGCATCTTTTCTGTGGAAGTTTTAAAATATTGACTCAATTAGACAACTCATACAGTTTGTGGGAACATTACAAGGTTATTACTGACATATTTGTGCTGGCCTGTGCCACCCACTTAATTCTATCCAGGATCATCCAGCCAATCTGGCATTAGCCCATCCTAACTGGGTTGCTCCCCTCTCTCCGTTCTTAGCCTTACCAGATAGTCATTTCTTGGGAAACTGTTTCTTCTCCAGTTCTTTCCCAGGATGTAATGTTACACTTACAAAGACAGAGACAACTGGTTCAGCTGGGCCATAATGAAAGTGTAGGAAAAGCAAGATGAAAAAGAAAGAGAAAAACATTCCAGCATAGAGACCCTAGTAAAAACAAACAAACAAAAAACAGTGTTCACCACTGGCCAATAATTTAATTTGAGAGAAATTTTGCCACAAGTATTTGCTAACTACTGAATTTAATTAAAATAACCCTGGTGACCAAAACCACACTCCAGTAATAAAAATTTGTGTGTAAAATACTGGAAAAGAGAGCAGTATTTTGTAATAATGTGACAAGCAATTATTTTTTGACAGAGACAGAGAATCAGAGAGAGAGAGAGAGACAAATAGGGACAGACAGACAAAAAGGGACAGAGATGAAAAGCACCTATTCTTTGTTGTAGCACCTTCATTGTTCATTGATTTTCATCTCATATGTGCCTTGACCAGGGGGCTACAACAGAGCGAGTGATCCTTTGTTTAAGCCAGCGACCTTGGGCTTCAAGCCAGAAACCTTGGGCTTCAAGCCAGTGACTTTTGGGCTCAAGTTAGTGACCATGGGGGTCATGTCTATGACCCTACTCTCAAGCCAGCGACCCAGCGCTTAAGCCAGTGATACCATGCTCAAGCCAGATGAGCCTGTGCTCAAGTCAGCGACCTTGGGGTTTTGAACCTGGGTCCTCCACGTCCCAGTCTGACACTTTTTCACTGCGCCACCACCTGGTCAGGTGTGACAAGCTTTTTAAAGAAAAAAATTATAACTGTGTTCATGGGAAAAGGGTGGCTACCACCATCTTTGCTAGAGTGAGGTTCTTCAACTTTCTCTGCCAAAGCAATTTACTTCTGCAATTAGAACTGAAAAGTTCATTTGGTCTTCTACCGATGCAACTACATGTTATCCATTCAAAGATATTTATTAATTACCTCTTATATACACTAGATTCTGGGAAGTTAAGACACGTATACAAATAATTATAGTGCAGGATAGAGTGTGATTAAGTGCCCCAGAATAATGTGAACTGTCCTCAATACCAAAGAATGCACAAGGCCCTCAGTGGAGAAGAGCACCCACTGGCTGGCTGCCAGATGGACACCATGCCATGGGACAGGGGGTGGGGGGAGGCTAATGGCACAGCTCAGGGCACAGACTGGGGAACCAAGCACCAACCTGTCTTCTCCATTAGTTAGCTGCGTCACCTGGGACAGGTTTCTTGTCTCCTCAAAGAAACAATTTCTTCATGCATAAAAGGGAGGCAAAATACTACTTACTCCAGAGGGCGATCATGAAGATTAACTAAAATAATCCAGGTGAAGAGTTTTGCATAGAATCTGATCCACAGCAAGTGCTGAAGAAACGTTTCATACTAGTATTATTGTGCTTGATGTATCTTGTTAGGATTATCAGGTTTAAGTAGTAAAGGCTGACTTTGGCTAATATAAGCAAACAAATAAAAAGGAACATATTGATAATTTAAGGAGATAGATTATAGACTCAAAAAACAAGAAGACTTAAAGCATTAAGTCACAGAAGAGACAGGTTTCTAATTCAAGACTGAATCAGGCATCTGCATAACAGATATGAATGAAGCTTCTTTTTAGGAGACCCATGGCAGCATTTTTCAATCCTGTTATCACTTGTCTCAGATCTACAGTCCAGGGAGAAAGTGTAAGAGCAGTTTATATCTTGGGTACATGATTGGCCACACCCACCTCTTGGACAGGGGAAGGAACCAGCAAAGAGTCAGAGAAGATATCTTTGAGGAAGGGATAATCACAGTGAGAAGTCTAAGGCAGAGGAGGCAAAACTGAACAGGCAGCATCACTGCTAGTAGGAGGAGGAGAGCCACCTGATAATCTGGTCAGGAAGAATGAGGATTGTGGTGAAGGGAGTGGGTAGGGCCAGATTTCCCCCAGGTACCTGGACAGCCAACAAGAGGAGTTCAGAGTTAGTGTGATAGGCACAGAAGCCACTATAGGAATCAGAGGAATATTAAACAGAGATAAATATACATTTCACATATAGAGTCTGGCAAGACTGGGCAGTGTGATTTGAAAGAGAGAAATAAAAAGCAGAATTCTGCATGAGGTGATAAAGTGCCAGACGAGGGTAGTGACATTGGGAAAGAACAAAAAGGTCTAGGTAAGGGACATGTTGACTTTATTTAGAGAAAAATAATTTTTAAAATGGTTTTTAATTTTTTTTTAATTTATTAATTTTTAGAGAAAAGAGAAAGAAGAGGGGAAGATGGAAAGCATCAAATGTAGTTGTTTCTCCTATGTGCCTTGACAGGGCAGGCTGGGGGCCTTGAACCGGTGACCTCAGCATTCCAGGTCAACGCTTTATCCATGGCACCACCACAAGTCAGGCCTTTTTTTCTTTTTTTAATGTTTATTGTATTGATTTCAGAGAGAGATGAAGGGACAGGGAGAGAGAAACAGAAACATCAATCTGTTCCTGCATGTGCCCTGATTGGGGATTGAACTGGCAACCTCTGCGCTCCAGGACGATGCTCCAACTAACTGAGCTACCTGGCCAGGGTGAGAAAGACTTTTTAAAAAGTCAACAGGATAGCTAGAACAAAAATGTCAGACAATAACAAGTGCTGGTAAGGATGTGGAAAAAATGGAACCCTCATACACTGCTGGTGGGAATGGAAAATGGTATAGCTGCTTTGGAAAACAGTCCTGCAGTTGCTGAGATGATTAAACTTAGAGTTACTATGTCACCCCGCAATGTGCCTAAGAAAAATGAAAATGTTATGTGCACACAAACACTCGCACCTCAATGTTTATAATGACATTATTCATGAGAGCCAAAAGGGAGAAACAAATGTCCATCAACTAATGAGTGGATAAACAAAATGTGGTATACTATTTGACCACAAAAAGGCATGAAGCACTGACCCACGCTACAACATGCCTTGAAAACATTAAGTTAATTGAAAGAAGCCAGTCACACACACACAAAAAAGTTACACATTGCATTATTTTATTCACTTGAAAGTCCAGAGTAAGCAACTCTGAGACACAGGGCTGAGTAGTGTTTGTTCAAGGACAGAGGGTAGGGTGGGGTGAGGGGGTGGGTGGATGGGAGAGTACAGGGGTAATAGCCAGAAAGAAACTTTCTTTTTGAGGTGATGAAAATGTTCTAAAATTGGCTGTTAGTGATGGTTGCACATATCTGTGGTAATCCTAAAAAACATTGAATTGTACTCTTAAATAGGCAAATTGCATGATATGGGAATTATATCTCAATATCTCTGTGTTTTTTTAAGTTAACAGGATATGACAATTTAATATAATGAGGAATGAAATAGAGAAATGAGTCCAAGATTGTGCTAAGGCAACCTATTTATCAGAGGAGAAAGTAGCATAATGACAAAAGAGAAAGAAGACAGGAGAAGGAACCTGGTTGGGTAGCAGAGGGAAATACTACATTGTCTGTTATACATGTCAAGTCTGCAGTGACTGTGAAAGAGCCATGTAGTAATTAAAGGAACCAAAAAATAAAGGATGTGAGAATGCTCTTCGGCCAGCTAAGGTCCCTCTTCATAGGGACTTGGTCTTGTTTTAGAATGACAGGAGTTCTTGGCCAGTTTTCTCAGTGAATAGAGCATCAGTCTGGTGTGCAGACATCCTGGGTTCAATTCCTGGTCAGGGCACACATCAGCGGCCATCTGCTTCTCCACCCTTTCTCTTTCTCTTCCCGTCTTGCAGCCAGTAGCTCGATTGGTTTAAGTGTTGGCCCCAGGCACTGAAGATAGCTCGGTTTATTCTAGCATTGGCCCTAGACAGGCGTTGCCAGGTGAATCCCAGTCAGGGTGAATGCAGGAGTCTGTTTTTCTATCTCCCCTAGAAAGAAAGAAAGAAAGAAAGAAAGAAAGAAAGAAAGAAAGAAAGAAAGAAAGAAAGAAAGAAAGAGAGAGAGAGAGAGAGAGAGAGAGAGAGAGAAAGAGAGAAAGGAAAGGAAAGGAAGGGAGGAAGGGAGGAAGGAAGGAAGGAAGGAAGGAAGGAAGGAAGGAAGGAAGGAAGGAAGGAAGGAAGGAAGGAAGGAACGTACCAGGACCAGATGTTAAAAAAGCTCCCAACTCATACAAGTTTAGAAGTAGAGGGAAAACTTTCATTTTCTTTACAAGGCTAGATGGCAAGTTATCCATAATATAATGTTGGTTTTATTACAAGACTTCCTTGAATTCTGTCTATTGATTGCAGGTCCTGGCTGGCTCATCTCAATGTCTATATTCCCCACCCTAGCTAGCTCACTGTCCTGCTCTTGAGGCCGCTCAACAATTCTTATAATAGTATCAAATTTAGATTTTAACTTTTACTAGTCTACCAAATGTTTGAAATACAAAGACAATTCATACCATGAGACCCTCCCCCCCCCACTAGCTCCATCTGTGTCCCCCTAAAACTCTGCCCAGATATCTCAGTTGCCTTTTCGTGTTTTTCATCCTCTGTATTATTGTTCTTGTTATTCTGAGATATTTGTATTTGTGAAACAACATCACATGTTTTGGATGACTTCATCCTCTGTGTTTGTGGCATTTTTGGCCTCCTTGTTTCTGGTTTGTCTTTTTTGTGACAAATATCCAGAGGAAACCTATAATTGATGATAATTTAAGAGAAAGGTGGTAAGCCTAACCTGATAATCTGAAGATGTTTGCTATACCAGATCATTGTACCAATCTCTATACACTGTGTAAAACTTGGAAGCAGACACCTATGTCAGATTGGCTCTGACACAGGAAATGCTATGTTCATTTTTCTTGTTACAGTGACAAAAATTCACTTTTCACTCTTTTGAGAAACAAATAAATCTGCAGAGTAATGAATGTTTCAAGGCCTGAACCTGGCAATTTATCTACATTGTCTTATTTAATGCTTATACTGAGGAGGACAGGGGCCCAGAATGGCAAAGGTGTTTGCTCAAGGTCACTTAGCTAGGATTTGAAAACAGACCTTTTGTTTATTTACAAAGACTGGATTGGTAACTGCTATATTATAATGGCTTCAAATCTTTATCCCTCATTAGTGTTATGCCCTGCACTTATGAACCACATATTTATGAGTGTAAAATGTATCTGAGTGATGAGCTATCACTCAATAGTGCCTTTGGACAGTGACGGTCTTCTAACCTGTGCCAGTAGTTGTGTCACAGCTGGGGAGTGGCCTCAAAAGAACTGTGACAGCAGATCCTTGCTACTCAGGGATAAAAAATCCTGAAAATAGTCCTGGTTCTCTGCCTTACCTTTCAAATACTTTAATTCTGACCACCTCTAAAACTGGATATTGCCAAATAATTCACTTACTCTCTTCATTTTGAAGACCATGTTCATTTAAAAGGAACTGTAACCCATGTATCTGGTTCCTTTACAATGAAATCACCAACAATACCTTCTTTTGCAATAGCTACTAGATGTCCAGATGTCTCCAAGACATTCTTTTTCCCATGAGGGCAGGAAGCTGCATTTGGACAAAAGTAATAACTAAAAGATTGAGGTTCACAACTTGAAAACTCAATCCCATAAGGTTTAAATTGTAAACTTTCCCACTCCTTATTCTAATAGGGCCCCAAAGAACAATAATAACAAGGATCTGGCAAGTAGTAATACACGAACAGCTGGAAAAGGGGGGTGGGGTAGAATGAGAGAAGACAATGACCAGTGTGGATGCCATCAGAAAGACAGGCCAGGGCAGGGTCCCTTGATAAATCCAGGAGACACAGTGTCCTTGGAATCCTGATGTTCTTGTTGTAAAGTTAGCAATGGTAGTAGCAGCCAGAAGAACACACCAGAAACTATGATCTCAGTCTGGGATACGAGTAAGAGAGTATAGAAAGTTTCATAATCACTGGATTAATCTTTTTTTTTTTTTTTTTTTTTACAGGGACAGAGAGACAGTCAGAGAGAGGGATAGATAGGGACAGACAGACAGGAACGGAGAGAGATGAGAAGCATCAATCATTAGTTTTTCGTTGCTGTTGCAACAAACACCTTAGTTGTTCATTGATTGCTTTCTCACATGTGCTTTGACCACGGGCCTTCAGCAGACTGAGCAACCCCCTGCTGGAGCCAGCGACCTTGTGTCCAAGCTGGCAAGCTTTTGCTCAAGCCAGATGGGCCCACGCTCAAGCTGGTGACCTTGGGGTCTCGAACCTGGGTCTTCCGTGTCCCATTCCGACGCTCTATCCACTGCGCCACCTCCTGGTCAGGCTGGATTAATCTCTTGATGAGACAATCATTCTCTTGATGAGACTTTCATTATGTAGTATTTTATTACATGCTTATTTTTATCTTGATTTAGAAAGGACTAAGGATTTTCTCAGTTGGAAATAAACATCAAAAAATAAAAATAAAATTTAGTATCTTGAGCAAACAAAAGAAATTTATTCTTTTTTTGTTTGTTTTACAGAGACAGAGAGAGAGAGTCAGAGAGAGGGATAGATAGGGACAGACAGGAACGAAGAGAGATGAGGAGCATCAATCATCAGTTTTTTGTTGCGACACCTTAGTTGTTCATTGATTGCTTTCTCATATGTGGCTTGACCACGGGTCTTCAGCAGACTGAGTAACCCCTTGCTCAAGCCAGCAACCTTGGGTCCAAGCTGGTGAACTTTTTGCTCAAGCCAGATGAACCTGCACTCAAGCTGGCGACCTCGGGGTCTTGAACCTGGGTCCTCCGCATCCCAGTCCAATACTCTTTCCACTGCACCACTGCCTGGTCAGGCAAGAGAAATTTATTCTTAAAACTATTGAAACATAAATATTTTCTATAATTAATTGTAGATAATGAAGAACAAAAACAGTATTGTAGTAAATCTGACTAGGTAGGCATTCTCTTGGAGAAAAATTAAAATTACATGATTTCTAGTTAAAGGACTAATTAATTGTGAAGGTAACAATTTAAAAAAGACAGAATGTGGTTCCCCTGTGACATTATAGGCCTCACAGAGACACGAGCAACATAGAACATGAAATTATTGTCTCATAGACAAATTCTACATTGGTTGGTATGTCTCTGAGTCTCATATTACTTACACATATATCTCTATCAACTGCTACTGCTAGCCTTTTTACCTAGGAAAGATGTAAGGAATGGAGGCAGGAGGGAGGGAGACCAGAAAGCCCAAGGAGACTAAGAACCAAGGAACACAGGAAGAGAAAAGATGTCTATTGTGACTTGAGTGGTGTTTATCCATTTTGTCACTCACCATTTGGAAGCTGTGGTCTTCAAGGTCTTCAAGTTCACTGATGTAGATGGAAGAGATTATGGTGGAGCTCTATCAGCTCTTAATTTCCTCAACCCAGAAGTGCCATATATACCTTCTGCTTATAGTCTATTGGGCACAATTAGTCATATGACCTGACTTGACTGCAAGGAAAACTAGGAAATGTAGAGAAGTACATGGGCAGTTGGTGAACTCCAATGGTTTCTGTCATAAGCATTTAACTTACCTGTGCCTGTACTTTGACTCTGATTTGCTTTATGTCTCTTTAGCCTAGTTTCTTGTTAATTCACTCAGTTAAGTTGGCGATCTCCCAACAATTTCCATCTCCAAAAAGTGAAACAATAGTTAGGGCCGGGCCTGACCAAGTGGTAGTTCAGTGGATCGAGTATCAGACTGGGATGTGGAAGACCCAGGTTCAAAACCTTGAGGTCACTGCCTTGAGCGTAGGCTCACTAGTGAGTGTGAGGTTGCTGGCTTGAGCGTGGGATCATAGATATGAATGACCTCATGGTTGCTGGCTTGAGCCCAAGGTCACTGGATTGAGCAAGGGGTCACTCGGTCTGCTGTAGCCCCTGGTCAAGGCACATATGAGAAAGCAATCAATGAACAACTAAGCTGCTGCAATGAAGAATTGATGCTTCTCATCTCTCTCCCTTCTTCTCTGTCTGTCCCTAGCTGTCCCTCTCTTTCTCTGTCACAAAACCAAAACAAAACAGGGATGGACATGGAAGGAATTTCTGATACTGGGAATAGATACCTCAATACCTCACATCAACTATAATACAAAGCAAACAGGGAGCTTCCTGTCAGTGTCTCTGCATCATTTACACTATGTCTGAATTGAGTAACATGGAAATTGTGAAGAGATGGTTCTCACATATGCCCAACTGTCAACTATCTGTTCCATTTTTTTAAAGAAGGATATATTACTTTTAAAATATTATTATGTATTATATTATATTATTGTCTTAATATATCATTATATATTACAATTATAATATTGAGAGAGAATACTGACATAGAAACTTCCGGTACACATTAATGGAAGGGATGATGACCTTCTCAAGTAGTCTGTGAGGGAGTGAATGGGGGCAAGAGCACATAAGCATGTCTTACATGTTCTGTGTGAGTTCTGTTCATGGAAGAAGGTAGGCTGTGATGCTGTACAAGTCTTCCCTCTAGGTGCCACCCTAGTGTCCAATGTGAGCAAACAACAATGGATCATAGGGACAAACATTCCATTATTGCCTATCACCTCAACCTCCACCACAAAAGCTTCCCACTACTCCTTTCAGCCACATTAATGCTAAATGGGGCCACCTTGAAAGAGCAGAGAGGAGGCAGAAAAGGATATGGGGCTCTCTACCTCTTACTTGATCTAATAAATATGGAAATGAGGACATTGGTAAACAACCTAGAGAGGAAAAATGAGTGCTCAGGTATTCTATAACCACCAAATACTGAACATAAACGTGCCTGCATATCCTGGCCTTTGGATATACCTAATCTTTGAATATACATGACGTCATGTGTATGATAATGCTTCAAAGACACTGCTTTGTGCACTCAATAGCAAAAACTTCTGTCCAGGGGTCCTCTGGCCCCACATATCTTCATGTGGTAGTACCAGTGTGAATCAGAAATGTACATTTGCCACTGACACCATTGCTCCTGGAGTAGATTCAGGACTAGTTTTCTTGAGGCTAGTGAGGGACAGGGGTGGGATATAGAAGCCAATTTGTAGATTCTTGTATGGCTAATTTTTCAAACCATTATATAAATCTGACACATTCTAGGCATGAAATACTGTTAGCTGATTGTGGCATGGTGGGTGGGTTCTCCAGAAGCAGATGCTAAGATGAAGTTTGGGGCACAAGATGTTTATTTAAAAATCAACACCTGTGACAGAAAGAAGGGGTGAAGGAGGATTGGCAGAGAGAGAAGTCAAACTGCAACATAGGCCAACCCAGTGCGGGGTTTTGGGGTAAATAGCGCCCTTCAATGTTGTCCTAAAACAGTTGTCTGGGGCTTTATCTCCCTGAATAAATAGCCGGCCCATGTTCAGTCACTAGATGTAGATGTCCCCAAGGTGGACATGGCTTTGAGCAAAGAGACTCTGCAGTTGCAGCAGAACCTAAAGGAGCTGACAGCTGGAGGCAGGCCATCAACTGATTGCACTTCCTACAGCAAATCTCTCATTGAAGAGGGACTTCTGTGGTGCGTATCAGTGTCGACTACTTTGGAGGGTTAGGCCAGCCCAGGGAGGAGAAAAAAGAGATGAGAAGATAAAAAGATGTGAATGGGCAAGGAGTGAACAAGCTGGGGCCACCTGGAGTGTGAAGTCAAATCCCACTCTCAGTCTTGGGCCTGAGAAGACACTGAAGTCAGCAGTCCCTTCCAGCCTCCACTACTATGACCAACTCCATGGAGTGCCCAACAACTTGACAGGCCTCGCCTCTTTCAGTGTGACTCCTCTTGGCCTGGTCCTCCACGTCCTCAATGTTGATGGGGCATGGGGCCACTCAGTATCTACACTTGTATAATCCAGAATGTGGAAGCTAATGGGGTGGGCAGTTACTGTCTTATTTGATGACCCATTGACCAATAGGAGGCAGAACATACATTTTGCCTTTCTCTTAGAAGACAGTCCTGTGAGACTGAGCAATCAGATGTGTTTGGCACCGGCTGTGTAGCAGGTGATGCACTGTCATTTGGATCCCCTCCCTTCCCATCTCAGTCCTTTCCCCAACTCTTCCTGGGCTCACACTCCCTAATAAAGCTGTAGCACATACACTTCTGCCTCAGGGTCTGCTCTTTGAAGAACCCAGGCCAACCTGGTTTGTTTCTTAGGTTAGGGCAAAATGTTTCAGGATCACAATTTCCCACTCAGCAAAACAGCCAGTCATGTGCAGATGGGTGGATGGTTCAGGACTGTAAGACTGTTGCTGTGTGGAAAGTAACTCCCAACCAACACCCCAACCATCAAGGGGAAAATCTAGATTCTTATCTTTCTCCTCCCCCTCTTGCCCTTATAATCAGAGCTGTAATGCATGTCAACTGTCCCAATCCCTTGCCTTTCACTATGACCAACAAATTACAAATTCAGTACTTATGTCATTTTTCTCTCCCAACTCAGAATGCTGGAACTATTAAGTGTGCTTGTGTTTCTTCTTTTAAGATGGGGAACTGAAGAACATAGAGAGCATAAAATGTTTCCACATCTTGAACCTTCATCTGGTATCTGGTGTTCAACATAGAAACATTGCTTCCATTGTTCAGTCAAACGTCCGGCCTCTGACACACCTACAAGAGCGCTTTCAGATGTTCCTTTATAAAGAATTCCTTGGGGCCATGGTGGAACTGGCCCAAATGAAAACTGAAGTCTATTATATCATGCAGTATGTCTTACAGTTCCAAATAGATCATTCCCAGACCAATGTGATGCACCAAATGGAGCCTCCTGGCAATGGGGTCTTTCTGAAAGTGTCACTCATTGTTCAGCAGTTGAGTTTTACATAAATATACCGTAACAGAGCTGAATCACCTGCTAGAGATGAAGTGTATATCTTTTTCCTCTTTAGAACACTGAAAGCCATTCCATCTGAAGGGGAAAGTGTTCGGACGGCTGTCCTTGGAATAGGGTTGGAGACCCACTGTGGGAAGAGCAGGATCAGCCTTTTAGTGTCCAAGGTTGTTACACTCCCAGAACACCCCAGACCACCTCCAGATACCATGAGCACTTGAGGCATATGGACATCTTGGTATTGTTTAGAACATGATGTTACCCTCAGGCAAAAGGTGAGAAGCACATACTTTAGGGATAAACTGGGACCCAGGAGATTGAGGGCAGGACTGACCAGGACAGCCTAAAATTATTGAAGTCTTACACTGTTATCTCCTCATCTCCTGCTCCCCCCCCCACCCCCAGTCTCCAACATTAGAGAAACAGATGCTTCCCCACATAGTTCAGCATGTGGCTCAGAGGAAATAGTAAGAGATCAAGAGAGTTTGTCAAAGATTCACACTGTCATTGCACTGAGGCAGAGGCCTGAGACAGCTGTCCAGATGTTTGCACTTAGATGTCTCCTCACTTTAGGCTCCATGGGCCCTCTCCTTCTGTCGGCACAGCTCCTTTTAGGAGTATGGGAACAGGGATCTTTCCAAATGGATGGGAGAAATAAAACAAGCGCATCAGACCCATTTGAATTCATTGTTAGGGGCCAGAGGTAAAGACAGAGAGCTGTGGAAGTGAGAGCATTGGTCCGAGAAGGATCCAGTCACTGCTTGAACCCATCACAGCTCCTAAAGAAGGGCATCTGTAAGCTCCTCCGCAAGGCCCCAGCCTTTCAGAGCAGTAGCATTCTCGTCGCCAAGGAGGAGGTGTTAGCCTGTATCAGAGATTTCCAAACTTCTTCTGAAGAATAACAATAGTCAAAACAGATTTTTTTAAAAACCCATTCATGTTAAATTTAGAAAGAACAATTGAAAACATTGGCAAAGGATTGGAGTCCCCAGCTGAAAAAAGCCCTCTCTTATGCCCTGTACCCTCCGCCAAAACAGATGATGTCTTGTCCTCCAGATACATAGATCCAACCCTAGTGAATGTTAATGTTGCAAACCGATATTCAAATATTACAGCTGTTATTCTTTTCTGGCAGGAAAGGAGAAAGATAAAAAATGATTTGTATCACCCCGGGTGACAGTTAGTTGCAAATGTAGCCACAATGGGAATAATTATTGAGAAAGAGGAGAAAATGCATTGAGAAATTTTGTCCTAGTTGGTACATCTTAAATTTGCACAGGGGGAAACTGGAACCTTATATAAGGCTCTACAGTTGAGAGCCTTAGTTTGCTGAAGGTTTAGAGGGTTACCAAGGTCTCCTGCTCTGTAATATAAGTTCCCTGGTCCCTTGCAGGTCTTCCTTCTACTATTTAAAGACACATCCATTCCACCATCCCAACAGAGCAAGAATTCAGAGACTCCCATGGGTGGATGTCTAGAGTCCCTGGCCTTTAACAGGCTGCCATTAGCTTCTGGATTTCCTCAGACACTTGTGAGGAGGGGGGTTAGGCAGATCATTTGGTAAAATATAAAGGTGGAATTGTAAGCAGGCGGCTGGCTCAGAGTCTCTAATATACTAACCTGGAGTATTCCTAGTGTTGTCCAAGTGTGGAACAAAAAGGTTATACCTCTTGAGAAATCAGTCTATCAGCACTGAACGAACTTCCCGGAAGCAAGGTAATAGTCTGTAAGGCCAGTAGTCATTGCCACCATCACAGCCGTCTGGCCTGTGCAGGTTCACATTAGGTTCGGACAGTTGGTAATGAAACAACGGAGCCAAGAACTGGTGAGCCATCAGCTTTAATTCTAGCTTGCACCCAGTGGGAAAGCAAAAACACACACTGAGCTCCAAAACCCAATCATTCAGTGCTCACAAAGCTACTGACTTACCCGAGTTTCCTAGAATCAAAGGTTTCTAGCTCACCAGACTTACTCACCTCTGTTTCCCATCTCCTCCAGTACAAACTCTGCTCAAACTGGCTTCTTCCTCAGCACTCCACCATCTTGGCTGCTTCTCCTCTCCTCCATGTGGCCTTCATCTGCTCTCCTCTCTGATACTAACCTCAGGAACGGAGAGAGTGCAAGCTCCAGGTCTGTCCCACTTTATAGTGTAGAAATCCAAACCCTTAATCCAATCTACAAACAAGGAAGTCTCTGATACAAAGTCACTTATCTGAGGCATAATGGGAGGATTCCTCATGAGAGAGCACCATCCTCCATCATCCAATCAGTCAAGGGTGTGGGGAAAAGCTTACTCTTAAAACTTGCTCCTGGGCAGCGCCATCTTTAACAAAGTGAGCATAATATATTTTATCTGCCCAACATAGTCAAAATATTTACCAAGTACTATATCCTGTAAATGCACAAATCAGAGTGGATGAGGAACTGGAGTGAATTCTAGAGATCTCTTGTTGTGCCAAGTGTTGACTTTTAGTTGACAGATGAAGTTATAGGTCGAATTGTGTCTACCCCGCCCCAACCCCACCCTTAAATTAATCTATTCAAGTCTTAACTCCCAGTACCTCAGAATGTCACTTTATTTGTAAATAGGTCTCTGCAGATGTAATTAGTTAAGAGATCATTCTGGAGTAGGGTGGACCCCTAATCCAATATAATTGATATGCTTATAAAAAGGGAAAATTTGTACACAGACACTCACACAGAGTGGGCACCATGTTAACATAACGGCGGAGATCAGAGCGACGTTGCCTACAAGCCAAGGAACACGAGAGATTGCCAGCAAAGTACCAGGAGCTGGAGATAGGCCTTAGATCCTTCACTCAGAGGGAGCACAATGCTGTTAGCGCCCTGATCGCAGACCTCTAGCTTTCAGAACTGTAAGACAATACATTTCTGAGGTATAAGCCCCCCAGTTTGTGCTACTCAGCTACAGCGTGCTAGCAAACTAGCCTGAATGGGAAGGAGGCTTGGGAGATCCAGGAGTGGAGTCTAGGTGGCAGAGGGAGAACATTTGGAGGCTTGGGCAGTGCCTATTTTCATACCAACAGGTATGAAAACATTTCTGTATTTTACCAGTCACTTTGACCATCTCATTGCATACAAGCTGATTATCAGGCCTGATTGGAAGATCATAGGGTACTCAGAGTCACTCATTCCCAGGAAAGTATAAGAAGTGGGGAGAGAAATATCTTTTCTGGAGAGTTAAAGAACACACTGGCTTCAACTGGGGGTTGGAGAAGAATATTTTTATTTAGGGCTATTTCAGTTCTATGACTAACTGTATTTTGCACTGACAACTAGTTGGTTAAGTGGCCTCAGCACTGACAGAGGAGACAGGAGTTTAAGATTCAATTTCTGATCTACTACAACTTAACCAGTCTAATTGGAAAGACAAGATCATGTTACTTGAAAGAAAAGCTTATATAAAGCAAAAAAACTTAAGCACAATATGCTTCATATAAATTGTTGTTGTTATTATTATTTTAAGAGCCAGCTCAGAGGAACTAAAGATTCCTACCAGCCCAAAAGCTCTTCTGTGAGATGAATGGCCGGGAAACGCTCAGGCTGGACACTCACATCTCCTCCTGCTCTCTCTCCCCTGCTCCAGTGTGCAAGTTGCTCAGAACATTAGGATTGAGCATCTCTCAGATTGTGGGCTCTTTCTAAAGAATTGGAACAGATCCCTTTCCACATATGATGTCAATGTTCCTGCAATTTTTTTTTAAGTCTCAAGCTTGACATTTTAATTCATTTTACATTTGGTTTCTGTAAGTTCCTTCCTGGTTGTGAAATGTTAGGGTGGTTAGTTTGTGTTTCATTAACTTCCCCTCAAGCATGTCAAGATTTCTAGTTTCCTTAGAGTATGTGGATGTGGGCCAGACCCATAAATGTTGGCTGTGCACTGGACCCTTCTAGCAAAAGCCAAGGGGCAGTTCTCTGCATGGTGAGGAAAGCAGGTCTGAATGACAGGAAGAGGGAGGGAATGGGCAAGGCTGACACAGGTCTTCCCAGAAGTGGCTGAATTTGCCGAGGGACATATTGGGACATGGCCTGCCAGGAACACGGTGCAATTTTTAGCCCTGTTTACAAGAGAAGACAACAGCCTCACCATTATCACTTCTGAATGAGAATGTTCATAAAATTGAGAGGACATGGACAAATTCCAATCTCTCAGAGAATTACATCTGGGGATTCTAAGGAATAGAAGTCTGGCCACGCAATCCCGGAAGAAGCTCCAACATCTGTTCCCGCTGTCTCTGGGCTCCGTCCGGGATCCCATGAAGCCAACTGGCAAATGTGTTATTTCCTCTCGTCAGAAACAGAGCATCTTGAGAAATCTAAATTCACCTTAAATTTTCCTCCCTTTCATAAGTTGTTTTGTTATTGGGCTTTGTTTTCCTTCTCCTCCGATTTTCTTCCTAATTACTTCAGACCTTAAACTTGGACACACACGCAAAAAGGAGAGCACTGCCCCCGCAGGCTCTGCGAGCCTAGAAGACAGAAGCTTCAGAAGGAGAACTGGAAACAAATTCTGAACATCAATTATTTAGAAATGGATCTCGGTGTTTTATATACGTTTGAATTTAATCTCTATGAACCTCCGTTGGATCTGTCTGAATCCTTTGGTGACCATAATTGCTTTGGGGGTAACACTGGTATGGCATCAGTGACACTGACTTCACTTTTATCCTCTCTACCCCAATTATCAACCCTCTACAAATAATTGTGACTTCCACATAACTGCTTTACTGATATAAAGGACTACATTATGTTTCCTTTCCATTTTATTCCTAGTCCTAGAGTAGAGCTATTGGCTTTACAAATTCTCCAAGAACTTTGACCTCCTATAATTGTCTAAAACCAAATACCTTCAGGGTGGAGCCTTTGGAAGAGTGTGCTGATGATACTTAGGCTTTAACATTCCCCTTGCTAGTAAAATCTTAACATACTCCTTGTAAGAAGATGAAAGTGTGTGATTTCCTAAAAACTACAAGCTAGTAATATGGGTGAATTAAAGCATTAAGACACATACTCACGTCTGACCAGGCGGTGGCGCAGTGGATAGAGCATCGAACTGGGATGCAGAGGACCCAGGTTTGAGACCTTGAGGTCACCAGCTTGAGCACGGGCTCATCTGGTTTGAGCAAAGCTCACCAGCTTGGACCCAAGGTCTCTGGCTCGAGCAAGGGGTTACTCGGTCTACTGAAGGCCCGCGGTCAAGGCACATATGAGAAGGCAATCAATGAACAACTAAGGTGCCACAACGAAAAACTGATGATTGATGCTTCTCATCTCTCTCTGTTCCTGTCTGTCTGTCCCTATCTATCCCTCTCTCTGCCTCTCTGTCTCTGTAAAAAAAAAAAAAAAAGACACATACTCACCATAAAAGAGAAATCCAAAATGAAGGCCAATTGAGAAGTAAAAGATTTAGAAAAATTTTAGTATTTTCTTCTTCCTAGTTTATTTCCGTTTTTGGTTGGCTTATTTACTTGGAAATCTATGTATGTGAACACTTGACTTGTTTTATTCAGATGTTTTTGGACTTTTGGCCTGGTACACAGAATAGCAGTGATGGGAAGACAAATGGGGAGGAAGATGAAGGTACCAGGAAGTGGGAATCACACTCAGACCATAGTTTTTGTTGCTTGTCACTGGATTCTGATAATTTCTGAAAACTGTTACAGCCTGTTTTATATGTTTACTGAGGAATGTCAGTTCCCAGGATAAATGAAATTTTCTTTAAGGTCATAAGTTACTTCACAGCAGAGCTGGGGTCCGTTTCTATTTGCACATAGAAGACATTCCAAGAATGTGTAGTTGCTAAATTTAGATGAATTCCTAAAGGTTGTGTGTGACTTCCTTCTTATAAGTTGAATTATACTTTAAAAACATATGGGGAGCACATTTAAAGGAATAGTGCACTGAGTCATTTTGTGAAATTAATACCCATCTCCCAATTTATCTGTTTTATAAGCAGAATTGGATTTACCAGGTTTTCTTAAAACTGAGCACATAGATCCTCTGTTCTTAATCTGTAACATGAGGGGAATGGACTTGGTGATTTTGCATACTTTTTTTTTTTTTTCAAGTGAGAGGAGGTGAGACAGAGAGACAGACTTCCACATGTGTCCTGACCGGGATCCACCTAGCAACCCCATCTGGGGCTGATGCTCGAATCAACCAAGCTATCCTCAGTGCCTGAGGTCTATGTTTGGACCAACTAAACTATCCTCAGCACCCAGGGCCAATGCTCAAACCAACTGAGCTACTGGCTGCAGCAGGGGAAGAGCGAGAGAAGGGGGAGAAGGTAGGGGAGAGAAACAGATGGTTGCTTCTCTTGTGTGCCCTGATCAGGATTAAAGACTGGATGTCCATGTACTGGGCCAATACTCTATCTATTCACTGAACCAACTGGCCAGAGTCTGGATATTTCTTCTCATGTTAAAATTATAAGGTTTTAGAACCAACCTCCAACTAAATACTGAATTTTAGAAATTGAGAGATTTGTTCACTTTTTCTGCTTTGAGGGATAGGGAGAAAAAGAATACTCAGTCTTCTTGTGTTCTGTCTTTTTTTTTCTTTTACTCACAACTCACCCCTTATTGCAATTATATTTACCTGAAATAATAATTATTTGATTTAAGCCAGAGCCCTGTCTTACATTAGGCAGAGCTCTGCTGCGGATTAAACGCATCGTTTGCTTTTAGATATGTTCCACTTCTTGGTTAGAACGGAGCTCCGCTGAGCTGAGGCAGGAATACTTGAGCATTCTCCTCCCTGCCGTGGCTAACTATAAAAGATGTGTGCGTCTTAGCAGCAAAATCGCACAGCCAAGATCCTTTTCTCTCTCTTCTTTTTTTTCTTCTTTATTTTTTGTGGGAGTACCCATAGGAAAAAGTTAAAAACAGCTTTTTGTTTGTTTGTTTTGGTTATATAATTAATTGTATTTAAATGTACTGATGGATTGTGCAGTGGTGGCACAGTGGGTAAAAGCATCTACCCAGAATGCTAAGGTCACCGGTTCGAAACCTCGGGCTTGCCTGGTCCAGTCACATAATAGAAGCAACAACTATGAGTTGATGCTTCTCACTACGCCCCCCCACCCACTTTCTCTCTCTCCTTTCTCTAAAATCAATAAATAAATCCTTTTTAAAAATTCAGATTTATAAAAAAAATAAAAATATAAATGTACTGATGAATTATGGTAATTTCACAAACACTCTCTTGGACCAAATTATTCCACAAATTTATCTTACAAAATAAAACAGTATGTTGGTTCCTATCATAACTAGAATATTATCAAGATAAAAAGCTGTTGACAGTACCTTTCTCTCCAACTTTAAGTAAAAAACATAGCGACTTTAACACTGATAGAAATAACATTATTAAAAATAGTGCAAGCAGTTTAGAAAATCATAGCAAATTCTATTAGTCAAATACAGTAGTATTTAAAATGTGATGAACAGCATTATAGGCATCTTTCTATGACTAGAGAGAGAGAATTGATGGGAGAACAGACGGACAGATGGATGAATGTGGAAAGAAGGAAGAAAGGAAGGAAAAAAGAAAGGGAGGAAGGATGAAAGGAAAGAGAGAAAGAAATAAAGTCATACATGCTTTTGGATTTTTAAAATGTGCTTTAGAATATTTTTAAATTTTAAAATAAATTTATATTTACAGAAAAATTGCAAGAGTAGCACAGGGGGTTCCCTGACACCCACTGCCCAGTTGTCCCACTGTTAATCTTACACTAGTGTGCTAAATGTCAAAACGAAAGAACCAATACATTATTATTAACTAAAGTCCATACTTTGACTTTCCTTAATGTTGTTTTGCTGTCCTTTTCTGTCCCAGGATCTCACCCAAGATACCACAATACATTGTCATCATTTCTAGGTTCATCTGGACTCTGACAGTTTCTCATATTTTTCTCATTTTTGATGACTGGCAGTTTTGAGTACAAGTCAGGAAAATTTGTAGACTGGTTGGTCCTCAATTTGGGTTTATCTGTTTTATTTTCCCCTCATGATTGGGGTTATGGTTCTTGGGAGGTAAACCACAAAGGTGCTGTGCCATTCTAACCACAACATATCCAGGGTACATGCTATCAACCTGACTTACCCTGATGTTAATCTTGATTACACAGCTGAGGCAGTGCTTGTCACGTTTCTCCACTCTTGTCCCTCTTTTCACACAGTACTATTTGGATGGAAGTGTCCACATACAGAGCATACTTAAACAATAGAGTGTTATGTTCTATCAATGTGAGACTATAGTAGCTACATAAATTATCTGAAATTCTTTTGTACAGATATGTCTATTATTTATTTACCCACACATTAATTTGTATCAGTATGGAGTCAAAGATATTTACTTCATACTTTGGGTTATAATCCAATACTACGTTACTTATTTTGTTGCTCAAATTATTTTAGCTGTGGCCATTGAGAGCTCTTTCAGTTGGCTCTTGGGGTTTTAGGACATATACCCATTGTCTTGTTTTCTGAGCACTTCCTTACTTCCTGGCACCAAAGGTGCTCCAGGCTTATCTAGTATGTGATAGGGTTGCAGGTGGGGGTCATACCACTTCCTCCCTTAAGTGGATGAAGGGACACTGACAAACTAGATGTTCCCTATCACCTTCCCCCAGGCATCGGGTGACTAACCAGAGTGTGGAAGGTCCCCTAGCTTATTTACAGTTAATCTTACATAAATCGCTGAAAGTTGCATTTTTCCTTAATGACCACCAGCCCCCACCCACAAATCCCCTATTTAAGCCTACCTGTTAGGGCACCGGGGGCTGCTCTCCCTTACGAGACAGCCAGGCAGGTTTCCTTTTATTAAAGCCTGTTACACTGGTCTTTTGGACTCCGATGGATTCTATCAGTATGTTCCCTGTCCCTCCCTAGAATCAGATGTTTCTCCAATGATTCCTTTCTCTTTACTGTAGAATTGTATTTAGGATCCAATATCTGGGTTCTGAGTGTGCTCACTGCCCCTACGGTGTGGTACTTCTTTCCTTTTGCTTCTAGACCCTCTGTTGAAAGAGTAAAGAAATATGTGTGGATGCTAACTACAGTGTGTGTGTGTGTGTGTGTGTGTGTGTGTGTGTGTGTGTGTGTGTGTGTGTGTATTTATAAATATTTCTATATGCATCCATCGGTATCAATATAAAGCTAAACACGACTTCATAGTAATGTCTCCAATTCTAATGCATTACCACACATTTTGTAGATATTACAGCTGTGAAGATGTATAATCCAATCTGATTTTCCCTTCATCTATATAACTCACTTTTCTTAACCATTTTGCTTATCTTTGAAATTCAATAACTTTACCAGGCCATATATTGGAGTTAATAATTAGACCCTGACTCAATGAGAGGAACAGAAGTGTTCAGAAAACAATACTAGGAAGCTACCTTCTCCATAATTCCCAGGCTAAGGCCAATGGTGGTGGCCCAATTTTGGGACATGAAGTTCCCTTATGCCTCTCCTATTGTCTGGATGGAGGGGGAAATGCCCCAGGGCAAGGAACTCCAAGTAAATTTATAATTTTATTAAAATCACTTAATTTTTAAATTTATGTTTAAATTTACACGGAGTAAAAGTCACTGTCTGGGATGTACAGTTCCATGTCTTTTGACAAATGGACGGAGACACATATCTTACTTAGTTTACTTACTCCCCCCATCTTCCCTCCTGTTGCCCTTTGTAGTCCACCCCTCCCCCTAACTCTAATCTTTGTTATCCACTGACCTATTTATTCCTCATCCCTATAGTTTGGCCTTCTCCAAAATGTCATATAAATGAAATCAAATGATAAGCAGCCTTTTGGGTCTAGCTTATTTCACTTAGCAAAAGTGCATTTGAGATTCTTCCATGTTAATTGCAGAAAATCACTAAGTTTTAATATTAACATCACTATACTAAGTCAGCATAGCTTAGATTTTTTCCCTCTAGTCATTCCCTTGAATGTCCGCATTAGTTTTCTATTGTAGCATAACAAATTACCATAATCTTAAGAACTTAAAACAACACCCACTTATTACCTCACAGTTTCCAGGGGTCTGGAGTCCAGGCTCCACTTGGCTGAGTCCTCAGTTCAGGATCTCACAAGGCTTCAGTCAACATGTCAGCCTGGACTGTGTTCTCATCTGAGATTCATGATCCTCTTCTAAGCCCCCTATTGTTGTTGGCAGAAATCAGTTCCTTGCAGCTATGGGACTGAGGTCCTTGTCCTATCAACACTTTGACTTTTGTACAGTGAAACTGAGTTTGGATTCCTCACCTCCAGAACTGTAAGAGAATAAACTGGCATGTTTTCAGTTTAAAGCTACTGAGTTTGTGGTAATTTGTTACAGCAGCGATGAGAAACTAATACATTGCACATTAGGAGAGAAGTGTATATCCAGGGGATATGTTAAAATACAACAGGGATTCTCAAACCCTTTTAATTGCCAACTCTTGGTAAATAACACATCAAATCCAAGATGAACAAGCTTGCACAGTTATACAACACATAATCAAAAGTTTCTCAAGTCCATATTTATTTTACAAAGTATACTGATATTTTCTGTACTTTATCTTTTTTTTAACTTAATTATTTCATTTTCTAGAAAGTGCTGGTTAGGACCCACTAAACTGATTTCATCATCTCCTGAGTACTTTGAAAAACAATGAGTTGAGGAAAGAGACTAGATTCTAAGAAAAATGGATTGAAATCAACTGAGATAAACTTTAAATGTTAACCTCTTGACAGCATATGATAAATGCTTCTTGGTAGCTCAGAGATGGTGTCACTGCCATCAGGGACCTAAACAAAATACTATATAGACAGTGAAAAGTTTTCCCCTAGAATTCTGAATTCTCTATTTCTATGGTTCTCCGCTGGGGGTGATTTTGCAGCTTAGAGGTCGTTAGCTAATGCCTAGAAACATTTTTGCTGATATAACTGGGAGAGAGGCCACTACTGGCAGCAAGCACGTAGATTGCCAATACTTCTACAAAGCACAGGATAGCCTCCAACAATGAGTTATCCAGCCCCAGAGGTCAGTAGTGCCACGGTTGAGAAACCTTGCTCTAGCTGCCTTTTCTCTTAGTCTGCTGTGTTCAGGCTGACTATGTTAATCTCTTTTGAAGTCCTTCTACAGACTTGTTGTCCTTTATGATGTCATATGGTCCAAATTTCTGCATTTCCTACCCAACATAAAATAGTCGCACTGAATTAGGCTTGTGTTTTGGTCCATTTGGGCTGCTATAACAAAAATACAGACTGGATAGCTTATAAACAACAGAAATAGATTTCTTACAGTTCTGAAGGCTGGAAGTGCAAATCAGGGTACCAGCATGGTCGAGAGAGGGTCCTCTTCCAGGTTGCAGACTTCTTGTTGTATTCTCACGTGGTAGAAGAGACGAGCAACCTCTAGGGAGCCTCTTTAATACAGGCATTGGATCTAGTCATGAGGGCTGTACCCACATGACCAAATCACCTCTTAAAGGCCCCAACTCCTAATAACATTATCTTGGCAGTTAGATTTTTAATAGATGAATTTTGGAAGGACAAACATTCAGACCATAGCAGCTTGTGATAAGTGACAACTGCATTAAAAAAAAATGTTTATAATAAATCTAAAAGCAGTAACTGGTGAAATGTGCAAGAGATCTCCCCGGCACACAGTGGCTTAGTTCAGGCTGCTATTCTCAGTGAACTAAACCATCACATCTGCAAATTATTTCAAACTTTCAGACTACAACATACATAGCTCATCTACTCATCTAAAATCGGCTGTTTTAGGTCATTAGATTTTACTACCGGCAGAGTTAAAGTACATTTGAAAGTCATTTGGGTGGGACACAAGTAGTACTGGCCCATTGAAAACTGAAAAAATAATGACTTCCACATTGTAAAGCTATTTAGAAGTGTTTTTTTTTCACTCCAAACTTAATTTTACCAGTTCCTGATTCTACACAGTTAATTGCAAGGCACTAGAAAACAGCTTAAGGATAGAAGGAATAGTGACTAGTCAGCTTTTGTTGTTTCTACAAATAGCATACAAAATATACCATGTTTAGGAAATGACATCTAATTAAAGCCAACATGAGACAACTCTCTAAGGAAGCCCAGGCCACAGTCACAGGGCCAGCTCACTGGGGTAGGAGTGGGTGGTGGTTCACATAGAGTGAGTGGTGGTACTTCGTGTCATGGTGGATTGTGAAAATAATCTACTTTATCTTTCATTGGGGGGGGGGAATCATTCAAAAAAATATCACATGTACTGTTAATTCCAGAATGAATGGTTTTGTGGTTTGGGTATTGTTGTCTCTTCTAGTTTTACAGGCACATGAAAGCACCCATAAAAATAAACTCCAGGAAGTGAAAGCTACATTACAAAGAAGGTTTTAAACATAATAATTAGAATTCCTGCCTTCTGAAACTAAGATGCTTTGCTATGGAAAATACTCTGATCTTAATTTCTGTGTTGCAATGTGTACCCACAAGCCCTGGAGAGGTTGGAGTCCTGGTGAGGAGAGGTCTTAGGAAACCAAATTTCAGGATCTTGAATAGTTAAGGAAGGTGTCTGAAAGAGAAGTTTCCAGAAGGGCGTTGTTCCAAGAAGTACAGACCCTTGCAAGTGAAAACTATTATTTACTAAGCAGTCAGGATCCTTCTGTAATTGTATGTACATATTTCCTTCTGCAGCAAAGGCACACAAACTTTTTTTTAAGTGACCATTTTATAAATGCTGACCTTGTGTTTGGCACTCTGCTAGGCACATTATATGGATTAGTTCATGTAATCATCACAGTAATTCTATGAGGTAAGTACAAATGATATTCCCACTTATACTTAGATAACAGCCTTAGAGAAATTGAGTATTTGGCTTAACAAGGGACTGAGCTAGAATTAGAAATCAGGCAAATGGACTCTATAGGACATTCAGATAATTACCATGGAATGTTTGGTGCATGGGATTCCTTCAAGCCCTGTCATAGATTTGTTTTGTCATGGACTCAAAGTGAAGTGAGTTGTTAACGTATAGACGATTGAAATAGGAGAGGTCTGTGAGTTTCTCTTTTCATTTTCTGGGCATATCAATTCCCTTTTTTTTCATTGAAATATATTTGACATATGACATTGTGTAAATTTAAGATGTACATCATGTTAATTTTACACATTTATATATTGCAATATGATTGTCATTATAGCTAGCACCTCTGTCAGTACATAATTCTCATTTCATTTTTTGTAGTGAGGATAATTAAGATCCAGTTTTTAACAAGTTTGATGTTTATGATACCATATTGTTGCCTATTATCATACCTTGCATTAGATTTCCAGGACTTATTTATATACTAGTGGCAAATTTGTACATTTAAACATTTCTCCTATTCCCCCACCCTTCAGCCACTAGTAACTACTGTTTCACTATATTTTTTAATGAATTTGGCTTTTTTTAAAGATCCCATATATAAGTGATATCACACAGTATTTGTCTTTCTCTGTCTGACTAATCACACTTAGAATAATGTCCTCAAAATCCATCTGTGTTGTCACAAATTGCAGGATTTCCTTCTTTCCCATGGCTGAGTAATATTCCATTGTGTGTGTGTGTGTGTGTGTGTGTGTGCGCGCGCGCACGCGCGTGCATACCACATTTTATTGATGCATTTCTTGATGAACTCTTAGGTGGTTTCCATATTTTTGCTACTGTGAATAATGCTGCAATGACTATGAGTGCATATATCTATTTAACATTATATAGTATTTTCATTTCCTTTGGGTATATACCTGGATGTGGAATTGATAGATCATATGATAATTCTCATTTAAATTTTTTGAGGAATCTCTATATTATTTTTCACAGTGGCTGAACCAATTCACACTCCCACCAACAGTTTATAAGTGTTCCCTTTTCTCCACATCCTTGCCAATACTTGTTACCTCTTGTCTTCTTGATGACAGCCATTCTAACAGGTTTGAGGTGATGTCTCGTTATGGTTTTGATTTGCATTTCCCTGATGATTAGTAATATTGAACATCTTTTTATGTACTCATTGGATATTTGGATGTCTTCTTTGGAAAAAATGTCTGTTTAGTTTTACTGCCCATTTTTAAATTGGATTGCTTGTTTTTAATTGCTGTTGTCGTTATGGGGTTGTATGAATTCTTTATATATTTTGGATATGTATTCTTTATCCAATATATGGTTTGCAAATCCTTTCTCTCTGTAGACTGTGTTTTCATTTTGCTGTAGAAAAGCTTTTAAGTTTAATGTAGTTTCACTTGTTAGTTTTTACTTTTGTTGTTTGTTCTTTAAGTGTTATATCCAAAAAACTATGCTAAGACCAATATTGAGGAGCTTCTTCCCTGTGTTTTCTTCTAGGAGTTTTATGCTATCAGGTCTTATGTTTAATTCTTTGAGCCTTTTTGAGTTAAGTTTTGTGAATGGTGCAATATGAGGGTCCAGTTTCACTTTTCTGCATGTGTTTATCCAGTTTTCCCAACACCATTGTTAAAGAGACTATCCTTTCCCTATTAGGTGCCCTTAGCTCCCTTGTCAAATATTAGTTGTCTATTTTGTGAGGGGTTAATTCTGGTCTTTTATTCTGTTCCATTGATCAATGTGTCTATTTTCAGGCCAGTAACATACTGTTTTAATTACTATAGCTTTGTAATATAGTTTGAAATCTGCAAGTGTGATGCCTCTGGCTTTGTTCTTTCTCATGATTGCTTTGGCTATTCAAGGTCTTTTTTTCATTCCATACAAATTTTAGAATTTTTTTTTCTGTGAAAAATGCCAATGGAATTTTTTTGTATGTGCCCTAACCAGGAATAGAACCCATGAATTTGGCATATTGGGACGATGCTCGAACTAATTCAGCTATCCAGTCAGGGAAGCCACTGAAATCTTGATAGAGATGGTGTTAAATCTATAGATGGCTTGCAGGGTAGGAGGGGGGTGAATGATGTCAACACAGTCAGAAATTCTGGAGCTGAAGAATTCAATAAATCCATGAAGAATCATCTTAGGAAATAAAGTAGATGAGATTGAAAAAAGAATTTGTGACCTGGAGATTAGGAATTTAGAAATGATACAGAAGACAACTTAAGATTTTAAAATGCAAAAATAACCAGTAAGAGCTATCAGATGTGATGAGAAAAGCAAGTATAATAATAATTGGGCCCTAGCCTAGTAGCTCAGTTGGTTAGAGCACTGTCCTGATATACCAAGGTTGTAGGTTTAATCCCCAGTCAGGGCACATACAAGAAAACTAATGAATGCATAAATAACTAGAACAACAAATTGATGTTTCTCTCTCTCCTTTTCTTTTCTCTAAAATCAATCAATAATTATTTCTTTTTAAAAAGAATAATTGGTATACCAGAAGGAGAAGAGAAGAAAAAGAAAGCAGAGAGTCTATTTAAAGAAATAATAGCTGAGAACTTCCCAACTCTGAGGAAAAATTTGACATACAAATCCAAGAAGCTAATAGGATTATATTATCTCAATGGAAAAAGACCTTGTACAAGACATTATAGTGAAAGTAAAAAATCAGTGATAAAGAAAAAAATTTAAAGACAGCCAGGACTAAAAAGAACCATAATTAGGTTATCAGTGGATTTCTGACCAGCAATGCAACAGGCCATGAGAGAATGAGTGGAATGACACATTCAAAGTGTTGAAAGATAAAAGTGCCGGGCAAGAACACTGTATCTGGCAAAGTTATCCTTTAGACATGAAGCAGAAATGAGGGCTTTCCCAGACAAACAAAAATTGAGGGTATTCACCACCACTATGCCTGAAATTTAATTCAGTTTTTTTGTGCCTTCATTGATTTCTTTCAACAATGTCTTGTAGTTTCACCACAGATTTCTTTCACTTCCTTGGTTAAATAATATTCCTAGGTAGTCAGGATCCAAAATGGTGGTGGAGTACGTAGAAGTAACACTCACCTCCTTCTAGGACCAAACTGGAATTAAAACTAAAATATAGAAAAATCAACCCCAGCCTGACCTGTGGTGGCACAGTGGATAAAGCGTCGACCTGGGAACACTGAGGTTGCCAGTTCAAAACCCTGCACTGGTTCAGTCAAGGCACATATGGGAGTTGATGCTTCCAGCTCCTTCCCCCTCTTTCTCTCTCTCTCTCTCTCTCTCTCTCTCTCTCTCTCTCTCTCTCTCTCTCTCTCTGTGTCTTCCCTCTAAAAGAAAAAGGATAAAATAAAAATAAAATAAATTAAAAAAAAAAGAAAAATCAACCCCAAAAGACAACTGAACAGAAAAGTCTTATAACAGATTTGCAGAGGAAGCCACATCAAAACTGGAAGGGTAGAGATGCAAAAAGGGCTGACCTGCTCCCACAGTCTTGTAGCTGAGATTCTGGAGGGATATCCTAGCTGCAAAAGTCCCCCGCTAAGGAATGAGGGATCTCAACCCCACACCACGTTCCACAGCCCATAGCACCAGAGCCAAAAAGAGGTACCCACATAGCATCTGGCTATGAAAACTGGTGGGAATGCTGTCCAGCAGGGAGAGATAAAAGTCTGCTAGAGACCCAGGTGCCTTCTTAAAGGGCCAATGCACAAAATTTCGTTTGCAGCCATTCATCCTGGGTTTCAGCAGAGAGAGGAAATAGCAGACTATAGTCCTGTGATAAAAGACTGAGGTTGTGGCTCTGAGAAAGGAGCTAAAGGGACAGCCGCCAGGATCCCTATGCTGAATCCCTCTCCCACAGAGATCATCTTTCTTGGAGTGAAGCACTCCAGTCCATACAACATCAGCCTGGGAAAATGCAATAGCCCTACCCTCTGGACTTCTGGTGGCCTCATCCTGCTGAGCTTGGGCACTCCATAAAGTCAGGGTAGAATTCAAGACAGACAGAGTTGTGTGGCTCTAGGCAAGGTGCCATTCCCTCCACCTTCCTGCAGTGCCTACTTCTCACAGAAGATCCACTATGCCCCACCCTCTCGATTACTCATGGCACAACCCTGCTAAGCTTGGGTCCTCCAGAAAGTCCAGGAAGAATCTGGGACAGACTGAGGTGTGAGGCCATTTTCCCCTCATTCACCTGGCTGTTGGAGAGCCCTTCCTTAATTTGGTCTATTTGAGCCTGATAAACACTGCTGGCCTCACCCTGAAGACTCCCTGAGACTCTGCCCCAAAACAGAAGTGTGTGAGCATCCAGCAGGTGGCAACTAGACTTGGTGTACCTTTTGCTGAGTAGCCTCAAACCCAGCACTGACATTGAGTTTGAATGTGTATCAATCTGGTAAACACTGCCTCACCTGTGGTGGTACAGTAGCTAAAGCATTGAGGTGGAATGCTGAGGTTGCTGGTTCGAAACCCCAAGTTTGCTCAATCAAGGCACATATGAGAAACAAATACAAGTTAATGCTTATTTTTCCTCCCCTACTTCTCTCTCTCTCTCTCTCCTTTCTCTATAGTCAATAAATAAAAATTTAAAAAAAGACTAAAAAAAGTCTGATGAACACCATTCACCTTGACCCACCCCTACCTGGTCACTCACTGAGAACCTACCTCTTGCAACTCAAGTACCACCAAAGCTCTTTCAGTGACTGAGCCTAACAGGCAGGCAGCAGATGGAGGGAGGCAGATGGAGACGAATCTCAGGGTACCTTGGGCCTTTTGCTGACCTGCCCCCAAGGCTTGGTGTTGGTGGAAGCCAGCCTTGTTGAGTAGCATGGTCCTTTCAATGTATACCTAGGCTCAGCAGAGAACTCCACAAACTGTGGAGCACTTTGAGACTTCAAACAGGTTGCCCAGGGCCAGTCATAGGCAGCATCTACATTGACCTGGAGAATGATCAAAGAGGCCCCAGAACCAACATGCCATGTGGCCAGCTTCAAACAATGTCAGAGAAAGATTCAATTATCTTCACAAGTGGCATATCCAAAGGGAGATCTTGGCCAGCACCAGACCCTGCTATGGTGAATTCCACTTTATGTGGTCACACATGCACAGCAGCTCATATACTGTGGTCAGGGTTGATCCTCACAATCAGCTAGCCTGAGGGTTGACCCCATGCACAAATGGGTCAATAGCTATCAAGGATCAATTACAACAAGAGGGCTCATGAAATACACACAGGGACACTCCTGGAGCACCCAGCTCAAGTGATCAAGGAGACTGCACCACTGGATCCCACAGGACACCTACTACATGAGGACCACACGACCAAGATTGGAAGACAGCAGATCTACCTAATACACAGAAACAAACAGAAAGAAATGACTAAAATGGGGAGAGAAAGAAATATGCCCACTATAAAAGAATAAGAGAATACTCCAGAAAAAGAGCTAAATGAAATAAAGGTAACCAATCTATCAGAGAGTTAAAAAAAAAATTTTACAAGGATGCTCAAGGAACTCAGTGAGCACTTCAACAATATAAAAAAGGATATAGCAACCATACAAAAGAATCAATCAGAAATGAAGAATATAATATCTGAAATGAAGAATACACTAGAAGAAATAAACTACGGGTTAGATGAAGCAGAGGACTGAATCAGTAATTTGAAAGACATGGTAGCAGAAAACAACCAAGTAGAGCAGCAATAAGAAAATAATTTTTTAAAATGAGGACAGTTTCTAGGACCTTTGAGACAACATGAAGTGTAGCAACATGTGCATCATAAGGTTAACAGAAGGAGAATAGAGAGAGAACAAGAGATTGAGAACCTATTTGCAGAAATAATGACTGAAAACTTCACTAACCTGGTGAAGGAAATAAAAACACACACACGCATCCAGGAAATGCAGAGAGTACCAAGGAAAATGAACCCAAAGAGGCCCACACCAAGAAACCTCATAATTTCAATGACAGAGAATCTTAAAAGCAGCAAGAGACCTGGCCCAGTAGCTCAGATGGTTAGAGCACTGTCTCCACATGCCAAGGCTGTGGGTTCAATCCTCAGGGCACATATAAGAACCAACAAATGAATGCATAAATAGCTGGAACAAGTCAACGTTTCTCTCTCTCTCTCTCTCTCTAAAAAAGTTAATTTTAATAAAGTATCAGGAGAAAGTTACCTATAGGAGAGCTCCCATAAGACTGTCAGCTATTTTTTCAAAAGAAACATTTCAGAAGAGATATTATCATATTATCATGAAACATTCAAAGTGATGAAAAGTAAGGACCTACAACCAAGCTACTCTATCTAGCAAGGCTATCCTATAAAATTGAAAAAGAAATAAAGAGATTCCCACATAAGCTAAAGGAATTCATTATCACCACACTAGTATTACAAGAAATGTTACAGGGTCTTTTATAAGAAGAAATAAAAGAAAAACATAGTTATAAAGGATAAAATAGCAATAAATACATACCTATCAATAATCACTTTAAATGTAATGGTTTAAATGCATCAATCAAAAGACATAGGGTAGCTGAACAGATAAGAAAACAAGACCCATATATATGTTGTCTACAAGAGACTTGCCTCAGATAGAAAGATACACACAGACTAAAAGTAAAGGGATGGAAAATGATATTTCATGAAAATGGAAATGAAAAAATAGCTGAGGTAGAAATATTTATATCAGACAAAATAAAATTTAAAACAAAGGTGGTATCAAAGACAAAGAAGTACACTACATAATGATAAAGGGATTAATCCAATAACAGGATATGAACTTTGTAAACATTTATGTCCTGAATATAGAAGCATCTAAATATATACAGCAAATCTTAGTGGACGTAAATGGAGAGATTGACATAATACAGTCAAAGTAGGGGATTTAACACCTCATTGACATCGATGGATAGATCTCCCAGACAGAAACTCAACAAGGAAATGGCGGCCTTATATGACCCATAAGTTCAGAAGGATTTAATTATTATCTTCAGAACATTTCATTCCAAAGCAGCAGGATATACATTCTTTTCAAGTGCACAGGGAACATTTTCTAGGATAGTCTACATGTTAGGACACAAAACAAGTCAATAAATTTAAGAAGTTCAAAATCATATCAAGTATCTCCTCTGACCATAATTTACCAAACTACAAATTTATCACAAGAAAAAACTGAAAACACAAACACGTGGAGATGAAATAACATGTTACTAAAAATGAACAGGTTAACAATGGGATCAAGAAAGAAACAAAAGATACCTTGAAACAAATGAAAGTGAGAATACAATAACCCAAAATCTGTGGGACACAGAGAAAGCAGTCCTAGAGAGAAGTTCATATCATTAAAGGCCTACTTCAAAAAATAAAAAAATCTCATACAATCTATTCTTACACTTAAAAAAACTGAAAAAAAAAAAGGCCATAAGTGAGTGAGTAGAAGAAAGGAAATAATAAAGATCCGTGCAAATTTAGTGAAACAGTCTAAAAAATATGTACTAACGCTCAATGAAACTAAGACTTGGTTCTTTGAAAAGATAAACAAGATTGATAAATCTTTAACCAGATTCATCAGGACAAAAAGAACCCAAATAAATAAAATCAGAAATAAAAAAGGTGAAGTTACAACTGACACCACAGAAATAAAAAGGATTATAAGAAAATATTACAAACAACTATATACCAACAAATTAGACAATCTGGAAGAAATTGATAGATTCCTAGAACAGTACAATCTCCCAAAATTGAATCAGGAAAGAACAGCAAAGCTAAACAGACAGATTACAACTAATAAAACTGAAGCAGTAATCAAAATACTTTGAACGAACAAAGTCCTGGACTGGATGGCTTCCCAGGTGAATTTTACCAAACATTCAAGGAGGGAAAAACACCTATCCTTCTCAAAATATTTCAAAAAATTAAAGAGGCAGGAAGATTTCCAAGCTCATTTTACGAGGCCAGCATTAATCTAATTCTAAAACCAGATAAAGAGACTATAAAGAAAATTATAAGCAAATATCCCTGATGAACATAGTTGCTAAAATCCTTAACAGAATATTAGTAAACTTGATCCAGAATTACATTAAAAAGATCATACACAATAATCAAATGGAAATTATTCCATGGATGCAAGGTTGGTACAACATCAACAAATCAATTAATGTGATACACCACATAAACAAAATGAAGGATAAAAATCATATAATCATATCAATAGATAGACGCAGGAAAAGAATATGAAAAAATGTCCAACACCCATTTATGATAAAAACTCAGTAAAGCAGGAATAGAAGGAACATACTTCTTCTACATAATAAAGGCATATATGATAAACCCACAGCCAACATCATACTCAATGAGCAAAAACAAAGCATTTCCTCTAAGATCAGGAACAAGACAGGGATGTCCACTTTTATTCAACATAGTACTAGAAGTCTTAGTCACAGCAATTGGACAAGAAATAAAGGCATCCAAATTAAAAAAGAAGTAAAACTGTCATTATTTGCAGATGACATGCTTTTATGTAGACAATCCTAGATTCCACCAATAAACTACAGAAACTGATAAATAAATTCAGTAAAGCAGCAGGATACAAAATTAATATCTAGAAATCAATTGCGTTTTATACACCAATATTGAACTATCAGAAAGGGAAACTAAGAAACCAATCCTATTTACAATTGCATTAAAAAATTCTAGGAATAAATTTAACCAAGGAGATAAAAGATCTCAACTTGGAAAATTATAACACATCAAAGAAAGAAGCTGAAAAAGAGATAAGTAATTGGAAGCATGTATCATGCTCATGGACAGGAAGAATTAACTTTGTTAAAATGCCCACACTAATCAAAGAAACCTATAGAGTCTATGCAATTCCTATCAAAATACCAATGACTTATTTCACAGAATGAGAAGAATTATTCCAAAAAGTAATATGGAACAAAAAAAAAAAAAACAACCCAGAATAGCCACAGCAATATTGAGAAAGAGCAAACTTGGAGGAATCACACTACTAGATATCAAACTATTCATTAAGGCCATAGTGATCAAAACAGTATACTGTTTTGCATAAAAACAGACATAAGTCAATGGAAAAGAATTGAAAGCCCAGAAATCAACCCTTACCTAACTAATATTTGACAAATTCTTCAAAACAGCTAAATTCTTTATCAGCTAGATCACAGTATTCTGTAGCTTTGAGCTCAGTTGTTGAATTACATCTTTAGGAGGTGAAATATTTTGATTCACATGTTCCTTGTACTTCTGCATTATTGTTTTCCCATCTGAAGAGTCACACATCTCCTTAAAATCCTTATCCATTGTCTCCTGATAGGGTAAAGATTACACTGGGGAACATTTTTTTTTCCCATTTTTTGTTGCATGAGGTTTTAGAACTTTTTCTATATATTTCTGTATCACTGATTCCAAATCTAAAATCTGTTTTTTGGTGCATGCTCTAGTTTTTATGCAATTTTAATTTATTTTTTTGTTACAGTTAATGGCATGCATTGGTTTTTAAATTGGAGTTAAAAGGTGATGACTCTTGGATTGAACATAACCACAAGGCAATTAATGTTTTACAAACATCACTTTTACATAAGTGTAGTTGTTTTTAAATGTAAAAAATTATTATCTGATGATAAACACCCTCTTATTTTGTTTTAAGATTGAGTCATAGCTTCTCCGAGTAGGCATAAATGTAAGAATAGTCCTGACACCTTCTGTTATATATGTGGCTGTTACACACTTTAACGTCAAAGAAGCAATATTTCATCATTTGTTACACGTGCATATATTGCCTATTTTCAAATTCCTCTTGGTGATCAAGACAAGAATTCAGCTTCTCGTATTGTATGTCATAATTATGAGGAAATGTTTCATGACTGGACAAAAGGAAAACGCAAAGGAATGCCTTTTGGTATTCCCTTGGTTTGGCGTGAACCTAACGACCACAGCAGTGACTGTTATTTCTGTCTGATCCATACAAAGGGCATGGGCAAGAAAAAATGGCATATGATCGCATATCCTAATATTCCTTCAGCAATAAAACCTATTCCACACTCTGAGACACTCCTGGTTCCAGTTTTCAATGGTTTGATTTCTTCTAAGGATGAAGAAAGTGAACATGGTGATCAAGTGTATTTTGATAAGATGCATGAGAAAATGGTTGTAGAATCTGAAGGATCTTCTTCTGATGCCAAGCAGTCATTAACCCCTCAGCAGTTTAGCCAACCTGAATTGAATGACTTAGGAAGAGATTTGAGCCTATCAAAGAAAGCAGCTGAGTTCTTAGCCTCCAGATTTTAAGAAAAGAATGTATTTCACCAGTCAGCTAAAGTATCCCATTTCAGGAAGTGTGAACAAATTTTTGTGGACTTTTTTTCTGAAGACAAACACTTTGTTTACTGTCATGATAGCAGTAGTCTTCTCAGCCAGCTAGGTGTTACCACTTACAGTCCAACAGAATGGCGGCTATTTTGTGACAGCTCTAAACGGAGTCTGAAATGTGTTCTCCTACACAATCGTAATGTTTTTGCAGCGGTTCTAATTGGTTATTCAACTCATCTGTGAGAAGATTATAATGACATAAAAATTGTCCTCGACTTTCTGAATTATGAAGAGCATAACTGGATCATTTTTGTGGATCTTAAAATGGTCAATTTCCTGCTGGGACAACAGAGAGGTTTCACAGAGTATCTTTGCTTTCTGTGTTTGTGGGACAGCCGAGCTCGGGAGAAACACTGGACACAGAAGGAGTGGCCGAAATGTGAAACTCTGGAAGTAAGAATGCAAAATATTGTGAATGAACCTGTAGTTAACCAACACAGGATCATTTTTCCCCCACTTCACATCAAACTTGGCTTAATGAAGCAGTTTGTTCAGGATTTGAATAGAGAACGTGAATGCTTTCAACATATCATTTCTGCTTTTACTGCCTTGTCTTTCGAGAAGATAAAAGCAGGTGTATTCGATGGACCTCAAATTCGAACCCTCATACGTAATGAAGAATTTTCCAGGAAGATGAATAATAAGAAGAAAACAGCATGGCAGTCTTTTATGGCAGTTACAAAGAACTTCCTTGACAATAAAAAAGAAGAAAACTATGAACTTCTGGTTCAAAGGATGCTGTTGGCTTTCCGCAACATTGGATGTAACATGAGCGTTTAGATTCACTTCCTGAACAGTCAGTCACCTTGATAAATTTCCCGAAAATCTTGGAGCTGTTAGTGCTGGAGCATCAAATGAGATTGTCCTCAACAAGTACACAAACTCAAAAGGTACAAATGCAAATTTTTGCCTGAATAAAATTTAAATAAGTTTTGTGCAAATTTTAAGATTAAAATAAGTGTTTTTAATATGTTGTTTCAAAATTGTAGACAAATTCTGATGCAATCATATCTTTTAGTGTATTAGTGTATTTACTGCATTATATAATTTATTATATTTTCACAAAGATGATGCCCAAGAAGACTTTCTACTTTATTATGTTAAAGTAAAGGTTGAAAATTTTACAATAAGATGAAAACCTAAAATCTTGAATTGCAAAAAAACTGTACCTTACAGAGAAAAACTAATGTCAGATTTGAGATCAGCACACTCGAATTGGGCAAGAACAAGTGTTTTTGTGGATGCAACAAAAATTTTGTTCCCAGGTGTCGTTATATCTGGGGTTTCCTCAACTTTTGAATGGATAAACCTGCTTCACTCTCTTGCTCCCTCTTGTGGTAGACTTCTAAACTTTTACATCTTTTCTAATTCTTATAACTTACTAGGCAGCCTGCTGGAAACCTTTCTTTAGTTTCCCAGAAGGTGGCACTATAGCTCTAGTTTGTGATTTCTCCCCTGCTCACCATAGACCCTAGAATCCATTTTTCTTAGGTTACTAGAACTGCTCTCACTGCTGTAGTTGGGAGCATTCACAAGAATCCTCCACAAATTCGCGGGAGGTGTGGGTTTAGCAACCCCAGGTGATGGGGGAGCCCACAGAGCCATTGGCTTTTGGGTGGATTTCATGCTTAAATCCTGAAGCAGTATAGCAGGAACTATTTCTTTAACACCCTTTGATATTCTTATCTGCTTCTTTCCCTTTCTCCTCCCTCCCCCAAGTTATGGAGGTCCCACCTCAGTACTCTGGGTGCTGCTGGAGAGAAACAAGTTTCTCTAGCCACAACCCACAAAACTGGGGTGGACATTCACTCACAGCTTTCAACAACTCTTCACAGCTTAGCACCAGGCACCGTTCCTCCCCTGGGGGTAATGGTGGTGGTGCTGTGGGGTTTCCCTCTCCACTGTGTACAAACTTATCTTTTTCACTCCAATAGTATGCTGAAATCTCCCCTCAGGCAGGCTAGATTTTACAAATTCTCTCTTGCATGTATCTGAACAATCACTCTACAGATTTTTCCCCTACTGGGATGAGCAGGGATGGGGCAGGTTCACTGACTCTCTTAGATTCTCAGCCTTTACAAGGTCTATTTGTCTATTTTTGGTGCTCTGAAAGATACTTTTTTGGGTCAGACTTCAGTGAACTGTGGAGGAATGAAAGCTGCAGACTTTTCTTTACCAACTGTTTTTTTTTTTTTTTTTTTTTTGCTAGGAGCTTGAAATGACCAGTGGGAGCTGTACATTAAAGGGTAATATGATTCATGTTGTGACCCTGAAGGAAGCATTTCCCTTCCGGGAACCAAGACCTCTACACCTATAGATTCTAGAGTTGTGAGGACAGGAAGCACAAAATCCCTTAGATGGGTCACTGGAAGTGGTACAAGTGGAGCTACTCCTACTTCTACCCCTTGGTGCCTAGACCCAGGACTCTACCTGTTGGAAACAAAACACCATATAATGGTTGTCAATTTAAAGTATAAGCTACAGCATGGAGAATGTTGCCCCATCTTTCCACAGCAATTATCATCATCAAGCTGCTGCCTCAGGTGTGACTTTTCAAAAGGCCATTCTATTGTTCTATCAGTCCAGCAGCTTCTGAGTTTGGCAGCAGATGACAAGATCAGTTGTTATCACTATATGAATTCACTGCTGCACCTTTTTTGCTGCAAAATGTATACCTTGGTCCTTTGTGAAGCCATGTGGGATCCCAGGTAGGTCAATCAAACCCTTTACAAGTCCTTGGACAATGATGTTGGCTGTGGCTACGCAGCCAGGAAAGAAAAGCTCATACCCAAATTGTGTCTAGTCGGGATTATTTCATTTCCCTTTTCAAGATGGAAGGGGTCCAAAGTTACATGCCACCAGTGGCTGCCTGGTTTTCTCAAGGGAAGGGACTGTATCATCAGCTCAAGGTTGGTTTCTGTAACTGGTAGGCAGGCTACAGGGTGGGGCAAAAGTAGGTATATAGTTGTATGTGCAAGTTTATTCTTGTATTATTTATTAATTATTGTATTATTTTTCATAGACACAACTGCAAACCTACTTCTGCCCCACTCTGTATTTGACACGAGTGGTTCTAAATCATTCTTGGGGAGAAGCCCACACTGTTGGCCCATGGGTAGCCTCTATCCCTGGCTGCTTCATTCAAGCTCCCATTGTGCCAAACACTGCATGGCCAGTAACAAAGGCACACTGACACTCTGTTGAGTCATTCTGTCTTTGCTGATGAGTTCATATATAAAACTGATTTAAAAACCTTCCAATTTTCATGTTTAGGCCTATAAGTCTAACCACACACTTGTTCCCTTACCTTTCTTGTCCCTGACCTTCTAATATTTCTCCTTCCAGGCCTTTGGCTAACCAGCCAAGCCATTAGCTACTTACTGCCTATGAGTCATACATATCTATTGCCTATGAGTCCTTGGGCTTTTATTTTCACACAAAGTGGATGCCCTGTATATAATCCAAAGCTCTGCCCACTGAAAGACTTTCTTCTCACTATTCTTTCCTTGGAGCTGAAGGAGAGACACTACTCAACAGTGGAAAATGATAGTAGGGCTAGGACTTGTGCAACTTATTTGTGCTGTCTGGCTCATTCTCCCCCCTGTACCACTTGCATCTTACCACAGACTGCTGCTGGGTGTACTTACCCTTATGATTTTGTGAGTTTTACATATACCAGTTCAGTTCTGGAGGTACGACCCCTTCCACGATTAGATGCTTGTCTCAACCATGGCCCAGAAGTACCCATGGAACTATTTTTCAAATGGTGTATAATTTTCCAATACAGGTAGCAAGGTGTGACTGCAGATCCATGGCAGGGTTTAGGCGTTAATTCTCCAAACTGTAGTATGCGATAAGTACACAGGGCATTTCCCCCATCACTGACAGCTCTACTACTGGGTCTGTCAGATAGTATGGTCCAGGAGGAAGGATTACTTGCAGTGCAGGCCGATCTATTGCAGCCTCACTTGAAGTTGCTCAGAACTTCTGCTGTGCACCTCAATCAAAGCTGGAAGCTATTTGTATAAATGGGCTGAAGTAGTTTCCCAGTATGAAATATGCTCCCTCTAGAATCTGAAGAGGCCTACCAACCATTGATGCTTAGCTCTGAGTGGGGAAGTTGTGAAATACAGTACTTTGTTCTTTTACTTTGAAAGGGATATTTTGGCATATACTAAATTATTGAATCCCTAAAAACTTCACTGATATGGCAGGTCCCTGAACCACCCATGGCGAACTTGTTCATCCAGTTCAAGTAATACAGTGTTATCAATATGTGGACCAATGTGGTATATCCTGATGACCTAGATACCTTCTAACTGTAGTATGAGTGAGGGCAGGAGAGTTAACTGTAATGTATCCAGAACACAAACAGGGATGGATGTATCCCTAACAGGGATGGAAAAGAAGGCATTCCCCAGATCAATGGCCACATAACTATCAAACTTGCTGATTTCTTTGTTAGAACAAAGATACCAAGTCTAGCATGGATGCTACAGTCAGAGCTACAACTGGGTCAAGTGCAGTAGTCCACCATCATCTTCCACGATCTATCTGGAGGGAACAGACTGATCAATTAAATGAATATGTGATAAAGATCTTCTAGATGTTTAAGTATGGCACTAATATCTCTCTACTTCCCAAGATGCAACGTTGCTATTCACCTATTACTGTGGCTGACAGTATGGGGCCATTTCAAAGCTTCCATTTAGTCTTCCTCTATAAAAACTACTGCAGAATTTTTCCCGAACACTGTGTCTGATATCCATTCAGGGATGAAGAAAAGGACCACGAGGTGGACCTGTGGACCCAGTGAACTTGTTATGAGCTAGACGTGGACCAAGACTCAATCTATTACCCAATTCCCTTATGATCCCCACTAAAATAGGGGCAAATGGGCATGATGATGTTTGGTCCCTAGTTATCAGTGTCAACTTGGAAACTGTGCCCAACAATCCTCAAAATAGTGGGTATTTCCCACTTCCCAGTATACGGTTTTCCAAATAAGCCTCTCTGGGGAAGCAGTAGAAAAATTACTAACATGCACTTGCTGTGGTGTGCAGGATTCTTCCTATTTCTGTTAATCAATTGAGTTCTGGGGCTGAGAACTGGCTCAGAAACAAAGTGAACAAGAGTTCATAACTTCTTATTGTGGTGGCTACTCTCAGCCTCCAGATCATCCTTTTTTATTTCCTTTTTGATTGTAAGCCTGGGAAATGCCCTTACTAGCAGATCATCTGTCTTGTAACTACCAGTTCCATGAACCATCTCTACAGCTCTGCAGATCAGGGACTGGGGCTGCCACCTTGATCCTGCAGTTAGTTCATTAAGATAATTGACTCATTTTGCTCCTGCCAGTTAAGTACCACAACATGGCATCTATTATTTCAGGCTCTCATTCCCATTGTTATCACGGTACCCAGTCTATAACACCATTTCCTACCGTAAGTCCTGGTTTTCAGAAGACAGCCACTACTGAGCTTGTGAAATGCCCAGTGGGGGCTTCAAGCTGGATGAGTTTGCACTCAAGCCAGTGACCTCAAGGTTTTGAACCTGGGTCCTCAGCGTCCCAGGTTGACATTTTATGTACTGTGCCACCACCAGTCAGGCTTGATCTTTTCTTATGTTCCTAAGTGCCTTAGCCAGGCTTCCCTGAGAGCAGAGCCTGTGCTTATACAGACACTTCTGAGGGGAATGTAATCATAGGAAGGTGTACAGGATGGGGACTAAACGGAGGAGGGAAAGTTAAAAAAAAAAGGAGATGCAGGCAACTGGCTATCTCATGTGACTTTCTGAGAAATCTTTTTGAAATATTCTCAGAACTCTGTCTAAAGCACAAAAAAGGAGAAGTGCCTATTCCACTCACAGGTCTCAGAGGTGTTAATTTTCCCTCACCTCCCAATTTTGCATACAGGAGTGTCAAGAGGGTTCCTGCAACATTCCAGGGGGGGGGGCGGCAGAGAAGTAAAGGGCAGGGAGGTTATAGCTACAGACAAAAACATGGCAAGGTCCAACTGTAGCTGAGTGAAGCCTGTCTGTATGTCCCTATCCATCCCTCTCTCTGTCTGTCACACAGACACACAACTGAAGAATTAGTCACTGTGGCAGTGGCTGGACTAAGGATTCTGAAGTACACAAGGGGTGTCTGATATGCTGGGACTAGTAATGACAACTTTTAGTTTAAACTCTTTCCTATTGAATATTAGTTTGTGTTGTTTGTGCAGTCTCTACCTTTCATAGTAGCAGCTCTCCGCGAGTATCCCTGGCTGTCCCCTCAGGCAGGCCCTAAAAACCTGACTGAAAGCTAGCTGTGTGCAAGGGAGAGGCTTTTCAACAGAAGGGTATTGTGGAGAATGAGATGAATAGCCCATATCAATGGGGAAATTTAAAACATCATTAATTGTAGGTCTTTTCTCTTGGGATAATCCCCTCTAGAAGAATAGGCTAGAATCTCCTGCTGAGGTCAGGTGGAGCAGGGAATAAGTCTAGCCAACAGGAGCTGTAGGGGAAAGTGGGCTAAGGTCGCACCCACGAGAATATATCTTTAGGGTAATCTGGCTCCTACATAGTTCAGTGCCCCTGTCCCTAACCGTGCTTGTACCTGTAGTCTCCTGCAGGGGAGAATGAGAGACAATGGCAATTGCTAACGTTTGTGATATGGTGAACGAGGTAGACCTCTAAGCAGTTCTATTTTTATCCTCTAATTACTACCACAAATTCCTAAAATCTCTTGGGATTCTGCAGTGCGAAGCCTCGTACTTCCATCGCTATTCTACTGCCAATTTAGATTTCAGCTCTCTTGGTTTGCTCAGTTATATACCACTTAGTCATAAGTTTTCCAGCTTCCAAAATTTTATAGTTGTTATCATCTCTCTGATTTTCTTCGTCCTTTTGGGTCTATGCTATTTTAAAAAAATTCTTTACTGCTACTTTTGTGTAGTCTGAGAGAACACAAACATAAATGTGTTTAATAATCTATGTTTAACTGGAAGTTTCTGCCTTGTTACTTCCCAATTTAATAAAAAATTTTAAGTTATTTAATATCCCTTATTGTATACCATCCATGAATAAATACTGTAAGTAATTTATAATAAGGGCCATTAAATAACTCAGCCTCCCTTTTTCCCTTCCTGCTATTGACTCCTTGCTGGTTTTCAAACCTATTAAATATGGCCTTACATCTCTGGGCCTTGCCATTTGCTACTTCCTCTGTCTGGACTACTCTTGCCCTACAAGTCACCACAGCCTCCTCATTTCTTCCAGGTTTCACTCAGATGTCACTTCATCAGAGATGCCTTTCCCTGCCCCCTCTATACATAACAGCAACAGCCCAACGCACCCCTCTTCTGTTACTCCCTATTCCTTTTCTGAAGCTTTATTTATCTCCACAGTACTTATCACCACCTGACATATTATAGATTCATTTGTTTGTGGCCATTTAAATGTACGCTTTAATATAAACCATTTTGTTTCCTGCTATATCCCAGTACTAGAACAAGCCTGGCACATAGCTGATGCTCAGTAAGTATTTACTGAAGAAAAAGTGAGGGGAAGGAATGAGTGAGGAGGGCCAGGGAAAAGGAAGGAAAGGATGAACAGTGATAGGCAGTCTGGGCATAACTGTGTTTCACAGAATATAATGGAAAAGAAATCTTTTGACTGTTTCCTTAGGTTTAAGTATGATCTGGCGCAGATGATTCCCTAATTTTGACACACCCTAATAAACAAACGAATAATCTTCCCATAATCCCTCCACCCCAAATAAACAAAGAAAAAAGAGAAAGGAGGGAAATATTTCTAGACACTGTGTGTGGTACTATATATAGCTCCATGAGAACAGGGACTTACTCACCTGATGCAGTAGGCACTTAAACATTTGTCAAATGACTGAAGACCAGGGATCTTCCTAAATGTTTTCCTTTGTGTAACCTTCTTCTAAGACTTTTACACATGTGTGAAGTGATGGAAACCCCAATAATCACAGACTGAATTCCCTGTTGCCTCAATAGGATGAGGCTGAATCAGATTAATTTTATTTAGAAAAAGTTTTTTCTTATAAAACTTATATCCCAGAGGTCTTGGAGCAAAATGTATACATGCCACAAAATCTAAGTAAATATTTCAAAGAGAATGTTTGAGGAGGAAAGATGAGAACTCTAAGGAAAACCTCGGTCTAACTAGAAGAGGAACTCCACTCATGGTTCACAAGATAAGACCAAATAAGAAAATGTGGGCCAGTGAGGAGAAATCAGAAGATGAGTGTTAGGACTTACGGAAATAGTATAGCTTTGATTTTGGAATGGAACAGTCAAGTAGAGCCCCAAAGGGTTTTGTATTCAAAAGCAACTAAGCATCTGCTGAAAAAAATTTAAATATCTGAACAAGAAGGGATCAGATGCAAGGTTTAAACTTAAATACATAAAACAGATTCTGCAATTTTTCAAAAAAGATTTGTCATCTCCCACTCTAGAACTCATCCTATACAATGTGTTATGAGATATACTACTTTTTTATTTTTTTTAAGATTTTTATTGATTTTTTTCTCCCAGGGACAGAGAGAGAGTCAGAGAGAGGGATAGATAGGGACAGACAGACAGGAACGAAAAGAGGTGAGAAGCATCAATCATTAGTTTTTCATTGCCATTGCGACACCATATTTGTTCACTGATGGCTTTCTCACATGTGCCTTGACCGCGGGCCTTCAGCAGACCAAGCAACCCCTTGCTGGAGCCAGCGACCTTGGGTCCAAGCTGGCGAGCTTTTAGTTCAAGCCAGATGGGCCCGCGCTCAAGCTGGCAACCTCGGGGTCTCGAACCTGGGTCTTCCGCATCCCAGTCCGACGCTCTATCCACTGCGCCACCGCCTGGTCAGGCGAGATATACTACTTTTGATTGTGAAATAACTGAGCTTTAGAATAATTCACTGAGTTTCTAAATATTAAAAACAGAGGTATAAATTAAATAAATCATTAACAGCTGCTTAACAGTGATAAAATATACTTTTATTTACTTTGTTGAGTCAGAGGGTCATAAAAAAAATTATTGCTAAAGTAGATATCAGGCAAACAGAAAGGTGCTTGGAAGTCCAGTTACCTTGGAGTTTATTTAAACTAACAAGAAAAGGTCATAATGTTTTCATGCAATACATACTTGGTTCTTTAAATAACAATTGTGACAAATAACAGAAAGAATTAAGGAATGTTGCACTTGTGATCCATACAAAACACCAAAATTTTGGGTTGTACATAATTTAAAGAAATGTTTCAAACACTTTTTGAAATACTGTTGTAGCCAATACATAGAGGCATGCCTTAGGTGGGCATAGGAATGCAGTTTAGAAAAGAAAGGAAAAAATCACACTGAAACTACTCAATTTCTTCAAAATCACTGAGCAAGAAAAACAACATTGAACCATCATACTGATTTCACACAACTTCTATACAGTACCTTGACTTAAATCCAAGAGCAAAAGTTAAGACTCTCCTCCTCTATTTTTGGTAAACAACTGCATGGTAAACTTAGATGACTTTTCCCCCTGGATTTTACCTGGGAGTGGCCTTTAAAATTTTTTTTTTATTTAAAAGAGGGCAGGTTTGGCACTTTTATACTGATGTCACCAATGTTAATATTTCTTGGGATCTCAGGAAGATTCATATTCTTTACAGCTGATACAGCACGGGCTGGAGCTCCCGCTAAGCCAGCCTGTATATAGAGGCAAATAAAAGAAAAAGAAAACATACAACTCAGGTGTAGCTCATCAAAAACACTAAAAATGGAGGACAATAATAAAAGATTTTCATATGACAAGCTTAAAAATCAGATGGTAAGTTTGAATTGATATGGGATGGGTACTTTGAAATACTAATCTATAAAGAGAAAAGTTGACACATTAAAAAATACAGTGAATACATGCAATGATAATAATGTAAAGATTTACATACAAATTAAACTGTACTTAGACAACATTCAAATGACAAAAGCTATATCTTGATGTAACTGACATGATATAAGCATGAAGTATATTTTACATTAGTTTCCTTATTAAATACCTCTTACAATAATTATGATATATTTTGGGTTTCTGCTTTTAAAATGCCATTTATTATCAATTATATTCTGTGAAGTAAAAAATAAAAGTAATAGATCATGTTTGTTTAATTTCTTTACTTAGGGCTAATACCTTAAAGCATTTCAAAACAATAAATTATTTCTAAACTTTTTTTTTTTAATTATGGAGGCTATTCTAAATTTTTAAAGGAAATTCTAGAGCATTAAAAAAACAATAGGCTTTTAAACTAAAGCCTCAATCCAAAGAGGACAGTTCTGTCTAAAAATGAAACTGCAACAAGAGGATCATTCCAACCTTCGATGCATTAGTAAAGATGTAACGATTAAAAATGTTGTCATAACAAGTAGATCCAACAATATATGTGTAGTTTACAAAATACAAATTTAAAGAAGAGCATAACTGCAAAAGATAGATTATATGCATATATAAATGAGGTAAATATAAAATATGCAGTACCATTAGGGTACAATATTTGGCTTTTATCTTAATAGAAAAATTTATTTTGTAAAATAATTTTGAAAAAAATATGCTTAAAAATAAAAAAAAGAATATACATCACTTTTCTCAAATAGCTACAATAGTGTTCATACTTTTAAGGTTTAAGTTATATACCAATTATATTTCATCAATTTTTATTCAGACTATATAATAAAGCAAAACACATCTCAATTCAATAGCACATATTGTCTTGCACAAAAGCAGACAATTAGTAACAAAAATAAAAGTCTTCCACTTTGATTAGATAACATGAATATATATACAGCAGAGGGCAAATGTAGGTTGATAGTTATTCATATGGAAAATAATACAATAATTAATAAATAATAATACAAGAATTAAGTCTCTTTCACTTACACCATAAACCTACTTTCATCCTACCCTGTATAAGAAACAGTGGTCATGTAATAGAGACACTAGTTTTAAAGTCCCTTTTTGTAATTTTAGGTTTTATTCTCTCATGTAATCCTGCCTCTTTTGTTAATTAATAATAGTAATAATAAAGCTGTTACCTGAGAAAAATCTTGACTGATACAAAATAGGCCAGTGTAAACTATTTGCTGAATAAAGGATACAAACATTGTTAAGCAATGAAATAAAAGCCATAGATTATCAAGTCAGAATTGGAAGTAATAGAAAAATTAGTAAAGTAGTATTATTACAAAGGCAATGAAAAGGGTAATTTGGATGAAACACTCCACACCCAATTAAAGACTTAATACGGTTGGGACTTCAATTTTTGTAATTTAATAGGGGTCAGTTAATTTTAATATATAACTAAAAATCTAATTGATCTCTACATGTATACCTACCTGAAGTAATGCAGTTTTTGTTATACCTCACTTGCCTCCTACTGCCCCCAAAGGCAAAGATACATATATTACTTAGGGTAGCGTAAATCATATTAAAAGGGATCTTTAAGTAGATCATTTCAAGTTCACTGTCTAGCTACCAAAATTTAAATTGTTAAGGATCAAAGAAGAATTCAATTCAAATAGCTTTACCATCTTGTAGGCTCCTTTCCTTTTATCAGGAAATATGCTGTCTGCCAAGGGAACAAAATTTATATTACAAAATTACAGATATCCTGGAACTAATATTTTTCCAGGTAGAAGAATTTTATGGTTTTTCTAAATAACAAACCAATTTGCCACTATTTTTACTTTGAAATTTCTATTCACGGTACAAATGATGAGAAGGCTATAGAAAAGTACTGGTAAGATATATGAGTATCAATATTTCAAAAAGCATAAATTATTAGAAAATTTTGTGAAAGAGACAGAAAAGATAGATATGTGTGTGTTTTACTGGATGCTATGATACATATTTATAAATAGTTAAAATAATTGTTTTCAGTATTAAACTAAATGTAACTGTCAAGAAACCTTCTTTTCCTTAATACCCTATACCATGAACAACAAACTGCACTTGAGCAAAGAAAATGAGAATAACTTGCATCCTGTTATATTTCATTAGATTAAATCATTTCTTTGTGACCAAAGATGGTGTTGACTTTTGACTACTAATGAGAATACATAAAGTCAATAGAGCAATTGATTTAAATAGCATATCTATGCTAAATTCTTATTATGTAAAATCAAAAGAAGTTTCTAAATACAACAAATTACAATTCTTCTAAACATAAGCAGCAAGCCATATACATGCAAAGGATGGTAATGTAACTATTCAGAACAGTCAAATGAATTAAGAGAATCAAATTATTTCTCAAGCATGTTCAATACTTTCGTGTAGAACATCATGAATTTAAATTGTACAAAAATTTTAAATTGCAATGTGTATGTCAATTTTTAATTAAACAAACATTTTAAGAAATCAGATTTTACAGAATATAAAATGTAGGAAATACAAGGACTGTTGATGAGTTAGTAGATGTTTAAATGAGCTACCAATGCTTACATATATAAAAACTCAAGGTTTAAGAGAAAAATTTCATGTTACCAGGCAGTTAACACCCAAAATGCTATAAAATCAATATGACTTTCAGACTTCCATGAAAGTGAAGTCTGAAACATTTTTATTAATAAAATGTAAAAGAGGTAATTTGTCATTAATCAATTTGCGAACACAGTTGTAATTTTCATCTTAGTTATTTTTCCAGATATATTCAAAACAAGATAATTTGTACTAACACTCATATTTATAGAAATTAAGTTTACCTGACCTGTTAGTAGTTTATACAATTTAAAATGTAAAAAAAAGAAAAAAGATATTTCTGACCGTACAACGTAGTTCTTAAAGATTTAAGATTACACAATTGACACAAGCAGAAATAAAATCAAACTCTACTGGAGAAATAACTTGTTTCCATCTATGTTATTTTACTAGAGCACCACCATGGCAAGTAAGCTGCAGCAACTCCACTAACAAAAACAAATGTATGAATCTAAAGCCGTCAAGAGTATGAATTAGATGAAAGAATGAAGTACAGTATATAAAAGAATGGTCATGTTTTCTCTCCCATGAGATTAAATAAATTAACATAATTAAGAGAAAGAAAACAAAATGAAGTCTGCAAGTATACCAAAATGAGGCCAAACAGATAGAAGACTTATACAGACATACTCTGGGAAATTTCAAGCACTGGAATCACAAAGATAGTAATGGATGGACATGATTTTTTTTAATTTTGTTTTTAAATTGCCAGACCCAAAAATAAACAAAATATTTGCAAGCAAAACTGAAAAAGCAGCATTACTAAAATGTATTTCAAAAATTCTGAAAGCTCCCTTTTCCTCATGCAATAGCAATTAACTTTCTCGAAGGGAAAAGGAAAGAATCCAAGTAGTTATTTCATCTAAGACATAAAATACCAACCTACCATCTTAAAATATTTTCTCAAGATTGAGATATAGCGTAAGAAGATGGCAGCTGGAATAATTTGTACATACTAAAACCTTTACCCACCCTTCCTGCTGGAAATTGGTATATGCACATTCAAAATTTTGACCTAACAGCAAACTGAAAGAACATCAACATTAATAAACACAGTATTAAATGGTTTCAGACTCAAAATCATTAACAAAATAATGGCAGACTTTGAAACATGTTTTGAATGAAAAAGAAAATGTCAATATTTTAATTTCTGACTGTAAGGTAGAATAATTTTTAATCTGGGACCTTATAATAGGCTTGCTCTTTGCTTTAAAGGCAGTGCTTTAATACTGCAATTCTAAAGATTATAAATACTGATGACAATCCTCTAGTGAGCAAGAATATAACAGCATTTCATAAAAATTTTTTTATCAACATTAGAATATTTAACAATTTTAAAACCTTCCAAATTGATCATTATTTTATATAATCTTCATTTATAGTTTTAATTTCTTGCATAGGATTTGCCTGTGTGAAATAAACATAGCAGACTAATGTCATATACGGATTTAATATAACTAGTTTTTACCATTACAAGTGACCTCAGGGGCCCTCACCATAATTTCGTAGAACAGAATAACTGTGCATGTCAACATGGGGGGGGGGGCAGAACCAACTCACAAACTGACTTTCCAACATCTGTCAATTAGGCCCACTTTTCCTATTCTATACTCTTTAAAAACAGATACTTGATTTTAAAAAATAAAGAAAGAAAACTAAGTACTAATTCTAGGTATGGAAGTTAAAGAGACCCAAGTGGTTAAAGCAATTTAACATAAATTAAAGACTAAAACATAGAAATTGGCAGTGATTTGGATCTAAGGAGTGAATAAGATCATTATTTATTATCTTTTGCAGGGATAAAGTACCGGTAATATGGATCTGGCGACCAAACGTGGTGCCAGAAGCCTCATGCTATGTAGCCCATGATCTTGGAATAAAAAATAACAAAGCCTCCTGTCTACTGAAGCTTCTCAAATACATCCAGAAGGTAATAATTGAGTGGCTATACACTACGCCAAATCTCAGTGACATTTTCCTACTTAGTAAAGTAGGTAATCTAACTTACTAAATTTATAGATATTTTTCTCCACAGGACTCAATAAACAATTTTTATTTTGAAATTTTTAGAAGGAGCCCTATACATATTTTCATTTTTTCTGAAACAGCTTTGTACAAAATGTTGATCATCTAGATGGAAATGTTTAAATAGTAATTCATTCATACAGTTAACTTATGGTGTAAAAAAATGTACAGAAAATACTAGAGGAAAATTAGTTTTGTAAAGCTAGGAACCTATTAAAAATATTTCTAATATTGGCCAAAATATTTTGCAAAAATATCCAGAGTTTATAATATTTTATTAAGTCTTATGACATGCTGGACATCAGATGGTTGCTAAGTGTAAATCCATTTTATTCTAGTAAATATATTTAATTCCATTTTCTTGGAGTATTTAATTCAAATCTAAAAGATTTCTGATCTTGCTTTTTATTGGCCACTTTAAATATACATCTGTTAGTCAAAACTAGTAAAAGCAATTCTGTTAAGACTTTGGGACTGAAAACCATTGTGGGGGGTGAGATACTATTCAACAGTTGCTGTTCTAAGCCTTCACTGCTTCTCACTTTGTATACAAAATTTTGAAGGTTCAGCTTTTGGTTTTTAATTTCACAGCTTCCAAAATCTAGCAGTCAATTTTCTGTTAGCATTCTAATTTAGAAAGATGGAAAAAAAAATCTGTGAGAGCTAAAGTAATATTGGTTCTGCCATATGATGCTCAAAATAAACTCTAAAGTTAATATAAAAAGTAAATTGTCATTTCCACAAAATATAATTGTCAGTTAAATGACAATGTTTAAAAAAAATTTAAACTTTCCTTTTACAATGCAGGCAGACAAAACAGAACAAACATGACATCAATGATATACCAGTAAAATACACTAAGTTCAATAAATGATGAAAAACTACAAGGAGAAACTAGAATGAAAAATAGGTTACAGGGACTATATGGGTTCATTAACACAAAGGATTTTTGAGTCTGGCCTAAATAATTAATTGCCATTGACATCATTTTGCTTTCCCTTTTGTTAAAGTACATTTTTCTCAAAGTCAGCAATACCTTGTCTACCTGTCCTGTCTGGGAGATTGAAAGATAAAGGTCTGTAAGAGAGAAGAATAGAAAGAGCTAGAAAGATCAGGATGTTCGGGATAAAAAAGAGGACTGACTTTAAAAAAGTAATGACTAAATTCAGAGCCATTTATTCATCTTAAAATAACATGAGATACATAAAAACTAACAAGCCTCCCAACCCCACCCATCTACCGCCACCCCCAGGGAGTCCTTTCATTTCTAGGCAGATTCCTGGGTGCCTCTTAGACTTCCCCCAAATTCCACCAACTTCCCAGCTTAAACCCTTCTTTCCCAAGATCCTGATGTTAGAGCAAACCATTTTACTATCAAAGCAGGACAGATAAAAATACACTTAGAGCATATCTTTGCTTCTTTTCTTTTTAAAGATCTGGATGATCTTTGCTCCTACCTGTCTACGTATTGGGAATTAAACTGGCTCACTCCGACTGTCACTGAAAATATACTTATCATTAACCCAACATAATAAATCTTCTGGATTTATCAAAGTAAAGAAACCTAGATAGAACCATATTCTATTTTAAAAGCTGTATCTTAATTAAACCCAGGATGATTTTTATAAGACAAATGCTATTCTAAATATTACTTAATTTAAAAAATATAATAACCAGATCTTGTCATCAATCATGATACTCTGGATTTTAATTAAGTCTTTCCTGGTAAGTTCTTGTTTACATAACAAATTTTAACTAAAATTTAGTAAGAGTCAGGTTAGTAAAAGCTTATTGTTTGCTGTCAAGTAATTTTGGATTACTCAGCAGTCATGTTTTGTGGATGGCCAGTTTCAGTAGCATGGAAATGGAACACATGAACATTTCAGTGTGTCTGGAATAAAGCTGGTAGTCTTCCAAACATACTTGAAGTATATGAAAGTTAATGAAAAATTATATCAAGTCAACATTATTTTTCAACACAATTTCTCAAAATATTATCAGGACTAAATGGCCTCAACTGACTCAAAATCCTAATTTTATGACTAAATAGTGGAATATATCACACGTCGAGAAACACTTAATAAACAGATGTTGTGGTTTATCCCCAATCAGATTTAAAACATGCTTTCTTATAAAGGAGAAAGCGAAAAACTAATCTGGTAGTAGAAAACTGACTATATGTTAAAAAATGATCAGTGGATGAAAAATGGGGGAGTATTCACTAATATGTAAAACCATTTTAAATAACATTGCTTCTATAAAAGGATTTTTAAGTTATAATATTCTTATAACTATTTCCATCAAAATTCTGTGTTTACTGCTTATAACCAGATAGTCAAAAAAGCAAATATCCATTATGCAATTATTATAGGCCCTTTATGACTTTTGTCAATATTATATACATCACACTAAGGAGAAAAAGAAAAAAGGACACCACCAATGGAAAGGAGTTAACTACCTGGAAATGTGAAAATTTCAGACAAGAAGTCAATATATTTTAATAAATGATTACACAGAATTTACAAATTACCACATTCATTCATTTTAGTGATTATTAATGGATTGTATCACTGTTTCTTGGCATTTAAAATCTGTATCCACACAGATTAGTAATGCAGAGTTTAACACATTACATAAATTTCAAATGACCATTTTAAGACTTTAAAAACTACAGCTTAGAGTTTATAGTAAATCTTTTACTATACCTGATAATATATTGCAAACTAATCACACTAAGTAATATTGAGTCATTTCCTTGTCCTATTCTAATTCAGTTTATTTTCCCCTTTCAAAAACCAATATTTTAAAAACTGACTATAGCAAACACAAAATACATACAGGTACTTAAGAGTCATAACTTTATGCTCTTCACTATTATAAGCCTCTCTTTTGAAAAACCAAAACGGATGGTAAATGAGTTAAGAAGAAAAGCAGGATTATTTTAATTTTAAATAAAACATTGGAACATTTACACAACTACAACTGTTTCTAACCCTCAGATTTTAGATTTATCCATCATCCTGTGTTTTATTCAATTCCAATGAGCACAGTATGGTATTAAACTAATCTTTTAGCTGCCAACAGTATAATAATTCTTCAGAATTCACCTGATGTAAATTAATGCTAGCATATGTTTAATACCTTGCTGCTTCCATAATAATATTTACTTCATATCAACCAAACACCTTAATTTATACTAATAATTATAAATATACTTTCCTAATCTGAGTTATGACTATAAATACCAAAGGTAAGAGTATCCTCAAACAAATATAGCACTGTATGAGATATCACGACTATTATCTCTCTAAACTTCTGCTATAGTAACAATAAAACCAAAATAATGTGAACTTGAGTGACTCTGCTACTAATAATATTCAGCCTATCTAGTACATGAGGGAAGAGTCATTAAAATTCTAAAGTAGGGTTTATACCATGCTAAAATGCTGGTTGGGCCTCATTCACCAATCTAACAGCACAAAGTTAGCATGCATAACTAAACAAATCTCTTATAGAATGTCCTAAAAGGCACAAATACATGTATTAATGAATAAAATATATGACTTAGCAAACTGGTCAGTGACCTCTGAGAAGGATCCAGAATTAAAAGATTAAGGCATTGAATTTTCTTTTTCAATATGTACTCAGATTTGCTAAGCACCTATTAACTTATTATTTCCTCATGAGAATTCCATTGTCTTTCCTTTCTTCCTCCAGTAATAGCTTTGTAATGCTAAATTTATATAACTTTAAAATACAAATTCTAAGATTTCCTTGATAATTACTGACTAAATTTGTTTTGTAATGTAAATATTTATTTCATTTTTAAATAAATATTTTTTAAGCAATAAGAACTTAGAATTGTGTTAATTACCCAAGGCAGATATGACTGTGGCTAGAAAGCATGACGCACAAAACTATTTGGTGGATAGTAATAACAGAACATTCAGCATATTAAAATCTGTATATTCCATTTTTAAAACAGAATAAGCATATCAGCTGTACCTACAGGGTGATACTGAAGGACAAACAGTGAAAACTACAAGTCATGCACAATTTATGATCATGCGTACTACCGTCACTAACTAGAGCACTTTCCATTCTTACCTCAGATTTCTCCAGTTTATTTTGTGCGTCAATTTGTGTAACAATCTCATTCATGTTGGTCTCTAACACCATTCCCCCCATCACCATTTCTGCAAGAATATTGTGAACCTAAAAGAAAAAAAATATACAAACCCACAAAAGAAACTCATTACAAAAACATTTAATAATTCCAATAGGTTCGGTTTACATACTGCTATGTCTATAAATCTGAACTGTAAAATAAAATAATTTGGAGTGAAGGCTCATAATCCACATCACTACTGTGAGACTTAGGCAGTTATGTAATCTTTTAAAGTCTTAGTTTAGGCCTGGCCTGTGGTGGCGCAGTGGATAAAGTGTCGACTTGGGAACACTGAGGTCGCCAGTTCAAAACCCTGCACTGGTCTGGTCAAGGCACATATGGGAGTTGATGCTTCCAGCTCCTCCCCCTTTCTCTCTTTCTCTCTCTCTCTCTCACTCTTTGTCTCCTCTCTAAAATGAATAAAATAAAAAAATAAATAAAAATTAAAGTCTTAGTTTAATGGGCTATAAAACAAGAGATAATAACACTACCTCCTTCAGAGATTGTTGAAAAGATTAAATGAGATCATCCATGGAAGCACCCAAAACAAGGTAAAGAATCAGTAAACATGAGCTACCATTTTTATCGTATCATGTTTAATGCTAAAAAAATCATTTACAAGAAACATTTTTAGATTCTTAGTCACTAATTACTAAATTGTTTTATGCTCAAGGTACTTAATGAAGCTAACGTGGCATTACTACAAGCTCTAGATTGAAAACAATATAATTTTCTTCTTTCTGTAGGCATTTTAACAATGTTTTAACCCCAAAGCCCTCTCTATATGAAACAATGAAATGTTTTAATCAAATATATCTTAAGACTAAAAATACTGTTTACCAAGCCCTGTCCTGGTAGCTTACTTGGTTAAAGTGTAATACTGGCACACCAAGATTGTGGATTCAATCCCCAGTCAGGGCACATACAAGAATCAATCAAGAACTGCATAAATAAGTGGGACAACAAATTGATGTTTCTCTCTCTCTCTCTCTCTTCATTCCTCTCTATCTTTAAAAATAAACTAAATACAATTGTTAAAATATTAAAAATAAATAAAAATAGTAGTGTCTTCAATTGGGGAGAAAAAATTTAGCCTAGGTGTTTTCCCATAGATTTTGGATCAAAAAATCCCCAATTCAAAGCTTAAGTTCCACTGTATAGTCTCCTCTGTCTGCTATAATTTAAAAAATAATAATGTGGCATTAAGAATGAAGCCTCTCTGCATGAGTAGCACAGTGGGTAAAGCAATGCTGAGGTCGCTGCTTTGAAACCCTGTGCTTGCCTGGTCAAGGTATATAGGAGAAGCAACTACTACAAGTTCATGCTTCCTGCTTCTCCCCGCTTCTCTCTCTCTCTCTCTCTAATTCAATTAAAAAAAAATCTAAAAGAATGGAGACACTGAAATTAAAAACAAATTAGATCCTTGGTGGCGAACTTATGACACATGTGTCAGCACTGACACGTGTAGCCATTTTTGATGACACAGCCGCATACTAGAGAAGTATGGGGCTGCATGCCAAGAAGGACATTTCATCCTCGGCTCCTGCACAGCCAGGTGCAGTAGCCAAGGATAAAACATTTGCTGTAGTGTAGACACTCTGTGCTGGAGGTCTGTAGGCCAAAACAACAGAACTCCAGCACAAAGCGTCTAGTTCTGGGACTTCCAGTTAGGCCGTTTATCTCGAAGTGACACACCACCCGAGTTATGCTTGTTTTCTTGGCGAATTTTGACACACCAAGCTCAAAAGATTGCCCATCACTGAATTAGATACAAACACTGACTCTACCATTTACATGCCCTTCAGCAGTAATGTGACCTCTCCGAATCTGTTACTTTATCTATAAATTAGAGATAGAAATAGGATAGGCATCTCACAAGATTATCATAAGAATAATTCATGTAAAGTGCTTAGCAAAGAGTACGAATAGGTATTACAGGACTATCTATCTATCTATCTCTATCTAATCTTATATCTATCTATCTATCTATCTATCTATCTATCTATCTATCTACCTACCTACCTATCATCTAATCTATCTATCTATCTCTATGCAGTGAGAGGAAGGGTGGTAGAGACAAACTCCCATATGCAATCCACCTGGTAAGCCCACTGGTGGCAGTGCTCTGTCCATCTGGGGCCTTTGCTCTGCTGCAACCAGAGCCATTTTAGGGCATGAGGTGGAGGCCCTGGAGCCATCCTCAGCGGCCAGGGCCAACTCACTCAAAATGAGCCATGGCTGCAGGAGGATAGAGAGATAGAGAGAAGAGAGAGAAGCAGGGGTGGAGAAATAGATGGGCATTTCTCCTGTGTGCCCTGACCAAGAATCAAGGTAATTTCTTTTTTAAACAAAAACTCTTTTTTGGCTAAATATATAACTATTATTTCATTTTCATTCCTTTATAAGAGTTCATGCATATGTATTCATGATTTTAAAAACACTGCCATTATTTACTAAGTTTTTATTATGACTAGATCTACAATCTCTGGTATGAATTTTGAAGAAAGAATTATAAAAATTACTTTTCCTAGCAAAAAATACAAAAATGAGAAGCCACAATTGTTTTTAAAAATTTGTACCAAGTATCATCACTTCTACTACTATCCTTTCTGCTACTAGATACCTTTAGATGCTGTACTTATAGTATCTGATTTAACTCTCATATTAACCTTTGTTAAAGCTGAGAGAATAGACCAGCTTACTCAAGACACAAACTAATATGTGGAAAACTAACAATTCAAACCTAAATCTGAGTGATCCTAATCCAATTCCTTGCTTTCTTCTGTTAACAACAAATGAAACTGATACAGTTAATTAACTTTTAGACATACTCTATGAAAAATGAATTAAAGGCCAACAAGGTGATTTTATGGTAAAATAAAATTATCTTGTAATAGCTAACAGGCACAACATGCAGGAAAAACTGATCAGAAAGAAAGGTCATGACCAGCCAACAGAGATTGATTCGTCAACACTTTTGTTTCAGCAGTAGCACTCCCCTTCTCTATTTTAAAACAAATTCTCATCAGAAAGTACAATTTGTTATGTTGACAAAAGTGCAGCAACTTTACAACACCCACTTTGGTCAGGCTTTCTTGTGGGTTCATCATTATATACACTGTACTACTGCCTTTCCAGAAACATCTGAGAACACAAGCACTAGAGTAGTAAATGCCATAAATTTCAGTATTATAGGAACATCTTCCAAGTTTAGAGGTATCAAAATATAAGCAATCTGCAAATATGGGTCATACCCAAGAAATTCTAAGAATGTTATGTCAATTTACTAGACAATAACTAGGATGTATACTTGCCTTCAAAGTATAGGAAAATTCTTATAAAAGCTAATTCAGAAATCCAGGAATAGAAAATAGGTATGAAGTGTGCGCTAAATCCTTAAAGAAACATAATCTCATTTATTATAAAAATAATAAATGCCTAAACATTATATTCTTGATGAGGAGGTACTTACACATTATGTAGAAATTTAAAAAGATAAACAGTATGGGAATAAAAATTATTCTTTGGAAGACTACTCTAATAGATTAAAGTTATGGTGTCCAGTCAGGTATGTTACATGAGATAGGGAAATTTAGACAATGAACATAACATGTCCAGTGACTAAAAATTCATGTTCTAAGAACTGGAAAGAATTTTTGGTAGACTTAATATGATAAAGAGGATGATAAGAGCTCTAAAAATCTAACTCATATGGTTAACAAATTTCCATTATTTTGTTTTATAAATTTTACTTAAAACAGATTTTTATGGAAATAAACTAAAGGATGACAATATGCTTCTAATACAGCTCAACTGCTAAATTCTTTGATGTTCACCTAAAATAAGAGTTCAATGAATTTTTACCCTCTTTTTTTGAATTTTTATAGGTATTTAAGTGTTTTTTAAAAAAGCAAATACCAAAAAAGAAAAAGTAGCAAATACCACATCAACACTGTACTTCTGCATTTAAAAAATCACATAGTGCCCTGGCCAGCTGGTTCAGCGCTGGAGCATCAGCCTGGTGTGTGGAAGTTTGGGTTTGATTCCTGGCCAGGGAACACAGGAGAAGTGCCCATCTGTTTCTCCACCGTTCTCTCTCTCCTTCCTTTCTGTCTCTCTCTTCCCCTCCTCCAGCCAAGGCTTCATTGGAGCAAAGTTGGCCTGGGTGCTGAGGATGGCTCCATGGCCTCCGCCTCAAGTGCTAGATTGGCTCTGATGGCAATGGAGCAGCGCCCCCGAGGGCAGAGCATTGCCCCCTGGTGGGCATGCCGGGTGGATCCCGGTTGGGTGTATGCGGGAGTCTGTCTGTCTCCCCCCTCCCACTTCTCACTTTGAAAAAATAAAAAATAAAAAAATTAAAAAAAATCACATAGCTTTTTCTGAACATAAACCAGAACTTCTGAATTTCATTTTTTAAATATCACAATATAGGCAAATAATTAAAAGTTCAAGCCATACACAAACTTATGTATAAAGAGTAAGTGTCCACAACCTCTGCTTCTGTTACACCCTTTATCCAAAGACAACCACAGTATCTTACATACCTTTTCAGAAAACTTGTTATGCACACACTTACTATATGTATATATATGTATATCTAATTTACACAAATGAAATAACAAGTATATATTTCACAATTTTTCAAGAAAATAAAAATGTATTAAAAGTTAGAGGCAGGAGAGAATGAGGATGTAAAATAAAAAATACTGGTGCCTGATCAGGGGGTGGCACAGTGGGCAGAGCATTGGACTAGACCCAGAGGACCCAGATTCAAAACCCAGAGGTCTCCAGCTTGAGTTCAACGGTCACTGGCTTGAGCCCAAGGTTGCTGTCTGAGCAAAGGGTCACTCGATCTGCTGTAGCCTCAAGGCTAAGGCATACGAGAAAGCAATCAAGAACAACTAAGGTGCCGCAACAAAGAATTGTTACTTCTCATCTCTCTCTCTTCCTGCCTGTATGTGTCCTTTCCTCAGGCTCTCTCACTAAAAAAAAAACAAGAAAAAAAAATACTGGTGCCATATATATGTACAAGGATTATCAATGACACTGTTGGTTAAAAGACACAAAAATACAAAACTGTAAAATGATGTATCTTCACTATTAATTATCACACACCTAAAAATGAGAGAAATTTATAGATTGCTTAGAAATATAGATAGGTTACTAAATGATAAAACGAGTAGGATAGAACAACATAATATGATCCTATTGAAGTTTACAAAGAAAATTAAAAACATACACACACATACTTGGATATACCCAGAAAATTTCTTAAAAAGCATGCAAATACTTAAAATAAAAATAACGAATTTAAGAGCAATTTTAGGTTCCAGTTAAATTAAAAGGAAAGTACAGAGACTCTCATACCCCATACATAAAGCATCTGTCCCAACGTGCATACCCTGCCCCCATTATCAACATTCCCCCATGAGAGTGGTACATTTGTTACAACTGATGAACCTGACACATCATCATCACCAAAAGTCCATAGTTCACATTAGTGGTCTCTCTTGGTACTGTACAATTTCTATGGGTTTGGATAAATGTATAATGATACAAATCCCTCCTTATAGTATCATAGTATTTTCACTGCCCTAAAAATCCTCCATGCTTTACCTATTCAATCCCCTCCCCACTCCAACCCCTAGCAACCACTCATCTTTATACCATTTTCATAGTTTTGCTTTTTCCAGAATGTCATACAGTCAGAATAACACAGTATATAGCCTTTTAGATTGTTTTCTTTCAATTAGTGATATGTACTTTAAGGTTCCTCAATGTCTTTTCATGGCTCATTTTTCTCTTCTTTCCTTCTTTATTTCTAGCACTGAATAATTTTCCATTGTCTGGATGCAACATAATATGATATCCATTTACCTACCGAAGGACACCTTGGTTGCTTCCAAGTGTTGACAATTTTGAAAAAAGCTGCTATAAACATCCATGCACAGGTTTTTGTATAGATGTGCTTCAACTCCTTGGGAAAATACCAAGGAGCATGATTGCTGGATTGAGTGATAAAAGTATGTTTAGTTTTGTAAGAAACTGCCTAACTCTTCCAAAGTGGCTGAACCATTTTGTATTCCCACCAGCAATGTGTATGCCTGTTGCTCCACATCCCCACTGCATTTGTTGTTGTCAGTGTTCTGGACTTGGGCTATTTAAATAAAGGTATCTTACTGCTGACTTAACTTGCGGCAAATGATTTTTTTTATAGTTTTATTTTGACAATTAATTTTAACTGGGTGATATTGGTCAACTAGAGCACACAGATTTAGAGAAACATCTCCAGATCATTTTGACGTTCGATTATGTTGTATTCCCATCACCCAAAGTCAAATAATCCTCCGTCACCCTTTTTACTGCTGATTTAACTTGCGGCAAATATTGTTTTTTATAGTTTTATTTTGACAATTAATTTTAACTGGGTAATATTGGTCAACTAGAGCACATAGAGTTAGAGAAAACATCTCCAGATCATTTATTTTGATGTTCGATTATGTTGTATTCCCATCATCCAAAGTCAAATCATCCTCCGTCACCCTCTGCCTCTCCTCCTTGCCCCTCCCCTGGTAACCATTGCACTCTTATCTATGTCCATGAGTTTCAATTTTGTGTCCCACCTATGTTTGAAATCATACAGTTCTTAGTTTTTTCTGACTTACTTATTTCACTCATTATAATGTTATCAAGGTCCATCCATGTTGTTGTAAATGATCCTATGTCATCAAATCTTATCGCTGAGTAGTATCTGTAGTATATATGCACCACATCTTCTTTATCCAGTCTTCTATTGAAGGACTTTTTTGTTGTTTCAATGTCTTGGCCACCGTGAACAATGCTGAGATGAACATGGGGCTGCATGTGTCTTTATGTACCAATGTTTTTGAGTTTAGGGGGTATATACTCAGTAGAGGGATTTCTGGGTTATATGGTAGTTCTATTTTTAATTTTTTAAGGAACTACCATACTTTCTTCCATAACGGTTGTACTACTTTACATTCCCACCAATAGTGGATGAGGGTTCTTCTTTCTCCACAGCCTCTCCAACACTTGTTATTACCTGTCTTGTTGATAATAGCTAATCTAACAGGTGTGAGGTGATATCTCATTGTAGTTAATTTGCATTTCTCTAATAGCTAGAAAAGATAAGCATCTTTTCATGTATCTATTGGCCACTTGTATTTCTTCCTCGGAGAAGTGTTTGTTCATGTCCTCTTCCCATTTTTTTTATTGGATTGTTTGCTTATTTGTTGTTGAGTTTTGTGAGTTCTTTATATATTTTCAATATTAGCCCCTTATCTGAGCTGTTGTTCAAAAATATCATCTCCCATTTAGTTTGCTGTTTTGTTTTCAGTTTCTTTTGCTATGCAAAAGCTTCTTAGTCTGATGTGGTCCCATTCATTTATCTGTGGCAAACATTTTTTAACAGGTAGTAGTTACCCAAAGAATGGGACTGGCACACTGAGAAAGAATGGAAATTTACCTTACATTTTATGGTATTTTTGTTTATTTTAAAAATCTTTTGCATGTGCATATTTTACTTCATTAAAAAGCTTGCTAAAAATAAAAGGAAGAACAAGCATTATTCAGAGGAACAATATTAAAGGCAATGGCCATGTACATATAGAGGTATTTTAACAGGTAACACAAATTGTTGAATATTTATGGTAAGAAAACATAAGCATGCCACTTTTTACATATGTTGAAATAGTAAGAATTCTCTTATATATCTGTCAGTGCAGAACCTGGAGACTTTTACTTAAAACTACTCTAACATATTTAAGAGTAAATAGTCTCTTATTTTTTATGAAATAGTATAATGTACACTGTTGGTATCTAATAAGTAATAAATATGTTTTTTTCTTCAAAATCATTTATCTCAATTATCTTACAATTCAAAAGTTAAAGAGCAAGGCATTTATTTGTATTGAACAGTTGTCACTGCCTAATCAGTACACCTTTATATTTAATATTTATTAAAAATTAGAGCTTATAGACAGCAACATCCTGGTTTGAATAAAACCTACATAATTACTGGAGAGTACAATAAATATTAATTCAAACACATTCCACTTTTGTTTGTGACAGAGACAGAGAGAGACAGAAAGAGGGACAGAGAGGGACAGAAAGACAGGAAGGGAGAGAGACAAGAAGCATCAATTCTTCATTGTGGCACCTTAGTTGTTCATTGATTGCTTTCTCATATATGCCTTGACTAGGGGGGGCTACAGCAGACTGAGTGACCCCTTGCTCAAGCCAGTGACCTTGGGCTCAGGCTGGTGAACCTTGCTGAAACCAGATGAGCCCATCAAGCTGGTGACCTCGGGGTTTCGAACCTGGGTCCTATACGTCCCAGTCCAATGCTCTATCTACTGCGCTACCACCTGGTTAGGCACATTTAATTTTTTAAGAGTTTAAACACTTCTACTAGGCTAAACCGGTCAACTAAAAAAGGATAAAAGAAAAGATGGCCAAATTATGTACTTTTTTCCAATGGATTGGCACTTGTTTTCAGAGCAAGCTTCATTGCTATAATTTAGAAATGCTAGAAATGAGGCCTTTGCACCAAACATTTTAAAACTAGACCATATTAATATTTGACTATAGGGGTGGTCAAGCAAAATATGGCATATCATTCTGTTCAATACTTCACTTAAGAATAAAACGAGAGGGGCAAGATGGCAATGGAGTAAGCAGACGTACCAACTTCCAACTCTCAAAACCAAAGTGGATTATAACTTGATTTTAAGAACCATCCTCTGGATAAACCAATGCTGAACTGGACTGAGAGGACTCTTTAACCGGGGAACACTGAAGAAGCAACATTAAGACTGGTAGGAAAAGCGAAAACACGGAAAGGGCTGCCCTGCTCCCCGGAGTGAAAGGTAGCCCGGAGAGACTCGTGTGGCCAGAAGAGAGGTCAGCGGAAGGGTAGGGACCTGGGTCCCAGGAACAAAGCCCCAGCCTGCAGCCCCAGAGCCTAGAAGAGGTGTATGGACAGTATTTAGCTGTGAAACAGGTTAGGATACTGTTTGTAAGAAAGAGACAGTTGTCTAAGACCCAGGATTCTTCTTAAAGGGACGGGGCAGAAAACCTATCTCAAAACTACTCACCGGGGACTCCGGGACACAGGGAGAGAGGAGAGGACCGGAGCAGCAGGAAGAAAATGTGGTCTGGAAGGCCAGGGAGAAAAGCTTTGAGGAACAATCACCCTAAACCCTGGGCTGAGTCACTCCACAAATCTGAAACAATATTTCCCCTGGAACCAGCAAGGGGAAGCAGGACACCAGCCAAAGAGGCTCCCTTGCGGAAATTAGAGCACAGTCGCTTAGAAGGAAGGAGCTTTGAGGACTACAGTATGGAGCGTTAGGGTCTGAGCTGCAGTGCCCCCACCCACACTGCTGAGGGCTTGCTGGAGGGTGGGAGGCGGCAGGACGCGGAAGCGTGGTTCTTTCTGCGGGGACAGAGGCCGCGCAGGCTGGCATGAGCTTGGTCTAGACAACGGAGGCAAGGGGACGCGCAAAAGTGGTCCGGTGGCTGCGGGCCCGCCTGCAACCCCACCTGTGGGGGAAAAGCAGGAGCCCGGAAGAAGCAGAGATCCGCTGCTGGGCAGGGGTGAGCAGGCACACAGCCTCAACCAGCCTCCGAGGCTTAAAGCCCTGCACGAACCGGCTTGGCCTGTGGAGGTAGGGCAGAAGCCCAGGCTCGCAGTTGAGCGTGCACCAGCAGCCCGGCCGAGGAGCCGAGGTTGGAGGGGGGTAGGGGGAACGAAAGCCAGGCTCCCACTGAGCACGTAGCAGCAGCCCCTCCTGGCCGGAGAAATAGGTTGACAGGGAACCGCAGCTGAGCAAAAGTGCTCACCCTTGCCCTTGGTGCCCAGGCTTGTGGCCCGAGTGTGGTATGCGGTCCCACCCGTGGTGAGGGGCAAGGGCAAAGGCAAAGACCGGTTGAGGCTTATACAGCCTGGCACGAGAACATAACCACTTCTGCGCAGGGGAGGCGGAGACTGCAGCAGCAGCCACAGTGGCCGACACCGGCAACACCCACACCCAACCACCCTAGGCAGTGGTTGAAATAAAAATGTTTCTAGAAACAAATGATAATGAGCTTACACCAACTCAAAATTTATGGGACACAGCAAAAGCAGTACTGAGAGGGAACTTCATAGCATTATAGGCATACCTTAAGAAGCTAGAAAAGGTTCAAATAAGCAACCTGACCCTGCATCTAAAAGAACTAGAAAAACAACAACAAATAAAGCCCAGGACTAGTAGAAGAAAGGAAATAATAAAGATCAGAGCAGAAATAAATGACATAGAGGATAAGGAAACAATACAGAGGATCAATGAAACCAGAAGCTGGTTCTTTGAAAAGGTAAACAAGATCGATGAACCTTTAACTAGACTCACCAAGAAAAAATCAGAGAGACTCAAATAAATAAAATTAGAAAGGAGAGTGGAGAAATAACAACTGACACAACAGAAATACAAAGCATTGTAAGAAAATACTATGAAGAACTCTATGCGAAAAAAATTAGACAACCTAGGTGAAATGGACAAATTTCTTGAGTCATATCCTCTTCCAAAAATCAATCTGGAAGAATCGGAACTCCTAAACAGACCAATTACAACAAATGAGATGGAAACAGTTATCAAAAAACTCCAAAAAAAGAAAAGTCCTGGGCCTGATGGCTTCACAAGTGAATTCTACCAATAATTTAAAGAAGAACTAACACCTATCCTCCTCAAGCTATTTCAAAAAATTCAAGAGAATGGAAAACTTCCAAACTCCTTTTATCAGGTGAGCATAATTCTGATCCCAAAACCAGGCAAAGAGAACACAAAGAAACAAAATTATAGGCCAATATCCCTGATGAATTTAGATGCTAAAATTCTCAACAAAATATTAGCCAACCGGATACAGCTATATATGAAAAAAATCATACACCATGATCAAGTGGGATTTATTCTGGAGAGGCAAGGCTCGTTCAATATTCGTAAATCAATCAATGTGATTCATCACATAAAAAAAAGGAAGGACAAAAATCACATGATAATTTCAACAGATGCAGAAAAAGCAAATGATAAAATCCAGCACCCATTCATGATCAAAACGCTCAGTAAAGTGGGAATACAGGGAACATTCCTTAACATGATTAAGGCCATATATGACAAATCCACAGCAAACATCAAACTAAATGGGCAAAAATTAAAAGCAATCCCCTTAAGATCAGAAACCAGGCAGGGGTGCCCCCTTTCACCACTCTTATTCAACATAGTTCTGGAAGTATTAGCCCCAGCAATCAGACAAGAAGAAGAAATAAAAGGCATCCAAATTGGAAAAGAAGTAAAACTGTCATTATTTGCAGATGATATGATATTGTATATAGAAAACCCTAAAGTCTCAGTCAAAATACTGGACCTGATAAATGAATTCAGCAAGGTGGCAGGATATAAAATTAATACTCAGAAATCAGAGGCATTTTTATATACCAACAATAAACTGTCAGCAAAAGACGTTAGAGAAACAGTCACCTTCACTATTGCAACAAAAAAAATAAAGTACCTAGGAATATATTTAACCAAGGAGGTTAAGAACTTGTACTTGGAAAATTATAAAACATTGATAAAAGAAATCAAGGAAGATACAAACAAGTGAAAGCATATACCGTGCTCATGGTTAGGAAGAATAAACATAATTAAAATGTCTATATTATCCAAAGCAATTTATAAATTCTATGCAATACCAATGACATACTTCAAAGATACAGAACACATATTCCAAAAATTTATATGGAACCAAAAATGAACACGAATAGCCTCAGCAATCTTAAAAAGAAAAAATAAAGCAGGAGGTATTACTCTTCTGGATATCAAGGTATACTACAAGGTCACTGTACTCAAGACAGCCTGGTACTGGCATAAGAACAGGCACATCGATCAATGGAACAGAACAGAGAACCCAGAAATAATCCCACACCTTTATGGACAACTGATATTTGACAAAGGAGGAAAGAACATACAATGGAGTAACAGCCTCTTTAACAAATGGTGTTGGGAAAATTGGACATCTACTTGCAAAAAAATGAAACTAGACCATCAACTTACACCATTCACAAAAACAAACTCAAAATGGATAAAAGACTTAAAAGTAATCCGTGAAACCATAAGCATCTTAGAAGAAAACATAGGCAGTAAGCTCTCCGACATCTGTCGCAGCAATATATTTGCCGATTTATCTCCATGGACAAATGAAATAAAAGGCAAGATAAACAAATGGGACTATATCAAACTAAAAAGGTTTTGCAGAGCTAAAGACAATAAGAACAGAATAAAAGACAAACCACACAATGGGAGAACATATTCGATAATACGTCTGATAAGAGGTTAATAACCAAAATTTATAAAGAACTTATAAAACTCAACACCAGGAAGACAAACAATCCAATCAAAAAATGGGCCAAAGAAATGAATAGAAATTTCTCCAAAGAGGACATACAGATGGCCAATAGGCATATGAAAAAATGCTCAACATTACTAGTCATTAGAGAAACGCAAATTAAAACCACAATGAGATATCACCTCACACCAGTCAGAATGGTGCTCATCAGCAAAACAACACAGAATAAGTGTTGGTGAGGATGTGGAGAAAAGGGAACCCTCCTGCACTGCTGGTGGGAATGCAGACTGGTGCAGCCACTGTGAAAAACAGTATGGAAATTTCTCAAAAAATTAAAAATCGAAGTGCCTTTTGACCCAGCTATCCCACTTTTAGAAATATACCCTAAGAACACCATAGCACTGTTTGAAAAGAAGAAACGCACCCCCATGTTCGTGGCAGCATTGTTCACAATAGTGAAGATCTGGAAACAGCCCAAGTGTCTATCAGTGGACGAGTGGATTAAAAAGCAGTGGTACATATATACTATGGAATACTACTCAGCCATAAGAAATGATGGCATCGGATCATTTACAACAAAATGGATGGACCTTGATAACATTATACGGAGTGAAATAAGTAAAACAGAAAAGAACTGAGAACTGCATGATTTCGTACATAGGTGGGACATAAAAATGAGACTGTGAGACATGGACAAGAGTGTGGTAGTTACAGGGTGGGGGGAGGGAGGAAGAAAAGGGAGAGGGGGGAGGGGAGGGGCACAAAGAAAACCAGATAGTAGGTGACAGGACAATTTGACTTTGGGTGATGGGTATGCAACATAATTGAATGACAAGATAACCTGGAGATATTTTCTTTGAACATATGTACCCTGATTTATTAATGTCACCCCATTAATATTAAAATAAAAAGAATAAAACGAGTGACCAGGTGGTAGTGCAGTGGATAGAGCATCGGCCTGTGACACTGAGAACCCAGGCTCAAACCTGAAGGTCACTGGCTTAAGCACGGGGCTGCTGGCCTGAGCATGAGATCACAGACTGGATCCCACAGTTGCTAAGGTGCCACAACTATGAGTTGATGCTTCTCATGTCTCTCCCTTTTGTACCTCTTGCTCTCTCTTGCTTAAAAATAAAAAAACAAAAACAAATATATATATAGATATAAAAGGATTTAAAGATAGATGAAATCAATAAAGCAAGACAGAGTACACTGTGAAATAAAAATACTTACTGAACCAACAGAACTATGCACCTCTTGGAAAATTTGTAGGAAAAAAAAGTTTTAAGCTTATCTAGCCAATCCATTAAGAGAAATTACTTCAGGGACGCAGCATGGAATACAGATGAGTGGGTGGAATAGAGATGAGTGGGTATAAAGAAGGGAACAGGTAAGAGTTTATATGTTTGAAGTGTTAAACAATTTAAAACTTTCACTTGATGTTATTAACCTTAAAAAGTGTTTGCTAAGAAAATAATCAGTTCTATAATAATTTGGTTTCATATTATCTTGAGATTGGTTCAGTCAAGCCGACTTTATTGCTAAAGAGTATTATCTCCCCACAAACTACTGTTTTTATTAATATTATACTATGAAAGAAAATTTGAAAGTACAACTTTGAAAGTATTACAATGAGTTATGATTTCAAGATAAAAATAGGAAAGTAAAGTATGTAAGTAATATATTAATAATAATGAAGACATTTGCCAATTGCTGACTAATGGAAAGCAACAGGGGTGCAGTAATTAAAAGTAATAGATAAGAGTAATTCTATTTTGGTAATGCATTTTATAATTACACTGAATATGCATGTCTCAAAGTCCAAAAATTCACAACATTCAAGTCTGACTGAAAAGTAGAAAGCCGTTCTAATTTCTATTGTGTATTCTGGGCTGATTATATAAAAATCTTTTTTAAAAGCTGCTAATTATAAAAGTCAGAGCTGCTCAGTAAAAAACATGAGAATACTTCAGCTTTGCTTTACACTTCTTGTATCCTCACCCACAAATTTACAACTTTCTCAGCTTTTCTTTCTTCACCTCAGTCCTTATAGCTCAGATTTCCTTCTTTGTAGAGGACCCTCTTTAGAATTTCCTTCAGTGAAGGGTTGGTGGTGGCAAATTCTCTCATTATTTACTTGTTTCTCTGACAAGGTCTTTATTTCACCCATACTCTTAATATTATTTTTTATATTAAAAAAAAATTCATTTTAGAGAGGTAAGGGGGTGGGGGAGCAGGAAGCATCAACTGCCATATGTGCCTTGACCAGAACAGCCCAGGGTCTCAGCATTCCAGGTTGATGCTTTCTCCACTGCACCACCACAGGTCAGGCAGTCACGCATATTCTTGAAAGATATTTTTGCTAATTTTAGAATTACAGTTTGACTGTTATTTTCTCTCAACACATTGTCTTCTAACTTCCATGGCTGCTGTTGAGAAATCAGTTTCCAATCTAACTTCCAATTGCTTCTGTGAAGGTAGTATCTCTTTTATTTCTGAAGGACTTAAGAGCTCTTTTTCTGCTATTCAATTTTATTATCATTGATCTAGATGTAGATTTTTTTTGTTTATTCTGTTGTGATTCTTTTATCTGTGTATTTGTATCTTACAGGAATTCTGGAAAATTCTCAACCTTTTGATACCCAGATATTCAATGTGCCAAAATTCCTTCTCTCCTTTTCTTCTGAAACTAAGAATAAATGTTCATTAGATCTTTCTCACTCTATCCTCCCCCAGCCTGTAAAATAGCTTTATTTGCAATCTTTGTCCTTTTATGCTTCATTATGGACAATATGTTCTACCTTTTCATTACTCAGATATGTCTAATCTACTTTTAAACCCACCTACTGAATATTGACATTTTTTCTCTTCTAGAAATTCCATTAAATTCTTTTTCAAATTATACAGGTTTTTTGGAGGGTTGTCTGTTTTTGAGAGAGAGAGGCAGGGAGAATGAGAGAGAGAGACAGGAATATCGAGCTGTTCCTCTATGTGCCCTGACCAGGGATCAAACAGGCAACCTCTGCATTTCTAGGTGATGCTCCAACCAACCGAGCTACCTAGCCAGGGCTCATACAGGTTTTTAAAACTACTTTCCTCACTAGCTTTTATCAGGGTTGACTTAATAACTTGCTGAGTAGATACAGTAAGGACTGATTATCTGGGGCCAAGCTTTTGACTAGTGCTGGCAGGGGAGGGTGCCAATTGGCATGTTTGGGCATTAGGATCTGAATGACTTAGCCAGGAGTATGGTTATAAAAAGAAAATATTGAGCAAACAGGTAAATGCATCTAAAACAATGGGAATGACAGGAATGCAAATAACTGAAATAATCTCTGTGGTCAGCAAATTTACAAATATGAAAAAGGAAAAGGCTAGAATAACTTCTATAATGTTACACTAGACTCTGAGGTATTAGGAGAACTCAATGATTTTTAAAATATAGATAGATAGATATAGATAGATATATAAATAGGTGTGTGTGTATGTGTGTGTGTCACACACACAGACATTTATTTCCTGGCTTGGTTCATAGAGAACCAGGACTAATATCACAATCCTTCATCAATAAGCATACACGGTACTTAAGATTGTATTTCTACAAATCGTTGTCCGCTGAAAAGAACCAGGGTTCCTTGGAGAAAGAGCTGACTCAAGGACTGAGGCAGAATATTTGTATAAGATGCACTGTCTATAGAAAAGACCTCGAAACAGTGACCAGTCTCATAATTCTAAGCACTTCCATAATTCTAAACAGAAACAAAATGGTTTCTGTACCATTTTACACCGAAAGGAATCAGGGGTCCTAGAATGGCTGATAACATGTGTAGGAAATGAACAAAATGACTATGGAGCATCTAGTTGTACCAGAAGACAAAGCAGCTATCAAAGTTCACAAACGGTATAGTCATATCAAAAGGAACAATATCGCCTGACCTGTGGTGGCGCAGTGGATAAAGCGTCGACCTGGGAACACTGAGGTTGCCAGTTCAAAACCCTGCACTGGTCTGGTCAAGGCACATTTGGGAGTTGATGCTTTCAGCTCCTCCCCCCTTTCTCTCTTTCTCTCTCTCTCTCACTCTGTGTCTCCTCTCTAAAATGAATAAAATAAAAATAAAATAAATTTTAAAAAAGAACAATATCTGGAGTGGATGAAAACAAATTGATTTTTTAAAAATTTATTGATTTGAGAGAGAAAGACAGGAACATTGATCTGTTCCTATATGTGCCTTACCTGGAATCCAACCGGCAACCTCTGTGCTCAAGCTGGCACTCTAACTAACTGAGCTATCCTGCCAGGGCAAAAACAAATTGATTGGTAAAATTCGTAAGTCATTAGGATACTAGAAAAAATTCAGCAATCATTTTTGGTGGGTATTAGGGAATTATTGTGAAAACTGGTAAATAAAAATACTCTAGAATTTACTGGACCTTTCCTATATAAACTGTGCCTTTTAAACCCCTCACCTGTCTTTTAATAGATTATTTCATTTAATTCACACCTAGTGTTTTGAATAATACAGTGTGTCCACAAAGTCATGGTGCACTTTTGATCATGTGACCGGTCAAAAGTGCACCATGACTTTGTGGACACACTGTATATCTATTTTAAGTTGTTACACCCCCCAGTGTTGGATGATTTGCTCAAATTTTATTTATATTATTTTCCCCTCTTTTAAATCAGATTCTGCTTATAATTTTGATCAATGATTACTATCTCTTTCCTTGCTCTTTTAATCAAACAAATATGACTTTATTATTATTTGTAAACTAAGTATCAAGTCTTTCTACTATTGGGATGCCTTGTTTTCCTGCTAAAATGTTCAAATTATCCCCTCTTCCCTAATTATACCATTTCCCCTCAAATGAAATAAGTAATCAAAATACTTCAATAGTGTCTTATCTTTTCTTCATGTTTTCTATCTCTTAAGCTTTCAGTCCTGGGTTTTGAGAGTTATTTCCTACACTTATTTTCTACCTGTAATCCAATCCTCAACTGTGATCACCCTCTTCTTTTGAATGCTATAGTTTGAAAAACATGTTTTTAAACTCTAGGAAGTCTTTTTCAAATTGCATCTCTGTAAGTACAGGTACTTTCTATTATTCTTAAATTTCAAGTGTTCTTCTATCTCCTCTACTAGTTCCTTTTATGGAGCATATGTTCTGATCGTTGAAATGATCCCTTCTATCTCTTGTTGAGATGGCATTCTTTTTCTCTGTTGGCTTAATGGCGCTTAAGTCTGGTTGCTGAGATATTCTCTAAGGCTAGGCTTCTTCAATTGGTGAAAGGAAAAGGAATCTCTCATTCTATATGCACTGTAGTGTAAGGATCGGATGTCAAACTTCTAAAGAGGGACTGGGCTGTAGGAAACCACTCTGCTTTTATTCTCCAAGCCTGAAGGATAGGAAAGACACTTAGGCTTCCAATCAAATCTCCCTTACCATGATCAACTGGGAAAGAAGGGCAGTGCAGGAGGGTAGATAGAGGTACCACAGTTGTGAATGTCAAAGTCATACATTTTCCAAAACAAGCTCTTCATTCATCTTCAGCTCTCTCACCTTTGTCAAGGGAAGGGATGCTGTATTAGAGCAGTGGCAATCTGGGGCTGCACAATTAAAGCCACAGTGCTTGGGAAATGGGCAGGTAACCCAGTTGAACAAATATGCAGACCTTTCTAGCAAACCCCAAAAGGACATGTAGTATAAGTAAGAAATAAGCTAAGTTACTAGTATTGCATGGGTTATTACCACAGCATAAGGAGTCTGACTTCATTTTTGATGTTTGGCTGTTGACAGTTTTCAATCCCCACCATTCCCCCTCTTCCTCTTCTGTCCCAAATCTGGGCAAGCTGACATGAAAGACCAGATGCTCCATCCTCTGCAGTGGTGGGAAGTTCAAACCCATCAGTGTGAGTGTGGAAACAAAACCCATCTCAGCCCCACTACCTAACCACATAGAAACCTAAGCTTACTGCTGTTCTTTGCTCTCCTCAGAAAACCTTATTATGTGAGTAATAAACCTTTTCAGATGAGATCCTTCTGGTTCATGTGTGGCATCTTCAGTCTTTATATTCAAACCACTGCTTCAGGGTGACTACAATATTAGCCTATGTGATAGATACAGAAGTCAGTGTTTAATGATTTGTAATAAAAAATTGGAAAAGATACCAGCTTAGGGGTTGGCCAGGAAGTCACATGAAAACTTTCATAGAATGGATGAAGATAAGGCTAGCATTGTGTTAGAGAATGTAGCAACAGGAAATGCTTATTTGACTGCTCTCTGACTCTTGGTGTCCTGACTCTTGTCTCATTACATTAAAAAAAAAAAAAATTAAAAGAGCTTAGCTCAGAAAGAGACATAGCTAACTTTGGCACGTTATAAAGGTGACACACTGTTGTGTGAAATGAATAGGCTATGGCTGTATACACTACATATTGGATGACCCCATTTTTTTTCCATTTTTTAAAAATTTTGTTTTGTTTTGTTTTTTATTCATTTTAGAGAGAAGACACAGAGTGAGAGAGAGAGAGAGAGAGAGAGAGAGAGAGAGAGAAAGGGGGGAGGAGCTGGAAGCATCAACTCCCATATGTGCCTTGACCAGACCAGTGCAGGGTTTTGAACTGGCGACCTCAGTGTTCCCAGGTCGACGCTTTATCCACTGCGCCACCACAGGTCAGGCTGGATGACCCCATTTTTTAAAGACATATTTTTGTACTTATTTGTACAAAACAATCTAAAAATATACATACTCTGAAGTGTTAATGCTAGTGTTAATTAAACAAGGAGGCCCTTAGACTGAGGTGGTTATAATACCTCAGCAGCCTATGTAAGCCAACCAAAACCTAAGTTTATAAATGCCTATGTTTAAGAAATCAAAAACAAAGGACAATAATCACAAACAGCCAATTCAGCCTTCTCAAATAATACAACTGCTTAAACTACAGGCAGTCAGATCATGTCCTTGCTTTGCTTCTGCCTCTTCTCTATAAAAGTCTTTCCCCTGGCCCTTGTCAGTAGAGTGCTCCTAACTACACTTCTGGTTTGACATTATCCAATTTGAATCAATTTTTGCTCAAATAAATTCTTAGAATTTTTAAAATGTCTCTTTTTCTTTTAACACTAGGAAATCTCTGAAACTGCAGTGGCTTCTATATTCCTCTTTGTGCTTTCTAATTTTTCGAAAATGATATATATTTATAAAACACAAGTTTAAAACCACGGTGTGTCATGAATGGAAGTAGTCTATGAGTAGAGCTTAATCTCCCCATTGAGGTAAACTTTCATCGTGTAGTACAAATGTGAGAACTTTACTCACAGCAACATTTTACCATAGAATTGTCAATTTTTTTAAAATTTAATTTAATTTTTATTTTATTCATTTTAGAGAGGAGACACAGAGTGAGAGAGAGAGAGAAAGAGAGAAAGGGGGGAGGAGCTGGAAGCATCAACTCCCATATGTGCCTTGACCAGACCAGTGCAGGGTTTGGAACTGGCGACCTCAGTGTTCCCAAGTGGACGCTTTATCCACTGCGCTACCACAGGTCAGGCTAGAATTGTCAATTTTTAAAAGAAATTGCTAAATGTATTATATAAGCTAATGATATTTGAGCAGTCATTTTAAAAATAGAGTTTTTAAAGCATTTTAATCATGGACTAAAACCTAATTGTGAATATAATGAATCCTATGCCTAAAAATAACACAAGTCTTTGTAAATATGAAAAGTATAAGCTATATTAATTAGAAAACAGCAGCAGAAAACTAAAAATAGTCTTAAATATATGAAGTTTAAGTTCTCTGCCCAAAATGAGTTAATACTTGCAATCAAATCACTTAATAACTGAGAACAATGATCTAGAAAATTGGCTAATGATAAATGAATCCTTTTGATGTTCCCAAATAATAAAATGCATTTCTCGTATTACATCTTGACTGTGGTAGTGATTACATAATTATACACATTTGCCAAAACTCAGTTAACTATATGCATATAAATTATACCTCAACAAAGCTGATTTTTAAAAATTACGCTTTTTGTGAAAATTTCTGGCATCTTGTTTTAATCAGATTATTTTATTCAATGGCTTAATCATTCAAAACAATTTGTTATATTACATAAATTTAATATAGAAAAAAACCTGTATATAATAAAAGTGGAATGTCTCTCTTCTAAATTCCATTATCTGCAATAACCCAGTAATACTGATTAGAAAACTCAAGTCATTCTTCCTTTTTGTCACCTACAGCTTTCAGAAGGCTATCTGGTCCTGTCAATTCAAATTCTTCCATCCCTGCCACACTGCCTAGTTCATTTCTTTCTGGATACTGCAACAGATTCCTAAACTGATTTTCCTGGCTTTAATTGCCCACCTACCAACTTCCATAAAGTAGAAAAACATAATCTTGCCCAAAAAATGGTACATAAAAAGCAACAATAATGCTAATAAAAGCTTATTTAAAAAGGTTAAATTGCTTCAGAATGAAGTTTAAAATCCATGGCACTAAATGCACTTCAAAATTAGGCCTCTTGATCAATAATAATCTCTCCCACTAGAAGCCTGTTTTTTATAACTCTGCCTGTAGAACCATCTCTCCTTTTCTGTCTGTGAAAATATCTACCAGTTCTTAAAAATCCAGTTTAAATGTAATTCCTCCATTCACACAATCCTGGGCAGGGGTATGTGGGTTAGCTGTGTTCCCATTAACACTCAGCATACTGTTACTTGTTAATGCCACTATATCTTTCTCTAGATATGAATGACATAGGACAGGTTCTGAACCTTCTGTACTAAGCACAGGGCCTAGTTTATACCAAAAATAATTTAAAATTAATTAACAAAGAAAGAAATAAAAGTATTATTCACTAAATCCAATTTTACTTTGCAAATAAAAATTAACATTTTTCTTAGCTAAAAGCTCAGAAGATTTGACAATATAAAAGTAGTACCTTGTCTACATGGAAAATTAAATCCAGTTCACAGACATTTTCAAAACACTTGTCTAATGTTTCCACAAATACCTAAAGAAAAAGAAAAGAGAAAAATGTTAAAAGTTTCTGAGAACTGTGTAAGTCCATTCAAATCTCTTATCTATATGGCAGACAATTCTTATTTGTGAACTAAAACTTTTATAAATCTATTATATCTCTTGTTTAAATTAAAAAATTATATTAAGTGCAAAAGGAGTAAAGACTATTCTTCATGCAAAGTTCTTTTCATACATTAACATATAAAACAAACTTTGTTGAAAATAACTAAGAACTAGATATTCTCAGCACCATTACTTACAAAAGCAGTGAAAATATTCAAATCAAGCTCCCTATCCTCAGCTTATTACAAGTATTATATCAGGGTAGATGGGGATAGTACAAGTCTCTACCACACCTATGTAGCCAATAATTTCTAACTAGCAAATCAATATAAAAGATCACTAAAAATTACTTATGGAAAGAACACTGACTTTGGAATCAGACTTACTGGGTTCAAACTCTGGCTTGACTACTTTGTATGACCTTGCACAGGAAAGTATTAACTCAGCAGATCTGGGTAGCTCAAACCCTACACATTCTCCAAAATGGCCTGTTTTCAGACTAGCCCTTGGCTAGTGCCTAGGAACTGAGCTTTTGGACAGTTCTATCTGATAAGTATGTTTTATATGACTGAGGCCTAGGGCCACAAAGTACCAGTATGAGCAGACAATTTATAATACCAATGTGATTATAGTAAACAAATCTTTTTTTCTGAGGGTCTGGAACTTAAGTAATCAAGGTTAGTCACATAGGTGCTACATACCTATGGATGGACCTCCAATAAAAATCCTGGACACCAGGCTAGGATCAGCTTCCCTGGTTGGGAAAACTTTGCACAAGTCATAACATATCATTTCTGGAGGAATTAAGCACATTTGTGTGACTCCAGGGGTAAGGGAAACCGGAAGCTTGTACCTGGTTTCCTCCAGACTTCCCCTCATGTGCCTTTGATGATTTTGCTTATTCTTTCACAATAAATCCTCACAATGAGTATAACAATTTCTGAGTCCTGTGAATCCTAGCACATCATTCAGAGGGTCTTGGGGACCTCTGATACAAACGATCAAAAATTAACCTCTAAAATTTCACATTGCATATTTGTTCATATCAATCCTATTTGTATTTCTATTCTCACTAGCCTTCTCAATGGTGGCTTTTACAGAGTAACCATTCAATTTATCCTCCAAACTGGGGTGGGTGGGGTATTAAGTTTAGAAGAGAGCAGTTATTAATTATTATTATAATAATAAAAGCAATGTTACCATAATAAAATAATAGCCTGGAACAACAAATGGAAACCAGGACTGTTCCAAGCGAACTGAAATGTATGGTGGTCACCCTATTCATAGGTAATATAAGGGGACAAAGAGTAAACTCTAAACAGCAGGTTTCTTGCTATAAGTGCTCTGACCTCAGGCCAATTTACACAGATCCACAATCCCAGGTTCCTCCCTGGCATCAATGAAGATGGATAAGACAGGTAAAGCAATATAGATAAGTAATTACATGGCTATATAATCAACATTGTCTTAAACCAGAAGTAGGAAAACTATTCTGCAAAGTGCCGGTGAGGAAATGAGGCTTTATGGGCCATTCAGGAAACACAAAAGCAGTCATGGTTCTGTTACAACAAAACTTTATTTGCAAAATAAGGTGGCAGGCTGGATTTGATCACAGGCTGTAGTTTGTTGACCCTGGACTTGGACCAACGTCACCAAGAATATATAGTTTTACTCATAATTTCATTTGTGAGAAAAAGATAGTTATTAGAATGACCAAGTAAAGGGCATACACAGGGCAGCCTCAAATGAGTTTCTTGTTTATTTCAATTTTTTGTGGTAGGTAGAAAATAAATATTGCGTAGCTATCCAAACTCCCAATTTTATTAATTTCTCCGCAAGGCCTTGGTGACATGGCCCTTGAAATGACTTCATTCTGTTTCCAACTAATTCAGATTCATTTTCTTTCTTGTTATAATAGGTTCTTGTTATAAGGACTAAATTAGATAATGCTGCTTGAACACAGAAAAAGTACTTCCCAAATATTAACTTCTTAGGGAAAGTAAGAACGGGAGCAAATGAGAAAATGTTTCCTACTGATAAAGAGGAAAATATTTACTTTTGAAACAGGGTTTTTAACTTGGAAACAATTGAGTACCAATTTATCAGGACATAGTTAAATAAGTTGTGGGAAATAAAGCCATTTAACTTCCATTCCCCTCAGTAAATGTTTTCTGAGGTATAATATACAAACAGAAAAATACACAAATTGTCATAATGTATAACCTGATGAGATTTCACATAGTAAACATATTTGTGTAGCCAACAGCCATATCAAGTATGCGACTGTTACTAGCCCTGTAGAAGCCCTCTTATATTCCATCAGTCGCTACTACCATCCAAGCTACCGGTACCTGCTTTCTACCACTAAAATGTCGTGCCTGTTTCTGAACTATATTTAAATGGGACCATACAGTATGTAATCCTCTGTGATTGGCTTCTTTTCTTTATCATTATTTTTTGTGAGATTAATTTATGTTATTACATAATACAATAGCTCACTCATTCATGTCCCATAGTGGTAAATTTCTGCATTAATTTACCACAATGTATTTATCCACTCCACTACTGCCAGAAATTTTTGAGTTGTTTCCAGTATGGGGCCAGTACAATTTAGTATTGCTAAGAACATTCTTATACATGTTGTTTAGTGAATGTATGTACATGTATATACTCAATTTATACCTAGAGTAGAATTGCTTGGTCACAGAGTAGCACATATTCAGCTTTGTGGACAGCCAATAGATTTTCAACGCAATTATAAACATTTACATTCCACATAGCAATACATGAGAGTTCACACAGTTCCATATCCTTGTCAGAATTTTATATTGTGAATCTTTTAATTTTAGCCATTCTTATGGGCATGTGGTAGTATGTCATTATGATATTAATTTGTATGTCCCTGATGGCTAATGAGATTGAGAACAATTTCCTATTAATCAGCCATTTAGATATCCTAGTTCATAATGTCTGTTTAAGACCTGCTTATTTTCTATTTCTTTTTTTTAATTGACGTATAAACATTTTTTACATTTTCTAGATACAGACCTGTCATATTTACATATTAGAGATATTTTCTCCCACTCTGTGGCTTGCCTCTTCATTCTCCTAATACAGTGTGTCCGTAAAGTCATGGTACACTTCTGATCTGTGGCCGGTCAAAAGTGCACCATGACTTTACGGTCACATTGTACTGTTCTTAGAACAGAAGTTTTACATTTTAATAGAGTCCAATTTATCAGTTTTCCTTTATAATAAATCTTTGTTATGTCCAGTTTAAGAAACCTTTGCCTAGAGCAGTGGTTCTTAATCTGGGTTCTATCAAATCCTAAGGGTTTGATGAGTCGGACTCAGGGGGTTCAGAGAAGCCTCTGCCGCGGAGGCCAGAATAAAGTAATACCGTAATTTGTTGTGAGTTCATGCACTTTGTTGGTTTTGTTCTTTGAGCAAGGTGATGTTCATGCACGGCTCATTTTGTGCACCAGTAAAAAACATATACCTATGTCTTGAATTTGGAAAAAAAATCATATTTTATTTATCACTAAAGAAGGGTTCGGTGAATGCGCATATGAAACTGGTGGGTTCGGTACCTCAAAAAAGGTTAAGAACCACTGGCCTAGAGCAAAGTCAAGAAGACATTCTCCCAGAAGAAAACAAAAGCATTACTGTTTTGTTTTTCATGTTTGGGCTGAACAAACTGATTTTTTGTATGGTGTGGGTGGTCTTCCTAAATTTAAAATCATTATTAGACTTAATCAGAATAAAGTTTCTGTTATACCTTTAGTTTTCATGCTTAGTTTTTTCATTTCCAGTGGTTTGACTGCCCATATATTGTAGCCATCTGTTTTTAACCATCAGAAGATGCCTATCTTTGTGAAAATGCTGTCTTAATAGTTTGCTTTCATTTACCTTTATCTTAAAGATTTAGTTCAATGATTTAGATACAGTGCTCAGCACAATGCCCAAAACACCTTTCTTAAATAGAAGCCAGTATTATTTATCTGGATGTTCAAAACATGCGATTACAAAACTAAAAATAGAGAATTCTAATTCTGCTGACAAATACTGATATAAAACCTAGGTAACTACATGCTGAGGCTGTCAAGACTTTGTGATCTTGTTAACTTAGAAAAAATAAACGTTGTCAATATTTAAACCTGAACAATACAATGTATAAAAAATGTAAATACATTAAAATAAAGTACCCTGAAGCAAAATGTCAGAATTTCATATCTTAATTTAGGAAAATAATCCCTAAGATTTGCTATACTCAAATGTAAATTTGGTTAAAGAAAAACCAAAGACCCTCTTCAAAAAAATTGCTATTACTTTTCTTTAGATTTAGCAAAATTACTTAATATAATTAGAAATCTAGTGCCCCCAAGATATATGCACACTGCTGATCTGTTACATGGACAAGGCCAACACAAAACCAATAATTTATAAAATGATGTAAAAAATTAGAAAAGACAAATTAATGGACCTTTGGGGTTCTAGCCAAACAATATAAAATAATAAAGTTGCTACTGTACTATATTCCACAGGGAACAAGATTTTTAAAAAGCAAAAAACTAGTAGTGAATAGTAAATAGCACCCTCTTGTGTTTCATTTTTAAAACAATATAGAGTTTAAAGTCAATTTCAATATAACAGCTATTAAATAGCTATTCATTAATCTTTGACCTCAAAGAATTCAAAGTCCAGTGGAAAAAAAAAATTTTAATTTACTAAGAGAATTGTATTTTAAATTTCCCTTCATTTTAATAATATCTTGTTTTCCAAAAATAAATAGCTATTTAACTCTAAGTCTCATTTTTGTCATTTGGGCATAATCACAGCACCTACACCACAGAGTCATTCTAGTGATTAAATGAATAAATTATCAAGGGCTTACAACAGTGTCTCACCAAAAAAAGTACTCCATATATACTAGCCAGGACTATAATACTATACACATACAGAGAAATAAGAATGTGCATTAAGTAAAATAAAAGTAGATGCCACAAAACACCCCTAAGCAACATCACTTAGGAGATTCTACATAAAACAATTTATTTCTGGGTTTGGGGACTTCTATTAAGGGGTAGGTACAAATTTAAGAACTAATAATATGCCAAGTGACCTAAAAAAATTTTTTTTCTTAGTCAGCAGCAAGATGTTCTAGAGAGATACATGATTGGTTGTACTCAAACCAAGAATCAAAAACTACCACAGAAAATGTACCAATAAAAAGCTAAGGAAGACAGACTGAACTTAAATCAATTACCTTTGAAGAAAAATTATAAATGTAGCCTAGGCACACTCTCCAATATATACCACTGAATGATATCACGGAATATAATATTTGAAGTGTGTATATAGCACTCAGCTCAGCATATGACTGGAGTCTGGACTGGATTTGCACTAACTTGACCTGGACACAGAGGTGCCAATGATTATAATCTTTGTAAAAACAGAGGCATTTATTGTGCATTTATTACAAGCACTTTACAGATATTAGACTTTCAATTTCAATGTTATAATTAAGAGTTGCCTGGCCAGGCACTGGCACAGTGGATAGAGCGTTGACCTGGGATGCTAAGGACCCAGGTTCAAATGCTGAAGTCACCAGCTTGAGAGCAGGCTCATCCAGATTGAGTGTGAGATCACAGACATGACCCCATGGATCCTGGCTTGAACCTGAAGGTTGCTGGCTTAAAGCCCAAGGTTCCTGGCTTAAGCAAGGGGCCCCTGGCTCAGCTGGAGTCCCCCACCTCCCATCAAGGCACATATGAGAAAGCAATCAATGAAAAACTAAAGTGTCACAACAATGATTTGATGCTTCTCATCTCTCTCCCTTCCTGTCTATACCTCTCTCTAGCAAAAAATAAAAAAGAAAGAAATTAAAAGTTGATGAAAGGACTACCTGTCTTCTATATTCATGTTAATGACTCTGAAAGATATCACATCAATGATTCTTTTTGTGATTTATAGCTCTTTAAAAAGATTAATGATGATAATAGCTAGCATTTATTGAATATATACTATTATATTATAGCATTGCTATTGTTAAACAGATTATTTTATTTTAACCCTTTACAGTAACCCCATAAGGTCGGTACTTTTAGTAGCAACCATTTGCAGGAGTAATCTAAAGCAAAAAGTTAACTACGAATACAGTTATGTAGTCGAGTCCTTATTAAGTTCCAGAAAGTCTCATTGCAAAACCCACAATTGTATTTACTAGATCCTTCCAACAATAAAAAAATATTTTTAAACTGATAAGAACAGATACTACATTTGATCTTAGCCAAAAGACCGTGAGGTGATGGTACTTTATTTTTAATGTAGTAAAAAGTATTTGGAAAATACGGAAAAGCATAAAGCAAATTTTTAACTTTCCATACTTCTACCACCCATATTAACACAGTGTTGTGCAAAACAAAGATTGCTTATACTATAGGAAATTTAATTACATCGCAGCCCCTCCATTGAAGTGATTTAATATAACTTGTGCATTGGATTTAGAAGTTTAAAGAAGAATGAGGGTTTTGAGTTTATAAGGCTAAGATATAAAATATTAATTTTAGAAATGAAAGTAGCCTCTGATTATTTTTCTCTACAAAGAAGCTAATCATGAAAACATTTTAAAAACATACTGACATAAATTGTTAGAAGTACTATATTTAAACTTCCAAGCAAAAGTTGACTTTAACAATGGTATTTGGCCTTGAAAGATACTCTAGCTAAAATTAAACATGGTACACTTGATGTTTTGAGCACTATTTTAAAACAAAATAAAATAAATAAAAATCTTAGGAAGTTTTCCCTTACAAAATTTCAACTAATAAATACAGAAGGCATGATGGAAAAACCACATTTGGCAAATACCATAATAACAATTCTTTCAGGCAAGAATGATCAAATTGGTTAAAATTAATGACCAAAAACAGAATTAGAAAAAGGATATTAATATAGTCTCATAATTATTTCTTATACATACTTTTAAACACAAAGTGTAAATGGAAGTTTACAGTAACCTGACAGGCACCATCTAAACAAGGAATCAAAATAAATATCACAAGAAATAGGACAAAATGACATCATGTACCTCTTGATATGACGCATTGAAATGGAAGTAACTGCTTCTGTGGTATTCTTGCCAAAAATACATAACCTGATTTAATTATTTAGAAAAACAACCCAACAAATCCAAACTGAGGAATATTCTATAAAATAACTGGCCAGTACTATTCAAAGAATCAAGGTATGAAAGACATGAATAAAAGACAAAAATGAGGAAATACTGCAGAGTCAAGATGGGGGAGACATGAAAACAATCAATATATGACCTGAATTGAACTCTGACTGAAAAAAAAAATGACATTAATGGGACAGTTGGCAAATTTTGTAGGGTCTGCAGATTAGACAATAGTATTGTATCAATGTTAATTTCCTAATTTTAAACATTATACTGTGGCTATATGGCAGATGTTAAATCTGGGGAATCTGAGTGAAGATATGATAAGGAAGGATTATTTGTATTGTATACTTGCCATTCTTTTGTAAGTCTGAAATAATTTCAACATGAAAAGTTGTTTCTTTTAATTTTAAAGAACCAAAAAAATTTGAATAACCAAGCTCAAAAGGCACAGGAGAGTGCCCTGTAGACCCAATTCCTTTCTGAAAACCTATCATTCTACACTGGAAAATAAAGAATTCACCTTAAAGAAAACACCATAAACTGAGTTGTTTCCTCTCTCTTAAACCTACTTTGAAGGGGGAAATTAAATTTTAAGTTGTTTCTAGCTCCAAAATTCTAACTTTAAGTACCTGAGTTCCAAAAGACTTTATTCAAGTAAATAATAAAAATGTCTACTACATTCTAGGCTCTATGCTGGACAGCTTTACATACATTAGTTCTAATTCCTACAACAATACTGGCAAGGTAGGTATGAATATCAGCATCTACAAACAAGTAAATTGAGGATGGATAAGGCTTATTAATTTGCTCAGTTATATAACTGTTAGATGACAAAGACAACATTCCAACCCTTACCATCTGCCTCCAAACACCAATTTGATACTATGTGTCCCCTAAGAGGACTGCTGAGGTGTCTACAAAATATGTAAATTATAGTTAAGTATCACCAAATTTAATACCAGAATTTATCATGAATTAGTAGCAATGTAAATAACTGAAGAGTAAATTTTATATTTCTAATTACTGGAAATTAGATAACAAAAATAAGAAAATAGGGGGAAAATCTTAGGAATGCTGAATTGCCTAATTCAGCTGTTTACAAAAATATTTTTTGGTTTCCCACAATTATTTAAGAAACAAGTCTTACTGAAAACAAAAAGTTTTAATACTCTGGTAATATAGCATAATACAGCAAGCAGAATCTTATCCTGGGCACTCACTCTGGATTGCCTGAAAAATAAGCCAACTGGACCAGGGCTCCCAAGAGGAACTGGCCCAGAACTCATCTTCCCATGGAATCAGGGGTTTGTTTATTCGCCTTGCCTCAACCTCCTAATAAGGAAGCTGAAACCTCCCACAGTCCCTAAGTGCTAGTCAGCTAAATTCCCCAGATTTTTAAAAACTGGTGGCACCTAAATCTATACAGCCTAAAGCATAAGTAGTGTAGATGTCACCCCACTGACATGGGTGCTTTCAAGCCTACAGATAAAAGAGAACAATGATGTGGGGTGAGATGGGATGAAGCCTCCATTGGCACACCATACTATGTTAGGTAGCACCTACAGCAGTATAATTTCTTTTTTCTATTTTTCTGAAGTGAGAAGTGGGGAGGCAGAGAGACAAACTCCCACATGTGCCTGACCAGGATCCACCCGGCATGACCACCAGGGGGTGATGCTCTGCCCATCTGGGGCGTTGCTCTGTTGCAACCAGAGCCATTCTAGTGCCTGAGGCAGAGGCCATGGAGCCGTCCTCAGCGCCTGGACAACTTTGCTCCAATGGTGCCCTGGCTGCAGGAGGGGAAGAGAGAGAGAGAGAGAGAGAGGAAGTAGAGAGGGAACGGTGGAGAAACAAATGGGCGGTTCTCCTTTGTGCCCTGGCCGGGAATCAAACCTCGGACTTTCACACACCGGGCCAATGCTCTACCACTGAGCTAGCTGGCAGCATGATTTCATATACAATACTGGGAAGATTAGAGGATCTTTCTTCACCTAAGTATTTTTTGCTTACAAGTATCCCCAATTAAGTTTTTTTTCTTTTTTCTTTTTTTGCGACAGAAAGGGACAGATAGGGGCAGACAGGAAGGGAGAGAGATGAGAAGCATCAATTCTTTGTTGTGGCTTCTTAGTCTACTTAGTTGTTCACTAATTGTTTTTTCATATGTGCCTTGAGAGAGGGGCTAGAGCAGAACAAGTGACTCCTTGCTCAAGCCAGTGACCATGGGGTCATGTCTATGATCCCATGCTCAAGCCAGCAACCCTATGCTCAAGCCTGCAACCTCAGGTTTTGCCTCCAAACACCAATTTGATACTGGTCCAAGTACAACGCTCTATCCACTGTGCCACCACGTGGTCAGGCTAAATCTTTTTGTTATCACATAAGTCTATCACCATGTACAATGTATGCATCCTAAGCCATCACACACACAAAGAATTAAAAAGAGTCACAAATTCTTATAAAAGTGAAAAGGTTAAAAGACTTCTTTATCCAATTAAGTTCGTATACTAATAAATAATATCTTATATCTCCTCCTTATAAATATGTGTTTGCCTGGCCTGTAGTGGTGCAGTGAATAGGGCTTCAACCTGGAATGCTGAGGTCACTGGTTTAAAGCCCTGGGTTTGTCTGGTCAAGGCACATATGAGAAGCAACTAATACAAGCTGATGCTTCCCGCTCCTCACCCCTTCGTTCTCTTTCTCCTCTCTCTAAAATCAATAAATTAAAAATATTAACATATGCTTTAATGATGTAAACTAAAAACCACTGACTAGTATATGTCATTTAGCCACAAGTTTCATATACTGTATAATATCTTTTTTAATACCCACTCCTATCTTAAGAGTTGGTATTATTATTACCCCTATTCTACAGATGAAAAAATTAGAGTCAAAGAGGTTTTAAACAACTTGTCCAAAGTTATACAGCCAATATAAAGGTGAGCCTGAATGATTTTAACTGCTATTAGCCTGCTTTTATTCACTGATCTTTCAAACAAGTTCATGAAGGTAGGCAGCATATTGAAACAGGCATACTCTACAGGTGAAAAAACGAAGTTTATAAAGATCAAATGATACATTCAATCTCAAAATAATTTTGTATTAGTAGTAATTAATACAATAATTTCACAAAGGTTAGTCTAATACTCAGTACCACAGTAATGACAAATGTTATATATGGAACTCTAGTTTATATGTATATTCTAACAACATGGCTATAATATATAATTCTATATCAAAAGAAACATTTAGCTGTTAATTATCAATTATTTCTAAACTAAAACTGAAAAAGACTTATAGTGATGTAATCGCTACATGTGGTACAGAAAACAACAGAATTTGGAATTATCTAGTGAACTTTTATGCCTCCGTTATCAGTTTGGCATAAATTAATTGAGGACACAATGACTGCTTATAAATAACTCAAACAACCAACATTAACATTTAATGAACTTCTATTCTCACTTTGTAAATATTTTAACATTCCCAATGAAGATATGCTACAACAGAAAGGACTGTAAAATAAGCTAGCTATCAACTCTGAAATTTGCTAATATGGCAGTCATTATCACACTAAAATAGTACACATCAAAAACAAAAAGGATCAACTTTTTTCCAACTTATAGAGAAAGAAAGGAAAAGATAAAACAGAAGCTGATTATTCAATTTGGTAACAAAAAATTTACTAACAATGCCTTATCTCAAATTTTATACAAGATAGTTAAATCTGGGACAACATGCATATCTTAGAAACATGAAATCTGTGCATAAATATGTGCTTCCATGAGGATTTGTTCATTTTTAATATTCAAGATACCAAAATTAAGCATATATTTAGTAATTATATGTTGAAGTTTATTACATTTTCTCGATCCATTCTTTAAACATTATGCAAAACCTACAGGTTTTGATCTAAATTCTTGGTTTATAATATTCCGCATTTATGTTTTACCTTAAACTTGCCTTCTTAAAAACTAGAGGCTGGACAAAGCAAGAAAATCAATTCTAAATAAGCTCTGAAGTTTCCTAAGTCTCATTTTGACACTGGGTCTTAATGGCATGGGGACAGAGGTGGTAATGACGCAGAAGCGGTAGCTTGAGGCTGCGGTGAGGAAACTTCAAGATAAATGCCAGGACCAGGCCCACTATCTCTTATGCTTAAAGTGTTTTTAAAGGGACATATCCATACTGTTTTCACTTGTTCTGTACAATTTTCGAGTGCATCTCAAACCCAAGCTCAAACTGACACTAAAAATACAAAAACTTCTTAGATGAGAAGAAATTATACACTCCATTTTAAAGAAGCAAAAAATGTGGAAAAGTACAAAGATTCCAAAAGTGTATTGTTGATTACTTGTAAAATAAGAAACGAAACAGTTAAACATCATGGTAAAAGTAGAAGCTATCATCATTGAAGAGCAATCCTACCACTCCTATGAATAAACTTAGTATGAAGATTCCAGAAAGATTCTAAGTTCTGTAAGCCTAAATCATAGTATGTCTGGCTCCAAAGGCAAGTGCCCAGCACTGATTTTCAGAACACCTACATCTGGACAATCAATAGTTACTATTCCTCAAAAAATATAAACAGCCTGACCAGGCAGTGATGCAGTGGATAGTGTCATACTGGGACGCATAGGACCCAGGTTCGAAACCCTGAGGTCACCAGCTTGAGGGTGGGCTCCTCTGGTTTGAGCAAGACTCACCACCTTGAGCCCAAGGTCGCTGGCTTAAGCAAGGGCTCACTCGGTCTGCTGTAGCCCCCAGATCAAGGCACATATGAGAAAGAAATCAATGAACTACTAAGGAGCCTCAATGAAGAATTGATGCTTTTCATCTCTCTCCCTTCCTGTCTGTCCCTATCTGTCCCTCTCTCTGTCACATTAAGTAAGTAAATAAATAAATAAGCAAAACAAAGAAACACTTCTCTCAACTAAAAATGTTGCTTAGAGTGAATCCCAAAAGAATTCAAAGGTAGACTTCAGAAATTTCCTTTCTTCTTTGTAAACGATGGACTATAAAAATTAGACATGTTTAATGTAACTTCTGAAACTAAAGTTAGTCAAAAAAACAGCTTTTTTAAAATTTTTATTTATTCTTTAAATACATGAAAACTAGGGTCCAAAAGCAAACTTTTCTTTGCATTCTTCAGTGTTTATGAAGAAAATATCTCATTTGAATAACTAAAACCTGCCTACTTCAGAGTGGTTCTAAGAATCAAAAATATATGAAAGATTCTTGTAAGTAGTAAAGACATTTATGGACATTGAATGTTTTCTCCCTTAATTAGCAGCTTTATTTATCATTTTCTTCCATAAGGGACTTGAGACCTCAGCTAGAGGATCCACTCTTTTCTAGGTGTCAATAATGCTATTTGGAAAAACAATCAACTATGTGTGTCCTTGTTTTCCCACAATCGTCTGCATGATTGTATATGAGCAAAATTTGAACATTATTTCTATTTTGCATGCAAAAGTAAATATACTTCTAGAATGCTGAGGTCGCTGATTTGAAACCCTAGGCTTGCCTGGTCAAGGCACATACAAGAAGCAACTATGAATCAGTGCTTCCTGCTCCAGCCCACCCCCTTTCTCTCTCCCTCTAAAATCAATAACTAAAATCTTAAAACAGTTTTTTAAAATGTTAAGTATTCTTGGCCCTGGCCAGCTGGCTCAGTGGTAAAGCATCGACCTGATGAGTGGATGACTTGGGTTCGATTCCTGGTCAAGGCACATAGGAGAAGCACCTGTCTGCTTCTCCACTCCTCCCTTCTTCTCGCTTCTCACTCTTCCCCTCCTGCAGCCATGGATCAGTTGGAGCAAGTTGGCCCCAGGCACTGATAATGGCTCTATGGCCTACACCTCAGACGCTAAGGAAGAGCTCAGTTCCTGAGCAGTGGAGCAATGCCTCAGATGGGCAGAGCATTGCTGCCTAGCGGGCTTGCTGGGTAGATCTCAGTCGGGGCGCATGCAAGAACCCATCTCTCTGTCTCCCCTTGTCTCACTGAATTAAAAAAAAAAAAGTAAATATTCTTGATTGTAGATGTTCAGTCAGATACTAAATTTTTAATTTTTACAACTTTCTGTTACTCCTTTGGTAATATTTCACCATAAGTAGCCTTCATTTGTTCTGGTGAAATCTTAAATTTTTTATTCTTTCTAGGTCTAAAATTTACACTAGAACATAGTAACAATTTAGCTGTGTTAAATTTTCTATGGAACACAGACATATTTTTTATTTTTATTTATTCATTTTAGAGAGGAGACACACAGAGAGAGAGAGAGAGAGAGAGAGAGAGAAAGGGGGGATGAGCTGGAAGCATCAACTCCCATATGTGCCTTGACCAGGCCAGTGCAGGGTTTTGAATTGGCAACCTCAGTGTTCCCAGGTCGACGCTTTATCCACTGCGCCACCACAGGTCAGGCCATATTTTTTAAATAATAGGTTAGTATTACATTCAAAATGTTTTTTAAAAACTCTTTAATAATTTAGATATTTCAAACTATAAAAATAAATAAGTAAATAAGCTTGAATAGTTTATTTTTATGTTTTATGAAAGAAACAGAAACAAGAAGCTACTTCTTTTCATCTTTGTTCACTCAATGTTTTTAAAGTGACTGACTCATGCCTGAGCATTCCCTCATAATAACCTTTTTTTTTTTCCACAGGGACAGAGAGCGAGTCAGAGAGAGGGATAGATAGAGACAGACAGACAGGAACGAAGAGAGGTGAGAAGCATCAATCATTAGTTTTTTGTTGCCATTGCGACATCATAGTTGTTCATTGATTGCTTTCTCATATGTGCCTTGACCGCAGGCCTTCAGCAGACCGAGCAACTCCTTGCCAGAGCCAGCGACCTTGGGTCCAAGCTGACGAGCTTTTGCTCAAGCCAGATGGGCCCGCGCTCAAGCTGGCGACCTCTGGGTCTTGAACCTGAGTCTTCCGCATCCCAGTCCGACGCTCTATCCACTGCGCCACCACCTGGTCAGGTGATAATCTTAACACAATACAATTATTTGTAGCAACTACGTTTTTCATCGTGTCAAAGTTAATTTTTAAATTTTAATGGAATATCATAAAAAGTACAAAAAATTATGTGTATACAGAGCTTAATAATTTTCCCAAATTAAACACATCAATGTAACCAGCACTAAGATTTTTTTTTAGATGTTATTACATAGCAACCAGTATATTTTATTTCTCTAGCTAATTCAACCTCTGGGTTTTGCTGTCACTTATTTTACAAAGAATGCAAAATACCTGGCATTAAATTCATTAATTCAACAATTATCTTTTGAGGACCTACTATGTGCCTGAATCTTTGTACACAGTGGGAATAAATAAGTGAACAAAATAAACAAAAACCCTGACCCTCATAGAATTTATATTCTTGTAATGCTAAATGACAATAAACAAGATAAAGTCAGTCAAATATATGGTATACTAAATGGCGATAGGTACTAAAAAAAAGAACAATAAAAGTAGGTAAGGGTTTAGAAAATATCACAGAGAAGGGCCAGAAAATACTGTATGAGATGATGACATCTGGGTCAAGACCTGAAAGAATAATGGAAATAGCCATGAAAACATCAAATGGAGGAGCAGTCTAGGTAGAAAGACCAGAAAGTACAAAGCATGCCTACTATGTTTGAGGAACAGCAAGGACACCAGATCTCGAATAGCTGATAGAACATTTCTTTTGGGCAGTCGATTTAAATAAGATTGGCTTGGTTAAATGAATATGGTCAGGTTTTTGAACTTTGATGGTAATTTTGGTTCTGCAAGTGCTATCACTGTTTTCCCCTTCTAAAAATATAATTGAACTTTATTCATAATGTTCAACTTTTCAGAGATGGTGAACAACATCTCAAAACCTGTAGAAGATTGGTTTATATTCAGATTTATATAACTGGTTACATTAATGTGTTTAAATACTGAAGAAATCCCTTCACTGTCTTTTAGAACAGCAAGACTCACTTGTGTTTGAAGTTGTGCTCATTGGCCTGTTAAAAGGCAAAGGCTAGCAGTGTCCATTTTATATCTTTGGTCCTAACTATACTAATTTAATTAAAATTTCCTGTATCTAAACTGTTGCTTTTTACTTACGAAAGGCATTTGGCATTTTAGTGTAATTTATGTATAATATCAAATAAAAATAATTACTACTTCTCACATTTTATAGGTGATCTATAGGGTCAGATGCTTTTAAAATTCAGTGACAAAATACAGAAACAAACTTTGCTTCTGAATTCCTTAAGTCAGACTAAGCTATAATTCAGGATTCACATGAAAAGCTATTCAAATACTGTAGAATTACTGTATATATGTGTGATTGACAATGGTGCTTTTGCCAACTCACAGAAAGAGTAAAGAAGAATAGATGATCAACACAAACTTGTACATTATCTGATCATAGGCTTAAGAAAATTAAAAACAAAAGATAAAAAAATAAAGGAAAAATAACACAGAAGAAAGAGAGGATTGCTATTGCAATGAGGAGAAAACTCATGGTACATAAGTGGGTGAATTGGCCTTAGCTAGGGGTATAGTGAGTTGATTTCTCATAGAAAAGAGAGAAGAGTCTGTAGAAGTTCTCTAATTTCTTTAGTTTTTTCAGTGAATTAGGAATCAAGATGCTAGAAGTGCCAGAGGTTTAAGGAAAGAGGAGAATGTATCAGTAGTTGTATAGAGTATAGAACAGTGAATGGACCAGGGAACGAGGTTAGGGATCATTAATGTAAAGTGAAGCCAGTAATTATGATTATGGTGTTTTTCCTCTAATTATATTCATATATATAGAGATACAGGGAAGGAGTTGAATATATACAAGGCTATGATTGTTATGAGTGTCCACAAAATTCAAGCTGGGTAAGGAAAGTAAGACATCAGGAGGATCAAGGATGGTGGAGAAAAATAAAAAGATAGATTTAAGAGAGTTAAGATTCCAATAGGATCAAGGAATTTGAGTAATATAAATCATGATATGAAAGATACAAGGTGGCAGAGAGTGCAAACTGTACAATTGAAATAATGGAGGTATTGAAGTTTCAATAAAGACAAGATCTAGAAATACTGTAAGTAGTGATGTAAAGGGACAGACAGCAGACATATTCCCGATATATGAATCTACACTCTGTACTGCAGGACTAAATTTTTCTTTCTTTCCCCCCAGGCATAGGGATGCAAGCAAGACTGCTTCCCTAGCTCAGATGTCAGACCTTGAAAACCATCCCCGATGCAGGAGTCCACTGAGGACTGGACCCAATCCAAGTCCCTGAGGAAAGTAACAAAGCTGTAAACCTTACATCCAAGGACGACGGGCATGCCAATGCCTAATAAAGAATAGGATCTGGACCTGAGAAAGGACACACAACTACATTCCTCTCCCATTCCTAGCTAGCCCTGTTCACCCTGTAAAAGAGGCCTATAAACTGAAGATGTTAAGGTAGGCTTTGGAGACATAGATGTTCCTTGTCTTCTCAGTTGGCCAACCATCTGAATAAAGAATATCAAACAATCTTGTCTAGCAAACAGCCTTGGAAAATAGAGAGTGTCATGCTCCAAATTAAAGGTTTCCAAGGTTTGCCCTTAGAAAATATTCTCTTCCTCCATTTCAAGGGCAGACATGCTTAGTGTCTATTAAAAAAGAGTCCAGTTCCATAAGCTTGAGGTTCCTCTACTATAATTCAATTGACTGCGTATGCAAGTATCACAAGGCCCTTTTCAAGTCACACTTTGAAAATTGGGACTTAGGGACCCAGTGTACAGAAATGCTTTTACTTTGGCTACTGCTTCTGCTTTGTTTCTGGCCCAGTAAACTCTTGTCTTTTGCCAGCATCCAGGAAACTGTGGTAGTTAACTTGTTAGCTTGCAAGTATGGTAAAATCTTATATTCTTGAAAGTTTTTCACAGAATCTCCAATGAATTGAAGGTGGAAATGAAATAGTACTGCAGCAGATAGGTAAAAGGTGATATAATGTGATAACATGAGATAAAGTCTGAAGGTATTTTAGAAGAGGCAATGGTCTGGAAAAAGCAATGGTAGAAGCAAGGAGAATACCTCCAAGCTCAATGGTATAAAGAAAGCATGAGGCAAACTGCTACCACTGGAAAGCATTGCAGGTAATATTAGCAGGGAAACCAGATTTAATTTAGAGCAAAAAGGTGAAGGTAATGTTAACTGCAAAGGTTGTAGATAAAGAGGAATTTGCTGATGACTGACCTTGAGCTCCAGCGATATTATGAAAGATTTCAGGAGACAGAGAAGAATGGGTTTTGGGGTCAGATCTGGATACACATGGTAAGGAGAACCATGAGTCTTGGGCTTCGTGTGGTGACTTACATGAATAAGAAAAAAGGAGTGTGATGGAATTAGTTGTGATTAGTCTTAATCAGATTGAGTTAGTCTACATGTTTTTACATCCATTTTCCCCACCCAATATTTACTATGGAACATTTCATTTCTTACCAAACAAAACATCATTTGAGAAAATTTATAACATATAAGTTTTTAAAAATGTAAATGCCAAAATTGTTATTTAAGATAGAGGCAAATGTTAACTTACTTGAATTAGATCTAAAATGCCAAGTTCACTTTCTGAAGAATCCACACAGAAGACAAAATATAACGTTGCATAATGTCTATAAATCAGTTTGTTGTCAGATCCGCCAATTAATCTAAATGACAAAACAAAACAATAGAAACATTATAAGAATAAAATAAAAAACATTTTCATTAGCTCAAGCAAACTGGTAATTTGCTTAGAAACCTTTTAGAAAATGAAAGGTAACATTTAATGGTATAGCTTTCAAGTGAACTTGTGTCAGAGACTAAGTAAATTAAAATGGCTGTCTTCTTCAAAAATGTTGAGTAAGTGATGCTGGTGCTTAATTCATTCACTAAACTATCTACTGAGTACCTATTATGTGTCAGACACTGATAGAGGAAAGGAGCAACAAATAAGTATGAAAAAATTATCAGAATGGAAAGCATTGCACAGAGAATCAAAATAGGATGATACGATATTGATGAATTCGCTACTTTAGATTACATGTTAAGAGTGACATTAAGTGAGATATAATGATAATGAGCCAGGCATGACAAAATTTAGAGGAGTATTTCAGGTAGAGGTTACAACTAATAATAAGGTCATTTCACCAAGAACAAAATATGAATGTTTAGGGAAGAGAAAGATGACCTGCAGCAAAGATTAAGAAACAATGAAGTCAGATGGGGGACAGAAATCAAATCACAGGGCATTTGTAAATGCTTCCTAAATTTAATTCCATAGGTCACAGTAAGTTACACAGACTAAAACTGATTAGCAACTAGAAAAACAAAATGACTTATCTTCTTATGTTTGGACAGATTTCCCAACAAGATCTCCAAAAATATATTTGTTTTTGAAATGCAAATGCAAAAAAACAAACAAAAAAACAAAACAAAAAAACACCTAAGCTAAGAGATACTCAATTCTTTCATCAAATATTTTTAATACTGATTGAAATTTACAGCATTTAAAAAATAATCTTTCCAGGCCTGACCTGTGGTGGCGCAGTGGATAAAGCGTCGACCTGGGAACACTGAGGTCGCCAGTTCAAAACCCTGCACTGGTCTGGTCAAGGCACATATGGGAGTTGATGCTTCTAGCTCCTCCCCCCTTTCTCTCTCTCTTTCTCTTTCTCTCTCTCTCTCACTTTGTGTCTCCTCTCTAAAATAAATAAATAAAAAAAAGAATTTAAAAAAAAATAATCTTTCCAAACATCTTATATTTTTTTAAATACAGTTTACCTATTTCATAGTTAAGTTTACAATAATTAGTTTATTTGCCTTTTCAAAAGACCCTCTAAACTTAAGATAAAATCAAGACTATATGTAATCAAAGCTCACTGAACACTCGAACAAAACATGGGAAAATGGCATCTATTACTTACTCAGTAAAAGTAACACTGAATTTACAAATTCTATAAAAATAATTTCTCTAAGAATATACTATATGTTCTCTGATAGCAAAATGGAAAATAATCTTTGACAAAAGAAATTTTTACTGTGCTAGATGTTTTTAGAAAAGATTCAATTAAAAAATATGTATGTGCACTTTAATGATTCTCTGAGATTTTTATAGGTTATGACTGCAATTTTTCCTTGCAAGAGACTAAAGAAACACAAGCAGCAAGCTTTATTTCATCAGGAATCAGTAATTTAGTAATTGTCTTAAACTTTCTTTAGATCTGTTTTAAAAGAACAGCAAATTTCTGAAAGTTTCAAAATGGCTACTAATATTAAAAGAAAGCAAAGAAATTAATATGGCAAGTATGTATTTTGCCTTTAAAAACATAATTTCATTTTTAAATACAGTACAATACTGATAAAGATTAATACAAATTCTGGTATGGAATGCAGTACACCACATAAAACCACAGAATTTTAGAAATCCTCTTAGTCTAAATACCTCATTTTACACAGGTAAAATGTGAGATACAAGAATTAAGTTACCTGAGAAAACCAGAGTACTATTAGTGACAAACCTAGAACTAAACCAGATATGCAGCCTCATTTCTGATGTAATATTTGCTTTCTACTTTTTATAAGGTTGGAAAAGAATAATCACAAAGTCAAGCCAGAATTTCTAGTTCAAATAGTATCCTGGTTAGATCAATCATTTCTTGCATATCTACCACTTACGGTGCACTATGCTGGAGGGTAAGTTTCTTATGAGATAGAAGATTAAGAGGCTGATACAACAGGAATAGGAATGGCAAAGACAACTAAACTATAAAGCTTAAGAGAAATAAGAACAATACAATTAAAATTAAAAACAGAAAGCAGGTGCACCTGTCTCAACTATTAAATTGAAGCCTTGAGTTAATAACTAAATTGACAAATATTTGTCAACTTAAGTACAGCATATATAAACTTTTTAATAAATGAAAGTAAACTTTCTACATAATAAAAAGTAATTTATATTCACATAAGGATGACTTCTCTACTATCATTTCTTTTTGTTGTTTCTTTTTACAGGGACAGAGAGAGAGTCAGAGTGGGATAGATAGGGACAGACAGACAGGAACGAAGAGAGGTGAGAATCATCTATCATCAGTTTTTCGTTGCTGTTGCGACACCTTAGTTGTTCATTGATTGCTCTCTCACATGTGCCTTGACTGTGGGCCTTCAGCAGACCAAGCAATCCCTTGCTGGAGCCAGCAACCTTGGGTCTAAGCTGGTGAGCTTTTGCTCAAGCCAAATGGGCCGCGCTGAAGCTAGCGACCTCGGGGTCTTGAACCTGGGTCTTCCGTATCCCAGTCCAATGCTCTATCCACTACGTCACCGCCTGATCAGGCTCTATTATCATATTTTTCATGATATGCATTGTATACCTTAATATACAAAGGTGTAGCCTGACCTGCGGTGGCACAGAAGATAAAGCATCAACCTGGAATGCAGAGGCTGCCAGTTCGAAACCCTGGGCTTGCTGGTCCAGGCACATATAGGAAGCAACTACTACGAGTTGATGCTTCCCACTTCTTCCCCCTCTTTCTCTCTCTCCCTCTTTTTCTCTTCTTCCTTTCTCTAAAAAATCAAACAATAAAATCTAAAAAACAAAAAAAAAAATACAAAAGTGTAAGTTTCTCTGACCAACCTGTGATTATTCATAATGGGGCTCAGTTAGTTTAGTTTATGAAATTTAAATGAGGAAATACCTTATTAAGAAATTAATTATATAAACATGGGGGAACATTCAAAAAACTATTTGAGAGCAAATTCTTTTCATAAAACCCACTAATTTAAAAGTATTTATAATAGCTGGCAAGTTAATTATGTCATTTTATTTTTTAAATTTACTTTTATTGAAATATATTTGACACATAACTAAAAACTATAAGCAATTCTTACTCATTTAAAATACAAAGATATATTAGCTGAATTATAACCTATCTATATACAGTATAGATATTCCTATACATACATATGTATACATATACAATGACATACATTTAAAAAGTAGACTTCAGTCTTATTTGTAATAATAAAATAATGAACGCAAACTAAAATTTTATGAACTGATTTATCACTCAAAAAAATAACCTGCAGTCATCAAAAATAATGAGGTTGTTGTAGATGGGCTTATATGCAAAACTTTTAAAAACACTAAGTGAAAACAAGCAATGTGCAAACTAGCATTCATAGTTTGATTCCATAGGTAAAATACAGTATTTTAGATCATACTTTTATTTGTTAGTCAAAGCAAAATTAATTTTCTAGAAAGATACACAAGACACAGGGGAGAAGGTCTAAAATTGGGAGAAACTCTTGATTTACATTTTATACTAATTCCTTGAAATGTTTTTTTCGCCATATGAATATATTGCCTTTAGATAAAATACTTTTATAAAATTCTTAATAAGAAAATAAAGAATAGCATATCTTTAAACAATTTTTTAAGTTAGATTTATAGCTAACATAGATGGCAATTAATTTACCTGACCCAATTAATTCAAGTTAGAAAACTTTTACCATAAGCAGATAAAATAGTATATATTTTAATCATATAGTAAAAGATTAAATTGTCAGTGAAGTGCTTTACTTACAATCCTCCTTCTAGGAAATTACAGACATTTTCATCTCTCTTAGATACCAAATGGAAAGTCTCCCTGATGATCTGCTGTTGTGTATCTTCACTCTGAGAAAGAATAATTCATATATGTTAGGATAAACTACATAATAACTACATAATAAAAATTTAAAAATAGGCTTCTGATCAAGATGGCAGAGAAAGTAAATACTGTGTTCACCTCCTCCTACAACCACATCAAAATTACAACTACAGAAAACCATCATTGAGAACTTTCTAAAGATTAGCTGAACAGAAGTCCTATAACTAAAAATATACTGCTCACATAAATTAGGGGATATTTCAAAATGACTATGAAGCAATAATACATCCTCTAATGTTTGTGAGCAGTATATATTAAAGAAGCCATGTGGAGACAGGTACGAGGGGCGGAGAAGCTGAATTGCTGGTCCCACAACCACATGTGGTGGTTAAAAATATCTCAGGTGCTAAGATCCCCCAGAGGAGTGAGGGGTCCCAGCCCACACCAGACTCCTCCGTCCAGGATTCCAGTGGTGAGAAAAGAAGTCTCCATAACTTCTGGCTGTGAAAACCAGAAGGGATTGTGGCTGAGTGAGATGGAGAGCTGCTGAAGTCCCAGTCATTCCTCTTAAAGGGCCTGCTCACAGAGTTACTTGCTGACAGATTCACCAGCACTGGGGAGGCAACTTAAAAAGTACCAGGGACATACAAGGAAGAACTGAATTGTCTGGCTTCAAGAAGAGGACTGGAGGGGCATATAAACAGAAGTGCTGGCAGAGGCCATTGTTTCTTTGTTGATCCTTTCTGTTGACCCAGCCTGCACTCTTGGGTAGATGCCATATCTGAGCTTCCGTCAACCTAGCTAACACAGTTTTCCTCATCTTGGTGATTCCATGAAACCTTGCCTCACCCAACTTGCAGACCCACCTAAGCTGCTTCCAGTGGATTTTCCACACAAATGGCTTATCTTGGCTCATGCTTCAGACTTTCCTAAAACCTCTTACTAAAGATTCACAAACCCCAAACAAGCAGCATCTTGCCTCGTTGTGCCCCATATCACTTGTTCAGCAGCCCCAAGCCTAGCACAAGTGGTGGCCAGCCTCCGTTCAGCTCTCCCAAGCTCCTCCCAGCCCAGCACAAGTGGCAACCATCTGTAGAGCCCTTTGTAGCGCATATTAAGTAACCCGGGACAGAGCACAGGCAATAGCTGACCTCTGCCTGCACCAGAGACCCTCCACAAATGACACACTCAAAGGGCAGACTTGGCAGGCACCAAAACTCACTAAAGAGAATCCTGCTCTGGAGGTTCAACCCATATACAACAGCTCCTTCACTGTAGTCACAGCCAGTCCTCACAACCTATCAGCCTGAGGGTCAATCCCTCCTCCTGATGTGCTAACAGCAATCAAGGTTCAACTACAACAAGAGGGCACACACAATCCACACAAGTGACACTCCTGGAGCACCCAGCTCAGCTGACCTGGGAGACTGTACCATTGGGCCTCCCATGACACCCAGTGTATAAGTCCACTCTATCAAAACCAAGAAATATAGCAGCTTTACCTAATACATAGAAACAAACACAGGGAGGCAGCCAAAATAGAAGACAAAGAAACATGTCCCAAATGACAGAACAACAAAACTCTATAAGAAGAACTAAAAAAACAATGCAGACAATCTATCAGATGCAGAGTTCAAACCACTAGTTATTAAGGATGCTCAATGATCTCAATAAGAAGAACTTCAACAAAAAGGTGAATAAAACAACTGAAATGAAGAATACATCAGAGGGAATCAACTGTAGATTAGATAAAACAGAGAATCAAATCAGCAATTTGGAAGATTAAGTAGCAGAAAACACTATCAGAACAGCAAAAAAGAAAAATGAATCCAAAAGAATGAGTAGTTTCAGGGACCACTTGAACAACTTCAAGCATATCAAGATTCACATTATAGGGGCACCAGAGGAGAAAAGAGAGAGCAAGGGATTGAAAACCTATTTGAAGAAATGACGACTGAAAATTTCTAACCTGGAAAAAGAAATAGACATAAGCCTAGAAAGTGCAAAGTCCTAAAGAAGATGAACCCGAAGAGGCCCACACCAAGACACATCATAATTAAAATGCCAAAAATTTAAGACAGCCTGACCTGTGGTGGCGCAGTGGGATAAAGCATCAACCTGGAACACTGCGGTCGCCAGTTCGAAACCCTGGGCTTGCCTGGTCAAGGCACATATGGGAGCTGATGCTTCCTACTTCTCTCTATATATCTTTTTCTCTCTCTCCCTGTTCCCCCCCCTCCTCTCCGTAAATTGAATAAATAAAGTCTTAAAAAAAATTTAAAACAAAGACTCTAAATAACAGCAAGAGAAAGACAAATAGTTAGAGAAAGACAAGGGAGTTGCCAGAAGACTGTCAGATGATTTCTCAACAGATACATTTCAGGCCAGAATGGATAGGCATTATGTACTCCAAGTGATGAAAAGCAATGGCCTATAAGCAATATTACTTTATTCATTAAAGCTATCATTTAGAATTGAAGGCCAACTAAAGAGCTTCTCAGACAAGAAAATACTGAAAGAGTTCACCACTACCAAACCAGTATTACAAGAAATTTTAAAGGAACTTTAAGAAGAAAAAAAAGATCCAAATTATGAATAATAAAATGGTAATAAATATATATCTATCAACAACTACTTTAAATATAAATGGAGTAAATGCTCCAATCAAAAAGCACAGTGTGGCTAAAATGGATAAAAAACCAAGATGCTTACATATGCTGTCTAGGATAAATGTAGTTTCTGAAAATGGAAATTAAAAAAAAAGCTGGGGTAGCAATACTTATACCAGACAAAGTAGACTTTAAAACAAAGGTTGTAACAAGAGACAAAAAAAGACCCAGCAATTTCACTTTTGGTATTTACCCAAAGAAACCCAAGACACTAATTCAAAAAGACATATAAATCCATATGTTCACTGCAGCACTTTTTACAATAGCCAAGATACAGAAGTAGTTTAAGTGTCCAGTAATAGACACAGCAATATTACTCAGTCATAAAAAAGAATGAAATCCTGCCATCTGCAACAACATGGACGGAGGGTATTATGTTAAGTGAAATAAGTCAGACACAGAAAGACAAATACCATATGATTTCACTTATATGTGAAATTTAAAAAACAAAGAAAAAAGAAACAAATTCACAGATACAGAGAACATTTTTTTTTTAATTTTTATTTTGTTTTATTCATTTTAGAGAGGAGACACAGAGAGAGAGAGAGAGAGAGAGAGAGAGAGAGAGAAAGGGGGGCGGAGCTAGAAGCATCAACTCTCATATGTGCCTTGACTGAACTAGTGCAGGGTTTTGAACTGGCGACCTCAGTGTTCCCAGGTCGACGCTTTATCCACTGCACCACCACAGGTCAGGCAATACAGAGAACATTTTAATGGTTGCCACATGGGAGAGGGGTTAGGGGAATGGGTGAAAAAGGGGAAGGGATTCAGAACTACAAAGTGGTTGTTACAAAATAGTCATGGAGATGTAAAGTATAACACGGAATACAGTTGATAATATTGTAATAACTAAGTATAATGTCAGATGGGAATCAGATTTATCAGGATAATAGGGTAAGTTATATAAATGTCTAATCACTATGTTGTACATCTGAAACTAATATAATATTAAATATCAACTGTAACTGAAAATAAAAAATTTAAAAAAATTTCATCTAAGAGCTCCTTGGAGATCTAACATATCACATCTTACAGAAACAAAATTCAACATTTTCTTATGAAAAACAAAACAAAAATCAACGCTTTATAGTTTAGCACTACAATATAACTTATTCTAAGTTTCAAGATCAACAAGAAAAATATTAGACAGAGGAGTTACAGACACTTGTAAAAGGGACACTAGGTATTAATTAGTCAAAGCCCATTGTTTTACAAATGAGTAAACTGAAATAGAGAAGTTATAAATAATTCATGTAGCTAATCTTAATGGAAGAAACTCTGGAGCCTCTAATTAAGTAAGCTTAACTAAATGCAAATTGAGGTAAGAGTCCATCTATCTTACTCATCTTAATAGGTTATCGGAAAATAGAAACCAGAGTAGTGAATAAACTATGGAAGATAGTCATGTTCTCACAGAAACAAAAGAAAAAAAGGGGAAAAAAACAGCCCTGCTAATTAAAACTATAATCAACATTAAGTACCCATACTATCGATGAAAACATATAAATATGTTTAGTAATATCAAGTATTGTCAAGAATGTGGAAAAACAAAAAGCACTTATACAATACTAGACAAACTGTAAATTGGTACAACCATTACTGAAAACAGACCAGCACTACCTAGTAATATTGAATATGTGATTACCCCAGGACATGCCATTCAACATTAAAAAGATGTTGGCAAGTCTACTTGTAGGAACAGTTTGCAACAGCAAAAACACAACGATGTAAATGTCCATCAATCCTAGAATGCATAAAGAAATTACGGTTTATTTATGCATGAAATATTACACAGCAATAAAAATGACTACACAAGATATAATGCAAATGATGATCCTAGAAATGTTGAATTTTTTTAAAAGAGTCACAGAAGACTTATAAACACTATGATTATAATTTGTAAGCTCAAAAACATGCAAAACTAAATAAGGTGTTGAAGGACAAATATATGTGGCAAAACAAAACATGATTTAAAAAATTCAGAATGGTAGTTATAGAGAGGAAACAGGGTGAAATACAAGAGATACAGAAAGACTTCAAAGATATTGGTAATTTTTATTAAAAATGATGGTAAACACACAGTAGTTAGGGCATTATTTATATCTTACAGATATTTAATATACAAACATTATTTTGCACCTATTCAGTATTTCATTAAAAATTTAAAAGAAGGGTGGGGAAGTATTATATAAAACAGCTGCCCTTTTCCTTCCCTGTGTTTGCTTTGTTGTCTCTGCCACCTCCTTCTGATCTTCATCTAGAACTAAACTGTGTCCCTTGGATGACCTTACGTACTCTTGCAGCTTCAACCATGTTATTATTCTTCTAATCTTTAAATCTCCCATATCTCTACGGGAATATGAAAAATAAACAGATCCTTTCTCAGAGCTTAATACACGAAGTAAAATATGAATGCAACTATTATAACTTTTATTTCTGTATCTTGCCTTTTTTATATTCCAAAAGAGAAATAGATGTCTTTATAATCAAACTTAGAGGGCAATCCCTGACACATGAGTAGTACAAATAATATAAGAAAAAGGGAGAGCAAAGCTTTCAGCAGCAAGATTATCATCTTCAAAGAAAAGTGACAGATATTTAGGAAGATTCATAAAGAACAGACGGAATTCAGGGTATAGACAGGGTAAAGTTGCAAGATACTTGAGACAGAAAAAAATCAGAAAAACAAGGAACATATGGGATATAATTAGTTGTTTTCACAATGAAAGAAGTCTGAGGACTAAGCTTCAAAGCACTCCAACAAGTAGGAATCAGGAAAAAGAGAAGGCTCCAGCAAATAAAATTCTACAAGTGTGATTTTTTTTGCCAGGTCTCTCCCAAGTAGGAAGTTTGGCTATAGACGTGGTGGATGTGGATGAACCTCACTTCAGCCTGAGTACATAAAGAACAAGTAATCAGGATGAGGCCACCCTTAAATCCCTAAAAATGAGGGAAGAGGGTACCTATAACAGAAACTGTATTAGGGCTTGCCCACATATTTCATTAAATTTCTTTAAAGAATCCTCTGCTGTTTCCCTCACTGTATAAAAATGTATTTTAAATGCTTAGCACCACGAAGAAAGCACTCAATAAATGACAGATATTAACACTCAAAAACTGTCTATCATACAAAGATGTTTCCCAGTTTCAGGGGCAAAGACCCTATTATTTTATTTAAATAAAAATATAGCTGAGAAAGTGATAGACTGAGTACTTAAGTACTTTAAGTTTAAAGTACTTACAGAGAGACTCTGAACCATGGTAGCAAATGTAAAGGTCTGAGAACTCCAAAACAAGGTAAAATTTAAAAAGTTTGAGTAAGGTTCTTAAAACTTCAATGGGGAAAGAACAGTCTTTTCAACAAATGGTGCTGGGAAAACTGGATATCCACGTACACAAGTATGAAATTGTATACCTATCTCATATCAGACATAAACTAACAAAATGGATCACAGACCTCAATGTAAGAACTAAAACTAATAATCATTCATCTTTATGACCTTGGATTAGACAAAGCTTTCCTAGGTATAACACCAAAAGCACAAGCAAAGAAAAAATAAATTGGATGACATCAAAATTTAAAAGCTTTGTGCTGCAAACAATGAATTTGCATCCAGAATATATAAAGAACTCTTACAACTCAATACAAAAACAAATGAAAAAAACCAGAACTTAAAAATATGCAAAGGATTTGAATGTACTTTTCTTCAAAGAAGATATGCAGATAGCCAATAATTGCTTAAAAAGATATTCAACACCATCTGTCAACAAGAAAATAAAAATTGCCCTGGCCAAAGAGCTCGGTTGGTTAGAGCCACAGTCAGGAGACATACAAGAGTTTGATGGTCCTGTCTCTGTCTTTCTCCCTCTTTCTCTCTTCACTAAAATCAAGAAATAAAAATTAAAAAGAATACAATCACACACTAAAAATATACAAATCCAATTCACAATGAATGTTACATGGCATTCACAAGGATGACTACTATAGAATGGAAAAGATAGACAAGTAGCAAGAGTTAATGAGAATATGAAGAAATTGCAACTTATACATTACAGAAGATAACAAAAATGGTACAGCTGCTTTGAAAAAAAGTCTGGCAGGTCTTCAAACAATTAAACATAGTTATCATAAGACCTATCAATTCCATCCTAGATATATACCCAAGAAAAAAACAAATGTCCCACAAAAATTTCATATGAATTCATATAAACATCAAGTTAATTATACATAGTAGCCAAAAAGTAGAAACAATTTAAACATCTATCAGCTGATAGAGGAATAAACAAAATGTGGTGTGTGTATATATCAGACGTCTTCAAACTTTTTATAAAAATGGCCCACTTTCACAGTGCTGGTCAACCTGGTCCTTACCTCCCACTAGTAGGCGTTCCAGGTTTCATGATGGGCACTAGTGGAGCAACCAAACGGCACCACGATTGGCCCACTATAAAAGCTGTAACACCCACTAGTGGGCAGTAGGGACCAGGTAGACCAGCACTGCAAAAGTGGGCCGTTTATATAAAAAGTTTGAAGACATCTGGTATATATTATAACAAAATATTATTTGGACATAAAAAGAAACAGTATTGGTAGACCCTACAACATCAATGAATCCTGAAAAGTTATCATATTCAGTGAAAGAAGCCAGTCACAAAAGACTACATATTTCATAATTCCATTTATATGAAATGTCTAGAAGATGCAAATCTATAGACACAGAAAACAGGTCAGTGGTTGACAGTGACTGGGGGAAGTAGGAATGGGGTATTAACTGTTGATGGGGTTAATGGGTACTGAGTTTCACTTAATTTGATGAAAAATGTTCTAAACTTAAATTATAATGGTTGCATAACAGTGAATAAAAACCATTAAATTATACAGTCCTGGTGGGTTTGCTCAGTGGTAAAGCACTGGCCCAGTGTGTGGAAGTCCCGTGTTCGATTCCTGGCCAGGGCACACAAGAGAGGCACCCATCGGCTTCTTCACCCTCCCCCTTCTCCTTTCTCTCTCTCTCTCTCTTCTCCTCCTGCAGCCAAGGCTCCACTGGAGCAAGTTGGCCCAGGTGCTGAGGATGGCTCTATAGCCTCTGCCTCAGGCGCTGAAAAAGCTGCAGTTGCAACGGAACAATGCCCCAGATGGGCAGAGCATCACCCCCTGATGGACATGCCGGTTGGGTGCATGCGGGAGTCTATCTCTCTCCCTCCCCACTAGTCACTTCAGAAAAATACAAAAATAAATAAATAAATAAATAAGCATTCTCGGTGGATATATATTACAGTATGTGAATTATATCTTAGTAAAGATTTTTTTTAAGGTTATGTAATTCCTTAAAAAAAAAAAACCTATGGCAAGTTCTACAGTTACACTCTTTCCTAGAAAAGTCTCCTTATAGATATATTCTCAGAAAGAACATTGGATGATATTGTATTTTGTATAAGAAGGAAGTTCATTCCCAAAAAAGGCTTACAAAACTTAAACATTGGAGTCTTTAAGAATAAAAATAAAAGAGGCATTTTAGTCTGAGGAAATAACAAAGAGTAGCTGAGAACAATCTCTGGAATGTTCTACAGTTCTCTTAGCTCCATAATCTTCCAAATTTTCAACTGGAAAAGAAGAAAAAGTTCTGGAGATCGGTGATGGTGATGTTGCACACAATGTGAATTTATTTATTCCTGCAGGATTATACACTTAAAATGGTAAATTTTGTTATGTATATTTTACTACTGTAAAAATTACTTTAAATAATCACACTGAGATATATTAATGACAGGAAATAGCAAGATATACATGTAGTGGCATGAACTAGTAATCTTTCCCACTTAGCACACAGGAACCAAAATAATCAATGGGCCTGGCACACTACCAAAGGGTTCTTTCCTCCTGGGCAACAAAAAAAATAATGACTGATAGCTAGTGATTCTTGTAATTACATCAGATTTCAACCAAGGCAGTAAGATGTAAATGCTTCTCAACACAATAGAAATGACTGAGTGAGGTTCACAAAAATTTGCACTCCTATAATTAAGACTGTGAGATGTCCGAGAAAAAGAAATGCTTTTCTTCTGAAGCTGTATTACTTCACAGGTATCTTAGGAAATGGGACCAGCTTGATCACAGGTGTCATTAGTATAGGCGCTGCAGGGAACTGGAGCACTCACTTTTACCTTTATTCATTGGGTAAACAATCCTACCTTTCCAGAGCCTAAGATCACTGGGTGGAAAAGAAAATAATTGAGCAGAGAGTATTACTGCCTTTTGTGCAAAATACAAGTAGGATTCAAGGAGAAATGACTCTTCTTGTAGAGAGGACGTCGGGTAAAATGTCATCAGATTGAAAAGTTTAAAGAAGAGGCTGCATGACTTGGCATGTAGGCCCATTCTGGCCCTGTCTTTCTCTCTGACCTCATCTCTCTCTCTTTTCTTTTTCTTTTTTTTTTTTTTTTTTTTTGAGAGAGAAGAGGAGATAGTGAGACAGACTCCCGCACGTGCCCCATCGGGGATCCTCCCTGCAACCCCCTTCTGGGGCCGATGCTCAAATCAATTGAACTATTTTTATCACCTGGGGCCCAATTGAGCTACTGCAGGAGGGGAAGACAGAGAGAAAGGGAAGAGAAGCAGATAGTCGCTTCTCTTTTCTTTTCGGATTTTATTTATTGATTTTTAGATAGAGGAGATAGAGGGGAGAGAAAGGGAGAGAGAGAGAACAAGAGAGAGAGAGAGAAGTGGGAAGCATCAACTCATAGTATTTGCTTCCTGTATGTGCCTTGACCCAGCAAGGCCAGGGTTTCAAACCTGTGACCTTAGCATTCCAGGTTTATGTTTTATCCACTGTACCACCATAGTTAGGTGAGCTGGTTGCTTCTCCTTGTGCGCCCTGACTAGAAATCGAACCAGGAAGGTCCATATGCCACTCCGGCCAGGGCCTGACCTCATCTCTAGCCACTCTTCCTTGTAACACTCAACTTGCCTTCTTGCTATTCCTCAACATACCACGTTAGGTCCCATTTAAGGAATCCTGCACTTCTTTCTGCCCAATCTATTCTTTCTTCAGGTGTTCTCATACATTCCTTTACCTAATGCCAGGTCCACAAAGAGGCTTTCCCTGGTGATCTTATCTAATATAGCTTTCTCCCCATCACACTTTATCCCTTTATACTGTTTCATTTTTCTTCATAGACTAATCACAATCTTACATAATTTGTTTATTGTCTGTTTCCTATAACTAGAATGTAAACTCACAGGACAGGGATAACATTTATTTTACTCAGCATAATATTACCAGTGCTTAAAACAGGGTCATACAAACACAAATACTTATGGAAAAAATATGGGCAGAGAAAAGAGAGTGTAGAGGTCAGATGATATGCAAAAAGGCCACTTCTCTTCTCAAGGGACTGTCTAAAAGTGCCTCCCCTGACTGTCTCAAGAACTTAACACCTGTTAGAATGTTGGCCTTTATTCTTCCTACACTGCAATATCCGTTCTGAGAGCTGCCTGATCCTTCAGTAAACAAAGTTGTTCATCTATACCGCATTTCAAAGGATTTGGTAAGGGAAAGGCTGAAAGGGCAGAATGGGCAAGGAGTGTGAGAGTTTTATACAACAATTTGCTTGAAGGGGACTGGTTCCTTTTGCTGGTCTCCAACTCACAATCACCTGGGCTTATCAGCACCACTTAAGAGACCCATAACAGACAAATACAAAGATGACTCCAAGTGCTAAAGACAAGAATAAATTCTGACTTTCCAACAAAAATTAGCAAATATTTCTCTTCAGGATCAGAAAAGGGAAGGGCCCTGATAAACTCCGTTTATAAATTTGAGTTTGATTTTGTAAAAATAGAAAGATATACACAAAGAAAAAATATATGGATACTATTAAAGTGCTATTAATACATACTAATATTTTAAGCATTCTAACAATGGTGCAGCCAGACATTAACATGTTTGGCTATCTTAAAGCTACAGATGTTCAATAAACAGCTTTGATGTGCCTGACCAGGCAGTGGTGCAGTGGATAGAGCGTCGGACTGGGATGCGGAAGACCCAGGTTCGAGGCCCTGAGCTCGCCAGCTTGAGCGCAGGCTCATCTGGTTCGAGCAAAGGCTCGCCAGCTTGGACCCAAGGTTGCTGGCTCCAGCAAGGGGTTGCTTGGTCTGTTGAAGGCCCGCAATCAAGGCACATGTGAGACAGCAGTCAATGAACAACTATGGTTCACAACGACAATGAAAAGCTGGTGATTGATGCTTCTCACCTCTCTCCATTCCTGTCTATCTGTCCCTATCTATCCCTCTCTCTGACTCTCTCTCTATCCCTGTAAAAAAAAAAAAAAAAAAACAGCTTTGATCCATTCAGTTTGTGTTATTAATGTCTAAAAAGTGTATACTCTTCATTGGGACATCCTGAAAGGAAATACAAAGACTAGAGAAAACACAACTAAATGTTAATAGTTATCTGTGGATAATGAAATCAAAGATAACCTTAGTGATCTTAATATTTAAATATTTTACAGGTAATCACAAAAAAGAAACACATTTAAAAATTAAAATAAATAACTTAACAATCAAGAATTTTGCTAAAGAAACATAAATGTAGCTATAGCTACTCTAACAAGGCCTTCCTCTATTTAAAAAGGCAAAGGAATGACCTATAACACTGCCCAATTTATATAACCCTTTCCTAAAGACAAGAATCACTGTAATTCTGAATGTTTTATTTCCTCCTTTAATTTTTAATTTTAAAAAGCAAGTCTTCGAGCATACTACCTACAAAAATTGTAATCATGGTTGGGGGGCTGGGTGAAAAAGGTGAGGGAATTAAGCAAAAACAAAACAAAACTCAGACACAGACAACACTATGGTGAGTGATTACCAAAGGGAAAAAGGGTGGGAAGAAGTAGAAAAGGGTAAAGGAGAGGATAAATGATAATGGAAGAGACTTGACTTGTAGTGGTCAACACAATACAACATACTAATGATGTATTATAGAGTTGTACACTTGAAATGTATATAATTTTATTAACCAATATCACCCCAATAAGTTCAATAAAAATTTTTAAAAACCAGAAATAAAATAACTGTGATCATATTAGAATGGAAATTTCCAATGATCCTTTGATATAAGAAATATCTCAAACTAAGATCTTTTGTGTGACATGTTTAGAACTGCATATTTTCAAAAACTATTCCTAATATTAACAACATCAGAAGCAATCTGAAATTACAGAGAAGAAAATATATCATCTATTCAAAAGAAATACCATGAGCTAATACAGAGGGAATAGTGTACACCTGTTTGCCTACCTAACTTCTATTGCTCTCCTCTATCTTTCAAATAGAATACCAGTTTTATTCATGTTTCCATCTTCATCCTCAGCTCCAAGGATAGACCCTGATTACTCTAGTTATTATTGGTCCTGGTTATGATTAACTAGACTGAAGGGAAAGATATATTCTAGAACTGCAAGAACAGATCACTACTTATGGATTAAACTGATTACCACTGATTTCAAAGAGAAAAGCAGCCTTTGGATATCAACTTTGTGAAGAGCAAGGTAGAGAAAGAAATTGGATCTATGATGAAGTCACTGATTTGCTGAATCAAATCGTTTTGGAATCCGTCTACTACTCTACATTTCCTATTATGTATACTAACAGTTCTTTTTAAGCAAAATTTGTGTCAGGCTACATAAAACCAAATTTATGTATCCAAAAGCATCCTAACTAATGTGAAAAGAAACCAATTCACTTGGAATTATCTTCTTCATAAAACAGCTCAAATACAATGTGTTAATATACTATGTGTTAACATCTTAAAACTTACAACTGCTGACAATTTTATCTTGATCACAAAAATAAGCTTAACTATCCCATCTGCCACACTGTTATAACAGTCACTAAACATGGATGCATCTTTCTCTAAGGATTTTTTAAAAGGTTAAAGAAAGTTATACATACATCCAATACTTTGTATCTGTTATATAAACAAATTCAAAAAAGAAAAGAACAACCTTACAGTTCCTTCTAGGACTTACATTTGGTTGACAAACAACTTAAAAATTAAGTACAGTTTATAAAAAAGTTGAGGCAACTGCTGTACATAATTTGAAAACCTTCCTGTTTGCACTTGTGTGTGTAAGCTCACCAGAGTATGCATATACAATCTTTTAAATCTGTGTAAACAACAAGATAATTCATATAAAACCATTTTTTACTTTATTAAAGTGATTCAACAAAGGATATACCATGGTTCATTAATAACACAGGAATCATAACCCAAGGGTTTATTTTCCTTGTTTGATGGCTATGTAAAAATATACCTGGTTTAAGAAATAACAGTCTCATTAGTCATTTGTAGTAATACACAACTATTGCCAGGCAAATATTAGACTCAAGTTTCCTGTTGTCAAGTCACTGTGGCCAAGTAAGCATCAATTTAAAGAGACAAACCAAGAAAAACACTTGAACTTGTTTAGTCATAGCTCAAGGATATAGAAGACAAAAACAAAAGAGAATGCATTCTGAGTCTATTCTTGAATTTTGATTCTAGCAGAATGAACCAAAAACTTCAGTTTAGCCAAATGTGTGTGTGACTTCATGTATCTCACAGTAGCAGCTTGAAGGTACTGTCAAATCTAAAAATTATAGCAGGAAATAGAAATCTGCACTATTTAAGGGTAAAGAAGAGCATATAAATTGTTAATATGAAAGAGAATAAATAAGGAATGAAAATCCAATGCCGTAGGTGAAGCTGGCTGGCAAATGGTTAAGCACTTTTCAAACTACTTAGTCTTAAACCATTATTACTGGACTCAAACCTCAGCATTCTATCAGGATATGAAACTACTAACACAACCACACCCCTAAATATTGCTTAATAAATTAAAATCAAAACTGTCAATCTTATTGGATATATATATACTTAGAGATTTTGGTCAACTTAAAACAGGAACTGTGGAAATAACAGCTATTCCACCATTACTTTTATCCTAAAGGCATAGATTCTTCAAACCTCTCATCAACGACGGACTAAATTTTAAGAACTGGAAGGAAATTTAGGAGGTACCGTAAACTGTTGTACATGGAAATAGAGTCACAAGAAAGTCTTGATGGAATTCAGAGTTTGGCTGGTTATGCTGTTGTTTGTGATGACATGACTACAATATATTAATAAATGTTGATTTTTTTGTTCAACAATAAGTGTGAATTCCTGTTCATGGAAAAATAAGACATCCCCTGAAAATAAGACCTAGTGCATGTTTAGGAGCAAAAATTAATATAAGACACTGTCTTATTTTTGGGGAAACATGGTAACTTCTAATGGAAACTCTATGCCAAACTAGAAGATACTAATAAATACAGTTAGCAAAGATTTATTGAGACCTCCCTATATTCCAGACTGCAAGTGACACAAATAGATCTAAGACCTGATATCATCGCTCATGAAATCTAGAGAATACTCCAAAGGAATTACAGGCTGTAAAACAGAATATTATACTGTTATAAAGATAAAAGTAGTCCTGGCCTGCCTGACCAGGTGGTGGCACAGTGGATAGAGCATCGGACTGGGATGCGGAAGACCCAGGTTCAAGACCCCGAGCTTGCTAGCTTGAGCGTGGGCCCATCTGGCTTGAGCAAAAGCTCGCCAGCTTGGACCCAAGGTCGCTGGCTCCAGCAAGGGGTTACTTGGTCTACTGAAGGCCCACTGCCAAGGCGTCGCAACGGCAACGAAAAACTAATGATTGATGCTTCTCACCTCTCTCCATTCCTGTCTATCTGTCCCTATCTATCCCTCTCTCTGACTCTCTCTCTGTCCCTATAAAAATAAATAAAAATAAATAAATACAAGTAGTCCTGGCCCAATTGCTCAGTTGGTTGAAGCATCAACCCAATACACAAAGATTTTGGTTTGATACCCAGTCAGGGCACATAGAGGAACAATCGATGTTTTTTTTCTCTCTCTTTCCCCTTTCTTCTCTCTCATATCAATACAGAATTTTTTTGCCTGACTATGCATTGGTGCAGTGGATAGAGCATTGGTCTGGCACATATAGGACCCAGGTTTGAAACCCTGAGGTTGCGGGCTTGAGCTGCGGCTTGAGTTGCAGGGTTACTGGCTTGAGCATGGGATCACAAATATGATCCCACGGTCGCTGGCTTAAGCCCAAAGGTCATTGGCTTAAGCAAGGGGTCAATGGCTCCACTGGAGCTACCCAGTCAAGGCACATATGGGAAAGCAATCAATTAGCAACTAAAATGCCTCAAGGAAGAACTGATGCTTCTAATCTCTTTCCCTTTCAGTTTGTTTGTCTTCTCTCTTCGCCCCTCACTAAAATAAATAATAAAATCAATAAAATCAATACATAAAAATTTTAAAGAAAGATAAAAGTAAAATCTTATGAGCCAATAGTAGTCTTTTAGCAAGATCAAAAGGAATCAGGGAACGGTTAAGTGATATCTGAGTTAGGCCTGGAACAAGAGTCAAATCTAGGTGGTTGGCAATGAAAGGAAAGGACATTTCAAGTTGTGAGAATAGATGCCCTATACAAATACAACCTATTTCCAATTACTCTTTCTTTTCATATTCTGCTCTTGCCATGCCAGTTTCTTGGTGTTCCTTAACATTTAGGGCAGGTTCTTCAAACAAGCACTGCCTCCTTAGGGTCACTGCATCTCCCGCTCCCTCTGCTTGGAATGATCTTGGCCCCAGATAACTCTAAGGCAGCCTTTCTTACCTCCTTCAAGTCTTTGTTCACATGTCACCTTCTCAGTGAGAACTTAACTGTCTTATCCTATTTTAAATGATCATCCTTGCACTCCCTGTCACCTTTCCCTGCTTGTTTTCCACAGCACTTGTAAATATGACACACTGTATATTCTACTTTTTATTAGCTTTGTATATACCCCCCCCACACACACACAGAACAGAAGTTATGTTTGTTCAGCTTCAGTTTTAAAAATACTGCCTACATCTGGTTGGCATTTGTTGACCAACTGGCTGAAATAAATGAGTGAAAAAGATTTCTTCCCTCAAATACGTTCCAGTATAGTAAAGGGCACAAATATATAAACAAATAAGTAACCTTACATTATTCCTGAACGACAAAAATATATTTGGCAAAACCCAATGTATAAAAACTGATTTAAAAAAATAGCTCTGGCATCTCTATTTTTACATGGCTAGCGACCACCAGATTCTTCTTTATACACTTCATTGCTCCCTGCCCCCCCCCCCAACACTGTCACTCACTGGCCAAAAATGACACCAGAGCTGCCACTGCTGCCAAAACTGCTTCCTCCCACATTAACCTTCACTCTACCTGCTGAGTAAAGGTAAAACAGAAAGTATTCTGTTCCATTGTTAGACAAGAGAAAGATGCATTCCTGGATTTTCAGATTAAATTCATTTTTCTGCATATGGTTAACTTTTAAACTACAGGAATGTTTACACTATGTTATGGGTTAGGTTAGAAACCTGTTTTTAATATTGCTTAATTATCAAGTGTAGACACGGAAAAACAAATGTTTGAATTTTGTTTCATTATTGGAACATAACTTTTCCATACTGCAAATGGATGGCACAAGCAAAATTGGTTAAGAGAAAGTTCCTTCAATAAAGGTTAGTACTATAGTTTAGGCAAAAGGATAACAATGTAAAGTTAAAGGCTTTTTTTATTTTCACTCAGAAGGATCAACTAGAATTTTATCCTGGATTAAGGAATGATGTAGAATTCTTAAACAAGGCATTAGCATTTAAATTACATTATACTCAAACCAAACATTAGTAGAAAATATACTTGATTGATAAGCAAAAGCACAACTACTACTTAAGGAAATAAGGAATATACTTAGGGAATGAGGAATAAGCTCAAGACTTCTCACTTCAACTAACACCTCCACAGACTGCATTATCACTTTAGGCAAAGTGACATTTTCACGTTATTTTTAGTGGCAGGAATGCTTTCTTTCTGAGATTAATCTGCATAAAAGTGTTAGCCTTGGCACAATTCAAATATTTAATTGAAAGTTCATTTCCGCCTATAAGCAAAATGCCCCAATACTACGCAATAGTTATATGTTTCTCTACATTAACCTTACCAATGATAGCCCAACTTTTTGTTTTAACTAATGACGACTTTTGCCCTCAGATAAGCACTTAACTCTCACTCGACCATTATTAAATTACTTATCTTTACTATCTTAAGATATCCTGCATTTTAAAACAATGCTTACACTTCTAAAATATTACGATTCTCTATAAGTTAGAACAAAAACTCTAAATCAGGGCAAATTCCCTTGCGCAGAAAAATGCCAAACCAACAGCTAAAATCATAACTGTCCGGTACAGAATCACAGGTCTAGCCTGTGAACCACAGACGTCGCCAGTTATTGCAGAAGTTAAATAATTTACAGCCAGTACGGGGTGGGGGGGGGGGGGAAGCCCGATAAAACTGTTAGTTTTTCCCTTATCTTCTCTAATAAGGAGACATGAGAAAGTCAAACTGGGCAGTGGACCACGTACCGCACCCTACGAGAGAGACTGGACAAAGCGTGCAGTTATCAAACGCAGGAAGCTAAAGTTCCTGCGCGATGAGGGGATCTCAGTGAAAAACAGTAGCCCATCTGTCCATAGAGGAAGAGGAAGAAGTCCACCAGGAAAGCTGGGTGTCAAGGAGGTGGGGCTGCGAGACCAACCAGCCCGGCTCTGTGGTCCTCAGAGGCTAACAGAAGTCGCGGGTGTCAGGAAGGCAAGAGCGCCGAAAGGCTGACGGGCACAGGTGGGCTGCTGCCGCCGGACCGGCCAGGGCCCCGCACCGGGAAGTCTCCAGGGCCTCGCCCGCGCAGCCTGGAAACCACCCAGGCAACAGACGGGCGGAGGAGCCTCCTAGGCAGAGCCACGTCGGAGGATGCGAGCGCGGTGGGAGTGAGCGCCTGGCTCACACCCACGGCGAGGCTGACAGCCCGGGAGCGCTAGAAGGGCCGCGGCGCGCCTGAGGGAGTCGCCCTGGGGGCGCTGCCAGCCGCCAACGACTGCCCCTCGCCCGCATCGGCGGCGGCGGCGGTATACTCACGTAAGGCTGGTAGAACTTAGAGAGCCGCGGCTTCCCGTGGTTATTGAAGATGAGGATCGCCTTGATCATGGCTGAGCCGGACTGACCCGGTGGGCGCTGGGGGCCAGGGCGGGGGCGGCAGCTCGAGCCTCGCCTCGGGATCTCGCCGGCGATCCTTCCCCACCCGCCCCCTCCCGCACGCGCGCGCGCCCCCGATCGCGGGGCGGGGTCTGGGCGGGACGGGACTTTGGGTGGGCAGGGCCCGGGCGGGGCTGGCGCGGAGGGAAGCGGAAACACTCTCGGGGCACAGCCCACTTGCCAGAGCGGCGCCTGCGCACTCCGCGGTCAGTCGCAACGTGGGCCACTGTCACCTCCCCGAGGGGAAACTGTCGTTGCTGTTAGTGATCAGGGATCTGCGAAGGGCTCGATATAGAAGACCAAACTCACTGTTGTTGGGTTTGGTTCCCTAACTCCGGCGCCTGTTTAGCAAAGCCCGCCCACTGCACTTCCTTGAGCTCCCCGCTTCCGCTTTCTGTTCCCACCCAACAAGATGGCTGAGGAGCCGGACACTGCGCTGCAGCTCCCTCCCTCAGGTGCGACTGACAGCGAAGGACTTACGGAAGTCTCCCCGGGAACAGCCACTCCGGAGCCCCCTTCTTCGGCTGCAGTCTCCCCAGGGACAGAGGATCCTGCCGGCGACACCAAGAAAAAAAGTAATTTTGAGAGTAGTTTATTTCTGGGTAGAGGCGGGAGGTTTTCATTGCTACCCAGGTGGGTTTTTGACCAGTCGGGAGAGAGGAGATGTTCTTTTCGGCTTCGAAGACCTTTGAATTGAGTGCTTCTCAAGAAAGGCATAACTGGACACACCTTGGCAGTGTGTCATAAGTACTCTGCTGGCACAGTACTTATGACACTGCCCTGTACTCTTCCTTGCAGTTGGCCAGACCGCTAACTCTTTAAAGCTGGAAGCAGAGTGGGATCTCGGTAGCTGTAGTTACTTAACACGGTGTCTAGTTATCTGAGTACTGATTTAAGATGATAGCGATAGTGAGTGACAAGTTTGGATTAGAATCCACGCCTTCTTTTATACCAATTGCGTGTGTGAACGCATTCCTTGAATAAAAAGGCTGCAATTTTACCCAGGATGAATAACGTGAAGGGAAAACTAAAGACAAAGACATAGCCATTTTTTAAAAACCATTTTGGAACCTTTGTGAATCATTTCATTGCTTGAACCAGCTGTCATCAACTCCTATTATTTGAGAATTATTGGTATGAAATACTGTAGACATTCCTAAATTTATTTGTCATGTAGCGCTCTGCATAGGGTTGCTTCTGAGATAAGCAGGCAATCAACACCTACAGTTCAAAGAGGTTGACCCTGAGCCTCAGACAGATTTTCTCAGCCCAGAGTCAGTGTAGGTGTGTTTTCTGTCAGCAGTCTCAGGGCCTCGGGTGGAACTTGTTTCTTCTGCCATGGAGGGTAATTGTCTCTTCCAGCGCTGTCCCCCTTTATTTAGACTGCCTCTACATTTGGAGAAAATCTATTCTGTTGTGTAATAGTACATCTACTTTACCTGATGTACTATTAGAGAAACAAACCTTTGATTATTTTGATAGAAAACTACTAGAATTTTCTGAAGAATTCCATGTGTTTTAATATCTTTTTTCTTTTTTTCTTCCATTGTACTATAACAGTGGTTCTTAACCTTTTTTGAGGTACTGAACCCACCAGTTTCATATGCGCATTCACCAAACCCTTCTTTGGTGATAAATAAAATTTGATTTTTTTTCCCAAATTCAAGACATAGGTATATGTTTTTTTACTGGTGCACAAAATGAGCCGTGCATGAACATCACCTTGCTCAAAGAACAAAACCAACAAAGTGCATGAACTCACAACAAATTACGGTATTACTTTATTCTGGCCTCCACGGCAGAGGCTTCTCTGAACCCCTGAGACCGACTCATCGAACCCCTAGGGTTCAGTAGAACCCAGGTTAAGAACCACTGTACTATTAGCAGGAACAGACTTTCAAAGGGGTTGTTTTAAGCTCTAACAATCTCAGTCAAAAGTTACTGCTTGACCCTGACCCGTGGTGGCACAGTGGATAGAGTGTCAACCTGGAATTCTGAGAACCCAAGTTGGAAACCCCAAGGTCCCTGGCTTGAACCGCAGGATTGTTGGTTTAAGCATGAGATCATCAAAATGATCCTATGGTCTTTGTTGGGCAGATAAAATATATTATGCTCACTTTGTTAAAGATGACGCTGCCCACATGGAAGCTCGTTGATATTAATGTGTGTTCTGGAACAGGCTGCGGGCAGGCTGGGACATTATAGCCTAAGGCTTAGTTTTAAGAGTAAGCTCTTCTCACACCCTTGACTGATTGGATGATGTAGGGTGGTGCACTCTCCTGAGGAATCCCATTATACAGAGACTTCCTTGTTTGTATAATTGGATTAAAGGTTTTGATTCTATAGTATAAAGTGGGAGAGACCAGTAGCTTGATCTCTCTCTCTCTAGGTTCTTGGTTCCTGAGGTATTAGAGAGGAGAGCAGATTAAGGCCATATGGAGGAGAAGTAGCCAAGATGGCAGAGTGCTGAGGAAGAAGCCAGTTTGTTAAGAGTTTGTGCAGGAGGAGATGGGAAACAGAAGTGAGTAAGACTGGTGAGCTAGAAACCTTTGATTCTAGGAAACTCGGATAAGTCAGTAGCTTTGTGGGCACTGAATGTGTGGGTTTTGGAGCCCAGTGTTTTTTTGCTTGCCCACCTGGTGCAAGCTAGAATTAAAGCTGATGGCTCACCAGTTCTTGGCTCTGTTGTTTCATTACCGACTGTTCGAATCCAATGCGAACCTGCACAGGTCAGGCGGCTGTGATCCTGGCCGCGACTACTGGCTTTACAGTCTTTGCCTTGAGACCCCCCAGTCAAGACACATATGAAAAGCAATCACTGAATAAATAAAGTGACACAACTAGAAGTTGATGCTTCTCATCTCTCTTCCTCTCCATCTCTCTCAAAAAAAGTTACTACTTGACCCTGAAGATAGCTTGGTAAAACAGTGGCTAAAAAATAATGACCCACAGCTGGGATATGGTCTGAGGTTATATGGCATGTTTTCTTTGGTCTGCACAGTATGTGTGTATGAGTGTGTCTGTCTGTCTGAGTTTATTGGGGGTGACATTGCAGTATATGTTTTTTTAAACCATCATTTAAATTGGTTCTTTTACTGGCTCATATGAGCATTTGTTCTCCTCTCTGATACCAAACTTAGTTTCTAACTATTGAATTTCTACCCTGAAATTGTCATCCTGTTTGAGACCCTCTTCTCCTGATGAAAGAACATATGCTCCACTTCTGGTTTAATCTTCGGAAGAACAAAGATTATTGCAGGAAACCAAGATTATTGGTCTCGGCCTCAAATGAAGATCACCTGGGAAGCTTCTGAAGATATCTGCCAAGACCCTACTTCCAAAGATTCTGATTTAATTGGTGTTGGATACATGTGTTCTTGTAAATTCAATGTTCCTCCAATCGATTCTAATGCATTTCTAGAGTTGAAAACTACAAGCAAATCACCCTTAAATTTTTTTAAAAAGTAGTTATAATTAAAATAAATGTTTCCAGCCCTAGCTTTGTAGCTCGGTTGGTTAGAGCATCATCCTAAAGCACAGAGGTTGCTGGTTCAATATCTCTGGTCAGGTCACACACTGGAGCAGCTTGATGCTCCTGTCTCTCAGTCTCTTTGCCCCTTCACCCCCCCTACCCCCATCTCTCACTGAAATTAATAAAATACCAACAAAAAAATAAATGTTTCCTTTAGCTCCTTGCTCTTATAACTTTTTTTCTTCAGTAGTACAACTGAATATTTATACTACTACTTCAGTAGTACAACTCAATCTATCTGCCTCCTTGCTTCTCTCTCAAGAAAAATTCAAATAATAATGTGCCTGGCCTGTGGTGGTACACTCAATTGATAGCCCCAGGAGGTTGAGGGAGCATGGAAGGTGAGTTATTCCAAATTCCCTCATTTATCTTCCAGTCCATCCCTATTCTCTAGATAACTGAAACTAGAGTTAGTAAGTGGAGAAAGAAAGATAAACTTGTGTCAGGAAGAATACTCTGTGCATTATTATGTGTTCTAGGTGCCTTCATTTCAAGGGTAAACTTGAATAAATTGATCTCTGACTCCATTGGGTCCCAATTTTTAATACCAAAGAATGGGAAAAGAGGAATGTTATAGAATAGAATTAACCTTAGGGCGTAACAGTGCAGTACTTTACTTTTAGTGTTGCTTTTATTTGTAGGTAGACTTTTTTTTAAGCATGGTAACTTTAGGAGTCAGATTCATAGTTAGAGTTTGTATTTTGGATTATTGAAACCTTTAATTTCTCTAACTGAAACTTTTTGGCTTCTAGTTATTATATTTTATTTCTAGTAATTATTGTGTTCCTCTATTTAAAAGATTATTGTAGAAAACTTTGCGGTCACAAAAAGCACAAATAAAACCAAATAATAATCACCTGTAATGTCGCAAGTGTATGTGCCTATGCTGAATATGAGCTTATGCTGGTTTTAATGAAATTTAGGTATTATGCTTGTTTTTTTATATTAAGTATATTTTGATAACTTTTATACTGTTAAATATGCTTTTGTATGTTTTACTTAATGACATCTTATAATCTTAAGGTTCGATAAGTATGAGTTTTGAGCTAATACTGGTTTAAATTATTTTCATGTATTAACTCATTTAATTCTCAAAACAACCTTATGAGGTAGGTACTATTGTACTCATTTTACAAATGGAAAAACTGTGGCACAGAAAGATTAAAGCACTTATCCAGATATATATACTTGGCAAGTGACAGAGCCAGGATTTTGCATCCAGAAGTTTAGAGTGTATACTCTACTGAAATGTAAATTCTATTACAGATATAATATCCTTTATTTAACCAATCCCCTCTGAATAGCCTTGGATATTTAACTTTACCAGTTTTTTTCCAAATAAAAATAAATGTTTCAACAAAGGTGAAATCCTTCTAAGTGAATCTTTTTGCATTTCATATTTTATTAGACTATATTCTGAGAATTGTTACTAATATTATTGAGTCAAAGTATAGCTTTAAGTATTTGATAATGTATTACCATATTCTCTAGAAAGGGTGTACCATTTTGTATTCCCAACAGTAGTATTGTTAATATTATTCTTATCTTTACTAATTTGATAGGTGAAAAAGGCCATGACGTTTTATATTTTTAAAATATATTTTTAGATATTCTTTGGGGGCTATTATTAAAATGAATTTTAAGGATTCATGGGAGACCTTTGTGGAATCATGGAAAATAAAAACATGACAGAATGAATCTTACCTAACATTTGTACATCTTAAAAAAATATTTTATATCATAATCACTTTAGAGCGCTTCATGTAACTGTCAATTTTTTCCTGTTATAGTTGACATCCTCCTAAAGGCTGTGGGAGACACCCCGATAATGAAAACAAAGAAGTGGGCTGTCGAGAGAACCCGAACCATTCAAGGACTCATTGACTTCATCAAAAAGTTCCTGAAACTTGTGGCTTCAGAACAGTTGGTATGAAACCAATGGTGAATATTTCCCCATAGTAATTCACAGCAGTTACTAGACAACAATGAATAACAGTTCTATATATGTAGAAATATAGAGAGAGCCACATATGTTACTTTAGTAATGTTCTTTTTTATTTATTTGGTGAAATTTCTGTACTTTATTCTCTGGGGAACCCTGAAATGAAATGAATTTTAAATTTACTTTTATAATTTGAGCTGATTATTTTTACCTACTGTATTGATTGTTTTTCTCAAAAAGTCACTGAATGTGCATGTAGAGAGGTCTATCATAAAACATTAATATAGAAATTGTTAGGCTTTAAAATGTATTTTGATACCAATGTTGCTTCTTTCCCATTCTTCTTGAGGTAAGCAGTATATCTCTTCCATATGTTATGGAAAAAACTGAGAAATATTCTTATTTCATATTATAGTACATGTTAAGCACTTCATGGTAGCAGTTGTAAAGATTAATATTTTAAATGCCTCTGGTTTTTAACTTGGTATTTAACTACAGAAATTTAAACATCTACATGTATTTGGAATGTTGTTGCGTGTTATGATATCAGACACCTTTATCTACAGATCACACCTTGGCCAATATTAATACTGATCTAAGAGTTTGCCTCTAAGTGGCTCTCACAAAAGGAACATAGGCACAAAAATAAGTACAAGATAGGTCAGTCACTGGAAGTTATTTGAGGTAAGAATAGCATAGAGCCAGGGATTCCTCCAAAGGAAGTTGTTTAGAAAAAGTATTGGGAATATTTAAGTTTTGCAGTAGAACATCTCCTCTATGACTGATCAGAGTAAGGAAAGCATCTGTTTTATAGGAGTGCCATATAGAATTTAATTATATGTCAATGTCTTCCCGGATAGCTCAGTTTGTTAGAGCATCATCCTGGTGCGCAATGGATGCCAATTTGATTCCTGGTCAGGGCATGTACAGAAACAGATTGAAGTTTCTGTCAGTCTGTTTCTCTCTCTCTTCTTTTCTCTCTAAAATCAGTCAATTACTCAATCAATTTTTAAAAATTAATTCCAAAAGGGACAAGGAGATTATAGTGCCATCCACATGCATATGGTAGCTAAAACCTCAGGACCAGGGGACCTTTCTTAGAGTCCAAGTCTAAATGGAAAAGTCAGGGAAATGAGGACATACACTTGAGAGAAATGAGCAGCGGCTATATCTCTGAGTGAAGAGTTGGAGAGGTAGGAAACCAGAGGAATACCAAGTAATTGAGGCATTACTTTTATAAACTTATAGATAGAAGAAAAGATGATGCTATGTTCTGTTAATGTTAGAGTCCTGGCATTTGGTATTGCCTGTGTCCAGTAGTCTGAAAGGACTAGATTAATAGCTACATGGATTAGGTTGAACCATGTAAAATTGTCATTACAACCATTTTAATTTATTTATTTACTTTTGAGAAGAGAAAGAGAGAGAGAAGGGGGGGGGGGAGCAGGAAGCATCAACTCCCATATGTGCCTTGACGAGGCAAGCCCGGGGTTTTGAACCAGCGACCTCAGCATTTCAGGTTCACACTTTATCCACTGCGCCACCACAGGTCAGGCTCATTACAACCATTTTAAACTATAAAAACAGCAATTTTATGTGGTCAAACCTTAAATCTCTGTAGTGAATTTGATTATCCCTTTCCATTTAAGCAATAAGAAACATGAACAAAAGTAGTAATTTTGTTACTTTTGTGGATTAAACTAGAACTTACATCTTCTGGCTACTATCTAGTTGTACCCCACATTATTTTCACAAAATGGATGTCAAAGGAAAAAAATAATGGCCCTGCCGAGTTGTCTTCCAGGCATCTTCCTGGCATGTGGATATTCTAGGTTTGATGCCTGGTCAGGGCACTCAGAAGAATCAACCATCTGCTTCTCCACTCCTCTACTTCTCCCTTCTCTCTCTACTCCTCCCAGAGCCATGGCTCAGTTGGAGCAAGTTGGCCCCCAGTGCTGAGGATGGCTCCATGGCCTTTTCTCAGCGCTAAAATAGCTTGGTTGCCAAGCAATGTCCCTAGATGGGCAGAGCATTTCTGGTACTGGACTTGCCAGGTGGATCCTGGTTGGGATCTACATGCAGGAGTCTGTCTGTCTGCCTCCCCACTTCTCACTTAAGAAAAATTTAAATAATAATAACGATGATGTGTCTAGCCTGTGGTGGCACACTGAATAAAGTGTCAGTCTGGAATGCTGAGGATGCTGGTTCAAAACCCTGGGCTTGTTTGGTCAAGGCACATACTACAAGCAATCAGTGAACAACTAAAGTGAAACAGCTATGAGTTGATACTCCTCCCTTTGTCCCTCTGTAAAACCAATAAATAAAATTTAAAATAATAATGTTAGGGATTTGGGGAAGACAGAAGCAGTGTTAGAAGGTGTAGTTAATCTTTAGCTTCCCACAAAAACATAGTCAATTAGATAGCAAAGCCAAAAACCCCTGATAACAAAACCAGGTGACAAAGTAACCTCATGAGCCTTAAAACGCAAATTTGTGGGGACACACTACCAACAGCTGCAGGATTGGCATGACATCAGCTAATGTGTTGAAAGAAGCAAGTGAGCAACAGGATTGGCACCTGACAACACCAAGAAAGGGAGAACCTGGAAATAGCTAACCAGGTATTCACTGGAAAGTACAGTGGTCAGTTTTTTTGTTTGTTTTGTAACAGAGAGACAGAGGGAGGGACAGGTAGAAACAGAGATGAGAGGCATCAATTCTTTGTTTATGGCATTTATTTGTTCATTAACTGCTTTCTCATATGGGCCATTGACCTGAGGGCTACAGCAGAGCAAGTGACCTCCTGCTCAAGCCAGTGACCATGCGGTCATATCTATGACCCTGTGCTCAAGCTGATGACCTCAGGGTTTTGAACCTGAGTCCTCCGCATCCCAGTCGAAAAAGTTCTATCCATTGTGCCACTGCCTGGTCAGGCTGCTGTAGTCAGTTTTAAGAATAGTAGCTAAGCCTGACCTGTGGTGGCACAGTGGATAAAGTGTCGACCTGGGAACATGAGGTCGCCAGTTCAAAACCCTGCACTGGTCTGGTCAAGGCACATATGGGAGTTGATGCTTCCAGCTCCTCCCCCCTTTCTCTCTTTCTCTCTTTCTCTCTCTCTCTCTCTCTCTCTCTCTCACTCTGTGTCTCCTCTCTAAAATGAATTAAAAAAAAAAAAAAAGAATAGTAGCTAAGAAGGTTCTCTCCAATAGCAAGTGATTACCACTTATCTTCCCTATGGAGATCTGAAGGGACTGGACCAGTCTAGTCTGTAAGAGCACTCAGAAAAGATTCAGTGAGGTTCCTTCCCTTCCAGAACAAGACCCCACACTGAGGAAGAGCATCTAGAAGTGAAACAAAATTGAACAAGGTAGGAGGAACAAGAGGCAGGAAAGACAAAGACCAGATCAAACTAGAGGGGAATAGAACCAGGAGTCTCAGAAAGCAGGCTCCCATATTGTTGGACACCATACTCCCCCCCGCAAAAAAAAAAACCAGAATAGGGAGTTTTGTGGAGTTAGAAAAACTATACTAACCACATTCTAAAAGTTGAAGAGAACTTATTCATATAAAAACAAAAAAAATATCAAGGTCAAATTTTATACAATGTTATTGAAAAAAGAAAAGTAATAACATTGCGAAAGATAGTAAAAGCATGCTAGAAAAATGTGCCTACAATACGGGTCAATAATTGTAACTTACCATATTTCCCCATGTATAATACGCTCCCATGTATTGATATAAGACACACCTTAATTTGGGGGCCCAAAATTTGAAAAAATATATATTACATAAAGTTATTGAACTCATTTTATTCATCATAAAATTCATACAACTCCTCATCACTGTCAAAACTCCCGTTCATTAGCTTGTCTTCATCTGTGTCTGATGACGAATCACTGTCTTCAACAATGAGCACAAAAACAAGTGTGAAAAAGCAGGAAATGCAAGTAAAAAAATCTACAACCACTGTATAAGATGCACCCAGTTTTTAGACCCCAAATTTTTTGAAAAATGGTGCGTCTTATACATGGAGAAATATGGTTATTTTAAAACAAGCTAAAATATTAAGAAAATTAGAGAGGATATGAAAGAACAACATAAATCAGCATTAGTAAAACTCGAAGTGACAACTTATTAAAAGAATTATAAATTACTTCAGAAATGGACATTAAACTAGAAGAAACAAGAGCAAATAAACAATAGATAATGTCTTAAAAAACAGAAGGAAAAAATTTTTTTTTAAATTTAGAAAAGGAAAAGGTAAAAATGATTTGAGGAAATGGGACATATTGAGTATTAAGAAAGGAGAGTGAAGACATGGATAACAGGAGTCCCTGAAGACAAAAACCAAAGCAAAGGAACAAAACAAATATTTAAAACTGTATTCAAAGAAAATGTCTTGCTGATGAGTACCATTCTGCAAAACAACACAGAACAAGTGCTAGATGTGGAGAAAAGGGAACCCTTCTGCACTGCTGGTGGGAATGCAGACTGGTGCAGCCACTGTGGAAAACAGTATGGAGATTCCTCAAAAAATGAAATATCGAACTGCCTTTTGACCCAGCTGTCCCACTTATAGGAATATACCTTAAGAACACCATAGCACTGTTTGAAAAGAAGAAATCCACCCCCATGTTCGTGGCAGCATTGTTCACAATAGCGAAGATCTGGAAACAGCCCAAGTGTCAGTCAGAGGACAAGTGGATTAAAAAGCTTTGGTACATATATACTATGGAATACTACTCAGCCATAAGAAATGATGACATCGGATCATTTACAGCAAAATGGATGGACCTTGATAACATTATATGGAGTGAAATAAGTAAAACAGAAAAAAACTGAGAACAGCATGAATTCATACATAGGTGGGACATAAAAGTGAGACTATAAGACATGGACAAGAGAGTGGTGGTTACAAGGTGGGGGGAGGGAGGAGAGGGAGGGAACGGGGGAGGGGAGGGGCACAAAGAAAACCAGATAGAAGGTGACAGGACAGTTTAACTTTGGGTGATGGGTATGCAACATAATTGAATGATAAGATAACCTGGAGATATTTTCTTTGAACATATGTACCCTGATTTATTAATGTCACCCCATTAAAATTAATTTTAAAAAAAAGAAAATGTCTTTAAAAAGATTTGAGACTACATATTTAAAAAAATATACTGTATTTTTCACCCCATAAGACACACTTTTTTCCCCCAAAAGTAGAGGAGAAAATACCCATGCGTCTTGAGCAAAAAAATACGGAATTTTATTAATATTTTAACACACCAAGTAATATTTTAACACACCAAAAATAAGAATACTTTTTTTCTTATTTTCCCCCTTAAAACCCTTGCTGTTTCTTATGGTCAGATGTGTCTTATGGAGCGAAAAATACAGTACCTAGGAATATCAACCCAGAATAACAAACATCAAGACACATTCTGGTAAAATTATTGGACTTGAAATGAAAACAAAACAAAACAAAAATCTCTTTGGACGTCTAAGGAAAAAAAAGACATGACTAAAAAGAAAATTAGGCCTGACCAGGCAGTGTTGCAGTGGATAGAGCATTGGACTGGGATGAGGAGGACCCAGGTTCAAGACCCCAAGGTCACCAGCTTGAGCGCGGGCTCATCTGGCTTGAGCGCGGGCTCATCTGGCTTGAGCAAATAGCTCACCAGCTTGGACCCACGGTTGTTGGCTCAAGAAAGGGGTTACTTGGTCTGCTGAAGGCCCGCAGTCAAGGCACATGTGAGAAAGCAATTAATGAACAACTAAGTCTTGCTACGAAAAACTGATAATTGATGCTTCTCATCTCTCTTTGTTCCTGTCTGTCTGTCCCTATCTATCCCTCTCTATGACTCTCTTCGTCCTGTAAAAAAAAAAAAAGGAAAGAAAATTAGGCTATCATCAAATTTTGACAGCAAAGATACAAAGGAAGAAAGTGTGAAATAAGAATTTTATATACAACAAAACTGACTTTTAATCAGGGCATTATTAGTAATGTACCAGACTCAGGGAATACTATTCCCATGAACCCTTCTGAAGAATTTACTAGAGAAAGAACTTGATAACAACCAAAATAGCTAGAGGGACATCAACATAAAGACTGTGATTTAAAAACAAAGTCATAGCCTGGCCGGATAGCTTGGTTGGTGAAAGAATTATCCCAAAGCTCAGAGGTTGCCGGTTCAATACCCAGTCAGAGTACATATAGGAGCAGATGTTTCTGTCTCTCCCTCCCTTCCTCTCTCACTGAAGTCAATAAATAAAAGTTTTATAAAAAGTCACGATTCTTTAAAACTAAAATAATTTTATCTTCCCAAGTTCTAGCATTTAACAAAATAGATTGCATTTTGAAATTTTTACTTCTGTAGAATTTTAAACTAGCTCAATTGCTTTTAATTAAAGTCACTTTCAGTTCCTGACTCCTGTTTCAATCACAGTGAGTTCCTGTACTGCATTTACTCTACTGTCCTCTTAACATTAAAACCATCTTTCTTTTGCTGCTTTTGCCTACAAAATCCTAATTACTCTTTTTACCTAGTTAAACCCTTTTTATTGTCTCTTCCAGGAGACTTTCCCTGACCTTTTTGCTGTGCTAAACTAATGTCACATCTCTGTACTATACACCTTGTCAGATGCACTTTTGTCACCTGTACTCTTAGCTGCATGTGTCCGCCTCTCCGTTAGATTGAAAACTCATTAATGGAAGATACATTAATCTTTGTAGCTCTACTCCTTGGGCAACTCCTACCAGGTAATAGACAGTCAGTGAACGTTTCCTAAAATAAAAACTCATTGGGAGCCCCTCTAATATAAAATGTATCAGAAAGGTAAAATCTATGTTCACTGTAGTTATACTGCCAGAAGCTAAGGACTCATTCTTATATCAGTATTACTGATACATTTAAAAAAAAAATTATTGATTGATTTTGCAGAGAGAAAGAGAAACATTGATTGGTTGTTCCACTTATTTATGCATTCATTGGTTGATTCTTATATGTGCACAGACTGGTGATCATACCCACAACTTTGGCATATGGGGACAATGCTCTAACAAAGCTACCCAGTCAGGGGCAGAAATTAACATTTAAATACACACTGATCTCTGTTCAGTTTCTGAAATTTTTGTTAGAATATTACTCAGCCATAAATAGGAATTAATATTTATGCATGAACTATTTTTAAATAATCTAATAATTAAGACTAATGTCTATTGTGTACATATACCAAGCACTGACACTACATCATTTTATCTTTCCCAGCAGCTGCAAGAAGTATGGGCACTATTTTTTTCTATATATAAATAAGGAAATAGGCTAAGAAAATTTATTCATATTTAAAGCCATAATTCAAACCTAGAACTGTCTCAATAGAGCCTTTATTTTTAATTACAACACTGTATTGCCTAAGGAAGAAATGTGAGCAGTATTTGTTTTTGTTATAGGTGGTTATCTAAATAGTATCTACCAGCCAACTATTTCAATATTGTTGTGTTTAAAGACTATGTTTAACCTAGGGCGTTTTAGTCTTAGAATTTTATTATAGACAAAGGAAAATTGAGCAGGTTACCTGAAAATAAATGTTTTGTTTTCTAAAAATAAAATTATCAAAAGCTACTTTGATACTGTGACTTTTTATTTCAGTATCTTTGGGAAGTTTTAAAGTACAGATTTCCCCTACTATCTGAAAGGATAGTATTTTTTTTTAAATGTTTTATTCATTGATTGATTTTAGCGAGAGAGGAATGGGGAGAGAGAGATGAACAGGACCATAGATCTGTTCCTGTGTGTGCCCTGAACGGGGATTGAACCAGCACCCAACCTCTGGGCTTCAGGACAATGTTCTAACCAACCAAGCTATTCATCCAGGGCTGAGAGAAGAGTATTTCTGTGAAACTTTTCCTAAGCCAAAATGGCATAAAGCAAAAAATCCAATTATCATTAGTTTTTATGGAAAAATTTTGAGCATACCCAGACCCCAAAAAATAATCTACCAAATCATACTAAATACACTTAATTATATCTAGTGTTAATGCTGAGCATAACACACTAATGAGCTCTCAGGCTATCTCATATCTTTAGGACACATCTTGCTAACAGATACATAGAATAAATCAAGATAAAGCATAGATGCTCACAGACACATTCCAAAGCTCTGGTGGCTTGATGCTCAGTGTAGTTCCTGGTGAATGAAAGAGCTTGGCAGGGCCAGTCTCACTGCTTCTATAAAGGCTCACTGCAAAACATATGTTGAATGTTATTTTCGCTTTCTCAGAAAAGCAAAAATCCTCATTGGATTTCTTCAGTTAGTGAAAACACGTACTAATAATATAGGTCTTTCATAACATGAGCTTTCAAAAAGCAGAGGATACCTGTACTAGAATGTTTTAATAAAAGACTAAACTGAAACATTAAACAGTGAATTCTTTAAAGAACAAAGTTATAAGGACATTAGGTTTCAATTATGTTACATTTTTCTATCTTATTAGGATACAAGTGACAGTCTGTTTAGTACCTTTAAGAGTTTTCAATGCTGGTAAAACATGATTTTTAAAAAAAAAAAACCCAACAATGTATGTCATTTACCCAAGAAAAACACTGACTATCACAAATAACAGATTTTCTGATTTTAGGCTGTATTTGTGAAATTTTATTAGGAAAAATTCTGTCTTAAAATGAGTAATTGGGAAACTCGTAGTTTTTGTGTGTATGTGTTTTATTAAATGTTAAAGACAGCAGAGAGAGAAAGAGGAGGGAGAAGCAGGAAACATCAACTCATAGTAGTTGCTTCCTGTAATGCTTTGATCAGGCAAGCCCAGGGTTTTGAAACGGTGACCTCGGTGTTCCAGGTCAATGCTTTATCTACTGTGCCACAACAGGTCAGGCATGTAATTGGGAAAAATAATAATATTTGATAACTTATTGGGTAAACCTTCAAAAACTATTTGTATAAACAATATTTAAATGATTCTTAGTTATAATAAGTGGGAACCACTATTCTAAGATCAAAAATTCTTTTTTATTCCTCCAGGAAAGAGTTTTGATATAAAGATCTCATTAGTTGACTTAATTTATGAGAATTAGCCAAGGGAATTTAGGGAAGCTTTCTTGAATTCCAAAGATGAAAAATATGAAATAGCTGGCTGATTGGACCCTAGAAAATGCAAATTAATTAGGATACCATTAAAAATGAGTCGCCATTTTTTTTCTTGCAGTTTATTTATGTGAATCAGTCCTTTGCCCCTTCTCCTGACCAAGATGTTGGAACCCTCTATGAGGTAAAATGTAACCGCTCAATGGGAGATGCACATCTGTGAAGAGCATGATTAGAATACACATTATTGTTTTCTGACATGTATTCTTAATTGCCTCTCAGGAAATGAAATATTACTATCTTGTTTTCTGTTATATCTCTGACACTGCACATAGCTGGATCTCAAATTATACAATGATTAAAGAATTAAGGAATGAATAATACAAACAGAAGATGACTTTGATGTATGCCCAGAAAGTCCTTACTTTTTGGCCTAATTTGTTTCTTCTACATTGTTTATATAATCAGTAATCCAGATTTGCCTCTAAAAAATTTTAAAAGAGACTACATAAAAATGACTTCATTCAACATTCTTATAGATTCGTGGTAATAATTATTATAATATTCATATTAGCACCACTAGTAGAGAACAGTATATACCATACATTACAATAAAGATGTAGAGAAGGGATAAGATTAAAGTATGTAAGCCCATCCATGCCTATGATGTTTAAAGGACAGGTTTTATTAAATATGATTACTGATACGTGTCGGATAGCAACTTGCATCTCTTGAAACAAATAGCTTTATAGGTAATTTACACATACATATACGAGGACACTTTTGATACATACAACATTTTTTTCTTAGTTTCATTTAAAAACAACAACAATTAAGTTTCTTTTCCTTTCTTTTTGTAGTGTTTTGGCAGTGATGGTAAACTGGTACTACACTACTGCAAATCTCAGGCATGGGGATGAACTACAAAGAAAAAGATCTTGATAACTAAAATGAATCTTCACAAAGAAAAGAGCACTGAAAAGTTTAATACTTGTGGCAAGAGACATGTGGACATGATCTACTCCGCATGTTACCTGCTATGTTCCGTGTTTATGCATTTTAAAAATCCATAGATTACACAGACTGACAAAAATGTGATTTGCATTAATATAGAAGTCATCATAAAATATTTACATTAGAGTATACCTAGTACTACAAGTATCGCTCCAGATATGCCTCCAAGATATTGAAAAGGAAACTCGGATTGTAAAGCTTTACTGCCAGTTCTCAAAATGACTGAAATTGTTACTTGTAGAATTAGTGCTTTGCTGATTGTTTTTACACTGTAAAAGTCAATATAATTTACTAAAGGATTCTTTGTGCTTATTCTGGGAAGTTCAATTTGTTTGAGGTATGGGATATGCCTATTCTCATTTACACTTATGCCTACCTACACTATTATCTTATTACAGTAAATAAAATCTCATTGATGGCCTGGCTTTATACCTCACCTAGTCCAGTAGAGGGCAGCCCAGCTCACGGAAAGAGGCAGTTTGATTTTACATCTTTGTTGATGATAATGGTGGGAAAAAGCTGCTTCTTTCATTTCTAGCAAACATCTAGCCAAGCGAGCATGTATGTTGATACGCTGGAAGACTGCTTTAGACAATATGCATGGTTTAAATTTAATTATTTTATTGGGAAACAAAAGGAATTTCATAAATTTTGGACAAATGAGTCATTACAGCTACTCAGTCCTATCATTTGATGATTCTTGAGTCCCAGTGATTAAAGCTGTGATGGTATTCTGTCTCTTATTTGTACAGTATTAAAAGCATTCAAGTGAACATGGCAACATCTTTGAATTTTTTTTTTAATATCTTTGAATTTTTTATAATGCATTATTCAACTTGAAGATGCTCAAAGAATAACTGGGGGAAAAAAGCCTTAGTTCTGTTGTGTATTTCATGCTGTAACTAAAAGTACCTTTTTTCTAATGTTATAGACTGGTAATTCTTTGAAGTAAGATTTAACTCTTTTTTCATTCTGTATTAGTAATGCAGCATTAAAAAAGCATTCCAATAAATTGAATGGAATGTCTAAACAGGATCTAAGGTGTGTACAAGAACACTGTTTATTTTCAAAGGTAATGGACATGGTATGGTATTTCCAGAGGACTATGAATTACACTTATGTCCCTTAAGTCCTAGAATAGACCTTTGCTTAATGATCTGCCATGCATTAGCATTAGGGGATTCTAAGGAACAATTCAGTTTACAGTGATGAAATTGCTATTCAGTTCTCATTTTCTGTCCAAGAATGACGTCTTAAGTCCCCTTATCCTAATATTTCTGTGTAATAAATTAATACAGCTAGTAGTTAGCACTGAAATAATACAGGTTGGTTTGTGCAAGTTAATCTTGTAAGACTAGGTAAGAAATTTGTATATATGTTAAAAGCTGGAAAGTGTTTTCAAGTCAAATAGGCTAGAAATGGGAAAGATTTGTTCTCTTGCTCTGTACATTTACAGTTTATTGAAGGATGAATATATTTATATGCATATATATTTAACAAATAGCAAAAATGTGTTTAACTTAATTTGCCGCCTGACCAGGAGGAGGTGGTGTAATAGATAGAGTGTCGAACTGGGACACAGAGGACCCAGGTTCAAAACCCCTAAGTTGCTGGCTTGAGCACGGGCTCATCTGGTTTGAACAAGGCTCACCAGCTTGAGCCCAAGGTGGCTGGCTTGAGCAAGGGGTCACTTGGTCTGCTGTAGCCCCACAGTCAAGGCACATATGAGAAAGCAGTCAATGAACAACTTAGGTGCTGCAACAAAGAATTGATGCTTCTCATTTCTCGCCCTTCCTGTCCGTCTGTCCCTATCTGTCCCTCTCTCTGTCTCTGTCAAAACTCAACTTAAATTTGCCACTACGGTTTCAGCTAATGAAATGTTGACTGTCTCAGTAATCAAAACTACTTGAGTTTTAATTTGTTACATCGATTTAATTGTTCATTTCTGATTTAAAGAACTTATTAGTTGATTAAATCTAAGGTTAGCTAAATATGTATATACCTTACTTGTTATTTTTCCTAATAACCTTGAAGAATATAGTATAGGGCATTACTTACAGTATTTCAACCCATATTATTAGCCAAATGAACGCTATTATCTCTTAAGCCTTAACCAAAGAATTCATCATTCTATTCTAACTTTGCAACATTTAGTTGTAATCCTGGATTTCCTGAGTTATTGGGTGGCTGGAACCTAATATACAGTACACAAATATTTTTGCAGATGTCTGGTTTAAAGTGTTAACTGCAGTTGAACTTGGTGCGGGAGGGGCATGAAAACAACCCCCAGGTTCTTGTTTGTTTTCCGTGTTTGTGAGAAAATTGATGTCAGTAATGTCATTTTTTACCTTACTGTGCAAAGATGACCCACAGCACAGAGTGTATGTAATTATTAGAATATTGTCCTTCCATTTTTTAAGGTTTCTGTGCCAAGGACTTCATAATGAGTTCCTCATAATTAGCATATAAGGTAAGCTAAGAATTTTTGTAATCAAGATAAGATTGGATACTTTCTGGAATTTGGTTTTCTAGAAGTTTTAACCCTGAAGGGACCTTAAACATCGTCTACTCTAATCAGACTAGAAACCTGAGAAAAGTGCAGGCTATGCCTTCAATTTATATAGTATTGATCAACAAGTTTTGGTGTGTGTAATCCAAAGTGGGAAAGTGCCATGTTCAAGGTGTATGAAAATCACCTTTTGTGCCGCTTCTACCTCATTTCCAAGGATTATACTGAGTAGGCTGGCACCAGGGAAGTCAACTACAGGCCACATAAAGTATTCAGAAAACAGTACAGCAGGTTTAGTCTTAAAAGTACTAGTTCCCTACCTTACTCAATCCGCACTGGATTACTCACCGTTCCTTGAAGGTGCCTTATTTTTTCTGTTCTTACATCTGCTTATGTAATTCAGTTATGGAAGTGCACTTACCTTCACCCCTTCAAATCATGCTTCTGTCTAATTCAGATTTTAACTCTTCTTATAGCTTATCTGAATCAGTCCAGGGAGAGGTACTCTCTCCCTCATGGGAACAGTTACAGCAAACTACCACTATTGCAGCACTGCTGCATACTACCTTATAAGCATTGTGTCCAACACCCTTCATGATTATAATATTTCTGTAAATTGGACTTTTCTGTTTTCTTATCAGGTGCCCACACACATAATGGTACATTTCCTTACACATATCTAACCAGTAATTGATCATATATTGAGCAAATGAAATGAAGTGTGGCTTTTAAAGTATGATTTAATTTTGAAAATCAATAGTAAAGGAAATTTGTATACAGTAGTTTCCCCTTACCCATGACCTAGGAAATTCCTGAAACCGTGGGTATCACTGAACTCTATAGCTACTATGTTTTTTCCATTACACACGTACCTACAATAAAGTTTCCTTAATACATACTTATAAATTAGATACAGTAAGAGACAACAATAATAACAATTTTAACAATATTCTGTAATAAAAGTGTTATGGTGTCCCAGACATTTCTCACCCTTATGATGTGAAATGATTTTAAAAAATTGCCTACATGATGAGATAGCCTCCCATACCAGCAAAAGCTGAAGACCTTACAAGGTCCTCTGATTTGCAGTCCCCACTTACACACCCTGCATCTGGATCCATATTCATCTGTTATTCAAAACGAAATTTGCTACCATCCTAGGACTGTACTTACTGTTTCCTCCACTTGGAAACTTTCCCAGAAAACTACATGTCTCATATGCTTCAGTCCCTATTCAAATATCACACCATCCAGAGTTCCCCTGAACTAAAATAACACTGTTAACCCCACCCCCCCTGCTTTAGTTTATCTCCATTGTAAATTGTATACAGTATTTGCATGTCCACCATGTGTGCTGTATGTAATATTTCTTGGTGGGTCTACCTGCCCCCCCCCCAATTAAAACAAGCCCTCTGAGGGTAGAGATTTAGTTTTGTGAGCAGAGCCTGGCATGTAGTACATGATTTTTAAAATGTATTTGAATGGATAGATATATATTTCCAGATCTCTGGTTGCCTTCTGTGGATCCCCATGTCAGTGACCGTCTTCAGATGTGTAAATCATTGCCGCCAGGCAATGCAGAATACAGTAGAACTATCTCTCTGGATCTATGTATTCTACTTATGTTGCTGAGCCTCTCCTTGCAACACATCACAAAAGGTTGGCTTCTGACATGCTTTCTACCCAAAGCCTTTTCTGAACAATGCTTATTGTGCTATCATTTGTACTTCCTAAGAACATTGTTAGCACAAGTAAATTTATACAGTATATAAACACATACATAAAGGGTTGGGCAAAAGTAGGTTAAATTACCAGCCATCATCACCTGAGAGATAAATCATAAGGATATGAAATACGACAAATAATACAATAATTGTAATACAAGAATAAACTTTCATGTACTCACAACTGTATAATACATTGAAAGTCTAGAAAAAAGACTAGTCTTCCAGAAGTCTAGATGGCTAACAACCTTTAGTTCAGATTATTCCCTGGGTCCGTTCATGAGAAAGAGGAATCTATTGATATATTGCATTTCTTTTTCCCTCACATTTTTATTTTCAATCATACTTAATTTTCTCTAAGTACTCGAAGTGCTATGCAGAACATAGAAATGCGTTTCCTTCTAAGTATTATCAATAGGCTCCTTCAAGCACTTGCCTAGATATGAAGGATTTAAATTGTCTAATTAGAACCCTTTAAATTGGGAAGAAAAACATACACAGCATTTCCTATCACCATGAATTAAAACATCAGGTCTTTGCACGGAATTGTTTTTTAGGTAACGTTTGATTTTAAAATCTAAGAGGCTTCCCATCTTTTACTAGTTTTGCTCGACTGCCAACTCTCCTTTATCAAAATGTACTTTCAGTACAGTACACTTAAAATTTTTTAAAGAAAAATTTAGATTTATTTTTATGTAGCCTGGAGCATATTATCTATAGTTTCAGTCGACAAAAACAGATCTCCATCTTGGGAGTGGAATCCATCCTCAACCTTCGCAAGCTCTTCACAATTCCTCAACTCTTTGAAAGGAGGGGTCCCCTCCTTCCTCAACATCCACCCCCAGCCGTCTTCTCCCGATCCCGGAGGTCTGCCTCCCTGACCGCGAACCCCAGCGGCCGAAAGGGGAGCCTCAGGGAACCGCAGCGGAAGGGCTCGGAGAGAGGGGTGGGGGTGGGCGGCCAAAATGCGCCTGGTTAGGTGGGGGAGAGATTGGGCACAGCACCCCGCGAGTGCTGGAATACCGGGGAGAAGTCCCCCGGGAGGGCTGGACTACTCAGAGGGCTTACGCTAAGTGCGCGAGCCTTGCGCGCACGCTCTCGCTGCCTCCACCACCTACCTCAGGTCGCACCCGGCCTCTCCCCTCCCTCCGAGGGCCATTGGTACATTCCCGCTGACTCCGAGAGCTTAAAAAGGGCCCGGGAGACTAAACCCTGCAGATTTGGTCCCGATTTGTGTGCTCGTCTGGTCTCGTGGTGAGCCCAGATTCTCCACGGCCCCCTGGTGTGGGAGTCTTGGTATCTTGGCCAGGGATTCTTGAAGCTGTGGCGCTCAAGCGCCTGGGGGTTTTGTGTGTGTAGCTGGTTGGCTGGCAGCTAGAGTCCATCCTGCCCGATTCCTAGGCATCCTCGCTCAGCTCCCTCGCCGAAACCCGGCTGTGAGAAAGGCGCGCCGCCACTTATACAGAGGATGGAGCAGACCGAGGTGCTAAAGCCACGGACGCTAACCGATCTGATCCGCATCCTGCACCAGCTCTTTGCCGGCGAGGAGGTCAATGTGGAGGAGGTGCAGGCCGTCATGGAAGCCTACGAGAGTGACCCTGCCGAATGGGCAGAGTACGCCAAATACGACCAGTACAGGTGAGCCCGCCCCAGCCCTGCCCGCTGAGGGTCTAGGCGCGGGCCGCAAAGCCCGGCGGCGCCGACTCTCGGAGCCCTCGGAGGAGCGGGCGTGGGGGAAGCATGGGGGGGGGGGGGGGAGTAGGGGTCCAGCTGGGGAAAGTGCGGGTCACATCGCGCTCACACTCCCCGCGCCGCAGGCCAGTCGCGGCACCCCAGCGCAGCGCTGCCTTCACCGAGGGCTGCCCCGCTCCCCCTCCGCGATTTTGGCTAAAGGTTGATTTTGCAAGGCTCGGCCTCGGGAGGGGAGGCCACCGGCCTCGGAAGGGGAGGCCACCGTGCGTCCAGTTTTCTATTTTCTTCTCACGTGTCAGTTTCTCAGCTTCCAAATCGCCACTCCTCCTTCTCCCGGCCCCTCGGGAGCAGTGCCTTGGGGAACCGCCTGGCGGAACTAACGGAGGTTGGTGCTCCCAGCACTTTAGCCATCTGGAGAAGGGGGTAACGGCGAGGACATAGTTCCCCGACATCAGTTCTCCATCGGTAGTCTGCAACCAGACACCTACCAACTGGCATTTTTTGCATCTTGGGAGTTGTCATCTGCTCTTTTTCAATTTGTGGCGTACCCTTTCCCAAACCAGGTTAACTTCCCTGACTTTGGTTTTATTTAAACACATTGTCGGGTTAGCGAAGTAGACGACTGTCTCTCATGCCCACCCCTCCCCCCAAGCAATATGCTTTCTCTTATACTTACTTCTGAGGGTCTGGCATGTAAATTGAAGACCTCTACTTCCCAGCTAGACTGGAATGAGATTCCCGGGAGGCCTGGTCCTTTCCTGCGCTGGCTTGGTGATTGAGTAAAAATGAATCTCTGAGAATCCTCTTCGGGTCAGAAATAAATTTAATCACTCCGAAAAGTGAGAAGTTCTTTTGGAAGGATAGCTAGTGCTTCAGCCTTTATAGTCAGTTAGTTGGGTTAGGCGGCAAACTCATGAGTCAACATGGCCAAATATCAACATTACAACGATTGAAATTTCTTTTGAGAGCCACATTTTTAAACTTAAACTATATAGGAAGGTACATTCCTTATCGAGGTAGCGCCCGCACGTGGTATTTTGTGGAAGAGCCACACTCAAGGGGCCAAAGTATGTGGGGGGGGGGGGGCGGTGAAAGAGAAGAAGAGGTAAAGATTGAAGCTTTTCTCGGAAGCAGTTTCTTTCTGTTAGTTATTTCACTAAGCATATTTAGGGCGTTCAGTAGAGTTTTGTTGGAAGGAACTGTTTAATGTATTTTAGGATTTGAAATAAAGTGAAATCTATCTAGGATCCCATTCTCCACTTGCAAGTGGCTCTAGGAAATTCTTTTGGTTCCTGTCAGTTCAGTTCATGGTAAGGTCCTTATGTGGCTGCCAAAAATTATCAGTATCTAGTTTTTGATTTTACCAATAGCTCCAAGTAATTGAGGCTTTTGTTATGGGGCAGGTTCTCTTCCAGTCACTTTACACGTTACTCATTTACCTCGACAGCCCTATGAGATTCTTATCCCTATTTTACAGGTGAGAGATGTTAGGCAATAAAAAGTTTGAATTACCGCCTGACCAGTGGTCAAGTGGTACAGTGGATAGAGCGTGGACCCAGAACACTGAGGTACCTGGTTGAAAACCTAAAGATGACAGGCTTGAGTGCCTGATCAACAACATGATCCCAAGGTCACTGGCTTAAGCCCAAAGGTCATTGGCTTGAGCAAGGGGTCACAGGCCCTGATTCACACACACACACACACACACACACACACACACACCCCTTCCGTCAAGGCACTTAGGATAATCAATGAATTAGCAACTAAAGTGAAGCAACTTCAGTTGATGCTTCTTCTGCTCTCTCCTCCCTCCCTCTCTTTCTAAAATCAACAAATTAAAAAATATTTTTTAAGTTTGGATTAACTGCACAAGATCATACTTCTGACAAGAAGTGGCACCAGGATTCAAATTAAGATTATTGTTCCAGAACCCACACTCTAAACCAAATTAAACTTTTTTACAGACATATGGTAGCATAATAGTTTTCTTCTGCCTAGAGATATTATTGATCAAGTGAAATTAATCTTTAGAACAGGACTTTTACAGAGGCCTTGAATTTATCTTGGTTGACAAGCTCTAAACCATTTCAAATGCAACCACTTGGATTCATCTATTCCACAGGTATCTGAGATACAGTTCATTAAGATAGTAAGTGCAGTCCTGGGTGGGTGTTTGGGGGAAGAGAGAGGGAGGGAGAAGGAAGAGCAGAAATCAGTTTGAGAGCATTTTTTGTGTATAATAAGTGTTCAAGCACAGTGAAAGATCCTGATCTCTGATCTCTGGAAGGCCATTGCGTAAGAACCAAGACAGAATGTGTTCCAGTGTGGGCCAGACAGTGGATTCTCGGGAAGAAACCCCAGAGAAGCAAGAGGGACTACCCTAAAACTGGTGGGAGTAGAAGTAGAATGCTGGTAAGGGAACCAAATTTACTGTGAATTAAAGGCCACATGCACAAGCCCTTGCTAGGTCATACAGGCTACAAAGTGAGGATGACTGACTAGATCTAAAGAGCATTTACTAATCACCTCTGTCAATGATCTGCCAGCACCTGGCCTTCAGCCAGGGAGAGGAAGGGACGTGTAGGACGTAAGTGAACAGGTAACCATAAGCACAAACACTACCCCAGAAATGGGGTCAAGGTGACTTCCTTTAAAAATGACAGTTTAAATGAATGTCATAAGTATCAAACTTTGCTAATTAGATGACATCATTAGTACCTGTTGTTGGACCAATAGAAACTTCAAAGTTGTTTTGTTTTATTTTTTTCTGATGGTGTGGTTGTTTTGATTCAGGATTTAGTTTAGTTTAGTTTATTACTGTTTTATCATCATTGTAAAAGGTTTAGGGTGTTAGTAATGTAGTCTCCTATGTTCTGGTACTTAGATCAACCCCCACCTATTTATAGAGAACTTTTCATTACGGATGCTTTTGAATATGATTTGTGTCTGGGCTATAGTAAAACTAAGAATTCTAGAACAGCTGTTTTATGAAACCTTGTTTCTCAAGTTCACGTTTAGCCTACCTAAGGGAAAAGAGAACAAACAATAGCAACAGGCTTGCCTAGAGCACTAATGCAAATACCTTCTGTTAGAAACTTTTATTTATTTATCTATTTTTATCAGTTTGAGGCAAACACTTGGAGAATAAAGGAATTTACTTTTTCTTTCCTGTTAATATTTCAGTGCCATTAATTTAAATGCAACAGCTGTAAAAGAGGTGGTTGATAATATAAAAATGTGCCAAATGAACCTAGAAAAATATTTTACTTTTGTGCTGGATTTCTAATGAGAAAACCACATTCAGAGTTGCTTAGAGATAGAAATGGTAAATCTGTAAATGAACTTTGTGACACATTTATTTTTTCTAGTGCTTGTTTCATCAACCAGATTTAAACTTCTGAATACATTCTTTTCAGGTACACCCGAAATCTTGTCGATCAAGGAAATGGAAAATTCAATCTAATGATTCTATGTTGGGGTGAAGGACATGGCAGGTAATACAACTCTTCATTTGCAGATATTTATTAAGAGTATCGGTTCCAGTGTATGAAATATATGGTGTTGGCTGGCCACAAGTCTTGAAAGCAGTAACAAATCTCATTTTATAATTATTTGTGCCCTAATCCTAACAAAAAATATCACGGGAATTAGCATGAAGGGTTAGGGCATACACCATGCATATCAAAACCAGCCCCCAAATGAATCATCCATCAAATAGGTGCTAACTAGTTTAACATATTCTCTCTCAAAACTTTTATGATAATGTGCTAAAATTGATTTTTGTGGTATTTTGAAGTGTGTAAATAATTGTGGGACCCAAATGTACAGATTTGGAGTTAGAAAAACAGTTCACAAAAACAGAAAATTTCTTTCTACTTCAAGTTTATTTTTTACTTTGTTTATCCAGAGGGTAAGGCAACTTAAACTTATACCAATTCTTTGAAACTTGGTTCCTTAAATGTCCTTGAACATTTGCCAGTGTTTCCAATTGAGTATTATCTCTTTCAACAGATCATTCTCAATCTTTTGAGAATAGTGAAGACAATAATCCAGACCTTTTTTTTTTTGTATTTTTCTGAAGTGAGAAACGGGGAGGCAGAGAGACAGACCTCCTGCATGCGCTAGACTAGAATCCACCCAGCATGCCCGCTAGGGGATAATGCTCTGCCCATCTGGGCCATTGCTCCATTCAACCAGAGTCATTCTAGTGCCTGAGGCAGAGGCCATGGAGCCATCCTCAGCACCCAGGCTGACTTTGCTCCAATAGAGCTTTAGCTAGGGGAGGAGAAGAGAAAGATAGAGAGAAAGGAGAGGGGGAAGGGTGGAGAAGCAGACGGGCACTTCTCCTAAGTGCTGTGACTGGGAATTGAACCCAGGACATTCACATACATGGCCAATGCTCTACCACTGAGCCAACTGGCCAGGGCCCAGACCCATTTTTGATGGGAGAAAGGAAATGGGAAGTTACAAGACTTAGGCAAATTAGGACTAAAGAGTATGTACTCATGTATGTACTCATGGAATGGAATAGTTTTCACACATTCTCTCAATATTTTTTCAAAGTAGATTATATATCAAGAGTAAAACTATGCTCTGTGGAATTAGGAAACAAGTTTTTCCTGTGGTACATATGTGGGCTAATTGAATTCAACATATGAAATAAATGCCAAAAATATATATAGTTCATATGTATGGCTGACAAAAATTAGGGGATATTTCAAAATGAATATGAAGCAATAAAAAGCATTTGATTTTTTTAATTAAACAAGAACATCAGAAAAGCAACAACAAGTCAAAGAAAGTTGTTTGATTATGCAGATGAGATGCAAAATCAACTATTATTTCATTGGTGAAGATGCACTATACAAAAGGCTGAAAGTACTGGAGTATCTACATGTTCCCTGATCCCCTAATTTTTGTGAGCAATGTATTTTAATCTATTCAATAAACTAAAATGCTATTTAATTTTTTCTTTTATTCCCTGGGACAGAGAGAGAGTCAGAGAGAGGAATAGATAGAGACAAACAGAAAGGAACAAAGAGAGATGAGAAGCATCAATTATTAGTTTTTTGTTGCGACACCTTAGTTGTTCATTGATTGCTTTCTCATATGTGCCTTGACTGTGGGCCTTCAGCAGACCAAGCAACCCCTTACTCAAGCCAGCGACCTTGGGTCCAAGCTGGTGAGCTTTTTGCTCAAGCCAGATGAGCCCGCACTCAAACTGGCGACCTCGGGGTCTCGAACCTGGGTCCTCCACGTCCCAGTCCAGTGCTCTATCCACTACGCCACTGCCTGGTCAGGCAATGCTATTTAATATTATATGAATAAATTCTTTCCCCAAATCAAATTTACTTTCTTTTTCCCATGAATATTGGGATGTAGTCACAGGTAGGATACTTTAAACCTATAAAATATTAGCATTCTATATACATTACAGTATAATTTTAGGGTGGTGGTAATAAATACATATACCTTTTGTCCCTGAAAGAAAAGATAAAAGAGAAAATGCCTGGAAAAAATCATTAAATGTTAAATGATCATCTCAGTGTGATGCAATGATTGTTTTTGTCCTTTCTAAAATTTCTTCAGTGTAACTTTATAATCCAGTTTTAGCCCAGCTTCACTGAGTTGTTAAAAGCTGTATCTTGGAGAAGACAATAGGTTTCTGGTTTTGTGTTTCTCTGATGAAAGTAGCATTACAATGAGGTTTGGGAAAATGAACTGTTCTTTAGGAGAGAGTATGCATGAAAACTGTATCCCTTCTATGCATTGATATGGAAGGCATTTATCTTGAACAATGTTGAATTATAAATTGGTGACATTTAAAGATCCAGCTGAATTGGATTTTATCCTGGGAGATGTCCTAGTGACAGTGTGCAGCTGTAAGCTCTGGGCCAACGGTTACTGTAGGTCCGGGTACTGGACCATCTACTGAGTTCATTTGTCATTTTGTGTGTATATAGCAGTATCCATGATCACACCAACTCCCACTGCTTTCTGAAGATGCTGCAGGGAAATCTAAAGGAGACCTTATTTGCCTGGCCTGACAAGAAGTCTGATGAGATGATCAAGAAGTCTGAAAGAATCTTGAGGGAAAACCAGTGTGCCTACATCAATGGTAACATTGAGTACTTTTTTCTAAGAGCAAATGGGAAAAACCTTGAGCGCACATCTGAAATACTGATTACTTACAAATGTGAAGTAGAAGTTGGATCATGGAGTCGTGATTTCAAATACTTGGGAAAGAACCTGAAAGCAGTGGGTTTTGTTTTTTAAACCTGTGCATCTGGATTAGAATCACTTATTATTAACATATACGTGCGCGTTAGTGCTGACTGAAAAGTCATTTACCTGCCAAGTCTTAGGACAGTTGGAATCAAATACGGATTTACATATGTAGAGTCTTTTAATAAAGCTAGAATACTAGTCTTTGTGTCAGAAAATGTAAAGAAATGTTCTGGAAGTAGTTATGAATGCTAGCTAGTCCCTGTTTTTCTAAAACACATATAACATATGTAGAAGAACATTCTCAAGGGAAACTTTACAAAGCACATTATTTAGCAGTGATTTATAGATCTTTCACCAAGAATTCATTCTTTCCCCTAAATGTGTTAGGGGAAAGCCGTATAATTTTTAGGAGAGGCAGTGATGATCATTTGTATTCTTAAAGGGGATAATAACTTTCCAGGAAGCTTGTTAAGCTTAAATGAGATAATTTTCTCCCAATTTTAGATGAGACTCCAACACATAGGAAGATTAAATAACTTATTCAAGTAATTCAACTCAAGTGGCAGCCAGGATTTTAACCTAAACAATTTGTTTAGCCATCCCATTCACGTACAATAAAATATTAGATTTTTTCTGGCAAAGCAGGCTCTTCTTTAAAGACAAGTATTGGTCTTGATACTTGGCCTAAATTCATTCATTAGTTTCAGAATGCACTTAGGAAAGTCAGATTATACAGTAGTCCTTGTTATCTATGGGGAAATACGTTCATAGACTCTCAGTGGATACCTGAAACTGGTTAATATTGAACCCAATATAACTATTTTTTCCCTATGCATAGATACCTCTGATAAAGTTTAACTTAGAAATAAGACACAGTAAGAGAGTTAAAAAACAATTAGTGATAAAATATAATAATACGTTATAATAAAATTATGTAAATGAGTTTTCTCTCAATATCTGATAACTGATCTGATAACTGAGATGTCTACCAAGTGACTACAGGGCAGGGAGTCTCCACAGCAGGTTGGATGAAGGGGTGATTCCCCTCTGGCTGGGATGGAGTGGGAGATTTTATCACTCTATCAGAACAGCGCATAATTTAAAACATGAATTATTTATTTTGGGAATTTACCACTTAAGATAGTCAAGCCATGGCTGACTGCAGTTAACTGAAACAGCAGACAAAGAGGAACTACTGTATGGGAAGTTTGTCCCCCTAATGCACATATCACAAGGTGTTACTTTCTTATATAGCAGGGAACTCGTATTTGAGGGTTGCTATATATATGTGTATATGAGACACACCAGATTTTCAAATACAAGTTTGTTGTCCTCATAACTCACAATAAAGCAAAAAGCCTTTTCGAATAATTCCCTTCAGCTAGTCACAGGTCCTTGTGAAAGTAGATTAGATCTTGACGAATAGGTGAAGGGTCAAATATGTGAAGAGTATAGGAGCCAGGCAGAAAAGGTCAGTGAGTGCTACAGCCACTGACCTTCTCCACCAGCTCCAGCGAGATCAGTCTGACTTCTTTTTTTCATAGAGGTAGGAATGTGATTTTTGTGGGAAATTTTGCCAATTGATAAAATATTGGGGGGATAAGCTAAATATTTATGTAGACTAATTACCCATATGGTTGAAAATCACAAATTTACAACCTTTGATTTTTACAGATGCGGGAGTAGGAATGCCAGTAGATACTGATCAGTGGGAAGAGTGTTTTAAATACGGGGAAGAGAATGAATTAAGGCACAGTCATTGCAAAACATAAAAACTAGTCAGGAATGGTCTACCTGGAGGGAAGAAGGAAAAACAGGTTTGGACATGATTGGTGGAAGAGTAAAGAGAGATCAGGTCCCGGGACTCCAAGACCAGCTTAAAGTAAGATCTTTCTTTGGTCAGAAGAACTTTATTTGGGAATATCTTGATCAATATGGTAGCAGTGTGCAACATAGGGTGGCGGAAAGGGAGAATTGGGTCAAGAAGACCATTGTAGTAGGCAAAAGGGGGACATAGCCAGGATTAAACTGGTGTCCATAAGTATCACCAATTTCAGAACTACTGTGACAGAGATTGCACCATGGGGATAAAGGAAAATAGGTAGAGACCAAAAATGACAATAATAATGTTAGGATTAATAACAATTGGGATCAGACATGAGTCTTGAGCTTCTCTAACGGACAAGTAACTAGTTTATGCAGGGCCTTTGCTTCTGTTATTGTCTAGCATGCAGTGGCTGGTGTATGTACTTGTAATTGGAAAAACTAATAATTTGTATAAAGGCAGTCAGTTCTTAAGAATGTTGAACTTTTGTACAGAATTGTGCTTAAGCCAGTGTATTATGAAAGCAGTAAGTTACAGAATTAAAGAGTTTACAGACCTGAGAATTAGGCCCCATTTTTAGGAGTGAGGAAAAGTGAGGATTCTAGAAGTTGTGAGTTGTTTAAAGGTGGTCTTGCTGGGAGTAGAGCCAAAGTCCTGTTTCTAGGCTTTGCTCTTTATCATGCAAGCTTGTGCAGCTAGGTCTCAAAGCATAAGGCCAAACTACACCAATTCCACTGGATTCCTTCCTTGGTTAGTCCTCATATTCTCTCCTAACTATACATGTCTCAGCATATTTTTTTAAAAACATGTATTTTGTCATTATTTCTTTATTCTAATGTTCTCTGAGACATCTCCTCCAGGGCCTTTTCACCAGCTTCAGTATGGATTGGTTGATCTCTAGGGCAGCGCTCAGCTGTCATCCGGGGCTCCCCTCACATCACCCAGGCTTTCCCTTTACCATCTTCTTTTGCTAATCCCCTTGTTTCCAGATCTCGTGTCTGCTTCATTCTTGGCCCAGGCTGTTGTTTTAGTGGAGCATATCCTCCCGTGGCTCTATGAGAAAGGGTTTGTGGAAAGAAAGTTTTTGAGACCTCCTATATCTAAAAATCTCTTTATTCAATCTCTTTATTAACATGATTGATAATTTAGCTGGATATGGAATTATAACTTGACAATCATATTCTCTCAGAACTATGAAGGTGATGCCTTGTCTTTTAGTTCTCAGTCTTGATGAAAGCCTGGTATCATTCTGATGCTCAGGTCTTTCTATGAAGCCGTTTTTTTCTTTCTAGAAACTTTTGAGATTTCTTTCATATTTTCTCTGTCCCCAGTATTATAGAGATGTATTGTGTTTCATAACGCTTATTCATTGTGCTGGGTACTCAGTGAATTCTTTCAATCTGGAAATTCATGTTCTTCCATTCAAGAAAATGTTGTCAAATTATTTGATTTCAAACTGCCTCTGATTTATTTTCTTTCTTTTTTATTTTCTACCTTTGTTCTTTAGTTCTTTGAGTCTCCCTCAGCTTCCTCAGTTTTTCTTCTAGCCTTTCTATTCATGTTTTTATTTCTGCAATCACTTTTTATTCTCTGGTCCTTTTATAGTTTTTATTTTCTTATCTCTGAGGATATTAGATACATCTGTTTTTTAAATCTTCTCCTGAATTGTTTCTGTTTCTAGTTGCTTTTTTTCAGGTTGCTCTGGCCTCTATGTTTGTACTAGAGGACTTGCTCAAATATCTGGTAACCTTGGCTGTGTGCTAATATTTAAAAACCAGGGACAAAAAAAAGTAAGTTGATAGCTCTTAACACTGGACTTCAACCTAGGATAATCTGGCAGAACTCTTTTCTTGAGAAACAACCAATGGCAGTATCCTTCGGGCTTTGTTCTGAGCCTATCAGATTCCCTGAGAAGCTGTTTCCTATCTCTTGCCTGGAGAAAAAAAAAATTCCTGTCTGGCAGCATTCTGGCAGCTAGGTGGTGAAGAAAGAGGGGCTTTTCCCATTCAATATGTAAATTTTCACTTCAGTCACCTGTTTTTCACCTGTCCTGAGTTCATCTATTACCTTCTTTCTAGAGAATAGATCTCAGACCTCTACCAGGGGGAAGGAAAGGGAGAAGTGGTGAAAGGGATGTGAGACTACTGAAATAGGCTTTCAACCAGTTCTTGTACTTTTAGCCCCATCGTCATCCTCATTTCCAGAAATACCCATGCTGCCAATTTCTGAGCTGTTTGGGAGGTTCACAATATAAATCAGGTTATTTCTTGGCCATCCCCATGTGTAGACAAGTATTTGGCTTTCTCTCTTCTGCAAAGCCGTCCATCTACAATACAGGTTTGAATTAGATGGGTCCACACATACACAGATTTTTTTTTTTCAATAAATAATGCTTTCAATCTGAGGTTGGAAGTTCACGAACGCAGAGTGCTGACTGTAAGCATTGATGTATGCTATTTTATGCAGGGGACTTGAGCTTCCTCAGGTTTTTGTATCGACAGGGGGTCCTGGAACCAATTCTCCCACAGATACTGTGGGACAACTTGAGTTTTGGGGGGCCAAAAGTTATATGTGAATTTTTGACTGCAGGGAGTGGGAGTCAGCACCCCTAATGTCCATGTTGTTCAAGAGTCAGTTGTACGTTTAAGCTTTTAAATTTTTATTAAAATGTTTTCTCTCTTTCCATTTTCTTTTAATGTTGCCTTTCTTATTCTTTTACTAAAACTGTAGAGGGTTTTGAGGGAAGAATACAGTGCATATGGTTTTTTTAATGAGAAGTTCCATTATATACCCAATTGATTTATGATATTTGATGAATGACAAAATATTTACCTAAACCTACCATTTAAAGTCCTTCATCCATTCTTTTTGGGTGTTGTTTAGATTCCATTGGCTTACATCGAGTAGAAAATATCAGCCATACAGAACCTGCTGTGAGCCTTCACTTGTACAGCCCACCTTTTGATACATGTCATGCCTTTGATCAAAGAACAGGACATAAAAACAAAGTCACCATGACATTCTATAGCAAATTTGGAATCAGGACTCCATTTGTAAGTATAATTTCTCTCTCCTGGATTTAAGTGCTTTGTGGGTTACCAACATTATACTGTATATGCATTGCTTTTTGTTTGTTTGTTTGTTTTAGGTATTATTTGAATATTTTATGAATTAAAGTTTAGATGAACCTTAACTTAGGGGACAGTCCCCTTATGTTCTAATTCTTTTCTTTAACTTTGGAGGCTCTATTTTCTTTTCTTTCTTTTTTTATTTATTGATTTTCGAGATATGAGAGAGAAAGAGATATGGGCGAGGGAGAGGAGAGGAGCAGGAAACATCAACTTGTAGTAGTTGCTTCTCATATGTGCTTTGACCAGGCAAACCCAGGGTTTCAAACTGGCAATCTCAGTGTTCCAGGTCCATGTTTTATCCACTGTGCCACACTATAGGTCAGGTGAAACTGTATTTTCAATTTATAAATAAACTTAAGTTAGAAGCAAAGAATTATTGAGAATGTTTCTGGTTGTGTGTTGAAAATATATGCTCGTTTCTAAATTATAATTTTTTATTAGAGAAATAAGAGTAGAACTTACTTGATATAACTTCTGCTGTGACTTGATATTTATAGATCTAATTTACTGGAACAACACAAAGAACTTGCAGAGTTAACCTTTGCAAAGTTTGAGATCCTATTCCAATGGTAGAAATAAAGAAACTTGCCTGTTTCCATTGCTGTGTGTGTGTGTGTGTGACAGAAACAGATAGGGATAGACAGAGAGGAAGGGAGAGAGATGAGAAACATCAATTCTTTGTTGCGGCACCTTAGTTGTTCATTGATTGCTTTCTCATATGTGCCTTAACCGTGGGGCTACAGCAGACTGAGTGACCCCTTGTTCAAACCAGTGACCTTGGGCTCGAGCCAGCCCAAGGTCATGTCTATGATCCCTCGCTCAAGCCAGTGACCCCACACCCAAGCTGGTGAGCCGGTGCTCGAACCTGGGTCCTTGGCATCCTAGTCCCACGCTCTATCCACTGCGTCATCAGGCCAGGCCCAAGTTGCCTTTTTTGGAGAAGTCATGCTGTTCAGACTATAAATAAATGAGACTAGGCTGTGATAACATGTTCCCCTTGAGGAGCAAGTGTTTCCACCTAAAGATAAGAAGGCCACCAGTAGTAATGTGGTACGGCATCTTCTAGCCCGGTAAAGAACATGGGCCATTCAGCGGAATGTAAAGACAAAATGATTCTCATAAATCTGATGCAAGTATAGCCTCTGAGAGAAGATAGGGCAGAATCTTCTCTAGTGATTGTCCTGCTTTGTTTTCTGCTTTTTGATCCCCAAGAGCTACTTTATGGCAGAAGCAAAACAAGAGGACTCCATTGCCATAGCTAAGTTTTCATACACTGATAAGAAAGCAGGACTATTTAGAACAAGCTGAAATGTCTAGTAAGAAGAATCTTACATAGCCTTCTTTATTTCTTTCTTGCAGATAACTCCAGGATCACTGGAAAACAACTAAGAAGCACCAAACCCTCTAATGTCTGCTGAAAGTTTTGCCTTGGACAGGAAGACCTCCCACCATTTGCTGTTCAGTAATACACTTTACAAAGCCAATACTTAGATCTCCTGTAAGGCAGATGCTAATTACAAGGCACTAAGTAAACAAATCGTGCCCTGAGCTACTACAGAAGAAAAATCTCAGTAAAGAAGAAAAGGACTTGTGATTTTAAAGGCCAAATTAGGTGCTCTCCTGGTTTTAGTCTCTAAATCCATTGGAACCCTACCGGGAATGTCAGTGAAGGTTTTTTATAGCTTTGGAAATACTTTGGTCTCTGAATTGTAGTTAGCAATAAATAAAAACAAGAAATTACAAACATCAAATGCCTACCTTATGGCTTGGATGACTAAATGTAGATGGTTTTAGTATACTTTGTATGTTCTTAATATTTGAAGAGAATTTTTTGAATCTGCATTTTATTTTTTCAATCATGTTTTACAAATTCCTATTCTATAAACACCATATTTTCCCATGTGTAAGATGGGTCCCATTTTGAAAAATTTGGGGTTTAAAAACTGGGTGCATCTTATACAGTGGTAGCACTTCAAATGCCATAGATGGAACTGTGGACGAGGCAATATATGAAGACTGATTTGTCATTGGACACAGATGAGGACAAGCTAATGGATGGGAGTTTTGACAGTGACAAGGAGTTGTATGAATTTTATGATGAATAAAACTTGAGTTCAATAACTTTATGTAATACATTTTTTTTCAAATTTTAGGCCCCAAAATTAAGGTGCGTCTTATACATAGGAGTATCTTATACATGGGGAAATATGGTAATAGCATGTTGTAGATAAAGAAATTTAAGGTACTTTGGCATTTGATAATGGAATGAAGGGCAGAGGATTTAGAAAAGTACATGTACCCTAACCCACAGCAAACCAAAAACAAACTCATATCTGGTGTGTCCAGTGGTCAGAGTCAGATTTTTGTACTGCTCTAAAATGCCCAAATGATTTTAATAAAACCAAACTTTAACACAATTTGAAGTTTTGTGTTTTGTTTAACTTCATAAGAATTTCATAAAATTCAGGTCCTTAAATTTGGGTAGACTACGAAAAATAGTGAAAAATATGATTTTATGATGTAAGAATAGAAGAGGGCCACAAGATGCATAAAAAGGTAGCTTAGGGCTTTACATGTGTTCACTAATTGGCTGGAGCTACGGACCTGAGCGGTTAAATGTAAACGTACTCAATTTTGCCTAAAAATTGTGGTTCTGTACACGCATACCTCATTTTATTGCACTTCGCCTTCTCGCACGTCACAGATGTTAACGTTTATTACAAATTGAAGGCAAGACCTTCCACCAGCAAAATGATACAGCTCACTTTATAGCGGTGATCTGGAACCGAACCTGCAATATCTCTGAGGCATGCCTGTCTGTTTTTAAATGTGAATTGTTTTTCAACATTTAAAAGCTGCAGATAAAAAAGAAGATATATTTCTGCTTCCTGAAAATTTAAAGAATCTAGCAACACTGGACCTGCATTGCATTTTCATTGATAACAGTCAGCTAGGCGAGGGTCTGTCTGTCCCTTAGATGGGGCCATTCCCTCCATAGTGGCAGCCTGTTTCTCATGTTACCAGCAAAGCCTACATATGTATTTGAGTTTGTTGCCCCTACCTACTTTAGGCGATTTTCTTTGGAATATCTGTCATAATCTTGGAATTTATTATCTCTAGAAACTAAAGGCCTTTAAAGATAGTTTTATATCGGTCATTGGCTGCATTATATCATCAAAATTATTTACATCTTTGAGAAGGATATTAACATTTATTGAGTGCTTATTACATACGAGGTATTGTTCTAAGTTGTTTAGGTGCACTAACAAAATTTTGTTAATAAAGCAAACCTCCTTATGACTTAGGTACTGTGTTGGTTTTCTACTGCTGCTCTAATACATCATCACACACTTAGTGGCTAAAAGCAATGCAGATTTCCCTGCAGCCCCATAGGTCAGAGGTTGAATAATTTTATAGTACTAAAATCACGATGTCAGAGGTTTGCATTTCTTTCTGTGCATTCTAGGTAGGATCTATTATACTGGCTTTTCCTTCTAGAAACAGCCATGGCCTCATATCCCCTTCTTGCATCTTCAAAACCAACAATGGCAGCTCTGGCTGGATAGCTTAGTTGGTTAGAGCATTGTCCCAATACACAAGGGTTGCAGATTTGAACCTCGTTCAGAGCACATACAGGAAGAGGTTGATGTTTCTGTCTTTCTCCCTCTCTGAAATCAGTTAAAAAAAAAACAAACCAGCAATGGCAGACTTAGTTCTTCTATATTTTAGCATTCTGACCTATTCTCTCTTTGTACTTGGAAGAACTCCAATATGAGATAACAACTCCATCTCTAGGTCGTGCTACTAATCATATCTGTAAAGTCTCGTTTGCCATGTGACATAACATATTCATAGGTTCTAAGGATTAAGATGTGGGCCTTGGAGACCTCTGCCAGCCACAGTTAGCCACCTTGCTCCCAGTGATCCATGCCAATCCCCCGTGCAGAGTAGACTCATCCCCCGCCCCAGGATTTTCAAAGTCTCATTCCATCACAATGTCATCTGAAATTCCAGAAATCTTCTAAATTAGATCTCATTTAAAGTTAGTATGGATAAGACTTCATTATAATCTATCCTGGGACACAATTCTTCCCCCATATTTAGAAACTTGCCAAAAGTTATTCAGCCAAGAAATTATAGAGCAAAGATTTGATTTCAAGTAAACTTCCTTTAAAACTCATTCTCTTTATACACAAGCCTTTCTGGGTGGGAGAAACCTTAACCACTTCCAGTTTCTGTTTCCTACTTTTAAACAAAATTGTGGTATATTTATATGTGGTATATTTAAGTGTTCAACATACTGCACTTTTAACACACTCAAATGTGGTAATACCCGTGTGTGACAAGTAGTGGCTAAATCTGAATTTGAAGATCCTTGTGCATGTGGCTCAACTTAAATGGCTGTCCTGGCCGTGCTGGCCACCCTGACCTCAGCGATTGGCCCTGTTCTCTACTGCTCAGATAATCACAGAGGAGCAGGCATGGTTCTTGAGTAGTTCAGCACACAGTTGGATCGATGAGGTACACACACGCGGCAAGGCAGTGAAGTCATCAAAGGTGCAAAGGGATTACTGGTATGTAGGAGGGGGAAGAAACATGGAGGGCTGGAATCATGCTGGTTGCCAGAGGTGACTAGGATATAAAAGGAAAAGAGGGTAAGAAGCCGCGTCAAAAAGAGGGGGAATGAGCACTGCGTGAGCAGACAGTGGAGGGCTGGTGGTGAGCCCATGAGCCACCTTAGCGCTCAGTACCTCCCATCTTACCTACAGCTCAAGCTTCAGCACTTGCTCTTCCCTCTGCCCAGTCTGTCCTTGAAGCTCTTTCCATGGCTGGCTCTCCTTGCCCTTCAGATATCAGCTCAAGTGCCATCTCCCTAGAAGGAGGATCCCCCAGCCACCCTGTCTGAACATAAAATCTTCAGGCACTCTTCATCGAATTTCACTAGCACACTATGATTATCTGAAAACTGTCATTTTTTTTTCATGTCTTTATCATCTGCAGTCTACCAATAGGGTGCAAGCCCCATTGGACAGAGAAAGTGTTTCGTTCACTGCTGTATGTATCCTGAGCACTTAGAACATATTGGACGCAAAGGAGGTGGTACTCAATAAATACTTATGAACTGAATGGAGAAACGCTCAATGTCATTATATAAGTTTTTTTTTCTTTTTTTTATTATTAATTTTAATGGGGTGTCACCAATAAATCAGGGTACATATGTACAATGAAAACATCTCCAGATTATCTTATCATTCAATTGTGTTGCATACCCATCACCCAATGTCAAATTGTCCTCTGTCACCTTCTATCTGGTTTTCCCTGTACCCCTCCTCTTCTCCCTATCCCACCCTCCCCTCCCTCCCCCCTCCCCGTAACCACCACTCTCTTGTCCATGTCTCATAGTCTCACTTTTATGTCCCACCTATGTATGAAATCATGCTGTTCTCAGTTTTTTTTTCTGATTTACTTATTTCACTCCGTATAATGTTATCAAGGTCCATCCATTTTGTTGTAAATGATCCGATGTCATCATTTCTTATGGCTGAGTAGTATTCCATAGTATATATGTACCAAAGCTTTTTAATCCACTCGTCTTCTGACGGACACTTGGGCTGTTTCCAGATCTTCGCTATTGTGAACAATGCTGTCACGAACATGGGGGCACATTTCTTTTTTTCGAACAGTGCTATGGTGTTCTTAGGGTATATTCCTATAAGTGGGATAGCTGGGTCAAAAGGCAGTTCGACTTTTAATTTTATTAAACCCTAATGCTATAAGTGTCTTCTATAGGCCACCAAATTGTGTGCCATGTTATTTTTATTAAGTATAGAAATTTTGGCCTGACCAGTGGTGGTACAGTGGCTAGAGCATCGCGACCTGGGATGCTGAGGACCCAGGTTTGAAACCCTGAGGTCTCCTGCTTGAGGACCGGCTCATCTGGCTTGAGCATGGGATCACTGATTCCATGGTCGCTGGCTTGAGCCCAAGGTTGCTGGTTTGAGCCCAGGGTTTCTGGCTTGAGCAAGAGGTCACTGGCTCAGCTGGAGTCCCCCAGTCAAGGGACATATGAGAAGCAATCAATGAACAACTAAGGTGCCACAACTACAGTAGATGCTTCTCATCTATCTCCCCTCCTGTCTTTCTCTCAAACAAACAAACAAAAAGTATAGAAATTCTAAGGATTATTTTTTTATGATACAGACTTCTTTTTTCTGTGGCCCATGTCAGAAGCTTAGATTTTGGTGACGGTTCATTAATCATGTACTTAGACAAACTAGTTGATGAATAAAGGGTTTTTATGTGTATTTCATGAGAAGAGACAGCATTAATTACCCCATTTTGCAGCAATGGTGCTTAGCCATTTTTTTTTCTGACTCACAGGCCACTTTGAAATTCTCTGAATGCTAAAGAAATTTTTTCCAGAAAGGCCAGCACACAACAAATATGCATACAATTTCAGGAAAAATTTCTGGACTCTCTGAAGTCGGGCCCTGGTTAAATAACCCTATCATATGTGAGTTGTGAGTTAAGGCATATGGAAAGTAGTTGGTAGCTATTTTACTTCATTTTCAAAGATAGGAGGGCGTTAGCAAGCTGGGCAACCAGTTAGCTTTTTACACGTTACAACAGGGTTTTTAGGAAACTCTGGAGACTGGTGCTACTTTGTCTAAAAAACATCAACACATTTCACAAGAACTGTATTTTTTCTAAAAGTATTTCAGATATTTCAGGAAAATAAATGTTTACAATGTTATTTATCTAGTTAGTATATGCTTTCTTTAAAAAGTATGTGTGGGATAGTGAAGTAAGCCAGACACAGAGGACAAATATGATTCCACTTATACAAGGTGCCTAGAATAAGCCAATGCATAGAAACAGAAAGTAGACCAGAGGTGGGGATGAGGTTACTGTTTAATGCAGGGGTCCCCAAACTTTTTACACAGGGGGTCAGTTCACTGTCCCTCAGACCGTTGGAGGGCCGGACTATAAAATAACTATGAACAAATCTCTATGCACACTGCACATATCTTATTTTAAAGTAAAAAAACAAAACGGGAACAAATACAATATTTAAAATAAAGAACAAGTAAATTTAAATCAACAAGCTGACCAGTATTTCAATGGGAACTATGGGTGCAGATGCATCCTGTGCTCCTCTCACTGACCACCAATGAAAGAGGTGCCCCTTCCGGAAGTGCGGAGGGGGCCGGATAAATGGCCTCAGGGGGCCGCATGCAGCCTGCAGGCCGTAGTTTGGGGACCCCTGGTTTAATGGGTGCAGAGGCTTTTTTGGAGATGATGAAAATAATTTGGGTATAGATAGTGATAATGGATCCACAGCATTTAAAGGTATTTGATACTACTTAACTGTACATTATGAATGGTTAAAGTGATAAATATTATGTATATTTTCCCATCATAAAAATAAGTTATTTCTTAAGAAAGGTGCATGTGGGAGAAAATGTATGTGTGTGTGGTGGGGGTGTATGTTGCAGTAGGTAAGACTTACTGTCCTGGAAAATGTAGATGATATGAAAGGCATATGTAAAAAATTTCCATTCCTTTCCAGCTCTGTTTCCCTCTCTAGAGGTACCTGATGTTACAAGTTTCCTGTGTTTCCTCATTTATTTTTCCCATGGTTTATTTATAGGGTAGCATCCTAAAGTCCATGTTGTGCACTTACAAGGAGACCTTTCCATATCAAAATATAAACAGTTCTGCCTGACCAGGCATCGTGCAGTGGATAGAGCATTGACCTGGGACGCTGAAGACCAAGGTTCAAAACCCCGAGGTTGCCAGATTGAGCATGGGATCATAGACATGATCACAGTATTGCTGGCTTGACACCAGAGGTCACTGGCTTGAGCAAGGGGTCCCTGGCTCAGGTGGAGCCCCCTAGTCAAGGCACATATGAAAAAGCAATCAATGAACAACTAAAGTACTGCAACTATGAGTTGATGCTTCTCATCTCTCCCCATTCCTGTCTGTCTGTCTGTCTGTCTGTCTTCCTCCTTCCTTCACTAAAAAATAGAAAAGATACAAACAATTCCTGCATTCTTTTGTACACTGACTGCATGATATTCCACTATATGAGCATACCATAGTTTAGTTCACCAGTCCTCTATTGATGGACTTGAATGTGATTTCCAAACTTTTACAATTTTAATTCTGTAATAACCATACATAATGTCATTTCACAAATATCAGTCGAATATTTTTTTTCCAAATTCTTATTTATTGAGTGATCTTAAAGAGAGAGAGAAAGGGAGAGGAAGAGAGAGAAAAAGAAGCATCAATTTGTTGTTCCACTTATTTATGTGCTCATTGGTTGATTCTTGTATGTGCCCTGATGAGATCAAACCCACAACCCTGGCATACGGGGACGATGTTCTAACCATTTGAGCTACACAGCCAGGATAACTAGTTGCTTATTATGAAGCAACCAAGATAACTCAGCCCCAGAAAATGAGGTAGCAGGGGAAGGTCATGGCAAGCTTCCCTTGCTGAAGCATACCCCTTCTGTGCAGAATCTATCACCTCATATCAACCCTATTCAGTTCAGCCACTTCCACTCTGCTCATTGGTCAAGTGTGTTCATGTGAACCCTTCAGCGCTGTCTGAAGCTTAACACTCACAGAGATCATTTATTACTAGTAAGAAAGCCCTTGTGTTTGTGAGAAAACTAATGATCTAGTCATGGTCAGTTTGCAATTCTGCCCAAGCTCAGTAGGAGTTGATGCATTCCTGTTTGGTTTTTTGAGGGTTTTGTTTTGTTTTGTTTTGTTTGTTTTATCACTGAGCTTTTTGAGTAGTTGAAGACAATGTGATAGATAGCTTTATGTGCTATTTGAAGACATGCCTCACAGGTTGCTTACAAGGGGCATTTTGTTTATTTTTTGAGTAATTCACAGAGAAACATAAAGGAACTATGAGACACTGAGATCTACTGAATATGGCTCTGAGCACTGATTTAAACCTTTATCAGTCTAACAGAGATCCACATACAAGCTTAAGAAAATGGTCATCTGCTTAAAATATTTATATCTATATATTATAGTGATATGTATAATGTTTTCCTATAAGCACAACCAGAAAAATTCCTTGCACACAAGGGTAGAAATATTATAGAAATAGAAAGTAAACTAATGCAACTGAATATCGATTAATCCTCAATGCCAAGAGCCCTCCAGGCATGATATAGTAAGAAGTGTCGTTACAATGATAAATCACTGTGATGTACCTTTCCATGAAAACTATATGATTATCATGAGTTTGTGCAGGATTTGTCTAACTAATAAGTATAATCATATTATGAAATCATGAAGATAAAATGTACTTGAGGGAGCATTTAGCCAAACAAGCCTTTTGATAAATGAAGAAACTGAGGCAGGTGAGGTTAAGGATAACCAACATACCTGAGCAGTGTGCTAGTGCAGGTTTATATAGACCCATGGGAGGTGATATTCAGGAATTTTGCAAGCTGACCAGTAGGTTAAAATCTACCAGAGGGAGTACCTACACAGTGGCACTCTGTCAATGCTACAAATCAGCATGACTTTCTTCCCCCAGGGAGCCTGTTGTTAAACATTTTCCAGCAGATCATTTTATCTAAGGCTATTCAACCAATTCAAAATAAAGATAAGGCTTGCCTGGACCATTTAAATATACCTTTTTATGTTTTAATTTTTACTGGAATTCTAAATGTTTATATCCATTTGAAGTGACAATATATATTATTGTCACTTCAGCTTCAGAGAAATCCTTAAAGGTGAGAGAGGGGTATTATTTCTCCCAGCCTCATTTCAAAGATGAGGACATTCAGGCACATATAGATGAAATATTTTACTCACAGACACACAAGTAGGTAATGGAAAAACCAAAATAGATGTTGATTCTTCCCAGGACACATTGTACATTTGGCAAAAGTGAAAACTATTAAGCAGGGACAGAAAGTCAACACTGTGACCAGTGCAATGGCTACTCTGTGGCTTTTCTGTCTGAAATCTGTCATTTGTTTCTTGACTTTAGAGCTAGAAGAAGAAAAAAACAACAAACACTCATAGGTTACTCAAGCTGGATGGGGTAGTGAAGAGTCTTATTTTTCCTGAGTGGATCCAATTGATTATGTCATAGCAGAGCTAGAATCACTCAATTGTAAGTAACAAAATGTGATCCAAACTGGCTTAACCAAAACAAGTTCAGGGGATACTTGGGCAAGGTTGGATGAGAGATTCAAACATCTTTTTAGAACTCTATCTTGCTCTCCACTTTAAAATTTTTTTAATTTATTGATTGATTTGAGAAAAAAAGAAAGGAAGCAAGAGATGGAAAGAGAAACATCAATTTGTTGTTCCACTTATTTATGTATTCATTGGTTGATTTTTGTATGTGCCCTGACAAGAGATCGAACCTGTGATGTTGGTGTATCAGAATACTGCTCTAATCAACTGAGCTATCCAGCCAGGGCTCTCTAGCTTTCTTTTTTCTTTAATTTAGAAATTAAATTTAATGGGGTGACATTGGTCAATAAGAATACATAGGTTTCAGGTAAACATCTCTATAGCATTTGTACTGTTGATTGTGTTGTGTGCCCATTACCCAAGGTCAAATCATTTTCTGTCACCTTATACTTGTCTTTCTTTACTCACCTCTGCACCACCCCCTTCTCTTTGGTAACCACTCACTTTTGCCTATGTCCATGAGTCTCATTTTTATTTCCCACCTATGTGTGAAATCATATAGTTCTTAGCTTTTTCTGATTTACTTATTCACTTAGCATAATGTTCTCAAGGTCCATTCTTGTCGTGAATGGTAATATATCATCATTTCATATGGCTGAGGAGTATTCCATTGTATATGTGTACCACATCTTCTTTATCCAGTCCTCTATCAAGGAATACTTTGGTTGTTTCCATATTTAGCCACTGTGAATAATGCTACAAAAACATGGAGGATGCATGTGTCTTTGAGTACCAATGTTTTCAAGTTTTCCTGATATACCCAGTAGAGGGATTGCTGTGCCATATGGTAGCTCAATTCTTAATATTTTGAGGAACCACCATACTGTCTTCCATAATGACTGTACCAGTTTACATTCCCACCAGCAGTGAATGAGGGTTCCTTTTCTCCACAGCCTCTCCAACACTTGTTATTACCTGCCTTGTTGATAACAGCCAGTCTCTACCTTTCTTGACTCTAGAGTTTACCCCTGTGGTGTTAAGATGACTCCGAATAGCTCCAGGCTTATAGCTTCAATTTAAATTTTTGCACGATAAGGGGCTATTCATAGTCTTTTCACAGAACTTAAGGAATTTAGCGATGTGGGCTCTGATTGCATCACATGTCTGTCCCTGATGCACTCACTATGGTCAACAAGGTATGATCTCTGCCCTGGCCTGAGTCACGTGTTTGCCTCTGGAGTCAGGAGTGGAATCAGTTCCACCAAATCAAATGGATTGGTTTGGGGGATAAAATCAACAAGGAGTATCAAAATTCTCTTATGAGAAGAAAGGGGGAGGGATAGACGATACTAGGCAGACAAAATCAATAAATTTCTACTACATAGGAACTCAATAGCTCAATAGATATCTGTTAAATTAATGAATAAATAAATGCATCAAAAATTATATAGCAACTAAATCACCATCATTTTTTCATTCCTGCTAACACTAATTCAAACATTTCAAGGGTATTTGCTTTTCTTTCTCTTACTGGTAAACTTATAAAACATACTATCAGTCCAAAAAACAGTGGACTTTACAGATAGACTCATAGGTGTGCCCCAAGGAAACCACCCGTGTCTAAGTATTCTCCATCAGTTCTAACCCAAGTCAAAATTCTGCCACTAGAATTATAGTTCTGTGTCATAGGAGGCCAGTCGGCTTTTCCCATTGTTCCAGAATCTAGGTAAATCATAAAGTTGAAAATAGAAGGTGTCAAATATGCTCATATTCTAAAGAGAACAAGTAAGAGGTTGGAGTAAGAATTTCCCTTCAGGGTTTATTAGGAGCTGGTAGACCTGTTGTTCTAGCAGCAACCCTATCCCATCACCCCTCCCCAATCTGTATAAAATAAGGCTGAGAAGTGGGAGTTTTCATTGCCATTGTGAGTTACTCAGATTTCTCTCCTAATGTTCATTTGTAAATCTATATGACCACATTAAGCCTTGTGGAACCTGTTGGGCAGATATAATATATTATGCTCACTTTGTTAAAGATGGCGCTGCCCACATGGAAACCCATCACCCAGGTGATATTATTTGCCCTTTTGCTTAGAATGGGTGTGGGGGAAAGGCTGTAATGTAAGCAGGCCAGGTCATTATAGCCTAAGGCTTAGTTTTAAGAATAAGCTTTTCCCCACACCTTTGACTGATTGGATGATGTGGGGTGGTGTGCTCTCCTGAGGAATCCCATTATGCCTCAGATGGGTGACTTTGTATCAGACTTTCTTGTTTGTAGATTGGATTAAGGGTTTGGATTTCTACATTATAAAGTGGGACAGACCAGTAGCTTGCTCTCGCTTGGTTCCTGAGGTATTAGAGAGGAGAGCAGATTAAGGCCACGTGGATGCCAAGAGAAGCAGCTAAGATGGCAGAGTGCTGAGGGAGAAGCCAGTTTGTGCAGAGTTTGTGCTGGAGGAGATGGGGAACAGAGGTGAATAAGTCTGGTGAGCTAGAAACCTTTGATTTTAGGAAACTTGGATAAGTCAGTAGCTTTGTGAGCACTGAGTGAGTGGGTTTTGGAGCCCAGTGTGTGTTTTTGCTTGTCCGCCGGGTGCAAGCTAGAATTAAAGCTGATGGCTCACCAGTTCTTGGCTCCGTTGTTTCATTACCAACTGTCCGAATCTAATGTGAACCTGCATGAGCCAGGCTGCTGTGATAATGGCCCCGACTACTGGCTTTACAGAACCACATTCCAGCTCCAGCTATGACCACAACTCCTATTTTTCCTGCTAACTCCCACCCCCTACTCCAATTCCTTTACCGCTCCCCTCCTGAGCCAGATTTTCCATTCAGATCTCATGCCTTCCTGTGCTTTCGCCAAATAACACTTTCTTACTTCACCGGCTTTGTTCTCCTGCTTAAAATACACTGTGTGGCAGTACTCTGCCTTCTGAGAGTAATAGCAACTCTTCTCCCAGGCTCAGCTCAAATATCATTTTTTTCTGAAGTTTTCCCATTGTGGGGGAATTGTGTCATCTTTGGGTTTCCTTTTCCTTTTTGTTGTTGTTTGTTTGTTTGTTTGCACAGACAGGAAGAAAGGGAGAGAGATGAGAAAAGTGTCAACTTGTAATTGCAGCATTTTAGTTGTTCATTGATTGCTTCTCATATGTGCCTTGACTGGGGGGAGGAGGGCTCCAGCTGAGCCAGTGACCCCTTGTTCAAGCCAGCAGCCTTGTGCTCAAGCCAATGACCTTTGGACATAAGCCAACAACGCTACATTCAAGTTGGTGAGCTTGTGCTCAAGCTGGTGACCTTGGGGTTTTGAACCTGGAACCTGCCCCAGGTCAACACTCTATCCACTGTACAACCACAAGTGAGGTTGGGCTTCCATAGAATTTAACTTGTACTTGCCATATTCTGTTCTAGGTTACCAAAATTTGTGCTTGAGCTACCACCCTCTAACAGATGCCTCAGATGCTTGACAGCCCCTAAGACAGAGCCATTCAGTGGGCCACAGCTAATTCTTGTTGTATTGAGTTGCAGCAAGACAGTTGTTATTTTTAAGATTGTAGGGGTTTTTTTGTTTGTTTGTTTTTGGATTTTTAAAAAATTTTATTTATTTACTTATTTTGTTACTTTAGAGAAATCAGAAGAAATAGTGACCACTAAGATTTTTTTTTTTTTCTGATTATATTTACCTCTGATTCCAGGGGCTAAAGAAGTGGCTTCAGAACAACCTCTACTCCCTCTCCCCTCCCCCTTGTTTTTTTCAAAAGCTTAAACTGAAGAGATTATAGTGGGTATTTAGAGTTTGGGTGGGATAGGAGGCAGACTCCTGGAAACCGTTGTGGATGATAGCTGGAGGAAAAGGACATGGAGGTCTTTAAGGAGGGCCTGTGCCCCATTTCCTGGAAGCATTTTGAAAAGAGTGGATTTGTGGTTCACTTAGGAAGGCTGGACTCTGAGAAGTGGTGCCTCCCAACCTTGGCACAAAGCAGAATCTTTCCAAGGATCATGTAAATTTAAGCAATAAACTTATCAGCAACTACAAGTGGACTTGAAGCCTAAAAGTGTTTACTTTCCCAGCATTGCAGAAGCTTCTTGGATTACTGTGTAATCCTGAGCGGGGAAGAAATTTCCTCCAATAAAAACTAAAATTGAATTTCTCACCAGCCTGAGAAGATATTGGCCAAGAGTTAGAATTAATCTGATTCACAGAGAAATAAAACAAGACAGCTTCCAATCTTGGATAAGATCCTAGCTGTTGTGAACTGAATGTTGATTCTTTCAAGCTCAGTTCTAGTTCATAGACTTGCCCTCCACTGAACCACAGGGCAAGAATCTGCTGGGAGCACCTGGGTTTCTGACTCAAAAAAGGTTCAAATCATGAGCAAGAGCACAGACAGATAGTGTAACAACAGAAGATAACATCATCCAGAAACCAGTTAAGCCCCTGCAGGCACGTTGTGTTGCCTGCTTCAGAAAAAGTACACTTCTATGTTATGGCGGCCTATAAAATCATCATTCCTGGCCCTTGGCAGGCAATTGACACTTATCAGAGGTTCAAAATTTATAGTAGTTAAATACATCCTATAGACATGTGTTAAACATAGAAACCTTCAAATTTTTGTCAGATAGAAGATGAATAGGTGTTATGAAATGCCTTGGTATTTTTTAAAAATTTGATGGCATTAAAATACTGAGAAAATAATATGATTTAAAAATCACAGGCACTACCCTGGCTGGGTGGCTCAGTATATAAAGCAATGACCCAGTGCACCAAACATCAGAGTTCAACCCCAGTCAGGGCACATACGAGAAGCAATTGATGAGTACACAACTAAATGAAACAACTAGGTGAAACAACAAGTTGATGTTTCTCTCTCTCTCCCTCCCCACTTTCCTATCCTGTGCTCAAATCAATGAAAAAATTAAAAAAAAAAATTGCAGGCACTTTGTGAATTTACTTTTGCTAAAAACTAACCCTGTTTTTGGAAAATATTTTCAGAAAGTCTTTCAATTACATGAGTAACAATCAAGGGACCCCAACCCTTTGCTTTTGGGAAAACTAGAGTGCTATCGTTTGTCTCTGTACAGATGAATGAAAGGCAGACACCGTGGGCCAAACCCAAAACACAAGGGTAGTGTATTTCAAAAGAAAAACTTATTTTAAAGATGCCTGGATGCAGGTGGGCTGAGACCAGCAAAGGGTGTCAACCCTGAGAGAGGGATGGGGTAGGGATTATATGGATTCGTCAAAGGGCCTTGGGCATAGGTGAAGTGTAGAAAAGAAAGGCTCTTAACATGAATAATTTTTGGCAAAACTTAATTTCTCTAAAACAAAGAGATTTTTAACAGAACTTACCTTTTCTGAAAAGACTCCCTATTTCTGGCCTTCGGGCTGGTTTCCCATACTGTGACCTTGGGCTAGCTTTGCAAAGTTGCAGGTGTTCTCAGAATGTTTCTCCTTGAATTAACCCTATAGATAAACATTGTAAGAAGGCTTGTTTCACTGCTTTGTTTTACTGCTATGCTTCCTCTCCTCCCCATTCCTCAGTTCTTTAAAAGCTAGCCCCAAACTGTGTCACCGAGGCCACGTTGATTTGAAGGGCTTCGACCTCTGTGTATTCCATGTGCATAGCTAGCTAATAAATGCTCCCTATTTACCTAATTTTAAGGTGACCAACTTTTTACAATGAAAAAGAGGACAAAAATAAATTGAAGAAAACAATATTATAAATAAAAGAATCATTTTATTCATTGCAACAATACACTATAATATGATAAATGCATAATAAATACATTTGTAATATTTTATATTTTAATTAGGCTTACATGCCTATTAATTTTTAATAATAATTGTAAGAAAAAAGTACTCATTTAGATACAAATACGTCACATCACACTCAATGAATCGACTCTGTATCGATTGAATACAAACATTTACAGATTAGTCTTCCATATTGAAAAGGAGGACAGGTAGGAGGACATTTTTTGAGGGAGGACAGAACTTACAAAAGAAGAAATGTCCTCCCTAAAGGAGAATGATTGGTCACCTTGCTAATTTGGCTTCGTGATTGTGTGGCAAGACGTTTGTTTCTCAATGTTCTGATACAACAAAGGTAGCTGCAAGATCACTTCTTCTATTTATAGTTGGGAGTGGCACCACAGTTCCTCAAAGTTGTCTGCACCCTATTCCAATCGTCTCTTACCAGCATCCAGCTACAAGGGAGGTCTGAGCCATATTACTGAGTAGGCAAGTCCTTCTTTCTCCTTTAGGCCTGTATTGTTCTTAAAATGGTGGCTGAGTATGCATTTTATCTAACAATGTTGAGATAAATAAGCTAAATGTTCTGGGTTATCATGTGAATTGAATTTCTGTGTCTACAGACATTGATGTTACTTTGGAATAAATAGATCTGTTCTCTATATAAACAGTGTGCATGGTCAAGCTGGGACCCATAGGAGACTAGTTGCAGAGACATAAAGATATGGGAGAGACAAGACAGCCTCACAGTTACCTCACTCTGCAGGAAAAAATGATGGTCTGGCTTGAAACAACCCTGTAGGCATTTGTAAAACCAGTAGCCACGACCACTATCACAGCCGCCTGGCCTGTGCAGGTTTGCATTTGATTCTGACAGACGGTAAGGAAACAATGGAGCCAAAAACTGGTGGGCCATTAGCTTTAATCCTAGCTTACACCCAGTGGGAAAGAAAGATGCACAGTGGGAAAACACTTCCCTTTCCATTCAGGGCTCCCAAAGCCACTGACTTATCCGAGTTTTCCTAGAATAAAAGGTTTCTAACTCACCAGCCTTATTCACCTCTGTTCCCCATCTTCTTCTCTCTGCACAAACTCAGCACAAATTGGCTTCTCCTTCAGCACTCCGCCATCTTGGCTGCTTCTCCTCTCCTCCATGTGGTCTTTCTCTGCTCTCCTCCAGCATGGTCTCCCCTGCCCCATTTTATAGTGAAGAAATCAAAACCTTTAATCCATATACAAACAAGGAAGTCTCTGATACAAAGTCACTTAGGGTGGGAAAGGATTAGTCTTAAAACTAAGCCTTAGGCTATAATGACCCTACCTGCTTACAGCCTGTCCCCCACACCCAATGGAAACTATAAGCAAGTAAAGATATATATTATATTTACAAACTTATTTGACCAACATTCCACTTCTTTTGCTCACTTCACAATTTAAAGCACAGGTATTCCTGCACAAGGAAATTAGGCACATTGCACAAATTACAACATGACAAATCATACAATTTCAACAATTACAAAGGTACATTTCACCAGTCTCTGAGCACTTTGCCAACAGTTCAAAATGTCCTCGGCCTTCTTTCTAGCTGTTTGAAAAGCTTGCTGGGTCAGGGGGAGGGTCTCCAGCAAAGCTGCCCCTACTCTCATCAGGGTATTTCACATTGTCCAAAATCCATAAGTCCATCCAACAAAGGAGCCATTGCCCACTCTGGTCATAGTCCAGGAAATCAGTCCACGCACATGGGGCCTCAGCCACACCCCTCATCCCTGCCATCCTGGCAGGTCTTACACTATCCCAAAGAGAAGCACGTGGCAATGACAGTCAGCATTTCCATCTCTGCTCCGGAGAGCATGATGGCATCCACCCCTATGTCCCCAAATCGCAGATCAACCAGGGGCGTAGTAGATATTCCTTGCTGTTGGGATCTCACCTTCTGGAGACTGTGGATTGCAACTCCAGCCTGATTCTCCTAATCCTCCAAAGAGGAACTGAAAACACCAGCTCCCACTGCCAGGCTTGAGCCCTGGGCTGCTGCCGCCTTTTGCTCCACAGGCCTTGCAGCCCCGGCCCTGGCCTCAAGCTAGGCCTCTCACCGCTCCTGGCTCTCCAGAATGTCCAGGGCATGCTGCAACTCATGAACCTGTGATTCCTTCTCCAGCAGCTACTCCATTTCCAGGTGAATCTCATGAACCTGGTTGGCCTCCTCCAGTGCTTGTTCCAGCTCCAAGGTCTGCATCTCTTTCTCCCACATTTGCTCCAGCTCCTTCCACTTCTTGGTTTGCAGGTCCTGGGTAGCCTCTTCCACAGAGCTCTTGGTTTCCTCACGCATGGCTGTAAAAGTCAGCCAACCTATGGCCCCCAAAAGTACAGCCATGGGAACCATAACAGCAGCCAGTCCTCTACTGCACCGCTCAAAGGTGGTGGTGGCTCCATACCAATTTGTATCGAATCCTGCCACAGACTATGCCAAATGTAAAACTAGTAGTTGCGGCCACCATCACAGCTGCCTGGCCTGTGCAGGTTCACATTTGATTCAGACAGATGGTAATGAAACAATGGAGCCAAGAACTGATGGGCCATTAGCTTTAATCCTAGCTTGCACCAAGCAGGCAAGAAATACACACAGTGGGAAAACAGTTCCCTTTTCATTCAGGGCTTCCAAAGCCACTGACTTATCTGAGTTTCCTAGAATCAAAGGTTTCTAGCTCAAAAGCCTTATTCACCTCTGTTCCCCATCTCCTTCTCTCTGCACAAACTGGCTTCTCCCTCAGCACTCTGCCATCTTGGCTGCTTCTCCTCTGCTCCACGTGGTCTTTCTCTGCTCTTCTCCAGCACGGGCTCCTCTGCCCCATTTTATAGTGTAGAAATAAAAACCTTTAATCCAATATACAAACAAGGAAGTCTCTGATACAAAGTCACTTAGGGTGGGAAAGGATTAGTCTTAAAACTAAGCCTTAGGTTATAATGATCCTGCCTGCTTACAGCCTGTCCCCCACACCCAATGCAAACTATAAGCAAGCAAACATATATGAGCAACAGCAGTATAAGTATTAAATGCATGAAATATTAAACTACCTTTTGGTATATCGTTTTTTATACTTAAAATGATCATTAGGGCAGAGAAGCAGTTGTTAAATTAGTTGAATCTCACCACTGGGTTTGGGACTGTGGTGTCCTATCCCTGAGGCCAGAGTTGGGTGACAGGGTTGCAGATGAAGGCCATGACCTCCTCCTCCCTTAAGTGGATGAAGGGACATTGACAAACTAGACATTCCAGATCACCTCCCCCCTGGACATTTGGATTGACTCACCCAGGTGTGGAAGGTTTCCTAGTTTACTTACAGTAAATCCTCCCTCACCCCACTTAACGACTACCAGCCCCCACCCTCAAACCCCCTATTTAACCCTACCTGTTAGAAAACCAGTTGCTGACCTCTTCTTTAGGAGTCAGCCCGGCAGATGACTCCCTAATAAACTTTTCTTGCCTGAACTCAGGTGTCCTCCTTTGGCCGACCTTATGTTGGGGACACAGTGACAGGGTCAAGGACCAGTAAGCTCCAAGAATCATTGGCAAGAGCATTATGCTGGGCAGCAAAGAAGAACAAAGGGGACTTGTTGCATACCCACGAGACAGAATCTGCATGTTCTCAAAAATACTTACAGGTTTCTTTGCAAGGACAGGGGTCTGAAACCATAGTAGAGTTTCTAGAAACTTGATCATTAGGGTATTTAATAGAAATGTTATGATCTAAGGTTACAGTTGCAGGCTGGGGAGAAGTTATTTGGATTTATTATATGGGCAGTATCTGCAGGGGAGATGGCAACCCACCATGCCCAGCAGCACTCATTCTGTGCCCCCAAGTCCCGCCTTTCCCATGAGATTTTTCCATTCCCCTCCCTGCTGCCATCGCCCAGTCTGGGCTCAGGGAGTGTGTTCCCTCTTCAATACTTTGGCCTAAGCAAGGATAAAGCTACTCACCTTCAATCTTTTGAGCATAAGTTTTATCTCAATACTAAAAATGTTAACTCATACTAAAATAAATACATTTTATACTTTACCTCAAAAAAGGTTTATAAGAAAATACTGAATTCTAATTAATCATAAACAGGCTGAATTGTTTCAGGTTATATGTTTGTAATTTTTCATAATAAAATATTGGCAAAAATACATTATTAAAAACTTTATAGGAAACACAAAGGTTTTCAGTATGCAGATACAGATTCTACAGAACTTCACTCCAGCGCTAGAGCAATTTCACTGCCATCTCTGAATTCCTTTCTCTATGCTCCAGCCTGTCTCCATGGGCTAAGTGCCATCATAATCTCTATTACACACCTAAGTGGGTTTGCTAATATCTCACTCCTCAGTTACACATAGTCACTCACCTCGGCACTGGGCCAGCTGTTTGACTTTAGGACTCCTCCTCAACCCTACTTCTCACACCTTCCCCAAGAGTAAGACCCTTGCTACAGGGTGGGGAAGGGGCTCTAACCCTGAGGAAGGAGCTAAGTGAGCATGCCCAATTTCTTTACCCCATCTCACGAATCAGATCACTCTCCCCACCTTTTATCCCCAGTTTTTGAATATTTATATGATTCACACATCTGTTTGGGTCTAAAAACCCTTCAATGGCATCTCAAGGGGATAGTGAAGAAAAGTAGGGCTGGGTGAGAGAATTGAGGTCTGGAATCAATAGGATGGAGCTAGGGCTTACTGTTGCTTGCCTCTCTCTGAGCTTCAGTTTACCTGCTGGGTTGGCAGCTGAGTGAATAGAGGCCGTTGTGTTTATAGAAATGGCCAACATTGCTTTTCTCCCCTGGGAGCTCAGGTGCCTGGCTGCCTGGGGCCCAGCTCAGGGCTGCCACTGAGTTGCTGCTCTCAGCCTCAACCCCCAGCCCTGCCTCATCCTGGAGTCCATGAGAGCCTCCCTCAACAGTACAACAAGTAAGTGAGAAGTTTACAGTGGTCCCTTGTCTATTACAGGGGTTAGGTTCCAGAACCCACAGCAATAGGTGAAAATCTGCGAAGTAGTGACCTTATATTTATTTTATTATTTATATATATTTTAAGGCTTTATAAACCCTCCCCATACTCTTATAAACCTTTTCCACAATCTTATAAACACTCCCTATGCTCTTAAACACTTTCTACACTCTTAAACCTACATAATTTTAACAACATATAAAATTCTATATGGGTACCCACCAGTGAATATAATACAACTTGAATGATGATGTTTTAATTAATATTTTTTATATTTTTTTACATTATTTTCAATTTTTTAGGCTAGAAAATGCTTTTTTACCACAAAAGTAGTTAAAATAATAAATATATAAAAATACCTATATACCACAAAATCCCATAATATAGCAAAAAATCCACTATACAAAATTAGATATACACAATTTAAAAGTCCACGATAGAGTGAGACTGCGAAAAGTGAACTGCGATATGATGAAGGAGGACTATATATTCTTCCCGCTTCATCCTGCAGAGGAGGCCCAGAAAGCTTGAGCAACTACCTCAGGGTTGCATAGCAGGCACCCACTTAGACCAGGCCCAGGCTCCTTTCTGGACCATCTGAGCTCTAACCTGGACCATCTGGCTCCAGAGCCTACTGTACCCAGCCTTCCAGGCCTTAGTTTCCCCCTTGTGCAATGGCCCTAACAGGCTGGCTTGCAACTCTGACTTGGGGCAGGTTTGTTGGTGAGCTTGCCTTCTGTATCCTGCTGGTTGGCCCTTCCTTTATGCTAATGACTGGTGGCCTCCAGAGCACGGAGTCCAGCCATTGGGGGTTCCTGCCCTGGATGGTGAGCTGTAGGATCAGCATGTGGTTGCTCACTCTGGGGTCACTGCCAACACCCACTTATCAGCCCCATCTCCTCCCCCATCCCCTCCCTGTGTCTCCTGTGGGCCAGCTGGCACTGGCTTTGTTGGGGAGCAACCCTATCTCAGGAATCATGCTGTTTCCTTTGATAAAAGTCATAGAAAAGAGAAAGAAAAAGGAGCAAGAAGGAGAGAAGAAGGGAAGGAGAGAGAAGAAGACAATTCCAAGGTAAGCAGACCACCAACCACCTTGTCAGGGTTCTAAAAGTGAGACTGACTTGAAGTCTGTGTAGCCTTGTGAGTGTGTATTTCCAGCATATCCTGTACCAATGTAGAAGCCAGGCTCAGAGAGCGCAAGCAACTCTATTAAGGTCAGAGAGCAGATCATGGCTGGCCCCTCTGTTGGCTGGCACAAAGTCTCCTGCAACGATGTGTCCTGCAAATCTGTTCTGACTAGTATCTCTGAAGGAGAATAACAAAGGGAAAACATGCCAACAATATGCTCTCTAATGGTGAGCGAACTCAAGAGCACTATCTGAAAGCTCTATTCTCTGTTCAAGTTCACTATCCAACCTACATTAAATGTCTATTTCCCCCTAGGATAAAGGCAGATCTTTTCATTGAGAAGAATTTGGAAAGTTCAACAAAAAGAGAAAGAAAATTAAAAGTCTCTCTAATACCATCCATCAGAGCCGTTGTTAGTATTCTGGTATGTTTATCCCCAGGTTCCTCGTCCCCACACACCTTTTCGACAGTTTTCATAATTTCAATCATACATTATGTACAGTCTTACACCTGCTCTTTTTCTTCCTAACATTCTTTCATAAGAATGTTCCCATGTCATTAAAAATTAATTCTTCATGAAGTCTAAACGGTCTTTGGCACTTTATACTCCAATTAAGGAGTTCTGCACAATTTTATTTGCACACACAATTAAACATCATGTGATTTATTTAGGATTTCAAATAAAAAAATATTTTAAAGCAATTTATTTTTTCCCAGTTGAGACCACTGCAAATTTCTGCCAATATCTGGTATGGGTAAAGAAAGAAATCATCAAACTCAAAAGTAGATTTAAAAAAAAACCTTGATTTTTTTTTGGCCCTGGCGGTTGACTCAGTGGTAGAGCACCAGCCTGGCATGTGGATGTCCCAGGTTCAATTCCCGGTCAGGGCACACAGAATAAGTGCCCATCTGCTTCTCCACCATTCCCCCTCTCTTTTCTCTCTATCTCTTTCTTCTTCTCCAGCAGCCAGGACTCCATTGGAGCAAAGTTGGCCCGGGCACTGAGGACAGCTCCATGGCCTCCGCCTCAGGTGCTAGAATGGCTCCAGTTGCAACAGAGCAACGTCCCAGATGGGCAGAGCATTGCCCCCTGGTGGGCATGCTGTGTGGATCCTGGTCAGGCGCATGTGGGAGGGAGTCTGTCCCTCTGCCTCCCTGCTTCTCACATCAGAAAAGTACAAAATAAATAAATAAACAATATTTTTTGCAAACCAGGGCTGAATTAACATATGTTGACAAGTTTATATCTTGGAGAAAGACAAAGCATAGCAAAATAAATAGAACTAGATTTTCATGTAGCATTAAAACCATCTTTAACAATTTATATGAGGATTTTTTTTTCTGAAAAATAAGTAATGTGACAGTTCTGCCCATCATGTGCCTGAGAATTAAACTCTATTATGCATTACTTTATAAAATTCTACTTACCCAAGTAAATTAAGTAAATGTACTTAATCTATTTACCTAAATAAATTAAGTAAATTTACTTATTATATCTGGCATTCAAAAAATTTTGAATTCATTGAAACAGAAAGAAGAATGGTAGTTGCCGGAGGCTGAAGATGGGAGAAATAGGATGGGAGTGGTAAAAGGGTATACACTTTCAGTTACAGGATGAATAAGGTCTGAGGATCTACTGTGCAGCATAGTGACTACAGTTCATGATACTTGATTGTATAATTGAAGTTTGCTAAGAGAGTAGATCTTAAATGTTCTCACCACCCTGTCCCCCAAAGATAAATATATGAGTTGATGAATAGGAATTCTTTCACACTGTATATCAAATCACCACATTGCACACTTTAAATATGTTAGACTTTTATTTGTCAATAAAGTTGTAAAGAGTTACTAATGAAAAGATGTCACTGAGGGGCTGGCTCACTGGGAAGAAGGAAAGGCTTATTTTCAGTATCCCTTGGCAATTGGCAGGTCGGTATAAACTAAGGTGGCCAGACGTCCCACTTTTGGTGGGACAGTCCCGATTTTTAACAATTTGTCCCCCGTCCCACGGCATTTTAAAAAAGTTCCGATATTTGGAAAGAATGCACGAAAAGCTAGGGAACGGCGGGAGAATGGGAAGGGAATATACGGTTTTCAGCAAGGAGACCCCGCCCCCACCTAGAAGCAACCTGCACTGCCGCAAGAGCTGGCTGCCCTGTGCGGCCGAAACCAAAAAACTTCGGGCGGGACATACCTGCTGGGGCGGTGGCTGTCAAGTCCCCAACTACCCATAGGCCGGCGTCCTGGATGCCAGTGTGGCTTCTGGGCTCTGCGAGGCACAAGCCGTTTGGTCTCCAGTGGGTGGCGGGGCTGGACACAGGGAGCGCGGCCGCCACAAGGACGAGTCCAGGAGGGGAGTGTGCATGACCGCTTGTGTGCGAGCGCACTGGTGGCACTGCCCTGCCTGCTCCCGCCCACTCCTACAGCTCTGGCATCTGTTTCCGAACCGTGTAACCCGATCCCTCTGACTCACTCAAAATTTCCCATATAATAATATTTCTGAAAATGATCTTTTTAATGAGGTATCATTATTAAAAAAAATAGATTGATAAGGAAAAGGTTAAATCTTGGGCATCAGCAAAAATCACAATAGAGAACAAATGGTTAGAAATATTTCATCATTTGGAAACAAACCATGTTCCATACAATAATGCACTAAAAATTGGGGAATACACGCTGTCTTTACCAGGAACTAATGCTGCCACTGAACGCGTTTTTTCTACGGTAAATAAAGTGTGGACATCAGAAAAATCACAATTAAGTGTTGAGACTTTGAAAGCCATTTTATGTGTGAAATATAATTTAACAAGTTCTTGTGAAAATTTTCATGACCTTTTAAACAACGACAGCAATCTACTAAAAATATTCACTCAAATGAGAAATATGCCAAAAAATAAAATAATACTATACATAATTTTTTAATGTATTATATTTATAAATTTTACTTATGTTGAAATTTAAAAATATATACTACAATACTATCTTTGCATTCTATGAAAATTATTTTTGCTCCATATAGACCAAATTTTTAATCAAGAACCACCCCCACCCCAGGTCAATGGTGTCCTGCTTTACCAATTTTAAAATCTGGTCATCTTAGTATAAACCCCCCAAGTAGGTTAGACCTGGAGGGACTCCAGTTGGACTACCTTACCCCGCATGGGAGAGCTGACAAGCTAAGGCCCCTGCACCCAATGGAAGGTGGCCCTGGGGAAGGGGGAAAGCCTCTTTTAGCTTCTCTTGGCAACTGGAAGGTCAATATAACCCCCCGAGTAGGTAAGACCTGGAGAGAACTCCAGCTAGACTGCCTTATCCTGTACAAGAAGGAGAGCTGACAGGCTAAACCCCTTCCCGAGTCTGTGGGTGGGCACTGGGGAGAGCGGAACGGAAAACACAAGGTTGGTATGTTCCAAAAGAAAAATTTATTTCAAACGCCTGGGTGCAGCCTGGCCAAGACAGACTAAGCTGTGTGGGCCCCAAAGGAGGGATGGAGTAGGGTTTATACAGGTTAGTAAGGGGTATTGGCAAAAGCAGCTGACGTGGCTGCCTCTATAGCCACAAGGGAATATTTCTTCGTACGTGGATTAGAGTGGCACCACAGCTTTATCCACTGTGTCACCACAGGTCAGGCCAAAGGCTTCACTTTTAGACTGGGAAGGTTCAAACCCAACTTCAATTTTTTGAACTTCAAATATCCAAACTGGGTGGAATTAAGAACTCTTTTACTTTACAATTTTCACATATTTTTCCAGAATAGTCATAAGACAATCTCTTTTTGCTTCCCTTACTCTCTCTTCACAAAATGCAAATAAAAAAACTAGTGAATAAATTTATCAAAGGATACTTCAAAGATTCAAGTGAATAGAGGTACAAGAAGCCAATCCAGGCTACTTTTTGGGCAGGAGGTAAAATTCTAGGAAAGTGTCAGCATAGAAAGATGGTTTTGGAAATGCAGAGCAAAGTCCTATAGGGAAGAACTGAGATGGGGATCAGGGCAGGGAAACCGAAGCCCTGGGCTAACCGGTTGGGCTCAGCAGGCCCCTGGGCTCCAGAGCTCCTGTGCAGTGTGCGGTAATTTCAAGAAATAATAAACACAATAATAAAAGTAAAAATTGTTCCCGTAGCCCAGCTACTCATGCCAGGCATGGCACTGCATATTCATGTGTTATTTCACCCTATTTCACAACCTTGTTTTTATCCTCATTTTACAGATAAAGATATCAAAGGCCCAAAGCAATCTGCAAAGTGGCAGACTGCTGACTGGGACCAAGTTCTGTCTGACTCCAAAGTTTGTGCTCCATGCGCACTGCTGCTCTGTCCCTCCAGCAGGTTTTTCTCACACTTGAGCAGGAGATCAGATAAGAACTCTGGCTTCAGAAGGAGCTGTTAAGATGCTGAGAGCCAGCACACTGAGCCCTCGGGCATAAAACTAAGACTCCAAATTCCCCTGGCTAATGACCCCTATGTGAGAAGTTCTTACTTTTCCATTTCACTGCAAGTTATTTTGTAATTTCTCCTACTCATAATAAAATAGATATTTTTGTGTCATAATTTATAAACAAGATAATAAGGGGTACTATTGCCCATCTGCTCAACCTCATGATGTTTTTGCTTCATCTCTAAATGAGAGCTTGAGAATGCGATTACTTTTCTTATCTCTCACCCTTTCCCAATTCCCATTTATTGAGAGATATTTTGGTTCTCTTAGTTCTAAACTATTTCCTATTGCCATATATGTTTCCAAATCCTTCAGTTTTTAAGACTTATTACAAACTCCCAATCCTCCTAGCTTTAAAAATATGTGCTTCAAATTTTGTTTTGTTTCTTTTGTGTGTGTGTGTGAGAGAGAGAGAGAGAGACAGAGAGAGAGAGAGAAAGAGAGAGAGAGAGAGAGACAGAGAGAGGGATAGATAGGAACAGATAGGAATGGAGAGAGATGAGAAGCATCAATTCTTTGCTGTGGCACCTTAGTTGTTCATTGATTGCTTTTTCATATGTGCCTTGATGGCGGAGGGGGCTGCAGCAGACTGAGTGACCCCTTGCTCAAGCCAGCGACCTTGGGCTCAAGCTGGTGAGCCTTGCTCAAACCAGATGAGCCTGTCCTCAAGTTGACGACCTCGGGGTTTCAAACCTGGGTCATCCACGTCCCAGTCCAACACTCTATCCACTGCACCACTGCCTGGTCAGGCTGTGCTTCCAAGTTTATTGCTCATCACTCTTCCATCTTCTCTTAACTTTCCTTATTAAAAAAACAATTAAATTTGTTTTTCAATTACAGTTGACATTTAGTATTGTATTAACTTTAAGTTCTTAGCCTGACCTGTGGTGGCACAGTGAATAAAGTATCAACGTGGAATGCTGAGGTCCTTGGTTCAAAATCCTGGGCTTGTCTGGTCAAGGCACAACAAGAAGCAACTACTAGGAGTTGATACTTCCTGCTCCTTCTTCCCCCTTTCTCTCTCCCCTTTCTCTAAAATCAATAAATAAAATCTTAAATAAAAACCAAATATAATAATTTTAGGTTCTTGAGCTTTCTTTAGCTCGAAATGTTCTTAGTATTTTCCTCAGTAGGGATAGATGTGATATATATAATCTAAATCAGTGGTTCTTAACCTTTTTTGAGGTACCGAACCCACCAGTTTCATATGCGCATTCACCGAACCCTTCTTTAGTGATAAATAAAATATGATTTTTTTTCCAAATTCTAGACATAGATATATTTTTTTTACTGGAGTACAAAATGAGCCGTGCATGAACATCACCTTGCTCAAAGAACAAAACCAACAAAGTGCATGAACTCACAACAAATTATGATATTACTTTATTCTGGCCTCCGCAGCAGAGGCTTCTCCGAACCCCTAGACCGACTCATCGAACCCTTAGGGTTTGATAGAACCCAGGTTAAGAACCACTGATCTAAATCATTACATATTCATCGGTGGGTTTCTTTTTACGCTGGGCAGCGAATGGCATCTTGGCTGAGTAAGCTTTCCTTTCTTTCAATGCGCTAGAAGTATTATTCCATTGTCTGTGGCTTTCCTGCTGCAATTTAGTATTAGTGTAATACCAGTCTGATATTTGTTTTTTGTCTAGAAGCATGAGAGATCTCTCTTTATCTTTGCAATTCAGAACACTTGCCAGGATATATCTATGAATAGACATATTATTACTTATTTTTCTAATCTGGCCTGTAACTCAGTAAACCTTTTCAAGGTGATGACTTCAGTCTTTATTTAAACCAGAACTGTTGTTTTAAAACTGAATGCTTACTTAACACAATATATAAAGATTAATTCAAAATGGATCAAAAACCTAAATGTAAGAGCTGAAACTATAAAATTCTCAGAAGAAAACATAGAAGTAAATCTGTATACAGTTCCTTGGATTTGGCAATGGATTATTAGATATGATACTAAAAGCACATGTAGCAAATGAAAAAAATACATAAATTGGCTTTAACCAAAATTAAAAACTTTTATGATGCTAGGGAAACTATCAAGAAAGTGAAAAGACAACACACAGAGAGAGTTAAAATACATTGCTCACAAAAATTAGGGGATCAGTGAACGTGCAGATACTCCAGTACTTTCAGCTTTTCATACAGTGCATTTTCACCAGTGAAATAAAAGTTGGTTTTGCACCTCATTTGCATAATCAAACAACTTTTTTTGACTTGTCATTTGCTTTTCTGATGTTCGTGTTTAATAAAAAAAAATCAAATCTGTTTTTTTTATCACTTCATATTTATTTTGAAATATCCCTTAACTTTTGTGAGCAGTATATTTGCAAATCATGTATTTAAAGGACTTAAATCTGGGACATACAGGGTTGGGTGAAAGTAGGTTTAAAGTTGTGAGTACACAAAACAGTTTATTCTTGTCTTATTATTTGTTAATTATTTTATTATTTATTTGTACCGACCTTTGCCCACCCCTGTATAAAGCATTCTTCCAACTCAATAATATAAAAGACAAATACCACAATGTCTTTAAAAAGATTTTATTTACTGATTTTAGAGAGAGGAAGAGAGAGAAAGGCATGGGGTAAGGGGTGGAGGAGAGGGAAACATCAACTTATAGTTCCTTCTTGTATGTGCCTTGACTGGGCAAGCTTAGGATTGCACACCAGCGACCTCAGCATTCCAGCTTGATGCATTTTCCACTGCACTACCATAGGTGAGACTACAATTAAAAAAGAAATAAAGAGTAAATATATGAATAGACATTTCTCCAAAGAAGATATATAAATGGCCAATAAACATGAAAAGATGCCGGACATTATTAGTCATCAGGGAAATGCAAATCAGAACCACTTGAGATACCATTTTACGTCCACCAGGACAACTCGAGTCAAGACATCAGATTATAATATAAGTGCTGATGAGGATGTGGATAAATCTGAATCCTTATTCTCTGCTGCTAGGAATGTAAAATGGAATGGGCACTTTGGAAAGAAGTCTGGTACTTTTTCAAATAATTAAATTTAGAGTTTCCATTTGACCCAGCAATTTCACTCTTAAGTAACAACTGAAGTGGAAACAACCCACATATCCATCAACTGATGAATGGGTAAACAAAATGGGGTATCTATACAATGAAACATTATTTAACCATAAAAAGGAATGAAAGGCTATAGTTGCTACAACATGGATGACCTCAAAAATATTATGCTCTGTGAAAGAGTCCAAAAACAAAAGACCAGATATTAAATAATTCCATTTATGTGAAATGTTCAGGATTGGCAAATCTACAGAGACAGAAAGTAAATAAGTGGTGCTTAGGTCTAGGTGGTTGTGGGGGAGGGGGAGAGAAAAGGGAGAACGAGACACAAAAACAAGTAGCTGAAGGCTATGGGTTTTTGGGGATTTTTTGAGGTGGTGAAAAGTTATAAAATTGAGTGTGGTTGTGGTTGCACATATTTCTGAATACTGTAAAAATCAAGTGTACACTTTACATGGGCAGAGTATATGATACATGAATTATCCCCATGTGAATAAATCTCTAATAAATATATGCAGTTATGGAAACAAAGAATAATATTTCGGCCCATAGAGTGTCGGCCCGGCGTGCAGACATCTCAGGTTTGATCCCTCATTAGGGCACATATGAGAAGCCACCATCTGCTTCTCTTCCCCTCCCCTTCCCCTCTCTCCCTCTTTTCCTCTCACAGTCAGTGACTCAATTGTTTTGAGTGTCACCCCAGGTGCTGAGGATAGCTCAGTTGATTCAAGCATCTGCCCCAGATGGGGTTGCTGAATGGATCCTGGTCCCGGCACATGCAGGAGTCTGTCTCTATCTAACCTCCTCCCACTTAAAAAAAATTATTGCTAATGAGATCTCATAAGAAAAATAGATAAAATAACCCCAAGCTGTGTAACCAATAAAAAAGGTAAGCAATGCTCCATAGTCTTATAAAATGGGCAAAATTATAAGATACACATTGATATACAAAATACCACAATTTATTATAAACTATAAATATAACATATAAAAATAAAACTGTATTAAAACTTAAATTTTACCTAAATATAGGTTAGCAGATTTAGCAAATAAAAACACAGGGTGCCTAGTTAAATATAAAAAAAAAATTATTGATTTTAGAAAGAGAGGAAGGAAAAGAGTGAGAGAGAGAGAGACAGAAACATTGATCTGTTCCTGTCTGTGCTCTGACTGGAGATCCAGCTGGCAACCTCTGTGCTTCGGGATGATGCTACCAACTGATCTATGTGGCTAGGGCAGATTTGATTTATTTCTAATTGTCTATGCATATACACATTTAGATAAACAAACAATACTGCAATGGACATACTTTACTATAAAACTATTTGTTATTTTTCTGAAATATATTATAATCATCTGATTTACATACTCCTTTTTTAAACTTTATTTCCCTGATGACTTAGGTTTCCTTAACAGTTTTGTTTTGCAGAATTTGTTTATAAAATTCCTTGTGGTTACAGTCTATATTTTATTTACATTGTAATATATCATCTACAATGGTCACATTCAACTTATTTTATTCTTTTATCCATTTAACATTCATCAATGAGAAAATATGCTAATATTAGCATTAAAAACCAATACAGGTATACAAAACATATACTGGCATTAATCTTAAATTCTGATAACACTGGGGAACAATTTTTTTCCATTTTCCGTTGCATGAGGTTTTAGAAGTTTTTCTATATATTTCTGCATCGCTGATTCCAAATCGGAAATCCAGTTTTGGTGCATGCTCTAGTTTTTATGCAATTTTAATTTCTTTTTGTTACAGTTAATGACATGCATTAGATTTTAAATTGGAGTTAAAGGGTAGCTCTTGGATTGAACATAACCACAAGGCAATTAATGTTTTACAAACATCACTTTTACATAATTGTAGTTGTTTTTAAATGTAAAAAATTATTATCTGATAAAAACACCCTCTTATTTAGTTTTAAGATTGAATAATGGCTTCTTTGAGTAGGCATAAATGTAAGAATAGTCCTGACACCTTCTGTTATATATGTGGCTGTTACACACTTCAACCTCAAAGGAGCAATATTTCAGCATTTGTGACATGTATATATTGCCTATTTTCAAGTTCCCCTTGGTGATCAAGACAAGAATTGGGCTCCTCATATTGTGTGTCATAATTGTGAGGAAATGCTTCATGACTGGACAAAAGGAAAATTCAAAGGAATGCCTTTTGATATTCCCATGTTTTGGCGTGAACCTAAGGACCACAGCAGTGACTGTTATTTCTGTCTGATCCATACAAAGGGCATCGGCAAGAAAAAACGGCATATGATCGCATATCTTAATATTCCTTCTGCAATACGACCTATCCCACACTCTGAGATACTCCCGGTTCCAGTTTTCAATGGTTTGATTTCTTCTAAGGATGAAGAAAGTGAACATGGTGATCAAGTGTATTTTGAAAAGATGCATGAGGAAATGGTTGTAGAATCTGAAGGGTCTTCTTCTGATGCCAAGCAGTCATTAACCCCTCAGCAGTTTAGCCAACCCAAATTGAATGAGTTAGGAAGAGATTTGGGCCTATCAAAGGAAGCAGCTAAATTATTAGCCTCCAGGCTTCAAGAAAAGAATGTACTTCACCGGTCAGCTAAAGTATCCCATTTTAGGAAGTGTGAACAAATTTTTGTGGACTTTTTTTTCTGAAGACAAACACTTTGTTCACTGTCATGATATCAGTAGTCTTCTCAGCCAGGTAGGTGTTACCACTTACAGTCTAACAGAATGGCAGTTATTTCTGGACAGCTCTAAATGATGGCAGACTGCTGCAGCATCAAACAAGATTGTCCTCAACAAGTACACAAATACAAGAGTTACAAACACAAATTTTTGCCTGAATAGAATTTAAATAAGTTTTACACAAATTTTATGATTAAAATAAGTGTTTTAATATGTTCTGTTTTGAAATTGTAAACAAATTCTGAGGCAGTCATATATTTTAGTGTATTAGTGTATTTACTGCATTATATAAATTATTATATTTTCATAAAAATGATAGCCAAAAAGACATTCTACTTCATTATGTTAAACTAAATGCTGAAAATTTTACAATAAGATGAAAACCTAAAATCTTGAATTGCAAAAGAACTGTAGCTTACAGAGAAAAACTAATGTCAGATTTGAGATCATCATACTCAAATTAGGTAAGAACAAGTGTTTTTGTGAATGCGACAGATATTTTGTTTCCCAGTGTAATTGCTCTTCAAATTTTATTTGTTAAAGCACACACCATCTTTCATGGCCCAATTTGCTTTTCTATTCTTGAAGATTATGTTCCATATCTTCATCAATATCTTTTAAAATAAAAAAATTTTAATTACAGTTGAAATTCAATATTCTATTAGTTTCAGATATACAGCATAGTGATTAAACATTTATATAACTTAAAAAGTTTTCCCCTTGACAGATTTCATACTCACTGACACCATACATAGTTATTGTAGTATTACTGACTATATTTCTTTTGCTATACTTTATATTCCCATGACTATTTTGTAACTACTAATTTGTACATCTTAACTATCCCCCCTTCCACCTGATAACCTTCACTTTGTTCTCTGTATCTATGAATTTGTTTATGTTTTGTTTATTTATTCTGTTTTAGATTTCACATGTAAGTCAAATCATATGGTATTTGTCTCTCTGAATCTGACTTATTTCACTTAACATAATACCCTTTAGGTCCAACCATGTTGTCACAAATAATAAGATTTCATTCCTTTTTATGGCTTAGTAATATTACATTGTATGTATGTACCCCCTTTTTTTATCTATTCATATATCACTGGACACTTAGGTTGTTTCCATATCTTGACTATTGTAATAATGCTGCTGTGAAAATAAAGATGCATATATGTTTTTAAATTAGTGTTATGTATTTCTTCATATATAAACTGAGAAGTGAGATTGCTGGGTCATATGGTAGTTCTGTTTTTAATTTGATCAATAACTTTAAAAAATATTGTTCACTAACATAAAAGAGAATTGTTGTCTATTTATATTTTCTTCTTCTTCATCAATACACATGATTCTACTTTTCCCAAGCTGGAAGAATAGTTAATAATATTCAATAAGAGAATCAAGTTTTTCAAAGGATAATACTGGCTTCAAAACATGGTTATAACAAGTCTCATAATAATTATCTACTTCAAATTGGAATATGTTTTCTTACTCAAAAGTATGATTGACCCTTCATAATAAAAAGTATGAACAACCTTCATAATAAAAGGGATAAATTCTTCATCAATTTTTTCTTTAATGAACGCAACAAATTCTTATAAACAATGAGGTATTTCAAAATCATTGTTTGCTCCTCTTACAGTTTGCATAAACCTTTGCTAAGGTGATTGAAAACTATAAACAAGAAATAAGTAGCCTTCACTTAATAGAATCTTAAAACTTGACCCAAATTGTGGGTCCTTTTCTTCATAATTAAAGTAAGATTTTAAACTTTAAGTGATAAACTGAGAATTTCTTTAAATGTAATTGTTAAAGAGAGCCAGTAGGTGTTTAGGAGAATTGAATAATGCCAACAAAATTCCAAAAAATTTAATAGCTCAGTACAAACAGTATAACTGTTACTGAGTATAAATACTGAAGTAAGAGAACAATTTATAACAATCTCATGCCAGTGTTAACAACAAAAAAAAGTCAGATGCTATTTGGATGGCACTGTGGCATATATGGGCAGGATGGCAAACACTATCTATGGTACCATTCATGCTTTGCTTCAACTTTGAATAAACTTTTTCTATACCTATACATAAATATCTGTATGGTCAAAGTCAAAAGCAACAAAATTTACCTCATTAACTCCTAGGTGAAAAACTGAGTGTTTTCTTTTCTTTTTTTTTTTAATTTTATTGATTTTAGAGAAAGAGGAAGGGAGAGAATGAGAGAGTGAGAGGGAGAGAGATAGAGAGAGACAGGAACATCCATCTGTTCCTGTATATGCCCTGACTGGGGATGGAACGGGTGACCTCTGCACTTCCAGACGATGCTCTAACCATCCAAGCTATCTCAGCAGGGCAAAAACTGAGTGTTTTCTAAAATTTACTAAAGTATGTTAAAATCTCATCTCAAAGAAATTTTACTCACAATGGCCTTGTTAGCAAGCCTTTTATACACACACAAATATTACACAAGCAAAAGGGAAATATTTTTTCTAATTCTGAATATCTGCATCTGTATTTGGGCTGAAAAGCAGTTGTGGGAGGTTATCTTTGATAACCTGTAATAGGGAACGCAACTATTACACTTTTTATTATTGCTGTAGATTTGTCCGGGTACTTGAGTGTTTGCTTGCAGTTTAGAAATCATAAAATACTTCTGGTAGCAGTACATTTAAACAGTTATTTAAGCTGAAAGATTGATGATGATACATACCATGGAAGGCCATTATAACTTCTGCTTTAATGATTTTAATCTTTGTCTGCATTTCTCTTAATCAAAAAAATTGTTACTGTATCATTGTCTTTGCTACCACCATGACCTCAAGAGCACGACTACTGGATTGGGGTACTTGTTGATTGGCGCTGTCTAGAAGCACGGGCTGTCACAGATTGCTGACTCTCAAGACTAGAAAATTATCACTGATTGGCTTTCAAAAACTCGGGGCTCTCCTTTAGTCACTTTTAGAAGCTTGGAGTGAGGCTATTGACTATCTGGTTTCTAGAAAAAAAGCCACAGAAGTGAGGCCATAGCTGTTTGGCTGATTTTCAGAGCATACATAATTACAAACTTATCTTGGATTAACAAAATTTACTTGTTCACAACTAGAGAATTTGTCCAAACAATAGTCTTTTCCTTTCTTGAGTATGAAAAAGAAATAATTTTAATTTTCAGTTCTCCTTTTTTGTCTCCTTTTAGCCAAATCTGCAAGAGAGACAATTAGAGATAATCTAGATGTTTATTTGTGGGGGTATGATTTTCAGCTGAAAGTACCATTTAAGTAACTTAAGCACCATTCACTGTGACAGGAAAACAGCTCTAAGTAATGAGTTTTTGTAATTTCTTGAAAAAAGCTGAATACAGGGCATTTAAGGTAACCTGATAAAGTAAAAACAGAACACAAGACAGCATAATTAAAATCAGGGTGTGTCATGTATACATAGGCTGTCTGCCAACCCTACCTAAATACAACATTCTAGCTATAACAAGCATTAAACATTTACATAACAGTAAAACAATTTGCTTTCTAAAATTTTTAAAAAGATCATTCAAATAACTTGGGTTTCTTTGAAAACATCAAATTAAATTGAGTCATGCCTTCTTGTTCTCTCTCATTTCATCTCTCCAAACAATACAAAGATATTTAAGATTGACTCTGTTAAAAGAGGTGCTTTCTTTTGCTGATTACAGTAATAATTTCCCACTAAAAAGTTCATTAAGCCTGACCAGGTGGTGGTACAGTGGATAGTGCATCAGACTAGGATGCAGAGGACCCAGATTAAAAACCTTGAGGTTGCTGGCTTGGGCACAGACTTAACAGCTTGAGTGCTAGGTCGCTGGCTTGAACATGGGATCATAGACATGAGCCCATGTCTGCTGGCTTGAGCCCAAAGGTCGCTGGCTTGAAGCACAAGGTCACTGGTTTGAGCCCACCCAGGGTCACTGGTTTGAGCAAGGGGTCACTGGCTCACCTGGAGTCCCCTGGTCAAGGTATGTATGAGAAAGCAATCAATGAATAACAAAGGTGCTGCAACTATGAGTTGATGCTTCTCATCTCTCTCCCTTCCTGTCTGAATGTCCATGTCTGTCCCCCACCTCCTTGCAAAAAAAATAAGTTTTTTACATAGGTCAGAGTTTGCATTAAGCATTTTGCTTTTGCTTATCTCTTTGATTTACTCAAAGCTACTATGATTTCACCTTCTTTCTATGAGATAAATTGATATCACCAAGAAAGTCATCGATGACTGGTGTCATTTTAAAGAGGCAAATCAAGAAGTTCATATTTCTTTACAAGTCTCTTAAAATGATTTATGCAGATCTCAAAAAGAAAGCATTTAAACATTTCAAATTTAATTTTAGAGAGAGAGAGGAAGGAACAGAGAGAGACAGAAACATCCATTTGTTGTTCCACTTATTTATGCATTCAATGGTTGATTCTTATATGTGCCGAACCAAGGGTCAGACCTCTAACCTTGGCATATCAGGACAACACTCTCACCAAATGAGTTACCCGGCCAAGGCAAAACAGCATTTTTAAAGGGGTTTCAAGAAATCTTTTATAGATCTCTTAGTAGAGATCAAATCATAATAACAACACTGATATAAATACTTTACTTTATGCTATATATAAATTCTATTATAAGTAACTTTGTGAAACTTAACTGTATTTCCAGGAACCTGAAACCCATTCAACAGATGCAATGGAGCAGAGGGATGACACAGTTATTAATTAGAGAATCCTGTGCAGAGTGTCTGCACAGGTCAACTACTCCTTTTTTTCTTAGTGCACAGAGCAGTGTCAGCAGTTCTTTTGACATTCACAATGTACTGTGGGGATAAAAATGACACAGCAGTGCCCCACATAGCTGTTAAATTGTGAGAGGGATAGGAGAAAACATCTATTAGAATACTTCCTCCCAACCACATATCTGGCCCTTCCCCACAATCTCTGGAGGCAAGTTATGGTAAATAGAAGCCAAAAACACAGACATGTATATACAGAGTCACAGATACAAAGATAAGCATAAAACTAAGTCACTATTTGAGGAATACTGTGAAAGAGCAACACCAACCTCAACAACAACAACAAAATCTCCAACTCTGTTGAAGAAACAGAGTTAATAAAACAAATAGAAAACACTCCAAAATAGTTATCATAATTAATTTTCTTGTGTGATAAAAGAGAAATATATATATTTATATATAACAATATATAGAAAACCCTAAAGACTTCCCCCTAAAACTACTAGAACTGATAAATGAATTCAGTAATGTAGCTGGATACAAAATTAATATTCATAAATCAATATCTATAAACCAACAATGAATTATCAAAAAGAAAAAGTATCCTAACCTTTGGTGGCACAGTGGATAAAACATTGACCTGGAATGCTAAGGTTGCTGGTTTGAAATCCTGGGCTTGCTCCGTCAAGGCACATATGAGAAGCAACTATTACATGTTGATGCTTCCCACTCCTCCCCCTGCCTTTCTCTCTATATATTCTCTCCCTAAATTCAATAAGTAAAATCTTCAAAAAAAGAAATAAAAATTAAAAATCAATCCCATTTACAATTGCATGAAAACAATAAAACACTTCAGACTAAATTCAACCAAGGATGTAAAAGACCTGTTCTTGGAAAATCATAAGATATTGAAGAAAGAAACTGAAAAAGATACAAACAAATGGAAGCATTTAGTGTGCTCATGGATAGGAAGAATTAACATTGTTAAAATGTCCATACTGCCCAAAGCAACTGATAGAGTCGATGAAATTCCTTTCAAAATATCAACATGTTTCACAGAACTAGAACAAATAATCCAACAATTTATATGAGACCATATAAGATGCAAAATAGTCATAGTAATCTTGAGAAAGAAGAACAAACTTCTCAGAATCACACTACCAGTGATCAAACTATACTACAAGGCTACAATAATCAAAACAGCATGGTATTGGCATTTAAAACAGACACATAGTCAGTAAAGAGCATTAAAATAAACCCACACCTATATGGTCAATTAATATATGACAAAGGAGGCAAGAACATACAATGGGATAAATGATGCTGGGAAAATCAGACAGATACACACAAAAGAAAATGAAACCAGACCACCTTCTTAGACAATTCACAAGAAAAAACTCAAAATGAATTAAAGACTTACATGTAAGACTCAAAACCATAAAATCCTAGAAAAAAAAAACACAGGCAATAAACTCTCTGGCATATTTTTATATGTAATATAATGTTATTAATATTTTAGTAATATTTTTTACTCTTGGTAATATTTTGTTTCCTGATACATCATTTTGGGCAAGGAAAACAAAAGAAAAAAATAAATAAATGGGACTACTTTAAACTAAAAAGTTTTTGCACAACAAAAACCCATCAACAAAATGAAAAGACATCCTGCTCAACGGGAGAAGATATTTGCCAATGATGCATTTCATAAGGGGTAATATCCAGAATTTATAAAGAACTCATACAACTTAATACCAAAAAACAAAACAATTAAAAAATAGGCAGAGGATCTGAATAGACACTTCTCCAAAGAAAATAAACAGATGACTAGTATCCAAATGAAAAGGTGCTTAATGTCACTAATCCTCACAGAAATACAAATTAAAACCACAATGAGATATCACCTCACATTTATTAGAATGGCTCTCATCAATAAACCAACAAACAAGTTTTGGCAAGGATGTGAAAAAAGAGAACATTTATGCACTATTGATGGGAATGCAGATTGGTGTAGCCACTATGAAAAACAATATGGAGGGTTCTGAAAAAATTTAAAAATATACCTTATGACTTAGCAATTCCACTTCTGGATATATATTTGAAGAAACCCAAAATACTAATTTGAAACTACACACACACACACACACACACACACACACACACACACACACACACACACACACACGTTTATTGCAGCTTTATTTACATTAGTCAAGCTATGCAAACAACCCAAGTGCCCATCAATAGATCAGAGGATAAAGAAGAGTGTATGCATATATAAAAGTGAATGTTAATCAGCCACAAAAAGATAAAACTTTATCATTTGTGAAAACATGGATGGACCTAAATGGTATTATGCTAAGAAAAATAAGTCATACAGAGAAAGACAAATACCATATGATTTCAGTTATATCTAATCTAAAAACAAAATAAAAGAACAGCAACAATAAACACCCAGCCTGACTAGGCACTGGCACAGTGGATAGAGCATTGGACTGGGATGCGAAGGACCCAGGTTTAAAACTCTGAGGTTGTTGGCTTGAGCGCAGGCTCATCCAGCTTGAGCATGGGCTCACCAGCTTGAGCATGGGTCACTGGCTTAAGTGTGAGATCATAGATATTACCCCATGGTCACTGGCTTGAGCCCAAAGGTTGCTGGCTTGAAGCCCAAGGTCACTGGCTTGAGCAAAGGGTCACTTGCTCTGCTGTAACCCCCCAGTAAAAACACATATAAGAAAGCCATCAATGAACAACTAAGATGCTGCAACAAAGAATTGATGCTTCTCATCTCTCTCCCTTCCTGTCTGTCTGTCCCTTTCTCTCCCTCTCTTTCTGTCTCTGTTAACCCCCCCCCCAAAAAAAAACAAGCATCCAGAAACAAACTCATAGATAAAGATAACAAACTGCGTGTTGTCAGATGGGATGAAAGTTGGAAGCTGGGTGTTAAAGATGAAGGGATTAAGTACAAATAGGTAGTTACAGAATAGACACAGGGATATAAAGTATAGCATAGGGGATATATTCAATAATATTGTAATAACTTCACATGGTGACAGGTAGATAATACAATTAACAGAAGGATTACTTCATAAATAATATAATTACACTGGGAACAATATTGTTTTCATTTTCTATTGCATGAGGTTCTGAAACTTTTTCTATATATTTTTGCATCGCTTATTCCAAATCTGAAATCCATTTTTTGGTGCATGCTCTAGTTTTTATGCAACTTTAATTTCTTTTTGTTACAGTTAATGACATGCATTGGTTTTTAAATTGGAGTTAAAGGGCAACGATTCTTGGATTGAACACAACCACAAGGCAATTAATGTTTTACAAACATCACTTTTACATAATTGTAGTTGTTTTTAAATGTAAAAACTTATTATCTGATAAAAACACCCTCTTATTTTGTTTTAGGATTAAATCATGACTTCTTCGAGTAGGCGTAAATGTAAGAATAGTCCTGACACCTCCTGTTCTATATGTGGCTGTTACACACTTCAACATCAAAGGAGCAATATTTCAGCATGTATGACATGTGCATATATTGCCTATTTTCAAGTTCCCCTTGGCGATCAAGACAATAATTGGGCTCCTCATATTGTGTGTCATAATTGTGAGGAAATGCTTCGTGACT